>PUFA01000031.1:155000-1450625 GCA_003508835.1 Eonycteris spelaea
CTAAGAAATGGATATGAAGGAATGGATGGTGTTCTTTCTTGAGTTTCTTGAGGGAGGGCTGGCATTGGGGAACATTTTTGTGGCAAGAAGTTTATGAATTGGGTATTCAAAGAGGAATGCCACCATTATTAGAATTTCCTTCTTAGTCATGTGAACTATTCAATTAAAGCTTTATCCTCTCAGACAGCAACTATGCAGTTATATTTTGTTGGGGGGACAATTAAATTAGGATCTTTTCCAAGAATAGTGCCCTCAAACTACCCAAGTTTCTAAAGAATGATGGTGCTAACAATTAGTACAGTATCGTAGTTTGATTCTGTTCCATTAGTTTCTCCTTTCCAAATAAAAGCAAATAAATAACACTTTATATCGTGTTTGTTTTTCACGTTTCACTCCCAGACTTTCAAATATAGATTGGTTACTGTAATTCATTCTCCATCACTGGATGACCAGTAATATATTTGCTTTATTGTATTGACAAGAACATGTTTCTTTCAGCAGCCTGTGGTGGTCCTTTTACAAAGCAAGAATATTCAAGAATTCATAGACAAAACATCCTCAGCTCTTTATTAATGAAAAATCATTTTCCTAGTATTAACCTCATCTTTCAGATTAAAAAAAAAACAGATAAAATGATAAAATCCCAGACCTTCACAAAGAATGGACTTCATAATATTCAGGTGGATAGCTGGTATGGATTTCAATTGTCTTCCACCTAATCCTCCTTCTCCATGTAGGAAAAGCTTAGCATGTCTGAGTGTTAATTTTTTGAGTTCATCCAATAGTGCTAAAATGGACTTTGGTTTCAGATTGATGTGGTGCAATTTCAAGCTCTTATTGTTTGGTTGATGAACTTGGACATGGTACTGTCCTTGGTTGGTGACCTTGTAGCCTCACATTTCTCATATGTAAAATGGGGATAATAATAGAACCTAAAATTTAAATTCCAGAGAGGGGAGAGAGGCTGGAAATGGAGTTAATGATTGATTATACCTACATGATGAAGTCTCCATAAAAAATCCCTAAAAGGTACCCCCAAACTGAGGAACTTCCACATACCATAAGAGTGATGCACCCCAACTCCATCAAGACAGAAGCTTCTACTCTCAGAACTCTCCTAGACCTCATTCTATGTATCCTTCCTATATATCATTCATGTCCTCTATCATATTCTTTAATAAATCAGTAAATGCAAGTAAGTGTTTCCCTGAGTTCTATGAGCTGCTCTAGAAAATCAATCAAACACAAGGAGGCGGTCGTGGCAACCTCAGATTTATAACTGATTGGTCAGAGCACAGATAATAACTTGGACTTGTGATTGGCATCTGAAGTAGGGAATCGTCTTATGGGATTACACTCTTAATTTGTGGATCTGATGCTCTCTCCAGGTAGAGAGTGTCAGAATTGAGTTAAATCATAGGACATCCAGCTTGTGTTGCAGAGAATTGCTTGGTGTGGGAGACACCCCGCACATTTGGTGTCAGATATGTTGTGAATTGGTAGCAGTGTGAGAAAAAGGAAAAACACAGGAGAAAAACTGAATTTTTCCAGCTCAGACTGGCACAAGTCCACAGGCCACACGGCAAGTAACGTGACTATGCGCAACTGCTACACTTATTAAATAAGTGAATCCATGACCTAGGAAATGGTTGATAACTAATTTTCTTCTGTGGTTTTTCTTTATTGTGTCAGGGTGCATTCCTTAAGAATATAGGATAACTAATTATTAATAAACTATGATGAAATTTGCTCACATTGGCCTGATGATTTCTGAATCTTACATTGATATATTTAAGCAAACAAATGCAAATTGATTTTTTTTTGAAAAAAAAAAAAGGTGGTGTGGGAAAATTCCCACGTGTCAGATATTCAGAGATGGTCCCTAATAAAGAAAAAATGAAAACTTACTTCTAGGTTTAGTATTCTGTCTTAAACAATTTAATTTCAAGAAGCATCTTTTAAATCAAAGAAATATACATCACACAATTTACATGGTTAGTCAGGAATTACACCGAAAGTTCATTAAATCACATCTAGGGAATTTAAGTGAACTCAAGTAAGTAAATTAAGTGCTGAGTTAATTAAGTTGTTAATTAGTTAATTAACTGTTATAATTTTAAGTGATGCCATTAAGAAACTGACATAAATTTCAGTAGTACTGTCTTATGTTTAGAAGTCTTCGTGGAACTGTAAAGGCTTGGGGCCTAATTCTTTCCACGGAGTTTTGAACCAAATACTAACATATTTATAATAAGATTTTTATTATTTAGGGTTGAAGGCATTTTAAAACCATTTGTCTAATTGCCTCTTTCTTTTTGCTTTTTTAAGTCAGAGGATACTCTCTTCATTTGCTTTTCGTTATATAAAATAGAATATCTAAGTGAGATAAACATGAAAATACACACTGCATAACCAGTTTGATAAATGCCACCATATTTCTTTTGGGTGATTTTTTTAAGCTTGAAGGTTTAGCACTGTAGATTCCAGTTATTTGCTATAAAACAAACAATCCCAAAATTTGATGGCTTAAAATAATAACAATCATTTATTTAGTCCAGGAATCTGCGAATTGGACAGGGCTGCATGGCGATAGCTCATTTGTCCTGACTAGGACTGGATGATCAATTTCTAAGATGTCTCATTCACATGACTGACCACTTGATGCTGGCTTTTGGCTGGGGGTTCAGCTAAGGCTGTCTTCTGGCTCCACTCCTCATGGGTCTTTCCATGTGGTTGCTTGGGCTTCATCATAGCATAGCAGCAGCCTCCTTCTCCTTCTCTTCCTCCTCCTCCTCCTCCTCCTCTTCCTTCTTCTTCTTTAATATGTTTATTAGAATGTATTTATTTTTATTTTTTTATTTTTTAAGTTTATTGAGGTAACATTGGTTAATACAATTATATAATTTTCAGGTGTACATTATCATTTGACATCTGTATATGCTATTGTGTGTTTATCACCCAAAGTCCATTTTTCTTCAGCTATTATATATTTGATGCCCTTTACTGACTTTACCCTCCCCCTAACACCCTATGTTTGACCCCCTCTACTCTGTCTACCTCCTCCCTCCTTCCCCACCCCACTAGTAACCACTAGTGTATAGACCTCTGGTAACCACTAGCCTATAGTCCATGTCCATGAGTCTCTGTTTGTTTGTCCTGCTCTTTGTTGCTTTTAGGTTTATATCCCACATATAAGTGATATTTGTATGATTTTCAACTTTTCTTGTCTGGGTTATTTCACTTAGCATGATTATCTAGAGGTCCATCCATGTTGTCGCAAATGGTAGTATTTCATCTCTTCTTATGGATGAGTAATATTCCATTGTATATATGTACCACAGCTTCTTTAGCCAACCATCTATCGTAGGGCACTTTGGTTGCTTCCATGTCCTGGCCACTGTGAATAATGCTGCTGTGAACATCGATGTGCAAATATATTTTTGAAGATGGGTTTTCAAGTCTTTGGGGTAAATACCCAATAGAGGGATTGCTGGATCACATGGTAGATCAATTCTTAGTGTTTTGAGGAACCTCCATACTTTTTCCATAGTGGCTGTACCAATTTGCAGTCCCACCAGCAGTGTATGCAGGTTCCTTTTTTTCCACATCCTCTTCAACATTTGTTATTACTTGTCCTGTTGATTATAGATAGTCTACCAGGTGTGAGATGATATCTCATTGTGGTTCTTGTTTGCATTTCCCTAATAGCTAGTGATGTTGAGCATCCTTTCACATGTTTGTTGTCCATTTGTATGTCCTCTAGGGAGAAGTGTCTCTTCAGGTCCTCTGCCCATTTTTGATAGGATCATTTGTTTTTTTTGGTTGTTATTGAGTTGTATGAGTTCTTTGTATATTTTGGATATTAGGCCCTTGAATATTGGAGGTGTTGCTTGCAAATATATTTTCCCATTAGGGTGGTTTTCTCTTTACTTGTTGATGATTTCTTTTGCTGAGCAGAGCTTTTTAGTTTGATGTAGTCCCATTCATTTATTTTAGATTTTACTTCTCTTGCTTTGAGGTCCAATTTATAAAATCCTCTCTAAGTCCAAGGCCCTTGAGTTTAGTTCCTATGTTTTTTCTTCTATGCATTTTATTGTTTCAGGTCTTATATTTAGGTCTTTAATACATTTTGAGTTAATTTTGGTGTGTGGTGATAGACAACAGTCTAGTTTCATTCTTTTGCAGGTGGCTTTCCAGTTTTCCCAGCACCATTTATTGAAGAGGCTTTCCTTTCTCCACTGTATGGTTTTGGCTTCTTTGTCAAAAATTATTTGCCCATATGAGTATGGGTTTACTTCTGGATCTGATTCTGTTCCTCTGGTTTGTGGTCTGTTTTGTGCCAATACCATACCATTTTGATTATTGTCGCTTTGTAGTATAATTTGAAGTTGGGCAGAGTGATGCCTTCAGCCTCATTCTCTTTTCTCAGGATGGCTTTGGCATTTTGGAGTCTTTTGTGCTTCCATACAAATCTGATGATTTTTTGGTTCTATTTCATTAAAAATGCTGATGTAATATTGATGGGGATTGCATTAAATCTCTAATGCATAAGGTAATATGGTCATTTTAACTATCTTGATTCTTCCAATCCAAGAGCATGGAATATCTTTCTGTTTCTTTGTGTCTTCTTCGATTTATTTTAATAGAGTCTTATAGTTTTCATTATATAGGTCCTTCATTTGTTTTGTTAACTTTATTCTTGGTATTTTATTCTTTTTGTTGCAATTGCAAAAGGAATTATTTTTTCCACTTCTTTTTCCGACACTTCATTATTAGAGTATAGGAAAGCTATGGACTTTTGAACATTGATTTTGTATCCAGAGACTTTACTGTATTTGCTTATTGTTTCTAGTAATGTTCTTGTGGAATTTAGGGTTTTCTATATAGAGATCATGTCATCTGCAAATAGTGATAGTCTGACTTCTTTGTTTCCTATTCGGATGCCTTTTATATCTTTCTCTTGTCTGATTGCACTCACTAGGACCTCCAAGTTTATACTGAATAGCAGTGGCGATAGTGGACAGCCTTGCATTGTTCCTGATCTTAGAGGGAAGGTTTTTAGTTTTTCACCATTAAGTATAATGTTGGCTGAGGGTTTGTCATATGTGCCTTCTATTATGTTAAGGTACTTTCCTTCTATACTGATTTTTTGAAGTGTTTGATCATAAACGGTTGCTGTAACTTGTTGAAGGCTTTTTCTGCATCTATTGATATATTTCTTATTTTTAAATTTGTTTATATGGTATATCGCATTAATTGATTTGCGTCTGTTGGTCTGTAGTTTTCTTTTTTTGTGTGTGTTATCTTTACCAGGTTTTGATATCAGAGTGATATTGGCTTCATAAATGTTTTAGAAGTATTGCCTCCTCTTCGATTTTTTGGAAGAGTTTGAGGAGAGTAGGTATTAAGTCTTTTTGAAAGTTTGGTAGAATTCACTGGTGAAGCCATCTGGTCCTGGACTTTTACTTTTTGGTAGGTTTTTGATGATTGTTTCCATTTCCATACTGCTGATTAGTCTATTTAGATTTTCCAGTTCTTCTTGATTTGGTCTAGGAAGGTTGTATTTTTCTAAATACTGGTCCATTTCTTCTAGGTTATTAAATTTGGTGTTATATACTTTTTCATGGTATTCTTGTATGATCCTTTGTATTTCTGTGATATCAGTCGTAATTTACTCTCTTTCATCCATGATTTTCTTTATTTGTGTCCTTTCTCTTTTTTCTTTAGTGAGTCTAGCCAGGGGGTTGTCAATTTTATTAACTTTCTCAAAAAATCAGTTCTTTGTTGCATTTATTTCTTCTATTTTTTTTGTTGTTTGTTTATTTTCAATTTCATTTATTTCTGTGCTAATTTTGATGATTTCTTTTTTGCTGATTTTAGGCTTCATTTGTTCTTCCTTTTCTAGTTTTTTAAGATGAAGCATTAGGTTGTTTATTGGGGCTCATTTTTTTTTTTTTTTTTTTTTGGATATAGGCCTGTAATGATATGAACTTTCCTCTTATGACCACTTTTGTCATGTCCCAAAAGTTTTACAACAGGCTTCTAAAAGTAAGTTCTAAGAGGCCTAGACAGAAGCTGAACAGCTTCTTATGACCTAACCTCAGATATCAAAGAGCATCGCTCCTGCAGTATTACGTTGGTCAAGTAAGTCGCCAAAGTTAGCCAAGATTCAAGGAGAATGGAATGAGTCCATCTCTCAGAGCACAAAATGAATGAAAAATATGAAGGAGTAATGGAGTTCAGTAAGTTAAGGAGGACTTTTAAACTTACATACTGAAAAAGGTGGAGATTTAAAGGGCTACCCCGTAATGAGCTGAACATTCTGAGCAATACCATGAGCAGATAGTATAGTAGAAGATACACTGAGAAGATCTGGATTTGAGTTCAGATTCTGTAGTATTATCTGAGAGATCCTGAGAGCATTATTTAATTTTTCTAAGACTCTATTTTCTGATATTTAAAAAGAGGATAATAGTATCTTTCCTATTAGTGTGTATATCCCATGGCAGTTAAGAAGTTCAAAGAGGTTACTGTATAGAAATGTTTATTTTAGATGGAAAAAACAAGTTGTATGTACATTGCTGGGCATTCTTACTGCCAGAATATACCCACTGTACTTTCTTCCTTATACACATCTGTTGCTAATTAGTTTATATTGCATTTTTATTTATTTGTGTAGATGAGTAACCCAGAATTCTTGAAATACTATGTTCTTTGGGAATCATGACTCATGACCTAAGGCAATCTGCTTATACATTGGGAGGGTGGAATTCCTACAACCAGAAGTGTAGGAGAAAGGGCATTTCCCCACTGTTGGATATTTGGACTTTGGGATGGGTGGAGCTGGGCAAGTATAGGCACCTTACCTAATATTGAAATAGTACCTGTGAAAGAATGGTGTTAGGCCAATTGAGGTTCAACAAGTTTTTGCATCCATCAGGATATAAATCTGGGAGTATGAGCCATGGTGCATAAAGGTGTCAGTGGTTGCTAAGTGGCTGAGATTGTTCATGGTAACCATAGATATGGTCCATCAGGGGAAGCCAAAATGATCTCAACTGGTCCAGTGATTTCTTGTCATTAGTGAGCAATGACAGGTAATTGGACAGCTTTAGAAATGAGGAGAATAGAAGGAGTTGATTAAAACTAGCCTGAGTGATTGTGGTTGGAGTGCTTCACAAATAGTAATTTTATATTGCCTCCCCCCCCCCCACACACACACATTCAACAAAGAGCAAGATAATCCATTGTCTTTCTCATGAAGTTAAAACTAAATGGAGTGTCTAGGACAATCACTGGAAAGAAATGGGCCTGTGGGTAAGGCTTGTTCAAGTGTTAGCAGAATTTAGAAAGCCATAGACCCTCTCCCAAAATTTCTTTAGGCCTTTCTTTTACACCTTAATCTGTGTTGCACATTTCACATCTCTCTGTAGGTGTGAAATCCTTGAGGGAGGCCTATCTCCTTAAAAAGTCAGGGCTTATTAAATGTTTGGTGAACTGTATTTCCAAAAAAGTCTAAGGTACGTTTTAGTAAATATTAGGTTGAATACTGAAGAAGAGATCCCTTATTGACTTCTTGTAAAATGTATCAGACTCCTTGAAAATTGACAAAAACAAGATTGAGGCAAACCACTCTGGGTAGTCAGTCAGCTACTTTTTGCTGCCTGCCCAGTGCTCTCAAATGCAACTGGTAGGCAAAAATTGATAGGTAGACTTGAATGAAGCTTCTAAAATCTCACAACTACAGAGTCGAATATGCACAATATGTGCTTTATAGAAGTGGAATTCTGTTCATGGTGGCGGCATTCATGTGAGCTTCAGATGGTATCCAATACTAATGTCCTGGGTGGAGTGTGAGTAGAAATGGAGATAGGAAGTAAATAAAAGAAGTAGTCCACATGTGCCTAAAATGTAGTGTAACACTGCAGAATACTTTTGAAAAGCAAGAGATCAGTAGATGCAAAAACAATATCAGTAAATTCCCCGTTATCTGGAAAAGTCAGAAAATAAGGTGTTTGTCAAATATTCAGGTTTTAGTTCTGCTAGGATTATATTTTATAGAAGACACTTGATTGTCAATTCAATACCTATTTTTTCTTCCTCAATGATAGAACTCAAAATTATTGGGTTTGTCCATATGCCTAACTATAAAACGACATTTTTAGACTTTCTTGCATGTAAGGGCACCAATAGCAAGTATGCAAAGGTGGGGTTTTCCAAGAAAATTTTCTAAGGGGGCTGAGTGCACTGGGAAGCACAGCCTTTGTGCCATTCCCTCATTTTTCATCCTTACACAATGATAGCATGATAGTAGAGCTGCAGCAGCCATTTTTGGATCATGAGGCAAACCTGAAGATGGGAGTCACAAGTAAGTTAGTGGAGCAGAAAGAAAAGTGCCTGTGTTCCAGATGACTGTGGAGTGAGATTCCAGACCTAGACTGTCCATCTCTGTCTCGCTTATCTCAACCAATGTTATTTTTGGTTTCTGTTAGTAGTAGAAAAGAGACATTCTTATTCAGGATATGAAATGCAAAAAAATTATCTCAACACTAAAGATAATGAACTTATTTTAACCTATATTTTTAATGCCTCCTTATTCCAGAAGTGATTAAACCTGGATTACAAGGATTCTTAAAAATACAGGGTAGCATAAACTAAAAATGATGTTGAAAGATCAAAAATTAAGGTATAGACATAAGAGAACTAAAAATTTTTCTGCACATACTTTAATCTTTTGTTCTCCTTCATTTAATAATTCAAAGTTACACAGGATTTTAATGCCTTCTGGTCATCATTATGGACATCATATGTAGAAATTCTTGTTAATATAGAGTCCTGTTTAATCAAATGCTACCAGGGAGAGGTCAGTGTAGTATAATGGAAATTCTCTTAATGGGCCATTATTTGTTCAACTTGTCAGAGTAACAAAAGTTCTCCAATTCTTTGTCAAACATACCAACTCATGCCCTCTATACCTGGTTGAGTAGAATCCTATCCAATAATCAGTTGAGTTCTCTTCCCAAATCTCTTTGTACATTTTCACTTGTTACTGTAATCATATAATTTAATTAAATATTATTGGTTTGGTAACCTATAAGGGAGAAAGAAAAACATGGTTTCTATGAAAACTAAGTCAAATGCTTGAAAAGACTATAGAGATCAATTTTCCATAAAACTTTGCTTTTGGATTAGATGTGGGGAGGGCAGTTTTCAATTGAGGAAAAAACTGTTAAGATAATGCTACCAGATTACTTTGAAAGGATCTTTAAAAGTTGGGTGCATTTTGAGTGGATATGAAAAAAAAATCCATGAGCAGCTCCAAAGAGTGGACCCAGAGGCAAAAAGACTTAACTCTATATCCGAAATTGGTCAATGCATATGTATTTAAGAGTTTTATCTGAAAAAAATGTTTAAGGTATTATATGTTTTTTAAATAGTTCTCTATTGTGTTGGGCATTTTAAGTTAATCATTCCACTGCTCTTGATAAAAGTGCTTCTGTGTGTGTGTATGTGTGTGTGTGTGGTGTGTGCACGGCGCGCACGTGCAGAATTCACACTTAGTGTGACATAGTAAGTACATAAATGAAAATCCAAGGGAATTAAGCAGTGATTAAATGTATCAGGTGGCAAATAAGTGGTCCCAGCATTCCTACCACTATGTTATCATGTATTACTAACCGGTCAACCAGTTGGCCCATCAAATGAAATCTTTATGTCAACCATGGTTTAGAGTGAGATAGCAAAGTAGGCCAAGTCATGAGTTGGCGGGCATTTCACTTGAGGCTATGCAGGTTGGAAGTATGGTAGGAAAATATGTGAGGGGATATCTGGTTAGGGTAGTCACCATCGCATGGATTGTTAGAGTCCATCTGGCCAACCTCTCTCTAGGGAGTGTCCCTTCCTATTCATTCCATCAATGTCTCTTTCAGAGCTGCACCCTAAATGGAGAGAACGGTCTTGTCAGAGAGAAGGAAATTCTAGTGGGGTCTCTCAGAATCACTGGGGTCGAGTTGTGCCTAGGTGTGATAGCTGGGCCCTGGCAGTGGAATGTTCAGATCTGACCCTGGTGTCTCCACTTTCTAGCTATGACTAGGGCAAGTTACTTAACCTCTTCGAGTTTCTGATTTATCAAAAGTGAGTTTATAAGGGGTAATACAATAATGCACGGAAGGGATGAAGGAGTGGTTCCATCACCTTCAAATCCTCTATAGCAGGGTTTTGTAGACATGAATCCATGAATTCTGAAATCTGACTTTTGTCAGTTCTCAAAAGAGTCTGGGACTTAAAAGCAAACAACAACAACAACAACAAACAAATAAAAAAAAACAAGAAAAAAAGGTTTATTGCTTATTTAGAGCAGTGCTTATCAATTTTAATGAATCACCTAAAGATCTATACAATATCTATTCTAACTCCGTAGGTTTGGGGCTCCACATTCCTAACAAGCTTCCAGGTGATGCTGATGCTGCTGATCCATGAGCCACACTCTGAGTAGTGAGTCTAAAGTGTCCAGGGGACCCCAACCCTGGGACCACGGACAGGTACTGGTCTGTGGCCTGTCAGAAAGCTGGGCCACACAGCAGGAGGTGAGTAGTAGGTGAAACTTCATCTGTATATTTGCAGCTGCTCCCCAGTGATAGCATGACCACTTCAGCTCCACTCGATCATCAGGCATTAGATGCTCATAGGAACACCTGTCCCTGGTGCCAAAAAGGTTGGAGACTGCTGGTAAAGTGTCTACCCCTTTATTTTCCTCGTTGTGCTGAGAGGTACTGTGATATAGTTATTAAAGCCTGAGTATGGAGCAGACAGCCCAAGTTTGCTTTCCGTCCTGACCCTTACCAATTCTATAATCTTGGTGAAGCTGCTTGGTCAAGCGGACTTCTCTCTCCCTCAGTCTACTTATCTATAAAATGAGGGAATAGAAGATTAAGTGAATTAAAGTTTATAGCAGTGCTTAGAGAGCTAAGCAAGTGTCATTCTTATTTATTTATTTATTTTAATTTTTTTAATTCCGAAGTTTTACTTATGAGATTTCATCAATAATAAATTTTTATTTTTAAATCTCTTGATCAATTGAATTATAGAGAACAGAAAGGATTTGTTTAAGAAAAATGGCATATCCTTTAAGATTTTAGACATCTTGTTTTCTACTTCATCAATAGTTCCTTTAACTTAAATTCTTTTTTTCTTTTTTTTCTTTTACTTATGTTAACAATATAATTAGTCAATAGTTGAAAAATTTTACTTTTCTAGTGTTATTCTGAGTTTATCAGCTTGTGATCACACTTCTCGTTGCATTGGCACATTGTTAGCTCTATCTGAAATGACCTAGTGTTCTCTGGATTCTCCTATGCCCAAAGTAATGTCTCCAGTTGGCTTCTTCAGAACACCAATTATATAAGGGTCAAATAAATTCATAAAACGTAAAATATCTTTCTCTTTGGTAGAGAGGTTAGCAGAAACACTTGTTTATCTCACTTATAACTTAGTTATAGTTTAGTTTTAATTTAGCCCACAAATTAAGTTTAACAATCTAATTTGACCACAAAATCCATACTGTTTCTTTCATCTAACTTCTAATTCATTACACAAAACCTGGTGCCACAAAGTAATAATCATAGTGGGATGCTTTGTCATTCCATGACCTGGTCACTCTACAATGTAGGTGCCATTACAACAGAGCGGCTCTTCCAGGTCACATGGTGTGGAAAAGAAGCTTTGAATCAGTACCATCCGTCAGCCGAGTACCCACCCTATAACAGACCCCTTGAGGAGGAGCCGGGCACTAATAAGTGCATTTAGTTAGTTACTCCTGCTTCTGCCTCTGCCACGTGCAGGCAGGCCCTCAGCTCACTCATGAACAAGTGCTGCCTAGCCATGCGAGATCGCGTCGAGAAGACTTCCATCCAGCGTTACGCTCACGCCATAATTTTATTTATCCTGTCAGTGTGTTGTCTTTAGCACCTAATTCTCTTCTGAGAACATGTGGAAACAATGATTTCCCTCCCTAATCCTGCCTTTTGGATGTAGTTTTCTGTTCTTTTAAGGAAATCACAATTTGTGACTAAACACTGACTAAAGCAAGAGGATTATCTGTTTATTTGTACTTTTTTCTTTTTAAAAATGCATTCAGATATTCATATTGAAAGAACGATTTAAAGTTTAGGATTTGTTAGGATTTGATTAGTACAGAATTTTGCCTTTTAAAATTAGCTCTATTGAGGTATAATTTAGTAAAAAAGTACACTCATTTTAAAGGGGCAGTTCCATGATTTTAACAAACATGTGTGCCTGTGTAATCAATACACAATTGAGATACAGAATGTTTCCATGAACCAAAAGGTTTGCTTGTGCCCATGCGAGTTTCTCCCCTCCCCTTCCCCAATAACCACTGATTTGTTTTCTATCACCATCGATGTGTCCGTTCTGGAAATGGAACCTTCATGCAAATGGAATCTTATGAATGAACTATTTTATGTCTGCTTGTTTTGCTCAGCAAGGTTTTTGAGATCCTATTTGTTATGGGTACCACTAGTATCAATAGCAGAACATTTAAAAAAAAAAATACTTTCAGTTATCTCTGTCAAAATGTCAACCATTATGCATACATTATAAATTAATAATGTATGCATTTTGAAACATATTTTTATGTTCTTAACATAGTCCAAATTCTAAGTTAGGATACTATTAAGTGCTAAAATATTGGAACTGCTGACTATTTTGTACTTGTGAGGGCTGTGTGGAGTGGTGAGAAGGCTGTGGTACAGTGCTGGCCCTGTCACAGACTTTGCGAGTTTGAACAAGATCCATCAACCACTGGAGCTCGGTTTCTCCATTGTACTTGCTTTGCTGCTTTCTGAGGCCCATGGTGGGTCTGACACACATGTTGTTTTGGGGACGCCCACTGAGCTGTGGAGCCAGCAGAGGAGTAAGAGTCAACAAATGAATTGCAGGGCTTGGCCAGCACCTTGACCAGGCCCCTGTGTATATGCTATCCTTGCCACAGTGACTGCAGCATTCCAGAGCTCAGCAAGTCCTACGGTGGACTAATTTTTAAAGCAACTTATGAGTCCGGATATGATTTTTTCAGACAGATTTCTCTGATTAGGTGGGATTATAAGGTTTTCTTTTCTTTAGTTGCAAACAGAAGGAGGGGATCAACAAATGAGAGATCTCCATGTGGTCTCATAAGCAAATAAAAGAGTCACATTCAAATTTATTTAAATGAACCTAAAATGCTATAATTTACTGATTATTACTCTAGAGTAGAATAGTAATAAAAAAAATGTTAAAAGGCCTCTTTCCAAGGAAAGGGGGGAAAAAACCAAACAAAATTAGACATATAGTTTAGAGAATTGTCAAAAATAAGATATTTATAACATTCCATTTTCTGAAGATAGTATTGATTTTACAAAGCATTGAACTGATTTTTTTTGTGGCCATATCTACGTAAACACAGTTAAATGGACGTTTCACGCCAAACAATTTCCTTATCTACCATCCCTGCACTTTCAGCTCAGAGATTGATTTCTGTTCTCCATTCGCTTTGCTTCTATTAAATGTAATTGATGTTGCGTGAAACATTTATAGTCTTATATTTGCTCCCCCAAATTCTTCACTTCATCATACTGAACAGCCCAAAACCAGAGAGAGGAATTAGGGTGGACATGTCTTGTTGGGTAACATTCCATAAGCTTTTGAACACCACTGCTACTTCTCCCACTGCAAAACATTATCTTGAAATAACTACTTTGGTGAAAAGTTTTGTAATTCACACTATCTTGGTAAATATGACACATGCAACTAGGAAAGTTAAATATGTCATAATAACTATATGTCATAATAACTATTTATAGTGACAGATGGTTACTGGACTTATTGTGGTGATCACTTTGTAAATGTCGAACTACTACATTGTACATTTGTAACTAATATAATATTGTATGTCAACTATAATTAAGAAAAAGTTGAATATGCTCTAACTGGCATTTTCAGGTAAAATTAGAAGAATGCTAAAAGGCAAGTTGTAAAAACCAAGCTCTTGCTGAGACTCTTGGGAGGAACAGAAAGAAGAGAGTGAGGAGAATGAGAAGAAAATAAAGTGAAGGGCAGAAATTTAAAAAGGCCTGTGTGTGTGTAGAGAACAACCTGTATCCACAGCTTATGTCAGAAAACCTCTTCTCATCTGTCAAAACTCTACTGACAGATCTTTACAGAAAAGATGAAACTGGTGGTATTTTTACAACCCTTACCACAGAGAAAGAAGGAAGCACCCCAATTATTTTTGTTAGGCTAGCACACTACTAACCTGACCAAGATAACACAAGAAATAAAACCAGAGATTAACATCATTATCATTGCTGATGCAAATCCTAAGTAAAAATATGAGCAAATAGATTCCAACGGTACATTGGGAGAAAATGTACCATGACCAAAGAAGTTTATTCTAAATGTTCAGGGATGATTCAGTACTAGGAATGCTGCAAAAATAATTAATCACGTTAAAATGTGGAGAAGTGTGTGATATAAAACATGTTGGGCTGTTTTGAGACAAAACTGTAAGGCCAGAAAGTAGGTCGGTTGCCAGGGGATGGGATCGGGGACTGTTTGATTACAAAGGAGCCACACAAGGGAATTTTGGAGGTGACAGAACTATTCCGTGTTTTGATTATGGTGGTGGATACATGCCTCTTTGCACTTGTCAATAGAGCTATATATTTAAAAAAGAGAATTTTATTATATGTTAAAACAAATATTTAAAAATAATTTTTAAAAAAAATCAAAACAAACAAAACCTCACTGTGACATAGCCAATAAAGCCAATGGTTGACTAGGTAAAAAGGTGAAGGGACTATAATACATGCAGACTTCTCCTGTACAACAGAGTTAATAATAATGTTTGCCTTCTCAAGATTGTTAAGGGATTCTGCTTAGTGCAACATCTGGCACAGAGTAAATTCTCGATAAATTTTAACCATTATTAGTAATAAGACGTATCTGTTAAGCTCACAAACTCTGGAGAAAGAATGCCTGGGTTCAGATTCTGGTTCGCCCACTTAGTAGTTATGTGGCCTTGGGTAAGTCATGTTTGCTTCTGCTCTTCTGTGTCCTGTTGTTTTTAAAATGTGAGTAATGACAGTACCTACCTCAAAGGGTTACTGCGAGGGTTGCCCTTGTCAATTACCGTAGAGCACCTAGAACAGGGCCTGGCACTGTGCTGAGAAGGGAGTGAAGGAGTTGTGGAGTCCGGTGGAAAAAGTCCTACAGGTTCTGTGAGATCAATAGGGAAGTGAAGCCAGTGGTTTGTGTGGTGTGTGTGTGTGTGTGTGTGTGTGTGTGTGTGTGTGTAGGGACAGTTGGTATTGGTATCTAAATGATTTGCACAGATAAGGTAAAAGGAAAAAAGGAAAAGAAAAGGAACTGAAATTTTTTCAGAGAGACCTTTCAGCAACAATCTCCACCTGTGGCTGAGACAATGGCCTGGACAGAAATAGACCTGGGTTCTGCAGAGAGACCAAGGGAGCTGAAAGACAGAATTAACTTGGTTTTACATTAACATGCTGTCCAAAGCGGGGTGAATTTGCATTAGAGCATTGTGAAAGTTTTCAAGGCAAAGTCACTTGTGAGAAGAGTTCAATCAATCCAGAGACTCTGTTTATTGATTGAAACCTCTATCCAGCTAACTGAATAAAGAGAGAGGGTTTCTGTGTGTCTGCATGACCATCGTCATTTGCTATAGCCATTCAGTTTGACTCCAGCTTGCTGTGTTGTCAGTGACCACGGCTGAAGTGAGAGGGACTGATCAGCAAACATTTCTTTGCCTTGGTGACTCTGAGTTAACCCCTTTCCCTGGTGGGTTGGTAGCAATCACGTGAAACTGGGGAGCCCTACCTGGATCTTTATTTCTGGCCTCATTTCTAAGGATACACAAGTCCTAAGAAAATGGGGAAGAGAATATTTAATGAAATCAGAAAATTTTTATCAAGATATTAAGTGAAAAAGCAGAATGTGATAGATCTAATTTGGTTAAACATATGCATATAAAATGACTGGAATTAAACACATTAAAATGTAAATGGTAGTTGTCTCTATGTGGGGATTACAGATGATTTATACTCTTTTACTTTATATTTTGTATCTTTTTATATTTCCTATGATAAAATATGTTTAATTCTTCGATTAGAAAATAGGAAATAAATACTATTAATTAAAAGAAAAAGGTTCCCCTTCCATGTTTATATTCCTACATATTGCTTAGCAACATATGGCTGTTTGCTACTTGGCATGTAAAGAGAAATAAACACTATAATTGCTGGCTACATCTCTAACCTCTAGATGAAGCTCAGAGTTTCCCAACCTTTTAGCAGAGTTTTCAGCTAAAAACAAGAAGTAGCATTCTGAGCAATCAACATAGAATTTTAAGGCAATGAAAGGGAAGAGGTTATCACTTTCTTTTCCAAGGGAATAAACATCCACAGAATGCACTCTGACCTCTTTCCAATCAGAGGAAAAGTTCTGCAGTGTAGAGCTGATTTCCTTCACCATGAAAGTGATAGAAGTCGAGGTCTATGGATTTTGCCTTTGCCCAGCCAGCAGATGGTGTCATTTTTCTAGGAAATTGAGCCAGATTTAGTTTGAACTGCTTTTTGGGCTTCAATGCACTATGTGAGCACCATGCTCACAGCATGTTTCTATAGCTGCTCATATATAACCAGTTTTTGTCCTAAAAATTCTAGCCATCCTAACTGCAATTAAATAAACTGAAATTTTCAAGCTTCTCAGTTTAAGTAAAACATTTTTTAAACATGGGGGATAATTAGGAAAAAAATCTTAATATCTTCTAGATACATATTTTAGGATTTGATGCTTTCTCCTCCTCCTCCTTCTCCCCCCCCCAATCTTGCTCCAACATACTGACTAGCATTATCTTTTCTTATACTTCCTTCTGAAAGACTCTTCACAGTCTTTCACTGTTATATATGGCGGTTGGTTTACTGAATTCAATAGTAAAATTGTCTTTGAGGAATGAGTAATTCTGAATAGCTACTTTAATTTGGGGGGAATATGTAGCTGAGTATTTATCTTTTAAACTATGAACACTTTTCTTCAAAGTTTTAATAAAAAATTTCAAACATACAGAATACTTAAAAGACCAAAACAATAAGAATCACATACCATACCACCACCTAGATTCAACCATTAGTAACATGTCATAGTCAATAATCATTACCATTTTTCTTAATGTAAAAATATCTGTATATATGTAAATATTTGAAAGCTGGTTACAGACATTATGACACATCATCCTTAAATATTCAGCATACAACTCCTAAGAATAAAGACATTCTTCTAATGACTAGTCCATAATTACATCTAAGAAAATTAATAATTTTCCAAATATTACATAATATCTAGTGCATATTCAAAATTTCCTACTTATCCCCCATACATCTTTTGTAGCTATTCTTGTTCAACTGGATCCAATCATGATTCATATATTGTATTTGATTGCTTTGTTTTCTTCAGTCTCTCTAGTTAAAACACCTCCTTCCTTCCTCCTACTTAAGACAATGACTTTTTGAACACTACAGACATATTGTCAGAATGTCCCCCATTCTGGATTTGTCTGATTTTTTTCTCATAGCATATTTCTTAACCTATGTTTCTCAGAATTCAGAGACTGTGGGAAAGGCTTCTATGCTAACAATTTTATTAGGGAATGGCAGCCTCAGGGGGCAGGAGTGGCTGTGTACATGGGAAGGCATAGGCGGGAGGAGGGTGAGTCACTATGAAGATGTGTTATCAATCTGCCCACTATCTGGTATTAAGCATGATGTTTATTATATCTCGTGGGATCATTTGAGAAAACATGTACATGACCGTTTCTTAAGGTAATGTTAAGGAAGAGAAAGGGGAAAGAATTTATCCATTGGCTTGAAAACTACTGATGCGAGATTCACATCTGGCCTACGGAGTGTTAATCTTATCCTCCTTCCAGTTTGTATGCGAGCAAGCCCGCAGCTGGCCGGCAGAATTTCTTAGCTCTATCTACTAGGAAGTCCTGGGATGAGAAGCTGCACTGTGAGACGGCACCCACGTAAAGTCTGCTGGAGCCCAGGCATAGTTGTTCTGGGACAGAGCAAAAGTGCCCTGGAAAGAGCTGAGACTGAGAGGATCTGACATGGTACAGAAATAGTATCTGACACAGCATATTAAACTAGTTTCTCTGTTTATGTAGTTCCTATAAACTGGAAATCAGATCTAAAAGCTTGATGAAAATCAAGTGAACATTTTGGCCAGAAAACTTCGTGAGTGATACTGTATATTTTTATATCACACTCACATCAGGAGGCAACAAAATCGCAGGCTGTCACACTATTGGTGATGCTAAGTCCTTTTGGTTTAGTTATGATCACTAGATCTCTCCATTGTAAAGATCCATCTTCCCAGTTGCAATTAACAAGCAATCTCTGGTGCTATATATGGTGCTATACTTTCCCTAGCAATCTTTTCATTAATGGTTTTGACGTCCATAGATTATCATTTTTGAATCATTTTATCGAGGGCTGTAAAATGATGATTTTAAAAATTCCAACTTTTGTTCTATATTTATTAGTTAATGTATTCTGTAGATAACTTTTTCTTTATCACCTGGGGATTAATTATCATTCCTTCTATGAGGGCAGTGAAATACTTAATTCTTCCTTTTTAATTTCTAATTTTCAGAGTAAAGAGTTGAAGAAATAGTTATTTCCAGTGGTGCCAAAATATTTTTCTTTTGCTTTCTTTGAGTATTGTAATATGGACTTTGGCTTTTCATATATTTAATATTTAACAACTCATTATAGTCATTTTCCTTATTATATCATAGTTTTTCCCAAATTTGACCAGAGGAAGCCGAAAAGCTGGTTGTTGTGTCTTATTGGTGTGACCGCATCATACTTTAGTGAGTGCTTTCTTGCAAAACAAGATATCCTATCATGTATTTTCCCAACCCCAGATCTGGAATCAAATCTTTCTCTGGTTTGAAAAATTTTGATACCTTTCATTGCAGAGTGGTATTGAGAAGCCGAAATCCAAATGCTAGGTAACTAACTGCTACTGGAGTCTTACTGCTTCCAGACAATTTCAATGAATTGGGAAATATATTTTTAAAAAACCGTGAGTTCAGAATGGTATTTCTAATTCAAATTTAACATTATAGAATATGCTTTACCTTCCTTGATTTTGTGTATATATCTCTTCTTTCTTACACTAACAGTTTTGGTTCCTAATAACATTAACAAATTTACTTATTTACTTTACCCTTCAATATTTAAAAGAATAACACCAGTATTACTGCAACAAAAATTAAGTGGAGATTATGATTTCTTAGTAGTTCTTTTTGCCTTTATAACATATTTAACTAAGAATGCATAACAGTGTGCTTAAGCTTAGAAATCACTTGAAACAATTTTGTCCTCTGTGTGGTTAATAATATATTAACATTTATTATTTGTTTTTTTAAACTGAGCATTTAATTTCTTTCTTTTTTCAGTTTATTTTGAATTATAGGGAATATTTACATGAGTTAAAATCAAAATTATATAAAGATGTATATTCAGACAGTCTTATCTCCATCTTTATTGCTTTTACTTGATTCCTCCTGTTTTGCCTTCAAAAAGTAGCATACTATGTACTGTCTTCTACAACTTGCTTTTTTCATTTAGTACACCCTGAAGATCACTTCATATTGTTATATTAGAGCTCTTTCTCATTCTGTTTTCATGGTTGCATAGTATTCCATCATGTGGATGTATCATAGTTGATTCATCCATTTCCTTATTGGCAGACATAATGGTTATTTGGAACATTTTTAAACTTTTTGAAAATTTTGGATGGAAATTTAAAAAAATGTGTTTCTTTACTCCTCTACCTTTATAAACTAAGTGTCTGTTTTTTCTTGATGCTTCAGGTTCAGATCTATTTTAATTTGTTAGTTGCTGCTAATTTGCTTTCAACTTGAAAAATAAATCACCAAACTTATAACAATTTCCAGTAAAATAGGAGTAATAGACATGAGCAAGGCCCCACAAAGGTTTCCTAGGAGATAAAACTAGTTTATTCAGAAACTTATATTATGGAGATCTTTTTATGCCTTATTTTGCTGTTTGTTTGATATATATTGGTTTCTTAGTGAAATCACACTTTTATACTTTTAAGCTACCTTCGATTATTAGAGAAAGGTAATTTTTCCTCCATATATTATTGATCTGGAAATTAATCATGTGCACTTCCAGAATAAGGTAGCAAAATCTTTCCTGTTTTGGAAACAGGTTAGATTTGGTGGAGGATGGAGATAGTGAATAGATATGCTGAGTCTAGGGAGAAGGTCGGCACATACTACAGCAATATACACACATGTACGTGTGAAAATATATCTGTAATAATATAATTTTTTTGCTTTGCTCACTCAATGTTATATCATAAATGCCTTTCTATGTTTATTAAGAACTTTATTAAGTATGATTTTAAAATGGCTGAAAATAATGCATTGTATAGAGAAGAATATTAAAAATTTACTTTGATTAGTGGCATTTTTCTATTCAAATGGAATCTACATAGAAACATATGGTTCAGACAAGATTCTGGCAGTTTCCTTAGGCAGTTCTGGCCACTATATTTTAATTTCTTAAAGCTCTTTCTTATTTCCTGATTGTAACTTTTGTTCTGATTTCATGAGTGCAATCTTTTCATTTCTTCTGAAGTTCTTAATTTAGTATTACAATTTTCTTCTGTTTTCCTGCATTGCTTCTGTTTCCTCCAAGCTACATTTTTTCTATTGATTGCTTCATTATGTCTATTTCAGGAAGAAGGCTTTCCTCAAATTTTTAAGGTCTGCAGCTGTACATTGACATTTAAGAGTAAGGCACTGAAATGCTGATTGGAACCTCTGTGCTGGTGGGTGAGGCCTGTCAACTGGTGGGCTTGACTACGGGATGATCAGGAGCAAACTAGATCTTTGTGGTTGGGCCCCCGAAAACCTGAGTCTATATATATCTATTCTTTGGGATCATTCAGTTCTTCCAGAAGAAAAGTCCTGGAATCTGGTTGCTGGCACTCTTGGACATGAACTTAGAGAAGGGAGATGAAAGCCTTGTGGCTCAGTGTGCAGACTTACCTCCCATTTTTAATCTGAGGCATCATCATCAAGCCTCTGCCATGCTTGCTTTTTAAAGTACTGAATCTCTCTGTTTCAATGCTCCAGAGGATAAATTTCCTATCTCTTTGGGAGACAGTTAAAGGTGGTTGCCTGACTGCTTAAAGAGAAGGAAAGACCTAGACTCTAACTGTTCTCCATACAGATTTTTCAACCAGCTTTTGCTGCTTGCTTGTCTTTTACTCTGCTTCTGAGACTGCTGACTTTTGAGCATATCAGGGGTTCTGTTGGGGGTGGATCAGCATTTTCTCACTGGTTTCTCCTCCATAGGCACTTAGGTTTCAGCTTCCTTCAGTTCTGCCAAGTCAATTTTGACTTCTCCATCTGTTTCCACTTCCTGATTTTATCAAATTATGTCCACTGTTGTCTCTTCTCTGCCCTTTGTCTTTTGTCTTCAGCCCTTTACTGTCACTTCAGTGGAGTTTTAGAAGAAAGCAGAAGTGATGCATGTATCCAGTCTTTCACATGTAACTGAAAGTCTCCTCAAGCAGTTTAATCTTCACTATTTGGGAAAATGTATTTTGTTTATAAAACATGTGATAATCCTCTAAAGCCCAACCATGATTCCTAGTATATGTTTACCATAATTACCAACCATTACCCTAGTGTTGTACATTTAGATGGTTTCCAATATGATATTATGGTAATGACACCACATGAGTATTTTTGTGTATGATTGTCATCTGCAGTTATGGCTATTTTTAAATTTAAATTGTTTAAATTTGCACTTCTTTGAGTGTATTTTTTTTCTCCCATATATGTATACATCTACATTTCTTTTGTGAATTGTCTATTATATATCATAATATTTATATTATATATTACTATAATATATATATATTAATTTGTTTGCTTATTGCAGTATTTTTAAATTAACATTTGCCTTTTCATCTCTGTTTGCTTTGCAGGTGTAGATATTTCTAATTTCCACACGAACATACCAGAGTTTTTTATTTCTTCCACACTTTTAAACTTAAAAATATATTCTCAGTTTTTTATTTCTTCCACCACTTTTAAACTTAAAATATATTCTCTTAAAGGTATTTAGTAAATATTTCTGATTTTGGAGTTAAAGATGTGAGAGAGGTCAGAACTGTGGTGCTAAGACTGCAGCATCTTACTATGGGGAAAATGTGGAAAGAGAAAATTTGGGGGGTGACTAGAACTGAGGTTTGGGAAATGTTCACAGTAAAAGAGAGAAGGAGAAAGGGATCTTGGTAAAGAACTAGGCAGACAGGTGTCTGAGAGAGCTGAGTTGTGGTATATGTACTCGAAAGGGTAAAATGATCCTGCCCATGTTACTCTTTCTTGCCAATATTCTGAAGCCCCAAAGCCATTCCTGCAGATGCTGCTAGGCACATCTGAAGACAAGCATGTTGAGATGGAGAGATATGTGTTAAGTTTTCTATGTGATGTAAGTGCATTGCACCAGGGCCTTTTGTATAATTCACCAGACCCACCTTAGCACTTCAAATCATTGTCTTCTCAAGTGAAGCTAGACCGCAGATGAAAATTGCCATAGAACCCCAATCCTCAACCATTCCTTTTCTCCCCCGTTCAAAGAAGAGTTATTAAGTAGCTGTTAGAAGAATCTTCTTTCTCAAATAGAAAGCTTGCTTCTCTTAGAGCAGTGCTTTGCACCTTCCATTAGGAAGTGCCATAGTTGGTGGTGAGCTACGAGGTTTAACAAATTGGATATGTTGACTTTGCCTCTTCCTATTCTTGGGCCCAATCTTGGTATTTTCCTCTACTTCTCACCCTTCATCATCACCACTGTATGCTACTGTTTTGCAGTGGTGGCTAGTGGACAAGGCTCACTGTGTTTTTACGGATTGCTTAGAAGAGAAAAGTAATGGATTTGTGAGGTTGTCAAACTTCTCAAAAGGGTGGAGACCACAAGAGGCAAAAGTTGCGAATCTCTCTTTGTTGAAGACAATATTTGATCATTTATCAAATGTTCTTAGTTACTTTTACAAATATTTCAATCAATGTAAACTATATTTATATAAAAGATTAGAGTTTATTTAGTGTCGTTAGTCTTTTGGCCATATTTTTAATAACACCACTGCCAATTCTGTTAGATTTCTACTGATTTTATTGAAATCAGTGGCATATGAATGAATATATCCTTGATGGTATAGCATACCATCTTTCCAGGGCCAAAGTAGGGTGTTCCCACCAAGTTACCCCTGTGACAACTCATTGGGTTTCTGAGACTGCTTTTTAGCAACCCCTTGAACACATGCATTTCCATGGCCTTAAAAATCAATGCCAGTTGAAGTGATCCAAGCCTATATCTTGGCTCTTGTTTTTCCATTCTTATGAGAATTATCAGGATGAAGGATCCATGATTTGAAAAAAACAAACATTTACTGAGTACCAACTGTGTGCAAAACCTAGTGATGCCATTCTCGTTGTACTATTTGTTTGAGTAGGACACTATATGTGCACTGATGCAGGGAACAGAGGCAGACGGGGTAGAGGAAAGCTTGGAAAGTTTTCAAGGTTAATTAGCATGAAGGTGGGCATTTGGGATATCTGGTACCAGATAGTAATCAGCAGTACTAATTATACTCTCATATTAAATCAGTTATGGTGGGCGAATTGGAGCTGATCAGCCAGTTGGTTAAGGATGCCGCAGTCTGTAGTAAGTTCTCTTTAAAATATGTTTACACATTCTATAGTTCATTGTACTTGTGGATTGCATTTTATTTTGCTTGATTTTTCTTAGAAAACATGGCCCCTTTTTTTTCAGTTGTTGTAGAAAATTGAAATATAAGAGTAAGATGCGCGAACAGAAAAATCACTTGTAATGATAACTTCTCAGTAGTCACTATTTCTCATTTTCAGTTTCTTGGTAACTATGTGAAGGTGCTCACAGTAGTACAAAGGACATGTGCTAGATCTTGAGGCATATGTTCTAGATAGGAGAAGACTCTCTGATGTGTTCTGTTCATTAATATTCCTATTCAGAAATTAGGTGACATTTGAGGCTGAGTAGGGCTGGCTGGTGGAATAAAAAAATGACTATTTCGTTATTGAGCACGTGCTGCTTCAGTAACATCTTTCTAGCAGGTTCAGGTGAGTGGCATGTGAAGCCTGGTGTAAACTTTCTTTAATTTAATTGGACTAGATCTTTTACAGATAAATCAGACTATAATTGGGCTTTAGCCTTCACGGCACTGAGAAGGTATCTGTGCCATTTTTCAGGAAATTCAATTTATCTAAATGTGTTGAATGTACATGATAGGCATTCAATGAATGTAGTATTCAGCATTCTCAGATAGGACATAAAAATGAAAAATGTACCTCTCTTTTTCTCTGTTTTTTTTTTTTTTTGGAAAAAAATCTGACTAAGAACTTTTTTAGTAAGTGGCCACATATACTTACATCTGATACCTAAAGAGAGAATAGTCTGTCCTCTGTTATTTCTGTAAATTTGTTGTTAGTTCTAGGTTGTGTCAGCTCTAGAAAATAGATAAGATTGGGGTTGGATTATTTTTGGCAAGAATACGTCCATGGTTGGTAGTGAGTATATTTGCATTAAGTCAGAGAATGTCTGGTTGCCCCTCTTTTGTTTCGTTAGCAATCATTGATGATATTGGCCTAAAAATTTATTAGAGGTTGAAAAACGTTAACATTTTAATTCTATATATTTTTTCTTCATGTATTAACTGGTATTTTTCTTTATATTTCTATAAAGAGAAACTTCCCCTTATCATATAGGAAAGTCACGATAAATGCTTAATTTGGGGGCTGGAGGTTTTCAAACTCACAAGGCATTGTTATTATAATTTTGCTTCAAATGGTCAATAGTATTTTAAGAAATTTAAAAATATTAAAATAAAGATAAAAACTCTTTTATATTTACTCAGCTATTTATTTTTCTTGTGCTCACAATTTCTTGTAATCAAGGTTTCTATCCAGTATCATTTGCCTCTAGCCTTTGGAATTTCTTATAGTGCAGGCGCTTGCAATGAATTCTCTCAGCTTTTGTTTATTGGAACATATCTTTATTTTATCATTATTTTTGAGGGATATCGTGTGGGTTATAGAATTCTAGGTAGATAGTTTTTTTTTCTTTTAGTATTCTAATGATGCCATTCCATTGTCTATTGTCCTCCATTGTTTCTGATTAGAAGTTAGGTATAATTTTTATCATTGGTCTTGTGGGTAGAACATGCCAGTTTTCTCTGACTGACTAGGTTGTTATTGTTGTTATTTTAATATTGCTTGAGGTTTGCTAATCTTGTATTCTGCTTGAAGTTGATGTGTTTAATCAATTTTGGAAAATTATTGGTCATTATTTTCTTAAATACTTCTTCTGCTCCCATTTTATCTTCTTTTCTGCTTCTAGGACTCCCATAACACATATATTAGACTTTTTGATATTACTCTTTAGATCTTACATTATTTTTCCCTCTTATATTTCCTTTTGTAGTTTCTTTAAACCTGTTTCCAAATTTACAATTCCTTCCCTTTGCAATGTCCAATCTACTGTTAAGCCCATTAAGTGAATTCTTCATTTCTGGTATAATTTTTACTTCTAGTATTTCCATTTGTTTCTTTTTAAAGTTTCCATTTCTCTACAGAAATCTCCAATGTGTTCATGTCTATCATTCACATTATCCACTAGATGCTTTAACTGCCAATAATTCCTCTACCTGGGTCTGTTCCCAATGATGGTTTTTCCCTCTTGACATCTCTCATGGGTCACATTTTCTTTCTATTTCATGTTACTTATAAGTTTCTAAAATTATATATCAGCCATTAAAAAAATAACAGTGGAGTTTGATGTAAAGAATTTTACTCCCATTAGAGGACACACTCCTTTTCTTTCAGGTTGCTAAGTAGAGGGCACTGATTTATAATTTGAGGCTGGCTTTATTGCAGCTTTAGCTTGATTCTGTTCTCTACTGGCTTTGCATATTTTGAGGGCAGGACTAGCACCTTCTTTTCGGTAAGGATTGGGGTTTGAACACTGATTTTCTCCAGGAATATTTACAGGTAAACTATCTGATTTTTGAACTATGGGAGGTTTTCTCTCTCTCTCTCTCTCTCTCTCTCTCTCTCTCTCTCTCTCTCTCTCTCTCTCTCCCGACCCCCAACCCCTCTTTATAGCCTGGCTGTCAGCTTTTTGAGTCTTTGGAGGAGTTCCCTTTGTTTTCTAGTTCTGTTCCCAGTGTTTTGTGCCTGGAGATATCTGCACTACTACTCTAGCTCAGAGCCTTTGGAAGGCTGCTTCATTATACTCAGGAAGGCTGGAGGGCCTCAGAGGCATTTGAAGGGGGTCCTCTGTCCCACTACCGGCCTTCAGAGATCTAAGCACAATTAATCACTAGCTCAATTAAGAGAATATATTTGCTTAAGTAAGATGGTACAGAAAAATGTTTTGATCATTGAAATACAGATTACCTTTAGGACTCTAAAGGGTATTTATCACACTAGATGAGGATGAAAACTCTAGTAGATATTCATCTACAGGAAGACTTCCCCCTTCCTTAAGAGCATCTGTTTCCCACTGGGAAATTGCTCCTCCACTGTGAGTGGGTGAATAAGTCCGACAGCCAGAGGTGCTGTGCTGGTGGAGCTCCATCAAGAAAGGAAACCATTATTACTCCAATGCTGCTCTTCTCCCTATTGCTTTTGCTGCTTCAGTTCCTCTGACATGCCAGTGTCATTCTAGCTTCTGAGCCTTTGCCATTGCTGTTCTCCTTGCCTGGAGTACTCTTTTGTCAGACGGTCTAGAATGTAAACGATATGCAAGCAGAGATTTCATTTGTTTTGGTTCACAGCTGTGTCCACAGTGCCTAGAACAGTGCCTGTCCTGTAGTATACACTCAAAAAAAAGGTAGTTCTTGAATGAATGAGGCTTTTTTTTTCTTCCCTCTTCCAGAACAACCAGGGGCAGGCTGTTGGCCTGGGTAATTGGCAATATGTGACTTAAGCCTATATGACCAGTCAGGCCCTCTCTCCTGGGATCTAGATTCTTGATCAAAGGTGTTGGAGCAGTGAGAGGTAGCAGGTAACATTGGAGGTTGTTCACTACTGCACCTAGAAGGCACCACAAGAATGTACTTAAACTGGTCCTTATGTGTGGTTTATGAAACCAGCCTTATTACTTTATGGCCCACACTTAATATTTTATTCCAACAAATACCCCCTGAATATAGCTGGACTATTTAATTACAGATTGTTTTTATCATTCTCTTTGCTTTTGGTTTTGTTTTTCCTCTTCTTGGCTTGTTACAAACAGATACCCAATTCCTACTCTTTGAAATTTTAGCCAGTTTGTTTTTGCCATGCATCTTTTATTCCCTCCTTCAGGAAGAACTTCCTTTAATGTGCATGCATTTTTAAATAATTGGGTTTTTGTTTTGTCATATATGACTAATCAGGACCCTCAATGTCCTGCAGAAATAAAGGTTAAGAATGGCTGATGTAGGGGCCAAGATTTGGGGTTTTCCTGTACTTGTGTCCATTGGAAAAGATGGTAGTCAATCCTTTCAACTTAAATACTGTATGTAGGCTGGAAAAATCCATTGTTCCAGAATAATCAGAGGCTAAAAACCCTGAATTGACTTTTTAGGAATATATACCATGAATATTAAACAGTTTTGATTCTCCAGCCCAAATACTTTTCCCCACATTTGGTACCTATGAAAATGTGTGGTACCAGTAAACACTAAATGTTTTGTTTAAATATTAAACTTTAAAGTGCTGTATCAATTTTTAATGTGCAAGCTTATCTTTGAAAGCCTCTGCTAGGTTGCTCCTCCCTATCGGAGAAACACTTGAGGGCCATTAGCCAAGCTCTCGGGTTACAAGGAAAAGGCCTATTCCACTGCAAATCCTTCTCAGAGTCTCTGAAAAGCCAATATGTGAGCAGAGGGCAGGCTGGCTCCGAATCACTTAAAGCCTCTGTTTCCAAAACTGCTTTAAACAGTCATATCTTCAGGAAGTTGCAAGCCTAGGAACTTCTTTAGTCAACAGAACTTAAGATTTACTTCTTGCAAAGAATCGCTGACCGGAGGAGAATCGTCTAGAACATGCCAGCACAGCAGTTTTTATTGGTGGAATCAGGGACCCTCGTGAGAATTTCTCCAGAGAAAGTCACACTCTTGTTGCCCACAAACATCATTTGACAAGTTTCTACAATATTTGAATGGGGAGTTGTGTTTTGACTGACTGGATTTCTCGGTTAAATATGGCTATAGATACTCCCCATTCTTTATTCTTATGTGGAACACAGATTTGTAAAGCACAGGTGTCCGAGAAAGGTTAGGACCATGAAGTCTGACTTGGAACGTGGATGGTAACAGTGGGGAGGAGCATGGATCATGAACTTTGTTTCCTTTATTCGTTCATTCATTCTTCTGTTCCTTCACCTACTAAAATAATTTACTGAGTGCCTCTCCCCCCCACCCCCCCAGGTCAGAAAGCCATTGCTGTGCTTCAGGAATGTCAGGCAGCTAGTGTTGTATGAAACAATTATGAGAAAAGCAACACAAACTGAGGCTGGGTAGTCAGTCTATGGTTGAGTATGGAGGTTGTTCTGACATTGGCTTATGCACCAATAAGAACATCCTCAGTGTGTCAGCCATGTCCCGAGAGTAGGCAAGCTCATTTGAGCCTTAGGATGTTCTGAAAAACACATATGTGGTACAGTTTTAGACCTTGTAAGGCTGTGCTTTAATAAGACTTTGCTGCCAAGTTGTTTGGGACATAAGTGTGACAAAGGATTTGAAATTTAGAAATAGAAGATGGAATTGCAGCTGATAATTGGGGCTTTGAGAATCAAGGATTTTACAATGCTTGCAGCTCTGGTACAAATGGAATTATGAATAACACAGAAAGGGAAAAAAATTACATGCTTCGGATTTTTGGCTTGAATCTTCACTAACCACCAAGAAGAACCAAATTGTGGTTGAAAATTTATGGCTCCTTTATTTTGTGCAACTGCTAGCTTCGCTGTCCGATAGGGTAGCCACTAACCACATATGCCTATTTAAATTAAAATTAAATACAATTAAAAATCACTTCTTTAGTTACATCAGCTACATTTCATGTGCTTAACTGCTGCATGTGACTAGAAGCTATTGTATTGGACAGCACGGATATAGACCATTTCTGTCATTGCAGAAAGTTCTACTGAACAGCACTGAGGACAGTAATGTGAGGTCAAGAAACTGGGGCAGTATGATATTTCTTTGAAGTTCCCTCTCCCATTTCCCTCAGGGGCTATTCCAGACCTTTGGCTCACGTAAGCTTTGTACCCCACCTCTTCCTCATCACTTTCAGCAGGTGGTTATGACTCCTATTTTATAAGGAAAATAGACACATTAGGTTTAGACCTTTATATCTTTTGGATAAAAAGGTCTAAACCAACTAATTCCTTGCAACTGTACCTACAACCTCATTCTTTCTTAGGGGAAAAAGCATCATCCTTTCTGTATATTGTGAATCCCTCCATTTGTGCATTGAAATCAACTCTTTTGTAGCATATAGATGACCTTTTTATTTTGAGATAATTATAGAATCACAGGAAATTTGAAAAAAAATGTAAAGGGGTGAGTTCTGTCACCCTCCTTTGAGTTTTCTCCATGGTAACATCTTGCATGACTGTTATACAGTATCAAGACCAGGAAATTGGTTGACATTGGTACAATCCACAGAGCTTATTTGGTTTCACTGTTTTCACATGCACTTATTTGTGTGTGTGTATGTATACCTTTATATGTATGTATATTTACGTAACTCAGCATAATTCCCATGAAATCCATACCAGTTTCTTGTATCAATAGTTTTTTTGCTTTTGTTCGCTGAGTAGTATTCCATAGTATGAAACACCAGTTTGTTTAACCATTTACTCATTTACTCCCTCCAGTTTTCCAGACAGTAACAAATAAAGCTGTTATAAACATTTATGGTTTTATATAAACACAAATTTTTATTTCTCTGGGATAAATGCCCAAGAGTTCAATTGCTAGGTTGAATGATAAAGTATAGGTTAATTTTGTAAAGAAACTGCTAAACTGTTTCCTCAGTAGCTGTGCCATTTCACATTTCCATAGCAAGGTTTGAGTGGTCCACTTTTTTTTGCATTCTTGCCAGCATTTGGTGTTATCGCTGTTATTTTTTTAGCTATTCTAATAGGTGTCTGATGATATCTTGTGGTTTTAATTTTCATTTCTTTTTAATTTTTGTTAACATTATTAATGGTGTTTAACATCTTTTCATGTGCATATTTGCCATATATCCTCTTCAGTGAAATATCTTTTCATGTCTTTGATGAACTATCTTGCCCATTTTCTAATTGGATTGTTTGTTTGTTGACTGCTACATTTGGAGAGTTCCTTCTGTATTCTAGATAAAAGGCCATTGTTGGATATGTGGTTTGGAAATATTTTCTCCCAGCGTAGCCTGTTTTTCTATACTGTTTACAGAGCCTTTGAAAGAACAAAAGTTTTTAACATTATTAAGGTCTTTATTTTATGATTTTAACTTACATGTTTAACATATCCTGCTCTACTGCTCTTCTCCCTGTAGGACAAAGCTGCATCATAGTGCATCTACTTGAAAACTGAATCTACTTAAAGCATGTTTCTTTTCCTGTTGTTTTATCAGTTAATGATGCCACAATCAGACACCCGGAGGTCAGCTAATGGTGTCCAAAACAGACATCTGGAAGTCATTCTTGATTCCTTTAATCCTTCAGCTTCTACCTCTAACCACCTACCAAAATCCTATCTATTCCTACAAGACATTTCTCAAGTCTATCTTATTTTGCTATTTTATCCTCGGTGATATTGCCTTAGTTCAGGTTGTTTTTATTTCTTGTCAGGATGATTGCAGTGAGCTTTAATTGTACTTCTATCTTCCAGTCTGGCCTGACACAAAGCCAGTTTACTTACTGGTGCAGTAAGATCTATCTACAATCATGTTATTCCCCTGATTACCATCATCTCCAGAGTAAATTTTAAATTCTTCAACATCATGCACATGTTTTTTTGTGTGTCCATTTGAGTTTTGCCTCTCCTTGCTCCTCCCTACCGCACATTAGCTCCAACCATTCTATTCTACTTGCAGTTTCTCAAAGGCATTGTAACTTTTTAATTCTGATGCTTTGCTCAGAATGTTTTCCCATGCCTTTTTGTTTGAGGCTTCTGGTCTACATTCAAGATTCAACAGAAGGGCAACTCCTCCAAGGAGACTTTCCTGATTACGCTAAACAAGATTATCTCTTTCTTGCTCATATAATCTGTTCTACATGACTCAATCAACACAGGGACTGTATGTATTTATATTTATTCATAGAGCTTAACAAAGCGCTTGGCACACAGCTTACAAAATTGTGGAATAAGTGAATGAATTTTAGTATTTAGATCTTCTAAAAATGAAAGTCTGTTTTACCATCGTCACTAGGCTGTTACCCCTTGAGGGCTGGAATTGTCCCTGATCTCTATCTATAACAACTACAGAACGCCCAGCTCATAGGACATTCTTACTAAATATTTGTTGGACAAATGAGTCGAGCAAAATAGAATCCTTGCTACTGGTACACTTTAAGTTAATCTTTTTCCTTTGCTTATTTTCAAAAGTGGGCACTGAGCCTAACAATAAAAAGTATGGAAAAGAGAGGAAATTATTGCTGTTTAATACATGCTTATGCCTGAGTGAGCATTTCAATTTCAGGTCCAGCTGTATTTGCCCTGAGCAGCCACAGGAAGGCAGAAGGCTACTTTTGTTATTCATAATTTTACTAGCACGTAGTGGCTGACCTTTCCACTATCAGATAGCCACTGAGTAACAAATACACACACACACACACACACATACACACACAATCTGATCTAATCAAAGAAGTCAGATTCTGTTGAGAGCTACTGTTAGTACAAAAAAGATGTTAAGCTTTTAGGTAGTCCTATTTGAAATAGATGGGGTTCTTTGTGGTATAATTAAAAGAACCGATTATGATTTAAAAAGGTGTACCTGACTTGTTTTAGATTATAAACTCTCTTCAATGCATACCAAATTAAGTGTGCAGTATGTAGAACTTTGCCAGGGCTGGCCTTGAGGCAACAATGATGGAGCACCCTTATTTCCCTCTTTTCGCCATTTCTCCTTTAACTCTCTCATCCCTGCTCCACAAAGGCCCCATGCCACCTTCTTGCTTCTCAGGCTCTCATTCTCAGACCTCATCACCCTACCTGACCCTACTATCTTGTATTAAATATGAATTTTCGTGCATTCAAGTAATATATGGGTGTCATCCCATGTCCTAAAAAACACATCCATTCGCTTTTGATAAAGGGACTGTAGAGCATCACAGGGTTAAGAACCTAGAAGAGGTTTCATGGATTATGGCTGTTTTTTCTCATTAAAGATAATTAGCCAGAGGAAGGAAGAACTGCTATTAGGATTAATGCTGGGTCTCTTGTGGTCATTCACTTTAATGATTAGTAACTTCATTCCAATTCACTTAGTCCTATGGTCACTCCTTGGACCTTGTCATTGCCAGAAATTACTCCATCTGAAGTCTCAGTTCAAATATCTTTGACTACCACCTCCTGTCCATCTAGTTTGCTTGCTCATGTAATCCATGGGCATAAATCTTTGACATTATTTTGACAGCTAATTCATTGAGTCTCATTACATTTTTTTTATTTCACTTTATTTCCTTCTTCCTTAGGTAGATTTCATGGTTAAACATAACCAGTCCTTTGCTGTAAGTAAATACTATCAAATTTTCTATCCCTTCTCTGTCATACTCATCTGACAAATCCTCAACCTTGGAAGGACCCTACCCTCTGCCTTCTCTGAACACCATTCGAGCAGTTTAATGTTGCTGGACAAAATCACACAAGCGCATAGACTGGGTTCACTGGAAATTCATGATCTGAAGCCTTAAGTTGGCATTAATCTCATTTTGTTTCCTTCTTTCTGGTGTTATTTCCCTCTTTTGCTTTAAATGATCCATTACCCTTTCCTGTCCTCATTCTCAGCTGATACCTCACTGTCAGACTCAAAGTCCCTGATCTTCCCCACTCCTCAAAACCTGTAAATCTACCTACGCTTGTACTTGCCTTCATCTCATACCCTCACAGCAAAGGCCAATCCCTCCCCTTGCCTTTGAATTGCATACACATCACCTTTAGTTACCTTCATTGTTTCCATATCCCAGGAAGAATTGTTGTTAGTACCATAAAAACAAACAACCCCTAAGCCCCATAAACATTCCCTTTCAACATAAATAATTTAGATCTAATAGAGGAATTTTTTGTATTAATTGTTTCCCCAGGCAACTCATCTTGACTTCAAGAAAATTAATCTGCCCGTTAAACAATAGTGCCTTATTATCTATCTTAGCAAATCTTTACTTCTCTGCCTAATTTTAGGTATCTCCAAAATCTGGGACATAATTAGGGCTATTGAAGAGAAGACATTGTGGACATTACTTATTCATAGGGTTGCCAGGAGTCAGAGCCAACTCAACAGCATGTAATACATACAGAGCTTACAGGAGAAACATAAGAAAGTTTCAATATTAGGTAAACTAATTCAATTCACTAGTTAATTAAGAATTCAAAGAAGAAGAATTACATGTTATCTCAATGGATGTTAAAAAATATTTGACAGAATTCAACACCAATTTATGTGAAAAATGAAGAATGGAAAGAAACTTTCCAAAATTAATAAAAATGTCTCTTAGAAATGAACAGCAAAGGTCATATATAGTGATAAAGCCTTGGAGGCATTATCTTTACCTTTGGAACCAACATACGGCTGCTAATTACTACTACTTATACTGTATGTTTTGGCCAATGCAATAACGCAAAAAAATAAATCAAGCAGGTAAATATTTGAAAGGGAGAGGGAAAAAAACAATTATTGCATTTGTAAACAATATGGTTATCTTTTTAGGCGATCCAAGACAATAAAATGGCAAAGTGATAGAATTTCACACTATTAGAACAATTGGATAAAAGATTAAAATGCAAAAAACAATAGATTTTTTATAAATAACCATAAGCTATTAGAACATACTGTTCCCAGTAGAAATAAAAATATGAAATAGCTAAGAATAAATTTGAAGATATTTTTGTAATACTATTTGAAAGCAACAACAGTGATATTGTAAAATGTTAGAAGATATTAAAAAAGACCTAAATGAATGATGATAAGTGCTATGTTTCTCAATTGGAAAATTTACTATTTGAAAATGGTAATCCTCCCCAAATATATTTGTACATTCAGTGCATCACAGTCAAATCCTACCAAGTTGAATATAACAATCATCTGGTCATATTTTAGAAGGTAGAATAAAGATGATATTTCCCAGCTCTGTCCTTGGAAATTTCCTAAAAGCAATAACACTCAAAACAACAAAAAAACCCCCAACTAATGAATGAACAAAATACCCAAAAGGAAACAAAACAAAACCCCAAACCCAGAGAAACAGAAACAGAAACACCATCTTCAATGAAACTGGGAGGTATATCACAGTATAGGACAAACCACAAACAAATGCAGTAGAATGTAAACCGGAATGGAGGAAGATGCCAACAGGATTCCCGTGACTGGAGAATTCAAATGAAACTGGAAAAGCACAGTTCTCAAAAGTAAGTTCTATACCGGAGAGGCAAAAAACAACCAGCAATGCAAGGATGGATACATGGGTTCCCATGCTCTGACCGAAAAAGGGCAGTCAGGGCTGAACAAAGAATCACAGGACAAGCCATATTTTCAGGTAGACTTCCTGTCAGTTAGGTGGTACAGAGGAGAGAGTTTACTTTGTGAACAGCCCCAAAGCTGCTAATCTCTATGATTTGATCAAGAAATAAAGAGAGAAGGTGAAAATAACCAGTATTAGGAATATAAGGGGACTATATCATATAGACATTAAAAAGAAAAGGAAGCACAGAAGATTTTTTAAAGGCAGTGAAAATACTTTGTATTATATTATAATGATGGGTGTATGTCATTATACATTTGTCCAAACCCATAGCATGTACACTACCAAGAGGGAACCCTGATGTAAGCTATGGACTTTGGGTGATTATGATCTATCAATGTAGGTTCATGGGTTTAACTAATGCACAGCTTTGGTGAGGCTGTTGATAGTGGGGCAAGTTGTGTATATATAAACAGGGGCCAGAGAGTATATGGGAAACCTTTTGCTGAGAACCTAAAGCTGCTCTAAAAAAAAAATCTCTAAGTATATGTAAAAGATATTATGGGCAAATTCAGGCCAATAAATTGGAAAATTTAGATAAAATGGAAAAATTATTAGAAAAACAGAACTTACCCAAAACTGCTATAAAAAAATGTAAATAAAACCCCTCCCCTTAAAGAAAATCTCTTAAAGAACAGGATGGAACTACCCCCTCATCAAAGGAAGAAACAGAGAAATTTAACACAAACTCTTCTAGAGAAGAGGAAGAAAACTAAAAACTTTTCAAAAATTTTTGATACTTACACAATCTTGATCCAAAGAACATTACAAAGAAGAGAAAGAAAACTAATGTCTTTCATAAACACAGATGCAAAATATCCTAAACAAATTATTAGCAGATTGAATCTGATGATACTTGAGGACCAAATATGGTTTATTTAGAGAATGTGAGTCTGGGTTAACAGTTAATAAATCAATCAGTGTGATTCATCAGATTAATAGAATAAAGGAGAAAATGTGGTCATCTTGGAACAAGCAGAAAGCATTTTATATAAATTCAACATCTATTAATATTAAAACAATCTTAAATAGAAAAGCATCTTTTATTTGATAAATCTAACTAACCACCCCCCCCGCCAAACAAATATCATATCTGTTGTAAAATTTTGTGAGATTTTTCTCTAAGACTGGTAGAGAGAAAGATGTCTTCTAAAATTATTTTTATGCAACATTATACTGGAGGCTTTAACTGGTGAAAATAAGAAAAATGTTAAAGATAAGAGAATGGAAAAAAAATAGCACTCTTACTAATCACAGATGATATGATTGTGTATATATAAATTTGTTTAAAACTTTACAGGTATACCAGGAGATATAATAAATGAAATAAAATAAGTCAGTTGACTTTCTATATATTTGCAACAAATTAAAATAAATTAAAATGTATTATTTATAATATCGTTAAAATTTTCAAATAGCTAGCAATAATGAAAATTGTTTGAGACATCTTCCCACAAATTAATAAAACAATACTAAGAGATATTAAAGGAGATTACATAAGTGAATAAGAAAGATGAACAGATTAAAAAATAAATTTACCAAACTACTTAGCGGAAATAAAAAAAAAAGGTGTCACAGAGTTAATCCTCCCCAAAGCATTTGTTTATACCACTGCCACATTGCTAAGAGCTCAAATTTGTGGCCATTGCTTCAGATGGCACAAGAAGAGATAATTTCCTTCTTGCATTTTTACATTACCAACTTTTGGCATGGTGCATCTAAGTGACAGAGCCCAGGTCACATGCCTGGGCTCTAGTTGCAAGAAGGCTGGCAAAATAAATATCTAGCATTTTCACCTTCTTTGGAGGAGATGATCTTTGTCCACCAAGAGATATGGGGTAAGTGGTTCCTCAAATGTAGAAGGGAATTTAGATACTGGACACTTAAAACAATGACATACAGCCACTAGAAACATTCCTCTTCCCACTAATGGCTTCTCAATTATTCTAGGGGAACTGGCAAGCACCATGAGAGCAAAGAAAAATAGGTATAAAAATAAAAAAAAGGAGATTAAATTATCACCATATGCTGCTGGATGATTATTTACCTAGAAAATCCATGAGAAACAGCTAACATGTTCTCACGAAAAATAATGGAATTCAGCTAGCTGGCTGGCACAAAATTAATAAACAGATACATCTTCATGTATATAGATCGCTAGATAACATAATGGAAGAAAATGTGTCACAATAGCAAAAACATGAAGAATCAATAAAAAATTTGAAAATGCTTCTGAAGGATGCAGAAAGAAGACTCGAATAAATGGAAAGGCATACCGTACACATCAATTCTCTCTAAATTGATCTATAAATGTAACATGATCCTCCACTCCAAAAAAATTTCTAGTAGAATTTTTATTGGAACTGACGATCAGATCCTAAAGAATATGTGAAAAAAATGAACAAGCAATAATAGCAAAAATTCCAGAAAAGAGTAGTGGGAGGTACTTGTCTCATAAGGCATTAAAATACAGACAACATCAAATGGGTAAGATATAGTACTTGAATATATATAGTAATTTGATATATAATAAAAATGAAATTTCAAATAATTGGGAAGTAATAGATTTGCTTTTTTGATCGGCAAAGATTAGAAATAACTAATATCCAATGGTGGAGAAGATGTGGGGAAATGTATAGGTATGCGAACTGGCCTGATCTTAATGGAGAACACTTTTTTAGGATTTCTTCAGAAATGTGTATATTCCTTAACCCCAAAATTCCACTTTTAGATACTTATCCTAAAGAAACACTTGCATCTGTGCACAAAGAGGCTTTAGAGAATTGTTTATGATAAGGGAAGTTAAATTATAATCTGAGTATCCTTATAAATAAAATATGTATCGATATTGTAGAATATAATGCAGCGGTTAAAATAAGTGAGATTAAGAATGAGCAGATCTTATGAAGTGATATGTGGCATTTCAAGGACTAATTTTAAAGTTAAAAAGACAATTGTAGAATAATATACATAGCACAATTCCACTAATGCCAAAACAGTTTCATCTATGTACATGAGTTAGGTAGTATTGTATCTCAAGTGTATCAGTTTACCAATGAGGAAACTGAGGCACAAAAAGGGAAATATTGGGGGAGGGAGATTGAGAAAATAGCAATTCAGGTGGAGAAAATAATCAGTGCAAAGACCCTGGGATGGAAGCATGCTGTGCAGAGTTGAGGAAGAGCAAGGAGATCAGTGTGGCTGGAGTGAGGTTGAGTGAAGGGGGTTAATAAGAGATCAGAACAAAGGATTATATAGAGAACCTTGGTTTTTATTTAGAAAGAAGAGGGAGCTACTAGAGGGTTTTGAGCACAGAAGTGATGTGATTTTGCTTCCATGTTGAAAATTGATTGAAGAAGGACAAAGATAGAAGTGGGATGACCAGTTAGGAGGCTACTGCAATAATTCCGATGAGAAATGATGGTGGCTTGAACCATCAGCAGTAGAGTAATGAGAAGTGGTCAGATTCTGGATATATTTTGAACTTAGAATGAGGAGAAATTTATTACAAATTGAATAGCAGAGTAAGAGTAAAAAAACAGGACTTAAGATTTTTGACTTGAGCAGATAGAAGGATGGAATTGCCATTATTTGAGATGGAGAAGGTCAGGGGTTTGATTTTTTGAGATGTATTTCAGATTTCTTTTAGACGGTCAAGTGATGTATGGAGCAAATGTGTGGCTATGAGTCTGGAGTCCAAGGGAGAGGCCCAGGGTGGAGATGTAAATTTGGGAATCACTGGGATATCAATATTACTTAAAGCTGTGAGACTGGACGACATCACCAGCAGAGTGAATGTTGATGGAGAAGAGCACAGGTGCAAGCTGGGTTCCATGGTGCTCCAATAGGGGAAGAAGAGACCCAGCAGAGGAGACTGAGAAGCAACCAAAGAAGTGGGACAGAAACCAGGAGTGCATGGGAGCCTGGGAGTTAAGTGAAAAAGGTGTGTCAAGGAGGAAGGAGTGTTCAACAGGGTCAAATACGACTAATGGGTCAAATAATACAAGGATTGAAAATTAATCTTAGATTTAGCAATACTGTGGTCGTTGTTGACCTTGACAAGAGCAGTTTTGGTGGGGATGTGGAGCAGAAGTACCATTGGAGAGAGAACAAAAAGAAAAGAATTCAAGACTGACTATAAATAGTACTTCTGAGGTATTATGTTGCTGTGAGGGGAAATGGAAATATGAGGCAATTTCTGGGGGTGAGGAGAGTAAAAATTTTGTTGTTGCAATTGTAATTGTTATTTGTGGTTGTCATTTTTAAAGACTGGCAGAACAGTAACACGTCTGTATGCCAAATAGAATGATCCAGCAGCAATGGGAAAGCTGACGTAGGAGAGAACAAAGTAATCTTACGGCCTTGAGATGGCGAGAATGGGGGGACGTGGCTTTCACTATGAGCGTGGACAGTCCATACAGTGACAAGAAGGCAGAGTATATGTGCCAATGCTGGTAGACATATGAAATTGTGATGATAAGAGTGTGTGGACATTCTGTGCTGATTGCTTCAGTTTTTTCAGGGGAGAGAGAAATAATGTCTTCAACTCTGAGTGAAGATAGTGAGGATATATTGGAGGTTTGAGGATAAAGGAAAATGAGTAAATTCAAGAGGGAGAGTGAATAGACTAAGGAAATATAATATAATTTTTTTTATCTAGTTGTAGAATAAACAGCTATTTGAGACAGTCAGCCTGAACTAAAATAGGTTGTCCTTTTTTCTTTAGTGAAACAAAACCTATAGATTCGCCAAATCCCTTCCTATCATTTTATGAAAACAACAAACCAAAAGTAAAGTATTTCTAAGTTGGGTGACATGACTATCTAGTTAAGAAGAGGATCCAATATACTTTACATTTTCCTCCCAGTGCTTAGGAAGTGCAAAGTGTTCCATGAGATGTGACTCTTCAGAGAGAATGTCCAGAGTTCTTAGAAGAAGAAAGCTTATGATGTGTTGACCAATATTAAGCTACATGGCTGTGATCACAGAGTCACTGCTGCAAATGATTAATGACAAAACATTTCATCCTTCAAACTAAAGCTGCAGCAAGGAGTCATTGGCAGAGCAAAATGAGATTAAGTGCTGTTGTTACACACTTTGTTCCTGCCTGAAGTAGCCTGATGGACTGAATTACTTTAATTAAATAAGGTGAGATTTTTCTAGACCTGTCTAGATATAGCCAGTCTCTCAAGGTCCTTGGTAGCAGATGTCCTGATTCATGGTCCTTGTGACGTATTTTTTTTTTTTCAACACTCTTTATAGCACGTCCTTGATAATGGACAATGACTAAGACCATCAATTTGTTTTTGCTTGTTTAAGATTGGAGTAGAGTTGCAGAGAGAAGCTATGACTACTTGAGACTGGATAGCAGTTTTTAGTAAATCAAAGTTTCAAACAAATGATTCCAAAAAAGCTAATCTCCCATGGATCTAACAGTAAACACCACTTTAATTGAACAACAGGCAAGTTTATCTTAGATGTAGTTGATGTTTAAGTTTTTTGTAATATTCTATTTTTTTTAACTTGATCTTTTTTCTTTTTCTAAGTAGTTATGTTAGTTTAGGTGCTCTGACAAACAGAAGCCATGATAATATTAGATGTGCAAAAGATTTATTGGGGAAAATGTGTGTGAGAAAATGGAGAAGGAGCTGAAGGAGGTTGGGAATGCTGTCAGACTGCGGTGTAGGTCTGCCTGCTGTGGAGGAGATTGGGAAGGAAAAATCTTAGACTGTGGTGCAAATCTAAGAAAATTTTGATAAGCTTAATGGGGAGTCTAGAACAGAAGTAGCCCATCAGAAGAGTCCAATCTCTCCTAGAAACAGACCTGCCTTAGTATCCCTGTCATGTTCGATGGTTAGTGTGAAGTAGCTGGTGGGAAGAGCAGCCTCAGGTTCAACAATGTGATAGATTGCAGGAAGCAGTAGCTTGGTCTATTCATAATTACACTACATTATTAACCTGCTTGGGCAGCTGCACCAATATACCACAGACTGAGTGGCTTAAGCAGAATTTATTTCTTATGGTTCTGGAGGCTGAGAAGTCCAGGATGAGGGAGTGACAAGGTAGGCTTCATTCAGAGGCCTCCTCTTTTAGCTTTCAGGAAGCTGTCATTTTACTGTTTGATCACTTAATCCTGTCTTTGTGTAGAAAGAGAGTTCTCTGGTGTATCTTTTTATAAGGACACTAATCCTATCAGATCAGAACCCCACCTTGTGACCTCATTTAATCTCAGTTATTTCCTTGGAGTCCCCATCTCCAAATATAGCCACACTGGGCTTAGAATGTTAATATGTGAATTTTTAGCAAATGCAAGCATTTAACCCATATAACCACTCATGGTTGGAGATTTGCAAGATGCTTTTTTAAAAAAGGCTTATTGCAACATGAAATAGAGAAAATTACACAAATTTTATATTTTAGCTCTTAATTTTTTAATACTAAGAGAACTTTATGAAGTGTAACCTATATACAGTAAAATGTACATATTTTAAGTGTGCAGCTCAAGGTTTTTAACAAGTGTTTACTGTGTGGCCATTATCACGTTAAGAATATATCCATCACTTCAGCAAGTTTTGTGTTGACCATGGTGCCCCAATAAAGACTCTGGACACCAATGCTCAGGTGAACTTCTCTGCTTATAAGTAAGTACTACAGGGAAAAGTAGAGGAGGAAGGTGACAGGGAGTTCTAGAAGTGGTGATGAGGGGGTTATGGTGACAGTTTTAAGGAGGGTGCTCAGGAGATGCCTCTCTGATGAGGTGGTCTCACCACCTAAATAGGCCTTATAAGGCCTTATAACAATTACAGTTACATTTAGCAGTGGCAGTGTACTGTTTAAAGCTGATTTTTAGTCATAATGAGTTTGAGGACCTACACTTTTCCAATATCTCGCCCTTTGAACACTGATGGATGTATGAAATTCTCAAGCAATTTATATTAAACAACCTTGTCCTTTTACATTGTAATGAGACAACTAAAACTTTTCCTAAAGCACAGATAACAGTTCTTACAGGAAACTTTGCTGGCTTCTATATTAATATTTAATGGATGGAAAAATGCATTTGTTGGCACTATTGAGATTCTCAGAAACAGATTCATTTATTCATTCAATATTTTATCTAATATATTTATTCAATAAATATTTATTAGCACCTACTACGTTCTGTGTTTCCCACTAGTTACTGAGAGAGACACAATGAATAAGAAACTCGAGGATCTCATAGTCAAGAGTGGAGGAGGCAGAACTGAAAATGAATTGTTCCTTTTGTGACTGGAACAACTTAAAAATGGTGATGGGCTCGAGGCATTAGGAAGAAGGAACCAAATGAGAAGGGCAGAGGGTTAATAAAATGGCAATAACTGGCTGTAAAATATGAGAAAGGCTATAATGGCACAATGTACAAAATCTTATTGGGATTGAATAAAGGAAGAAATAAGTGTCTGAGGAAACAAGGTTAGATTTCACACAAAACCCACATTTCTCTCGATTAATAAAATCAAATAGTACCCAAAGTATTCTAACCCCAAATAGTAATTTCTTGTACCCATCACGCCTGCCACCCAGTTGCATTCCCCAGAGGCAAACAATTTAACTTTCTTTTAGCTATTTCATTTCGTGTTGATCTATGTACTTTTCAAGACTATACTTATAATGTTGTTTCTTGATTTATTGTCATTTTGACATTATTGATTTTCTGTTAATATAGATGAGAATTTTGCTTTTTCAAATGTCACTCACTTTCCACTCTGTCCTTCCAAAAAATTTCTCAATTAAGTCAACATTTAACGCTTACATTATTAATGTCATGTAAATCTTGTTCACTATAGAGACAAGAAGTTTTAAAAGATTATTTCCCCTTTTTTGTCCAACATTTTATTTTTTCTAGAGTTAATTGCTACCTTTTAAAACTTATATATTGTTGTGCAATTATCCTTAATTTTCCCCTTTAGTTATATTTTATATCTTTCAAAATATTTTTTTTCACACATGCTTGTCTATATCAAGTGGTTTCCCTTACTTCCTCTCTGGCTGGTTCCCTTTTATAATTTCCATTTCCGTTTTTATGTTTTTTAAATCTCTTTGTTGAAGTTCTCATTGAATTTATCTATACTTCCCAAAAGTTCATTGAGCATCTTTATACCCAATGTTTTGAACTCTATCTGTTAAATCACTTGACTCCATTATATCTGGATCTCTGTTCTGTTCTCTCATATGGCTTATGTTTCTTTGTTTTCCCATTTTGGTTGCCTTTCTATGTCTGTTTCTACATACTAAGTGAAGCTCATAAGTCTCCCAATCTTATTAGTATGGATTTGTGAAGTAAGTGTCCAGTGGCACAGTCCTGAGAGGGGTTCAGCTATAGGCCAAATTTAGCCCCAGCCTGTGCCCTTCCGGGGCCACCTGTTAAGATTCAGCAAACAATCCACAGATGCTGTGATTATGTTATCTCAAAAGGCCACACCAGAAACCGAGGCCAGTTGCCTCCAATGTGAGTCTAGGCACTGCTCAGTAGGGAGTACCTGACTTGCTGAGGACATACCTGTATGTGACTTGAGTGGGGCAACGAGTTGGGGGAGGTAGGGTTTCAGGAATCTTCTGGGCGGAGCGACCTCTGTTATTCAGGTTGGTGATATCTTGACTATGGTGGTGCTGTGTCCTTGCACTGGGCAGGAGGGAGGGCTCAACCAGGAACAATGAACACCACCAGCACTTTTGTGCAGAGCAAGTCTCACCTTGGCCCTCACTTGGACAATGTCTCCCTGTAAGTCCCTGGTACCCCCTGCACGCAGCCAAATTGCAGTGGTGCTCAGAGTGAGCAGGTCCATCACCACAAAAATCCACTCACGGACGAGGCCCTTTAAGAGGCATCTGCTGCAGCCTCTGGAGACCAAGCATCCCCACATCCTCACCCCATTCTACCTTCTGTCATTACAGGGTGATTTCTTGGATTTCTCCCTAGTCGTATGGCTTGTTCATCTAGATCCCAGGTGATTTTTCCCTGCTGCTTGCTTCTTGTTTCCGTCACAACTTTGATTTGGTTGCCAGAGGAATGAACAGAGCCTCTACCATCTATGCCATTCTTTCCCCCTCTGCTCAGAAGTCCCATTTTTTAAAGTTCAGGATCTACCGGTTGCTAACTTCTTGACTATGATCAAGTAACCTAATAGCCTCAGTTTCCTAATGGGTAAAATGAGGATAATGAGATCTATCTTGTCTAACCCACCAGATTATTATATCAAGTGAGATATGTGTCCAGACAATGACTATGGTTAATTAATAGTTGGTAGAGGATTGGACTCGTAGCCACAAGATCTGGGGTCAAGATCTTGTTTGCCTCTTCCAAGCTTTGTGACCTTGGACAGTTTTCTCTTCCCTTTCTCTGACCCTCAGGAACAGAAGGGTAATATATTCCCCATATCATTACATACTCTCATGAGTGGTTTGGATATTACTCCTCCTTATTTAATTTATTTTTTTCTATTTTTTTCCCCCATTCCCTCCTGCCCACTTCTCTTTACTCGTAGGCAGTCATTCTAATATATATGAGGTAGATCCTTTCATTATGTTTGTTTTTGTACTATGTGAATTCTCCTATTTATAGGCATTTAAATGTATTAATATGGTGTTTTGCTATAGATCTCATTCTCCACCTTACTTTTTCACCTAACACTGTTTTGAAGATATCTGCATCTTTCTATATATTTATATAGCTTATTGCTTCTCATTGCTACACAGTATTCCATATGTATTTATCCATTCTTCTTCATGATGGACAGTTTGCCTCCAATTCTCTCTTCTATAAATGACATTGTGCTGAACATCTTTGTACATGCCCCCTCAAGAACTTGTATGAGAATTTCTCTGAGCATATATGTTTAGTCCTAGCAATATGTATACTTATTTTCACAGTGTATTGCTAGATATATCTTCAGAAGGATTGCACCAATTCATACCCCCACCAGCAGTTCAGAAGAGCTCCTATATCCCACATTCCTGCCAACATTCATATTATCTAGCTTTCTAATTTTTAACAATCTTTTGGAGACAGTGTTATATCTTAATATTTTATTTTTTGTATTTGTCTAAACACAAATGAGTTTAATCACCTCTTCATATATTTTTATATTTTTTGTGCCTCATTTTGTGTAACTTGCCTGTTACAGTTTTTTTTCCAAATTATTTTTCTATTGGGCTTTTTATCTTGAATTGATTTAAAGGAATTCCTTGTTTTCTATGTATTAATCTCTTTTGACCTCTAAATATTGAAAATATCTTCTCTCAATCCATTAGTTGCTTTTTAACTTTGTCCATGGTGTCCTTCATGGAACTGAGATCCCTTATTTTAAAGTAGTTACATTTGTCGTTTTTATTGAGGTTATGTTTGCACAACTCTGTAAGTATATATTATAAACCATTGAATTGTACACTTTAAATAGGTGAATTGTATGATATGTAAATGATGTCTCACTAAAGTTATTTTTTAAAAAAAGATATGGTCAGATTGCCTCCCTAGAACAAAAAATATTGCTGGCCAACTCTAATAGATAAGAAAAAATGGATCTGTGAACTGGAAAAGAGGAGATAAAACTATTAAAAGCTATGTATGTTATCCTCTATATAAAAAGACTAACAAAATATATAGCAAACTATTAGAGTTCCTGGGTATAAGATTAACTCATATAAACTTAACAATGATCAAACAGGAAATATAATTTAAGAAAACATTCTAGCAGCAAAAAATTCGTACAATATCTAGAAAATAAAAAACATTCACAAGTAAAAGTTAAATTTTACTAAAAGTCAAAGAAAAATTTGGAATAAATGGAAATATTTCTCATGCTATTAGTTGGAGTCACTTAATGTTATAAGGATATCATTTCTTCTATTATGTAGGTTACCTTTGCATTTTCTTGATGGTTTCCTTTACTGTGCAGAATTTTTTAGTTTGATGTAGTTCCACTTGTTTATTTTTGCTTTTGCTGCCTTTACTTTTGGTGTCAGATTCAAAACATCACTGCCAAGACCAATGTCAAAGAGCTTACTGCGTATGTTTTTTTTCTAGAATTTTATAGTTTCAGGTTTTACATTCAAATCTTTAATCCATTTTGAGTTAGTTTTTGTGTATTGTGTAAGATAGTGGTTCAGTTTCATTCTTTTGCATGTGGCTGTCCATTTTCCCCAATATTACTTTTCAAAGAGACTATCCTTTCTCCGGGTTTTTTCTTGGCTCCTTTTTGTATTTAATTGACCATATATTCATGGGTTTATTTCTGGGCTCTTTATTCTGTTTCTATGATCTGTGCGTCTTTTTTTTTTTTAATAGCAATACCGTATATTTTGATTGCTATAACTTTGTAATATAAATTTTAAATCAGGCAGTGATCTTTTTTCTCAGATTGTTTTGGCTGTTTGGGGTCTTGTGGTTCCATGCATGTTTAAGATGTTTCTCCTATTTCTATGAAAATGCTATTGGAATTTTAATAGGGATTATATTGAATCTATAGATTGCTGTGGATGCTATGAACATTTTAACAATATTAATTTTTCTAATTCATGAGCATGGAGTATCTTTTTATTTATTTGTGTTTTCTTCAATTTTTTCCCTCAATGTCTTATAGTGTTCAGTGTACAGGTCTTTCACCTCCTTGATTAAATTTATCCCTAGGAATTTTATTCTTTTTGATAAAATTATAAATAAGGTTATTTTCTTAATTTCTATTTCTGATAGTTTGTTATTGTTATATAGAATAAATGTGACAGATTTTTGTATTTTAATGATCTTTGAGCTATTTTACAACTCTGAAAGTTGTATAAACCTGATATTAATACAAATAATTCTGGTCTGCAGATATGCAAAACACTTGAATCCAGTGGGAAGCATTTGGTTATTGCCCTTTGAATAGACCCATTTTTCATCTATATGTAAATTCATTTTAGCATTCCTTGTCTGCTTAGGCATGTGTGATACTTTGAATTTCCCTTTGATCTTGTTGAAACACTCATTTCTTCATTAATGAATAAGTTAAACCTTTGACAGATGTTCATTTTATATCTTCATGAGGGTCATGATTACATATTCTTTCAGAAATAATCTTTTTGGAGGTCATTCCCCGAAGTGTGCAGTGGAGTCATCTGACAGAGCCAGCTAAACTGCATTATAAGAAAGGGTGCCTCATCTGCAGCCCGGTGTGTCTTTTCTTGGCTCACAGAGGTGAATCTCAAGCAGCAATAGAACTTTAGTTTTGCCTAATCTCCTCCTGTCTAGATTTTTCCTCTCTATATTAATCCTTTTTTCTTTTGGGGGGGTTTGCAGATAGAAAATTATTCCCTATTGGTGAGAACAATGTTTGGGAATATGGTTTTATGGGCTATCTGATGATCTCTGTAAATGGAATAATGGATTATAGAGATCTACTTTCCATTGAATGAGAGACAACAGAGAATCCGGATTGTTAGTCATTTGTTTATATATCATTATGTCTATTTTGAACTTGAATCAATTAAGAATTCCGTGGTCATCAAGAAGGTGTACAGCTTATTGAGGTACAGTGGAAACCAATGAAACAAACAAAAATCATTCCCAGGGAAACTACCTTGATTCTTTAGTCTCAGTCCCTATGCAACACCTTCATCTTAGTCCAAAGTTGATATGTGACTTGACACAGCCAAAAGCAGCATTGCACTCCCCCATCCCCAGTGATTGATTCAGTGACAGGCATGTGAACCAACAAGAAACAATGAGACTGTTGCAGAGGCTCTTGTGAAAGAGACAACACATTTTCAGCTGCACTTGCACCTAAGTTCTCACTTTGAACTTGCTGGCAGGCATGTTTTCCACACGTGAATCCTGAGAATGAAGAAGCACATAAGAATAGAACCAAGAGAGGGAAAGTGACTCCTGAGGACATGAATCGAGCTCCTGGAACAACCCTGCAGTCTAAATACAGCCTTAGTCCCAATCTGGTCCAAATCTGAGTCAATACTTTCACTTCTTGTTGTTTAACAGTTGCATTGTGTTTTCTGTCATTTTCATTCAAATGACTCCTCATAATAAAAGGGGTTCATCATCCCTGGCTCCTCCTTCTATCCTAGTGCACTAAGTATATATTTATTTCTCTGTGCCTCCCTATACTCTGCTGTTTAACAATACTTAATACTTCAAAGAGTTGTAGATACTAAATGATATAATAAATAGAAAAGCATAAGTTTGTTCAACAGTGCTGAGATGAAAGAAGCGTCACTTAATTTTCCAAAACTGAATTATATTAGGCTCTAAAACTCTATTTACTAGAATGAGAAGACACACTGTATCAGGCAATATTATGGGCAACTTTCTCTCTTTAGCAAGGTATACACTTCAATAAAATACTTAGGAAAGATCTTCTGAACTTTGGCCCCTGACAGTTGTTTCTAGAAGCTCTTAGTGCAAACCTGTACGGTTCACTAAAAGGTGAGTGGTGCTATAGCCTTTATGTCAAGTGGGTAGCCCTCAAAACTATGGTGACCATGGTGATTGTTGTTTAATCCCTCTAGCAAACAAATCAGCTACTGCTGTGAGAAGTCCTGCTGCATCACTGGGCACAGTTATTCAGGACACTGATGCTCGTTGAGCATATCTCCATATTTCTACTTTTTCAATCAAGCATTGATCTCAACCCTCATCATCTTTCTCTCAGGAACCTTAGCTGAATTCCCTTTTCAATGAGACCGTGGATAGTGTATAACAGATGTCTAGCCTTATGTCTTTTCATTGCTGTGACATTAGGTGTGGGGTGTAAGTCTTGGTGTTGTATAAGCCCAGAAAACTTCTCTTTGTTCCTTTGTGTTTCATGTCATTGAACCTGATGTATATATATATGAAACTGCAATCAATGCATTAACAAGGTTTTATTACTATTTTTAACAAAGCATTCTATAAATGTATTTTTCTTTGAGAACATCATAAAGTACTGGGACTTCATGTTTCTCACATGCCTATTGTAAAAGTTCTAGCAGCTGTCTGGCATTATTTTTTCTTGTGGATAAATAAGGCCATCTGAGTAAATATTGTAATTAGGACCATAATGGCACATTTTGATTGCTTTTAATAAATAACAACAACCAGATTGTTTCTTAGATGTGACACTAATGATCATTAATGGCCAAACTGTTAGATTTACATCAGAAATTCTTGGCTGAAAATTTTCATGAGTACAAACTATTATGTTATCAAAGCATAAAATAAATGCAAAACTTTCTGCAATTGCCTCATTATCTTAGAATGATCTTCAGGAATTCATAACAGAAAAATGTAAGCAACTAGAAGCTGGCATATTTTGTGCAGAAAATGAGTAAAATTGAGATATAGAGAGCAGGGTTAGAACATTGTCAGCGAGTCAAACTCTGTTCAGTCTTTGTTTATAAGAAATGTTAATAAAATTTGGTTAAAATGAAAAAATATTTGTATGGTGTTAGAATCTGAAACCCTCTAGTCCACTTAAAACTTTAAGTGGCTCATAGAAGGCTCATGTTGACATAACAGAGCTGTGACTCACAACTCCTTTGTGATTACATCATGCTGCCATTTTTATCTCTACAACATTTAAAAAGATGACAACACCTTCATTTATTTGCAGTTTGCCCTTCCACTGTCCTTCCTAAAAATTAATCTTTCCATTTCATTCACTTTATTGAGCGTCATTGATTATGGACAAGTTCTTTATAGACTCAAAGTTTATCTTAGCTTTAAAAAAAGAAAAGAAAGATTGGGATTTTTATTAAAAATGTTAAAGGCCGGCTCTATAAGAGTTAAGCAGATGCCAGGGAGGAAGTGAGTCTGAGCTGCTGCCAGCTGCCAAAAGTAGCACATGTTCCAGAGCTTCAGCACCACAAAACCATTCTGCTTATCGAGACAAACTACTCCCATTCCTCAGGGCAGTAGCTTCGGCAATACTGAGAAGTAAGATATATGTCCTCAGTACCCTCTCCTCACCTTCCATTTATGTCATCATCACTTTGTGGATGGAGCACCTTATACTATGCCATGCCTGCCTAAAATCCTTTTCCCACCAGCTAGGACACCCCACCTGCTCTGTGCCTTCATTTACCCAATTTCGTGCATATTGACCATGTGCCAATCATTGTCCTGACCTCACTTTTCTGGGAAAAGAAAAAGTGCCATTGAACTGGATCTTGAGGAATTAGCCAAAAACTATGAGATAGAGATGTGAGGATGTTCTGGTTGGAGGGACCAGCCTGACACAGCTGTGGAGATTTGTAGCTTCCTTACTTATTTAGGGAAAGAAAAATAGTCAGATGTGACTTGGTGTAGGTCATGTAGCATATGGAAACCAGTTTGGGAGTAGAAGGAGGAAGAGATTGACTGAAAGGGTAGGCGGCAGCTAGATTATAAAGGGCTGAGCACCAGGTAGAGAAGACAAAAGAGGAATTATTCATCTTCTCCCAGGAAACATTGGACTTTGAGAGGCAATATTTTCATCATGACTATATCACCAAGTCTTTAGCATAGTGGGAATTTTAGGGTAGTTGGAGTGGGCACAGCCAGGTTTGCAGCTGGGGTTGGCAAACTGTGGCCCACAGGTCTAATCCGACATGCTGCCTGATATTGTACAGAACCTTTAAGAATGGTGTAACATTTTTTTAAATAGTTGATAAAAAGGCAGACATGTGAAACTTACACAAAACTTGAATTTCAGTGTCTACAAATAAAGTTTTATTGAAACACAGCCATGCTCATTGTTATACATTGACTGCTTTTGTGCTACAAGGGTGGAATTAAGTAATTATGACAGGAACCATACGGCCCACAAAGTCTAAACCATTTACTAGCTGGCTCTGTTTAGAAAACTTTTGCTGAGCTATGTTCTAACCCCTTCAAAAACAGAGGAGTAGAACATTACGGAAGAAACCTAGTCCAGGATGTAGCCTTAGAAAGATATCTGAAGTTTTATGGAACTTAGTCCATGAAACACTTTACCTAAATTTATTAATTCTAGTGACCACGATTTCCCCAGCACTTAGTCTCCTGATTCATACTTGGAAGTTATAATGTGCCACATTTTATTTAATATGACATATGTAGATTAAATATATATTTTTAAAAATTCAAAATGATTTCTGGGAAATCTGGAAGACTATGTTGATAGTGTTGGTTGACATGCATTTTTAGAAGCATTCACATGGTTGAAGAATCATGCAAAAAAGAAGTATCTTTCAGAATTGAGGATCTAAACCAATATAAATAAATTGCTGAAAGTTTTTCTAACCTTTTTAAAATTCATCTCTCTTTATGAGAGCAGTAATGCCAATCACACATTTCTCCTTCAGTGTGGATAATCTAAAAATTCTTTTTATAAAGCTGAAAGACATTACTTTATATAATATCTTAAACTTTTTTTTTAAAAGCAATCTTTACTTACTGGATGCACCCAAGTTATAATCACACAACAATCCAATTTAAGAGGAAAATTCATAATGGAGAAAGTCTGGTTAAAGAAAGGTGAGTAAGGGACATAATCCAATGATAGGAGGGAAAAGTTTGCTGGTCATGAGACCATCACAGAGTTCTTCAAGCCACCTCCTATTGATGGCACATTCCCAACTGAGAACTTCTGCTTCCCCCAGGAATGGTTAAGAATTGAGATTATATCAACCAGGGTTCAGCTGCAGTAAAGAGAAACAACTCTAATTATTTTAAGCAGAAAGGATTTAATACAGAGATTAGCTACTTATGAAATCAGTGGAAATGTTGGTGGAGCACGGACTAGGATGGGCCCTCAGGAATGACTCTAGCACACTGCAGAACTTAACCAGCCTGGGCAGCAAGTACCTCTTCCATGAAGGTGGGGAATTGGTAGGCTGCTGCTGGATCAGTAATCTGCTGTTGCCTCCTCTGCCATTGACTCCCATGGAGAGCTTCCAGCTGGGTGTTGCTGCAGAAATACATCTCCACAACCTTATTTTCCAGGGAAATCAGCCAAAAGCAGCAGGAAAACTACCTCTGTCTCACTTCCATGTTCCAAAATTTGCACAAGTGCTTCTAATTGGGGAACCCTATTAGAGCTCTAGTAGCAAGAGACTATGGGAGATGTAGTTTTTAGATTTTAGCCTTTATGTATAGGAAAGCCCACTAGAAAGGAGTGAAGAAATGTTGAGGCTAATTGCATGTTATTCATTTCCTATTGCTGTTTTAACAAATTACAAAAACTTAGTAGCTTAAAACAATACACATTTATTATTTTACAGTTCTGAAGATCAGAAGCCCAATATGGTTTTAAAATCAAGGTGTCAGTAGGGCTATTTTCCTTCTGGAGGTCCTAGGGGAGAACCTATCCATTCTTTATCTTTCCCAGCTTCTAGAGGCTGTCCACATTCCTTAGCTCATGACACATCACTCTGATTTCCGTCCCTATTTTTATATCACTTTCTTTGACTCTAATCTTTATATCTCCTTCTTATAAGGAAGCTTGTGATTATATTGGGCTCACCATATAATGCAGGATAATCTCCTATCCTAAGAGCCTTAAACTAATTACACCAGCAAGATCCCTTTCTCCATGTAAGGTAACTTATTCACAGGGATTATGATGTTGACATCTTTAGGAGTCCATTATTCGGCCTGCCACATTGCCCTTATCTAAATTAGTGTTAGAGAGAACCGATGTTTATTGAATATCTTCTATATGTCAGAAACTTTATATCATCTCATCAAATATTCACAACAACCTGTCAAAGTAAGCACTAGTGTTTCTATTACAGATGAGAAAATGAGATTCAAAGACTTCCAAAAACTAGCTCACAATTCAGTGATAAAAGGAAATGAGCTATCGATCCATGAAAAGATATGGAGGAACCTTAAATGCATATTGCTAAGTGAAAGAAATCAGTCTTAAAGGCAAAATACTCTATGATTACAACTAGATGACATCCTGGAAAAGCTAAAATTATAGAGACGGTTAAAAAATTAGTGATCAACGGGGTTTGGATTGGGAAGAAGGAGTGTGGGAGAGATGAATAGGTGGAGTGCAGGGGAATCGTAGGGTAAAAAAGTATTCTGTATACCATAATGATGGATACATGATATTATGCATTTGGGAAAACTCATAGAATTGTACAACACAAAGAGCAAACACAAGTATATTACGAATTTGTTAATATAATAATTTATCAATATTGGTTCGTTAAATGTAACAAATATACTACAACTAATGTAAGATGTTGATAATAGGAGACACTCTGGGGCAGGGAAAGGTATACATGAGAATTCTATATTTTCTGCTAAAACTTTCTGTAAACATAATTTGCTCCAAGAAATAAAAATCTGTTAATTAAAAAAATTAATAACAGTAAAAAACAATCCCGGCTGGTATGTGGCAAAATCAGTAGTTAACCTCAGAAACATTTGGCTCTAAGAATGCATGTGACTCAAGTGATGTGAATTCTGGAGGTTCCGATGCCTTCAGAATTTTTTAACTATAGGGTCAAAAAGTTGACAGTGAAGAGCTCATCCCAATAGTCACAGGTCTACTTTCTTTGTCAGTAGGATTTCTCCTTAAGTACACAGGGTTCTCCTTAAGTAAACAAGTTTAATGGGCTTACCTCCTGGTCTCAGTTTACTTAACAGAGAACTGTTCATTCCATCATCTTTAAGTAATTTCAAGTTCCTCATGGCTGTTGTGCACCATCTACAAGTGAAATCTGCTTCCCCCCAAAGCAAATTAAATGCTTTTCACATGGGCTGGTCCTACTTGCTTGGTGATATCTTAACCACAATAATAAAAAGGCATTGTTTTCATTTTAAACTGACTTTGAGGGGGGAAAAATCATTGATAATAAAAATGGCAACTCTTTAAACTGAGAACTACCCTTTTCACTTTCTGACCTCCATCTTCTTCTTTGATAGGAGGGAATAGTGTTATATGCTAAAGCACTTGAAACTATTTTTTCTGCCCTTTGTATAATATCTTACTTATGTCTTCATGAAATTCAGTCATCAAAATTCCTAACTACTAATATTCTCCCCTCTGCATCTTGTAACTACTACATAAGTGATATATATTTTTGGTAGAAGGATATAGATTAGAAAATATAGATGAATAAAAAGACAGTAGGTAAATAAAATCACCTAGAGATAACTATTGTTAACAGAGGTGTATGTACTTCTAGATGTTTCCAATGCAAAAATATGCATATATAGCACATATTATTAGGTTTGTCACATAAACTAACTCTGAAGATGAGCTGTCCGGGGACCCAGGATGCCTTGATTTTTTTGTTTCCTTATTCCATATGTACATTTCTAACTCAAAGTCCATGATAGCTACCTGAGCTCCAACCATCATATCTATTCCAGCCTACAGGAATGGGGAAGGGGTGAAGAAGAACACACCCACTTCCCTGTAAGGGTGCTTCTTTATACTTCATAGTCAGAATTTAGTTGGGGAAATCTTTTCTTCATTCCAATGGCACCTTGCCCAATTAACCATTAGAGATTGTATTAACAAAAAGGAAAGGGAAAATGGATATTAGTAGATGACAACTTTTTGCCAAACATATATTTTTAAAAAAACAAGATTGTATTATTTTTGCTACTTTTCTAACATGATTTTTTAATGTGACTATAATGTTGTCTTTCCAAGTCATGTATATATATGTATAAATAAATTTTGATGGCATTATTTTACTCTACAGGTACAAATTATTAATTAATTATTTATGAACAATGAGGTTTTTCAAATTTATGATATTATAAACAAACTTGTGGCAAATATTCCTACATATATACATAGGTCATTTCACACTTCTTTGACTATTTTTGAGAATACATCTCTAAGAGTAGACTTTCTGAGTCAGATGATAGGCACATTGTAAATGCTCTTCATATGTATTTTTAGAAAAGGTCAGCGGCTGGAGCCAGCTTGTAGCAGCTCACGAGAGCCAGTTGTCTGCATTTCTTCCCAACCTCATGTTCATTGATGTCATGTTGGTATCTTAAAATTGGCCATGGTGGGACTATTTATACCATGGAAATTAGCAAATGCTACAAATATTCTCCCTTCTTCTTCTGGAGAGCTGATTGTTAAACATTTACTATCATACACTGGAAAATATATACAAATCTTCAGTCCTAATAATTTATAAGACAACTATTTTCATCTCAAAATCCATATCAGTGCTTAAGACAGTAATAATTCCAATTGTAATTTGTATATTCTAATATTGACAATTTACATACATACCGTTACCTCTGGCTTTTCTTTTAATAGCTTATTTAGAGATTGAAAACAGTTTGGGGTATATTTGGATATATTTTGTACTCAACCAGATCAATATAGTCTACTATGGAAAACAAACTTCGCAGAGATTTGGCATGATTGTGTGATAATGCCAAAGGGTGTCTGTACTTTGGCAAATTGTTATTTATAAAAACCTTTTAAATAATTGCTTCAGCACATATTGTTGATTTACAAGGAACAATGAACTTAATGACTCATGGAAAAGGGGAGAGAGTGATCGGAATCTCCAGGAGATATTATCTAACTTTTCACGATCATCTCATACACTCCATTTAAGCCTACAGGTAGGGTTCTTCCAGACCTTGACCCCTATACCCTGCCTCAGTAGCTAGTAAACACTCTATTAAAGGGATTGTGTCACTTTGCTATAGTGGAATAAAAGTGTGGGCCACTGACTAATCTAGTTCTAAGAAGCTATGATTCTATAAGAAACTATAAATGAAGGGGAAGAAGCCTGCATAATAAAAATAATATTAACTTGGGAGTCAAGGTCTCCAGAATTCTAGGTTCTACTTTGCCACTGGGCTGTGCAAGGAATCCGATGGCTTCCTCTATCACATTTCTACTCCATAGGCTTGATTTGCTGATCTAGCCAACTACATTGGTGCTTCATTTTCCCTCACCACTTCTTCTAGGTCTTTCCTACAAGGACCTACAAGAAGCTACTCAGGAAATTCCCACATGGAAGAGTAATGTTTTTCTACTGGATAAGAACATAGGAGTAGCTGTTTTACCTCTAGCTAGCTGTATGCTCTTAGACAAGCCTCAGTTTTCTTATTAGTAGGGTGGGGGTGTAGGAGATTGGGTTCAATTTGTGAGCTCTGAAGTTTAATGATTCCATGATAGCAATTCACCTGCATAGTAAATGTAGTGGAATCAAATAGCCCTCCACCTATAGAAACTAAACTTCCTTGAAAGGAGGGTTTTATCTAGCTTCCACAGAGTGCTATATGAGAAATGGTGCTAACATGTCACTGGAAGTGTGCAGTAGTGATGTAAAAGACTATTATGAGGTTATGCCATTTGGGAATGTTTGTGCCCCATGTTTGTAAAGACTAGAATTCACTTACATACAGATGTCAAACATTATGGAGTCATTGGGAAAGTTCTAATTATCTTAAAGTCATTTATAAAATGTGTATCTTTTATTAAGTAATATGAATATGAAGCAAATCAAATTCTGTCTGAGTTGCCCATCCTACTGATCACCTACGGAGCATTTCAGACCGTGTAGTCCCATATCCTCTCTTTTTTCACAAGTATCAATGACAGTTGTCCATTCAATGTAAGTTGGAGGGTGCAACTGAAATCACTAACTCCAAAATATCTTTTCCACCAACACTTTGAAAATGCTTGCTATTTGAGATGCAGAAATCCTGCATTCCCTTGTTAAAAACATTGTAATATAAATTGGTCACTAATGTTGGCCTGGGATGGACGATGCAGTCGCCAAATATGTCAGCTTTCTAGGGCTGCTGTGAAAGTCACCACACACTTGGTGGCTTAAAACAACAGAAATTTATTCTGTCACAATTCTGGGGGCCAGAAGTCCAAAACCAGAGTGTTGGCAGGGTTGGTTCATCTGGAGGACCTCAGAGAGGATCTGTTCCAGGCCTCTCTTCTAGCTTCCGGGGGCTGCCAGCAATCCTTGGTGTTCCTTGACTTGTAGACAGACACATCACTCCAATTGTTGCTTCCAACTCACATTATCTTTCTCTTTCTCTGTCTCAAATCTCTTTCTGCCTTTTTCCTATAAGGACCGCTGACTTTAGATTCGGGGCCCACCCTAAATCCAGGATGAACTCAAGATTTTTAATTTAGTTATAATCATAAAGACACTTTTCCTAAGTAGGGTTACACTCATAGGTTCCAGGGCTCAGAACATGGACATATATTTTTGGAGGGGACCACTACAAGCCACTATACCAAGGGAAGCCCTGACAAAAAGGGTCTAAGGATAACAAATTTTGACTGGAAGCAATGGTAAAAAGAAAGATTTTAAAAGATAGCATCAAGATACTAGGTTGGAATTGAGGGAAAGGCTGGGGATGGATAAAGGAAAACGAATTTCCATTTTATTGGATGAGTGTTCTGAAAAGGGAGCTGATAACACCCGAAGAAAACTTGGCCTCTGGGCTCTCCTTGCCAGCCAAGTCATTGGCCTGACAACTCACTGATTCTCATGCTGTTGGTACCAACAAAGCACCTGGGAATGTGAACAGAACTGAACCATTACGTGGGGTTTTTTTTTCCTGGCTCCTCAATCACCTATTTAAGAAACATTTATTAAACACTTACTATGTTCCAAGAATATGGTAGACTACCATTTTCTCAAGTGCTTTTTTTGGGATTTTCTGCCCCTGTTTGCACCCTGCATTGGGTTGGACATTTCTGTCCCTGTTTGCACCCTGCATTGGAGTTGCATCTTGTCAAATCGGTCACTATGGTTACAATCAAGTAGAGTCAAAATTGCCCTAGAAAATGTCTTAAAACATTTATAAAGTATATTCATGTGATTTTCTCTATGTCTGAATAAATGATTCAGACATAACAAGCAATCACAGGATGAAGATGAATGGAATACACCCTAGGATGGCTAGCATTCATCTAAGATTATTTCAGTTGTTTTATTTTTTCCTTTGCCAAATTTACAGAATTAAGTTTCTGAGAGTTATACATTTGACTCTAGCCAAAACCACATGAGTACCTGGTAGAGATGCAGGAATTGGAAACTCCCAAAACTGTGTGAGCCAGAGGAAACTACAGGGATATTTTGTGAGCTTGTTCACTTAGAGGTCACTGTTATGTGGTGAAGGAGAATGAGCTGAGGTGTGGGTGGGGCAGAAAGGTCTGGTTTTGAGTCCAGTTCAAACACTTCTTTCTGTGTAATATGGAAAATTCCACAAGAGACTCATGCAACCTACCAAAGTCTGGGTTGCCTCCTGGTTCATTTTAATGATCCCTCACAAAGGACCCACCAGTCAGGTAATCCTCAAAGCACTGAAAACAGTTTAAATCTTTTTCTGAAATGTCATGAATATGCACCAAAGAGGAAGTCCATACGTAGTATACTTTCTTAAAATTCCCTCTGCTGCATCTCTTTTCCAACATTTCACACATCACAGATGGCAGTTACCTAAAATTCCCACTTTTTATCCATTAAAATTCTGGAAATTCTCCCAAAGTTGTCTGCCCTCTGATTTTTCTCTCTCCTTGCCCTCTCGCTTTCCTGATTTCAACTTCCTGCCCTTTAAATGTAAATCGATAGATGGTTTTGGCTTTTTTCAGTTCTCTTGACCATTACCCTCCTCTTCCCTCAATCCGGAGCACAAAGCCCAAAGCAAACCTACACAGAAAATTGGGGGATTAACTTGTATTTGAACTGAGCAGTCTGATTTTGCTACTTACTAGCTATGTGATCTTAGGCAAGTCACCCTTAACTCTCTGATCCTCCTTTTTTCCTTTCTTAATTTGTAAAGTAAAGCAAAAAATACCAACTTAAGATAGTTTGAGGATTAAGTGAAATAAAATATTTCCAGATTCCTACCCACAATGCTGTCCCATCTGAGGCAATCAAAAATACGCTAGTCTTCTTTTCTCTACAGACAGACCTCTATGTAAAGACAAATTGCAATCAAAGGCTGTTTGGTCAATGTTGTTATTATTATCTTCCTTTTCTCCATCTCCTTGCAACCAGTCTTAGCCTAAGCCATCACCATCTTTTGTGTAGATGAGAGGATAGACCACTAAGAGGTCTGTTAGTCTTCCTTCCTTCCCTCCACATTTGGAGTGGTCTTTATTAAAACACACGTGAGGCCATATTACTTCTCTGATTGTTTCTCACCATTATTTTATGTGGGATAAAATGCGAATATCCTACCTTGACCTCAAGGGCCCTAAAGAGTTGTATCAGAGCACATCTCCTGCTTCTCCCCTTGTCCTGGGTGTTGCAGCTATGCTGACCTGCTTTCTATTAGTACGTTTGTTTTCATGTTCCCTCTACCTAGAGAGCCTTGTGATCCATCTTTATATGGCTGGCTTCTTATCATTCGGGTCTCAGTAGAGACTTTTTGGCCACTTCATTTTTAGTAGACCTGGCTCTTCCTTAATCATTATCATGTCATTCTGCTTTTTCTTCATGGCATCCACTACCCTCTGATATTTTGAGTTGATTATTTATTTAGTTGCTTATTGTCTTTCTTCCTCCAACTGAAGTCTCCATGAGACCATATGCCTGTATCTCCAGTGCCTAGAATAGTGCCTGGAACACAATAGGAGCTTAATGAACATTATCCCTATACACAGGGACTTGCCATGAACATGTCTGTGACGACCAAACAAATTCTTGATTTCTTCCCTTGCCTTCTAGGTGCTTTCCTTCATTTAGAGCTGTCCCTTTCCAGAGCTACCAGGATTTCTCGGTCATTATGAGGCTTTATCACAAAAAGAAAGAATCCCAGTTTCCTGCCTCTCTCTCCTTCCTGAGTCAGTTTTCTCTACTTCAGGCTGCCTCTGCTGTGCACAGTTCAACTATCTGTCTCAGTTTTAATTATTCAGTGTTGAATGGGCATATTTGCATATGCAAATATTTGAGGAATTGAAATGGCAATTAACAGATGTATATTTGAGATTATTTTAAAATATCTTTGTCTTCCTGTTTTATTCACGTCTGTGGCCCAGCAGTAATTTAGTGATTCTGTGTTTCTCCATTTAGCATGTTTTCAGATCTACACTAAGTCAGAGTTCTGGAAAATATTGTCTTTGAATACAATCGAAAATCACCATTTTGATTCATTTTTAGAACCTAATTAAAGGTTTCAAAACTACCTGCATTGCTTCCTAATTCTAGCTGGTTAATGAGCCTTTCTTGGGCAAGACTTCAGCTAGCGGAAGTGATCAACAATTGTAATTATAATTATTTGAGACCTAGTATGGACAGGGCACTGTGCTGGACACCGTGGTGAGATACAGAGAGGAGTGAGGCCAAAGCCGTATAATTCGACAAGAGAAGCTGTGAAGTTTAATAACCTTAAACTGGCATTTGGTGGTTGACATAGCATTCAACATATAATGTTTGCCATCCACGAAGCTGCCAACAGTTACTGAATGGTTTTGGTGATTTCCATGGCATTGTCCAAAAGACAATGGCTTTCCTTTTATGGTTTGTGTATAAATAAAAGTTTTTCAACTAACTACCTTATTGGGGGAAAATGGGTCTATATCAATTTACTGATAAATGAGCAGATGACCAAATTAGGTTCTTATTGTAGTTTTGAAGTGGTCATAGAGCAGGCTTTCCCCAACTACTGAGTCCGCATCCTAAAATTACTTTTAGAATTTTTTCCCCCTTCATTTACAAAAGGCACAGCACAAGGAATCCAGAATGCAGAAAAGGGTAGTGTCTGTGCCTAACTTAAATTTCTGAGCTAAGTCTAGTGGAATATTAACATTAATCCTTTACAGGAGACAGAGCCCTTGAATGGCAGCATTTCTCAAGGCTGCTTAAGTCCAAGTGGTATGCCTAGGGACTGGGGCAAAGAGAGCTTGATGGAGATGTTTGTTGGGAAGCAAGTCCTTTGTGGTGATGTCCCCGCTCAGGAAACTACAGCCAAGAAGCCAAATGTGCAGCTGGGTGCGAGAGCTCTGTATTAATGGAACTGGATTTTCTTCTTCCTTTCCTCCTGGAAATCCAGTCATCTTATGATGAGGATACTTAGACTAGGGAAAAGTAGAGCAAATAATTTTTGCCCTCATTTAAATGGACAGTTTGTTGGACTTTTTAAAAATAACCATTTCTATTTTTCTACTTTCTATACAATATTACTGGAAATATATTGAACAGTGAATTTCTTTCTTTTTTTTTTTCCTGAGTGAAATATCATCACTGTGTCAGAAGAGAGATCAATGGTTCTTGTTAAACAACAATTTGACAACATCCTTTACCTGAAATTTGAGTCATTTTTTCCCCAAGCTTCCTGTCATGAATAGATAATTCTGAGCACATCAACATCTAAAACATAAGAAGCCAGATACCTTTCATGAATCCTGCTAGTTAATTTCTCTCTTTCTAATGTATTGCTTTAAATATCTTAATTACTGGGCAAAATTTGATATTCCTTAAAACATATTTTTTTTCAGGTAAACATTTTTATTCCATCTTAACATAATCTTCTGAGTTCTCCACATACATATAAAAATATTTAAAGACTTTTTGTTGAAAATAAGTTAAAAAATATTTTTTTCTGTTCTTTATAGATATATAATGATTGCGTGATTTAGTTTTGTAATCATGGAATTTTAAAGTTGGAAACATCTGCTCAGGAGTCTCATTTCTCCTAGAAAATAAAGACCTGGAAATGTTAAAATCACTGTCCAAAGCACTAAAACTCCTCTTTGACTATCACTAATGGTGTTTTTCACTTAATCAGGGTGGAAGTTGGGTTTGAGGATGGGTGCTGGATAAAGGACCACATGGTGAGAAAGAAGCAACTCTTCAACTGAGCCATAATCTATAGCAGGAATTTTTAATGACTTATGATCCCCAAGATTTTGGGATAGCCACCTCTCTCCGGTGAATTTTCTGGTGCATCTTCACATAGCAGTTGCGATATTTATGTGGCCAGATCACTCTTAAGTGTAATGAAAGACCAATTGAAAGAGTAGTAGCGAGTACTTATTCTCTAATCTCCAGGCTTTTTTCCCCCTAGGTGTGGAGCAATGAACAGGCAATGATGTGTAGTAGTTTAATACCTGGGTTCTGGGGCTTCTCACCTGAGTTGGAATCCTGACTTGGTCACTTACTACTTAGGTAATTTTAGGCAAATTACATTTTTGCACCTCAGTTTCCATATCTTTAAAATGAGGATAACAAGAGTAACCACTTCATACATTTATTATGAGGACTAAATGCTAATAATATAAAACAATGGTTCATGTAAAGTAACTGCTCAATAACAATGGCCTTTGTAATGGAAAGGGCTTGCATTTTTTTTAATCCGGTGTCCAGATTTCAATCTTTGGACATGGCAATACAGAATTTTGGGCCTCAGTTTTGCTATCTCTAAAGTGGGATTGGTTGTAGTCTCTATTATTCTGGACTTTGCAGGATTGTTGTGAGAATGAGAGATCACGTAGGTAGATTCTCAAAGCTTAGAAATTGTTAACAGTTCACTCTCTTTGTCAAATACTTGCCCAATGGAAACGCATGATGGGACGGACCATAAGTTAAAACTTATACAATAACTCTGCCATGCAGTATTGTTTTGATGGCAATTGAGTTACCATTCTGCAGGAAGAGAGTGTGTAAAACTTGGACCACCTGCCTCGAATAATGTAGTTTGAGAGGAAGTAGAGATGTTAAGACCATCACCTCTCATCTTTCAGCAGGCCACAGATCTGAAAACACAGCCACTGTCTCATTCTCCCGATGACTCATAGAGCCAGAGTACTTTCCCTTTCCTCTGCTGTCCTTTCAAATTTAATTCATTGTTCTGCAAGATGTCTGCAGTTCCCAGAAATGACGCAAGTGGTATGCACCCTGTTCAAAACCTGGACATTTGACTCTCACGACATTCTCCCAAGTGATCTGGATCCTGCCACTTGCTAAAAACAGCCGCTGATAATTCCAAAATTCTTTCTCCCTCTTTCTTAACAGAAAGTCAGAGAGGATTATGGCTATAAGGACTCTTAAAGAAAAGTCTTGTAAAGCTCACTGTAAAAAATTTGGATATCCTTGCCGAAACACATGATAAAAAAAATGAATTTCTTTTGATATTATTTTCATAATTGGTAGTATTTCACCAGCCAAAGAGTAAAAAGCAGGCATTTAATAGTTTCTTAAAAGCTAAATAATAGGCACTAGTTAACTTGTATTAATTAACCAGTTAATGCATATCAGTCCTTCTTCAATCTGTCATATTTGAAACAAGCTTGAAATGCTTTTAAGTCTAGTCAAAGTGGGAGGCACAGTTTCTTGAACATCTTTTGACCAGGAATTGGGCACTTTGTATGTATCATTGTATTTAAGTTTTACAACAATCCTGAGAGTATTATTCCTATTTTGTAAATGAAGATGGTAAAGTTTAGAGGATAACTTGCCCAAAGGTACTTAGTTTGTAAATGACCAGGTGTTCTGGTTATCTGTTGCTGCCTAACAAATTACCCAAAAATGTATTGCTTATGGTAATAATCATTTTATTATATCTCACTATTTTGTGGGTCAAGAATTTAGGCAAGGTTCAGCAGAGATAGCTAACTCTGTTCCACATGATATCAGCTAATGTGGCTTGACTCGGGTTAGAAAATCTATTTTCAAAATGGCTCATTTATATGTCTGGCAATTGGACTATTAGTCAGGGTTCTTAGTTCTTTTCCATGAGGACTCTCCATGTAGCATGATGGCTAGTTTCTAAGAGTGTGTATTCTAAAAGACAAGAATTGGAAGCTGCCAATCTCTTAAGACCTGGTCCAAGAAACTGTCATAGTATCACTTCTGCTATTTTTTATTGTTCAGGAAGTCACTGAGCTCTCCTAGATTCAAGGGGAGGGAGCATAGACCCAACCTCTCACTGGGACGTGTCAAAGAATTGGCAGTCATGTTTACTCTGCCACAGCAAGGATGAGTATCTGGATTATAGTCATGACACCATATTCCATCTCAACTGGCATGATGCCAGATTCATTTTTTTGATCACTGCATTTATCTCAATTCAGAATTTCTGGAATTTCTGGAAATGAGGCTGGAGCAGCAATAGATTTCAAAGCCTCACGGGTGATTCCATTGTGCAGCCATGGTTGATAATTAATCTAGAGTTAAAGGCACTAGATTTCTGGCTGCTATGGAATGATAAGGAATCAAGGATCAAAAGCTGATAGCTACCAAATAACTTGGAATGTGGATTGTATGATATGTAGAATAATGGCTTCCCAAAGATGTCAGCATCCTAATCCTCAAAACCTGGAAATGTGTTAGGTTATATAACACAGGAGAATCAAAGTTGCTAATCAACTGACCTTAAAATGGAGAGATTATCCTGGGACAATGTAATCACAAGGGTCCTTAAAAAGTAGAAGAGGAAGGTAAAATAAGTCAGGAGACATCGCTGGCGATGGAATAATAGTCAGAGCTAGGAAACATTGTTGCTTTTGAAGTTGGAGGAAAGCACCATGAGTCAAGGAATGTGGGATACTTTTAGAAGCTGGAGAAAGAAAAGGAAAGAAAGAAAGAAAAAGATATGTATCATTCCCTAGAGCTTCTAGAAAAGATTGCAGCTCTGTTGACAACTTGATTTTCACCTGGTGAGACCTGCGTTAGACTTCTGACCTACAGAAGTGGAAGATAATGAATTCATGTTGCTTTAAGCTACTGAATTTGTGGTAATTTGTTACAGTAGCCTCAGGAACCTAGTAGAGATGGTCAGTTCAGGAAGGCTTCCTGGAGGAGGTAAGTTTGTTAAATTTTTTGCTGGGATATTTTTGGTGGAGAAAAACTTGGAGTGTCAGATGATAGAATCTGAGTCTATCAGAAGAAAATTTAAGAAATCTCAATGCTGTATAATACCTACCCATAATGTTTAAAATCAAAAGTTAGAAGAATAAAATAGTATTTGTGATTGTCATTAAATTTCCAAATGAAGTCAGGCAAGGAATTCTTGGGATTTTTTCTCAGTAATGTTACTTGAATTGTGATCAATTCACAGATTTAAAGGCTGACAAAACAGTTGTTTTACCCGGATGGTTTTAAACTTCTTAAGTCAGCAAAGAAAGCAGATAGAATCTGCAGCTTCCACACAGCTCATCACCTGAATGCAAACTGGAGCTTAATGCTCCTATCACCCTCCTTTAATCAGGTCTCTAAACTCTGCTGATTTCTTTTCATTGACACCTCCCAAATTAAAGTAATTGAATAATCTCTCTCTGTGTGTCTCACACGTGCAGAAAAAGGGAGCAAAAAACCTTCCATATGCACATTTGTTCATTAAAATGTATTTGTTGAGGACCTATATATGACATGAACTGTGTTAGGGAAGCATCAATGATGAGACAGGCAAGGTCCTTGTTCTCGTGGACTTAACAGCCTGTGGAGAACACAGACAAATAATCAGGCAATGTATAGTATAGTAGAAAATATAGGTTGCTATGAAAGAACAATCTGGGGGTGGAAAGGGAGAAGTATATCAGGGGAGGCTTCCTAGAGAAAGATAACTTTTAAGTCAGTCATCCTCAAAGTGCGGTACCTGAATCAGCAGCATCAGCAAATCTTGAGAGACTGTTAAAAATGCAAATTTTTACAGACCCATTAAGCCAAACCTATTAATTCTGGGGATGAGGCACAAAAATTTGTGTTTTGATAGATCTCTAAGTGGTTGAGATATATGCGAAAGTTTGACAACCATTGAGAACCAGAAGATCGTACCTGACTGCACATTAGAATCACTTGGAGCACTTATACACCTGACTGATGCTTGCGGCCCCACCCCTAGAGATACTGATTCAATTGATATGGGAAAAAGCCTGAGAACCAGTATTTTTAAAGCCCTGAGTCATTATAATATGATTTTAATGTGTAGTCAGTGTTGAAACCACTTCTCCAAGCTGGCAACTAAAGCTTGTAGTTAGGTAGTGTGGGCTGGGGAGAGGGCAAAAGGGTATTACAGGCTGAGGTGCAAAGTCCCAGATGTGAGAGAAAGTCTGAGGTGGTATATCTGGGGATCTGATAAAGCTAGAGAGTATACACAACAAAATTCCATGGCTTAAAAATAAGATCCATGGCTGTTCATTTAAGTGCACGTTGCAGTACTTCTGAAACTTTAATGCACACAGAAATTATCTGAGGATCTTGTAGAAACACAGACAGTGGGAAAGTTCTGTTGCCCCAGCTTCCCCTGAGTGTCCAAGTCAGAGAGCAGGTGGAGACTGCAGAAGGATATATCTATACATCAGCCCCAGGGCCAACATAAGCAAACCCATTTGGGGTGCCCGTTGCTGGGCGGGTATGTTTTGAGGCTAAGAAGGAAAGATGCAGCCTAGCACAACCTTCCAGCCTGATCTTCTGATTATATTCCATCAAGGTTGTACTGCTTTTAGCTCAGCAGTAACAACATCCCATCTTCCCCCACCCTCCAACCCTGCCCCCCATCAAATTGAGTGCATCCCCTGGCCAGGCCAGCAGAGACAGATCATTAAGTGACCGCTGGAGCTCACTGAAACGTACCAGCCAGCCAGGGAGGCGCTGGCCGAGGAGGGGGGACGCTCTCTAGAGGCCTTCTTTCCCCACTCTCCCTCTTCCCACCTCCCCTGCCGACAGCGGTGGTGCCTGCGGCAGAGCCTCTCTCTGCAGCAGCCCCTTACACTTGGCTCGCACTTCTGGGCGCTGTCCATGGTTGCAGCATCTTTCGGCGCGCCACGTCAGGAGGCCGCAGCAGGGCCCTGCGATTGGCCAAGGAGCCCCTCGCCATCCCCCTCAGCACACCCGCCCCCGGGTCCCTGTCCTGAGCTCTGGCCCCGCAGGCGCGTGCCAGCGAGCGTGCGGGGCGCGCCCTGGGGCTCCCGGTGGCACACCCACTTTCCTTAATAGGGCAGAGTCGAATGCCCAGAGCTGGCGGCGAAGCGCGGGGGTGGGGCAGGGAGCCCTGGGACTCGACAGTCGAGGGCGCAGCCACCTCCACAGCCGCCTCTGAGCGGCAGGAGGGAGCAGCCAGTCGCTGCGCTCCTCTCCTCTCCACCGACATCTGCGCCCTTTCGGGTACCCCTGGTCTAACCCTCTCGCGGCGATATGGAAGAATTTTTGCAACGCGCTAAATCTAAACTGGTAAGTTGAGGAAGCAAGGCTGTGCGTGTGTGTATGTGTATGTGTGTGTGTGTCTGCGCGCGCGCGCGTGTGTGAGCGTGTGCGTGCTGAGGAGAGAAAAGGACATTGCAGTAGAGGAGGAAGAAACAACTTTGCCACTTAGTTGTCACGGTGTGCGGGCTGTCATCTGGAACAAAATCTCTGGAACTCTAATGCTTGCAGCAGGCAGTCTGTCTCTAGAATTCTCCCCATAAGCCAGACAAAGTGCTGAGCTGGGGGGTGGTTACAACCTGTATTTCAAGTTATGTCCTGTGTGTTCAGCTTTGGTCCGCTTTGGCCTGAGGTTGGAGAGAGATGGATCCAGCCAAATCTGCAGTTTGCTCCTGGAGGCTAGAGGATGAATGGGTGTGGTGCTCCATGTGAAAAAGAGCCCAGCCTCTGCAGACACAGTATGTGTAAGTGTTAGAGGAAAAAAAGAATTCCTGGACATCAGGGTGTTGGCTAGTAAGAACATGTGCCAATGCTCAGTTTCCCCAAACATCCCTCATACAGAGCTTGCTCCAGTGCAGGAGTTGGGGATATTCCAGTGTGAATTGTGTGTCTCTGGTCTCTATTCAGATCTGTAACTTGGGGCAGAGAGAAGGGGAAAGCCCCAACTGTTGCTGGTGATGTGGGCTTTGCCAGACTGTTGTTCTTCTGGGAGGAGACCAGCATGTTGCCTGGCTATGTACAAAGAGTGAACTGAAATTTTCTGTGTATGTTGACAGTAGCTGCACATTCTGGAATAACAGATTCTAGCAGTTTCCTAATTCTAAATTGTTTTGGCTCTCAAGCATAGCAGTAATAAACATAATGGAAATGTGTCTGTTTCAGCACTTAAAAAAAAACCAGTCTGTCCGTTTTAAAGCAATATCTTTAATGAACAGTGAAAGCAGCTTTTATGGGAGTGGCATAGGAGGAACTGCGTAATTTATGATGCCTTTAACCTTTAAACCTTCATGGAAACCAAAATATAAAGTCTGTATTAAGATGAGCTCTTAATCACAAGGCAGGATATTTGCAGGCTTATTACTGTAACTCGCCTACAAACAATAAAGGGAATGCAAAGAAAAGTGTGATTCTTACAGTGACTTAACTGTAAGTATCTTCAAAAAAACCATTAAAGTTTATTAATGCTAATATAAGTACTTTGTTTTTTATCTTAAGCCTCTCAGAGAGTTGAACGTGTGTGGGAATTTCAGAATAGAGAAAATTTGTGATCATCCCTGTGTTTATTGCTGACTCGATTATGAGTTTTAGATGAGCACACAAAGGCAAAATACTGATTGCAGAAACTCACTTGCATTTCTGATAGTATAAGTGCTCTCTGTTCCTTACCTAACAATGAGTAAGAAATGGTAAAAAAAAAAAAAAAAAAAAGTCAATTTTGGCAACATTTGTTTGCATGTGTGTGGATGAAAATAATGGTGATCAACAATAAATGCAATTTTAGACTGCACCTGTGTTCCACTTCCCTAATATTTATTTTAACAATAAACATTTAGCTTGAGGGTTCTGATACGAGCAAGAGGTTTATCTCATTTCTGAGGAGCAATTACTGGGATGGAAAGAGTGTCTGTTTCAGAGTGATGAGTTGAGAGTCATCTGTAAGTTTATTTACCGAGTCCCTTCATTAGACGAGCAATTGCTCTACATCATTAAGAAGAAAGACAGGAAAAAGAAGCGTTTGTTTGAAATACTGTTCTTGGTCTTCTGCTTTCGCTAGAAGCACAATTACTGTTAATTTTGTTTTCTTGGGATAGGTTTCTTGCTAGAGATCCCAATTAGCCTTTCATATCCAGCTATAGTAAAGGTGTTTGAGTCACTTTTAGTGTCATATTTTCCCTGACAAATTACATTTTCTAGGTAAAAAATTTTTTACTTAATATGTAGCATTCAAATATTGTAGTAGATAACCTTTGTTTTAGAGGATAGATCGCTTTTGTTTAAGAGAAAAAATTGAGTCAATAATTATGACATTTAGTTGTGAGTTTATTCATAAGAAAATGGTAGGATTTTTAGAAATTAGGCTAAATTTTGGAAAACATTTTAAGGAGAAAAATATTATCATGTTAGTTTTCACTTAAGCTTTATTAGGCCAGAATTCAATAGAATTTAGGTTTTATGTTTAAGCTGTTTTCCATCAGAAGTTAATAGAGATTTATCTACATGATACCTAAAAAAGTCTAATAGACAGGTCTTTTGCTACCTACTTGACTTCTTGCTTCGATAATCTGTAGGTTAAATATATATATATGTGGCTGATTTCAAATAGTCAGTGTTCCTTCCAAAGTCTTAACATAACCTCATTATTGTTGGAACAAGCTAATTTCAATAGAGTAAAGGAGTTTAAAATTCTAAAATAGAATTTCTATCAGTCATAGATAAAATCTGTAATAATCAAAACTCTGAAGAAATTATTTGTGTTCCTTTTTCCCTCAAATAGGAGCATTTATCATTTATCTATCATCGTGAAGAGACGCTCTCATTCTAGGACAGTTCCTTGGGTTGAGCAGAAATCTTTGAAGGGGAAAGGATGTTTTTGAATTTTTATCAGGTAGTTTGGAGCTTATTTCTGTTGAAATTGGGGGAGCATTCTCTCAGTTCTATTTATCATCCCAGTCTGGTTTTGCTAGTCCTTAAAAATGAAGCCGGTTCATTGACATAATCCCATGTCCCTTTTCCTTAAATATCCCTTTCTGATGCCCACCTTTCATTCCTGAGAATAGGTAGAATAGGTAGAATTTATCAAAAATGACTCTTCTCCTGCTTCTCTAGGGGACCTGCCTTCTTCTTTGATAGGACAGGCTCTGGTGCCTGGAGCTTCCTTGTAAAAAAATACTTCAGCCGAAGGTGAAGAGCAGCAAGGAACGTAGTCACTCTTGCCACACACAGTTTCCAGAAATGGTACCTTCTTGATAAATAGGAAATTGACAAAATTATTGTTAAAACAACCAAGGCAGTAGAATAACTATGAGAGCTAGACCCTGAGGCAGTAGAAATGGCAGTCAAAAGGTAATGTTTGTTGCCTGAGTTCCTTTTCTTATGTAAGAAGCCACCTAAGTTTCTGATCTGTACTCTCACTGCTAGAACTAGAAATGAAAGTGAAAGCAAATTTTCTTTTCTTCCTCCCATCGCCCACCTGGCTTTTCTTCTACCTGCCCATTCTGAGATGGAAGAGGGACAGAAATCAAATCCTATAGTTCCTGGTTCACCCTTAAGTTTTTGCCATGCTCTTCATCTTTAGTTATGCCACTTCTATGGTGGTGCCTTAGTCATTCTTAGTTATACGATGTCTATGGTAAGAGAAATTGAAGGCAGGTAAGGAATGAGGGCTTCCTGCCCTAGGCTGTAATTTTTCTGAACTAGCCACAATTTCATAGTGGCTAGTTCAGAAAAATATTCAGGCTGAGACAGTAGTAAATGGTTCAAGTTCCCATGAACTTTGGAGGAAAACATGAGATAAATAGGAACTCAGAGGCCTGGGACTCTGGCTAGCACGAAGCCAGGGTCCCCACACAGTGTACACTGGCTTCTGAACTTCTGCTACTGCCCAGACCCCACCAGCTGATGCAATTCAAGCAGCTGTTTCAAGGGTGGGGGACACTAAGCCCACATGCCCTAAGATGTAGTTCATGAGCCAGCCTTGGGTGTGTGTGATGGGAGTGTCAGCTGCCAGAAGTATACAGAGCATATTAATGCCCTAGGAATGTTGTTTTAAAAGACAGGGTGGGGACAGGGTCACCACTACAGTCTGAAGAATGCATCTGCCACTTCAGCAGTGACAACTGCAAGTGAAGGATTCATATCTGCAGTGAGTATTGGTCAATATGTGGTCTTCTATAGAAGAAAGGTTGTGGGTGACCTAAATGTCCACTTATACTCTGTGGTATGTGGCATAGAGAAAAGAAAACACATTCAAAACTCTAAATAAACAACCACTTTAGAGTTTATAGAGGAGATAGGGTTTTAAAAAAGAAAGATAACACTGCAGCATGTATGCAGAATAATCATCTTGATTAGAAATTGGAGGAATATATTCTTCCTGATTTCCTTTATAGGAAGAAGGTCATATGTTTCAATAAAAAGCATCTTTAAAGTGAATATTCCATGCTTTTCAAAGGACCGCTGTGGTAAGGACTAGTAATGATGGAGTTGCTGGTGGAGCAGTTTCATTTGGGGAGCTGAGCTCATCCTGATCACAGACCATGGGATCAGCTCCCTCCTCATAAGTGAGAACTGGTACACTTGAGACTGTGCCTCTTGCCAGAGCATCCATGAGCAGGAAACTCAGGAATCCAAAGCACTTCTGTAAATGTGGCGCTCCGCCCCCCAGGGGCTGATGAGAAAATAGCCCTTGATTGCTTTAGTGCTGGAGTCAACTCCATTTCTCACTGCAGAAGCTTTTAGACCAGGAGCTGTGATTGCCCCAGCCTCAGGGCCTGTGGAGAAGACCCAGACTTTTTCAGTGTAAATCTCATAGACTGGATTGGTCTGCCTCAAAGGTAAAGAATTGATTGCTACCATTCAGACAGCATTTTGGACTTGGAGGATGTGATCAGGTGAGCAAGGGCACCTGGAGAATAGTTGGAGAATATTTTATGTTAACTGGGGTAAAAGGCAACAGTTTTGGTGTTTGTTTCTATGTAACATTTATTTGGGCAGATGGTAATATTGTTTGGGGTTTGGCATACAAGTCTGGGGAGCTCTTGTAAGCAATGGTGTCTTGGTGATGGAGGCATCACTCTCCCTTACATCCGCTCCTCCCTGTAGTGCTAACTGAGCAGAGAAAAGAGTGACAGAGGACCACCTAGTTCTGGGTGAATGCTGCAAAAGGGGAAAGATCATCGGGGACCAGAGAAGTAAACTGCATGGTGTCGCCTTGGTCGTTGATTCTTTTTGAATCTTGGAATTTATAGGAGAGTCATAGAGTTTAGTGTCTACTTTAAAAAGAAGATGGGGAGAGTCAGGGCTGCTATATTCAGAAGGCATCTTTCATATGGACTTTGATATGACTGGGTCCCTCTGGGTGTCTGCAGTATGCAACCTGCACAATCATACATGACTGCCACGGGTCCCAGAGTAGCCTACTCAAAAACTCTGGCAGTATCCCAGGTCCATTTCTATTTGAGTCCTATGGCTTTTGGGCTTTGGTTTCCAGGGAAAGGTAATCTTTCTTTTAAGGAACTCTTGGGAGGTTAATTGGGTATTAGATTGCTCAGAAAAATCAGATCTATGAAGGCTTGGTTAGAAAAACTTGTTGAAATAGGTAATCTTGCCAGTCTCCAAGTCAATCTGAATGGCGTTTTTCACTTTGAAGAGAGCATCGGGGTAGTGGATGGTTTGAGCACCATGGGTCACCAGATGAGGGATTTTTTATGCCTAAAAAGTTATTTCTTATTTTGCATAACTTGTACTTGAACTCCTCATATGTTAACCAACTAGCAAAGCCACTGTTAGTGTCATAGATCAGATGGAAATTCTCTATAGTCTTGTCAATGCTGATGACATCTACCAGGGTAGGCTGTATCAGTTCAGACCTTGCCATGAATCTTGATGAACTGCTGCATGCATATCTTCTTTACTTCATTTCCTGTCCTGGCAGATTTAAGTCTGTTCCTTATAAAATGATGAAAGAAAGACATTCTCTCAGCTTGTGTCGATAGAAGGAGAACAAACACATCAGTCAGTTTATCCAGCATCTAATGTTTCATATGCTTCTTAGCCATGACCGTGCTAGCATAAAATGAGCTAAGTGTTTTTAGAATGAAAGATACTGTAAGGCAAGAATCTTGCATGAAGACTGGACTCCACAGCAAAGCTGCAGTAATGACCATGGGCCAGTAAAATAAGATCCCTAAGAACAGCCCGGGAGGGAGGGGACTTTCAATTATTTGAAAGGTTTATATGGAAGGGTTCCCATTCATAGGAATCATTTTCCTTCAGGTGGAAGGACAGGACTTTTAGGATGGTGGCTTTTTTTTTTTTTTAAGAGGCACATCAAGTCAATAAGGTTCAACTGCATGGCTGTGCAAAATTAGTGGTTAATTAAAGGTTACAAAAGAGCTATGTGTGTGCTTGCCTCTTGTTCTCTAAAATGCAAAAAAAAAAAAAAAAAAAAAAAAGAAAAAAGGAATTGCCTAAATTCATCCTGCATGTTGAAGCGTTTTGCTCATCTTTGCACTCTTCACACACAGATTCTCTAGCAACTGGCCAAACTGGCACCTGGCTCTGGGAAGACAGAAGAGTCACAGCAGGTGGACAGATCAGCTGCTCCCTGCTGTGGGTATGTCTAAGAGGACACGCTCTGGTTGTTCCCCTGGGAGACAGTGTCCCTGGGCCCCTCTCCAGGGAGGCAAAGGGGCAAGTCTCTCTCTATCCTCCCAGCCCCCATTCTCTGCTTCTTAAAACACCTGTCTTCCCACTCGCCCTTAGCAGCCTGGTTTGGTTTGCAGGCAGCATTTGCTGTCTGAAATACTGGGTAGGAGTTTTTCACCCTTTGGCGGCTACAATAGAAACAGACTGAGAGCCACCGCCTTTTGGAGGGCTGGATTCTTTCTCGAAAAGGTGAGCGGTATTTCCACTAATCCCTGTGGATTCATGCAAGCCTAAATTTTGATTCAGGTTTTATGTTTTGAGTATCTACCAAGATCATAGGGAGAAATATTTGTTTGTTTGTTTTTAGATTGTGGACAATTTGAAAGCCTGGTCTTGGGAAATATATAAAAGTCACAGAAAAGATAATAAGAGAGAGAATAATATCCTGTAGCTGAAAATTTCTTCTATTATTTCATTGTGAATTTGCTTTGTAATATCCTAACAGAGCCCTGCATGAATCAAAAGCAATTTCAATGGATCTGTAATTGTGTCCTTGCCACTTGGCTGATAGCTCTGGACTGTGGCCTGAAGTGCCATCATCACCCTTGGCTCAAGTCTTCAGAAAAATTCCAGACATAAACTCACAGTGGTGGATGCAGATCAAAATGCCGTTCTAGAACTGGCTTTTAAGACATTTTGAAAAATTCATTAGCCCTCCAAAGCAGTAGGTCATTCTGAGCCTTATGGAGGACAAAATGTACCTCTCACTTCTTTGGAATTATTACATGCCAAAATAGCCTTCTGACCAAGCATGACATTGTCATGAAAACCAATTCACACACAAAGAGTTTCATAAGCTAGCATTTATGTAGACTGCTTTGATGAATCTCACAGACATGGAGCCATACTTATTACTACTGGCTCCTTTGTTCGACTCTAGCTCTCAGCAAGATTTATATTCAGCGACCCAAATCACTATGTTACACTGGACATACCCTGACCTGTCTCTTCAGGGAACAGGCATCAGGATCCACGTATTTCAACATAGCATTCTATAGCCATTGTCTTTTATTAGTGATTTCTTGCTGTGAACTTATTTTAATCCCAGACCTTTATGTTGAAACTATTCAGAAGGATAAATCTTTAACATTGAAACCAATAATTCTAGACTTTGTCTGAATTTCACCTCTGGTATTATGGTTTAGGCTTCATTTATTTACAGCATAATAAGGAAACATTAGAGCAAATTTGTGAAATAAAGGAAAGCTGAAAATTGCATTGCAAACAATAAAAAAAAAAAAATAAAAATAAAAATTACCCACTTTCATCAAAGCATGACTATTGGCAATATTGTGGTAAATAGTTTTCTTAGTCTTTCTTTCCTGTGCATAGGATTAAAATAAGGATATTCACATATCTAGGTATCTTTTTTCATTTTACTTAATATTATTTATTAAATATTATTGCTTAGTATTCCAAATCAATATTTTAAATAAGAGCATATAATTTAATAATGAAGATATGCTATGGTTAAGCATTTTGATTAATCCTTCCTCTTTTGCTATTGTTAATTGCACTATAACAACATCTTTGTACCTAAATTTTTATCCTATTTAGGATTATGTCCTTAACATAGATTTTTGAAAATGTAATTATTGTAGCAAAAGATATAAATATTCTTAGGTATGATAAATCTTTTCAAATCAATTTCTGAATGAAATCCATCAAATTTGAAGATTCAGCAAGGTTCAGAAGGGTTATCTTATCCCATAGAACATTGTGGCAGAGCCAAGAATAGATTTCAGGTCTCCTGACAAATATGAGAGGCTGTATAGTATAGCAGGGAGAGCACAATGCTAATTTTTTTTTATTTTATTATTTTTAATTTTTAATTTTTATTTATTTTTTTTTAGGTGAGGCAACCCTTGGTTGACCTCACAGATTGCAAGGACCTTGTCAGTTTACAATCCCTTATTTTTTTTTTATTTATTTTTATGCCCACTGTACCCAGTCTTTAGGTGGTCTCCCATCCAAGTACTAATCAGGCCCGACCCTGCTAGCTTCCGAGATCAGACTGGATTAGGCTTGTTCAGGGTAGCATGGCTGTGGACCAATGCTAATTTTTAAAATATGGTTTTGAGCAAGTAATCTGAAGCTGCCTTGCTGCTAAATTAAAACAATCATAATACAATCTGTGCCACGCCAGTTACAGCTGTTATTTGAGACCAGGAGGTAGCATCTGACTACAGAAGCCACTTCCCCTTTTTCTTTTCACTTCCTCTCTCAATTATTTCAAAAGGATTGAGCCTTATGGGACAATCAGGCAGTTGCTGTTATACTTGGCATGGTAATTCAAGTCATACTATTGTACTTCATGCTGCTCCCACCCTGTGATCTCATTTGCTCAACCTTGGACAGAACACGTTATTATATCTATGTTACAGATGAAAGAACAAGACCAGAGAGGTGAAACCCAGCTTTCCCCAAGGACACACAGCCTATAAATGGCAGAGCTGGCCATAGAATCTGTTTTCTGATTCCCAAGCCTTTGCTTCCAACAGTATCTATAACAACAAAAATTGGTTTACCCTCTCTAAAGATAGCTCAAAGGTTTCATTGAGAGTTTGGTGGTTTGGATTCATCTCCATAAAAGAATATGGCTGACTGAAAACACAGAACACTTTTCCAAGAGGAAAATGTTCAATGATGAAATGCATTCATGTTGAAGACATGTTGCAGGAAACACACAGGAGAGCAAGCCCGTGGAGTTTTAGAGTTTCGTGTGATAGACTCTGATGAACAGTTTGCAAGTACAAGATTAATGGATGTGTCATTGGTGGAAACATGTTCAGCTCCACAGGCACTGGAGACCAAGTGTCTCCTGTGACTGGAAGGAGGCTCCTAAGAGGCAGGTCTCTGTAGGGCCTGTGGGCTTCATTCCACATACTCATAATGGGGACAACAGGTGACTGGACGTCGCTTATGTTGACTTCAGCTGAGAGCACTATGTAATGAGAGGAAGGAAGTTTAACTGCCTGTAACACTAGCTCTTTCCTTGCTATGGAGGAGGTATAATTCTGTGAAATATTCTTCTCTCTCTCTCTCTCTCTCTCTCTCTCTCTCTCTCTCTCTCTCTCTCTGTCTTTACCAATTCCATCTCCACTATTTCTCCATTTGAGTCATATTCATTAACTGGCCAAAAGGCCTACATGCATACCTATATTGATGCAATGAAGAGTAATTTTAGTTTAGTGCAATTTAATGTAGTATGAGCTGAATTTTTCTCTTTCAAATAGACTTGCACTGAGAAACATATATCTCTGGACCAACATTTCTTATTGCCACAGCCTGACAGAGGCCACATGATTCAATATATGCACAAAGATGAAGGTGCATCAGACAGATTGGCCTATGGGTTGAGGTTCTGGTTTGCCTTTATTTTCCAAAGTACTGTAAGAGTTTGACTTATGACACTGGTGAAAAAGTCAAACATCCACAGAACTGAGAGGACTTTTAGGGAGCTGGAGCTCAATGTTAGTCTGGTCTTGAAATTCTGTATTAATGAAAATTTTAGGTTTATAGATACCAGTTGTCCTGAAAGCCTAATATGATATTTTAAAGAGAATTCTATTGTCTACAAGATGGTTTGTATACAATTTGATACTTCCTTTCCAGTTGGGGAGCTTTAATATAGGCTGAGGGAAATACACTTGAGATGATATTTTCTGGTAAGGTTTGGGATGGGAGAGGAAATCACTGACTCTGAGAGACTTAGCTGTGTAGTTGTTAAATCATGCACATCTGCAAAATAATTAGCATGTGAGGGGCAGGAGGTTTTGGAAGGAAATCCTTTTGTACCACAACTCCTAGCTATCCAACCCCTTTCTGAATATGCTTCTGCTCTTTATTTTTTTTATTTTATTTTTTCAGACAAGGCAAGCCTTGGTTTATCTCACAGATTGCAAAGACTTTGTCAGCTTACAATTCCTTATTTTTTTATTTTTTATGCCTATGGCAACTGGTCTTCCTAAGTTGTCTCCCATCCAAGTACTAACCAGGCCCAACCCTGGTTAGCTTCTGAGATCACACAGGATTGGGCTTGTTCAGGGTAGCATGGTTGTAAACACTGCTTCTGCTCTTTAAAAGACATGGAGCAGAGAACACGGAGGGCCAAATGGGAATATTCACATTAAGCCTGTGTCTTGCCATGACCCTAGCAATGTCCTATGCTGGGCCTTTTCTCTGCTCCTGCTTCCTCAGAACATCTCTATTCTGCTTCTTACCCCTGGCACTTACTCATAATCAAAACTTGCTCTTGCCCAGCAACCAATGGAGTTACCACCTATTAGTATTTACTCTATAGTTTATACATGTTGTTTCATTTGCCTTATACTCCTCGGATATAGGCATTATTATGGGTAAAATGAGGCTCAGAGAGGTCAAGTGACTTGCTCAAGGACACATAGCTAATGGATGTTAGAGCTAAATTTCTAGTGTGCTATACCTGAGAGTCTTAAAGTACGTTTTTCCATTTCAACACACCTCTTGGGCATAATACACTTAACTTTAGAAGGAGTGACCTTTATAGCAATGCTCCTTAAACTTTCATGTGCATAGAAGTCATCCAGAGCCCTACTAAAATGCAGATTCTGATTCAGCATGGTTTGGGATAGGACCTGGGATACTGCACTTCTAACAAGCTCTCAGGTAATGCTGATGCTGCTAACCCCAGATCACAATTTGAGTTGTGAGAGTCCACAGCATTGAGTTGCTGAGAGGCAGAGGCCACCATGCATGGCCCATTTAAAGGAGGCTGCCCCCAACTGAAGTGGGCTGTTTCTCCTGGAGGAGATGTTGCCTCACCACACTTTCCTGCTAGCAGCCTCATAATTCAGCACATTGCATGGAGATGCCTGTTGAGACCGTGCTGCTCTCTCCTAAGGTGTTAAAAATCTGATGCAAAGGAAGAAATCTTTAGTGGTTATATTTCAGGTGAGAGAAGAACCGTTTAGGAGAAAAGAAGAATCACTTTGCTGTCACACCACAAATTACTCATAAGGCAGAGCCTGCACACAGTACATGTTTCTATATGTGTTGCTGTTAAAATTATTTAATATCTCTTACACTTTGCCATACAAAACATGGGCCCACAAATATTAATGAGCTTTAAGGAGTGAGTGGGAAGAAAAAGCCAAAGGAAGTGGCAGTGTCTTAAGAAATGCAGGGCTCTTAACCAGGTCCTTTGCATTAGCCCAGGAAGAAAGCACACCTATGGTCTCGAGGATTTGCTTCAGGAAACAAAATGTTTGAATCAAAGTGTTTTTTTCTCTTAAAAACAAAGCCATTCGCAGTCCCTTCACCACTGTTTGGTCTCTTTCTTTATCAAAATTATTTTTAGTTTTTCTTGTCGATATTTGATATGGCCTTTCTGACAGTCCTTTGGCATCTGAACGCTTATTTGCTTTAGGTGGCCTTGTCCCCTTGCCTTGCTGTTAGTGGTGCATGTTTATATGTGATGCTTTGTTACGGATGGTGTTCCTTTATTATTTATGCCTTTTCTTTGTTGATGGCTTTTGCTTAGTCACTCTCCTTCTCGCCTAAGTGTTCTTTGTTCACACTCGATTTCCTCCGCCCCATAGCTCTTTCCAATTCCTTTTCCATTAACACAGAACTCTGTTTCTCTTAACATGGTGGGGAGCCCAGAGTGGCTTTGGAACCTCATGCAGTTTGGGGATGCTCAGCAGACACCTTTGGGTTTTTAGGAGTCATTTTAGATACTGCTTTGTATCAATCAGCTTTAACTAGATTATGTTCTGTTAGCAAAAATCCCCAACGTCAGTGGCTTTCAATAGCAAAGGCATATTTCTTACTCATGTTACTCATGTTAAATCGTTGTGGCTTCAAGTGCCTTCTTCATTCTGGATGCAGGCTAAAGAAGCAATAACTCTATGGACTAGGCTGCTCTCAGGCAAAAGGGAAGTAACAGAGCAGGTAAAGTCCACCGTTTGTTCTTATGGCTTCTGCTCAGAACTGGAATAAGCCACTTTCAGTTGTATTTCATCAGCCAAAACAAGTCACATGGCCAAGCCCATTGTTAGTAGAGCAGGAAGTACTCTTCTCCCACAGGTGTGTACTGCAAGTTACATGGCACAAGGACCTATTGTTCTCCTTCTATAGGAAGGAAAGTTAAGAATTGGAAATAGTATTGCAGTGTACCGTGTAGTCTAAAGCTAGAACTTATTCTGTCAGGCAGACACAGGACAGAACCACACTTATATTCTACTAATGGTCATATCAATGGGTAGATAGTCACCAAATAAAAACTTTGGTTAAGAAACCTGAGATTTTTTGGCATTTTCTGTCCTTGTTAATCAATAAAAGTCTCCTCTAGCTATTTATCATCTCTCATGTCTGCAGATGAAGCTTGGATGGGAGCGTTTCCATGGCACGTTTGGGATAACTTTAGGTTGCATCTGGATCCTGAGTTAGGATGTGGGAAGCTGGGTTAACGCCTTTAGATCACCAGAGAAGCGTTTATGGAACAAGACTACCTGGGAAAATCCTTTACGTTCTCTGCACCTCAGTTTCTTCATGTATAAATTGAGAAAACCAATACATCCCCCTTTGTAGGGGGTCTTGAGGCTTAAATCAGATTGTAGATATAAAGCTCTTACAGCTGTGTTTGATATATCATAAAAATATTTGAGTGTTTGCTTTCATAATGATGATGATGAAGAAGATAATGTAGATGATAATTTCTACCACTTAAGTATTTGAACTTTGAAAAGCATATCGAGGATTCTAAAACCATCAAATTTAGAGCTGATTGATAATGAGACTAGTATTTCCAAGTTTAAGATTTGCTTATAAACACATATAATCAAAATTAACCCAGAAAGTAGGAGCTTAAATTCCTGGAATTTTGATAAGACTCACAATAATTTCTCATAGAGAAATTAATCTCTAGGTTGAGTGTTCATGCTCTCCAGCCATTGTATGGAGTGAAAGTCCTTTAAAAGCTGTTATATAAAGTCCCTGGTTCATTTGGTGACTATAGTGCACTTGGGGCTTTTGTGGGTGGGGACAGCTGCATGGTTTGCTGAGAAATTCCAGACAAGGGTGAAGAGGAGACGAACAGACTTCTGTTCAGAAGTCAATAGCTTAGCCTAGGGGACTGGTTCTGGGGGAAATGGGTAGAGATATGCAGGTTAGTGCTGTGTCAGGAGTTTACTGGGAAACGTAATGAGGCTTCCGGCCTGGATGGTTGCTTTTGTCCCATCAACTCGGCCTGAGCAGCTCCAAGGTGAAAGGAAAAGAAGAAAGGTCATAGAATTAGAATGTCAAGTTCAGTGACTTCTCAACTATGTAGATGTTTCTTAACCACTTGGGCCTTGGTTTACTCATAAATGTTATATTATTTAATATTTATCCAGCCATGGTCATGTATGAAAGCATGTATATATTCTTTAAACATTTGCTAAATGATTTTATTTGCACTGCAACCCCATTTGGTGGTTATGATTTACTCATTTTTCAGATAGAGAGATGAATAACTTGCCTGCCCTAACATAGCAGAAATGAGTGGAGCCAGGTTTTGAGCTCTAGCTCCCAAGGCTACATTCACATCCACCATGCATGCTTTGCTGCTTCTTGGTACAGTCAGCTCTTTACCTGGATTGCTGCTGTGAAGATTAATTCTGTTCATCTCTTCTAAATACTAGTCTGCTACCTGTCATGTAATAAGTAGGTGCTCAATAAACATTAATAGTTATTACCCTTTTCTCTTCTCTTCTGCTCTTTCCTTTCAGCTGTCCTGGGAGACCGCAGGAACCAGAATTAGTAGGGCGGGAGATATTTAGCCCAATTTTCTGTGGGCAAAGCTTCTCATAACTCTTAAATTTACTTTGCACTTTAAAGTCTGCTTCTCCCATTTACTGAATGAAAGTTCTCTTCCACTGTTCTGGCCTTAACTATACCAGGCTGGAGGGTGTGATGTCATCTTGTAGAGAAAGCCACAAATTAAAAAGAATGATGGCACAGATGTTCCTTCCAACACATCATCGTATCCACATATGGAAACTCTTTATTCAAGTAACATGTGAATAATCTTTACATGTTTGGGGCATATCTATCTTTAAAAAGTTATTTATTTATTTAGTTAGTTAGTTAGTTATGCTTTAATCTACATGGTATCAAAATGGAGGCCTCCTCTCTCCTTCCCTTGGGATAAATAACCACTAAACCAAAAGGTGTGTTACAAACAGAGCAGATGCCATGAAGACCTAAATTCGTGACAAACTTCTTCAATAATTGTTTCCTTAAACTTGTCTTCTCCTGCTGGTGACTTGGTTCCAACATGTCCCTGGGACTAGTGCATGTTCTAGAGCAAGAATTTTGTCATGGAGAAAGAAATGGCTATGGGGAATAACAAGACCTGGATTTTAGTGCTTTCCCTTCCATGTGGAACCAGCATGACTTTGGCTAATCTCTGATCCTTCTCGAGCTTCTGTTTCTTCAGTTGCAAAATGAGGAGCTGGGGTTTGTTCAACTGTTACCAGCCAGGAGTGCTAGCACTTTATGATCTCCCAAGACAGGGATCCATTTTAATATTTCAAAGCTAATAATGCTATTGAATAGTAGATAACATTATGTTAAGTGAAAGAAGCCAGTGACAAAAGGTCACATATTGTTTGATTCCATACCCAGGACAGGTAAATCAGTAGTGACAGATTGTAGGATGCTGGTTGCCAGCGACTAGGGAACAAGGGTGAGTAGTAGGAAGTGACTGCTTAATGTATATGGGGTTTCCTTTTAGGGTGATAAAGATGTTGGGAGCTAGACAGAGTCCCCAACATTATGAATGTACTAAATGCCCCTGAATTGTTCACTTTAAAATGGTTAATTTTATGTTATGTCAATTTCACTCAATTAAAACCCCCAAATATATACATAAACATATGCATAAATACTTATACACATGCCTGTGCATAGCACTCTTCCTCTCCTATTGGTACAGCGTTTCTCAAATTTTTGGGTTTTAAGACGACTTCATGCCCTTAAAAATAATTGAGGATACAAAAAATTATTGATGATAAATGCTTCTATTTACTGTTATATCTGTCAATATTTACGATAATAGAAATCAAAATGGAAAACATTAAAAATGTATTAGTTCATTAAAAACATAAACCAATTACATGTTAACAAAATAACATTTTATTTCAAATAATATTTTCCAAAACAAAAATATTTAGTGAGAAGCAACTTATCAGCTCACAACTCAAATAATTGCACAATTCCTTTTCCTCTGACAACTTTCGGTCTTCAGAATGCAACAGAAATGGTTTATATGTACTTCCCATTTTGTCAGTGTTAAAAAGATGTTTCTACTCAAGGTTTGAGATTTATTTAATTTAATATTATTTTACTGTTTCATCAGGGACATCCTTAAGTGACGGTCATGGCTGTGAAGAATATAGTACCAACTGGTCTCGCTTTTGACACTACCTTGATTCTCCCTAAGGCTCTGGCAGTCTGACCCACCATTGCTTTTGTACCATCAGTGTAAAATGTCTACACAATGAAAAGGGCGAATAGTGTCTTCTAATTTTCATGAAAATAGGTTTGACTTCACGGCCCCTCCTGAGAGTTTCCCAGATATCCCCGGGGCTCTGAAGACCACACATGAAGGGTGAATTCCTCAAGGTTAAGTACAAGACTCGTGAATCACGACTACTTAAAACATGCATGGATTTTTAAAATGTTAGACCACTTACTTTCTTAAAAGACTAAATAGTCTTTACAGTGGAAATGAAAAGGACCTTGCTTAATCGAATTTTGAATCCTTCTCTCTGATATACTCTTACCTCAGGTATTTTCTGGACCCTTTGCTCAGAATGCTTTTCTTCCATTTGTGTGATAATTCACTCACTCACCTCCTTTGAGGCCTTACTTAGCTGTCACCTCAGGGAACCTTTGGCCACCTTATCTAAAATACCGCCCCTCCTCCAACACACAGGCTCAGAAACGTACACACACACACACACACACACACACACAGATGTGCAACAAACTAAGTATCTGAGAGGCCCTGTGACATAAACATGTTAAACTCAATGTTTTCCAAACTTTTTACTAGTGTTCTTTGGAACATGCTCTGGGAGATGCTTTCCTATATTTCAGCATCATTGTGAAGGTCAATTGGGATTAAAAAAACAAACAAATGCTATCAATTCTCTTATATTCTGGAGAGCTATACCAACTACTTAGCTTATCTAAGTAGAAAATAAAAAATGTTTCATTTTGTAATTCTTGATTTTGTGTGCTGGCAAAACATTTTGGTGATACAGAAGACTGAAACAGAAGTCTCTCTGTATTCATATATTTAAAAATATATACTTTAAAACAAGAGTAATTCCTTGTAATTCAGATTGCTTTGAGATGGAGGGGTGGGGTTAACTAGGGCAAGTAGTTAGACTCTTATAATTTTGGAAGAGAGTTTGAGAAATACTCTAATTCCAGTGGTACCTGTCACTTAGAGCCACCAGTGGTCCATTAAACCCAGAGGAATGAATACTCTGCTTCAGTCTTTACACATGGTAAAGAGAGAAAGTCTCTGTAGACAATTACTCTTCATAAGAAATTCTTACTTTGTGCCTTCTAGCTTTTCTAAAGTGGGTGGTCTATCCTACACCTCTTAGAAAATCAACAGAATGTTGCTGTGGGGATTCAGAAATCTATGGATATGGGGCCACTTCTAGTCCTCTCTAAGCAACTTTTCATTATGCAGCTGGAAGCTCAACGCAATTGTGGGCGAGAAAACCCAAGCCAAGGGCAGTTGCTCCTTCATGAGAACACTGTGGTTCACCTTGCTCAGAACACCCCGCCTTCCTCCGAAGAATTCCCTGCTTCAAATCTCTTACACAGCCATGGGCTTTTAGAGTAGAGACTATTCCATGGCCCTTCCCTTTCCCTTTTTCTCCTCTTTGGCAGATTTTAAAGAGGAAACTTGGTTCTCTAACCAGCTGCCCTGTTCTCAAGGTCAGTCTTTATTTTTGTGCTCAGAGTTATCAATGACTTACATCTCCAGTGACCTCAAGGATCATCTGATTGACCACAGAGCTGACCTTTCTTTTCAAAAACACCATTTCTGAGAAGTCAGCAGGCCCTGCAGAGTCTTGCTTATGCAGCTATTGATCCACAAACCCGCCTTGTTAAACAGATTGATCTGCCCCAGAATCTGTCAATAAAATCACCACTGGTGAACCCACACTTCCTGCTAAGTCCAGACCCCACTAAGGGTCACAGGATATCTTTATACTACACCTAAGTAAATTGTACTATCTGTCCTGAGCAAGTGTATCCACCTGGCAAATATTCTTTCATAGTCATGGTGGTCGAAAACGATATAAAAGGTAGTAGTTGTCTATCCCTAAAAGAGGCTTTAATTGTGCATTATTTATAACCCAGAGAAAAGTCTCCTTCTTTAAACAGCAGATTATTTATTGTCCATATTTGATTACCGCATTCTAATGTCTTGATTTTTTAAAGCATTAATCAAACAAATTCATGAGAAAGTCAACAGCCGAGGAAAATCTCTTTGGGGCAGTATGATCAGAGGTCACCTCAAAGTCTTGAGTGGGGCAGTGCCTGGAATTCCACCATTAGAAAGTCATTCCTTCAATTGTTTTAAAATGAAAAATGTATAGGTCCTCTTTTAAAATGCAACCCCCCCCCCCGGAATCCCTCTCTCACATCCATATTCTTTTGAAGACTCATTCTAGAGCATTAAAGCTGAAAGGAATCGATCATCATCTGGTCTAACCTTCTTTTGTTACCGATGAAGAATCTGAAGCTGAGAAGGCAGGAGTGTCTAGAATAAGGTCTCACAGCTAGTTAGTGAAAGAGTAAGATCACTACCTTGTGTCTCCTGCCTCTTTACCTACAAACTTTGCATATCCTATGGTGTCCTTAGGAGATAACTTTCCTTCAAATGTGTCAACCTGTATTAAAGTCTATGCCTAAAAAGATTTCATGTAATGCAGTTCGATCAGCGTTTCTCTAGTCACTGCAATTTTAAAGGTGGCAAGTATTGGAGTAATTATATAGAAAACTTCCTCCTGGGTTTAAGTCATTTACAAGATCCAATGGTTATTTTAAAATTAGCGCATCAAGTGATGTTTGGGTAGCAGTAATATTAGAAACAGAAAAATTAGAACGAGGGACAGGCCCGGAAGATCTATTTGTCAATTTCACTGCAGATAGTGGAATGGTCTTGGGTCTCACCCCCACCCAACATCACCAGATGTAATTGGTGTGTCTGTGCATGAGGAAAGGAGCCCGGGTATCACAGAAAGAGGGGATAAGTTGAGGGAGAGAAAAATTTAAAAAGACAGTTGTTTAGGTAAGTGTGTCTATGGAATCAGTGTCTCACATCGCCTGCTGCAAAAAAGTTCTGAAAAGTGCAAGGGAAGTTAGCCTCAGAAAGGGCAGTGATGTGGCTGGCCAGCAGGAGCCCCGTACCCAGTCTCTCTGGCAGTATGGGTCATGGACATGGAGTGCTCTTGTATTCCTAAGCGGAACAAGCTATTCCTCGCCTTTGCAGGAATATTATTGACAGTTGTCTGTGATTCACTGCAGTCAAATTCAAAGATATTTTCAGCTCTGGGTACCAATTGTATTTTTTAATTTCCATTTCACCATTAAAATAGTTTTCTTCTAAAATCCAAGACAACCCCTCTGTGTCTGGATGAATCATTCCTCTTGAAATGGGTTTCACAAGCAGACGTGTGGAAGCGATTTCATCTACCTCATGGGAAATAAGAATTTCTATTATTAATATGTCATAGAGCCATGATTCTTAGATTTTGATGCGCATCACATCACCTTGGAGCTTAGTGAAAACACAGGCACCTGGACCCCACTTCAGATCTACCTGGTAACAGTATAGCAGGATGGCCCTTGGGCTGTGTGTTTTCAAAAGTTCTTCATGCTCCCCCTGCACCTGCTCTATAATTTTGTTGTTCTTCCATTTGAGGCACACCAGAAGGATGCAGGAAAGAAGAATGGCTTAAGTGTTAGGAGAGCCTCTGTGCCCAAGTTCCTTATTCATTTATTTATAAACATTTATTGAGCACCTATTTACTATGTACACAGATGGTGCTAGGTTTGGGGCTAACCAGGATGATTCAAACACAAGTCCTGCCCTGAAGCTGCTCACAATTTAGGACAAGTAGCTCTGATGATGTCTATTTACAATTCAGATATCTTTGGTGCTAGAGAGTACTACAGGTAATGTGGGCAGGGTGGTCAAGAGAGGGTTAATAGGAAAGGAATGTTTAAGCAGTTTTGAAAGAAAAGTCACTGTTTTCCAGCTGATGGGGGAGGGGGAAAGGGAATTCTAATGGAGAACTGCAGTGCCTAGGTTTGGGGATTAAGGTGGGCGAGTTAACATTTCAGGTCCCTTTCTGTGGCTGAATCACAGTAAGGAGTGTGTAGGAGGGGGAAAGCCTGGGGAAAGGGTTCACTGGCCTAAGAAGAATAGATTAACACACACACACACACACACACACACACATAGTAGGGGTTATTGACAAGAAAGCAGATTGTGTGCATGGGAAATTAGTGTTTTAAAATTGGTTACTGGAATTTTGGTGTTAATTTATTATTAATTAACATCATCCCCATACGCTACAGGAGAGGTCTGTGGCCCTTAGGAACAGGACGCACAGCAGGAGGTGAGCCGTGGGCAGGGAGGGAAGCTTCAACTGTACTCCCCAGCACTAGCATCGCCTCAGCATCACCTCAGATTATCAGGCATCAGATTTTCGTAGGAGCACCGGTCCCTGGTGCCAGAAAGGCTGGGGACCTCTGCATTAACAGTACTTCCCCCCAACCCCTCTTTCTGATCTCATCTAGGGATTCTTAATACACTCTTTCAGCTGCAGGCTCTTTCTCCTTTTTTCCTTATTGTCATCTTTTATATTTCTCTCATGCTCTGTATCTGACACATTGCTTGAGCCTACAGTTCCAACATTACTCGTATGATGTTTAAACCATCTTATTAGAATTTCTATGTCTGCTTCCTGTAAATGTTAATTTTAAGTTAAGCAGCAATGCCAAATGAAGCTTCGGTAATGAGATGGAAAATGCTGACTGTCTTTTAACAATTAGACTGACCTAGGAATGTGACAGATTTTTAAAAAGTTGTCGTTTCTTTTTAATGTCAGAAAACTTAATAAAGCTCTCTCTAGTTTTTTAACCTAATGGCCATCAGAGTCAATCTTGTAAATTGCTTATTTCGTGTTAGCTTCACGTCCTTTGCCCATTGATAACAATAAAAATAATACTTGGCACTGGTTCAAGGCTTTACACTTTCCAACATCCTTCTGTGTGCACTTTTAAAATGTTTTGTTTTTGTTTTTACCAAAATCTTGTGAATCTCATAGGATGTGATTATTATTATTTTCCCAAAGTAACAGGTGAGAAGAATGAGACCTAGCCTGATTAATGATTTGCTGTAGTGATTACGTTTTGATGTTTAACGTGAGTAGCATTCCATGTAGTGCAGGAGGCAGTTGGCTTTCCTTCCATTTACAACTTTAAATAATGCCATGACCAAAGCAGAAGCGCTGGTGTTGCCTTTTGGTATTCATAATTAAGATAGCCTTTATTTGTACTAATAATTCAGTATTACATCTCCCTAATAGATGTACTGAGCAAGCACCACGGTGACAAGATAAGTTGCCCTGTTTTGTTCCATATGTCTGTGTTCTAACTATTCCATAGTTTTAATTGGTTCCCTGCAGAATAACGTTGACAAGCATATGGTATGGAAAATGCTGACTGCTTTTGTTATCATATATTTTAGTACTTGTGGTGGCCCTGGTTCACTTAGCCTTTAAATGTGATTATGATGTGATTTAATGCACTTTATGGTATACTTTTTCTTAACCTGCCTACTGAGTGTTAAATGCCATCAATATAGCGTACTGAGTAGCCGGTTCACATTTGGGTAGAAAACTAATTCGCCAAAGCTTTCATCATGGGTTTGTGCTGCAAGAGCTTCTCCCTCCTCACCGCGTGTGCGTTGTCAGAGGCACTACGAGGCTGCCTGCAATTATGCTTCAGAGCAGGATGCACTGTTCGGAGCCTGAACGAGCCAAGAGGCACAAGAGCTCTCTGGCACCTTGTTTGGGAGATTTACCAGTGATTCTTGAAAAGGGATTACAGATGTGAAATTAGACTCATGGACTGAAGAGGGGACCAGCTGTATTTTTGGATATTAGAGCTACTTTGGTTCTTGGTGGTTTCCTCAGGGAGTGCTTTAGCGCAGTGCAGCTAAATTATTAATATTTCTCAGACTTCACAAGTTTTTTTTTTTTAACCTTTGTATGTTGAAAAATTTCAAACACCTATAAAAATGGGAAAAATTGCATAGTGACTCCCCAGTAGAGCTATGATTTAGTGTATTAGTTTTCTAGGGCTACTAAACCAAAGTACCGAAAAAATGAGTGGCTTAAACACAGAATTTATTGTCTCACAGTTCTGGAGGCTAGGAGTCCGAGACCTAGGTGTTCACAGGCTCACACTCCCTCTGAAGGCTCTAGGGAAGGGTCTGTTCCAGGCCTCTCGGTAGTCCGAGAGTTTCTTGGCTTGTAGGTCTCCTTCTTCTTATATCTTCACATAATCTTCCCTCTGCGTGTGCCCCATGTCCAAATTTCCCCTTTTTACAAGGGCACAGTTGTATTGGATTAGGGCCCACCCTAACAACCTCGTCCCAACTCAGCTAATTAGATCTGCAGCAACCCCATTTCCAGATAAGGTTACATTCTGAGGTGCTGTAGGTTAGAACCCCAACCTAGGAATTTTGAGGATGCACAACTTAACCTGTAACACTTAGTTTCAATAATTGTTAATGTTTTGCAATGTTTCCACACTGTACATGTACACATTTACATTTTTAGTTCCTGAGGTAAAAGACAATCACAGACATCATGCATTCTTCAGTATTCATCTCTGACCAAAAAGGAGTTTGTGTGTGTGTGTGTGTGTGTGTCTGCGTGTGCACGCGTGCACGTGCGCTTTATAACCACTGTGTTCAACAGTTTTGCACTTAAGGAGAAACATAGAAAAAACAGTAGAGGATCCTGCTACTTCTCAGTCTGAGAAGCTCTCGCCTCTCTTCCCTAAAAGAAAGACAAAAGTCACCTCCTACGAAGCTTCCTTAGGGCCATTAAGGCTCCTGTCCACTATGCCCTCACTCTGTTTTTCAGTGACCCGTAGCATAGGAATAATCACACTATTTTTGTAGTAGGGTGAAGTAGAAATAAAAACACTGTTTTTTTGCACCTGATTGCCCTGTTCCCTCCCCTGTTCTCTAGAAGAAGAGGCTTTTGTAAAAGCCTACAGAGGCACAAGGAGCTCAGAGAGGGAGGGCTGAGAGAAGGGTTTGGAACGTACTTATAAGGAGGCCTTGATGGTGGAACTGGCTGATGCTTCACTCTCAGTGGGCATTGCTGAAAGGGAGGCTCAGCTTGCCAAAGTACAACCCTTCTAGTTGGCAAGGACTCCGGTCAGTATGGCATGATGTCTGTTGTTCCTGGGTGGGGGCAAACAACAGAGGTCTTCTAAATAGCGTACAATTATCTCTGCTAATCTGTTTAAATATTTATTATTTTCATTTTCTACAATGGCATTACCTATAGTGTAATTTTTTTTTCAAATTACCATAATAATCCATAATAATAGTTGCCCCATTTGTCTCAAGATAATCTAGGGTTGACCATAGTAATATTTTTAACATGTATGAAATGGCCTAAGAGGTAGAGTGAAGTAGGGCTGAGCAGAGCCTTGGAGGAACAGGATTACCAAAACCACTGCACCGCTGCGGAGCCCCCTGACGGGGAAGTGGTCAAATGAAAGGCTTTGTGATCCCAGCCTTGGGGCAGTTACTCAGACAGTCTGTATGGACCAGACTTCTTAACTTGGGATAGTAAAAGGTCTCCTGCCCCAAATTCTGAGAGCTTTGTAAAATGATGCCAGGCTCAGAGGAAGCACGTAATCCACAGCAGCAGCAGCGTGGCAGTTGCTCTGGAGGCATCATTCATCTTGTATGAATGTGACTGATGCTTCTTAGAGCACAATCACGTGAGATGTGAATGGTGCCCTCTGGAGTCCTGCGACAGTGAGGTACTCTCTGCCGCCACTGTTGCTGTTAACTGGTTGCCGCCACTGGGTTTCCTTCTCTAGTTAGCTGGGATTTGCCAACTAAGCGGGTGGGAAGAGAGGACCACTGTCCCCGAATGGTCCCACATTCTCTCTCGAATTTCTTTTCTTGTTCCCACCTCATGCTTTGCTACCAACACCTTCTTACCACCACAACCAGAAATTTAACCATCAAGGATTTTTTTTTTTTTTTTTTTTTTGGTATTCTTTCCCTCCTTTCTGCTCTGAGATTCTGAATATCTCAAGGTATGAGTAAATGAAAAAGTCACTTCTCACATACTTACACAAAATGTCGAGAGTTTGCTCTCTTTTTCTTTTGATGAAAATTTATATTAAATATTATCTAAGGGCTCTTAACTGCTATAGGCTTCTGAAACAGAAATTCACCACCAACAACGATAGACTTGGGGGGAGTAGCATTGGGTAAGACTTTCATCTATTCATGAAGATAAATGATACTTAATCAGTTCAAGATCACTGCTTAGATATTGTTACCCCTTTGGGTCTTCAAACCATAGATTTACTTCTCTGATTTTTGTTCAGTGAGTAATTAAACGAGTCTTTCTAAAAACACTGTTTCTGCATCGCTACCTGCAAAGGCTTCACATCTATACCTTAGGCAGTATGTCATAAAGTAGAAGAGTTCCAAATATTTGGAATTTTCAGAGCAGAGACCACGTATTAATAAATTAACCTGTAATATTCTGGTGGTTTTTGGAATTCTGCAAAGGAAATTACTCAGAAAGAACACTCTCTTAAGGAAAATAAAATGGTAAGAAAGTTTGAGTTGTTAATTAAAAGCTTTACATAGTTCATCACTGAACATAGCCATAAGCCCAACATGAGCAAAGGTTAATTTTACAAGATGAGTGAAAAAAATTAAAGCTGATGTCATCTGTTTTACAGCTGTTTACTATGGTGAAAGATACTGGTGGTTTCATAACTTTTTATTATGTATTGTTAAGATTTCCATATTTTTAAACCTTTCTCATTTGTCAGTCTTTTGATATGTGTTGTTTAATTGAAAGTCCAATATAATACCTGTTTAAAAATTAAAATAACAAAATCTTCCTTTAATATAACAGCTTTCTTTTTTATGTAACTGATTGAAAACATCAAGGCAGACAAATTTGTTTAAATATTTTGTATTAAAGTACTTCTCAATAATCTATTCAGTTGATTATGCATCTTAAAGTGACAAAAATAGAATTCACATTGATGTACTGAAAAATTTCCATATTGAAGGGCTATGTTTGGAGATTGCTGGCAATTCTCTCAACAGAAGAAATCAGACAAAGGAAAAATGTCTGGGCAATTGAAAAATAGGTTATTTACTGCTTAGCACCATAAAATCATATTTTGAGGTGGTTGGAAGGATCTGATACTTAGAAGACTTGAAAGATTTCATTGGGAAAGCTTGTTCTTATCAGAGTGTGGTGTTAACTCAATGTTATCATGCTTATGCTTTGAAAATATCAGTGGAATCATACAGAATTTATATATGTATATATTTCTATATCTATCTTCATCTATATCTATATCTTATTGCACTATTCTATGCCATGAGACATATTTTAATAACATTTATTTAATATCTTACTAATGTGTGCCAGGTACTTTTTAGTTTGAGAAGAGTTTCCTATTTTACAAAGCATTGAGAGAATGAGAGAGAGAGAGAGAGAGAGAGAGAGAATAAAGGGTCACCCAGAAGGTGAGAGTTCTGTCACTGAAAAACACACAGTGTAATAAATAATGGCATCATTAAAAACTGTCATCTTTGCAAAGTACAGTAATTGCTGTGCATATCCCTTGTACATTTCCCCATGAACCTGCATAAGTGCATCTTGCTGGAAACACATCTTCTTCTCCTGCCTGCTGTCAGCTGCTTATCTGTTCATTACTGTCATGTCTGAGCAGATTTCAGACATGCCAGGTTGTGGTGTCACCTGCCTGACGTCCATTCCAAATACAGACATTTACACGTGTGAGTATTAAAGCAATAGATCTTCCTATGACACAAAAAGCTGACTGAAGAAAAGCAAAACTTCTGGGGAAAGTCTTCTGAGAGCATCTTGGCTTGTTCATGGGGGGAGAAAACCTGGCTAATTAGCTCCAACTCTTCCAGTCTGAGGGAGGAAAAATAATTAAAGTATCCGGAGCAACCTGTGCCACATAGCAGCTGGCTTTGGTAGGGGCGACACTTTAAGAGGACCGATCAGAGAGAAGGCTCATGAAAACAAGTTCTGGAAACTTAGTGTAGAGTGGCAGAAGCCTTTCCCCCCCACCCCCATAGAGATCAATTAAAGAAAATCTAAAATATTTATGAATCACAAATTTTTCAATAAAAATGAAATGATTTCAACAGAAAAGAAAGTAAATTATTTCAACTTATAACAATTTAAAGATGAGAAAAATAGCAAGAAAAAATGAGGACTGTAATTATTAAAATATTAATCTTCAGGGCAAATTTGAGAAGTAGTAACAAAGGCACAGCTTTCTAATCTTTTTTTTTTTTGAATAATATTATTATTTGAAGCTCTGTAGATGGAGTGTTGTCCACCCCAGACACAAATCCTTTGTCCCAGAGATGTTGCCATAAGCTGCTCCAGCAGGGAGTGTGTAAATGACCTGCGTGGGTGGACTTCCGTCTAGGAAAGAATTTCCTTGGCTGGTATTAATCCTCTAGTGCAACTCTTGGGGAGAAAAGGCTAAACTAAAGGGATTTTAGTTTCTAAAATCCTACGTAAGGGTTAGTAATGTCACATCCTCTTTATTCCCATATGCACACTCATTCAAGAAATTGTTCATATGGATGGACACAGTAAACTAGACCAGACCTAGAGAGTATTGTGTGGACATCTACTAAGCAACCCACTAGCACGTGTATGCACAAAGATGAACACCTTATTTTTCTATATTGTTAGTAGAAGGCATTGAAAATGAGTTTGGAAGGATAGACAGAGATAAGTTGAAAGTTCAAGGCATTATACATTTTGCTATTTGGAGTCTTTTTCTCAGTTCTTCACTTGATCTTAGCCAAAAGGCCGAGAAACAATTTTTCTCAGTTCTTTATAAAAGTTACTATAAAAGTTTTTCAGAAACATTTAGTGCATGTCATATATGTACGGAGTCATCCTAAGTTTTCCCATGATATATTGATAGAACCTCCCCCTGCCCCCCACCATCCATACCCACTTCTGTTTAGAATGCATTTTTTTTTTTTTTTGCCCATAGATCTGGAAAGTGAAAAACGGAGAAGCAGTTTGAGAGCTCTAGAGTATCACAATTAAAATCACATTTGGGGCTATTTCTCCACCTTTCATAAATTGACTTTGATTTATTACAGCCAGGATAAACAGGCACACAAGAACATAGGAATAACACTGGCCATCAAGACGAAGAGGGGGAAAGAAGCAAAACCATAAAGTAAAGTGAAGCAAAAGCTCCTTATTCTTTATTTTCCTCCAGTATTTTTTCTGAATATAATCAACCTGACAGCCTCTGGAAGCATCATTGATTTAGCCCTAAATTCTAGTTTCACTAAGAATATTTTTCATTACTTCTCAGAAGATTCTGTTTGAATCGTGTGGCAGGATGGCTTTGTGTGGACTGAGATGGTGTATTTCTTTGTTGTGAGCTGATGGTGTTGCGAGCACTGCTGTTCTCCTCTCCTCTCTCCCATAAGACAAAGATAAGAACAACTATCTAAGAGGATGTGAAGTGCATGTGAGGGTTTGTGGGAGAGAATATGGTAGGAGATAAAGTAGGGGAATGGCAGATAGATCATTTTCCTGTGTTTGCTATTCTTTTCCCAATCTGGACTTCAGCTGCCCATGAACTCAGAATTTGGCCTCCTTGTTTTTTTTTTTTACTTGGTTCATTCTTTCAATAGATATTTAGTCGAATATTTTTACCACATGCAACTCTAAGTGCTGGTTCACTTCTATAGATTAAAACCATGCTTTACCAAGGGTATGCACTCAAGGGCTTGGGCTGTTCATAAAACCCCACGCTAAGGGCATTCCCTCCCTTCCTACCTCCTTCTTCCCTCCCTCCCTTTCTTCTCTTTCCTTTCTTCCTTGTAAAACTCTGATTTTTTTTGGTCTCAGTCTCTTGCAGAGTTATTTTTTATTATTTAAGTTTTCTAACAGGCACCATGGAGAGGCCAGAGAAAAATCCATGTCTATCTCCCAGCTTTGGAAATTATTAACATTTTGTGAAAAGAGTATTCTAAATTTGAACCTTAATGATTTAGAGAAAGCGGGTATATGTCATATTGTCATCTTATTTATGAATAGGGAGTAGGAAGTAATTTTAACTTTATAACCCATTTCTCACATTTTGGCAACCAAAAGAGATACTCTGTGACTGCACCACATGAAGTTTGGGAAATCCTTAGAAATCACTGTGTGTAAAATCAGTGCCTTGAGGCCACAACCTCAGTAGCTGTGATTATTCATATAATAGATACCCTTTTAGTCTTGAAATCATTTAAACTAGAATTTAAAAATCACACGTGACACTCATTAATCACCTAAATGTTGGGGACAGAGCTAAGTGACACCCAGTAGCTAATTACAACCATGTCCTCCTATGGTGGTTAATGAATTTATTTCAGGGCTAGGATCAGGCCTTCTGGATATATTTGTACTGATAGCAAGTCATGTTATGATAGAGTTCCATGGTGTACTTCTTCACACTGCTTGAGATATTTAAAATAAAAATCATTGCAAAGTTACATCTTTAAAATAATGGATAAATTAGAATATCTGATAGAAGTTAAATGTTTTAAGGCTTGAGAGGAAAGGGGAAAATATGTGTTGACATAAATATTCATAAAATCTGTTACTTTTAATCACTTTAAAACACTTTTTGGAACTTACCTCATGAAGTAGGTAGAATACACATGGTATATGTTCTAGTGTGTGTGTGTCTGTGTGTCTGTGTGTCTGCGTGGGGGTGGTGGGGAGAGAGAGAAATTTAGAACGAGATCTCACCACCAAATGAGAGTCTGTTAAGCAACCTGTCATTATACTTTTAACTTTTGGGCAATTAACAAAGTATCACTCCATAGTGCTGTTATTTCATAAGAACATGACAAGAAGTGATATAAAATTGAAAACTATCTTTTGCCCAACTATTATATCTAAAATCATCATTTTCACTAAAATGCTCATTTGAGCATTTACTGTGTGCAGAGCACTCACCATCTTGGAAACTCTGGGTATATCAAGTTCAAGATGTGGCTAGGGGTCTCAAGAAATCATCAGTCTAGCAGAATTGGACCACTAATGTTGAATAGCTGACCCCTAAATGCACGAGTGACTAGGAACTAGGATTGCACACACCAACAATGAAGTCCTGTTCAGTTTCATTTGTGTGGTCTATGTTTATTTCTCTGTGCTTTGCAGGCAGAAATAGAACATTGGTCTGAGGAGGTGGCATGGTGGACTTATTACCTTCCCCTGCTGTTTCTCACTTGGTTCTTGGTTGTCTCATCTATAAGGAAAAATGGTCTCTAATTTTTTGTTGTTGTACAACAGCATTAGTAAAAGTCTTTTGAGTTGTTTTCTCAAAACATGTATTTATTTCTGGAGTCTATTCATGTATTTCTATACTAGCAAATAAGGCAGAGTGTAAAGCATTTGAAATACAGAAAAATTTAAAGGATGAGATAAATAAGAGTTTGAGTGGTTTCCTTCCCTTACTCTCAGGTCCTCTACTTCACCTTGGAAACCATTAGTGGGTTTCAACCAGGTAAATCTTAAGACCTCTTCTAACTCTCAACTAAACTTAAGTAAATCTAATTAATAGAACACCAGCAATGCTATCTGAAATTATACTCGATCTAGGGGAACTCAAGCAGTCTCTATCAAAAACCGAATGCAGATACATTTTGCAGCTGACAGAGCCAGGTGGTCCTTGGGAGCTAGTCATGGGTCCTTTTTAAGGCCATGGTTTCCCAAACCAGTCATATAATTCTTAGACTCTACTGCAGATTATGAATCTAAGTATCAGGGGTGGGCTCAGTAATTTGAATGACAGTAATGTCCCAGTAGGTGCTGCTAGTTCCATCACCAAGATGTTGTATCACCCAAGTGGAAACCACAGCATGCTTTTTGTCTGACAGGCAGGATCCAGGAAGGAAGAAGCAGCCATGTGATGTCATGGGAAGAATATTGGAGTACTTCTTTCTAGGTCATTAAATACCGATCTAACTCATTTGTTTGGTGATAACTGCTTCGATTCTATTTTATGGATATTCCATAACTTATCCAATAATTCCTTGATTGTTGTACATAGAGATGTTTCTTATTTTTTGTTTTCTCCACCACAAATATTGCTTCAATAAACATTCTTTGGATTTTATTTACATATCTATGTTTCACAACAGATTTAAATAAGAAGAAATTTTAAAATATCCTCTTATTTATTTTATTTCTACAGAATAGATTCCTGGAAGTGGATCCAAAAGTGTGAACATTCTACATTTTAATCTATACTATCAAATTATTCCCACACAGGTTGTAGTATTTTTTACTGCTGCCTATAGTTTAAACATTAATAGATGTTAACACTCTTAATTTTTACCAATCTGATAGGCCAAATAATGACATTTTATTGTTGGTTTAATTTCCATTTCTATGACTACTAATGAGGTTGAGTTTATTTTCATATATGTATGTCTTCTTCTGTTAATTACGTATTCACATCTTTTACCAATTATTCCATTGTGTGTTTTAAAAATCAATATCTAAGAACTTTTCATATATTAGGAATATTCTTTTAATGGTAAGATGATGCAAATATTATGCAAGGATTTTTCCCACTCTATTGTTTGTCTTTTATTCTTTTTTGGTGCCATCATCTTACCAAAATTTCACTGGTTTTAGACATTTAATAATGACACATTTAACACCTTAGATTTAATTTTAAGTTGCATTATCATTTTTGCATGAAGCTAATTACAAAACAGAGAAGTAAATGCATTTCATTTAAGAGCTAGGAGACAAAGGCTGTTCTCTAGCAAAGTCTGATGTATTACTGCAACATTTTCAGAAAGCAGAGTAGGTAGATTGAGGAAAGGATGGTACAGAATGTACCATTGCTCTTTAGAGCTTGAAATGATGTCATATTAAATAATGCATTTTATTGCATACTTAATTCAACTTATTTAGCAAGTTGTTTCATAGATGCCCAAACCCAGAGACAAAGCAATATTGTATTGATGTTACCAGAATATGTTAATAATATTTTAATCCTTTATTCATCAAGGAAATAGGACAAAAATTCTAAAAGATACATGAGAAAAAATCACAAAAAATTCCACATGAAGACAGTAATGTCTAGTGTTCATATGAAAAAATAACCTAAAGCACTAATAGTTATGAAATATAAATTAACTTTGAGATACTATTTATTTTACCTATCAACATGATAATGCTTAAACATAGAGTTGATGGTTTGAAAATTAGGTGTTTCTGTAGGTGAAAAATGTAACTTTCTACAACTATTCTGGTGAGCAGCAAAATTGTACATTCTTTGACTCAGAAATGTAAAATCTAGTTTATCCTGAAGAAGTAACAAGGAATGGGCATGAAAATATGATTTTCCAAATAGTCATTGCAGTTTACTTATACTATCAAAAATTTAAAATAACTTAAATCTGCAACAGTAAGAAATTGACTAAATTTTAATGGTCCATATTAAAGAATACTATATCTACTAAATGTCATCATTATTAATTAATTCATTTCTTTTGCAATATTTAGTGAGTACCTACTGTATGCAAAGCAGTAGGCTGGCAGCTAGGGTTATAAAAATAAACACATATCGCCCTAGCCATTACAACATTTACCATTTAGAACTTTAGAACAATACTTAGAATGTTGTCAAAAAGAGGTTATAAAATATCATGTAAAACAGTATCACAGTATTACAAAAGAGATCACTCATATAAGTATAGAAAAAGTTGGAAGGAAACATTTAATGTTCATGGTGGTTAACTTGAGGATTTTTTTTTTCTTTGTGAGTTTTCTGCACATTCTAAATGTTTTCTGATGACTATGTACATTACTTTATCAAATAATTAATGTATAAACCTTAGGTTACATGGGTGTAGGTTTCTATGTGTGTATATCAGGGATGTTCTTCCTCATTTGGTCTCTAAAACTGGCATTACCATTGACATTGATTATTTAGTAGAAGTTCTTTTAAGTTTTCCTTAAAGTTCATTATCTTCTAATGGTTTTGAATTTTGGAACGACTCCAACCTAGAGGTCTGTCTTTGTCAGGTGGAGCTGCCATAACAAAATATCGTAACCTGGGTAGCTTCAACAACAGAAATTAATTTCTCAGAGTTCTGGAGGCTGGAAGTCCAAGACCAGGGTGCCAGCACAGTCAGGGTTCTGGTGAGAGCCCTCCTCCTGGACTGCAGACAGCTGCCTTCTCCCTGTGATCTTACATGGCAGAGAGAAAGTAAGAGAGAGGGAGAGAGCGGGCATGCATGCTGTCTGGTGTCTCTTTTTATAAGACGCTAATCCCATATTGAGGGCCCCATTCCAAATACCATCACCTTGGAGGTTAGGGCTCTGACATGAATTTGAGGGGCACACGATTTAGTCCCTAGCAAGGTCTAAGCACAGTAAGGGGGCATAGACAGCAGAAAGTCAGAGGAGGCACAGGAAAGCCTTGAGGCCCGGATGCATGTCCATATGAGGCTAGATGAAAAGGGCTATAGCTCTTAAGTCTGAAAGGGAATGAATAAGAGGACTATAGACCTATGAACCATGAAGGACAAACTTCTGGGTTGGGACATCTATATAAGCTAGAAGGAAGCAGTACCTAAATGGGAGATTGAAGAGCTACCCTATTCATTGGGTAATAAATGTATGAACACATTTCCCCCAAAACTGAAATGGCTGGAAAAGAAACATATCGTAGGAAGCTATATAGGACTATTCTTATAGGGGCTTTTCAGGAAAGGTAAGGATTGTGGGTGGAGGGTATCTTTGACCTTTTATCATTGAAGCTGTGGAGGGAAAATAAGGTGCTTCTCCTAAAACCTTGTCCTTTGAGGACAGCTTTAGAAAGAAAATCTTTAAAAATATATTAAATGCTCTAAGTAGAAGAACAATTCTGGCCCAGATCATTATTATGATCCAGAAGGTATATAAAAACTGCATATAAGGTCGCTCCTTTTGAAAACACTTTGCTTCCAAGATGGGAAAAGCACATAGGTTGAGAAAGAATGGATTCAGCTGAGAAGACAAAAGAGTGGTTGAGACAATGTCCTGAAGGTGCTGAGGGACCCACGCTGGGTGCCTGAAAAGGTGGGCCTCAGGCAATCCTTGGGTTTAGCTTTTGGCTTTGCCTGTTGCCTTCCCACAGTGGCCTCTTACGTTTGACGGTATAGACGCAGGTATAGGTGCACAGGATCTGAGCCATTTATATTTGCTCAGACTGACTCTCATCCTTCATTTTTCACAAATGAGAGATATTAAAAGAGGGCATTCTCCAGCGTGGCAAAGAGAAGGCTGAGGGAAAATATTATTGGGATTGTTTGGGGGGCAGTGAGGGGGGAGGTGATACGCAATATGTATTTATCTGAATTGATTAGGTTTCAGTTTTATCAGTAAGTTAGACAACTAAATTACCTCAAAATCATTTGAGTCTTTTCAAAATCTTTTTGCCTTTGCCGTTGCCTTTATCTGTTCATATTCATCCAGTATGTCACCAATTAAATTAGCACATTTATGAGAAAATTAAATATAAAATGTCTATGTCCTGAATTTGTAGATTCTGGTAAATGTTTTTGCTTTTACGTATGACCCGAAGTACAGCTCTCAGAAGTGGCCTCCCAGTCACTTATTGTTTACTCATTAACCATTATAATAGGACTGGACGAGGTGGCCAGTGAACCAGTGTTTCTTATTTGGCAATATAATGGGGATTTTTGGGGGGGAAAGGCACTAGGCTGATTCTAGATGTTCTATGTATGAGTCTGTATCTGAGTCTACATATCACCCCCATCCTCCATCTCCTAATATGATGTGTCCACACAGTAGCTACCATTAAGCCAGAAAGAATGAAGTGTTTTAAACTATGGGAAAAGATACATAGTATACTGTTAAATGGAAAAAAGGAAGTTTCTAAAGAGTGGGAATAAAAGCACCCCATTTTTATAAAGCGTATGTGTTAATATATGTGCATAAATAAAAATGTGAAATAATCAGTGATATGTTAACAAAGTAGCTATCTTTGTTTTATTAATCTTTGTTGTGTCTGACTTTATAACGGCATGTATTTCTTTCCTTACCAGAGAAATAAACAAAAATAAAGAATAAAATGAAAAGGTTTCAATAGGCAGGAAACATTCCTGTGTTCTGGAGATCTTGTAAGGTGTAATAAACACTTCCTTCTTTGCTTTTTTTAAACTTTTGGTTGATGTCATATTATTCCCTCTAGCATTCTCTCCCTCTGGGTCGCAACCTCTCTACAGATAATGATAAGATTAATTTACAGATAACGATAAGAGAAATTCAGGTCAGGAGTTCTAGAAATCAGCATAAACCCAGGACCAGTATCCAGAGGCACCGCACTTGTTTACCAAATGAACAAAGAATGTGACCTCATCCATATGTGGCAGAGCTATCTGAGGGCTTTTGTCCCCACCTTTGGAGAACTAGGTTGCTTTGGGCTTCTCCACAGCTCCCAAATGAGGCTGCTTTTTTGGCTGTGGCCCCTTATGCATCCCCTCCCACCTTTTCCGACCTGGTGGAGTTGGGGACCTACGGGGACATCAGTAGCATGTTAGATTTCCTCCTGACAACTTTCTGAGTCTTCTCACTTAGAATCATGGCAGCTACAAGTGCATGGGGTTTCCCTGGGGAGGAACCAGGCCCTTTTCTGTGCCACCCACAGCCAGCCTCCAAGAAGAAAGACCACTCATTGACTAGGAGTTACTAAGTAGTCGAGGTAGCACTAGCTTGACTGCCAACTCTTTTCTATGCCTGAATTTCTTCGGGATACCATCTAATAAATTCAAAAGACTTTCTCTCACTTCTTCATTTGCTGGTCAAGGATAAGAGACCAAGAAAAGTGCCCTGTTTTAGTGTGTGAGGGAAGAGACTCTTCAACTTCTGTGGTTTCGTCTACAGTGTTTTTAATACAAATTTCTTTTCAATTAATTAATTTTTTAAAAAATTCACAAGATTTTTAAGAAAAGAGGTATAGAGAGATTATAGCATAACTGTATTGCAGGGACTTGTAGATGAAAGGTCTGTTCTGGGATTTTAGATGTGGAAAGTTGGGAGCAGCTTTGTTTCTCAGAGGATGGAGTCATGGAAAAAAAAAAAAAACCTGATGAGGGGCCTAAATTTGTGGCAGGACCATGGAAGCCCTCTTTCTGATCTTTTTTTTTTCTTCTGTGGGTGAGTTTGAAAGTGCTTTTGCCTGACAAGTTCAGTGTCCTTTAATGGGCCATTGAATCTGAGTGCCTAGGCATTTTGCTGGCTTTTAAAAAGAGATAAGAAGTAAACTTCATTAAGAAGTCTCATTTTAGTGATGTATAGGATTACACTTTGAAAGCATATTAAAATCGTGACCTGGAATGCCAGCCTATGCAGTATATTTTCTTTTATATATTGATTATAAAAGGGTTCTGTCCATCCATTTGGAAGCGCAGGTGAAAAAGCACTGTAGCATCTGTTTCAACCCATTACCACGATTCCATTATGTGTTGGCCTTGTGCAGTGCTGCGTTTAGGCATCAGCAATGAATCTCTGTAATATTTGGTGTCCTTGTGTACTAGGGCATGGGTATATACTTTCTAGCTCTATTTTCTCTTGGCTAAGAGTTTACAGTCACATTTAGAAGTTTTATACTCTAGGTAGTAGTTAGTTGTTGAACATGCTGGGTGTTCCCACCTCAGAGTGTCTTTGTACTTGCTATTTTCTTGACCTGAGATACCCTTAGGTCCACTTCTTCACTTCAGGTCTTTACTCAGATGTCACCTTCTCAAATGTGTTGTATCCTAACACACTCAACCCCCTCTGTGCATCACTAATTATTTGGTTCATATCTCCTTGCACTAAAATGCAAGTGGGATTTTTATGTTTGGTTCACTGCTGTATCCTAGGGCTTAGGACCCCTCCTGGCACAAACAGATTTTTATTAGTTGAATGACAATAATACATTGAATTGATAAATTTGTACAGTTCACTTTTTTATTTGGACATAATTAGTCTGTTTGTGAATAACTCAGACTCCGACATGAACTGTATCAAGGGACCTAGATATTATGATTGAATATCTGTGAGTCTATGAATATGTGGAGAAATGACATAGGAAGGGGCCCACAGACCTAATATGAGAGGTGCAAAGTATCATTGTGGTCAGGAGTCTTCTCAATTCTGTGGTGAAGCTGCTGCAGGTGAGGCCATTGCCACAGAGTAGACCAGGCATCACAAAGAATCCCTGCTACCAGCCCTGGACACCTGACTCCAGTCCCCAGACTTTTCTGCCTTCACTTAACCCCTGTGCTTGCTCTGTTCACACTGCTAAGCAAATAGTAAGCTTAAAAGTGGGACTATTTTTACTGGTTCTTGACCCTCCAATTTGAAGAGGACACTCCTCGAGCTTACTTACTGGGTGAGTCTAAACAACTAAAGTCATGTTTTATTCCTTCGAACAGGCAGGAGTCAGTTTAAACATGGTTACTATGATATCTACCTTGTGCCATCCTCTCATTATATCTTATCAGTGGTTTTTGGTAGGAATCAGGCACTTAGGAACATCTTAGATATTTTGAGGTAGAGCCAATTACTTTTAAGGCTCATTGGCAGGCACCAAAGACACTTTCTGGTGATGATAACCCTTCTGTCTGGTCTAACATTCTCAGCCAACCTAAAATTTCTGATCATCTTTTTGGATTGTGGCATCATCCTTGAAAGGTCTCTTTAAAATGAAAGTATGTTACTTTGATGAGTAATTCATCAATTCAGGGATACCTGTTGGCATAGACTCTCCATTAGAATTGCTGGTGGAGAGCAGATAGGTCCATGATAGCATGGGCACCAGGATGCTACATCTTGATGGAGATGGGTGGTGGGAGTAAGAGTGTTGGAGCCTGGGAGCTAGGGCATTGACTGGAGATCGCAGACATGAGCAAATGCACTAGAACAGGCAATGACTATGAGGAAACTTGATACGTGGGAAGAAGGGAAGTCAGGAGGGAAAAGAGGGAGCATGAAAAAGGTGTGGCAACAAGAAGAAACCTCAAAGTTTTGCACTGGGATCTTCTACAGCCTGGCCTACAAGATGATACATACTTTTTCCTCTTTAAAAGGGCAGAAATAAATCATATTCTTAAAGTTTCCTAAGTTGTGAAAATTGGTCTAACATGTTTTGGGTTCATATCCTATTTAACTTCTTTCTTTTCCTACGTAGTAATTGGTTTGGGCTTGAAAATGAATCAGCACAAGGCTTCTTATTTCCCCATGTATTATTCCATGAGAGTTGGATGTTGAATACTGAGCTGTGCCTGGAAATTAATCGAACCTAGACAAGAAAGGAGATAGGTCAGCTTTGGGGTAATTTGTTGCTGAAGCCTTGCTGTATTTACAATACATATTTAACATCCTCTTTTTTTTTTCAATCCCCATGCTCATTCATTTTGTAGATTCTGAAGTCATTAGGGCATTTTGAAATTGGTTGTTACAGGGTAGAGGAGACAGGGCTCACTGTACTGGGTCGTGAGTTCTGGGAACAATCTTGGCCCCATCACTGACTCCATTGACCTATAAAAAATGTTGTTAATCTTCTTACTGTCTGCCTTATAAGATCTGGGAGGAGAAATGAGGTAATGTCTACTTAGACCTTTAAACTTCTCGGAAGAACAGCATTCTACAGTAATATGATTTCCTAATGCATTTGTTTGTATTATAATGGAGTGTAATTCCATTTGTCTAAATTTCTTGAGATGCCTCTAGAATATCTGACAATCTTGCACAGGAGAAGCTGTCTGGTTTTGAAAGTGAGAACTGGGCCTAGACTAGAACCCTCAAAGGGTATTCAGTCAAGTGAGCCAGCTATGAATTTATAAAGTTAAAGGAAAGAAGCTGAAGAGGAGGAATGGGATCTAGAGTTGGTAGTGATGGGGGGAAGGAGTTGTAATTATTTTCAGAGAGTTTATATCCTGCTTTTAAATTATGTTGTTTTACTAAAGATCAATATCAATATATATTAAAAATGTGTTTAATTTAACACATTACATATTGTTATGTAATGTTACATATTGAGTGGCTCATCTGCAATATTGATCCTGTCATCATTCTCTATATTGATAGACTCCAACCCAGCCCTCTTCGAGATTGACTTTATTATGCTACTTAGGCCACAACTTGGTCGTTTAATAACTTATTTTTGATTCTGACACCTGCAGTTCCATATAAACATTGACACATTTCTAGATTCATTTATATAATACCTAGTAAATTGCTAATAATGCTTTATCTTTATTCTGTAGGTAAGGGAATAAGTAAGTCTTTCCCACCACCACCACCCCTCCCCGCCCCACTGGAATAGCCATGAACAGTGTAATTTTTATATAGCCTTCTTGAGCAGTATTACAATTGAATTCTAATCAGCCCAAAAAGAGAAGATAAAACAAAGAATATAAAGTGAGGAAGCATATATGTGTCATTTCTGATGTACTATAAGGATGTCAATTTAGGTTACAATTATCATTATTGGACAGTTTTGTTGGGGGAATTTGTTAAAAGCTATTGGTTCTTTGGGATTTCCAATTTAGTGTTTCAAAAAGAGGCCAGACTTCTGTGAAGGAATTTTAAGTTAACTGTTGAGTTAACCAGGAAAGGCAACTGTATATCTTCTCCACAGAAGTGACTATATATACTTTTTAATAGCAACTGATTTGTATTTTTAGAGCAATGATACTAATCTTTTTCCTTTCTTGGAGGGGAGGAAAAGTGTTACCAATTTCATATGCTAAATTATAGAATATAATGCAGAGATAATATATCCTGTCACCCAAAATGTGGCACGAAAAAATTCCCATACCAAATTGTGTGTTGCATGCCAGAGGCATAAGAAAAATAACCACTTTGTCTATCAAATTAAGGACATCAAATTAAGAACACCCTACATAAGGAAATGATATAGACTACTATGGCACTGCTCTTCAGACCAAAATACGCTTTTACTAAAAAATTAAAACTCAGAGTTACAGTTCATATCAGGTTAGATTGTGGATAATCTTAATAAAACCACATTTTTTATTGGAAGATGTCATTGAGAGGATATGACCACCAGTTGACCTGTGAGCCACACCCTAGTTAATTGGAGGCGCCTCATGCCTTGCTCTGTTCTTGGAATCTATGTTCTGCTGTGGTTCCCACAGTAGGATCCTTTTTCAAGGACACAGCCTTAAGATATAATGTGTTGTTGAGACCACACCTGACTCAACCCAGTTAAGGCCTCAATATAAACTTTTAAGTTTCTGATGAGCGGTGCAGAGATCTACTTGTCTTGTGGCCCAAGACAAGCCACATAAATTTATTAAAACTGCCACCTACCGTCTGGAGTGGTCTGCATCTTTCTTAGTCTCACCTTACCCTCTGCGTTTTGGGGCTGGTTTCAGATTTCACCCAGAGAAAAACTCCTGAGGTTACGAACAATTTTCTATTCCTGATGATTTACTAAAATTTGAGTATTTCTGGATGTTAAATCTGTTGTGCGATCTTATGTCCTCATGTAAAACTTCATGATAAATTTATGAATTTATGCAATCTTGTATTAATTTAACTAAGGCACACTTTAAAAAAAGATTGAAAAATATCTTCTTTATATGGATCTGTTGCAATTTAAATTGTGATGGTTTATTTGAATTTGTTTCAGAATCGAAGCAAACGCTTGGAGAAGGTCCATGTGGTTATTGGACATAAATCGTGTGACTTGGATTCTCTTATTTCTGCCTTCACATATGCTTACTTTCTAGATAAGGTGAGGAAACAGAAGATTTTACTTTTTAATTTAAAATTTGATGTAACTTTGAGAACAAATGTTTTCTGGGAAAATAAGGAATCTTAATTTTTCATGTTTTGTTTTATTGTTGCAGAGAATAATGTGTTATAATCCATTAATCAAGCTTTGGTCTAGTTATTTCTTACTGATTCTCTTCATACAACATTATTTCAATAAGATCAATGTTCTCAAATAAAAATAATTTTTTTTTTATAATAGTTGATTATCTTTGTGGAGATTCAGAGAACTAACAACAGTAAGGGTCAGAATTTCTTGTTTTCCTTTATCATTCTTGTTAGATTTTCTTGCCCTTAGGAGTAGAAAAATATGTCAGAATAACCTGTGGGAACATTACATGAAGTACAGAGCATATTGACTAAAATTTTCAGTAGCAGAGGTATTTCATGTCACATCTATATTCTGTTTTTGCTTTTTAGCCCTGACTTTGTACAGCAAAGTCATTTCCTGTTAGCAATAATCTCCCTTGAGTGAGAATCTTAATACTCTGAAATTTATAAAATGCTTATAGAGGTGGAAAAGACTTTTCAATAAGTTGTTTTAAAATTTCTGTTCCGTAAAATTCATCAGCTTATGATAATGCATTAGCTTAAAGCCTAAAACAGTATATTACAACTATTTTGGTGCTATTTCCAATTTCACACATTTTTTAATTTTCTGGACTCCAGTTTGTTTTACTCCAATTTTGTTTGGATCCTTGGCTCTCTGAGTATGCATAGCTGAACTAAGGTCATTTAATTCACATGAAACTCAGTCTGCTAGAATGAACTGTGGGTGGCAAGAATGGCTTTAGGGCAGCAGCTGACCAGAATGCCAGGCCAAGTATTCTGATCTCTACATATTGGCTGTATAGCAAATTTATCTTAAAATTTGTTGAACTTTACAAGAGAGATTAATTGGTATGAGGAGATAAGTGCCTGTGTCAAGTGCATATTAAATACTAATCTTATTAACTGGATTTTTGCATCCGAGGGGGGGAAAAATGTTGCTTGTCTTGAGAACACAGAATTGATTGAACCAGACTGATTTTTAAACTGATAGTGGCATAGACTCTTAAGGAAAGATAGTGGCATAGACTCTTAAGGAAATTATGTAACAGTTACACCATCAACAGCAACTGCAATGTCTTGAATGATATAATAACATCCAACAAAAAGAGTGGGAGAAGTAGTTGTAATAGTAAAATAAATAAAAATAAAGAGATAAGTGGCCTCTTTTATCCTTCTTCTAAACTTCACCACTAAGCATGGAGACAAATATGAATTACTAAAGGGTCATGCACTGGGGATTTGTTATATTTCTATGCCTTGCTCTTAGTGTACTGGGTCCCGCCCCTACCAGAAGTCTGCATCTCCATTTAAATTTTTCCTGAGAACCTGGCTACTTCCTCTCAGAGTATTAACACAAAGATAACTACAGAGCTTTGTAGCTTAACCTATGCGACGTTGTCTAAGTACTTTCACTCTGGTAGGTATGCCCCATTCTATGGATGAGGAGAACTGAGACTCAGAAAAGAAGTTGGCTTTCTAAAAGTCACACAGCAGAGGCTGGGGCTAGCACCTAGTTCTTCTGAATCTAACCTCAGAATAGGTCCTGCCAGGGTAGGCTCAGGCCACATGCTCTTGACTCATTTCATTGTCATAATTAGATATAACTTAACCAATTAATCAGGAAAAATAACTCTCCATAGATAAATTAAGAATGATTATTATACAGTTGTTATTCAGTATTAGACTGACAGGTAAGAGCAAAACATTTTGTTGGAGTGACTTTATGCTTCATATACGATAGCAGTGAGCAATTCATTTATTTCACTCAACAAATACATATTAAATTTCTGCTCTGTGCCAGACCATTTTATGCACTGGGAAACATAACTGAACAAAAGAGGCAAAGAGAGCTACCATCTTAGTGTTAAGAAAGAGATGAATAATAAAGGTGTTAAAACTGTGCAAAAAACACTATGCTTGTGACAGAGCTGGTGATGATGTAAGAATAAAGGTCATTTACTTTATACACAAATTCAGTGTTATCAAACCCCAGATTCTCTCAGTAATATTTAGGGTTTATTGCTATACACTTATAGTAATTTTTAAAAACCCTATATTTTTTAAAATTCCTATAGAAAAATGTTTATTATCGTGAATCTGAATTCTCTAACTTCTACCCATTTCATTTCCCCTATTGCCCAATTTTTAATAAGAGATTTGTTAATGTAAGATTTAAAAAATAATATTAAAAACACAAAACAACTGAAATCACAACAATTAGTCTGTGGGCCAAAATCTGGCTCATAAATGAGTTTTTATTAACCTACATAATAGTTTTATTAAAAAATTAATTGCAACAATTGAACATCACAAATAATATCTCACAATATAGATTTCTAACTTTTCTTGAGCAATTGAAAGATTGAACTCTCCTGAACCCAAAGTTTTTGTATGTAAACAATTGGCTGGAGCTGAGTGACAGGCATACAAGAGAGATGAACATACATGTCTTCCTGTGTCACTGCAGTCCTCACCTGTCTCGTTTCAATCATTCTAATTTTCTGCTAATTTCATAGAGAGATGTGAATTTGTTTCCCCTGAAGAGGAGAATATAGTATACGTGCATATATTTGTATACATAGTATATACATTATATATATTTTTTAATTGTGGAGGGATTGAAATGAGGCATAGAATATTTCAAATAAGGTACGAGAAGTTTCATGTAGAGTAACAAGAGGCTAAATTAGGATTTTCTGCTAATGGGGTGCAGGAAAAGCTGATTATGGATGTCGAGTGGTTTAGTGAGGCTGAAGGACTTTCGTTCCCTTTTCTGGTTAAACCTGGGCTTGAGAAGATGTGGTTTTCTCTCCTCCTGCTCTTGTCAGTGACTGTTAACTTTTTTTTCACTAGGTCAGTCCACCCGGGGTTCTCTGTTTGCCAGTGCTGAACATACCAAGAACTGAATTTAACTACTTCACTGAGACAAAGTTTATTTTAGAAGAGCTAAATATTTCTGAATCATTCCACATATTCCGAGATGAAATTAATCTACATCAGCTAAATAATGAAGGGAAGTTATCTATAACACTTGTGGCGGCAACGTGCTGGCGAGGTGAGGCTCTGGAGGTCTGATCTTTTAATGAAGGCTCTTCTGGGCAAAATGTCACCTTGTTTGTGAGTTTTGTGGTTTAGGGAGATTACTGAATGCCGAGAACACTCAGAGGGAAGGAAATTTTTTCTCTTATGGCAAAACCTGGGTTATACCAATCCTTTGTTTTACTTTTGCATTTCAAATATGACATCTTTGAATGGAAAGTTCTTGTAAAATTGACCAAAATTATAATTTTAAACCATTTCAAGCACTTTCTTATAACAATGCAACTGTCCTATCTATATATTGATGCTGAAAATGTGTAATGCAAATTGAAATTAAAGGCTAAATAAAACTGAAAGTTGCTTAAGGAAAAAAATCTCAGTAGTGAACTAAAAATTTTACAGATGGACTATGAAAGTCATTTGATCTTTGCCTCATCATTCAAAGCATTTTATACCATGAGAGCAGGATGGATGTTTTTTTTAAGTTCATGTAGTTTGAACTCCATATTTTATGGACAAGAAACCTGACATCTAGTGTTACAAATCGACTTAGCCAAGGTACTACGTGCAGTTAGTAGAAGCCTTTGGATTAGAACTTGGGACTTCTGTCTCCTTCAATAACTGCTTAAGAATTACTAATTGGTACAAGAATCTAAAGATACATAAAGAGAAATAAGATAAATTCTCTGCCTTCAAGGACCTTACAACTCAAAAGAAAGATACCCTTTGATAAACTATTGCTACTGAATGAAGAATAACAGTTACACATCTCAGTCATTTGAGATGTTAGTTTTTTTGGATACTTTGCCAATTTGCCAATCTTTGATGACATTAATGGTGGACAGACTTTAGTGTACATGAAATAAAAACTGTACAAGTATCTATCTTTTTATTTAACTATTTTTTAGAAAGCATTTTTAGGTATGAAGACATTGTAACGTGAGTTGTGCAATTTACTCAATTATAAAGAGTTTTCAAAATAATCTACCTGCAGGGTGCTGTTTTTATTCCATTGTGTTTGACAAACACAAAATCCTTTTTAAGTAATACTTATTGATCAGTAATTGATAAATGGCTGAAAATTATGGTAAGTTATTTGACTGACTTCATTTATCAATATTCAGGATGACCACATACTTTATTAAATTTATGTGTTAACCTATTCAGATTGATACATGCAGGTAGATATGGAAAAAGACAGTTTAAGAAGCCACGTGAAATATGTGTGTCAGTTGAAACCTTAGGAAGAGTTTTGTTACCAATTAAAATTGAAAAATTTTGCTTATTTTGAGACTGAAGCTATGAACACTGGCTTTGGGATTGTTTATGAAATAAAATGCTTTTCAAAAATAAGTCAAGATCTTCTTTCCCTTTACTTCCATTCTTCTGGTTTTGGCAGACAGAAAGAATAAAATTTGTTTTAGCCACATCTTTCTTTCTGCCTTTGATAAAAGCCAACTCTATCTCATGTAAAAAGAATAATTGTGGAAGTAAATAAGCTAGTAGTATTTTTCCTCCAGCACCATGACTGGATGTACAAGCTTTAGAACTAGATTACTAGAGTTTAAATATAAGCTAGTCTACTGACAAGCTTTGTGACTTTGGACAAATTTCTTCACTCTTCATGCCTCTGTTTCCCCATTTATAAAATAGAAAATTTAAAAGAACCCATTTTATAGGGTCATTTTATAGTATAAAATGTGATAATACTCTGAGACATTTATATAGAGTCTGGCCCGTAGTAGAAGCTCAATAAATGTTAGCTATTATTATTGTTGTTGTTGTTTTCTAACAGCTAAACAACAAATAGAAGTGCTGAGGTGTGCAAACACTCTTAGAAACTTGAGGAGGTGATTAGTTAAAATGAAATGTGAAAACACATAGAATCAGTTTCTATGCTTCTGAGTCACGTACGCTTACTCATATTTTTGTTGTTGTGAGGAAGTCATTTGTGTGGGAGAAGAAATTAAATCACTCCCAAAAGTAAGAAAACGTGCCATATCACTTTCTCCTCCTCTCCTACATTTACTTTACAGTGAGGACAAAACGTTAGAATCAGCTGTTGTCAAAGTTATTAGTCCAGTTGAGCAGAGCGATGCTGGGCTTGAGATTCCAGAGTCTTCCTCCTCCCTCGTCGTGAGAGAGATTCTCCAGGAGGCTCCCGAGCTCATCACTGAGCAGCTGGCTCATCTCCTCAGAGGTGAGAGATAACTCCTTCTATTAAATACTGGAAGGCTTAATGGAGTGTCTCTGGACTTGCTCATGCAGAAAGAGTGCGATCCATTCTTGGGTTAACAATCCCTTTAAAGACCACGGGAAGCTTCATCAGAGAGGCAGGGAGTAAAGAGTTTGTTAAAGAGTAGCATTATACTGAATATTAAAAATGTGCATTTAAAAATAGACATGAAGGATCTTTGCTGTTTTACTAGACAAGAATATTAAATGGAACTGCTGCACCTCTGTTGGGGAGCTGATTGCTCCCTGGCTGTCTCACAGCTTCCAGGAGTGATTCTTGCGCCGTAACAGTGTGAATATGGGTCAGAATTCCATATTCCCATATTAAAATACCTCCTGGTACTGACACATGCTTGTTCATTTTCTATAATATGGTTTGGATGGAAAAACAGCACCTTTCATATGGTGATATTGTGCAGGATGGACTTTTATAGTCAAATTGTCACCTCCTTTTCTCCCTGTCTTGTAATGTATTCTGTCTTCACTCAGCCTGCTTTGGGCACTGTGGTCTCGAGCACACTGTCATCAATTATTCTCCTAATCTCTATTTCACTCTGGCCAGTGGAGCCCCGGCTTCCAAAAAAATGATTTCTGAGCTGGAAATTGTCAGTTGACTTTGGTGCCACAGAATTACCACAAAAATTCTGTACTGTCTCATTTAGTACAGTTTTAGGTTTGTATAAAGCTTTTTTCTTTTTTTTCCCCTTAACACTCTTTCTTAAACATGGTAGACATAGATTTTCTCAGAAATACTTAACATAAGAAAGTGAAAAACAATGATTAGCAAGGTGAAAGAATTAAAAAAGGAAGAAGACCAAGAGAATGTTGACAACTCTTTTCAAGACTTTTTCCTTCACTTCCTGTCTCTACCACAATTTGGAGGGGGAAAGGTTTAAGCATTACATAGTTCCTATAAATGGTTTAGAACTAATGGCCCCAGCGCACCTGTTTTAAATATTTTTCTGGCTATGGGCATCTGTAAAAATCGTTTATCTCTGTGATGGAGCAGGGAGAAAATAAAGGTAATTGGGGATCTCAGCCAAGAGGGAAGATGTTTGACAGTGCAAATGTGGAGTCAGGCAAACACTAGAGAATATTTTGTTCACAAATTCAAGAAGTTTGGTTTATTGTTCAAAAAATACATGTTATTTAGCAGGAAAGAATTGTAGTCAATGAATAGCTCATCATTATGATTTTTCTATAAATAGTAAAATAGTATGAAACTGAAGACATTGATACAAATGATTTTGTTGATCATGATGATGATGATGGTGATATTCAGATTTAGGGGATAGAAAGAATGCAGACCCTTTGGTTAGTTACCTTGGTTTTAGTCAGCGAAGCTACCAAGAATTAAAGCTATGGCAAAGGATTTGTTTTTCTAATCATCAGGGATTTTTTCATAAGGGTGGGCTTGAAATGGGATTAGGAAGCAAGCAGAATAATGACATCACTTCCTTGTCACTTGGAAATTGGAATGTGAGAGGAATGCCAGTACTGAAGGAACAAAGGATGATGATCCAAGGAGTTTGATTCTGAAGAGGTAACTTAAGTGTTCAGAAGGGCAATGGGCTGATTTTTAAAAGATTCTGAATCTTTAGTAAACATATATATATATATATATATATATATATATATATACATATATACACACACACACACACACATATATATGTATATATATGTGTGTGTGTGTGTGTGTGTGTGTGTGTGTAAATCAAGTAGAACTTTACCATATTCACTAAACTCAAACTTAGATTTCATAATTTTCCAGTCATGTATTAACGTCAAACCCAAAGGGAGGTTCTTATGGGTTTATCAATAATTTTAGCATTCTTTGTTTTCATAACATGAATAGTTCTCTTTCTAAAGGATTTTTCTCCGTAACAACTATGATGTTATTTTACATTTTAGAGTGCTCGAAATGATCATTAATTTGACACACATTTCTAGAACATATCTTTACGCATTTTTCTATGACTTGATGGAATGCAAAATTGCTATGTACACCCTTGCCATAAAGAATTTTAAAAAATGTCTGATTCCAGATGTCGTGAGACTAGATATTTATGGCTAACTTGGAGAGTTTTTAAAAGCTTCATAATTAGAACTCTGTGGAGGATATATTATTATAAACTTTGTACCAAAAATACCTGAATTTACTATGAACTAAATACTTAATCACTTTGGTTATTCTTTGCCTTTCATGCCAAGGCATGCTCATGTGGATTTCAAGTGTGCCAAGATATTGATCCCCTCAATCCTTGGGGAACACCCTAAGCATGCCTCTTAGCCTGGTGTGCTGAAAAAATTGTAATTTTCAATGTTTCTTAATTTCGAAAAGGTTGGGCCTGCTCTTTCTTAGTTTACTTTATTAGTTCTTTTTTACTCAACTTCTAAGCATTGCAGTACCCTACAGTGTTGTCTTAGGCATTTTTTGCTCTATACACTGACCTTGTTTAGTTCTGAGACTAAATATAATGTGACTCCTGGTATCTCCAATTGTCACCTATGTTTAGAATTCCAGGTGCCTATCCGGTGCCCACGTGACCTCTTCACATGTATATCTAATTAGTGCCACCACCTTTTCATGGCTGTAATGGAACCCTTTAGTTCTCTGTATCTGCAAAACTGCTTTTATCCCAGTTTCCCCATTTCAGTAAAAGGCACTGCCAACCACCCAGTTACTTAGGTTGGAATCTAGTCCAGTTGACTATACATGTAGAAAATCACCATGATCACTACTAGGGTTTCAGTCCAAGTCACCACTCTGTCTCTCCTCGACTAATGTAATCGCCGCCTGACTGTTGCCCTATTTCCTCCTTAAAATCTATTGTCTATGAAGTAGTCAGAATGGCCTTTTAAAAATACAAATCAGGTCATATCAATCCCCTACTTAAAACTTATCACGCTCCAAACCCAAGCGCTCCATTCTTATAGTCCAAAACACCATCTTTCTCCTCCTACTCTACAATCATCTCGTGCTATTTCTCCTTTTCTCATTGTGGGTTCCAGGGACAAGGGCTTTCCAGTCTTTTAAATATGCCCAACTCTTTCCACTTTTGAGGATTTACATTCGCTCCTTCTGGAATGCATGTTTCTATCTACCTACTTATCTTTCTTTCTGTAACTAATGTCCTCCTCCCCCTTGATCTCTCACTGAAGAATGTAAGCTTCATGAGAAAAGGGACCTTACATGTTTTGTTTATTGCTCCACTGTTGTGTCTCTGGTGCCTGGAACTGTGCTCGCCACATAGAGGACCCTCAAATACTGTCATAAAATGAATTTTGCCAGATCATTTATATACTTTCTATTTTTTAGTGGTTCAATTGATTTAATTAGTGCTATAATATTTTAATTTCCATTGCATTCTGGCCCATCCCTCAAACATTCTTAATGTCTGGGCTTTGGATTTATTCATTCTAATACTTAGTCTTTCTTTTTTTTTCTTTTTAGCTTTTAGAAATCTTCGTAGAATTTGTTTTACTGTTTGGCAAACATTTATTTTTATTTTCATCTTTTGGTCATCATTATATGTACATGATACACATATACACACACATATATATATCACTTTAACCCTTTCACAGCATATAATACATGTACAGAAATTAATACAAAACATGAATAAAATAACATAAATATACAGTTCAATGAGTTATCTCAAAAGCAACACCATTTTAACAATAACTCAGGTAGAGAAATAGAACAAGATGGCCTCTTTGTACTCTTTTCTTCACTATTCACTCCTTCTTTAACAAAAGTAACCAGCATTCTGGTTTTTATGGCACACATTTTCTTGAATTTCTTTATATTTTGTAACCCATAACCTCACAGATTGGTTTCGCCTGTTTTATTTATACATAACAGGAATTAAATGGTATACACTCATTGTTATTAGACCTCTATTTATATTAAATGTAACATCTATTTGCATAGGTCAATTTCTATCATCTATCTATTATTAATTATTTTGTTATTATATCCTTCATTCCTGCATGGAAAATTTGAAATTACTTATGCAAATATAATAAATGCATACAAATGTAATAAAATAGAAAAATTGTCAGAGTTGGGAAACATAAAAATATGTAGAGAAGGGAATAAGATCAAGTAGAATTTAAAAACTGAAGGGGTTATATACAATTGAATAGTACTCAGCCATAAGAAGAGATGAAATACTGCCATTTGCAACAACATGGATGGACCTCGAGATAATCATGCTAAGTGAAATAAGCCAGACAGAAAAAGATGAAAATCACATGATATCACTTATATGTGGGATATAAACTCAAAAGCAACAAAGAGCAGGACAAACAAACAGAGACTCATGGACATGGACTATAGACTAGTGGTTACAAGAGGGTAAAGGGTGAAGGGAGGGGAGGTAGATGGGGTAAAAGGGGTCAAATATGTGGTGACAGAAAGAAATCTAACTATGGGAGGTGAATGCACAGTGTAAATTTATATATGCCTTACTGTTAAAATATACAGCTGAAACTTATGGATTTTGTTAACCAATGTCACCATAAATAAATAAATAAAAACAAGGAGTAAAAATAGTGTTCAATTTGGAACTGGATATGAGCTTTCTAGAACCAATAGAAAGTGGAAAATGTAATTAATTGTAATATTTATATTATTACTGAAACAAACACAGATATTAATTCCTCATTTAAAAATAAATCTAAGCCTGAAGTAGTTTTTCCTTGCATCAGTCTTGCATCAGTCTTCTTGAAAAGACATTTGGTAATATCAGAGATGTTCTGCAATGCACGTAATAGCGGTTTATGCAGGAACTGGGCACAGTGTGTCAGATGCTTCCCACTTCTCAATCAGTGTATGGGAATTGTTTTAATTATCTTCAGTTAGTAAGATTTTATTTTCTGTTCTGAATTTTTTTTTGTATACATGTTAATGTTTTTTCTCTAAATATAGGAAATAAATATTTAAATTCAGTCATATTGGAATCTTTTGTAGTCTTATACTTGCTATAGCTGTATGTCAAATTGTTTGTATTATGGGATAATACTGCATTCAAATATTGAGGTAGAACCGTATTATGGATTTGATTAAAAGATCATTTATGTACCCATTAGAAGTAGGTATCATGTTGCCAGTATGAAATAGCCTGCTATGTTTCTCTAGTGATCTCCCCTGTCACTGTATCTTCTGGGCCCTGGCAGACACATATGGATAAATGTCAACAGGTGACTCAGCCACAGCCAGTGTGTGTTCAGTTCAGACTGTGTAGGGGATTCAATGAAGCTGAAATAATTTGCATTTTCTTAAGTTAATACTTCTTATAACAGCTAGGTCTCGCTGTTGTCTTTTAGTAGGACATACCTCTAATTTAGAAATTGCAGGACAGAACGTTAGCATAATTTCCATCAGGAAAAGCACAGATTTCCTTAATGTAGATTATTTTCTAATTATTTGTCTAAGAGAATGAGATCATAAATGACCTGATTTTTGGGAAATGTGTCTTTTCACGCCTTCGTTTCCTCCCTACTGCCTTTTTCTGTTGCGGTTATCTATTTCCTTTGTTTTCTTTCTCCTCCTTGCCTTGTCATCTCCTCCGCTTCCTCCTCTTCTCCCTCCTGTCTGCTTCTAAAATCTTGTTGTTATCATTTTCAGATAAGCTGCAGCTTGATCTATCTAAAAGTCACTTTATATAGTCACAGTGGCCTAACATCGGGTGCTTGGTTATGCCCTGGGCTTGTGCTAAAAGCGAACGATTACTTTTGACCTGCCAGACTCCTCAACTTATATGTTTTTTATTTCCCCAGAGATGTATACTAGGGGATTAATGCCAAATTTAAGGTCCCTTAAAGTGCTGGATCATCACAGTGTGTGTGTGTGTGTGTGTGTGTGTGTGTGTGTGTGTGTGTGTGTGTGTGTGTGTGTGTGTGTTTCCAGGAACGCTGGCAATGATGAGATTTCACCCACTGATAATCAGGCATGTTTTCATCAAGACCACGCTTCACTCAAAAGGCCTTGCACACTATTTGTGTAAGACCTTGACAGAGCCACAATATGAATACTGAAACAAACAAAGCAATTGTTCTTAGCTCAGGATGTGGAAAAACTATCCCCTTGGGTTTTAAGAAATAATTTCTCTTCTTTCTATTGGTAGCCCCATTTGAACTTTAATAAAGAATAGTTCCTTGCTATTTTAGTAGCCTGGACTAACAGCTTCAAAAAGATCCTTTTAAGGAGGTCAAATAGGAAAGGAACAGAGCCAGGTTTTTTTTTTTTTTTTTCTTTTTTCCTTGCCCAAAGAGTGAATCATCCATTTCCTGAAATGGTTACAAAGTCCAAAGGGAATTACATCGCTTGTTTTGCTTAGGAAGAGGAAAAGCCTGTATTGGGGGTAGGGGAAGGAAATTATTTTTTTCAGCTAATATAAAACCAGAACAATTCCTCAACCTTAGAGTGTTAATTATTTCTTCTGCTGTACAAAGATAAACCTTTTTAAATCAGACATTTTAAATTTATAAGATTATTAAGCACTTGAATAACATGCTTCATTTTTATTCCTTTTCAGGCAAATATGTATTTTCTTCTTTTTTTTTCTCCTTCCTTCTCTATTTTCTCCTTTTCCTCTCTCTATTATTCATTCCTTAATTTTTTCTTTCTTTCAGTATGAATCAATTTCAGGTGAAATAAGGAAAGAGGTTTAAATCCCTTCTTTTATGCTAAGAATTTATCATGCAGAATATGTCTTTATCATGGTGAATGTTTTCCCCAAACAACTTCTGACTTCATTAGATCATGTTTAATATTAATGTACTGCAATTGCTTTTGGCAAGTGGTCCTTCACTTCAGTCTTTTGAACAAAGAATATTGTGGTCGATTTTTTTTTTCTAATGTAATGAAATGTTTGTTACTATTTTATTATAATTGCTTTCTTTGCTGCTTGTTGTTGATCCCCGCTGGCCTGTGAATAGCTGAGACACTTTTGGGTACATGTGTATGGATTTAAGTAGTTTTTTAGTTCTGCAGAATTTGCTGGAAGTTAAGTCAACTTTTATCCAAACAGATTTGATTTTGCTAAAAATGCCTTTGGCTGTTGTGTATCCTGATACAGATATGTAACTAACTATGTAGCTAAATGGGTCTCTAATGTGAAAGAGAAAAATTTGCTATAGATGAATCCCTTGGATAAAGTTGGGCTGTAGCCTTTCTTATACACAAGAAACAACTCAGTCTATGGTGAATATCTTTATGATGCTCATTGTTTTTTTCTTTTATGTAGTACATCTCTTTTCTAAGTGTCAAGTCATACTTCATCATAAACTAGTATCATTGAATTATCCTGTAATACTCTGTTTAGTGAGGCCCTGTTAGGTTAATTTCTGAGTACTCCTTTTCTATTTTATCTATTTTAAAATCAAGATCCTCAAATCAAAAAAGCTGGATTCTTGGTTTGACTATAAGCCAGGTATATTTTTGCAAATTTGTTCCTAAGTATCTTATATTTTGATTCTAGTAGTTTTTTTTTAATTTTAAATTTGATTTCCAATTGTGACTGTTTATGATACAGATTTTGTGTTATTAAACATAGCTAGCAATCTTAATAAATTTACTTACTATTTTAAGCTCATTTATAGATTCTCTGAGTTTCGTACATACACAAACATCATTTATGAGGAAAGACTTTTTATTTCTTTTTTCCTTTACTTTTACTGTTTACTTCTTTTGCTTGCCTATTGCTCTGGCTATATTCACAGTGCAGTGCTGAATGGAAATAGTAAAGTCAGGCATCCTTGTCTCGTTTCAGATTTAAAGTGGAAGCTTTCAGTACTTCACAAATATAATGTTTGCTTTCTTTATTTGGTTTTTATAAATGCCCTTTGTCAATTAATGATGTTGTCTTCTATTTTACTTGGCTGAGATTTTATATAGTGATTAAATCTTGCATTTTATCAAGTGGTTTTACTAAGTGACATCTATTGAGATGATCAAGATTTTTTTCTCTTTTATTCTATTAACATAGTGAGTTATATTAAGTTTGAATGTTAATTAGCTCTTTAATTCCTAGGAAATCCCTACCTGGTGACTACACAATATCTATTATATATTGTTACTTTGATTTGGGACTAGTTTAAAAAATTTTTGCATCTGTACCTATGAGAGAGATTTGCCTCTAATTCTTATTTCTTATTGTCCCTATTGAGTATTGATGTCAAGACAATGCTGGATTCAGAAAATAAGTTGGGAAGTGTTCTTTCTTTTTATTCTTTGGAAGATTTTGTGTAAAATTAGTATATTTCTTTTTAAAAGTTAGAACTATGGATATTAAACTATGGATTTGGTTTTAAATGAAAATAGAAACATCCATACTTTAAACTTCTTTTCCTCCCAGTTTTGGTATGTTAAGTTTTTTTCTGGAAGTGTTTACTTCCTCTACATTTTAAAATTTATTAAAATAAGGTTGTACTTATCTTTTAATGTCAGTAGAACCTGTACTATTTCACTATTACATTCCTAATATTGGTAATTATCCCTTCTCTCAGTCTTTGTTTTTCTTGACAGCTTTCAAAAATCTTTATATTATTTTTTTAGAGTCAATTTTTTGTTTTATAAACTTTATTTGTACATGTTTTTTCCTATATCTTTAAGTTTTGCCTTTATCTTTATTACATCCTTGCTTTTGTATTTTTTAGCTGTATTTTCTGGGTCTTCTTTTAACATCTTATGCTTTTGAGGATACAAAATTTTCTTGGAGCACAGTCGTAGTTGCATCCCGCAAGTTTAAATGTCATATTTTCTTTATAATTTAATTAAAATATATTCTAATTTACATTGTGCTTTCTTTCCCATGAGTTATTTGGAAGTGCATTAATTTTCAAAAATTTGGGAATGTTCTAGTGTTTGTTTTATTATTTTTATGGTGGCTACAGAATATAACTCTGTAATTGCAATATTTTGAAATTTGTTAAGACTTGATTGATGCCTCAACAGATTAGTTTTGGTAAATGTTTCATTTGTACCAGAAAAGAAAGCATAACCTGCCATTGTTGATAATGATGTTCAATATATGCCAGTTAGGTCATTCATTACCCATGTTACTCAACTATTCTACATCTTCACAGATTTTTTTTTCCGACTAGTTCTTAGAGTTGTTGAGAAAGGTCGGTTAAAGTTTTCCACTGTGTATTTATCTCTTTCTTCATCTAGTTTTGTCAATTTTCACCTTTTGTGTTTAGAAGCTATGTTATTAGCACATAAAAATTTAAGGTTGATATATCTTCCTGAGGGTCAACCCTTTAATATTAAAGAAATTTTGTTTTAATCTCAAGCAATTCTTCTTGTCTTGTAGTCTACTTTGCTATTAGAATAGTATGTCATGTTATATTGCTTTCTATCCTTTTACTTTCAATCTTTATCATAGTTACATGTTTTTATGAATAGTATGGTTTTTAAAATTTAGTATGAGAATTTTTGTCTTTAAATTGAAGTACTTTGTCTCTTTTTTATTTTGGTAAAAAACACATAACATTAAATTTACCAATTTAACCATTTTTAATCATATAGTTCAGTAGTGTTAAGTATATATACATTGTTCTGTAAGAGATCTCTAGCATTTTTTCATTTTGCAACATTGAAACTCTATACCCACTAAACAGTAATTGTCTCTTTACATTTAATGTAATTTCTCTTATATTTGGGTTTGAATTTTTCATTTTGCTTTTGTTTTCTATTTGTCTCACGTTATCCTCTTTTCTTCTCATTTCTTTACTTAGCTTATGCTAAATAACTATTTTTGCTATTACATTTCTCTGTATTGGCTTGTTAGTTATGAATTATTTTAGTAATTGCAATCAAAATTACAACATGCAATTAAAATCTCATATAAATTGATATTTTGACCAGTTCTGTGATAATCCAAGAACCTTAGACCAATTTATCTCTACTCAGTTCCTTCTGCAATTTGTTACCATTGAAATGTATTTAAATTACACATATATTTTAAACTCCAGTGATATTATAATTGTTTTATACACTGAATATTGATTTTTATCCCACATATTTACACTCTCCAGTTTTGTTTTCTCCTTTCTGCATTTCTTTGCTTCCATCCATAATAATTTTCCTCTGCCTGGGTCTTCTTGTGACAAATACTTCTAGTTTGTTTTTCTAAAAATGTTTTTATTCTGCGTTCGTTTTTTTCATATATTTTCATTTAGTATAGAATTCTAGAGCAGCAATTATATTATGTGAGAACTTTGAACATACATTTCCATTGTCTTCTGACTTTTATCATTTAAATGAGGTCAGCTCTCAGTTTTATTGTAGTTCCGTTGACAATAATGTCTTTTTATGTGATTGATTTAAATTATTTTTTTCTCTGTAATTTTATTAGTTTTGTCATGTGCATAGAGCTGTTTTTTTTTTCTTTGCATTGATCTTGATTTGAGTTCTTAGTTATCTTAAAAGTTAGAGTATTATTTTTCATTAACTTTGAAAACTGCCATTGACTTTTCAAATATTCAGTCCCATTCTCTCTATTCTCTCAAAGGACAACTCCTATTACATATATATTAGACCTTTTCATGTCCCTTGTGTCTCTTATGCTCTACTGTATATATTTTTTAACTTTTTTTCGCTCCATGTTTTACATGGTATTTTCTTGACATATTTTCCAGTTCACTAATCTCTTCTTTAGTTTGTCTAATCTGTTCTAAAACACATTTTTGAGTTCTTAAATTGTTATTAAATTGACAATTTTAAAATTCTTTTGAATATTTTATTTATAAATTCTAATTCTCTACTATAATTCTTCAGTTAATTTTTTTTATTCCCTCTAGTTCTGTTTCCGTCCTTATCTTCATGAGTTTTTCCCTCTGGAGTTTCCAGTCATTTGGTCATATTTTCTTTATGTTGGTAATTTTTTATTGATTGCTGAATAACATATATAAAAAGTATAGAGATGATGAAACTATGTATGATGAAATCTTTTGCTCTAGATAGGGTTTGCTTTCACACCTTAAAGGCAGTTGAAAGAGTCAGATAAGCTTAATCTGTTTTGTGTTTGAGCTGATTCAAATCAGGATTTCAGTCTTTAGAAAGACTGCTCTATAAATCAGGATTTCAATCTATACAAAGACTGCTCTATTTTTGGCCGGGGTAAGCAAACTTTTTCTGCATGGAGCCAGATAGTAAATATTTTAGGCTTTGCAGGCCTGTGCTCTCAGTTTAAACTACTTAATCCTGTCATTGAAGCACAAAAGCATCCATAACAATATGTAAATTAGTAAGTGTGGTTGTGTTCCAATAACACTTTATTTGTAAAAACAAGCAGTGGACCAGATTTGCCCCTTAGACTATAGTTTTCCAGCTTTTATTCCAGACTTAGCTCTGCACGAGAACCATTTCAAAACCTGGGTTATTTAACCAAGACTCCATCTCTGTGAGAGTACTAGACTCTAATTGTTGTCCCTTTACTCCTGTGAAACTAGAGTTAGAACTGCTAACCCTTTCAGCTCTTTGACTACAACTTTATGAATTAGCAAGTACTGTGAGGAGAAAAGCAACATCAAACGTTAAGTTTACCTCTGTGTACTTACTTTCCCTCCAGGATCTTAGATTCTAAGATAGTCACCTGGATAACTGATGCTTTCACAATATTTTTTAAAAATTTTATCCAGCATTTTTCTTTGTTCTTGGTACAATGGTAGTCTGTCAGAGCCAGAAGCAGATGAGAATATTTTTCAAAATTCAGATTCACCAATGCCTGAACAAAGAGGGGGAAAATCCTCCTCCTCTGGCAGGACTTCTCTTTCTGGGGCCAGGAATTACTCTTTTGCATCAAGGAGTCGCTTAAAAAAGAACTAAGAATCTTTGAGGGAAATGGCCTCTAAAATCCTTTATATATAGGCAGCTTTGCTAGAGGGGACTTGTTCTTTTCTGAATAGTGTTACTGCGTTGAAATGCAATATGAAAAGCTATTTTCTTAATGTAATGTAACAATAGTCACAGCTGTGTGCCCACTGTACTCTGCTTGGACTTGGTGTATACTCTAACTTAAGAAATAAATAACTCAAGAGAAAAAAGTTTTGGCTTTTAGGTCAGAATTGCCAGAGCAAGGGGTATACTCAGAATCCAATTGGCTACTTCCTACTTTCGAATAATAATTTATCTTGAATGGTTCAATTTTCTGCATACTGACTGCCCCTTCCTTAGTTCTCATCTAAAACAGTCTTCTAACTAATCCTCCCGATATGCCTTGTCTAATTCATTTTCTTCATAGTTGCCAGAGTGATTCTTATAAAACAAATTTGGGAATGTGTACCTCTCCCTGCTTAAAACTTTTTAATGTCTTCTATTTCTCTTTGAATATAAAAGGCAAATTTTAAGATGGTTTGTAAGCCCTTTATGACCTGACCGTGTCTACCTCTCCAACCTAATTTTTCAACATTTTCCCCCTAAAATCATACTCTCTGGCTCTAATGAACAGCTTTCTATTCCTTGAACTGGCCAAATCCTCTCTCACTTCAGTGCCTTTGCACATGATCTGCCTGGGTTGTGATCTCGCTCCTACTTTGCCTTAGCCTTAAGTCTCTAGTTATCATTGAAGTCTCTGCTTAGGTTAACTCTCTCTAGGAAACCTTTTCTAGGAAAAGAAAACCTAAATTCTGGCCTAGATTCAGAGTACTGTGTATTTCCCCAGTGATATTTCTTATCCTCATTATGTTGAAAATGTATGTATTTACTTATCTTTAGCTCTCAAACTACCATGAGCAGCAGGGGCAAGGCTATCTCTATCCTAGTCTTGAATCTTTAGCGTCTAGTACAGTGCTTAGCCCCTAGTAAGTGCTCAATAGTTATTTGCTGAAGGAATGAATGAGTGAAATACTTTAAATGTATTTAGCAAAATTTATTTTTCATTATAATGTTTACATCATTGATTCTCAATATAACCTCATAAGCTAGGAAAGCAATGTTATTTCTGTTTTAAAGTTGGGCAAATGGGAACAGAAAGGGCAGATGACTTGCTCGGTTTTTGTGTTTTTTTTCCAGGGTGTTTTAATGGTGAATGTACATCTAATCTCTAGGTTCTATAGGTCTCAGGGTAGATGTCACTGTCCTATGTCTTAGTTTTCCCTCACTCACCACTCCATTTCTCCTACATTCTTACCTCTTTCTTTCCACTCCAGCCTCCCATGACTATTTTTAAGGCCATGCTGAAAGCTATAGAGATGGTGACATCTTGGTTAATTAATAAGTTTGGAATTTTTAGAGAGATTAGTAATTCGTCATCAAGCAAAAATTCTTTTTTCTATAACTCCATGTTAGTCTGAGCTCAGAATGCAGGAGAAGGGGATGTGACAGGTGATAATTCTTTCCTTTCAAACTGAGATTATGCATAGAAATTCCAGGAGTTAGTGAGAGGCTGGTCATTCCTATATCGGCAAATGACTTTTTAATGGAAACCTATGATTTAGACCTAGCTTGTGAATCGTTATAATTAAATAATAGTGAATAACTTCAAAGTTGTGTGGTGCCTGAAAAATTGGGAATGGATTCCAGGTTCACCACCTTGTCAGGTTTTTTTGTTTTTGTTTTTTTTTTTTTTTTGTTTTGTTTTTTTTTTGCTACCAACAGTGGAACTATGCAATTTAGTTGTTCAAAGGAGGAAGTTTATATGTGAAATCAGTATTGCAGTAAGTAAGAACAGTCTTCTCTGTGGTCTCTTAAATGGAATATTGAAGGAAGATAGTAAATAACATTTAATGTTTTGAAATAGTTTGCCATTAACTTCCATTCTTAAATTACTTAAAGCCAACATATATCATTTTTGTGTGTTTATGTGGGGTGAAGGGAAACTATACATTTTATTCCTCTATCAATAACTCTGTGCCACAGAGTGCGCTATAGTCAGTTCTAAGTTATGGAGATTAATACCTGGAGAATAATGAGGCAGAGCCGATGGTATTTGAACGATTTTCTAAAAATTGCCTCTTGCATGCTACACTGTGGAAGCCCTCTGGTCCAGGCAAGAAACTGGAAGTGGAAGCATAGATAGAGAGGCCAGTAAACATTGCTTTTCCTTGCCCCCTTCCTGGTTTGGCTGGAAGGTTAAAGCCGTTTTTATTCATGCCTTTTAGGTAGCATCCTTTTCAAGTACATGACCATGGAATCCAAAAAGATCTCAGAGAAGCAGGAGGAAATTCTTTCTATCCTGGAAGAAAAATATCCCAGCCTGCCTCCAAGAGAGGACATTATCAACGTCCTGCAAGAGAGCCAGTTCAGTGCTCAGGGTGAGTGACTGTCCTCCAGCTTCCAAATAGAGAGTTGTTTGTGGTACGGTGTGTTGCTAGGCCCTGAAAGGTAAATTGATTGTGTCTTTGCTTTCTTCTTCGTTGTTCATGCTTGTGGAAGGTTTTCAGGCATGTAATGTTGGCTCGCCTGGAAGCAGATTCCCTGTACTGCAGACTCCCCTCTGAGGCCTTCGTGTCCGGATGCGTGGTTAATTCATCCATCTAACACACACCCCGGATGCTTCCTGACATGATATCTCTGTGCTGAGAGGGTTCTATTTTGAGAATGTGGCAGGAGCAATGCCAAGCACAATGGGGTTTCATAAATCAATGGCTTTGAGAAAAAAATAAGAGAAGACAGCTAAGCAGATAAACTAGTTCTCCAGGTATAGGCTTTCTAAAGAGAGTTGATTTTCTGAATCAATTATTTTATTATAATAATAAATAGCTATAATTCATTGAGTGCCTCATATGCACAGGTTTTGATGGATTATCTCTCTAGGTCCTCATGACAACTCCGTTAGGTGCTATTATAATCCCAAATTTCCAGATGAGAAAACGGAGGCACGGAGAGGCATCTGCTTTCCTGTGATCATACACACAGCTGGCAAATGGCCCGGCCAGGATTTAAACGCAGACAGCTTTCTCCCTTAGTTTGGGATTTCCCAGGGGCAGAGAGACTCTCGGGGAAAGTAGTCTATTTGAGAGTTGACCCCAGCAAACACCTAGCAGATAGAGTGCTTGATCCAGCAAGTTTCAAGCTTCTATTGGAAACCAGGCCTTCGTCCCACTAGGGAACTATGGGAAAGAGTGTAAAATTTCACATCTGCATCACCTCACCCAAGGGGTGCAGTGGTACGTTGAAACTTGTTCATCTGAGCTCCAAGAGCTGATTATCAAATTTTCAGGAATTTTGTGAATTGGTTGATGTTGGGTTAGCAGCTTGAGATCATCTACTGTAGACGTATTGACACCAGAGAAACTGACAGATACTATGAATCAGATTTTCTTGCTGGTTGCTAAACATTTATCAACATACCACTGGAATATTGAGGGCTAGTTAGTCCCAGGTGATGTTAATTCTTCTATAAAGAGCTCTGGAGGTTAGAGAAAGCCCTCAAGAAAAGAGCCACAGGTGCTGGTGGCTGAGCACCATTCTGTGTGATGGGAACGTCTGAGAAACATTGTGGGATGCTGTGCCCCTGCTACACCTTCTGTTACAGATGCACGTGTGTGGATGTGCAGGTGTGTATACCTGTGTGATGCCAGGCGTTTTGTTATCCATTTTCAAAATGAGACCAAAATTTTAATATCACAGGGTATCCTATAAATCATTTTATAAAGCTGCAGCATGACTCAATCTTTGAGTCCAAGAAAAATATTGAGAATCTGCCTGTTTCCCCCAGACTGCTGTGATTGACAGTGTTCTAACTTGAGAGGGCAAATGGTTGACTCTGGTGTCTTAACATGGATCTGGGAAGGATATATGTGTTTTACTGGGCTTAATTATGGTCTTTCCCAAAAGGCGAGTCCTAATCAGATATAATAACTTGGAGTGAAAATCAAAAATCAAGCCAGACCCTTTCCTGTTTTTCAGCCATAGATTTTATTGAAGCACATTGGTCAGCTGACTAAATATGCAGTTCTAGATAATTTTACCTTTCTGGATTATTCCTCCCATCACTTAAGTAATTCAATAGCTTCTATTACCAGAGTCTATTACAAGGGTGACCAACATAATTATGACAGTTTTATGGGTCACATTTATAAAGTGCATTTTTAATAAAATTGTACTAGAAAACGTGCAGGCTTACCTAAATGTTACCTAAAAGCAAATTTTGGCCTTCTTAGATATTATTTGGCTAGGTTGCATGGTTATGCTAGTTTTTCTTCATTTGCCTACCTCCCCCACCCCATTCTCTGCCCTTGTATGCTTTGAGCCTCCAGAGGCTGATCCCTGAGTGTTTAAACTTCTGGGCTCCCTGATTATTGGCTTCTGGTTGGGTTTGGTCAATGGGAAGAATTAGCAACACATGGGATGTGGAGGTTATGGGAAAGAGAGGAGAGAGGCCGTAGTATTTCCTTCCTGCTCCCTTCCTGATCTGGAGTGGTGGACCTATGGCGACTCCTCTTAGGCAGGTCCAGATCTCCATTTCCTGCTCTTGTCCCTTTGCTAAGCTTTGGAGGCTCACCAGCTTTTATTCACTCTCTCAGTCCTGCCCATATCTCTGTAAATGTCTGGCCATTAAAGAATCTTCTTTTGGATTATGAAGGGTGAATTATTTTTTCCTGCTGGAATACTAACTAATGCAAATATTGCCACTAATGTGATTTTTGCCTTAATATGTGTGTGTTTATTATGGATAAAAGCAATATCAGAGGAAAAAATGTTGAAATTAACAGGATAAATTCTTTAAATAATCATCCCTTGATATTAGCAAAAAATGTTCCCCGGGTATAACATACAGCTTTTCCCTCTCATCCACAGGTTTAAGTATTGAACAGGCAATGCTGAAGGATCTAAAGGAGCTGTCAGATGGAGAAATAAAAGTGGCCATTAGTACTGTGAACATGACCCTCGAGGTAAGGGTGGGAATGCTTTTTCGGCAATGATAGATTTTACACAACTGGAATACAACTTTTTCTACCACAGAAATCAGTGTTAGTCTTTTGCTGCGAATGCTTCATTGTGATATATTCGATTAGGAATGCAGGATGTTATTTGGTTATTTGGGGTGAAAATATTATGCTAAGTCAATGAAAAACACCAAAACTAGATTCCCAAGATGAGTGCTGTTTGATTCTTCTCAGTAAAATACCTAAAACCCACTCACATGTGTGTGCGTATGTATAACCTGTTTGCTAACAATGATTATATACGCGACTGCATTCACTCCTGTTTTTCAATGTGCACCACCCGCATTTTGCATAGAACTTTTCTAAGAAAACAGGTTGTCCTTTGGCCTTTGTAAGCTGTTTGGATGCATGTCATTTTGGTAATTAGTGGTGACAACTCAAGCATTAAGCAGACCCTACTTCTAATATTTCAAATTTTGACTCAGAGTAGAATGCTACTCTTCTTGTCTTTGTGCATTTCCTTGGTAAATTATCTTTTGTCTACTTTGTGGGTTTTTCAATGACTTGCACGTTAATCTTAATTAACCCAACTAATGGGAATTATATATTACAAAGGCATACTTTTACCATGCAGAATTCTGCATATTTCTTTACTGTTATATTGCCTTGATCCAGCTAATCCACCTTTGAGGCACTGAGCTCTCAAGTCACACTTAACGGAGATTAAGTTTGCACTGTAAGAATTTATCTTTCTGTTTTTAGAATTGTATGTTGCAATACTTTTTTTTTCTCATGATGATGGTGACTATATCTATAGCTATCTATATGTGTATATCTATCTATCTACCTATCTATCTATCTACCTATCTGTCTGTCTGTCTATCTATCTATCTATCTATCTATCTATCAATATTTCTAGAGAATAGCAAGAATGGATATGGGTGTCAACACCTCAAAAACCCAATAACAAACCACGTATTTGTTTTCTGTGATTTCTTTGTAAAATTTATTCCCAGTCGATTGGCATTATAATTCAGCCGTCAGATCCCTAACAGCACCGGGAGGCAGACTGGTGTCACTAACAATAATCACACTTGGTGGTTATGCAGCGTCTCATACTTTATGGAGCACATTCTTATTGTATGTAGGGACTCTGCTGTTTCCCTGGACTTTCAAATTGATAAATGCTCCTTGTAATTAGATGTTACTGTGACTCAATACAAGAAATACATGCAATTTGGGATGTAGTAACTAGATAATCACCTTCAATTAGAAATCTGTTTTGTGTCTAAAAATCCAAGGAAAACGTGGATCTTGCAAGGGTCAGTAGCTCTGAGAATCATTTCCCATAGTTCAAGCCTTAGGGTTTTCTTCCTCTTTCCTCCCTCCCTTGTCTCCCTTCATTTAATGGCATCTTATTAGGTTTTAAATGGTTTGTTTAGAATTCCTCTCTAAATTAACAGAGTGCCTTGTAATTGCTTAGAGAACTGTCTATAGTTAGCAAATTACTTTAAGGCTATTATTATTATAGATTTACCAGAGTTTTAATGTACCTTCATTTATATTATAGGGTTATACAAATGGCTTTATCAGATACATTAAACTATAAATGTTTATCAAGCTGAAAAAGTGATAAAATCATCATCATAATCTTGACAGTAATTTATATAGAGGGCCAGTAATTAATCAGGCAGTTAAGTATCTTTGGAAGTGCTCTGTGATCTTCTGGGAAGAGGGAGAAGAACATTTATACATATAAAGAAGAGTACACAGATTATGCTTTAATCAGTTGAATGACAACTTTTTACTTGTGCATAATGGGAATATTAAAGATGACTGAGAAATGGCAAAGGAATTCCTCAGTAACTTTTATACCTTCTTTGAAAGAGAAATTGCACATTATTTATTCAATCTGTCAGTTGGAAAAATCCCCAAGATAAGGGAAGAGTTCAGTTTTCTCCCTAGATCATCCTGTGATACAATCGCGTTTTCCCAGGCCTTGCTCATACTTGATTATATTTCAGCATTCCTTTCCCATTCTCTTGGACCTCACTGTTTTGAATAATGAAAATATCCACACTATCTTATTTTGTGTGTTTTAGAATAGTTGTCTATTCGCTTTTTAAATCTAGATATATTCTCAAAGAAATAGTCTTAGTTTCTATGACTTTCTAAATCTCACTTGTCCTCCAAAGCATGGTCAAGACTTAGCTACTTCATGATGACTCTTATAAATTCTCTATTTAAAAAAAAAAAAAAACACTCTCTGAACTCTTGCAATATTTAGTCTAAATGACCAGCTTAGGACTTATGCTATACTATATCTTCCATTAACTTTGAACTTGTTTCTTGTATTTAAGCATGGTTAGACGATATTTTAAGTTAATTGAGGGTAATGATCATTGACTTCTGTCTCTCTTTAATTTCCTGACACTGTGATGAGCACATAATAGGTACTTAATAAATACAAAGAGCTAGTGCACTTTGGTCTCTGCAATTTGTCCCCTTGATATCTGATTTTTATTTCCTTTTGAATTTTAATAAACAGCTAGAAAGTAAAGCCACCTACCTGTGCATCCAAGGCCATCTACTTTGTTCTCTCTCAAACAGTTTCTTCCAGATAACATGACTTAATGCTAAGTTGAATAAAATATGGAGAACATATTTGTAGATAGTACTGCTTATGCAGATGTCCAAAAATGGATTAGGCAGCTTTGCAAATAGTTAGCTATTTTCATTGGAAGGAATTAGTTGAAGGTTCCGTGGCACATCAGAGAAATGAGAAAGAGGATTCCTTACATTTTCAATGGTCCTTTGCAAGCTGCAGTTCCACCAATGTATGTGTCATGGCCTTTATTTTCCTGGTGTCCCGATTAATTTTCTTGGATGAAAATATTGAGAAAATTAGAAGATTTTGTCTCCTTGCAACATACACAACATGTTATTCAGATCAAACTACTAGTTTGAGAGGTAGAAATCACTGCCTTTGACAGAGGAATTAATTCAGGCCCCCTGCGTTACAGGGAGAAACTGACTAAACCCTTTGTCTTCATTTTATTGTAGCATATGTCACCAATGATAGTTGTAATCTAATCAAGGTGATAGGAGTTATTGAAAGATCTACCATAGAAAGCAAACAATTATAATAATACAAAGTTTCAATGCTTTGCTCTATATCTGAGGTCAGACTGGACATGACTTTGAGGAGCAATGAATAAACTAGGGCCTTCCCAGAAGTATGGCCGGAGGAGTAGCCTTTCTTTACAGGGAAAACTTAGAAGCTAGAACCATGAAAAAGACACCACCGGCCCATTTCACATGGCCTCTGGGTCAGTCTGTGTCTGAATATAGCATCCCGTGGGGCATACACACTACTTCATTGATTATCATTGTGCCTGATTTTTTGTGCCCTTTTCACTGCTTGCAAATTTGATTATCAGAAGAGAAACACAGGTGGCTTTGATTCTGTTTTAATCCTTCATTTCAGTGGTGGAACAAGTAGAAACAAGTTACCAAAAACAAACCACATTAAACATGGAAACATATAAAAATTAAAAAGAATAAAACCTTAATTAGAAAAAAAAAAAGAAAAAAGAGAATTTATGATCAAAGCGCATGCCTAAGTGGAACAAACCTTGTCTATATTCTTTTGCCAGCAGAAATGAAGTGGTGCTTTTACATCCTGGGCCTACTTTACTCTTTAGGAAAGCAGTATGTTATGATTTAAGGGGAAGGGAAAATTTTTCACTCACGAGGTCCCACTGAAGCAACTGAGGTTGCTCATGGCAGTGCCACATTAATAGTTCTCTTGTGAACACCAAATATTTTTATACCCCCTGTAAGCATCTCCTGACAGGCTGTAAGTCTTTAGCTTCTTTCCTCAGGGAGAACAGGTACTGACTTGATCGCTTTTTATTATGATCAATCACGTTATGATTTATTCCTTTGTGTATGCTGTATTAGTTTGCTCAAGCTGCCATAACAGAGCACCACAAACTGGGTGACTTAAACACCAGAAATGTATTGTCTCACAGATCTGGCGGCTAGAAGTTTTAGATCTGGTATTGGCAGGATAGGTTCCTTTTGAGGGCTGTGAGAGCAAATCTGTTCCGTATCTCTAGCCTGGTTTCTGATGGTTTTGCTGGGGATCTTTCACGGTCCTTGGCTTGTGGAAGTATTGCCCTGATCTCTGCCTTCATCTTCACGTCATTCCTATGCATGTCTCTTTGTCCAGATTTTCCCGTTGTATGTGGACACCAGTCATATCGGATTAGGGCCCTCCCTAATGACCTGTCTTAAATAATATATCTGCAATGATCCCCTTTCCAAACACCCCCTTCGGAGGGGCTAGAAGTTAGGACCTCAGCATATAAATTTGGGAGAACATAATTCAATCTATAACATACACTGTTCATAAAAATAGTCATTTTCCAGACAACTTAAAGGAATAAAGTTTATAATTAGATTGTCTGAGTGATCCTGTTGCCTGCTAAGTCAATTTCATTTGTTGCTTCCACGTTTTCATTTTAAATCAGTTCCTTTAAATGAAGAACAATGGGGATTTTCAACTCCTGAAATATTGTCTCCTTTATTTGGGGCTGGAGTCTGAGTAAATTGTTCAGGTCTGGTTTCTCTCTGGGGCTCTGCTGTGCTCTCAGCCAGGGGCCTCCTGATGACCAGACACTTTGCTATTTGAAATCTGGAATAGAGCACATGAGATGCATTCTGTTAAAGTGACTCAGACTGCTAACTCATTCTGCCCTGCAGAGATTACCAGCCAAGCTGCGCCTTGGAACACTGCGGAGGGAAAAATACCAACATTTTCCTTTAGCATTCAGAGCACAGATCAGAATGAATTCCTGAAGTCTCTGTTAAACTCCTCCCTAACAAAAGGGAACATTTACTCAGTACATAGTGAAGCATCATTGAACGATTGTAACTGGTGATTTAAGACTGAGTGAACCAGCCTGAAATCTGGATTACTGATTTTAAGCAACAAATGTGATTTCTCATTGTTTGAGCTTGGAGGTTTTCAGAGCTCATGATGAAAGTAGATCTAGAACATTTACCTATGTTATTTTATCATAGAATGCATAGTAACATTTTGGGAGAGCATATGTTATTTTTATTTATCATTTTCTTCAAAATGTCAACTGTTACATTGAAGGTGATTTTTCAAAGCCATCTGGCTAACCAATGGAACTATGTGCAACCTTTCCTCCAGGTTCTCAATTAAAATCGTCTCCATTTCCTTTTTGGTCCAGTTCTTCCAAACTTCTTGCTAAGAGGGAGTTAACATTTAATGATGAACATTCACTGTGTACCAAAGAGTAAGGACTTACAAGCATTATCTTATTTAATCCTTCCAACAACCCCATGCGGTAGAGGTGCTATGATTACCCCTGCATTTGCTAAGATAGCTCTAGTAACTGTGACAGATAAACCTCAAATCTCAGTGGCTCAACCCAAAAGTTGTTCAATTTTTGCTCGCACTGCAATCCAATTTGGTGTTTCTGATTGGGTGGCCAGGGGTGATTCAGAGACCATCTTTAACACATGCCTCCCAAGATTGCCTGGGAACATTCCATCATATGTGTCAAGAGGAAGAAGAACTTGGAGGGCCAAAAGGTGTAGGTTATTATGGATCCATCTGGACAGAGCATCCATCACTTCTGCTCACGATTCATTGGTTCAGTCCTATAGATGCATGTAACTGTTCTTCTAGCCATACTTCTCTACAAATGGCCATTTATTTCCCTAAATGGTACAAAATACCTCAGTACAGCTTTCTAGCTCTCATTTTGCAGCAGGAATGAGATCAATTGAGATCCAAAGTATAGAGATTATTATGTATTATGCATTCTTTAGCATTGGTCCTTTCTCCTCCCCCGAAACACTAATAAAAATATATTCGGTAGAGAAGGTAGAGAGAAGAAGTATAGAAAACACAGGGCCTGCCCCAGGTATGAACTCTTCTCAGGGTCCAGTAATCCCCACTGACTTCCTGGGCAACTGTGCAGTGGGAATGAGATAATGAGATTAGATGCAATGAGGACGTGGTCTCATCTAGAGGCGGCAGGGAATTTAAGTGACGCTAACCTCAAAAATGGCTGTTTAGCTTGGTGCAGAAAGGGAGGAAGTTGTGGGAGGAGTTGCTTGCCGTTCTAGGAAGCCCAAATGTGGTTGATTGGTAGTACATGCACGGGGTACAGTCAGTGTTCCATTAAATGGCATTCTCCTTGCTGCATCTCTAGTGGAGAATGTTTATATGATTTGGATTTATATGCAAACATGGATGTGTATTATTCATTACATATCTGCCCCCAACATGTTTGTGCATCTGCTTTTGCACTAAAGGTGTAGAGCAAACAGAGCTGCAATATGCCAACCTAGAGTTCCTGATGTCTTAATGTGTTGGGTCCAATTTGTTCCCTTCTCACTGCCTCCTCTTCAAAATAAAGTGGTGTTTCAATTATGTACTGCTGTATAGCAAGCCATCCCCAAAGGCTTAAAACAAGATGTTATCTCTTGTAGTTCTATGGGTTTATTGGATCCAGCTGAGCAGTTCTTGCTCAGACTTTCTCATGCAGTTGCAATCAGATGGTGGTCCACTGTGAGCTCAGTTGGGACTGTCACCTGGCTTGGGTTCTCACAGCCTGACACTTAGGTTCTAAGAGAGAGAGAGAGACCCCGATGAGAGCAAGCTTTCTAAAAGACTCAGGTGGAAGCTGCATTGTGATGCAATTTGAAATGTCTCAGATTATCATTTTCATCATATTCTAATGTTCATGCAAGTCTCAAAGATCAGCCCAGATTTATGATAAGGGCAACCAGTAGTGGTGTGCTGGCAAATGTTTAACAAGATACTTTTCTGGAATATATATATATATATTTTTATATATATATTTATATATATCTATGCACACACACATGTATATGTACATACACTCATGTATATGTATATACACACATGTTACTGATATAAAGGGTATATAGCACACAATTTGCTAATAATATATACTTTGTTATAAATTACATACAATCATTGAATCTCACAGAATTAGTTAATTTTTGTGCAACTCTTGCATTGTGTTGATGAACGAGTGTAATTCAAACAATAATGTAGTTGATATTTTATTTTCCTTAACAAGAAAGTGAAACAATGACTTTGGTCTAAACTTTACCTGTTTATCAACCATATGAGTGACTTTGCTGAATTAAAGGATAGTTTTCAAATACTGGAAGAACATGTCCTCAGGAGTTTTTCTGAGTTTTTTGGGGGAGGGAGTGCTATTTACCGTGAGATGACTATAAATACAAATCATCTTTAAGTTTAGCCTATGTAATTAACATTTTCTTCATTACTTTCCTAAGTCTAGACCAGACAAAAATTATCTTTTTTTATAAAGAGGCAGATAGTAAATATTTTAGATTTTGTGGTCAGAGGCAAAATTAAAAATTTTATGTAGGAACTTAAATAATAGCTCTTGAATGTGTTTAGCTCAGGGGCCATATTAAAACAGGTGGTGGGCTGAATTTGGCCTACGGGCTGTAGTTTGCTAACAGTTGCTCTAGAAAATCGATAAAACAAGCTTTGCCGTGTAGTGTTTGCCAATTTTCATAGTTTAAATACTCTTAACATGGCCAACTTTCAGATGCCGATGTGATATCAAAACAAGAGTTGGAAATAGTTGATAACACTGTATTGTATAATTGAAATTTGCTAAGAGAGAGAGGATCATAAGCATTCTCACACACATAAACATTCTCACACCAAAAAAAAAAGAAAGAAAAGGAAAAAAAGATCATCCTCATGTTGTATACTTTAACTATATTACAATTTTGTCAAAAAAAAAAAAAAGGATTGGAAAGAGATGCACAGAAGCATACCATTGTGTATTATTTCCGCCAGATGGATGCCGTAGATATAAACAACCTCAACAGCATAGTTAATAGTAAATGTAAAATAATTAGGAAGTGATAAGTTTTAAGAATTTGTGACTTTCGTCTTAAATATAATTAATATAATCTGAAATATGTAATTTAATTTTTATAATGGCTATGTTTAATTTGTAAATGTGGGGTTTGCAAATTTCCTGCAAATTTTACAACTGTCTCTCACCAACGTGTGCAATCAGCTCCAGCACAGCACTGGAAATTAGATCCCAACTTTTGATGTGAGGAGGAGCATGTGCATGTAGGGTAGGGGAAGGAATAGAAGGTGGCCATTTTAAGAGACCATATACCAAAGAAAGGTATTGCATCTGGTATCCAAGGTTGTGTGATTAAGTCCCAGAGTTTTTTCTATAAGTCTAGGAAAAGTAGAACCTTAATTTATGATTCATAATTTACTTATATGATTTCATGCACTTTGGCTGATGGTATCATATTTCTGACAATTAATAATCTTAATTAAAAGTAGGTAGGGCCACCCTGCAGCTAGAGATAACAGTACCAAACAGCATTGAAAAATTAGTCTTTATGGTCTTTCGTATGTGGACACAAAACGTTGCAGCCACCCCTGCCTCCACTCATCAGCCACCACATAATCTAGGGGCTCAGGCTCTGCCCCGAAGCCATTTCTTTACAACTCTCTGCTCTCTTCTACTCAGCTGGACACACAGAGCTTGCTCTCTCCAAGAATGCATCTAGATTGTTACCACTTTCCTCCTGAGCTTCATGCATCATGGGCTGTACTAGTGAGTTCTGATAATACTCTTTGGACCACATTATGGTCCATGTCATTTATATCACTCCCCATCTTTCCTTTCCTTAGTAGGTTTGCACAGCTGCTCCCTTTTCCATATGTCCATCTGCTCCTTTTCAGGAACTCTGCTCCATTCTTCACTGCTACTTCTCTTGCCTGGGTATTACCACACTTTCTTCTAGTAATTACTATAATACATATTTGTAATTAAAAAGCCAATAAAAAGTCTTTCCATATGTCATCCAAATGCCTAAGGCTCTACGTTTAGATACGATATTTCTGGTGCTTCTGTCGTCTTACTTGGGGACCTTCCCTTTAAGTGTACAATCACCTTTGGGGAAATGGGCATATTATCAGAAGGTATTTTGAATAAATTCATGTATTATTTTATCTTATAAAAATAAAAATTGTACATTTCTAGACCTTTAAAAGTGTTAAGGCGATTCTATGGTTTATTGAAATCCTTTAGTAGGAAACGTAGATCAACCTTTTCCTTGTGAATGAAATAGAGTATCAATGCCCACTTTTCTGAGAAGTGAGCTCCATGATATTGGTAGATTCACCGCTTCTCTCATTATTGCCCTTTAGTAAATGTTGGTATTTGGAAAGCTTATAAATAGGCTTCCATTCTAGTCATTTTCATCATCCCATAAGATGACAAAGAAACCAGAAAATAGCCTGTTAAGTTAATTTATTCTCAACTTGAGCACTGCTGAGAGAATTAAGAGATAGCATTTCACAAAATATATCTGACAATTTGAACTTTTTTCATAGCACACTAATTCTCTTCTGCATCTTTCTTTATGAGAAGGGAAACCCTCAGGATATAGTGATATGCTAGGATGACTGCTCTTTCACTCTGTAAATACATTTTTTAAGTGTACTATAATGTCATTTTGATAGTTTAATTTCTGGAAGGATTTGGCTAATTATATTTTTAGGAATGTGTTCAGACCAGTTTTAGCTGCCTGGCATCACTTTTAATAGCAGCTCTTGGGTACCTTTTCTCTTGTTTATCTTCTCTCTCTCTTGCTTTCAGAGATATTGTGCTGATTTGGAGACCTGACCTTGGTTTAAATTAGTTTGTCTGTACTGCTCATGTGAATTATATGCAATATTTTAATAGTTAATTACTGCATTGCATCAACTTGTCATAGAAAAGCAGGCTGTGAGACGAAAGGAAAATTGTTACCTTTTCTTGTGACAGAGGAACCTATACAAAAGAGAAAAAAGTGGAATGTGATTGTATTAGTTCCCCTTCCCTTCCATGTAGGTAAATGCCAAATTGGTTCCCTAAGTAACAAAGGCTCTTTTTTAGTACACATTGAAATGAAATCATAAATTTATACCAAAGAGCCAGTGGCAAGTAAGAGAAATAAGAAGGCTCAAATGAAGAAATAATTTAGGATAGTTACTTTCTAGAATAGACATCTTTTTTGTTGTTTCTTAACAGTGATTGCTAAGGTTGGCTGTGCTGTTTTGGAAAAGAGTTATTATAGACCGGTGGTGCCGCCTAGTGGTGGATAAAGGAAAATGGACCAGATGCTAGACTAGGATTTGGTTCTTTATAATCGTCGTCTTTTATTCCTTCAAAAGAATAATTTAATGCTCCTTGTATTAATAACAGTGTGCTAGTCCATACCTTGAATAATTCAAATTTTAAAAATAAACAAATAGGAACCAATATTCACTGAGTGTTTATTATGTACCATACATTTAATTTTATTTTCTCAGTGAACTTCCATGACTACCATTTGAAATAGGTCTGTTATTATTTATATCTTATAAATAAACTGTAAAAGACTAGAAAGGTAGTTCATTATATTAAATATTTATGGCCATGTTTTGCTTTCCAACATATAAAGAATTGTAAGAATTCACAGTGATAGGAAATTATAGAAAGTAAAAAGAAACCTGGATGATCAGGTTAGAAACGTTCATTCATAAATCTGAAAGAATATACAACTGGGAAAGTCCATATCTGTGTATGGTATGATATAGTTTGAAAAGTATTATAATATTTACACATCTCAAGGTAATACATTTGTAATGAGATAGTATCAGTTCCAGCAGGAAAAGAGGGACCATTCAATTAGGATAATTTGAAGGAAGTCTAATAATGTGAGCCATTTTGTTAGGTGAAGTCAGAGTGAGGGATACTCTAGGGAAGGGAGTAGTATCCTAGGAGTTACCACCCTAAGCCTGAAATGAAAGGGAGGGGAAAGTTTCTAGAACAGGGAAGGAGAAGGTTGAAAATAGAGGGTCACCTAGATGGGAGCCTTTGGTCAAGGAAAGGCCATGTTCAAGGTTACCCCAAACAAAAAAGAAATGGAAGAATAAACCATCTGCCCTCATGCTCCTTCTTCCTTCCCAGCACCTGTTAGGGCTTTTCATTGGCTGAAACCACCAAGAAACCAGATGCTGGAAGAGACTCTCGGTATTGTCACTTAAGTCAGTGTACTGTGGCAGCGACAGTAGAGGGGGGTGGAGAGTGACTCTGCAAGGACAAGAGGAAGACAACTCACAGAGGGATGTTCAGTTAGAAGGGCAGCATCACGGCATTATGCAACCCTTCCCAAAGTGATGTGTGCAACCATGATACAAAGTTTTCAGAAGAAGTAGATGAAATCTAGTTATACTGCTTTTAAGTTTCTCACCATCTTAGGGGGAATAAAAGGATTGAAATCTGGAAATAGAAAAGAAGAGACATTTTGAGATGTGTGTCTCTCATGCATTAAGGGCAGAGGCATCAGTCCCTCACCTTGAACTTGGCCCACTTCAGAGAGACTCATGTGCACCCCTTTCAGTTTGGGGAACACAGTGGACCTGTGTTTCACTCCTGCCTACAAACTCTAAAGGGTGAGAAATGTGCTGACTGACTGTGTTGACAGTGAGGCACAGGCTAGTGGCTATGTAGAGTAGCCTTTACCACAGCAAAATTGTCTGAGTAGTACATGCAGCAGTATTTATGATAAACCAGATCTGGCCATGTGCGAGGGAGATCCAGCATATATTTTTTATTGATCCTGCCCAAGAGGGCAGACTTGAAATGAAAACAAAGCAGATCCCATCTGAGAGAAGCTGGAGGCAGAGCCAGCTTCCTCAAGGCTGGGGAAGTGAGGAATAGAACTGGATTCCAGTTGTTCAGAAGCACAGGGAAGATAGGAGATGGGAGCTCCCACAGGCCCATGCAGAGCGGGTGAGGGTAACCTGCCTGTGAAGAGCAGAAAGCGCAAACAGTGTTGAGGTACCCCGGAAAGTAGCCATCAGGAATAACTTTCCTTCTCCTCTGACCTCATCTCACTTTCCTGTGCTCCAACCCAAAGGGGCCAAGAACTAGTTAGTGAGATCAATGAGGAGAAGAAGGTGCAGGTGGAGAAAGAATAAGGCATCACACTCGCTCCCACCAGCAATGGGCCTCACTGGAGGAGGGGAAAAGCTTGACTCTGTGAAGACTGCAATTTTGATTGCTCAGTTGAGACTTTCCCTGTGAAATTCCTGAGCTTTGTTACCTAAGAGTGTCCCCCCCAAAAATCATAGGGTTTGCCTGATATTTTTTACATAGGATCAGGGCAAGAATTAGCCCCATGGCACGATCCTACAATTGCACCTTATGAATCCTCCTGCTCTACATATCTGTATATACCTGTAGAGAAACATGAGTTCCTGTGTTCTCTAAAATAAGGAAGGCAGTCTCGTTCCTTTCCCCATTCCCTATATTCTTCCCTGCCAGGTATTCAATCCTTCGGGAACTTTTCCTTCTTAAAAACCTCCTTGATTTTAACTATGTGAGACTTGCTTGGAAGTTCGATGGAGAAAGCAGGCAGGGAGGAAGCAAACAATATGATTTTTCTTATGTTTTTACCTCCTAAGGATATCCCTGTGCCCTCAACATTTTGGTCATGTGAACTCAAAATTAAGTGATTTGAAACTGAACCATACTTGATAGGAGAGTGTGTTAGTGTCACTATGTGTATCAAAAGCTAACATGTCCTGGGCTAAGTTTCATGGCATATTTTAAGCACATTATATAAAGAGGGAAAAAAGCTTTATTCTTTGAAATAGCAAACTATATTGTTAGAACTTTCCAATTATTAGTATCTAGATATATTCTGCAGACAAAGGTAAAGTATATGAAGATTTCTCTTTTTTATTTAATTAAGGTTTATTTACAAGTTTGAACTTTTGATATTCATCCATAGTTTGACATTAGTGTTTGATTTTTTTGCAAACTTGCTTCCATTTTGTATTCCTGTATGTGTTGGGCTCTAAGATAGTGCATGAATTTGTTTTTGTTGCTAAAGAAACAAGTAAACATGTTAACAGTTAATCTTCCAGTAATGGAATCAGAAACAAAAAAAATCTCAGCAACTTTACAATGCTGTTCAGAGATATTTTTCCGCTGCCTGTTGTGAGAAGTTAGGGTATGTAAAATAAATGATGTATGGAGCTGTAGGAATGCGACTTTTCCAGACTACCTTATGTCTAAGGAACATTAAACATAGGGTTCTCGTTTAGCAAATAAATAACCATTCATTTCAATGGCTGCATAGTCTGGACTTTCGTGCATATTTTTGCAAAGATAAGGAGAGGCCATTAGGGATTTAATATAAAATAAATCGCCAAGGGGTCTTCTTGTCATCCTAGCCTTCCTGCCCCATGGTGTGTTACTAATGTGCATAAATGGGCTTAAATGAATTTGTTATCTGTATTACATTTGCAGTATGTATATATTTATATATTATTTTTTAATTGTGTTTAAAAATAAGACATTAAATACATCATTTTGGAGAGATGAAAACGTAGAATACGTAAAATCAATCAGCTTCAATTAGTATTAAAAATGTCAGTATATTTGATTTGCCTGTGGGTGTATTACCCCACAGAGTTTAATATATTTTAGTTTTGTCATCGATGAGGTAGCCATATGGTTAATTTGTCACCTTTTAAGAATAGACTGTTACAATCTAAGCTCGATTAATGACATAATGCTTATGCGCCATCAAAAGTCCATGTTTTTGTTGTTTTATTGATGCCCTAGGTCAGATTCTGAACATCATCTCTATGCAGTACTGATGGCTCCTACTAACCAAGGAGCTTTGCTGCTTTGATCTCTTCTCGAGTTATCACATTTAAGTACAGAAAGAAAGTGGAAGGAAATGTTCTGTATCGTATTAAACGATTTGATAATGTTTATTATTGTGTCCACAAGGTAGTTGCTATAAATGTTTACCTTTAGACTTTCTCTCTCTCTCTTTTTTTACTGTAAGTGGAAATTGTATTTTTTACAGTGATAGATGAAAATTAATGAATTATAATCTGGTAAAATTTAAAAGTTAGATATGATCTTATTTAGATTAGATTCTGGAATGATTTCAAATGGTTTTGGTAACATTTTAAAATATAGCTAATCATCACATAAGAATAGCTTAATGTTTGCCCCACAGAAATAGTTCTTATTAAAGAAATTTTAAGAAATTAGTTACTTAGTAATGCCAATTAATTTCTATTACTTTTCATGAATAACTTGCTAAGTGATGCTGAATTATTGTAACCATGCTAAAATATAGATATTTTCTATATCTACTTTATATGTCAAGCATAGACTGTGGCACAAATATATTCTAATATTATTTTCTGTTAATCAATTTTATTTGAGACTACCATTTTCAAAAGAGCAAAAACTTTCTAAATTACATGTGACCAATATTTCCTTTTTAAGCAGTCTTAATGCAACGCTGTTGTAGAAATATACAGTTAAAATATTTATTGGTAACTATTAGACCTTGGTTAATAGTTTTATTCATATTTGTTTCGAAACACAAATGAAATCACTGTTTTCTAATCTAATGCAAGGAAAAAGACGATTGGCGAGCATGGGTATGTAACCTCTGCATTTGACTGGTAAGGAAAATACTGCTTATTTTGACTTCTCTAAATTTGACCCATTTATCATCTGAGGGTTGTTACTTTTGCTTTTTATCACTGTTTTACTGAAGATTTTTATTGGGGCATGGGCTTTAACAATAGGAGGTGTTTTTTGAAAAATGTTAAGTATAAAATATAGCTTGTGACATTCATATGTTATTCAGTGTTTGTTTCCACTCTTTGACAACGTATGCATAAAATCTGACATTTCTGAGTAATCTTAGAGAGGTAAAGCTTGCCCTTGATTCCCTCAATCCAGATGAACAAACAGAGGGGCTGAGGTTCACTGCTGAGGTTAATTCTATGTCTGGAACACGAAGGTCCACTCACTGATCTCCTTTTTCGTAGCATTAACTGATACAAAACTTACTTAACCTCACAGAGGTTAGCAATCCACTGCCAAACAAAACAGCAATTTTGGGGTAAGAATTAAAAATAAAGAAGTAAAATTAGAAAATTAATTTGGGTATTTTAAATTTAAAATAATGCCCATAAATGACAGTAAAAGAAAATTACCTCGTTTCCATTTTGCTTTGCTGTTTCCAAATAAAAGATGCCATCGTGTCTCTGATAAAAAAAGAGACTGTGATTCTAATTCTCGAATCTTTGATTTCTCAGCACTGCTGCTGCACATCTCAAGTGAGTATTTGCCATATAGGGGACATTTCAAGAAAATAGGCATTTTGGCAGTGGCTCTCACCTCTTCTGTGGTCAGTGAACTGTTTCTAATACAAATTTTTCGTGCATGTCACATTTAAGTTTTAATAAATTATGAACTACTAAGCAAGGCAGTATTGCTTTTAACACAATTGCTACTAAACAAAAGAGTTTATGGTCTCTATAAAGATATTCACAGGGATCGCACAGTTCTCTTGCTTACCCTTCCAGTTGGAGCAGAACTTTTACTGCCCAGACCACCTGGCTTAATGTACTCAAGGGTCAAAGTTCTTTAACTTTTTGATATACACATGCTCTTTCTCCAGGCCCAGCATGATATAGCATGGCTCCTCCTGTGTTTAACTTAGAACAAATTATGCTCACCTCCTATTCTGGATCTCATATCCTTTCCCGTTCAATATTTGATTAAGGCTCTGTATTAATGATCTGTGTGCTCAGTTGTGGCAAAAATAAATTTTGTACATCTATCAAAATTTGGTAACGCATCTATGGCTCACCCCATTCATTGAAATCACTGATCTTAAATTTTGACCACTGTCATATTATGAAGTCTTCTTCCCTGGTAACCTGGATGGATCGCACATGACTCTCTAAGAAGTTTTCTTGCCAAAGCTGGTGGCAGGCAGGACAGTGGATTAGGTCCTTTCCTCTGAGCCTTTCCTGAGATTGGCAATTCCTATAATATGGATGAACCTTGGGGACATTATGCTAAATAAAATAAGCCATTCACAAAACGTCATAGACTGTATGATTCCACTTATACGAGGAATCCAGATGGTCAGATTCCTAGAAACCAAAAGTAGAATGATGGTTACCAGGGGCTGGAGAAAGGGAGAAATGGAGAGTTCTTGCTTAATGTGTGCAGAGTTTCATTTTGCAAGCTGAAAATTTTCTAGAGATTGGGTGCACAACAATGTGACTATACTTAACACTACTGACCCTTATACTAAAAATAATTAATATGCTAAATTTTATTTTTAAGCCGTAATTAAAAATTTAAAAATTTTTAAATGCAGTAATTATATTGAATCTCAAGAAATTCAGTTCCATGTAGCTTTATATATATGGGATAGGGGAGGAAAAGAATCTCATTCTGAGGGTGCCTCTCACCCTACATGTTTATTATATGAGTGAAATGTGTAAGAACAAACAAGAACGCAAGATTCAAAGCAAAAAAGTGAGATGTGACATAAAGGGTAACTACAGGTGTCTGCTTTTAGGAAGAATAAAGCTGGTTGCTAGGCAGCCCCTATCCCTACTCCCCATCATACATGGACTATATATGTATGAATAAATCTCAGGGCTTTTATTTAAAACACTGCATGATACACCACCTCCTCCTCCTCTCGCTTGTTCTACATATGTAGTCTCAGATATCCTACCCCAGTGAAAGCTCAGGGATTTTATGCACTCAGGAATTACTGCTGCTTTTAAAATTATTATTATTAAAAATTATTGGGGTGACATTGATCATCAAAGTCCAGTAAGTTTCAAGTGTACAATTCAGTGGTATGTCGTATATATATTGCATGGGGTAAAAAGGGTCAAATATGTGCTGCTGCTTTTTAGCTGCCAATGGTTGAGCCCCTCAGGATTCTTGGGAGATTCAAGGCTTCTATGAAAGAGACATATGCAAGTAAAACCTTGACTTTCATATAGAGCACATTTTGCCTCTATCAGTGATAAGGTAGTATTATAAACAAAGGAAGAATACAGGTTAGTGACTATAACTTCTAAATTTTCAGACTTTGGGGAAATAATTTTTAAAATAATGATTATCTAGTTTTATTTCTTTTGAATAACAATAAATAAGCACATATTATATTTTTATTGTAAAATATGTGAACATTAAACAAACAAACAAAAAAATAGCTGTAATTTCCTTTGACTATCACCTCATTCCCAAACCAGAAGAAATTGCCAGTTTTGTATGTCTTTTCTTTCCAGTTCTTTTTCTGTGAATTTTCATATATATGTACCTATAAAAGTGTATATTATTTTCCTTATGTAGAATGGTGAAACAAAGAAAATAAAGAAATATATTCTTTCTGGCCAGATAACTTCTATTGCTATTTTTAAAATAAAAATAGTATATATAAAAGTTAAAAATTTTTAAGAGTGCACAAATGTCAAAATGAAAAGTGTAACTTTCTCTCTGCCCAACCCCTCTCCAAAGAGTAGCGCTATTAAATGTTTGCGTATATGTGTGCACTGGTATATATGCATGTGTGTGTGTGTGATTTCATTTTAGAAGCAATCTTAATAGATGAAATACATGATTCATTAAAAGTACTATATTTGGGTGCTGTTAATGAGAGTTTATTTTTATAATGAACAAAATATTTACATTTCTCTCTCCTTCCTTCAACTGCCATTTTCTGTTTTTCTCACTCTCTCTTTCTCAGACTTGTTTACAGGAAACCATAGGTAATAAGGTCATATCACTTCAGCAACTGAAAAACATTAGGTTGAATCACAAACTAAGACCGGTGGAGTTGTGAACTGTCTCTGTGTTAAGGTTTATCTTCCAGGCTGTTTTGAGATACAATGATGTCTGCAGAGTTGCAATTTACAGAATAACACTAGAGGGACCAGAAATAAGGCAGAAGCTCTTTCAACAGCAGGGTCTGTTGTCTCGTGCTTGATTCCTCTCAATGTTGGTCTGGGTCTTACCTGTGCGGTGACCTTTGCAGAGTTAAAGTGCTTTGGCAGTATGCAGATGCCTTTGAAGACCATTGCCATTGATGGTAGCATTATCCAGAAGAAGATAGACCTGGTTTTAGACACCTGTGTGCCCAAGATGCCCATAGCTGAGTCCTAGATGGAATTATAGTTTATGGAAATTCATTCTGGAGGTTGGCCAGAACTGTCTCTTGGCATCTGACTACTGGAGCCCAGCCAACTGGTTGTTCATTTAAGCCCCATTCCCAGGTAAGGCCCGTCTTTTGTCTCAGCCCTGACCATGTTTTAGTGCAGCGGGAGGCCACACAGCCTTCTCCTGCCTTCTTCATGGCAGGCTGAAGGGCATTGGAGGCCGTTTTTGTTTTTTGTTTTTTGTTTGTTTGTTTGTTTGTTTTGTCCTTCTAGTAGGTCTAGATCTTGGACACCATACCTTAAAACTTACTGTGAATTGTCCCATTTCATTTTAAGGCTGCTCTATAAGGTAGTTACTATTAGTAATCCCATGTTATAGAGCAAAAGTCTGAGGCTTACAGGGGTCATTTAAATTGATCAAGTCACTCAGCTACAGAAGTGGTGGAGAAATGAAGATTTACACGTAGGCCTCTCACGGCCAGAGGCTGAGACTTTTGTCACCACCATATTGCCTCCAGATATTTCCCAAATGAGAAGGCATATGGCCCAAGTCTGAATTCCTGGCTCTGCCTTTCACTGTATGAGTATATTTATTATTTTCTCAGCGTTACAGTATCTCATCTCTAAAAAAGAAATCTTTAAAACCTACTTCATAGAATTGTTTTGAGAATTTAGTGAATGTAAAATGCTTAGTAGTTCTTGATACACATTAAGTGTTCAATAAAGAGCAGCTAGTCTTCTTAAAATAGGTCTTATTAAAATTAAAAAAAAAAACTTGCTTGGCTCTAGAAAAAGCAATGCATTGTCAAGGAAGCCAGTTGACATCATATCTGTAGCTGCCTAAGCCCTTACCAAGTAAGCTACAGTATTTTTACATGCCTATTCCTTTTTGAAAACCAGACTGGAAGGAATATAAAACCTGTGGAAATTCTATATATGTTGTATGAAGCAAAGAACTTTGAAGTAGGAGTTAAAAACTGGAAGTCTAAACCTAGATTTGTGACAAGCTAGCTAGGTGAATTTAAGCTAACAATATAAAGTCCCCTGAGTCTTTTTTTTTTTTGTCTTTTTTTTTTTTCAAGAACAATAGGGACTGGGTGTGGGAATGGGGACTACTAAATTAGATGTGCTCCATAGGTCTTTTGAGTACAAATTTCTATGATTCCAAATCTAAGCCTGTTCAGACTGACTGGTATGATGGTAGCTGAGTAAATTATGTCCCGAGTCCCTGCTCCCTTCACAGATTTTCTCTTGTCTGAATGGGACTTGGTCAGAGCTAAGGGATTCACCCTTCATCCTGAGCCAGTTCCAGAATCGTCTAGGACAATGTGGGTTGCCATTAGTGGCTCTAACCAGATGGTTCCTAGATAGGCATGATGGCTCTTACGTTCGCTGCCGTAATTTCATTCTTCTTATTCATCATTGATGATCCTGTCAGGCAAACATCTGTCAACACTCAGCTCCCCTTCAGAACACATTTATAACTTTTGCTTGTATATCTCCTCTTGGATTAATAAACTGTCATGTTTATCGTTTGCTGTATGCAGCATCATTTACATTTACTTTATATTGTATACTTATCACCTAGTGTTTCAAATGTTTCCTTTCATCCTAATTCCTTTCAACCCTTTCTAGCCTAAGGAGCAATAGTCTGAAAGTTCCCTCTGCACTTTCCCTTTTCTATATGTTATAAATGCAGATGGACCAAACCCCATATGATATAAGTGACTTGGATTTGAGCAATTTCTTATTTGAGCAATTTCTTATAATAGCACTTTAATTTTGGACAAATTACTTAACCCTAAACATCAGTTTTGTGGTCTGTAAAATAGGGTAGTAAGACCCATCTTTCAGGGACATCATGGGGATGAGAGAACATGTCATTAAAATGAAGTACTGAGCCAGCACACAAGTGCTAACATTCGCCAGGTAGCTGACTTCATAATGCTCAAGTCTACAAAGGGGAAAAGAAACCTTATACTAAAAGATCAAGATAAAACAAAGCTGAGAAGATACTTGCCACTTATTATAAATATCGTTAACATATGAAAAATCTTTATGAATTAATAAGAAAATAGCAAAACCCCTAATTTAAAAAATGAATAAGGGATCTAAACAAATAATTAATAAATCTATAAAAACTATTTAGGTTTAAAAATAAAGGATAAAATGTACATTTGAACCATACTGTGTTTGTTTCTCTGATAGGAGTATTCATTTTTTAAATAATGCCATTGAGGGTGCCACATCCCAATGGGTCAGGCCTTTTTCTCTCCGCCCAGACCATGCCACTTTGGGGCACGTGGTGAAGAATTCTACAGCCCCTCATTTCTGTCCCCTCATTTCAGCCCCTGCCCTCTGTGAGACTTCAGCCCTGATCTGCCTCAGCACCCACGTATACACTGCTCCTGACCTTGTTCCACGTAGGAAATGGAAAAGTTAATGTTGGCTACTTTCTCAGACCCTTGTTGAGAAGTGGGCATAGGTCAGGACTGCTCCTGGGTGCTCAAACCCATCTGAGGTGTTTGCACTGCGCTCCCTTCTCTCCCTCCTTCTCACAAGGCCCTGCCCTTTCATGGGCTCCTATCAGCATCTTTCTCAAGGTCTCCCATTATCTAAGCTTTCTTCCTTCCTTTTCTGCTCCTTCCCCGCTCCCTTAGCTAGATGCTTCTAAGTCTAGTCTGGAGACAGGGTGGTCTGGTTCTTTGTCTAGTCTTCCAAATCTGTCATTTATTTCTTGTGTCCTTTCTCTGTTACTCAGCTGCATCACCTCAGCCATGACCAATGGATTCCCCATAATCTCTCTTCTATGAGACCGAAATCAGAAAGTTAAATGGAATGCTGGGAATAAAAAGCATACTGTTTTCTATATTAAAATTCTATCATATATTGTATCTCCTACTTCTCATGTATATACTGGAGGATAAAGACCATATGGGGCAGTCCTTACCTTCATTTGTCTCTGGCTAAAATCCATAGACTAACATGTATTCAGAAGCCACTGAGGAGAGCTGGGTTTGCTCTGGACGGGTTGGGCAAACTGGTTAACCTAGAAGAAACTAATTTTAGAACCCAGAAAATAAGGGCAGGAGCAATGTAAAAATATCAGTCATCCATCTGAAGATAAGAGGATGGAAGCTGAAGAAAATTGTGAAGAAGCTTAAGCTCCCACTAGACCTTTCTTGTGTCTTCCCCTAGGAGAAAGTGGCTGTTGGGTGTTTGTACTTGTTCTTCCCAGCAAGGTACAATTGCAACTGCTATCTTAATACACCTCAAATCTTACATACACATCTTATCCTGGGATTCAAAACAACAAAACAGAGACTCAGATTTGGAACCTGATTCACTGAATCAGACAAATCAGACCTATTTGAAGGCCAACTATGTGCGAAGAATTTATTAGTTCCTTTGTACTTACAAATCTGAGTTTTACTCTTTTTTTTTCTTACAAAATTGATAATCTCTGAAAGTTCCACTTACCAGATGTAGCCTCACTCAGATTATCATCTTCTTCAAATTGGAAGTCATAATAACTAACACATTGCGAGTGCTTAAATTATGTCAAGCACGGCCCTAAGTGCTTTCTGTATATTTGTTTAATACTCACAGTCATAATACTCATCCTCATTGTCACACTTTATGGATGAGAAAGATTGAGTTTTCCCTTAACAGCACATAACTAGTAAGTAGAGGAGCTTTGCAACCCAGGAAGTCTGGCTATAAAATCAAACATTTGACCACTTTGTCTCAGGAAGTTTTACAAAGGAGATGTGAGTGGTTTGTTAGTTCAAGATCCAGTATAATAATTATTAACAGGATTCATAAGATATGTTGAGTATTTTTTAAATAATGCATTTACCTGTGGTGACTCCATCCATGGTAAGAGATGTGTCTCTTTCGACTGGAATATAGATCTGGTTAGTGAGGTATTGCTGGTTACTTCATGCTGTTTTGACTCTTATGTCTTCAACAAAACTAAGGAAATGATTACTTAGGGCATACTAGGTCTTTAGGAGATAAACATCTTTTAAAGAAAGATATACTCTAAGTTCTGAGGTGCTCAGAATCTATTGCACAGGTGAAGCACAAAGTACTTTAGTTGCCGGTGATAGCTTCAGACACCAGGGACTCAAGAAGAATCTTAAAAGAGGAAGAAGAGCCAGGTGGAAGAAGGGCAGAAAGCATCCTAGACAGAGAATATTATGAGGCAATGTATGAAAAAGAAAACGTAGGGACCAGAAAGGGCGAGAAGCTGGGTTTGCTGTAGAACAAGAAGGGTGAAAAGTTTCAGTTAGAGGTGAATAAATAAGGAGAAGCTGGGCTGTGAAGGACTGTGGGCACCATGTTATTAGATTTGGCTTTCTCTTATGGGCAGTGGGATGCTGGACCAAAGAAGGAGAGTCTAGTGACCATTGGAGCATTGTGGAGGCTATTGCCATAAACAGGCCAGGCTGGAACTGCTGAAGGCCTGAACCAAACAATATGAAATTGTGCAATGCATTTTCTACCTCAAGAAATAAATGAACAGAAATTTGAAAGAGGGAATGTGAAATATATACAAAAAAAAAAAGAGAGATAATAAATACAGCAAAGATCAGTTTTTCTAAAGTTAAGAATAAGGATAAATTTATACTAAATCGAATAAATTGATACTTAAGATAATAAAATCATAATAAAAATGGTATAACAATATAATCTAAAAATAAAATAAAGAGAATAAAAAACCCTTTGGTAATAGGAGAATAAGAAATGCTATGACAAGAATTAAAGTGCTATAGTATGCCAAAACACTGTAAGAAGAAGTAATTTGGAATTAGGATTTTGGAAAAAGAAATTTTCAACAAGATTAAAAAATGGATAGAGCAGATAAAAAAATTTGAGTTCCTAATTGGAATTCTCAGGTATAGCAAACTCTGAGGCTCCTTGGTGGGGAGAGAAGATACGAAGGTCCTGGGGGCAGGGAGCACTTCGGGTCTTGCCCCTGATGACTGAGAACAAGACCCTCCACCCAAGCGGTGTAATCAGTCATCCTTCTGGCTTCGGTGACTCTCTCCCCTCAAACTTTGCATGCATGTACCACAAGGAGCCACTGGGATTCTAATTTACATGAATCCATTGAGGATCATGCTGTTAAAGTGCAATCAGTAATAAAGGGAGAGGAGCAAGTCTAGGAGGCGAAAGAAAGAGAGGAAGATAATGATTTCAATTTGGGATTTTTTAAATATCTAAAGTTTATCTAAGGCAATATAGTCCATAGGCAGCATGTATTGGAGATAATAAGTAGGGGACTGAACATTCGGTTAATAGGAGGGATGGCAATAAAGACTTGAGAGTTATTGTTATTGTTATTGTGGAGAAGGATAACACAACAGGGTGAAGAGAGGATTGTATTGGGAGTTACAAGACATGGAAGCAAAGGCTAAAAGCTAATTTATGTCAAGAAAAGGAGACAAGATGGCCAAAAGCTAATACCAGTATTAGGAGAATTAAACTCACAACGTTTGACTCAATAGTTTAACTCTGATGGACTGAGACCCCCGCATTGGGCCCTGCTGTTGACCATGGTTCATAGGGATAAGGGACAGTGATTTCTCAAAGTTATTTGTACCCTTGTTTCTTTTGACCAATGTGAGCTTAAATATAATATTTCTTTGAATCTCTGTTGTTGGTATCATCTAGAGTTCTCTTGTTCTTTCCTATGAGCATCAATTCAAAGATAACCTCATTCATTGGACCATCAGTGAACAAAGAGGGATAGGAATTTCAGAGATATCTGTGGAAACACCTGAGCTGCCACATCCTCTCCAGACCTGATAAATGATTCTTAAAAGATGAGAGAATTCAAATTCTGGCTTCTGCTGAGAATTGAATATTCCCCCAAATTGCCTGATGCACAGCCCCAGCTGAGACCTAATGCAAGTATTTTGTAAGAGAACTCGCAAATGTGAGAGGTGCTTCTAACAATATGTGTCAAGCAGTGTGTAGCCGATGGTAGGAGTTAGATTTATGCATATTGTGGTTGTCCATTTCCAGCTGCTTTTGTGAAGTCAAACTTTTTTTATGTTAACAGATCACATTATTATCACATTTAGTGGAGAATAATGAGATATGATGGTGATACATCATTGGCAGCTCATAGCGCCATTTGAAAACATGCTTGTTTTTTAAGTGTGCAATAATGGGTCAAAGAGAGAGAGACACACTCTGATATGCACACAGCCACAAACACAGCTCTTAACAGCTAGTCCTGAGTAGCTCTTTGTAAATGTTTTATTGCTAGGAGTGAATCTCAATAGAGGCTCACAAGAGTGCCCTATTTCTCCCAATTGACAAAGGTCATAAAGACATCTCAAAATTGAGATAGGTGACCAGTGGAATTTGCTAAAATTCTGAAGAACGGTGTATAGAATGAAATGGATAGAGGTTACCTTTGGGGATTAGTGCTACATTGACTCTATAAAAAGCTCATTTGATGCTGTGAAAACGAAGGTTCAGCTCATGCAGAGGCTACAGGAATCACAGCAGAACATTGTCGCTGCCACCCCAGATTGCCTAAGTATTCTCTGCAGCCAGTAGTCTATTCTCTTTCTCTTTGTGTTTCTTCTTTAGCTTTCTTTCTTCATCTCTGTTTTACCCTTGGAGGGTGTAAATGGAGAAAGAAATGAAGTATGTTATGTGGGATAATACAAGGTTCTTTATCTTTGCCCCCCACCCCAAGTTTAGGGGCATACCCCAAAAACATTCTGCCTGTGGCTTTTGCGTCCCATAAATTTATCTAAACCCTTTCTAATCAAGTTATCCTTCCAGTGTGTGCCATTTCATGTGATAATGAATTCCCTATTTTGCATGAGGTAAGATGTGCTATTTATTAAAAACTTTCTATCATTCAAGATTTAGAAGCTGAGGAAGAGCCTCTTAGGCAGAGGGAATAATGTACTACTAACATGTCTAGGGAATTCTAAAGTAGAGAGATTTTGTTGGAGCACATGGGACAGGGTAATGGTGTTGACAAAGGAGGCTAAAAGGAGGGAGAGAGGTACGGTCATGCAGAGCCTTAGGACAAGGCTAAGCATTTGAACTTTATGCTGGAAGGAAACTGAGGAGGGATAAAGGACTCAGTCATCTCTGGATTATAAAAATACCATTGGTGTCTCAGGAGTTTTCCAGTTCCAGCAGTGATTATTTAAAACTAAAAACATTTGTGTAAGGATATAGAAGATAGAATATGCAATTAAATTCCCACAGCTGCATGTAACATTGAATTCTTCCAGGTGAAAAATAAAAAGGTTGATCTGATAGATATTAAATGGAATTTCATTTTGAGGTCTTGAGATGGGCACAAAGTGAAAAAGGCATTTCAGTGTGGGCAAAGGCACGTAGGATGATAGGGATCGGATAATTCACTCCATAATTGTCATGCTGTGTGCTATTGAATATAGTACTGAGAAGGTTTCAAGACTCATTACAGATGGTTTATCAATACCTTGGACCAATATGCTGCTTTAGGAAAAATAGTCAACCAAATATTGGGCAACAACATGAACATATACTTGGTCTTTGAATCAAATAGAAAATGTTGTCTTACCAATGTAAAAAGGTCACCGTACAGAGCTGGAAAGTAAAAATTAAAACAATGTGGCTAGATATATAGAGAATGTTGGGACCAGAAGAGGCTCAGAGATCAACTGTTCTGATGCCTTTGTTTTGCAGCTTAGAAAATGGAGGCCAGGAAATATGAAATGATTTGGTCAAAGATACACAGTTTAGGCAGCAGGGCCAGGATTCCAACCTTCTGATCTGTGTTTATTTCTCCCCCCACCCCTCCTGCACCCTCTTTCCCCAAGCTTGCCCACATCACAGTCAACACAGGTTTTGGTTTGGTTTGTTCTATGTCTTGTGAAACCATCAAAGCCCTTGTTTCTTGCCTATTTCTCTCTCTCATTGGTAATGCTCACTTATTGACTGCATTCTCAATCCCAAATCACTGTCAAATAAACACCCACAATAGGATCTATTTTCCCGTTTACCTTTTAAGAAGGTAAGCAAGGACTAGGCATAAGGCTGGTTAATGTCCCAGGATGGCAGCAGGGTACCTCTCCCTGAGACAAGAGAATGTGAAGGATGAATACAGAAGGACAGGAACTGACCCAAGGTAGGGAATCCAGACTCTGTGAGGAGAAATCCAAGAGGGCCAAATGGACCATAGGAACCCAGGCATGGGGAATGGACAATGAGTTCTGGGAGGCCAATGTCTGGGAAGCATAGAAATGAATGGAGGAAGCCCAGGCTATAAACAATTTCTGAGAAGGAAATCAGGTGCTCAGTGCTGCTTCATAAAGTAGTTATTTCTGTGCTTCCTTTTTGTTTGTGTGTAGAGTATTTAAGTATCTGCTTTGTTTCTGGCTCTGTGCCTTTCTGTTTAATCATCACAATACCTTCAATTTCACTGCTTGTAAGAAACCATTTTAAAAGAAACCAAAGAAATATAAGACACGTAATTGCAGGGTTTAGAGAGATCTTGAGATTATCAAATTCAAAGCCCTTGTTTCATAGACAACAATCTAAGACCTAGAACATTTGCTGAGGTCACACAGTTAGGTAAAAGCAGGGCCATGGTGCAAAGCCAGAGCTTTTGGCTTCTGGTCTGGTTTCTCATTCTGCCATGTAAGTGTTTCCAGCCATCAAGACTTCTAATAACCTGGTTCACTGACTATGCAGAGAAGTAATGTTATCAGTGGTAATCAATAGAGAAATAGTTTCAGTGGTAATCAGGAACTATATCGCAACTGAGACTCAGAGTGGACTAGCTCTTTGCTTATATGACCTTGGTGTTTATTGAAAACTAAATATATGTGTTATAATTTGTTAGGATGTAAAGCAGTGGTACCAAAGGAGATATCTCCAAACCAAGTCGTAACTACAAAATTTTATTTTTATTTAACATACTCCTATAGAACTTAATGCATGGGTGGTACTCTTTGAAGGATTTTACAATACTTAACTCATTTAATCCTCATAATAATTCCAAGAAGATGTATATATTGTTATCTCCATTTTTCAGATAAAGAAAGTGAGACACAGAGAACATAAGAACTTCCCCAAGGTTGTATAAATATGAAGAAGCAGAATCTGGCCTCAGAGTTCAAGCTTTTATCCAATATCCACTCCACTGTACTGCCTCTAAAATTATCAAAAATGCTGAGTGTTCCCCCAACGAGGACATCTTTTTATTCATTCTCTCCTTTTCTGGAAGTTTCTCTGTGTCATTTCTCCTTCAAGGGATTGCAGTCCACTTCGGTTTTCTGACGTTTTCTGTCTCTGATTATCGAGCCTATCTATTATTCTGACTCTGAGGTCTCTGTCTTCTTTGCTGTACACTTTTTGTTTAGGGAATTAGTGTCCAAAAAGGTAAAAGGTAAGATACCCAGATATTTTAATTACCTCCTTTACTTACTAGGTGCTAGCTGTTAGAGATAGAGGAAGATTTAAAAAAATACACATAGTTTTATCCTCATGGAACTTTTACTCTACTGGGAGAGCTAGACATTAAATGATCACAGAAATAAATACGTATTTTAAACTAATGTAAGTACTTTGAAGAAAAATATAGGGTCCTACTATGAGAAAATGTAATATAACCTAATTTACATTAGGGTGTGGGGGTAAAGCCTCCTAGAAAGTGATTTTAAGCTTAAAAATCAAAGGTACACTATAGTAAGCCAAGAGAAGACTAGGGATAAGAGCAATGCAGGCAAACAGAATATCACTGCAAAGGCTCTGAAGTAGGAAATAGGTTGGCACATTCAGGAGAATGGACAGAACATCCATTAGGAACTGAGTGGATCGAATAAATGTGGGGAGGAAGGTGGCATGGCTGGAGAGGTGGCTGGGTCAGATCGTACAAGGCCTCGAGTAAACACTGGATTTTACTGGATTTATTGAATTTTATTCTAAGTATAATGGAATCCATTGGAAGACTATAAAGAGGATAGGGATGTGGCAAAGATTGATGGAAAGGAGGTAAGAATACACACAAAGAGCTGGACTAGAAACTTCCATCATAGATCAGAAGAGAAGTAAAAGTAACTTGAAGTTGCATGGTGGGGGCAGGGGAACTGTAGTCGATAAATTCAAGATATATTTTTGAGTTATAACTAACAGGATTGTTTATGGACAGTCCATGGGGTTTAGGACGGAAAAAAATATCATAGCTAAATCTCAGCTATGTAGTATAAAAATTTGTTGGATGTTCTGGATCATTGGCTGGGATGCCGAACACTGGAAGTCAAGGTGACAAGCACACCACAGCTTTTCAGTGCAGTCTGCGTGGCCCTGGGTAAATCCACAGATGTCTCCTGATGCTGCTGTAGAGCGACTTCCCTGTAACTCTCCGTGGCTGTCTTGTGAGAGTAATTGCTGACATCTAAAAAACTTATTTTGTTTTAGCCTTATTGTGCCTTGGTTTTAAATGAATCCTGGGTACGTGTGACCAGACAAAATGGTCTCTCAACTTTTCTTCCAGTTTAGGATTTTTAATTTTTCATATCTTTCACTCCTTTCTGAAAATTTGTTCAATTCCAAATTAGTGGTGGTGAGGGACTATTTCATTATTGGTTTACTGGCTGATAGATAAAATAGAAAAATATAATTGGATCATGTAATTATCACTAACTAGTTTTTAAATAGATTTTTTTTGTGTTTGGATATTACATGTGTTGAAGATTTAATTGCACCATTTGGGGAATCTTTTATACATTTGTTGAATTAGAGGCTAACAAAGATAATGTGTTAAGAAAATACTGTTATTTTTCCTAACTATGAAATCAAAGGCCCTTGTCCAAAGATGGAGTTGACTAGTTATAAGAATCTACCTATTGTTCTGGTTTAATCCTTGTCATTTCCTGTAATAGACTTGTATTTTATCAGCAGCCCTCACATGATTTCTTTGTGAAAAATATTTCTCAGTATAGAAGAAAGTTTATCATTTAGAATGTTAAATGCAATTATATTGACATATGGTGATAATGGGATAAAGCATACGGGTTAAAGGTTGCGGGAACATGGCTTGGCAATTAGTGATGTAAATGAAACATTCATTATCCGTCATGCTGAGAAGTTGATGAACTGTACAGTAAATCTGAGCCCACAGTCAGGACTGAGATAAGTCATTTCAGACATTACAGTGGAGTATTTATGAGCACCAGGGACAATGTTTCAGATCCCGTCATAGAGATTTCTTTACTTATTAGTGTATGTTGAATAAAGACATTATAAAGTCCAAACCATGACACTTTCTTTCCACTGGAATATATATGAGATTCTAAAACTTTCTCTTAAAATGAAACATTTTGAGAGCTAAAGTGACTAAATGTTGACAATTGATTGTTTTTTGCCCATAAAAGTCTATTCCAAAAAAAAAAAAAAAGTGTATGGTAGATTATTTGTCTTGGATAAGAGCTGTGATGTATTTCAAAGTGGAACTTTGATTTTAGAAGAAAATAATGCATTTAGAAATCACATCACAGTCTTTCCCCAAGCACCTTAATTCTGGAGGTCTAATTGTATAGAAGTAACTGCTAGTTTTCAATTCTTGACCGAAAAACTAAAGAGAATATTGAAATGCTTATAAAAAAAGTCTAAGGTTTTTACTTTGCCTGTTGCCCATTTAATTATCATGTGTATATTCTAAAGCATTTCCTGCAAACATGAATGTTTCCCATCCAGAAGATCTGAATCTACATTGATTTTATATTTTGTTGAAACCTGTTCTTCTCAAGGTTTTAAAAAGTTTTAATCAGATAAAATAGTGTGTTCAGAAGTGAGAATCATTGGAGAAATGTTAAAACTTTGTTTAAAGATAACTCGATATAGCTAGAAAGCTCAAGAAGACAGCTGGAAAGGAAATGTACGGCTCTGGTCCTCAACCCTTGCTCAGAACCAGAAATACCTTTGTTGACAGCTTAATTTGTTGAGGTTCAAGAAAGAACAAATCATGCCATGTCAAAACTGCGAAGGCTGATAATAATAATGGGAACATCCGACATTTCTTAATTCACACTTTATGCCATTTATTAATTCTCCACCCATATACGCTAAGCCAGGCATTATTCCAAGCATATAAAATAAATAACTCAATTCACCCTCCTAATAACCCAACAAAGGAGATTATATTATTATCCTACTTTATGGATCAGGCTCAGAGGTAAGAAATGATCATCCAGTCATCCAGATTCACAAAGCTAGTAAACATCTGGGCTCAACCTCAGATCCATCCCTCTACAATCTTAAAGTCCTTATCAAACCATTTTGCTACTGAGCTTGCTTTAAGCTGATCTTCCTCACCTCTGGTCATCCTATAGTTCCAGTGTTGTTTCAGTTTGGGAGCAATCTTCTCTTCATCATTAGGCATCCACTGCCTTCCAGTTTTTAAAAAAAAAATATTAAAAATTATTGGGGTGACATTGATCAACAAAATCCAATAAGTTTCAACTTTACAATTCAACAGTATGCCATATATATTGCATGAGTGTCCACCACCCAGAGTTAGATTTCTTTCCAATACTCCTTATTTGACCCCTTTTACCCTATCTACCTCCCACTCTCCCCTCTTTCCTATGGTACCCACTAATCCACTGTCCATGTCCATGAGTCTCTGCTTGTTTGTCATGTTTGTTGCTTTCAGATTTATATTCCACACATGACTGATATCATGTCATTTTCAACTTTTTCTATCTGACTTATTTTGCTTAGTGTGATTACCTCAAGATCTATCCATGTTGTCACAAATGGCAGTATTTCATCTCTTCTTATAGCTGAGTAATTCCGTAATATATCGTTGTATAATACTATGTACCCACCTCTTCTTTATCCAGTCATCTGTTGTAGGACACTTTGGTTGCTTCCATGTCCTGGCCACTGTGAATAACGCTGCTATAAATATTGGTGTGCATATATCGTTTCGGATAAATATTTTCAGATTTTAGGGGTAAATACTCAGTAGAGGGATTGCTGGATCATACTTCAATTCTTAGTTTTTTTGAGGAAACTGCGTATTGTTTTCCATAATGATTGTACCAATTTGCAGTCCCACCAGCAGTGTATGAGGGTTCCTTTTTCTCCATATCCTCTTCAACACTTGTTGCTTGTCCTGCTTCCAGTTTTTAATTGTCTTTCCCTACCAAAACAGAAACAATTAACTGTTAGAACTTGTCTGCTTCAGTAGCCTTCCACATTTTTCTTCCTTCTTGTCATTCCTGTGCTCATCACACATTCTCCCTTAGTAGATTCTTCCTTTCCCCACTGTCAGGAGCAGAGTGGTGTGAAAAAGCTCTCTACTAAAGCTGAGGTTGGCATTTTCTCCTTTCATGGGAGATCCTTGACTACTTTCCCTAATCCTTGGTCCCTACAGGAAACTAGCTAGATGGCAGGGCAGTGGCAAGAGCGGGAACTCCATGCAAGAGGAATAGCCTAGACATGCAAGGAATCTCAGCTGAGTGGAAAAAAGATACAAGCTCCTTTTCTTTGTGTATGATGACAATGAGAGAGGTAATTACAGGGAAGGCTTAATAACTCTTTAAACATACCAAAAACTGCTTTATAGAATAAGAAGGGTTAATTACAGAAACAAAACAAGACCTAGCAGTGTACAAAGTCCCAGAAACACAGGTTTTGACTCCTGTTTTGGAAGTCCTTTTACATCACTAGAACTATCAAGCAATATAAACAATTATGCTGGTTCTCTTGTAAGAAAATGAGGTCTCTATTATTGGGGACATTCAAAGGAAAGGTAGATGACCTTCATATAGATACACTGTGTAATATATTCCACTGGTAGCTGAGAGATAATCCAATATGCCTCTAAAATCTTTCCATCTTTAGAATGCCATTAATCATTGATCAATAAGATATGAAGAAAAGAATTTATGAACCTTATGGATATGATAGATATTTATGAGTAGAGGAAAAATAAAAAATTTGATTTGCTGGTTAAAATTAGTATCAATTTTTTTTAACTCCTTAACATTTCTTGTTAACTCCTATGTGAGAGTGTTATAATTTGATATGCTATTAACTGTAAGTTGTATTTGATTATAACAGGCAATTATATTCAGTTATCATAGTTTGTTGATTATGCAGAATGTCCTTAGTCCATTGCTTAAAAAAAAAACAGAGGGAACAATGACCAGAAAAACAAACATCCTAGTAACTTTGGTGAATAATCAGGACTAAACTTCTGAAAGTTTGGAAAGGGGTCTTTATGAAGCCATTCTGATTATTTACACCATTATGCTCCTCATAAAACAGCCCTCGTATTTTACTGAATCAATATTTCATTTTTTACTGAATTGTTAATTTTTTCTTGTGAATCGATTTCTCTGGAAAACTAGAAATTCTTTTTTTAGTTATGAAGAAGAGACATTTAAAAGTAAAGTCTGTTCTTATTCCTATCTCTTCTGAAACCTGGTGCTGGAAAACTGATTTGAATTTTTTGAAAGGAAATAAGAGAATGTGGAACTAGGTGTTCTAAGACAAATGTAAAGAGATAATAGTCCTTGCAGACTTGAAATATAGACAAGAAGGAAGAAAAATGTGGAAGGCTACTGAGGCGGCAAGTTCTAACAGTTTGTTGTTTCTGTTTTGGTAGGGTAGAAGAGAAAAATGCTTTTAAAGTTAAAAAGTATAAAATGTCCTCTGACAGCATTGTTCCCCTTTGTCATTGCAAAAAGATGAGTTCTGGCTGGATGTTTCCATCTACAGCCCCAACCTCATGTCTCTTCGTGTTCTCCAGTCTTTCAAATAGGGAGTAAGTGAACCAGGCTTTTTTCTCCACATAAACTCTTTCTGTTTAATCCTATTCTGCTGTTTGGCAAGTAACAGGGAGTCCTTTTCTTCCTCTTTAGGACTGAAGTATTGTTTTTATAGTTCATAGATGATCACAGTTTGACAAAGAACCGGGTGTAAACTATCTCTGTTTCTTACAACCTCTCTGTGGCGTGGTCATTAGACTTCTCATTTTACAGTTGAGGAAATTGAAGTTCAGGGACAAAATGTCTTTCACAGCTGGCAACAGAATTCAAACTCCTATTCTTCTGTCCCTAAAATCTGCAGCATCTTCACTACCCAAAGACGCTAGATCCCACATGGTCCCTCCATTTTTAACTTTTTTGAAATTTTAATTTCTCTCTGGTTTAGAAAAGTGAACCTATGCCTTTTCCTCTATTCGCCCCCATTTTCAAATAAATAATCTAGTTGTTATTTGAAAGCAATCCAATTAAATTTGAAAATACCTGTTCTTCCCTAGCCCTGCCGACTTAAAATAGATCTGCCGTCTTCTAAACTGTCATTTCATTTAGTTTTCGCTTGCCCCTTTCTCTTTATAATACCCATTTCTCCACCTCCTTTCTGTGGGGTTATTTTTACCCAAATTAATTAACACATAAGGTCTCCTAAGTAAGTTTTCTTGTTGTTAAATTCCCTTTGCCAACCAATTGTAACATAGGAATAGGCAAGAAAAGATTCTGGTGTTATTACTCCATGTATTTATGTAAGATATATTAGTTTGTGTGTGATGTGACTGCAGGGTGAAATGGACCTTTAGAAAGCCAGATAACATGAATAAAGAATACGTTGTCCAACATAGATAAACTTTTCTTCCATTTTTTCATTCTGGTATCCTCTCAGGGTTTACAAAGATTTCTATTTCTACAGTGGAAAAGGTTTGGGGTACTGTGGGTTGTCTATTTAATTCCTTCTCAATCAGTGTGTGTATTAATTCAAACTTTTTTCTTGAGCTTGATGAATTCCAACAGTGACAACAAAAGACCACTTTGGTAAAGTAAAATTAACTTGGAAAATAATTATGTGCTTAAAGTAATAGAAAATAGGGAAGGTGGTAGGATCCTAGCTAACACATTCCAATTTAAGAAATTGTATTATTTGATTTGATTTGATTTTTTTTTCTTAATACAAATCGTTCCTGTCACAAACGGAAAGGTTTGGAGCAAATAAGAACTTTCTCAGTGAATGCAAAAGAACAAGTGACTTGATTTTGCTTCCTACCTTTCACTGAAGTCATGTAGTCTTTGAAATCCATGTGTAGCTGTCATCGTCAAAAGTTGCAAGTTACCCTTTCCAGAGGAAGCTTTTGCAACGTCACAGAGGATGTCTTTGGTTTTCCTTTGAGTTTCCCAGAGCCCGGGGACAAATAGTTCCCAGCGTTTCAAGACTATGTGTGAACTATAACCAGTGTCGGATAGGCTCAACCCATGCGTTGCTATGGTTGCAGAGGCCCAAAATGACTATTGTAATTAAACAATTAAATTAAATATTTTTGACAAAATGATTGTGAATATTAACTGAAGTTCCTCTCTCAGAGAGCCTATCCATACCAGTGGCTAAGAAGCCATGACGACCCTGTAACTTCTGTCTGTAGTGGGCACTGGTGTTTACACAAGGAGAAGCATGCATTTGGAGGCCTAGATAGGGTAAAAGAAAACAACAACAACAAGCAAAAACCTCTTTTCCTTCAGCAGCCAGGGAGCAAAAGGGAGGCTTTTCCCAAATGACTCCCTGGTTTAAAGCATTGAGTAGAGTTCAAGGATTTGTGAGTTAAAAGGCAGTTTGTATTGCACTAAGTACTCTGTTCCCTGACTTCTTGTGGCAAATCTGCAGCATTGTTGCTTTGTTTTTGGCATCAGTATCGTGGAAGCATTCAATGAACCCACTGAATCCCATGCTGTTGTCCTGAGCACTAAGCGAGCATTCCTACTGACTTTTAATCAGGTAAGCTGGTGTTGCCTTTCCTTCCACACTCAGCATCCAGTCCGCAAACCATACCGGAGTGGTCTGTGGTTTTCGTGGGTGGTACGAATATGATGGCTTCTCTTCTCAGAAAATGAGTGGAAATAAAACAAAATGCTTTAGCAGATTCTCAGGTGGACTCTTTAGCCAAACGACATATAGGGTTTTCCTGCTTTTTGGTTCTCACTGAATTTTCTGAAAAACAATTTGCTGTGTGAATATTTAGCAAATTTTTTTAAAAATGTAAATTACCCCAAACTGTTTTCAAACATACATTTTATAGCCACTCAGGACTCTGTTCAATGTTACTTGAACCCCATCCTTGAACGCTTGATTTAAACTAACCATTCCCTCACTCCTGACTCCCTTTTAGTTTTCTCCATTGGATTTACCCTCATGCGACATTGTTATGGTTTGTGTCTATCTCCTGGCTAGGGTTCAAGTTCCCTTGTGTAAGAACTTTGTTCATTCTATAGCTCTCACTCCTAGAAGAGCGCCCAGCACATGGTAACATGTCAATTAACCTTTATGAAATGCTTGAAAAAATTCCTATTTAACAACTTGGGAATTTGATTTTGTTAAAACAAGCATGCATTAGTCCTATCATTAAATTTTTTGATAAAGAAAAAAATTTTTGATAGTAGGAATTATGCAGCGTAAGGTTTACAAGGTCATTTCAAAAAATATGGCATAAAATCCATGCTGAGTCTCATACCACACAGATAGCCAATGATTTGTGTTTAAATTATATGGAGAAGTTATCAACGGGGTCAAAGGCAACTAAGAAATGGAAAACAAGGAGACAAACTATGCGATTTGAGTAGATCCTTGGTTACTGTAGTCAGTAGCTTCAATAGAGGTGACTTTATGCATTTGTTCAACAGATATTTATCCATCACTAATATATGAGACATCATCCTAGATATTGGAGAATATAGCAGTGACTAAAACAGATGAGGTCTATGACTTTATGGAACTCACCTTCTCCTTGGTAGGGCAAGTGCGTTGATGGAGACAGACAATAAACAATAAATAAGGAAATTAGGATAATTTTGAATAGTGATTTTATGTGTGTGTATGTGTGTGTGTGTGTGAACTGAAAGTGACAGTGATAAGGTAGGGGTAGAGGATAATACTTTGGATTAGATAATACTTCAGAGAGGAAGGCCTCATAGAAGAAGTGATGTTTGAACTCCCTGTAACACAGGAAGAAGCCAAACATGAGGAAAGCTGGGAGTAGAACATTTTAGTCTGAAAAATGGCAAATCCAAAAGCCCAAAAGGAAGCAAGATATTCCCGAACAACAAACCCATTGTTGTTGGACATCGGGGGCAGGGTGGGGAGTAGTACAAGATGAAATGAAAGAGGTATATAGGGACCAAACCATGTGAATGAAAGCAAGAGTCCTCCCCCAAATGGGTGGGAAGAAACATTGTCTGTGAACATGATCTAATTGTCCAAGAAGCTTAATTTCGCAGAGAGAAATGGAATGTTAATTGGTTCAGAAGTTGAATTTAATAGTACATGTTTTTATTTTAAATCAAGGAGAGTTGAACATCCTTAAAGACAAAAAGGGAAGAATTCATGAGAAAAGAGAGAGTCGACTCCTCTTCCTTCAGTGACCATTAGTAATATTTTCTCCCTGTAAAGCACATAGCCACCCACTCAATGCTGGCATTAATCTCATACAGATAGGCTTTGCGTGGTTTGTGAACATAAGGCATCCCTGAAACTTTCAACCCTGCTTAGAGTTAGTTTGTAAAAATCAAAAATGACCTTATAGTTACATTAGTGTATTTATTATGATATTTAAAACTTCTAAACAATATGCTTTGATTCAAGGATTTTAAAGCTGGATGTTAGAGCCCATTTAGTCTAACCTCTTCATTTCATAGGTAAGGAAACTGAGGCCCAGAAAAATATTAGTTTGGCCAAGTTCAGAAAGCTAAACAATGATTTTGGAGACCTTATTTTGTCCCCTAACTGCTGATTCAATGGAGCTGACTCTTTCTCATTATTCTCACTAGATAAGACTTTGCCTTTTAGTTCAAAGACCCAAATCCCAGGGCTGGAAAGATGGATGGATGGATGGGTGGACGGATGGATGTTAGATGGATGGATGGATGGATGGATGGATGGATGGATAGATGTATGATGCATGGATGGGTGGATGGATAATTTATTCATCTATTTAATTAAGAAAGATTGAACAACCACTTGGTTAAACAGTGTGCTAATGCAAATATGAGAGATATTTATAGTTCTTGTCTCCACTTCCTCATGTCCCTTATTTCCTTAATCCACTCCAGGCAGGTTTATAAAACCACCATTCTGTTGAGACTTCTTTTGTCAAGGTCACCAACATCCTCTGTTGTCAAATCTAAAGGTTATTTACCTGTTCATATCTTTCTTGGCATCTCAGCAGCATTCAAAACAATTGACTACTTCTTGCTTTGTGACAACCATTTTCTTCCAGATTCCTCCCACTTCCTGGAAACTCCTTTTCTACCTCTTTAGTTGGCTCCTCCTCTTCAGTTTAACTTCTACATATTAGAGTTCCCAGCTTGCTTCTAGGTCACAGGCTTTTCTCTAACTCCATGCCCAATCTAGGTCAGTGATCCCCAAATGTACATCTGCTACTGAACTCAATCTCTAATCACCTATTTGACATCTCCACTTAAATGTCTAGTAGGTAGCTCAAATTTAACATGTCCTAAACAGAATTTTTGACTTTGTTCCTAAATCTGCCCTGTACCATTTTTCCCCTCTTTGTAAATTCATTCAACAACATTTAACAAATGTCTTCTATATGCCAAGTTCTATTCTAAATACTGGGATGGAGTAATGAATGAAATTCAAATCCCTGTCATCAGTAGCTTATATTCCAGTGGAAGAAGAAGTAGCTCATGCAAGCTAAGCAAATAACTTGTTCAATCCAAAAAGCCCTAGGCCCAGCCGTCTCCTTCACCTTGGCCATTGCAATAACGTAGCTGATCTCTCAGCAGCTATCCCTTCTGTTGTCTAATCTCTAAATAATGGCCAGAGTAACTTTCGTAAAATTCAAATATAAACACAAATTGTAAGTTGGGCATCCCTCAACTTTAAACCTCTAATAGTTCCCCATTACCCTTTAAGTAAAATCTAAACTCATTTCTATGACCCACAAAGCTTTACATCATCCAGTCCTTTCTGCTACTCAGACCTCCTCTTTGTTGCCTTGTCTGCAGCCCACCAACTTCCTCTGTTTCTCTAATCCACTGAGTTGAACCCAAGCCCTTTGCACTTATTTTTTCTTCTATTTGGAATACTCTGACCTCAAGTTTGAAGGAGCTGGCCATTTCTTATCATTCAAAAGTGTCAACTCAAATTCTTTTCATTTCCAAGAGATTCCAATTTAATCCTTCCTTCCACATCATCATGCTCTCTTCCATCATGCTAGGTTATATTCTGTTGGACACATGTCACTACTAAAAGTTATCAGTTTGATTTATTTATTTGCTCTCTGTCTTTGTGCACTAAATGCAACTCTCTGAGAGTACCGCCATGGCCTGTTTTGTTGGCTATCATATCACCACCACCTAGAACAGTGTCAGACATACAAAAATCGTTCAGAAATGTGTGCCCTGTGAACTAATGAATAAACAAAATTAATGAATGAGAACATTATCCCTACACTTTCCTGACATGTAATCTTATAAACCTTACAAAGTTGACATCCAAAGGTCACTTGTAAAGGTGTCCCTCAAGTGAACCTTAGTCCAAACAGGAATTCCCATCTTCACTGCCGTTTCTCAAACCATGTGACATGCTTCAAGGGCACAGCCCATGGCAACTAATTGACATTTTCTTTCTTCCCCTATTCCTTGACTCATGAACACCTTTCACTGCCTAACCACAGAAGCAGTCTTCCTCTTCCCCACCATGTTCTGTCTCCCTGGTCAGGCCCTGTTTTCCCAGTCACCACTCTCTTTTCCATTCTGGGCCTCCCAGTACATCTATCAGTCCCATAGCATGCAGCACATGCTCCTCCTAACTACTCTACTCCAGTGTCCACCAGCATGGCTTTAATCTCTCACTCTTCATAGAGAGCAAGGAGGTGGGGAAGCTAAGTGAATGACATCCAAATACTTTACTGGGGATGGGGAATATGAAACCAACCTTGCGTGTTTATTATTTTTGCCCCAGCACAGTAAACTGGGCAAGTAAACTGTCAACTTCTAGTTGATGTGCTAAGTGTTATAATTGTGTTTTATCTGGGACAGAGTAGAGAGGAGCCACATCTAATTCAGATTTTGGGTGAAAACTCCCAGAAGAACAGCTAACACTTAAGTTATAGCTCACTTAGCTTACGCTTGCCTGAAACCTTACCAATACCTACATGGCCTACAGTAAAACAAGCACTACACTAAATCCTCTTCAGGTAAGTTGTTTAAACCTTGTATAACTATGAAATTCGTGTTCATATTGTTATTCAGTTTGATGGATGAAGAACCTGAAATTAAGAAACTTGCTTAAGATCTCATAACCAGTAAGTGACTTAACTTGGTTACAAACCCAGTTAGGCTTAAACCAGGACCTGGGCATTTATCATTACATAGGAGAAGACTTCAGTCTTCATATCGCTTGAGATAAACCTTGAAGAATAGTTTGTCATGTGGAGAAGGAGGGGAATACTGATACATACCGGGTGGAGGGAACACAGCTATATGACAGCAAGAGGTGTTTTTGAAGCAGCAAGCATTCACTGGGGCTGGAGCAGAAGATGCTGTGGGGAGTGATGGAAACCATTATATATAAATATAATTGTAAATTAGAAAGTGAATGTCCAGTGATTGCTGGTCTCACTTGAAGAGTGCCTGGGATTTATCTTTGCATGCAACTGAAAGCACCTTATGCAGTTTATGTGAAACAAGGTTACTGAGGGGACAGGAGTAAAACTACAGGGAGCATCTCACAATCTCTCTGAGTTTGTTAAGAGATGAATAAACATTTGTGGAATCTGTATTGGAGCAGAACCACTGCACAAAACTGGTATTAAAAAGTGGATTTTAAAGGTGGGCCTCCTCCAGAAAACTCAAACCAAACAGACAACATCCAGATCATTCCTGCTCATAGCCTCTCTCTCTCTCTCCATACATTTTCCACCCATTATTAATAGGCAGAAATGGCTTTGGATGACTTTTTCTTATATTAACACACTTTTCAATGAGATAATATTAATCATTAAAGATTTAGAAACATGTTAAATCTTTACAGGATCCAAAATGCAGCACTTTTATCAGTGAAGTAGGACTTAGGGCAGTATGTCTTTTTCCCCAACAGTACCAGTATGGTGACTTCCAAATTGGCTTTAAGAAGCTTATTCCAACAATTCTTTTTGTTTAAGTTATTGACCTTAAAAAATGATTTGGGATATGTTCCAGATCTTCTGGGGACTATTCGTGTAGGGTTAGGAAAGTTTTAAAACAATTAAATAACAATATTTTGAAGTCTTCTTTTAAATATGATAGACCCTATTGGACCATACATAATACATAATATGTTACAGCTCCAAAATAACATTATTTGGATAATAGTTTATGGGTCATTTTAAAATTGTACCTATAACCAATGCAATAGCCATAATTTCATGTAAAGCTATAAGTAACGTATTAAGATAAGGTAGATGTACAAATGTATTGCTCTTTGGACTTACTGAGGGTTTTTTTCTTACTCTGATGCATGTTCTCAAGTCAAAAATTGATGAAAGGAGTATTTTTAAATTATTTAATAAAAATTGCATACTTTTGTCAATGTTTTCTAAAGACTTTCATTTTCCCATGGAAATTCAGAGCCACCTAGTGACCAAAAATAAAATGTCTAAAATATAAAACACCAGTAACAAAAAATCCCAGCAAAAGAGAAAATCAATCATTTGACCCTGGTCTTTGATATCAAGGATAAAATTCTGTCCAGCTCAGGTCTACAAAATGAGAGTTCCCACAAATTCAAAGAATATATCTTTGGTTTGGGAGTTAAAGACTTTAAATACAGACTTGAGATGGTAGGTATGATTAATTTTTGCAGTGTTTAATATAAATACATTTTACCATATGAGATATGTGCGACCTACACAAATATAGGCTACTATTCCTTAGACTAATAACCTCTTCCTCGATGATGTGATCTACTCTGGAAAATTATAGAGAAGGGGAGAGGGGGGTCTTATAGAAAATAGGTCCAATGGTGTAAGGAACGAGGAAGGTAAGAGGCAGTGTTAACTTGCTCAACTGAAGCTTCTGATTTATATTCATTTTGGAGCATAAGGACTCAGGTAATTCTATTTAATTTGATTTGGTTAAATTCAGTGAAACTCTACTGAGTCCTAATATGGACAAGTTTCTTGGTAAGCATGGATATGGTAAATCTTAGGTGTCTTTAGGGAGCCAGGATGTTTCAGCTTGTTGAAGTAGAGTGTGGTCTGGAAGGACAGATAGAAGGTGAAGGTAGAGAGATAGGACATAGTCATGGTGTGGAACACAGTGGCAGTTACGTGTTACTTTTGGGAGACTTTTGACAAGTCACGGTAAGATTTAGGAAGATTAATCTGGATGCAACATGCAGGGTAGAGATGGGGAAGAGAAGCTCAGTTATTCTGATAGTTTTGGATGGAAGTCATAGACTTACAGCATAGAATTATTAAAGTCAGAAGGCAAACAATGATCAGACAAAAGAAGAATCTTTGGTACTGATATGGGGGTATTTTAAAGGGCGACTCCAAAATTCCTTCCCTAAAATGAGAAAAGAAAAATGATGCCAGTAACAGAAATAAGAACCCCAGGGAAGTAGCTGGTGTGGCACGGGGAGAGTACAAGTCTGGTCCTAACTATCTATTTATTTGTTTTGAAAAAATGTACAGAATCCCTGTAGATGTGGGTGCTGAGGCTGCAGTGCTATCAGCAGGCCTCGGCCAGGGAAACAGGAGTCAGCTCCACTGCTACACCAAGGGTCCACATTACATTCAAGTGACAAGCTCTTTGCCAAGTAATCGTCTTATTTTAATTAATTTATTTAAAATCCAAAACAACTCCTAGAGGTAATTATTATTATGTTAATTGTACCAAGGAGAGAACTAAAAGTCAAACAGATGCAAGGATGAGTTCCCAGTCACAGAAGAACTCTGTGAGGGAGGCAGGCTTCAAACACTGTTTCCATGACACCTCCTGTGGTTGTCTCCAGAGAGGAAAACCAAACAGAGGGGCGGGTGGGCAGGACATCAGTGGCTGAGAACTCTCCCTGTATCCTGTACCTAAACTCAGTGATCTCGGCCATTTGCCCCAAAAGCTTAGTGCAGTTTTACACATTAATAGTGTCAGAAATGTAAATACTGTAAACTTAGAAAAGACTGCGTTTGGAAGTGTAATTATGTTCTTTCTTTTACACTTATTTAGTTTTGTAAGTTTTGAGTAATTTTGGAACTTTAAGGTTTTTTTTTTATTCTCCTGATCAAAGATGGCCAACTTAACTGGAAGAAAAAAAATATATAATTCAAAATCACTTTTTTCCAGATTTATATATAAATAAGTGTAAAAGGAATAAAAATAAAATTTCGAATGATGTTTTATGTATGTTTTTTAACATGCATATTTCTGAAGTCATTAAAGTTTAAAACTGCACTAAGACTTTGGGGATATATTGTATTTATAACTAATGCCATTTCTCTAGGATTTTCTCAAAGCATGGTCCATGGATGACGGCACCAGAATCCCCTGGAGTGCTTGTTAAAATGTGAATTCATGGGGCCTGCCTCAAATGTCTGGGATAGGGGCCAGGAATCCACATTTTAAATGCATTCCTTAGGTGATTCTTTGTGAACCCATGAACTAATATTTATTTTCAATATTATAATCACTTGACCATTCCATAAGAAATAAAGCTTTGGGTTTCATTAATAAATTCTCTATCACCTCCATTATTTTCACAATTATTACCAATTAAGACCTTCATTTTATCAGTAATTTATTGGCATCATCTCTAGCAGAAAAATGAGAATGGTTTATGAGTCCTTTTGTTTAAAAAATTTTGGTCTTAATACTAGTTTTGGTCCATTACTCATTTACATAAGAGTAAAAAGCAGTTTTCAGCAATTCACATGGCTTAGAATATACCCAAGCAATCAATAAAAGCTTCTCTTTGAGTTTGCCAGTTGACAGCATTTATTCTGACAGTAGTTAGTACATCTAAATATTAACTAATTAATCTAGCTTGTAATATTCACTGCTGGTTTCATTGAATGAGGTGGGAGTGGGTCAAATCTGCAGACCATTCAATCTCCAAATGCAAATAAAGTAGCATTTGTTTGTAGGTGGAACCAAATGATTATAAATGAATGGTGGGCCATCTCCTGGGATTGGACATAAAGGTCTTGTAAACGGAGAATTGTATCAACAAACAGCTGTTGGGAAAATACTATTATGCTATAATAGCTGCTATTAAAATCCATTAGCAATCTTGATGGCGTGTTTGAATTTGATGCATCATTTGCTCTAAATAGCGTTTCTTCCAAAAATTTTTGTGGCAGAGTTTATGCAGATTGATAGGCAGTAGCAGCGACATTCTGGGAGATTAATACCAATTACATACTTTGCCTGCGCTGGCTAATCCAGTCCTGAGAAATGCTGCAAATACTGGGGGGAAAATATGCAGCATCAAGACACCCTCCCCCTCCACATCCTCTCACACTTAGTGTGCAACATCCGTTTTGTTTCTTTGACAGACGTTTTCACATTATGAGTGGGTCCCCTGTTTCCCACTTGCTTTTTAATCATCTAGCTTTTTTTTTTTTTTCTTCCCATCCTAGTACCTTTTCCAGGCCCTAGGGAGGCCCCAGGGAGGACACAAGCCCTTGTGCCCTCGGGACACAAACTTGGCGGAAAACATCACATAACTAATGAGATTTTGAAAAACGCATGTGTTGGCAAAAAGAATGCAGCTGTTCCAAGGGGTGGAGGAAGCGTCAGAAAGAGCTGCCAGGAAGAATGGGGAAGTAGCGCCATCTAGCTGGTGAATACAGCAAAAAGCTTCCAGGAGTTTTATTCATCCATAGAGAGGTCAGGGCTGGGTTTACACCAAGCTCGCAGTTCTTGTGCATCCTGTGTGATCAAAATATGTTTCACATAGATTAGAAGAGACATTAGGGCACACATCCTCTATATGTCTGGTGAATTAAATCAAAATGTGATGTTTGTATCTTGAAAAAACAGTTCTTTTTGACACATGCACTTATAAAACCACTCACCAACTGGGGGGGGGGGTGTCAGATTTTCACCAAAGTATCTGTAAAGAGCTGGATTTTAACAAGACTGGGCATTTGAATGCATGTTAAAGTTGAAGAGGCAAGGGAGAATGGGGTTACCTTTCCTACAGTGAAGGTGCAAAACAAAGACTTCTAGCCTTAGGCAGGTCCTTTAACACCTTTTTTAAAGTAAACTCTTATAGAACTCTGCTAAAATTATATTTATCAACACTTTGTATGAAGATAGGAAAACTTTTATTTTAAATATGAATTTACTTAAAATTCCACGTGTCAATGTTTTAAAAAGTACTTTTAGCCATGTCTTATGAGTACCTCGAGCCAGTTCTCTCCCAAATTTTGGAGTCCTAGACTTTGAGTCTTAGAATAAAACTTTTTATTAGTTGAGATTTTTAGTTGTTTAATGTATGCAAAAAAGGAAATGGCAATTTTAGAAGTTTTTTTCTGTTTTTTAAAAATCAAATTCTCTTCTTTAAAACACCTTTAACTCTGTAGTCTATTAGTATTTGCTCAAGTTATAAGTGAAATAGCAAAGCTGGCAATTGTGGAGGAAATGAGGCAGGGGAGGGTGGGATTTTATTGTTTTTAAATTAAATTGCATTTTGTGGTTAGCCTATTATTCAAAGGCATTTTCTCAGTCATTTTGTGTTAAGTAACAAAGAGCGATAAGAAAAGGATACAGAAATGCAAAACATCAGCTAGTTCTGGAACTTCCTGTGTTCGGCTGAAAGGCTGTTGGATGGGCAGGGGCAAGGAGTCTTCCCAAGTTGTTAAAGAAATCTGTGTTGTTAACTGGTTGATACTTAAAATAACATTATAGAGCTCTAAAAAAATTCATAACAGCTATATTAAATGAACACTTATAGTTCTACTATAGTGCTGGTTTTGAAAATGTGTATTTATTGTAATGCAATCGCTATATTAGGGAACGATTTCATCATCATATTTGATTGTGAAGGATTCCATCCTTGAAACACACCAGGGGAACACAGCAAAAGGCACCCAACTAAACAGAACCTTATAAGAGTATATAAAACACACACCAGCTGTCTCAGTTCACAGCATGTATTATGAGCTCATCCATGTCTGGTGTTAGGACTTTCAGTCTGATTTCAGGTAATCCTCTTTCCACAACTTCATGGTAACTCACAAGCTGCAACCCTTCCAATGCTCATTTCCAGAAGCAAAGTTTAGGTCATTTTCAAGATAAAGTATAATTATTATAGTATTTATTAACCACTTAGCATGTGTAAAACTTACCATTTTTATTGGGTTTCTCTCTCTCTCTCTTTTTTTTTATGTGTCAATGATGAAATTTTTGAGGGTTATGTGCCATCCCTGTTTTCCAGTAACTTCTATGGTATTTACCGTGATTTTGCATAGGAATTTTTGGCGATGTATGTGCCACATTCTAGCAGAACTAACTGTGCTGTCTGGCTAGTGCTTCAGGTATACTAATTCATTTATTCCTAACAACAACTTAATGAAGTAATTACCTTTCAAATTCTCATTTTACAGATGAGGAAACCGAGGACAGAGAAGTTAAGTAAACTGTCCAAGGTCATTGTATGTTGGCCAGCCCTGACCCATGAAGTCTGTTCTTGACAAAATAAATCTGGTTTTAGCCAAAGTGGGTGTTTTTTACTGCCTTGGTATATACTTGTCACAAAATAGATGAAGTCACTGTTGAGCATCAATCTGTTGGTGAGCTCTGTTTGAAATATTATTCTGAAATCTCCACTTCTATTTCTCGCTGCTCAGGGTCCTGCCCTTCACTCTCTGTTCTTATTGTAAATGCTTGGCCACTGGGCAAATTTCTCTCCTCTTTCACATCTCATCTCAAGTACCAGCTTTATGAGAGAGCTTTCCCTGACTTCTCCAGGCAGGCTTCTAGATTCCTTCGTCTCTGCTTGTAGTGCTTTTTGTTTAAACCTCCACAAGACAACTTAACATCTTGTATGTTTGGCTGCATTAGAATTGCAGACTCCTTTAGGACAGGAAGCTCAACACATTTTTCCTATCCCCAGAGTCTGACACATAGTGTTCACTTATCTATCCATCCATCCATCCATCCATCAATCTGTCCTTCTTTCTATCCACCTGTCCATCCATCCATCCATCCACCCATCCATCTTTTTATCCATTTGCTCGCTCACTCACTCATCACTCACTCACTCATTTGTTTATCCATTCAGTAAATATCTATTAAGCATTTACATGGACCAATCAGTGCTTTAGGTATCAGGGACATAGTATGAACATGACAAAGTCCCTGTTATCATGGAACTAAAATTCTGTTGGGTGCAGGCAAGACAGACAGTAAGGTAAACAATTAAATATATAATATTATTTCAGGTTTTTCAAAGTGACTTGAAGAAAAGTAAATTGAATCAGGGAATACAGAGGACTTTCAATAAATATCTGTTTAAAAAATAGTTGGATGAATAAAAAAAGAGTAAGAAGGAAAGATATAGGCCTTTAATATAAATTTAAGAATCAAAGTGGTGGAATAAAGAAGTGTCTTATATAATTGATCAAATGGAAAATAAGTGCATGAACTGTCACATCTGAAGGAAATAAAAAAACAAAAAACAGGAGGAGTTTGGCCTGTAAAATCCAGCAAGAAATTAACATTAGAACTACTTGAGAGTACATTTTAAAAAATAATTCTTATGCTTGCCATATTAAGATGATTCATTGGGATATGATAGATTGTTCCTATGGAATTAGTAAGGTTGTAATTCATAAGTAATTCTTATGAATAATTACTTATGAATTAGTAATTCATAAGTAAGAGAGTGACAGCAGAGAGGGACAATGTTAACATGTCGGGGACTGGCCTCTTAGTCTGCTTTTTCTTTGCCAAATCAGCAGGTCCTGTGCAGTCTCAATTTGAGTTAGTCCTAACACTAGCTTTTCTATATATGCATCCTTCCCAATGCAAAGGACTGTTTGTTTGTTTGTTTGTTTGTTTGTTTGTTTCAAAGGATGAGGTATAAAGAAGAGAAGCTTGCAATAATGCATGTTGGAAACAATTACAGATTGTTGAGTCATGAGACCTGAGTTCCAATCCTACCTTTTGCCTGTGAATAGCCATGTGACTGGCCTTTTACAGGTTTGCAATCTGAAACATAATGGATTTTGACTAGTCACTAGATCCATGGTTCTCAACCTTGATGGCACATCGAACTCACTGAGGCAACTTTAAAACACTAATGTGCTCAAGCCTACCCCTGGCCATTCGAATTGGAATCTCAGGGGAGAAATGGGTGTGCCAGGCATGGTGGTTGGTTTTCGACAAGAAATATTATCCAGAATGTAGACCCCCTCAGATCAGCTGTTCTGTAAGGGTCCTTATTACTCATGACAGAAAACAAGAGTGCTTTTGTTTCGTTGTTGTCCAAAGCGCACATTTACATAAGCAGGCTGCTCTCACTTCTAATGTGATTTTGTAGGTTTGTTTTAATTGCATTTTTTAGTAACAAAGGTGTGTAAAAATGTGTCTTTCAAAGGCAATACTTTCTTTAGAGTTAATAGATAGTTTAAATGTCTCATTAGTAGATGAAGTTAAAAATAGCAGTTTTCTTTTCTCTTAGAATTTTCAAAGAGAAGCCCACATGATCTCTTCAAATACTCTGAGATTTAACTACTCAATCTCAGATTATTAAAATATAGAACTTGGACCCTGGAATCAGTCATACTGGACCCATCACTTAAAAAGCATGTGGCCTTAAGAAAGTTATTTTAACTTGTCTGTGCCTCAGTCTTCCACTTAATGTAGATTGGGAATTATATTAATATCCACATTAATCTGTCCAAAAGGATAATTTTGAATAATAAATAAATGAATCCATGTACTATGCCCAGAGCAGTGCCTGCCATGTGGTAAGCAATCAAATATTCATTATTATTACCAACATTTCTATTTAGGAGACTCAAAGCCAGTAAGAAGAAGCTTAAGGTGACAATTTTGCTTCCATATAAGGAAAAAATTTTCTCGTATACCTGTTCAAAAATGGAAAAAGCCATCTCAGGTGGCCATCACTTTTCCATCTATAGAAGTATTCAATCCCATGTTTCATAAACCCTTGGCAGAATGAGGTATAAAAAATTTAATAATTGGGCAGGTGAGTGAACTAAATGACCTTTATGGCCCATCTCAAACCTAACATTCAATTTTGCTTTCATTTTAATTCTAAAATTGTAGGATTTTATGAAGAATACCATGAGTCTCTCTTGAAGAGAAGGAATTTCAATGGATACTCCCAAGGGTGTCGTGTGTTTTCTTGAGATCCAGATTTAATAGTTCTCTACATTTAAATTGAATAGGAGAAAAGTCCACTGCTTTGAAAACCACTAGTTTTCTGATTTATAAAGTTTTAAAAAGAACGTGTTCTGCAGAACCCTACTTTATTTCTATCACAATGACTAACCAAATCTATTTCGTTATTCATTTTGGCTGGCGGTTAGAGAAATCATTCAGAATTTCTAGTAGTATTTTCTGTGAGAATTTTTTCTAAGCAATTTAAACAAACCAAACGAATATTCTGCCACATTACATTATGGATTTATCTAGAATGATTCTCAAGAAGATACAAGTTTTAAATTTTTCTACTTCTTATGACAAAGGCAGATGGGAATCTGAGGTTTATAGAATAATTTACTCTTTAAAAGTGAAATATAAAATGCAAAGTGTTTTTGTTCATAAAATTTGTAAGCATGGAATCCATAAGAAATACTAACTTAAGTATGTTTTTAATTCCAAGCCTTTCCCCTGACTCTAAATTTTAGTAACTTCATTGATGAATATTAATATTATTGACCTTATTAAGGTTTCTGTGTGTGTGTGTGTGTGTGTGTGTGTGTGTGTGTGTGTGTGTGCGCTTGCCCTAGGGAATTGCTACCATCTGTCAGTAAAGAATATCTAGCATTCTCGTGAAGAACAGCTGTTTATACCCATCCAGACTGCTTAGCAGAAGTATGAGAAGAGGCTACTGGTGAGGCAAAAGGAAAGTTCAACTTATGCATTATGTACGTTATGGGTTTAGATTTAGGTGGACTACTGTGTGGAGCCAAAAAGCTTGGCAAATTGATAGAGCAGGGACCTTCTGTTGAACATCAATCATTTCTTTCCTTAAACTTTATGCTTGTCTCCTAGTACAGCTTAGAAAATAACAATGAATTCCTATGCCTTTTGCATTTTTCAGTAGAGACTCAATCTCAGTTTTCATTCTCACAAACTGTCCTTTGGGTATGCATTAGCAACTTCCAAGTTATATTTTTAGATTTGGCCTTTAATTTCTAGACACCTAAGGATGTATTTTAAGGGATATCATACAGCTCTCTTTACTTTCATTCAAGCACCTCAAATTCACAAGGCAAATGTGCAAATAAATGTGAATTTGTTCCCTGCTCTCTAATCCCTTTGCTGCCGCTCTAGTTCAATTACCCAGAACATAGCATTCAAGATTGTGATTGGTCACCTTTGTGCAAATTAGGGCAAAACCCCTTTCTTCAGCTGATAGTGCCTCACCCTCCAAAATAGCTTTGTGAGTTGATCCTGGACTGAATTTCGGCCCCACTTACCCCGGTGTTGGATACCCCTGCTCAGAGCACAGCCTGCAAGCTGTGGACCTGATAGGAAGACTCTTACGAGCCATCTGTATGTAACTGGCTTTCTGATTTTCAGTTTGCCCTGCACATTAAAATGCAAATCTAACTGCACCCTGCTCCCTTGTTAAACCCTTCAGTGACTCTGCATACCTTTCCAAGCGAAACCTCCCTATGTGGCAAAGAAGGGTATTTAGCTTCTAATCCTCATACTAACTTGTTTTCCCTCAAAATCAGGATTTTTTCTCATTATCTTAGGGGAAGAAGTTATTCCTGGTGATAAGAAATGTTGGAACTTTGGTCAGAGTTCCTGCTAGGAAAGAAGTAGAGAGTAATAAGGGAGAAAGGTGGGAATTAAGGAAGATAATAGAGTTATCTCCAAAGAGAAATTGCCCCTAGAGGATTTGTTGTCATCTTTAAGCAGTGTTGTTGAGGAATTCCTTCAAGGGTCCATTTCTTAAGGGAGTCAATTGATTTTCTTCCCTTAGAGAAGTTGTCTTCCCACATCCAGGAACCAATGTAGTAAAGCAGAAGGCCGAGCTTCAGAATTCAACAGAACTCAGTTTGAATTGAGGCTCCCCCTCTGACTACCTGTGTGACATTAGGCAAGTTGCTAGTCCCCTCTGAGCCTCAGTCTCCTCACCTATGAAATGGGAAAGATAATAAGATGATGTGTTTAAAAATCTGGTACAATTCCTGGCACAATGAAGACTCAATAAATAGTAACTTTTTGCATTAGTCCTCTCTGGTTTTAAAGACAGAAAACTAAGTTGACTCTAGTTGAGCAATAAATAAATAAATAAATAAATAAATAAATAAATAAATAAATAAATAAATAAGCGAGGCGGAGGCAGGGGTGGGGTGGTCAGGCTTCACTGGCTTCTATTACTGAGCCATGGAATCTCTTCAGCCTCTTAGCTCTGCTTCTCTCTGTATCTCCCTCATTCTTTTCTTCTGGCCATTTGGGGTGTCACGTGCTCTAGATATACTGGGAAAGTTTTGCTGTCAAAGAGCTTCTGTCTAAGCTCAGGAGCCTGATGTTGTGTAGGATCTCGTGCCCCTTCCTTTTACCTATCACTAGGGGTAGTGAGAGTAAGATAGTACTATGATTAGTCCAGTTTGGCTCACCTGCCCATCCCTGTAGCCAGAAAGAAGGATCTATTAACAAAAGGAGAGAAAGGGTGCTGGGCAGACAACAAAGCAAGAGGTACATACTACTGTTTTCTTTCTCGTTTGCTGGAAGGTAGAATCATTAGCTAAAATCAGGATTCTTTGAACCAATGGCTATGTGGTCTTCATAAGCAACTTGCTGGGGAGAGTCTGGGGCTTAACCTGACACCTTCTCCTTGAGAACAGTCGCTTCTGGGCGAGGGTGACCCATCTGTGAGGAACCAACTAAAGAGGTTCGTCAAAATACAGAATGGTAGCAGCACCCTTTGATCTGCTCTCTGCAAACAAGGTCCTTGTGTGAGTGGTATGAAGCCCTGGCTGATGAGTGAGGTACAGCCATGGTGAGAGCTACAAGCTATATTGTGATAGGACTAAAGAGTTGGGGCTTCTTTCTCAAGGAGGAATAAACAAACAGGGGTTCATAGCGGGGGTAAGAGTGGTAGGGAAGGGAAGAGAGATTATCTACCATGTGGAGAACATTGTGGGAATGCAGAGGATAATGCCAAATTTACCTTTGTAAACCAGATTAGTGGTCTCAGCAAGTTCATATTCAACCCCACACCCCAAGGTTTAGAGTGGGATGGGTAGGGGGGATGCTTAGGTCTAAGGCTGAGTATGCACAAGGGGCGATAAGGAGCAGCTGTGGAGAGGCATGGAAATGAGGCAGGAGCAGGCAGCCCCACGCTTGGGGTAGCAAACCGCCATCTGTGTAATCTCTTCAAGTCCCTGGACATTTGCTGTCTAGCCCATCACCAGTGAGGCTTCTCCCTACTAATAGAAGTTTTCTGTGGCCCACCTTATATTCAGAAAGAAATCTTCCCTAATCACTGATCTAGTGCTTTAACTTCAACTCCTTTATTGCTTTGACCTTGGAATGTTTGGTTTTCCTAGTTTAAATCTTACAAGAATATTTGCCAGCTGAATAAATGATTATAATAACACAGCCTCTGAACTTGGCATAGGAGACGCATCTGCAGAGTTTTTTCTTGTTTGGGTAGATAATGACTTGAATTTCGTTCAGAAGGAACTGACTGTTTAACAAATGAGTTGCTGAAGGCGCCTCAGTTAACTCTCAGACCCACAAGTGCTTATTAGTGCACTTAGACAAACTTGAGCATATGATCCAGACTCTCTACATCATAAACCAAAAACAAACTCATAGTTCTTTTTATTATTCTCTCATTTTCTCTTTATTTTATTTTTTAAATTACAAAAATATATATGCTTATTTTATTAAGAAAAATGGTATAAAATATATAAAGAAACACTAGGTAAATTATCCTGTACTTCTACATCCTCAATTACATTCCCCCAAGGTAACTAAAACTAATAAATGCTATGTTTACACAATTGCATACAGACCTAAATACATATATGTATGGGAGTACATATACATGGAATGATGGAATATATAATTATATTGATGTTAACAATAGGATCATACTATACACATTATTCTGGAATTTTCTTTTCTCTTAACAATATTCAGGTAAATTTCTATATCTAATTCTGTCTTTTAATATCAAATGATATTCCTTTCCATGGTTGGATGAGACATGACTGTCCTTTAATGGGGAGAGACTGTCTCCACAGAGGGACAATCAACTGTTTCAACTTTTTGCCATCATGAAACAATGCTGCATTAAATAGCCTTACATAGTTTTTTTAAAAATTTTATAGAATACTTTCTTAAAACTATTGAATTGTTGACTCATAAGCTATGTTTTTTAGGATTAATATTAATATTGTCAAAATTTCATTATAATCCACACTATTACTAGTGATATTTGAGAGAACATATTGCTTGTATCCTTAGTAGCTCTAGATTTTTCTCCCTTTAAAATTTTAGATACCTCATAGTAAAAATGGTATCTCATGTGTGTTTAATTTGCTTTTTCCTTGATTACCATGACATAGAAACTTTTTCATAAGTTAATTGACCATTTATTTTTTTCTCTCAATTGCAAGTTTATTTCTTTTGACCCCTTTTCAATGGGGTGTTTGCTTTTCTTCTTATTGATTTTTTTGGAAGGTGATGTATGTTAGGGATTAATATTTGTTTTTCAGGTCATTTTCCCAGTCCATCATTTATCTTTTGATTTGTGTATGATATTAATACACCATTTTTGAATTTTATACAGTCAAATATGTGTCTGCCTTATGGTCTTTGAGTTTTTGGTGTTCTTAATTAGCTCTCCAAGTACAGGATTATGTAAACTATCTCCTTGATTTTTTAAAAATAGTTTATTAACTTTTTTACATTTAGATCATTAACCCATCTGGAATTTAATTTTATCATTTTTTTCTTTAGAATATACCAATTATGTTAACACCATTATTAATCAAAAGACTCATTTCCCACTGAGTTTGAAGTACCACCCTGGTCATATATTAAATTCCTATATGTGCTTTCTGGACTCTGTATTCTGGTTCATGAACCTATTGCTAGTGCTGTTAGCTGGCATCCATTCCATGACACTCTTGTTGTGATTATACCAAACATATTTGATAACACCAAGAGAGATCACAATATAATATTATAGTTTAGAGAAAAAGCACATAAAGAAAAACAGTCTTGTTTTATTTGAGAACCAAGACTTTTAGTATTAGCATATCTGACCCAAAAACTCAACTAATGGAGAAATGAGTACAACCATAGCTACAATGCATCTATAGACCATATTTGCCTATGATTGGCAAATGTATTGTACATAAATGGAATTTTATCATTCATGCATATAAATAAATTAAATTTTTTTATGAGTATAACCTGAGCCATTAAGTCTTGACTAGAAATCTGCTTTGAAATCTCAATGTGGCCCCAGTGCTCAGAATAAATTCCTTTGGAATGGAGTTCAAACCTCAATAATTTAGAAAAATGCAGGAAAAGCCAATATAAATGAGTAAGATGTGAATTAGAGATTATTTTTAAAATAAAAATATTTTCTAACTTAAACATAAAAATTTGAATCAAGCAACAGATATCTGATAACTAGAAGAAATTTGGATATTTACCTGGATTACTAGCTAAGAGAAATTTCTAATTAAGTATAAAAATTTTAATTTTAATTATTATAAAATATTTACTTAAATATAAAGATTTTAACAATATGATTCTTAAGCAAGTAAAACATTTCTCTTGCAGCATCTGAGAACCACTCAGTGTTTTCACTGAGAAAACAAATGTGAATTTTGGACAGTCTACCATTTGAATTAATTATTAGAGTTTATATTAATAAGATTTTTCTTTAATGTCCTTTGGTTCTGTCCTTTGAATTGACTCACGATGATGGTCAATCAGAGGAACTTTCAATAGAGGAACTTTTAATTCTAAGTTTATCTCAGCATATAATTAGAAGGGTTCTCTGCTCTTTTCACTGAGCAATGGATATTTAATATTTAACATTTTATTGAGAATTAGTCCAGGTCTACAATCTCTCATCTGCAATTCTGAAATCCAAAATATTCTGAAAACCTCTAGGGTTTTTGAAAATCTTTGACACCAACTCTGATCTGATATTTATAGTCTTTATCCTACAATATGCATTTTGTTGCATGAATATTTGTGTGTTTTAGGGGTGCAGACTAGCATGATATTCATTATGTGTACCATATTACTTTTCTCAGATAAAAACAATCCTGATTTACAAAATATATCCCTGGCCCCAGGGATTTCTGATAAGAAATTAAAGATCTATATTATAGAAAGTTTCAGTGGAGCTTTTTGTTATCATTATTAATGATGGCATCAAAGAATATTAGTGGTGTCATGTATTGAGAACTTGCTGAATATATAGGCACTGCTTTAAACTGAGAGCTCGAGGCTGTAACTCTTCACAGTAAGATACTTACAGCCAGAACTGGATACAGCTGGTATCCTAACTGAGAACTCTAGCATGTATTCTCATATCTTATGTATATTTGTCCATGAGATTTTTCTCTTACCCCCTGGGTCCCTGTTTCATTTCTATGTTGGTGTTCTGTCTGGAAAATAGGGTTGCGTGCAAAGTCACATCTTAGCTTCCTACCTCTAAGTATCTTCCTAAAGGCAAAGAAGTGGATAACTTTGCCCTTGGTTCCTTAAGGCACTTTGAATGAAATATCCTCTTTTATACACTATTAGTTAGTTTGGTTGAGGTCCTTCTCTCTTTCTGTTTCTTTACTTGTAAATGGGCTCAAAAGCCAGCTTTATCCATTTCACAGGTAATTGAGGTTCTGATAAGCTAAGATATATAAAGGGCTGTGAAAGGTAAAAAGTGGTCTATGATAACATAATTTCAACTTCATCTCTCTAAAAATATCTTCCCAAAGAATCTTTAATTCTAAAATATGGCAATCTGTAATTTTAATGTTCAGAGTTCTAAACAGAGTTACATAGAGTTGGATCCTCAAAGAAGAAAAACAATGAAAGCCTGGATGACTCTGAGCATGCTCTGAAACGCTTCCCTCAACAACCATGAATTTTTAGGCCAAAGTTGTCACTTAAGAACCTGCCATCTTCAGAGTGTCAGTGAGCTTGCAGACCCGCAGTGGTTAAATCAATAGTTAATGATGTTCATCATGTAATTTGAGCCTCTAGTTTGTTTATGCTAGACCAACTTTATCCATACTCCAAACAAATTATCTCTTATAATTACCAGCCTGAAGATAAATCTCTAAATGTTTTTCTGATGATAGTGCTGTGGTTGGCAGGTGTTAAAAGTGCCTCCCAGGGACAAAGATTGAAGATGAGCTTGTTCTTGCAAATCCTTCAGGCGAGGATGTTGAGCTTTCTATCCTGCCATGTGCAAAGGAGCCTTGTATGTGCCCTGTTAATGAAATCTAATAGGCAAAGGTCGTATATCTTTACAAAGAAAAATGCAAAGCTGCTATGTGATAAATGGGCTCCATGGGACTCAGTGGACGAGGTTTGGTGAGAAAACCCATGTTTAAACAGTTGACTTGATTTCTCTCTAATGTTTATGCCTTAAATATCTCCTCGTAGTGATTCTCCTACCTGTAGAATGATTAAAATAAATACAAAAATAAGAAATCTATGTGTTTTAGTGCTTTGAACCAAAGTGACTGGTCATCCAGTGTTAATATTAAACTTTAACCACTGGAACAAACTGTTTGCATTAAAGATAAGCTGTAGATCTTTAGGAAATCCTTTTTATAAATTACTTAATATTAATGTCTTTTAAAGTCTCTAAAAAAAGAGAAGTCTTCGAATCTATATGCTTTGATTAGTACTATCAGAATGCTAAATAATGCATACAAATGTGCAAGATTTTATACAAAAATTTGTGCTGTTTAGAAAGAGACTGAAAATCAATATGTTTGGAGTTAAAATGCAAGAATAAGTTAAATCTAGAATTATAAAGAGTTAAATAATTCAGATATTGTTCAATTGAATCGCTGCTGGTTTTAGGAGAAGTTATCAGTTCATTTGCTGTAGTCATACTGCTGAGCTAAGAGACAGTTCAATAAATCAACTCAAGCTTGATGGATTCTTCATTTCATTGAAATGAGTGCATGGAAGAGAAAAGAAATCTCTTAGTATTCCCTCTTTGACAAAAGGGTATGCAAAGAGCCTGAATGGATGAATGGTTGATTAATTTTGCCAGAAATTTTCTTGACAGCAGGAAATGTGTTTTTGCATTACTCTGTTTGCCTGGGATTTATTTGGTAGAATATGAATTATTGCATGTAAATTTGTACCTGAGGCTATGCTGCTAAAGTAGATAGCTCCTGGTGAGGTTTCTGACTATGGAACCTGTAATCTTTTCGTATGGTCTTGCACTCTACACCCTTACGGGTTGCCCTATAGCAGTTTATATAAATGCTTGCTCTCGCTGATGTTAGTAGTAAAGTCGAGTACTGCCCGTAATTCAATATTGGGCTTGGTTTGAGTGATCATCTGTGCCCTTCTCTAGAAAGGATGGGGCTGGAGGCAATCAACTGCCAAAGCTTGATAATTCTGACTCATCAGCCTGGCAGTTTACTTGTAGAGTCTTACCTTTAAATAAGGAAGAGAAGGCACAAGGTATGCCCTTGTGCTTCTATTTACATTACGCCTACAAGTGAGCATGTTTCTTAATGTTATCTCAAGAAGGCATACAGCTACACATGAAAGAACCTAGACTGCTGTTGATGACGCTACACTTTGTGAGAACAGAAATAGGGATAGTTTCTCTACTTATTACTTTATACCTTTCCCTAAAGTAATGATGCTGTGCCACACATGTGACCTTTCCTAGGTCATTATGAAGGATAGGAAGGCTTATAGTGCTCAGAAGCTCTATTTGGGCACTAAGTGATGCTGTGATTGCTTATACTTAAACGTCCCCTGCTGCCACAGTCAGATGCTGGACTACTGGAAAGCATAAGAATGAAGCCATCCATAAATTATTTAGCAACTTCCTGATCGTTTGGTTTTTCTTCCAGGGGTTAACACCAGAACTTCCTTTTCTTTTAAGTACCAGACCAGAAACTATCTTTAGCATAAGACACATCATGTAACATTTTACCTAATTTTGCAGTATGTATATGTTTTATTTACAGACCAACACCAGGCCTCCTGAATGCCTGCCACCACAGTGCTTATACTATTTCTGAAAAACAACATACAGAGAAATTCTCTCTTAAAAGTTTTCAAACACATACCATACTAAGTCACAAAGATGCCGAGTAATTTCATCAACCATCCAAATGTGGTTTCTGATATTTCCTCCTTAGATTACGATACGAGAATGAGAAGAAATTAAAAGAAAGGTAATGTTAAGTTAAATAAGTTTACTTTTATGTTCATATCAGATCTTGCACTTAACCTCAAATGAGGACAGATAGCATACACAAGTATACTAGAACAAAGCTCAGAAAACTTAGATTCCAATTCCTGCTCCACTGTCAAATAACTATGTGTGATATTGGGAATATTCCTGAATGTTCTTGAGCCTCAACTTTCTCATCTATTAAGTGGATACCACCAATTTTTATCTTACAGCCAGCTAGAGAATTGGTAAACGTAAACTAAGATTACTTTGATCATATGTAGAAAAACCAACATTGCTCTATAACATAAATTTTTATTTTTTCCTTATGTGTCAGAACACTTTTAGGTTGAGTCTTTTATATGTCAGCCTTTGTTCAATGATAGCATCCTGGGCCGATGCAGCCTAACAAGTAATCTTAAAGTCTCCCATGGTCAGACTTCCAGCTATTTCTTCTATTTCCCTGTCTTGACTTTATGGGAGTCTAACTGGTAGGCTCCCTCAAGTCTTTTGGTCTCAGTAACTAAATTTTCAGCCTCCATGAAGCTATCCACCAGCTATAAGTACGAGGGGGAAAAAACTAACTTCTTCAATAAAAAGGGGGCTCTTTCTAAAATGTAAAATGTATGAGTTAGAAGAAAATGTTTTCTCTTGAAGAAGCCTCTGCTTCTGCAAATGTCCACTGCTTATAACAATCACTTAGTAGGTTTTCATAAGTTGTAGATTTGTTTCTTTATTCATATTTCCTTGGTTGTAAGTGACAGAAATTCCACTCAAATTTACTTAAGGAAAACAGAGGACTAATTGCTCTGGTAAGCAATAATCCCAGGTAGAACTAGCTTCTGATGCTCTTGGATTCCAAGTCAAACTATGTCATCAGAGCTTGTCTTTTTTTCTACCCTATGCCTCTGTGTTTCTCAGTATTGGCTTCATTCTCAGGTAGCTCTTCTGTGATTCCCCAAAATGACTGTGGGCAGCTCCAAACTTATGAGAGTCTTAAATCTCAGGATCTTAGAGGAAAAGAGAGCTTCACAAAACTCCTGTGAAAGCTCTGATTGACCAGGTCAGATCACATTTTATTCCCAAAGCCATTATGTAGCCAAATGTATGAAAGATAGTTGGACTAGGCCTGAGTTACCTGCTGCACATAGAACTCAGTTTGGGGGTAAGGGCAGCCCCATATTAGGCATGTGAAGTGAGGAGGACTCTTCCCCAAAAGAAGGAATGACAGACAGACAGAAACACATATGTCTATGACAAATTAAACTCCTCTTTTTATCATAAACTGAGTATTGGTTATTTACAATATTCCAAGCACTGTGCTAGCATTTTATATGAACTATGTCATTTAATCCTCTCAATAACTATGAAGTAGGTATTGTTATTCACATTTTTAGATGTCAAAATCAAGGCTTAGAGGCTAAGTAACTTTCCCAAAGTCATGTAACTATAAATGACATAGCTGAAAATCAAAGCAGAGACTACCTCATTTCAGAGCCAGGGATCTTCATTGCTTCACTTTATTACCATCTTTTCTCTTATAGGTTCAATAATTTTAAAATCGAAACATTTTTTGTTTGTTCATCATCCTCTCCTTTATCCCTGATAGATCCTAGCTTCTGAACATCTTTTCATCTTAGAATTATTAAATTATGCATATCAGAACTTGAGGGGACCTTATAAACACCTACCCCACCTCATCATTTTGATGTAAGGAAGAGAGATGATTTAGAAACTGGAAAAAATCAACTCGCCAGAATTTGATTTGCCATTTCATTCAACAGTACTTAACCTGAATCCCTACACAGAACTTCAATAAACACTTTTCTTTGATAATTTAAGATACCAGATTATTTAAATAATTCATGTTACCTGTCTTTTGGAAAGAGAAAACCTAAACATTGTTAGACACTGACCACTTTTAGAAAAAAATGACTTTATGGACCACAAAATTAATAACAACAAAAACCCTAAAAGAATAAAATGATACTTGCTGTTTTATGGCACTGGGTAGGAAGTACCGTAAACATAGGGGCAAATCAGTGAATTATCTGAACTCTGATAATTCATATAGTTCATAGGATTGTCCTGAAATATTGTAGGTGAGGATTTTAATGAACTTAGATGACACCTCATCAACTTGGCCTCTTAAAAATCATAAGGAAGATCTGCGGTTTTATGATGATTCCAGAGAAACTATATAGTTAAGAAACAAAATCAGAGGTTTTTAGTTTAGAATAAGCTCTGTTGGTCAGCAACATCATTTTAGCTCTAAAGCTCTTCCTGTCCGTTTTTCAGATGTTGGGGCAGCACTATTACATGTGTGCTGGGATTGTACTCAGAGACGTTGAGCCCAGCTATGCAGGAGGCAAAACGCTTACTTCTTAATTTCTCCCAAGGACCCATAACTGTGGCATACTCAGTCATGTAGAAGAGTGGTCTCTCTCAAAAGGTAGAAAAATGACTCTACTGTTATTTTCCCAGCTAGTCAGCTGCCTAGCTATTTCCAAAAATAAATAAATTAAATTAAAATCAATAAAAATGGCAGAATTGGAGAAGAGAGGCAAGACTCTAAATCTATACTGAGAGGTATTTTTGCAGACCTCCCCTCTTCCATCACCAGGTAGAAGGCTGGGCACAGTGCAGAAAGCTGCCCTGATGCCTTGTCTCACTTCTCAACAAGGAGGGTCAGCTCTTAAATGTTAAAAGTACCTATGGCCAGTGGTTTATATGTGTGTCTATCATCTGCCTTGAAATGTTCGGCAGTCTAATTCATTCAGATTTTAAGAAATGCCGGTGATTTTCAGTTGCTTTTATTGAATAATATATTCTTTTAGATACTTTTAGCACGTTCAAAAGAAGATTCTTCGGAGAGCACAGAAGCCATCCTACCTCTGCTCTCTTCCCATCAACTAGTTTGAGACACAAGGATCATCACAGGTTAGAAAGCACTGTTTTAGAGCACGGGCTAAGGCTGAAGACACTGATGGAGTTCAGAGAAGTGGGAGGTTAAAGGATGTACTCCATGAGGCAGAGGAAGTCTGAGTGAGAGGAGCAGGATTTGGGAGGGGATCAGGTGGAAGGGCAGTGCATTTCAAGCAAGGGTGACCTCAGCCTATTCCAGAGTTTCCATATTTGATACAGAAGATGCATCTTTGAGTTGGAGAAGGCTGTTCACCCACTGAGTGTGTCAACTTGCAGATATGTGTGCAGGATTTCTCTATGGAAGTTTCTGTTCAGTAGTCAGTGCTGAAGATGAAGTATCAGTGTGTTCAGCAGGAATCTTCGACTAGGAGAAAGTTGCTTCTGTCCAATCTTCTATCCAATCCGATAGGCATATAGGCATTGTTGGTGGTCTTTTAGGCTGAGAGTGAAAGCAGAATTGAGAATAATAGAGAAAGCAGAAAAAAAGATAAAGACAGAAACACATAGAGGCTTTCTAAACCATGAGCCTTGGCCCAGAGACCAATTGGGTCATTGGAAGTCCACTTCTCCCTCATGCAGTCCATGTCAGGAGGAGCTGTCTTCGAGGGCCATGTCAGAAGCCAGGATTAGGAAAGATGGATGCTCTTTGAACCTCACTTATGGACATCTCAAGCCCTAGGAAAAACCAGACACAGGAAAACTACACAACCTGAGTACTGCACATGCTTTAAGTTAGTTGGGACAGCTAACTAGAGACTATGGGCAACTGGGTTGCTTGTTTTTGCCGCTGTACAAGAAATGAGGAAGCGTTAGCAGTGGCCTGATCTTAAAGTTGGGGTAAATAAAAGGCAACAAAATAGAATAATTCAAAACATGTCAAAAATCAAGCCAAATGTTTGTATGCAGAGAATTCTTAGAGGCTCTAGACCAGGATAGACAAAGAGAAGCTTGCAGCTTCAGGTCACCCTTTTCCCCAGAGAACGTGTCTGTGTACAATTTTCTATGACAGAAAGATGTTAAGAATATTCATTGTTTCCATGCAGATTCACTGTTAGCATCATCTCTTTTGTTGTCATTCCAGGATGGACCCCTCCTTTTTAATGGCTTGTAACAGCATTGGTTAATATCTTGCTACTGAAAATGTGGTCCATAGACTAGCAGCAAAGACATCACCTGGGAGCTTATAGGATGCTGAATCACAGGCCCCAACCCAAACCTGCTAAATCAGAATCTGCATGTTAACAAAGTTCCCAGTGACTTGTATTAAGTTTGAGAGGCTCCGGGTTAATATATCTTATGACCCAAAATGGTTATTTTGAGGGGTGAGGAGGAAGGGCCATACACCTTGCCTCTGATAATAGAAGCTCTCTAGAGTGTCCCCTTTAAATGAATTTAGTGTTTAGTAAGAATCAGCGGTTTGCTTCCAAATCTGTTCATACCAGTTGTACTAGTTAATAATAATTACACAATTTAAAGAAACAGATTAATAGTAGTAGGAAAGGTAGCTGTTTCTAAGATGACTGCTTTAGAAAGATTCAATGAACTAAACTGAAATGAAACATACTCTCAATGAAATATGTTCTCAAATTAAGGCAAAATAGCCATAAAAAATTGAGAGGGAATTGTAAAAGATACAGAAAGAGTCTGCATTCAAATTGTTTCACATATCTCTGTTTTTATTCCACATTAATGAAACTGAAATTAGTAATTAAAAATTATATTTTATATGTATGATTGATGCAGAAGGGTAAGTTCTTATAGACCCCACTCAAGAAATATTTAAAAAGCTGTTGGCCCTATATGAAGGTTATAACTAGATGTGTAATTTTATGTTCAGATTCAAATACAATTGCTATCTTATTTTATAGGAAAACATTTATTTTTTAACAATTTCCCTCTTCAACCAGATTTTTAATTACCAACTTCTTGTCCTAATCGTATTGGCTAATATAAATAAAAACATAATAGAAGACTTGTACTCTATAGCTTTATTTTTAAAGAGTCAAGGAAAGTTTAAGCAGGGAGAGTTTGGGGTTTTTTTGTTTCTGTTTTGGCTTCAGTGGACTCTTCCTTCTTCATGTTAGGAATTTGAGGCCAAGAAAGGTGAAATTTTTGCTTTGGATCAAAGTGTCATTCTCAAAGTGTGGTCCTCAAACCAGCCATATCAATGTCACCTGGAAGATTGCTATAAATGACGGTTCTCAGCTGGCCCCTGACCTATTAATAGAATCAGAAACCCTGGGAGTGCAGCCCAGGTTTCTGTTTCCAGAAGCCCCCTAGGTGAATCTGATGCTGCTGAAGTTGGAGGCCCATCGGTTTACTATGACACGGCAAAAGCTGAGAATGAGAACATGTTTGCCAATTAATCTGAACTATTACGCTGTAGGGCTAATTTGTCAGGCACTTTCTCTGAACCTGATTCTCCTTTTAATCAGAAATTTTAGAGTTTACATAATTGCAATAATGGGCTACAACAAAAGAATCTTAGATAGAAAAGGATTCTTTCTAACATATATAAGGTAAAAAAATAATCTCTAAAGTATACATAAGGACAAATAATTTCTAAAAACTTAATTGACAGATAAATTTACTGTTAATATAGTTGTAGCTGTTGGTCCTGCTGCTGCTGCCATAGGGGCTACCGTATCGAGGGCTGACTCTGTGAGAGATCCTGGACTAAGCCATTTAAATTGAAATCTCATGGGATGGGGTCCACGTATTTGATTTGTTATTTTACAGCTCAGGATCGAAGGTCTTCTCAGGTGAACCAGTGATGCAGACATGTAGGTTCAGGTATTCAGGCTCAGAAATGGATTTTGATGAATTTTTTCATGTAGGCTGTTATCAGGCAAAGATGCTAGCCATTCCTGAACACTTGCAATTCTCCAGGCATATTGCATTGCCCTCAAATATCTGCTGTATTTGGGGATTACCAAAATGGAGTTAAAATAAATAAGCATGTCATTTTCAGGAATCCTAGGTATAAAGTTTGGTGTATTAAAGTATTCTAATTACGTATAACTTACCTGGATTCATACAATTTTTCTAGACTAACAAAGCCTTGGAAAACACCTACTAAACCTCTTTTTCCTAGAATAGGAAGTAGATGTTTAGTAAAATCCTGCCTCTTTCTTTTAAATCATTCTATTTTTTTCTTTGAGAGAATCAAAATGCTGTTTATTTTATAAGCATACTACTATAAACTAAAAGATAATTGACGGAAATTTAAAATTTTTGAGCTTAGAAAAAGGAAATATTTGGCAGTTAGTATTAAGTATTTGTGTAAATGTCCCTGTTTTTTTTTGTTGTTGTTGTTCTCCTACCTCTTAAATTAGACAGAGTTAATGATGTGTCATGCTTTACTTATGCCATAATGTTTCTAAAAACATTTAATGCGATATAAATTTTTTCTAAGTTTGCAAGACTCTTCTATGATTATTCTCTAAAGCAGTGGTTCTTAATTAGGGTGTTTTTGTCCCTAACTAAGGGCATTTGACAATGTCTGGATACTTATTTGATTGTCACAACTAGGGGAGGAGTTGCTATTGGCATCTAATGGGTAGAGGCCAGTGATGCTGCTAAAAGTCCTATTATGCACAGAATAGCCCCTCAACAAAAATTACCAAGCCCAAAATGTTAATAATGCCAAGGTTGAGAAGCCCTGCTCTAAAGTTATTTCTTTTTACCTGTTATGAATTTCAAGGTTTTTTTTCCTCCATAATTGGTGTGCTTAGAGCCTTTTTATAAATAACTCTTGTATAAAATAAAAACATATAAATACAACTCCTGTTCCAGCAGAGTTAGCTCAAATACTCTGCCTTATAGGAAGGGCTCACAGATCTTTCTAATCTGTATTTAAAACATTTCAACACCTCATGTGTATGGTGCAAATAGCATTACAGTTTGACACTGCTGAGATTTGAGTATCTGAAAACTTCAGGGACCAAAAAGATAATCCCTCACCTTGACCTGAAAGAATAAAGATTAAGAGGCTTGGCCTCTTTTTCCTGCATTGATTCACAGGCACTACATATTTTTGACTGATTAAGCATAATTTTTATTTTATAAGCTTAACACTTTCATAGATTTGTTTTGTCATTCTTCTTTATGGGATACAACTGCCATATAAATGAAAGTTAGCTAAATTACTTTCCTGAAGTTATCTTTTCAAGCATCATGTTTCTTCCCTTGACTAGACTTGGTTAGCAGGAAATTAAATGGGAATTTGGGAAATTATATGATGCATGTGTGTAGGGGTGTTAGAGTGTGTGTGCATATGCATCTATGCCTGTACGTGTGTATGTGTTTAGGTACGTGTTAGTCCCTTGTGCTTGATATCTAGGGTGCACACCTATGGGTTTATCTGCTCAGCATCCCTTCTTCTAAGAAATTACTCTTACCCATCTTTGTTATAACTCGTGCCATATCTGTATTTTGCGATCTTCCCAATCCACCTCTATTGCTTGGTGCAGGCCAAGCACCCAACCCAAGTGAGAACAACCAGAATTCCTTCTCCAGGTTTTTCATACTCAAAACCAAGAAGAGTGGGCCATGGCTAAAGTGAAAAGATCTACACAGGAGCTGCAGCCACCCATGTTTTCCACCACATGGAGAACACTAGTTGGCTGCAGGAGAGGAGAATGAAGCCAGGAAAAGAGAATGGAGAAGGTGGGTGGCCACCCCATAATCCTGGCAATACCTATTACCTTCCAAGCTTGTCCCCTAGTTCTTCCTTTGCTTCTTCAAGAATGCTCCCCACGTCTTTCTGACTTCCTTTTACTTTATTTAAACCAGTTTGAGTTAAGTTCCTGTGACTTGTGACCAAGAGAGTCATGACAACAGTGTCCCTATCTGAAGATGAATTCCTTAAGCTCCCCCCACACAGACTTCTCCAAATGAAAACAAAACCACAAGCCCCAGAGTGTATCTTTTCAGGAGGGGGTTTCTGGTAATTAGCTTAGATTGCAACAAATGGCACACACAGACTGTTGGCTCTGCATGTGTGCTCTAAGATTGGTGTTTACCCTATTATATTCCAATTAAGAATGTCATAAAGTTTATCAGTGAGCCCATGAAACTAGCAAGAATGCATATGCGAGTGGTGAGAGGTGTGCGCCTTGTTATATAGATTTTTTTAATCTTCAAAAAAATTAATTTCATTGGGTTGATAGCACAACCATATTCCCCACTTAAACTTGGTGATGGTTAGGTATTTTTAGCAAATGAGTTGTCAGCAGAAAGGCTTCATTAGACCCATCAGGGTATCTGCCCATGAAGAACGAATCCCAAACTGTACTGGCAGTTTCCTTGAGCCAAAATGATGAAGCACCTCTGACAAGAGCCATATTGTGCTCCCCATGTGAGGAACAAAAGAGACAGTGTGATCTTCATTTGGTCAGGTTAATATTGACACAGCTTAGAAAAATCAGAAGTGTGTGTATGTACATGACAGCAAGCACTCCAGAGACTTGACTGGTGGTTTCCATAAATCAGAAAGGGGTATGCAGAGAGGAAAAAGGTCTCCTGCTTTCTTGAAATATTATTCAAACTAGATGATTTATTTTTACAAAGGGAAATAAACAAAGCTGTAAGTGTTCAGGCTCATGGCTCAAAATAAGCCAATAGGGATTTTTTAAAACATCTACATACAACTATGGAAATAATTTATTATTATTATTTGATCTCTAGTGTGTTGCCTAGGTTCTACCACTTCAAAATAATGCATGCCTAATGAGTGGATTTTCCATTATGTATGGGTTCTAAGTTATGTGTTTTCATGTAGAAATCCTTATGAACATGCATAAATAAAAAAGGGACCCTTAAAGGGATCAACAGTATAACCCTTTTCACACCGAATCCTTAAATCCATACTGTATCAAAAGGATTTGATGATTATCGTTCTGTCCTTAAAGAAAATGTAAATTAACCTGAGCTAGTTAATGAGATGGTGACTTATTTGTCAATGATTGGTTTTGAACCTCCCTACGTGCAAGTATTCAGTCTACTATTAACTAGTTGTGAGAGTCCACTGAGGACTAGTCTTCTATGAAGTACAGTAAATGTAAGCTTCTTTTTCCAGGGCAACTCTCTATTGGATTAACACTAGTTCTCTTTATGATGGAGATAGTGAGGATGGGTCAGGACTTCAATTCACTTAATTTCAGGTTGATCTGAAACCAGCCCACTTCATTTCAAGAAGTCTTTAACTCAAGCCTGTGCTTTCAGATGAATTATCTCCCAGTGCACTCTCCCCTGTCTCTGGTCATTAATGATATGGTTATAGGAGGTAATAGATATTTGTCTCATGACATAAAAACTATGACTTTCAGTTTTCAATAAACATGTGCTATCCTACTCTGTTCTTGAATTCTTGAACTCAAATGATGACCTTAGAAAGGTGATTGCTTAAAAGACTTTTGGTGTCTCCCCAAATACATGTGACATACTTGACCTAAATTGAAGCAACTGTACATTGATATTTAATCTTGTCTTTGGTCGTTGTGCCTTTACAAGAGGACTTTGCTTGAAATGATGATGATGATGATACTGTAGGCTTTCCCTATTAAAATGTCCACTCTTTCAAGGTAAAACTAACATCTTTTGTCTCCGACCTACCTCCTACAATCCTAATTCCTAGTTTTCTCTGGGCTTTCGAGCAGAAGAAAAGAAATGTTGAGGGCATCCTTAGATGATGAGATTTTTACATACTGAATGGTAAAGTGAGATTCTTCCATTTTGTGTGTCTAAGCTATTGGAGCAAGAAAAACTACAATACATGAGAATGATTCTGGATAACCAGTGACTATACCAGTTTCCCTGCTTTTAATTTTTTTCACTATGTATATGTGTATGCTCATCTTTTTTAAAGTACATATTGCTGCAAGAATATCAGAGCAATCTTCTTTATAAGTTTCTTTGGGCAAGTTTTCAATTTTAGGTTGATGAAAATATTCTCATTCAAATATAACATAGAGGTAAGAACATGGGCTCTAAGGTAAGACTACTTGGGTTCGAGTCCTATTTTCCACTTGTATAAGCTGTGTGACATGTTACTTAACCTTCCAAAGCCTCCATTTTCTCAATGCAAGACAAAGATGATGTTATTCATTGCATGGAGGTATCTGAAAGTTTAAATGGGATGATGCAAAGTATTTAACAGAGTGCTTAATGCAAAGCAGTGCTTTATTAAGTTGTTAGGCAATGTACTACTGGTTTAAATGAAAATTATATTGAATAGTGTATATATGTTACATATTCATCTATATATTGTAATATTTTTAATTTTCACAAAATCTGTTCATAAAGGACTTTTTCTTTAGCTATAAAGAATGATAATGTGTACTGTCTATTTTCAAAACATAATGTACAATATAGTTTTAATAAACTATAGTAGTTTGTACTTCTAAAATATTTTGGCTAGCTTATAAATATAAGAACAATAGAGTTTTTAAAAAATGGCATCTGGGAAAAACATGGGAAATATCTTTGCTTACCAATTAAAGGGTACACAGAAAACAGAATAAATAAAATCTCTTAATTTATGCATTTTGTGTTCTCATAAATCATTTTCCTGTCAAAATTATCAGACTTTATTATTGCTGAATATTTTAAACATCATAATGGAATTTGGGTGGCATAAATCATAAAGCTTTCAGTTAGAGCATTTGTGTACATACCTCAGCATTTTTCTTATATCTCGATTAAAAAATAGCCTTCATTCTAGAAATAAACCCATGCAGAATATAAATGTCAAACCATACTCTTAAATTTCAGTAACTCAGCAATCCATGCTGGCCACTGTGCTTGCAAGGTAGTTATGGCTTGTCAAACTGTGTTTCTGAGACTTACTGTTCTCAAAAATGAAGCTGCACAGCTTTTGTTTTAATCTTGGTAGTAATTTTTATCTACAAATATCCTACCTATGGATGATTCCTGCTCACTTGATTTTTCTATTTCAGACATAATAAATCTGGAAATAGCTTGTTCATGACATTAAATAATTTGTTTCATTTAATGAAAGCCTTACTCAATATATTTTATTTGTGATTTTTAAGAGAGACAAGTGTTTGGGATTATGTGTTTTGACCAGAATGCTGGACCTAAATGGAAAGTATTTTCATTAGGAGTAAAATCCACTAAAGGCTATATGGTACTTGGAGGCAAAATGGTGCAAATGATGAAAAAGGCTCTGTCCATGTGATTTAGCTGAAGGAAAAAATCACTACACATTTTTCTGATACTTTGAAAGCTGCTTTACGTACAATGGAAAACAGGAGCTCATTCATTGAGTCTAACTTGAAATTAAGGACAAAGATTTCATTAATGAGATAAATACTGCCTTACTGAGAGTTTCTGTAGCCTACATCATTTTAAAAATAATTTTGTTTCATTTTGACTTTGCTTAACTTCTTCTATCCTCTCACATCTAGGAATGTAACATGTGAATCACTTATATGACTTAAAAATATGTTATTTTCATTTAAAAGTTTGCATATATTGTAAAGGATATAAGGAAAGAAGTTATAATATGAACAACCAGTTTCCATACCAAGAATTTGTAAAATACTCTCTATGAATTGGATTAATCCCATGAATCCTTAGAATGATCTTTTGATAGCTTAAGAATTAGGGAAGGAAAGAGATCTAATGTTTATTGTCTACTATATACCAGGTACTGGGCTGGCTTTTTTATATATGTCCTTAATTCTTACAATGGTCCTATGAGGTAGGGGATTATGGGGATGGAAAATTATCAGAGTCAAGGGTTAACCTCATGGTCACACAACTCCAGAGCTTCACTGGAAACCTTAGAGAAGGTACCCTAAAATAATGGAGAGACACAATCAGATTTTAGATTTGCAATTTGGCTAAATAATGATGACTTTAATATCAGGGTATCTCAATGTCCATTGTACATTAGATTTTACTATATATTATTTGAATACATCTAGAAAAAATGTTGAATTTTATATGATTAGAGAAATTATTTTCCACTTAACACCATTATCAGTGTTTTCTTGTGTCATTAAGTGTTCCTTGATAATGTGATTTTTAATAGCAGCATAATATTCTTTTGTGTGACTCTTCCATAGTTTATTTAACCACTTGTTTATTGTTATACATTTAGGTTGTTTCTAAATTATAGTTATTAAAGTAATAATTCAGTGAATAGCTGTGTCCACAAATCTTTTTTGTGCATATCAGATTACTTCTCTAGAATATATTTCTAATAGTGTATGAGAGTACACATTTAGAAATATTTGCCAATAATAGGAAAAGAAGATAAAATATCATACTATCAAAGAATTTCTCTGATTATCATTGAGTTCATATATTTATTGGCCATTTATATTTCAACTCTGATTTGTGTTTTATGTTCTTCAACTACTTTTCTATTGCTGTATTTAGTTTTTCTCTTTGGCATATAAGATTATGTTTTAATATATAAGATTATATAATCTCTAGAACATTAGACCTTTCTCCTCCCAGTTTAAAAACTAACAGTTAATAGCTATTCCATTGAGAAGCTTTTGAGTGGGTTATAAACAAAAATATGCCATGATTTTATGTACGTTTTTAAAAGCTTTCGCAATGCTGTGTAGAGAACTGATAGTAGGGAGACAAAAGGAGCTGCAGGGAGACCAGTTGGGGGGCTGTCACTAAATTTAAAACAAGAAGTGATGGTGACTGTAGCTATGATAGTAATAGACATAGAGAGAAGTGAGAAAATGTTTGGACTTGAGCTGTGTTTCAGAAGCAATAGGATTTGCCAATAGATGAGGAATGAGGAAAGAAAAGAATCAAGAATAATTCCTAGATATTTGGCTTGAGTAACTGGATGGATGATGGTGTATTTAATGGTGTGGAGGAAACTAAGGCAGAGGTAGGTCGTATTTTATTTTAAATGCTTACTAGACATTTACATGAAAATACATGGATAAACGAGGTTAAAGTTCAGGTGGATGTAGATTTGGTTTGTCACTGGCAGATAAATGACCTGAAAGCATTGTGACTGGGTGAGATGCCAGAGAGAACATGTAGATGAGAAAAAGGGTTTGGAAATGAAGTCTGAGGCAGTGAATATTTAGAGGTCAACTAAGGTAGAGAAACCAGCAAAGGCGACTGAGGAGTAACCAATGAGTTGAGAAAAAAACAAAGAATGCGAAGGAATTAAGTGTTTCAGGACAAAGGATCAACCTCATGGAATTCTTCAGAGAAGTCAAATAGAGTAAGAACAGGAAAGTGATTTTTGGATTTGACAACCTGGAAGTGATTAGCACTTTTGAGAACAGCATTTTCAGTAGAATAATGGAGACAGAAACCTGACAGGAGCCAAAGAGATAAGAATAAATGAGCGATGTTAAAAGAGTGGGTTTTCTCTCCCAACGAATATCCCAGTTAAGTACTCAAATGTTTACAAACATCATTTAGATCACTTTTATTTCATGTGATGCACTGATGCTTTCAAAAATATAGCGTAAAGACTAAATTTTTCAGAGCATGGAGTGAGAGAAAAAATAAGATTTTGTGAGGAAATGGAAATTTCCACTGCATTGTCCACATCAGTTTCAACCACAAATATAGTAACACTATTGGATACTATCGTACACATCTCAGGTTTTGTATTGGTTAAAGTGAGCTGTAATCATTTTGTTTCTCTTCCTTTTGTCATTTTAATCATCAATCTCTTTTCAAGGCCCATGAGGTCTATACCTTAGCTTTGGTAAAGAACTAACAGACTTATTCTCTCCACATTTCCATACCTTCCTCCTCATTCCAAAAATTAGGAATCGCTCTAGGCAAGAAACTTGTGCACCTCAAAAATGTTTTAATGATTGAACCTTGGACTCATGAGTGACAAAGAACTCTGACAGGAAGCAATTCCCATCCTTCCTAACTGATGGGAATAGGCTGGCTTTCTGTCAGTCGATTCCCAGCTGTAATAATTAGTGAAGTAACTTCCTAATTCCATGCTGCAGTCTTAGGCTGGGGTCATATTTCAAATGTGGAAGGTTGTATGGTATGGGCAGGGTGGTAAATTAAGATAAGATCCCTTTATTTTTTAAGCCTTTGGCAAATTGAGTGGAAGATATATCTGTACGTGTATAATAATTTTAAATTAAGGTGGGGAAACATTCTGGAGACATTTGAGCAGGTTAACAAATAGTATTTGTAATACATGTAACTAAAACAGTAATTTATCAGGTAGAACGCAAGATGGTGGGGAATAAAATGCCAACTGTATCTACAGTTGGGTTGTGTTTGATGATGAAGTGCTGTTTATTCAGGCCCAGCCTAGCTTGTCAGCAACATAAGAGCCATCATAGCACATGACTCCCTGTATAGCTAGAAGACAATAAATAAATCTCCTATGCAAACAGCACCAGCAAAAAAGTAGAACAAACAGACTCTGCCTCCTGATTCCTGAAGATTCTCACTCATTCCCTTGTTTAATTCTGTTTTAAACATGAAATTTCTGACATTATATTAAAGCCAGTAAGATCAGATCTGGTTTGGACAATTTTATTAGGGTAGCTAGGATATAGTTGTTGATAACCTCTATTCTGAGGTTACTGTAAAATGTGAATATTTTGGTTATTTAATATGCCTAGAGTGACTCACATGAATCTTTGTTTTTTCAATACTTCATTTTAACCTGTGGAACTCAGGAGCAGCCTGAGGAAACTGGGAGGGTGTTCCTCAAAGGTGTTTGATCCTAAGAATCATTTGAGGTCATAATGAAAATACAGATTCTTGAACCTAATCCCTGTCCTGCTAAATGAGAACCTCTAGCAAGGTGGCCCAGAAATATGCACCATGGTGATTTTATGATGAGGATAGTGTGAGGAACGTAGAGCTGAGAGCGTGAGTCAGGAAGTCCTGTGAACAACACTTATATGGTGATAACATATAAGTAACTTGCTGTCCATTCTTTGTCTTACTTCAGAACCGAATCTTCTCTTATGGTTCAATGAAGGCAAAAAGCTCACTTATTGAGGTTCTTAAATGGATAACACCAAATGATGGTTGAAATAATTTTGTCTATTGAATGCACAATTGCTTATATATATGAGGTTCATTTTTCTTTTTAAGGTTCCGCCTAAATATCTACTTCTATTGTGGGTGAATTAATTTTTTAAAGTATCTATTTAAAGATTGTTATTATGGGCATTTGGACAATAAATAAAAAGCACAAAGGCTGACATTTTGGAACCCATACTTTCCAAAAGCTATTGTATTTGAACATCATGCATTTTATTACCAAGTTAGTATAATAGACCCTTGGTATTCATCAGCAACATATCCTGAGACTTTGTGAATTCCTTTGTGCAATTCCTTGTAACCAAAAAGTGAGAATGGCCTCATGAGATACCTAATGAGAATGGCTGCTACAGGAATAGACAGCAAAGGTTCCCTGAGGTATGGAAGTTGGTGATGGGCTGGGCCTGCACATCTGCCCTAGCATTTCATGTGCCTTCTAAGGGACCTCATAGACCTTGAGATCTGACTCAACATAGAGTATATGTGATATGGATATTTTAAATGGTCTGGTAAATAGTCTAAGCCACAAGTATCAAATCCACAAAATTCAAAGAGCCACCACATACAAACATTAATCTGGGCATGGAAAAAATCTGTACCTATATGCACTGTTGAGCTTTTGCAGTGGTTATCTGAGGAGGGGGTATGTGGCACTTATACTTCCCATGGTATACATTTCTGTATTGCTTTAATATTTTACTAGTGGCATGCATAATTCTGATGACTTTTGTAATCAGAAGAAAATTAAGTAGTACAGTACACTGTCAGTTTATTGATTATGTATGATGATCATATATATATACACTGTGATAGACAATTATATAGCACAGGTTGATTTTGTCTCTCCTGCCATTCAACAGACATTTCTTGAGCAACTAGTATATGCCAGGCATTATGTTAAGGGCTAACATATGGTCTTCACTGTGTTTCCTTAAGAGAGAGAGACAACTACACCAACAAAGTGGTCCTCGCTGCAGTTAATAAAACTTTAAAAGGCCAGCACATTTCTGAAGATGACAGGAGTCACAGATTTGGATGCTCCATAGTAGTGGGTGCCTTTTCTGTGATTACTCATTTCTCCTTAGTTACCATATAGAGCAAGTGGATCTAACATCACAGCCTTTATACAAATCCCCTAGACATCCATACTGGGATTAAAAGCATTTGATAAACTCAGCTAGGTTCATTCTTAGGAATTCTGCTTGGAGTTAATAACAGTCATTAGAAAACAATCATAGAAAAGAACAATAACTTTCTCCTATTTTTCTAGTGATAGGTGCAATAATAGCAGACATTCTTACGTCCTATGAACAATAAGAGGAAAAGTGTGTTTCGGAAAGTGAAAGCATTTGAATAAATATTTTAGGGAAAAAGTTTTAGATATTTGTTTCTTATCTAAACTATTCTTAATAATAATGGCAGAGATTCCTTCCTTTTTTGGTTTAGGAAAACAAACAACCAATGTGTATCTTAAGTCATCGCATGAAAGTTTCCAAACTTTGTCAAAGTGTTTATTTAACTTGCATTTAATAAAATATCTCTGTTGTAATACATCATAAGACTGGACAAATTTATGGCACTGTGCCTCAAACCTGAGAAGTTATATTAATTAACATCAGATTGCCCTGTTTTTGTTTCAGAACTGTATGTTTCACAGCAATATCACTAGTGATTTGAAAGCATTCACAGATAAGTTTGGTTTTGATGTCCTCATCCTCTTGGCCAGCTACCTGTCAGAGGAACAGCAGCCACGACAACAGATCGCTGTGTACTCTGAGAACTTAGAGCTGTGCAGTCAGGTAAGGATCTGCTCCAACCCTGGCACATTTCACTGCATCTTAACCTGCTGGCTCTCAGAACATGCAATGGAGGATGGGAATGGATTGGTGGTGTAAAGAAATTGACCCAAGAGATAAAGTCCTTGAGTTTGAGTTTTAAGAAATATTGGGGTTGTTTTGTACATTGGGCCTTTTTAAAGAGCTCCATAACTAATTCTTTTCTGGAAAGAATCCATGAGAGAGAGATCATAGTTTTCTCACCCGAATGAGGGCAATCCTCCTTTGAGTGCTATTCTTTGAGGACTGATCCCTTGTAATAACTAACAAAGTTTAGGCCCTGTTTGGTGTCCAGGGTTGAATAACTGGTGATCTGATGCTTTAATCAAAGTTAGTCTGTCTCCTGGTGTGAAAATTCTGACTGGGTAATTAGTCACATCCTCTCAGTTGAGAGCTGCATCTTTCAACCCAAACATGTAGAAATATATAAGACGCAGACAGAATTCATCAAAATAGGGTACTGGACATAACAAACCAGCTGTGTTTAATAAGTAATATGAGAACATACATGATTCATTATAATATGCACGTCATGGGTATAGAATGGTTTCGTTATAAATCTTTCCTCACTAATAGATTAGACACCTCAGGTATCCACAGGTAGCTAGGGGCAAAGTCTTGACTCCTTTTTTTTCAGGGACAATGTCTTGACTCCTTTTTTTCTACATCCTCACTTTCTGTCCTCCGAAGAGATCCCCTGTGGCTCTCTTAATGTATGACTGTAGGTATTCTCTGGCTCTTCTGTGCTTCCTCATGCACAAATATGAAAGAGCCCTCACCCCTGTGGCAGATGCATTTTGAACCCTCTTTCTAACCCACACACATCTGTGCATTGTGTCATCAGCCTGGGTCAGTTTCAGTGCTTTGCTCTGCTTTGGGATTCATTGAATTTTATCTTTGGCCACTGGTTTCCCATGGACAGGACTTAGGTCTCCTAAGCCTTTAATATGGTGGTTTTCAAATAATTTTTAGTAGCAAATCAATTTTAAAATTGGTTAATTTAAAATAGACAAAAACAGAAGAACAGTTAAAGGGTTAGCAGCCTTTGAGCAGACTCCACCCTGCCTTTCCTCCCACTCAATCTTCCTCACCCATCACCCAAGAGATAATTCCTCAGAATCTTGAGCAACACAGTCAAAACTACTCATAGGAATCTCTCGTTGTCCACATGGTCACAGTTGGTCAAGGGTCAGCATCTGCAACTCAGCTGCATGAGTTAAAAATGTGGCTCCATTATTTGTTAGCTTTATGTGGTTGTTCAAAGTATTGAATTTTCCTGTGTCTCTGTTTACTCATTGGTAAAGTGAGGATAAAGAGTCCCTACCTTCTAGAATTATTGCAAGAATTAAAGGAGACAATACACATGAAACCTTTAGAACTGTGCTTAGCAAATGGAAACATTCGATAAATATTTATTATTATTATGTTACTTTCTATGTGAGCTCTATAGTTATTGTTTTCATTGTTGATGATGTTGTTGTTGTTACCTCCACTAATCCTGTGGGACCATTTCAAAAGGCCTAGTGTGTAAATATTCCCATCATTTCCTAAAAGTCAGAGAACTCTGGCTCAGTTCTGGCCTTGCATTGACTGTCACACGTTCTCTTGGCTTCCCCAGGCAGCTCCGTCTGTTATGGGCTCCCTGGGGCGGGAAAGTACAGTTGGGCCCTGAGTGCTGTTGGAAAGCTTTGCCACCCACAAGTGCTTTCTCTTTCCTACTTTTTCTTTTGCCTTAAGAGGCTATCAAAGGTTAAAGCAGGTCCTGGCTGTCTGCTCTTTAAAAAGCCTTTCTCCTGCCCCATTGTCCTTTATTCCAACATTTTTACTCTAGTTCTGGTCAGCAATTGGCATTACTTCTGCTTTTTACAAACTTGGAAAAGGTTTGCACTTTTTTCACATTTCCATTCTTCTTGGAAGATGGTATAATATTACACTAAGGATTTAAATAATTTTAAAGCTCTTACCTATCATTTTCAGGAGCCAGCAATGTTGAGTAGCTGGGTTTTGAGATCAACGAAATGCCAATTTGATAGGACTAGAGAAAGAGTTGGTGGTATATTAAGTGGGACTTCCCATGTTTTACATGATGCGGTTTTCAGTTGTTTGAGTTCTTTCTAGGCAAATGAACACAGATTAATTTATATTAAGAAATTTAGAAATACAATTTGCAAAGAACAAGAGTGCATGAATGCTCACACAGACCCCTACATCTCCCCAACAGATTTGTTGTGAACTGGAAGAGTGCCAGAACCCTTGCCTAGAGCTGGAGCCCTTTGAATGTGGCTGTGACGAGATCCTGGTGTACCAACAGGAGAACCCTTCAGTGACTTGTGACCAAGTGGTTCTCCTTGTCAAGGATGTCATCAATAGAAGGTGTCCAGAGATGGTCTCCAACAGCCGGACATCCTCCACAGAAGCTGTGGCAGGCAGCGCCCCACTCTCCCAGGGATCTTCCGGAATTATGGAGTTGTATGGCTCTGACATAGAACCACAGCCCAACTCTGTGAATTTCATAGAAAACCCTCCAGATCTCAATGATTCTAACCAGGCCCAGGTGGATGCCAACATAGACCTTGTTAGCCCAGATAGTGGACTGGCCACCATTAGGAGCAGCCGTTCATCCAAGGAAAGCTCAGTTTTCCTCAGTGATGACAGTCCAGTGGGAGAAGGTGCTGGGCCTCATCACAGCCTCCTCCCAGGGTTTGACTCCTATAGTCCCATCCCTGAAGGGGCAGCAGTGGAGGAACATGCACGGTCCGGGGAACATGGGGAACACTTTGACCTCTTCAACTTCGACTCAGCCCCCATGGTTTCCGGGCAGTCCCAACCATCTTCCCATTCTGCAGACTACTCCCCGGCAGATGACTCCTTCCCCAACAGTGATTCATCAGAAGGACAGCTCCCCACAGGGCCTAAAGGACTCAATGGGGTAGGGATGGACATGTCTAATTATTCATCCAGTTCACTTTTGTCAAAGGCTGGCAAAGAAAGCCTTGTAGAATTTGATGAGGATTTTGTCCAGAGACAAGGAAGTCCCGGGGATAACACTGAAAGAAATTTGAGCCTGACAGGTTTTGTGCAAGATGAATCTTTTTCGCCAGAAAGGCTGAAAAATATTGGAAAGAGTGTCCCACCGACACCTATGAATAGCTTTGTAGAGAGCTCACCATCCACTGAAGAACCAGCTCTACTTCATCCAGACAACATGACCCCAAAAGCAGTAGGCACAGGTCACACAGCACCACCTCAGCCTCGCGCGAGGTGTAGCAGCTGGTGGGGTGGTTTGGAAATTGACTCTAAAAATATTGCAGATGCTGGAGTTCCAGTGAACAGGAATCTGTCTTCCAGAGCCCCGAATCCTGGAAAGATCATAAGCCCAAGCCTAGTTTAGAGAGCACTCCGATTCATTATATTCAGCCAAAGAGTCTTGATTCCCAAAGTCGGGTCCCTGGGAGTCAGAATTTGGGCAGCCTGGGCCGGGCAATGATAACATTCAAGACCAAAATGAGGAAGGCTTGCAGTTTCAGAACCTGCCCACTGAAAAGTCACATTTGCTGAACGCCTCTCCTCAGGGAACAAACCACCTGATAGAAGACTTTGCTGCTTTGTGGCGTTCTGATCGCTCTCCCACAGCGATGCCTGAGCCGTGGGGAAATCCACGGATGACAATGAACCAGCTACTGCAGTGTCGTTCCCGGCCTGGAGTGCATTTGGTAAAGAAAATGACACCCAAGCTTTGAAAAATACCTGGAATCTGCACCCAGTGAGTGGTGAGACACCCTCTGTAAGGGACTTGAAAGAGTGGGCCATGGCAAAAGGTGGGTTTCCTTTTCCTTCAGAAGACCCAGTGGACAATTCACCCAGTGAAGCAAATAATGAAACACCCCAGAAATCTGGAGCAAGAAGGACCATGACTCCAGGGCTGGTGCCCTTATATCTGGAAATCCTAGGTCTGATCTGGATCATGCATGGAACAGTTGTAAGACAGCAAAGGATGATCAGGGTGGTGTCATGGATCAAAAAATTAGGGGGAAGTGTATGAAAAGGTAGATTCTTGGAACCTGTTTGAGGAGAGTGTCAAGAAAGGAGGGTCAGACATCCTAGCTCCTTGGGAAGATTCCTTCTTATCATATAAATGTTCCGATTACAGTGCATCCAACATAGGGGAAGATTCAGTGCCTTCCCCCTTAGATACCAATTACTCTACCTCTGATTCTTATACGTCACCAACCTTTGCTGGAGATGAAAAAGAAACTGAAAACAAGCCATTTACTAAAGAGGAAGATTTTGAGTCAAAAGATGCTAACTCTACCACAGAGGAGACTGAAATCCCACCTCAGTCACCACAGCAGCCACCTAGAAATCGAATTAGTTCAGGTCCTGGGAACCTAGATATGGGCTTTACCTCATACAGATCATAACTCTGAAATAAATGCCACTCACAGCCCAGATAAAGATTTACTCAAGACAGAGCCCACAGATGACAAGGACATCTCCATGGAGGATGACGTTGGGGAGAGCAGCCAGTCCAGTTATGACAACCCCAGCATGATGCAGCTATACAATGAAACAAACCGACAGCTCACACTTTTGCACAGCAACACCAACTCCCGGCAGGCAGCCCCCGACACTCTCGACTTGTGGAACAGAGTGATTCTGGAGGATGCTCAGTCCACTGCGACCATCTCAGATAATGATCTGGATTGGGATGACTGCAGTGCTGGTGTAGCAATCCCCAGTGAAGGTCAAGCACAAGGATATTTGCCTGGAAGTACCGAACCTGAAACCCGATTTTCAGTGAGACAGCTAGAACCGTGGGGCGTGGAGTATCAGGAACCAAATCAGGCAGATTGGGAACTCCCTGCCTCGTCAGAGCATAGCAAGGACACTGCTCCCAAAGAATATCACAAATTGAATGAAAAAAGTGGACAGCTAATCGCGAATAGTATTTGGGATTCTGTCATGAGAGACAGCGACATGTCGTCATTAATGTTACCAGGCCCATCATATGTTACAGACTCAGGACAAAGCAAATTGCCTCTTGAAACTCCCAGCTCATCAGAAGAAATTAAGGACAGTCATATCCCAGACATGCTAGAAGCCTCTGGAGCCAATGAGTCAGGAGCACTTGATTCTGACCAGCAAGACATGTGCATAGGAAACCTGCCAAGTGATACCGTGTCCCTGGTGACCAGGCTTGAAAATTCAGGACATTTTGTATGCTCAGATCCATGGAAAGGTCCAAACTATGGACAAAATGAAAGTGAGAAGGAAGCCCACAAAGCCACTGATTGGGGGTACCTAGGTGAGGAGGAAGCGATGCATAGAGACTTGGGGACTTCTGGAAACGGGCGAGGTGACCAAGAATGCTCTTCCCCAGTTGCATTTGAATACCAAGAAATATACAATGAGTCAAGCAAAATCAGCTCTCTTTCAGTCACCTCCAGTCCTCAGACGAGGAACCCAAGGAGATTTTAGAGCATGAGAAGGAATCTTACAACCCAGACCCCTGTGATATGCAAATAGAAGTGTCCACAAATCACTTGCAGGCAAAGGGGACCTGTGAAAAGCACCCCACAAATCACAGAAATTCAGGTGAAACTACTGAAATTTTAGGTAGGATGAATTTAACAGAAAATGTATCTTTGCCAGAAATGGATCTTGAGAAAAGTGAAGAATGTAACATTCCGGAGCTAGAAAGAGTGAACCGAGAGCTATCTCATGAATGTCCCCGAAGCCTTGATGTTTGGGATGGCCCTATAGACAGTGATGTTCAGGTCAGTTGCACAAGTTCTGAGATAACTGAGAATCTTAAAGTTAAGAGTGCTGAAAACAGCCTTCTAGGAGCCAGTTTATCAGGAAACAATGACAGAGATACTATTTCTAGTGAGTATACACATTCAACTGCATCAAGTCCTGACCTAAATGATTCTTCAGCTGCACTGCTTTCTTGGGACCATGGACCCAATATTGGGCATCAGACAGTAAATCAAGATGATTGGAGTAAGCAGAATCCCCAGGATTCTGAACCAATTACTACTGATGGCCAAATAGAAGTAATTACTGAAGCGAAGGACCTGGAGAAAAACAAAATGGATGGGTTTGAAAGGAGCTTAGATCACAAGGTTCCTAAAATTTTAGAGATATGGAATGACTCAGTAGATGGTGATTCCTTCTCCTCTTTATCCAGCCCTGAAACAGGCAAATATTCTGAATATTCAGGTACATTTCAGGAAAGAAATCTAATGCTTAGCCATCAGGAGAAAAATGAGCATGATATTCCTAACACTGTGCTGCAAGAGGATGCCAGGTCCATCTCAACAAGCTCAGATTCTGATGATGATAGTGTAGGCAATGAAGTGTCAGCGGAAAAAGAGATTCCTTTGGCCACTTGTCATGTTGCTCAGAGTGAACCCAGAGCTTGGGATTCATTGAATGAATCTAACAAGTTCTTGGCTGTGGATGGTCCCAAGTCTGAGGAATTATCCACCCATTATGTAGACAGTTCAGAACCAGCAGAGAATGAGAAAACATCAAACCCATTCTGTGACAGTCAACAAAGCAGCCCTGATCACTGGAATTTCTCACCAGTAAAGAAGACTGAAATACAGATTACAGCAGTGGATGAAGAGAAGAGCTCATCTCCAGAAACAGGGAAGACAGGAGATATCATATGGAAAATATCTCCCAACACTGAACCAAAAAATGAAAATTATTCTCAATCGGAAATGGTTGGCTTCTCAACTGAGAGTACCGAGTGGTGGAATGCCTCTCCACAGGAAACACGGGCAACTGAGAATGCATTTGAAGGGGAATTACCTAACTCAGGTGGTGCGTTAGAGATGAATTGTTCAGGACACCAAAACATGGGCCCGTGGGGAGTGCCCATTCAGGGTGATACAGAGTCCATGGAAATGCATTGTACTAATCCTTTCAGTGAAAACATCAGTCACTCTTTCTGGATAGTAATGAAGAGCACTCCCATGAACAACTTTGGGACATTCGACTAAGGCAGCCAGACCCAGAAGCTGATCAGCTTAGCCACCTTGTAATATTAGACCAAATTAAAGAAAAGAATCCCGGAGAGCAAACCTTCATGTCTTCTGCTGGTGACAAACTCACTTCTGAAACACCTACCCAAGGGCAGAGTCAGAATACAGTGCTGTCCATCTGGGATCAGCCAAATACAAAATTTACTCACATAGATGAAAATGGATGCATTATCTCTAATGTCTCAACAACTGAGTGTCAAGAAACAAATTGGTGGGAGGAAGAAAAATCATACCCCAGTGAAATGACAAATTCAAGCATTGCCTCAAAAGATTTCTCTGCTGTCAGTTCTTCCACCCAGTTGATAAAGAAGTCAGATGCTGAATGGGACACCTCTACCCCTAACGAGGGCTCCCAAAGCACTTTTGTTCCAGATATTTTACATGGCAACTTCCAAGAGGGTGGGCAACTGGCCTCAGCTTCCCCTGACTTGTGGATAGATGCTAAGGAGCCCCTCATTTTGAAAACAGATGGTGAGAATCCTGATATACTGACTCACTGTGACCAGGACAGCAATTCTCAGGCTTCCAACAGCCCTGATATATGTCATGATTACGAAACCAAGCAAGAGCCTGAGCTGCACATTGGTGCTGGGATGACACCTGAAGAAGAAGCCAGCGAGTTATATCTCACCGAGCAAAAGCCTGATGAGGAACCCAGTCAGGAGCCTGAGCAGGAATCCGTCCCATACAATTTAGAACTATGTTCTGAAAATATAATTCCACTGCCTCCTGTCAGCAATCAAGCAAACACAAATGGCTCATCTCAGCCTGCTGCCTCTCACAATGGTTCTCCCGAACCTTCTGAAATAAGTGGTGAAAACAACACAGGTGTAAAAGCATCAGAAAATGGAACTCAGAACGGCTCAGATATGGCATCAACTTTAGAACACACTGACAGAATAATCCCAATGATTAAAAATGTGGGAACCAGTATTTTTGTAACTCATCAAGAGCCAACTATGGATGGCAACAGCTCTTGGACCTCAGAGGCCTTTTCTCCTGAATGTCAGACAGACACGGGAGCCTTGTTGGCCCTCGAGCAGCCTTTGACAACAGAGAAACCTGCCTTAGTTCCTGTCACTCGGCTAGCCTCAGACACGTGTCTGGATGTAAGTGAAGCTGCCTTTGACCACAGTTTAAGCGATGCCTCAGGCCTCAACACATCCACGGGAACAATAGATGACATGAGTAAATTGACATTATCGGAAGGCAATCTCGAAACACCAGTGGATGGGGATGCAGGGAAGCAAGATATCTGCTCATCCGAAGCCTCATGGGGTGATTTCGAATATGATGTCATGGGCCAAAATATCGATGAAGATTTAATGAAAGAGCCTGAACACTTTCTCTATGGTGGTGACCATCCCTTGGAAGAAGATGCTCTGAAACAATCGTTGGCACCATACACACCTCCCTTCGATTTGTCTTGTCTTACAGAACCTACTCTTGGTGTTGAAACCACAGAGGAAGCTGGGATTCCAGAGGATGAGCCTCTGGGGAGCGAAGCAGCAGAGATATTGCTTCCTGCCCTTCCTGACCGAAGAAGCAAGGGAAGCCACACTGAGACCACAGATGGACAGCGTGGACACCAGCTGGTTGTACTACATATTCAGGAAGACCCTGAGTCAATTTCTTTGTCTGTAGGAGGCGACTCCAACGTGTTGTCCCCATCAAACATTGACTGGGAAGTAGAAACAGATAACTCGGATTCACCAGCAGATGGAGACATAGAACCACCAAATGGTAAGAAACACCCCATTCCGCCATCCTCTAGAATCTGCTGCTTTCATTCAATCAATACATTTGCAAAATACACTCTTTCAATTAATGTAGGTAAAGAAAAACTAACTGTATTTGCAATGCATGCCCAACCAAGTCCTACATTACAGCAGTAATATCTATACTGCTTGCAGAATACCTATCCTTGAGAGAGCATGAGAAAATTAAACAGCTTTACAAAATTAAAATATTTCTTAAATTATCTCCCTTTTGATGGCTCATTTGCAAAGATCACAAATCACATAATGTGTTAATTAAGCCTGTTCTTTCCTTCTCACCTTCATCTTCCACATTTAGGTGCCAGCAAGAGAATATTAGAATTGGAAGGAGAAAAAATAATTCCTACCAAAGAGTCTGAGCAGATAAAACCAGAATACAGGGAAGAAAGATACACAGAGAAGAATGAAGATCATCAGGCACATCACATGGATTACATACTTGTAAGACGTGAAGAAAATTCACCCCCAAAGCTAGAGGCCTACGAAGTAAGAGAAAGCACAACTGAATTAGAAGAGTTTCATATAGGTTTTGAGCAAACAAGGCTGCCAGGAACTCAATTAGCAAGCCTCCCAGACACACGTCACCCTGCCTCCTTGAATGAAAGAGAAGATCATTCTGCAGAGAGCATGTCTTCCAAAGATGATAACAGATTATCTCTTGAAAGCCCTGGGCAAGACCAGAATTGGATGGTCTTGGGCCATAGTGAGGTCGGCAGTCCAGCATCAGAAGCTAGGGACCAAGGGCCTGGATGGCCCAGCAAGGCTGTGAAGCCAACCTCTGATCAAGACTTGAGCAAAGGTCCCCAAATGCAGGTTCTGAAAGAAATGCAACCTCTAGAATCTTTAGCACAAGAGGAAGCTTCTGGTCTGGACAGCCAATCACGGAAGAGCAAGAACCGAGGCAGGGCTGGCCCAATGCAGTTATGCTGCAGCCTGTCACCCATGACAATGAATGGGAGATGCTTTCACCACAGCCCTCTGAGAAAAATGTGATCCCAGAAACGGAAATGGAGGAGGAGACAGAGTTTCTTGAGCCCAGAACAAGGAAACCAAGACAAAACGGGTAAGCAAAAAGCTAAATTTGCTTTTTTCTTAAAAACTATTTTATTAGAAACCAGCAAAATGATGAGGAATAATGGGATATGAAGAATACCGAAATGACAGGAGCTTTGTTTACATTTATTGCAAAGCATGCCATCAATAAAAGCAGTTGCTTGATAACCATAATGATAATGATGATACGTATATATTTTCAGCCTTCAAAACCCCTTCGATTTCCATCTAGAATCTTATACTTACCCTCCTGATATTTATAATAACTCCACCTTCTCAGCACCAGTATAACTCAAATAGGCAGCTGGAACCAGATGAGGAGTACACTAACATTTATTCATAGCACAAGGTAGTTTCAACATATTATCTCATTTAATCCTCACAACAACCCTGAAGTGGTAGGTGTTATTATCTTTATATTGCACATACTGGCGGTGGAGGGGACTCAAGGCTCAGAAAGTTTCTATAACTTGCCTAGAATTAAACAACCAGAGTGAACAGCCTGTTTAAAGTTTTTCACTCTCAAAGCCTGTACTTTTCGAAGCAGACACACTGCTTATCATACAGAAAAAGGCGATTCTGGTTTTATTACAAACACCTAACTTACTGTATCAATAAGAAGTCTCCACAGCAGGCTTAAAATCTTAACATGAATCATCATTCCCTAATTGGCTGAAAAATTGGCAAACAACCATCAAACCAGTGATTCAGTCAGTTAGTCGGTCAGTCAGTCAATCACCACATGGTTTTTGTGAATCTGTTCTGCGCCGAGTGGTTGAGTACCAGTGGGGTACTATACCAGGGAACGGGATGTTATTCCTGTCCCCAGCCTTCCAGGCCCTGCTGACATGGTTTAGTGTTGTTCACTTCTCTTCATTTCTCTTGATAAAGCCTCCTGCTTCAGAGACAAAAGGGCAAATTGTGAAAAGTAACTTAAGTAAAGGGAAAAGCCATGTTTACCCTTTAAAATGTAATGGAGATGATACTTTTTCCTGCTCATTTCGGGAATGCAAAGGACTATATATGCCACATATCCATTGTAGGTCAAGAAATCTGGATTCCAGCCTGGCTGTATCATATCCGGTTATATATTTTAGAATAACCCTAGGCTTCAGCTTCCTCAGCTACAAAGTCAGTGGGAGGGAGTGGAGGATCTCCAGCCTTCCTTCAGTTTTAAATCATGGGGGCTGAATGTATGCATAAATACAATGTACCCAGGAGAGCTTTGGTACTCAAAAATTACATTTCTCTAGGAAAGGAACCAGAGAACAGAGAAAGAACAGCAGAGGTGTGTTGAGGGTTAGTAAAGTGTCATCAAGAGTTAACAACGCTGTGTCACATTCAAGTGCAGCTTCATAAATCCAGATCTATTCAGTTGGCCTAATCTTCCTTTCTTCCCGTCAAGCTACTTCCTATCAGAGACCCCAGATCCGTTAACAGAAAGAGGGCAGCAGATGGATCCCAGCAGCCCTGCTGGCATTGTTATAGACTGAGCTAAGAACTCAGGCAGCCTCAAGTTGGCTGAGCTATTGTTTGGCTTCTTGTCTGCCTTTTGCACATGCCCCTGAAATCCGACAGATGATAATGTTCAATTGTGCCACTAATCCCTTTTCTTTCAATAAGATTTCTTTACTTATCCCTTTTAGCTCAGCCCCTGCAGTAATGAAAGTTTTCTTACAGGTGGGGGAGGGGGCAGATTTTCACTAAACTGTGTACTATCTTTTGCATAAATAACACTCTGAAATATTTGTATTATTAAAATACTAATGTCATTAGCGGTATTAATACTAGCATTAAAATATTGGCCTTTGAAAACTTCCATCTGTGCTAAATTTGGGGAAGGGCCAGCGTTGTCTAAAGCAGTGATTCTGTAAATGTGGTGTACAAACCAGTGGCCTCAGCATCACCTGGGTAATTACCAGTCCCACGCCTCCCGAATCAAGAACGTGGAGTGGGGCCCAGCCATCCCTGTTTCGACACCTCTTGCTGCTTATTTGATGCATGCCAAAGTTTGAGAACCACTGGTCTAAAACTGACTCACAGTCCTCTGGGAGTTTACATCAGGGAAAGGGTAGATAATTGTGTAAGATTTAAATCAAAATAGTTAGTGACCAAAGTCTGATTAAGTAGAAATAGCTACCGAGTACAAGCATTTGCCATGGACCAGGTACTAAGCACTGTATATGCACGATTTCATGTTACCATGACAACTGTATGAAGTAAGAATTACACAAGGGTGGAAAATAATGTTCAGAAAGATTTAATCACTTGCTCTGGTTTATAGTTAAAGTAAGGAAGCTGGGATTTGAATTTGAGTTTCTCTGTGTCCAGAGTGTGTGTTAATGCTAGTAAGGTAAGAGGAGAAGCATGTATACAGGGTATTTTCATGGAGGAAACAGGGACAGCTTTTTATCCAGCAGGTTCAGGAGGCAGAGTGCCAGGGTCCATGATACTTTAAGGGGCCCATGAGAAACTTTGAATTCCTTTTAAAATCAAAGGGGAAATTAGTAGATACTCCTGCATGGATTATATTTCTTTCTACCAACAAGGATGCAAAATAAATTCAAAAAAAGTTTTTTTAATGAAAGAAGGAACTCATGAAGACAAAGGCACCTAAGGCCCGTGAAAGTCTTATTGCACCCTGAGAGGTACAGTTTGAGATAGGCATTAAATGAAGGTCATAATCTGGAAGGGCACAGGAGAGGGTAAGAGGCCAGCCAAGTTAACTATGAAGAATAAGATAAAGGAAATCATGGAGACGGGAAGGAAATCACTGAGGCAATATGATAAGATAACCATATTTTCCCAGCCAAAAACTTGGAAACATATTCCAACACATAATCTCACCATAGGACAGAATAGCCAAAATTAAAACTGTCCTGGAAAAAAAAAATTAAAACCTAGTCTTCAAAAATAGCAGTAGGCTGATAGTATATTAGATATGACACACCAGCTACAAACTGGCTTTTTGCCTTCCCCTCATCCAGACACACTGTCTCTCAGCTCTGTTTGAGAGCACTAAGCTATACTTTCAAAACCTGAGGAAGTATTCAAAAGATGCCTCTTCCTTCACCTCCTGACTCTTGTCAACAAGACGTGTTATTAGCCCTGAGAGATAAACTTTCCCTTGAGATTTTCAGGGCTGTGTTCTAGCTCCTTAGCCTCAGTCTTCCCAGAGACTTTTTGCCAAAACCTTGATTATCCTCCAGCTATGGACCCACCAGCTCAGAATTGAACACTAATTCCTGAGACAGTGATGGATGGGGCTGATATTTCCTATGTGTGGCAGATAACATCTGCAGATTCTGCAGCATACAAACTTTTCTGAAAATGAAAAACCATGTATACATTTATCTTAAAGAAGTCACGGTGGCAAGAATGTTACGTGCACAAAGGATAATTTGATTATGTACTAGTGTTCTTCAGAGAAACATTTAAGAGCAATAGGAGATTAGAGAGATAATAGATGATGATGATGATAGATAGATAGATAGATAGATAGATAGATAGATAGATAGATGGATGATGAAAGAGAAGAAAGAAAGAAAGAAAGAAAGAAAGAAAGAAAGAAAAAAAAAAAAAAAAAAAAAAAAAAAAAAAAAAAAAAAAAGAAAGAAAGAAGAAAGAAAAAAGAAAGGAAGAAAGAGGAAGGAAGGAAGAAAAGAAGGAAGGAAAAAAGGAAGGAAGGAAGGAAGGAAGGAAGGAAGGAAGGAAGGAAGGAAGGAAGGAAGGAAGGAAGGAAGGAAGGAAGAAAGAGGAAGAAGGAAGAAAAAGAAGGAAGGAAAGAAGGAAGAAGGAAGGAAGGAAGGAAGAAGGAAGGAAGGAAGGAAGGAAGAGAAGGAGGGAGGGAGGGAGGGAGGGAGGGAGGAGGGAGGAAGGAAGGAAAAGGAATTGTTTTAAGGAACTGGAATTGGCTCACACAATTTATGGGCTAGCAAGTCTGAGATATGTAGTACAGGCCACTGGCTAGAAACTCAGCAAGAGTTGTTGCAGTCTTAAGTCCGAATTTTGCAAGGCAGTAGAGTCTGTGTTGCAGACTTGAAGAGAGTTCCTTCTTTTGGTGGAAACTTGAGACTTTGCCTAAGGCCTTCAGCTGGTTGGATGAGGCCCACCCACATTCTAGGGGGTAATCTGCCTTACTCAAAGTCTGCTGATTTCAGTGTTAATCACATCTGAAAAATACCTGCACAGCCACAACATATTTCATATTCCACAGGACCTGCTTCTACAGTGATCTCTGTGCATTCTTTCTTTTTAAATTAGTAATTTGGGGCCTTTAGTTCTGTCTGGCAAGACTCTGGAAAAGATTTCAATTTCTCTCTGTGAGTGACACCATGAGATCATTTTATGTTTTTCATGAGACATCCTGAAATCAGGCTTGTTCTGTCCATGACTTATGGTTAAGAAGTTAGTATATTGAGCTTTACACTCATGTGGATGTTGAAAATGAAAAAAAGTAAAGAAATAATCCATCAGCTCTTCCTCTCAATGTTGAGCACTCAGTGAAGAATTGGGCTCTTTGAGCACATTCTGCCCCTTCTCTGGATCCTGCTGTTTGGATGGACTGTGTCCCAGCTCCAAACATTTGCCCTTTCTCCAACATAAGTTGATACTCCATAAACAACAGCGTTCTGTTGTTTATTCACTGTTTTTTTTTCATTTTTGTTTTTGTTTTTATTTTTTGCTTTGCCGTGAACTGAACCGAAGTTGGCATTGACTCTGTGTTCATTTCTTTTTATAATTATATTTGATCATCTGGTGTGTTTGGTGAGTTGGTGGTAATAATTAAATATCATTCAGTCTTTAAATTTGCACTTTAATTCAGGCCTTTTTTTAAAAAAAAAAAATTCATTTTGAGGGATATCTCCTTCCCATTTCACTCCCTCCCCTGTCACCTCTGTACTTACGGCCAGCCCTACCCAGACTGCCAATAAATGCTTACAGATAGACAAATACACCATTTTCCTTTGGTTCACCCAATCACCATTTGAGATAGGGTAAATTTTATCCCTGTTTCAAAGATGAGCAAACTGACTCAATAAATGAGCTACTTAATGTCGTTAAGAAATGAGAAAGTGGTAAAGTTGGGATTTGAATGACCCTTCTTCCTTCTAGCCAAAAGCTTGTCAATAAGACACAGAGGGCAAGACAATTATTTTTTTGAATTTATTCTCTAGGTTGATGCATTTATCCCTATTCTTCCATGGTCCCATTGAAAGACACATCAAGTTTAATAGCCAAAGTTCCCAACACAGTATTTTGAGAATAATTGAACCAAAACTTTCCTCTGGCTCGTCACACTGTCATGTGACCTTCTGAGCTCTTTTCACTGCTAAACATTTATTTTCCACCACAGCAGATCTGTGTCAGCTACTGCGATATCAGTGGGCTGTTCCCCACCTGTGGTGTATGGGGCCAACTCGAGCAGCCAGAGGCCAGAGGGAGGTGAGAGAATGAAAGCCCTTCAATGTACATTTAAGTTTTCTGAATATTTATAGATGTGGTACTTTGTGGTGAGGGATTTCATAGCAGGAAAGCAATGACACATCCAAATAAGGGTAATTTGAGAAATACTTAATAAAGGGAGTATTTACAAAGATGGGAACAAAGTGTGAGGAACCCACGTGGAATAGTGCAGTAAACCAGGAATAGTAACAGTACAGTGTTGTTATTCTTAGGCCTTAGGGGCGAGGTGAGGGGGTAATTTCCAGAGCCCAGAACAGGAGTTTTGGGTAGAAAAGGCCACACTGAGAGGAGTGAACCGTTAAGGGGCCCAGCCAGCCTGAGGCATTCTCACAAGGAGGAAGCCAGGTGAGTACATATCCTTGATCTCCCTCAGATCTCCCACCAGAAATTCTGTGGGAGAAGGAGCCTCCTGAGGCAGAGAGCAGGTGGAGTAAGTAAGAGAGTGGACCTGAAGAAGCAAGCAGAAGTTATTCAGTACAGCTGGCTTAACTGGAGAGTGGTAGAACCTCAGCTTTTGAAAAGTATACTGAGATATTTTAACACACAGGATTAGCTAACTAGTCCTCCAGTGTGTTGGAGGATCGTTTCCTTCCAAGAGCCACCTGAGAGTTCTTTTTAGAACAAACACTGTCAAAAAGTCACTCCAGGATTGGGTCACCCTTTGTGGAAATCCAAACTATAGTAATGCAGAAAATTACAATGCTACTTTCCTTCCATTTGAACTGTTGGTTAAGGGATGTGGCTTCTTTAATTGTCAACAAAAGAGAGTTTTGTTTGGGTAATTCACTCCCATAAACCATCTTAAAATGTGGATCAACTCAGAATCAGGACTGATGAAAGACCGAGTTAAAAATATGTCATGCATATGTTTATTTACATGTCCAAACTCTGCTCCAGATTAAGCCCAAGCCAGCTGAGAACTATGTACATGTACCATGTTGCAGAGGATTTCTTTATCTTGTATTGTTTTGTTGTGTACCGCTGGCTTACCCTGATGGAAAACTTTAGGTCTACCCAAAGAAACTCATCACTATGTGAAGGATGTTATTGAGACCATGATTTTCTAATCAGAATACCTGTGATCTCATGAGCAAATTCAATGCTGTCTCCATCTTGACTATTAGTTAAGGGATCTGACTTCATTTAATAACATTTATGTAATTGATAGTGTTTATTCTTTTGAGTCAGCTCCATGGATGCTTACATTTCACAACCAAATTCATCACTCACCGGTATCAAGTATACAGAATTCTGGAATATGTATTCTATTATATTAGTCTAAGTCCTAACCCCATGTTGTGGTCCTATCACTTTTTTCTTTGGGGCTATTTTTTAAATCATGTAATGGTGATGGATTTTTATATGTCTGTTAACAATGTCTTAAAGTGGAAGTGTAAATAAACGCACATATCCTCTCCATGGAACTGTTCATGGTTCTCTAAAGAGACCATTTTTTTTTCCTTGCCTCTTTGCTCTTTTCTCAGTAGCTCTTTTAATTCTTTGCTCCCCCATCTTCTTTTCTGCATTTTGAAATTCTCCTTTTCACTGAAGACCCAGACCAAATGTCTCTTCTTTCCTAAAATATTCTCCGTTCTTTTCAAATAGAAGGAGTCCTTCCCACCTCCCTATACTTTATACCACTTCTGTGGCTTCTTCACAGTTTGCTCCATGTTATATTTATAGGGGCTCTCTACTAATCTTCCTGGATGTAAGCCACTTGAGGCTGTGATTTGGCTTATACATCATTATATTCCACACTGCCTTAAACAGCATTTACTTTTCACTCCTTAAGTTGTGACTTAAAGTCAAATAATAACTGAAGGGGGATAACAAGTCATTTAGATGAGTGAATATTAGAAACTTCAGTGGTTACTTAGTTTTCTTCCACCATAGAAAATCACATTTTCATAAATGACACTGGCCTACAATTTTCTTTTTCTTTTCTTTTTTTTTTTTTTTTTTACGCCTACAGCACCTGGTCTTCCTAGGTGGTCTCCCATCCGGGTACTAACCAGGGTGAGCTTCCAAGGATCAGACAGGATCAGACTTGTTCGGGGTGGCATGACTCTAGACTGGTCTATGATTTTTCCTTCATAGTATGCTCTTATCTAGCTTGGAAATCAGTTATATTGCTGCCATAAAACAAACTAGGGAGCTTTCCCTCTTTTATCTATTCTTTGGCAAAACTTGTATAATTCAGGAGGGTCATCTAATACATGAGGGTTAGGTAACACTCATTTATAAAACTGTGCCTATTACTTACTAGAGGGAGTAGATTTGTTTACTCATAATTTGATTTCTTATCAATTACGAATCTGTTCAGGTTTTCTAATTCTTTCTGCATCAACTTTGCTATTTAACTTTTTTTTCTAGAAAATTGGTTATTTTATCAGAGTTTTCAAACTTTTTGGAATAAAACTTGTATATCTTTTACTATTTTTTAAATCTCTACTTTATCTGTGGTTATATTTTTTAACTTCTAACATTATTTACTCTTTTTTTCCCTTGTTCAGCCTCTCCAGAAATGCATTCATTTTATGTATTTTTCTAATACTAGATTTGGTTTTGTTGATTTTTTTCATATTCTTCCCTCATTTTCTACTTTATTAAATTCTGCTTTCATCTATTTTTTCCCTGACATTAATATTGCTATACTGACTTTCTTCTTGGTAGTATGTGTCATGCTCTTTCTATTTATCTCAGAGGTTCTAGCTTTTGCCACTGAGCACCAATAACTATTTATTCTGCCAACATCTCCATAATTTAACAAAGAGTTCATGAAGAGCCTAATATTCCTATGCCCCTGCTGCTAACTTTGAATTTAATTCTAGAGGGAAATTAGGGACTGGAATTGTTTGTCAGACCTAAATCTTACATCTAACCATGCTGAAGTGGCCCCTTTGTCAACTTTATTATAATGATCCAGTTGAGTATAATTACCTACCTGAGCCCCAGTTTCTTATGTAAGCTATCAGTCCAGCGCACACCTTATATCACAGCCCTGCCCTGGTCAGCTCACACAGATCTTTCAACTAGACTCCTATCTCCATCCTACCAACCTGGCCCTACAATCCATTCTCCACTCACAGCCCTGAGTGAGCCTTTCAGATGTAAATATTGTCCTGTCACTACCCATCTTCTTAAAATTCTCCAATTTTGGAATAAAATCCTAATGCTTTACTATAGCCTATAAGGCCCTGTGTGTCCCAGTTACTGGTTCCGTCTCTGATCACTAAGACCGCTCTCTCCATCAGCCCTTGTAGTCTCACACATCAGACTCATTTCCATTTTAGTGATTTACTGCCAGCCATATTCTCTGTCTAGAATGTTTCTGACATGGCTGGCTTATTCTATCATTCATGGCTCCCCGGCTTCTATAACTGCTTCATCCAGAGTAGCAATAACTATACCTCTAAGTTATTCTAGCCCAGTAATTTTCAACCAGGGGTTATTTTGCCTTCCTACTCAGGGAACATTTGGCAATATCTGGAGACATTTTTTGTTGTCACAAGTGGGGTAGATGCTACTGTTGTCTAAGGGTAGATGTCACAGATGATGCTACATATCCTCTAATGCATGATAGAGCCCCCCAAAACAAAGGATTATCCAGTCCTAAATGTCAATAGTGCTGAGATTGAGAAACAAACTCTATGCCAATGCCCTGCTTTATTTTCTTCCTGCCACTTTTTTGCTATGTGAAAAGGTCTTCTATTTATTTGTTTGATTGAATTTGCTGTGTCTGTCTCCGTCTATGAGAATATACTCTCCAGGAAAGCAGAAGTTTGATTTGTCTTGTTCATCATTGTACCTCCAGTGCTTAGAACAGCACCTGCCACATAGTAGGCAACCCATAAATATGCCAGATTAAATGAATAGAAAAGAAAGTGAAGTCTGTTCAACATAATTTGCTTTTAGAGAAACTGACAATTTCTGGTGTTCGCTGCTTCCTTTTCCCAAGTCTGATGTGTGAGTCTTAGTTTGGGCATGTCTCAGTTTGGCCTACTACAAAAATTTACTATTGACTAGGTGGTTTATAAACAGAAATTTCTCATAGTTCTGGAGGCTGGAAGTCTGAAATCAGGGTGTCATCATAGTCGTATTCTAGTGAGCGCCTTCTTCCAGGTTACAGACTGCTGACTTCTCATCGTGCCCTCACGTGCAGAGAGTGAGAGAACACTCCGGGACACTGATTCCACTTATAAGGGCTCCACCCTCATGATCTCATCCAATCCTAATTACACTGCAGAAGCCCCACCTCTTAATACCATCACATGGGGGACTGGAGAGAGAGTTTCAGTAAATAAATATGGAGGCACACAAGCATTCAATACGTACAGGAATATGCATCTTTCTTTTCTAACCTTGTAAAATTCATCTTTTCCCTTATTTTGAAATTTGAGGCCATATTCTTTTATTTTTTAGTGTTCCTGTGCTTCTGTTCATTACAGTTCCTTCAAGATTCTTATAATCTTTTAGTTTTCTTACAGTGCTGTTATCCACTTCACTCAACCTCATGGGGAAAAATAGGTGTGACTGTTCAGATTTTTTCTTAATCTTCTGTTGCCCATCCCAGTTCAATTGTCCAGAGAGTAAACATTGTTCTACTTACTTAGTTGTCTGTTACACCATCAACTCAAGTAACAGTTGACAATACATACTCTTCAAAGACTTGTTTTACTTTTTTTTTAACCTCAATTCATTAAATAAATGTCACCTCACACCTGTCAGAATGGCTATTATCAATAAATCAAAAACAAGCATTGATGAGGATGTAGAGAAAAGGGAACCCTTGTGCACTGTTAGTGAGATTGCAATTTGGTACAGCCACTATGGAAAACGGTTTGGAAGGTTCTTCAAAAAATTAAAAAGAGAACTACCTTTTGACCTAGCAATTACACTTCTGGATATTTATCCAAAGAAAACCAAAACACTAATTTGTAAAGATCTATGCACCCCTATGTTCACTGCAGTGCTAGTCACAATAGCCAAGATATGGAAGCAATATGAATGCCCATCAACAAATGGCTGGATAAAAAAGTTATTATGGTTCATATGTGCAATGGAATATTACTCGGCTATAATAAAGTGAAATATTAACTATTTGCAATGACACGGATGGACCTAGAGGGCATTATGCTGAGTGAAATATGTCGGACAGAGAAGGATAAATACTATATGATTTCATTTATATGTGGAATCTAAGTAGTGAAAGAAATGAACAAACTAAACAAATGAAAGAAATGAACAAAACAAACTCATAAATATAGAGAGCAAACTGGTGATGGCTGGAGTGGAGTGGGATTGGGGGGCTGTGTGAAAAATGTGAAGGATGAAGAAGTACAAGTTAGTATTACGAACAGTCATGGGATACAGCATAGGGAATATAGTCAATATTCTTGTAATGGCTATGTAGGCCAGATGGATGCTGGAGTAATCTGGAGGATCACTTCCTAAACTATATAAATGCATAACCATTATACTGTATACCTTAAACTAATATAAAATAATAATAGTAAAGGATCATGTAACATGGGATTCCCAACAAGCTCATTCTGAAGATGATATCCATTGTTACTTTCATATAGACATTTTGCCTGATTATGACCAGAAGTCTTTGTTTGGTTTGTCTGACAATATATTTTTTTTTTCTTTGAAGATCAAACAAATGAATGCATGCCAAAGCTGTGTGGATCTTGGGCAAACATCCTAACTTTCTCCAAATGGACTTTTTACTATATCCCACTATGTTTTCATATAGTCCATTACTGTTCATAGTAATGAAATGAAAATGATTATACTGCTTTCTTACTGAGTGTGCTGTGAAGGATTTTTTTTTAAGAGGTCTCAGGGGAATTAAATTACTTCCAGCCAATACTTTGAGCCCATTCATATCCAGTCTCACTCAGGAACAGGGGTGGCAGCAGTATTTCTGAGCAGACATAAAAATCAAGGGGGCGTTTCTGACTCTACAACCTAGACAAAAGAGTATTTTCTATTCCCAAGTGAAACTGCACAGCCCCAGCTACGTCCCCCAGCCAGAGCAGCAGCAGCGGTAGCCGGTACACAGAGAGAGCTGGGAGGCAGGTGATCATCCTTATTTAGATGTGCCAGTGATCATGTGACCAGAAAATGGAGGCGAATCTGTATTTTCAGTTAACTGCTCCAGAAGGGAGATGCTGAGGAGCTGTAAGGAAGCATCCTTCTCACCCTCCTGGTAGCCAGCCTCCTTGCATCCTCAGAAGGTAGGTGGGTCCTGGTGCTGCTTTAGGAGGATCGGGTGTGGGGAGGACAGATTGCAAGGGAGAGTGTTGTTCTCTCAACTGGTGTGTTACTGCTGGGAAGTTGGAGGGGGAAGAGGAGGGGGCTGAGAGGATGCGGAGCTCTGCCCGGCCCCTTGAAAAGTGACATCTGGCAGCTGCTTTTCATTTTGCATCAACTCATTCTGGAAAAGCTTGTGGATTTTTATGCTATATCCCACCCCTCCCTCAGCAATCAGGTAATTAGGGAACACAGACTCTGTACTGCTGTAAATATATTTTATTTATGTCTGAGATGAAAACGAAGAAAGGAAATCAAAGGAAGTGACAATTTGGAAACTGTTTAGGACTCTTACCCTAATGGGTATCACAGTCTATTCAGATTATTTGACAAGCAGAGCTACAGTGGCATTTTCATTTTTTTGTATTATTGATAATAGTTATTGAAGGTAGTAACATACACTTCTCTTTTTTCTAATGGATCTTGTAACCTTTAAATCTTACCTACATTCTAAGCTGTAGAAATAGGTCATCCTGAAAAATGAGCTTATGTTGTTCTCTATTGCCTTTTCAAAATTGAGAAAGAATGTACTATTTATAGAATATCAATATTTCCCCTGAGAAACTAAGTTATGTGAGAAACTAAAAAACAAAGATTACCACCTGTCAATTTCAAATAGGAAATAGCTTATTAAATTCCTCTGTGGAAACCAAAAAACAAAACTAGACTCCCACCTAGAAGTGGTTTAAAGTATGATTCCACCTGAGATTAGAGTACTGGTTATGGTGATTTAAAGGAGGGGGACAAAAATCTCTATAAACTGCATCCCCCCCCCCCCCTTTTCATATGAACTCTTGACATGGTGTTGATCTTACGTAAACTGCTATGTGAGCACAGCTTCCAGGCTCACTTCCAACCAGGTGGCCGCCCTAAGCTCCTCCTATAGAGAAAAATGGGAGCTGCCACTGAATGAGTTCATTTCAGAATGTTCATTTGATGAAAGTTTTCTTAAAATAATAATTGATAATATTCACAGAATGTAAAATCCTGAATCATTAGGTTAAAGTTCCGGTGACTAAAAGAAAATGGCCTCTGAAATTTCTCTTGATAACAGTGACTTCTTATCTGAGAGGAAAAAACATCCTTTGTGGATATGTTTCTATTAGTAAATTACACATATTAGGATAATGAAAGCTCTATACTTCAAAATAGTTCGGATCTTGTGCTGCAACTCAAAAACAAAGAAAAAGATGAGGCTGTTGTCATTCACAGTCAGCATCCTGAAGAGATTTAGTTTTGTAATGCAAAGTGACCCTAATGTCTCATAGATGCTTAAGGATAAAGAGCCACCTTCTCCTTTTTATTAAGAAGTCAGGCTAACTTTTCCCCAATGGTTAAGACTCCCTAAGGTGCATCCTGGTGAATTTCCATTTACATTCTACTTGGTTTTTCATTCTTGAATGGTTTTGTACTAAGAAAGAATTTATTTCTTGTTAAAGGATCACAATACTTTCTTGACCTTCAGACTTCATACTTTTTAGACAAGGTGTGGGGTTTGCACAAAGGTTCCGGTACTCAATATAAGTTATGATGGGGAAGCTGGAATTCACCTAAGCAAATAAAAGCTTATCTTTTTCTTTTCAACTAGCCTGGAATTGCTTGTCCTTTGTTTGACATGCCAAGATTTTACAGATCGAGGCTTTACATGAACCAAGTTCCTGCTAGAGTAGTATCTGAATTTGGGATAAGTTCTCAATTCCTTATCAATTCCAGTTAACAGAATAGTTGGGGGTGAGAAATGGCAAAGGGAAAAGTAGTGGAGGAGAAATACTGTCCCTGGTATCTATCTGTGGCAGAGTTGACAAAGTACATTTGGATACAGAGCCTTCTGGATTAATAACGTCCGGAATCACGGGGTACTGATGAATAGGTGTGCAAGAGAGGTGTAAGAGAAGAGGCAGGAGTGAGTGTTCCTTGTCTGATTACCGTTATCATTTGAGAGCTCTCAAGCTATTTGCCTGCAATTCTGATAGTTGCCTGATTCTCTGTATTGTTTTGCATCCTGGATTTCAATTACTAAGGTAATATAAGCTGCAATAAATCTTAGAATTCATTTTGACTAACTTCTTTGGGTTACAGGCAAGAAAATTAACACTGGTTAGAGTGAGTGATTGTACCAAGATCACACAGTCAGTAGCTGGGCTGGGGTAGAAGCAGGGTGGCCTAGCTATTTATCTTGTGCTATTTGCTTCCACCCCAGGGCCTTTGAGAAGCCCCTAGCAAATTCTGATCCATACATTCTTTATTAGAAAAAAATCTGTCACTCTTCTATTTTAAGGATAAGATGGCATTTCCTGATTCCTTACAACCTTTAGACATTTGGGGAAAATGAAACTGAATGCCACTCTCAGAGCTTGTGCATTTGTTATGAACAAGATGCTTCCCTAAGGACTGCATGTGATACAAAGCTAATTAAGATGGAGTCTCTTACCTTACTCTAGCCTAGAGGAGGGCGTAAAACAAATGGCTTGCAAAGGACTGTGTGAAGTCAGTTCTATAAGAGGTATAATCGACAGTGTCTGGGCCCTCAAAAGTGGGAGAGCCTTGCTCCTTTCCCTTTGTTCTGGAGGAGCAAGGACAGGGTTCATGGATGAGGTAGAATCAATAGTTGTGGGAAGTAGCATTTTAGCAGGAGGGAATATAAACCAAACTATAGAGGCAAAGAACTACAGCAAGACTTGGGAAACTAGGAGCCCATTTTGTCTGAAAGACAGAACATTTGAGGATGCTAAGAGTGGATTGATCTAAATAGTATAGAGCCCTGAGAGATGAACAAAGAATTTTGTATTAAATGTGTTGGCAGTGGAAGCCAGTGTTTAATGAGCTGGGTGTTGTGATTGTCTGTAGACTGGCAATGGTGCAGGAAAGATGGGAGGCAAATGGGAGGTAGTAGTCCACCTGAAATATAATAGAGGATGGAACTGTCCTAGGAGACAAAGATGGGGGGCAATTCCAGAACTGCAGACATGGAAGATAGGTATAGTGCTTTAAAACTGAGAGAGGTGAGGATCTACTGGGGAGCATCTGAAGAAGAACTGGCATACTCTGTGATAGATTACCATTTTATTTCTCATGATTGAGAATCAGCAGCCTTGCTGCACTTGAAATAAGTTAATATAAGTAGGGGGAAGAAAGCATGAAGCTCTCTCATCTGAACAAGATGGAGCCAACTTTGGCAGAAGCACTTGCAGAAAGCTAAACCAACATCTGAGTAGTCAGCATTACGTCATGGTCCCAAAGCTGGGCCATGATTTCTATGATTACACATCTGTTGTTACCAAAAGCATAGGTCTGCAAGCCTTTATATCTACTGAAGTGGACCTATTGTGTTAGAGAGTGAAGTGGGTGGTGACGTTTTCCTCCAGTCATCCTCTTTTCTCCCTAGCAGTGTCTGACTCTAATCTAATAAGGAGAGGAAGAATTCCCAGTTCGAGAACAGGCATCAGGCCAAATGGTACCCTTGACAAGCTCCAAAAAGATTCTGACTCAGAGTGGAAAAACAGATTGAGTATTAACTATGGACATGGAGGTGTCTGGAGACAAAGCAAGGACAAAAGAAAAAGGAGAGCTCAGGTGTCATCTATCCCCACTCCCTCCCCAACCTGCCCCAAGGTCCAGCTCAAATACTGCATCTTGCCTGGAGACTTCCAGGGTCATCTACTCTATGTCCACAGGTGGAGAAATTAACTATCCCTGTTCCTGTAATCCCATGGTTAGCTCTCATGGCATCTTACCCCGCTCTGCTGTTTTGTGTGAACCTGTATATGTCTGTTCCTCCTTATTCTCCTAGATTTTAAATTCTCTGAGGGCAGAATGTGTGTCTAAATCATTCTCTTTGTAATACAACTTCCTCTAGACTATTTTAACACTTTCCATATATTCTAGGATGGAAACATTTGTTGAACTTCTACCCAAAAGAATAGCTTGGGAAATAAACAGTGAGCACCAGAGAAGCTACATCTGTCAAAGCTTGTGAGGAACTGATTGAGAAACCATAGGTGGAAAATGGTAATTGTTTAGGTATAGTTTTGCTTCCAGACAGAGATCTTTCAAAGTCTCCTCTAATCCAAAAATACAGAAAAGAACACAGGCTTTCTAGAGAACCCTAAAATGCAGGATTTAGGTTGTCCAAACCCAATGTGGAAGCCCACAGATAAAGCCACCATTGCGCATGAAGCAAGAGAACCACAAAAGGGATTTTTTAGAAAAGTTACCATTTAGCAATTACGTTTCTCTACATCCAACTCCAAGAAATACCCAAGAAAGATTGATGAAACTAAAAGTTCTAGAAATAGTTCTTAAAATAAAACTGGAATGAAACCAACATAGTGTGATCTTAAGAGAGCCCCTGTGCAAGATGTATGTTAGGAGGGTAGGTAAAATGGAGATGGGAAGAGAGCTTATTGGAGATAAGATGAAAGATTATTGATCTATGGAAAGGTCAGTATGGATAACTGAAAGATAAGCTTGGGAAGGAGTAAAGCCCCATCTCTGGGCTAGCCATGAGGAAGTTTTCTTTGGACTAAGTTTAGGATCATCAAGGTTAAGTTCTTGATATAAAGCTCGAGCCTGGATTTCCCATGAGAAGCCTCTCACCCAATTTTTTATGCATTTACTAGTTTATAAGATCAAGTCTTGTTCCTAACCAGTTTGATGGTTAAGTAGCTGATCTTAGGCTGTTAATTTTATTTCCCAGTACTACCAACTTTTATTCACCAGCAGGGACCTGGTAATTAGAAAATGTGAATGATATACCAGAGTCTTAGAATTCCATGTAATGATATAATTTTGTGAACAACAATTATCAAAAAGCATAAGCACATTTCCCCCCTGAATGACTGTCTGCATTTACACATTGAAGACATACCAATGTCAAAGAAATAGCTAAATGAATCAGATCTCTCTGTGAATTTGGCATAGCTATGTGGTTTCTGAACATATCCCTCAAGAGAGTATGAAATTAATCAAGTCTCAAATTAGTTTCATAGAATGTGATTAGACTATGTAGCAGGGCATGTGTAAGTAAAGGGGGCATGTGTAAGTAAAGGGGCTGCCTTCTGTCTCAGTCTCGAGGGGCCTGACTTGGGCTTCTCTTTCTCCCTCTAGATATGTCAGGCAGCAAGGCTTTCTAGTAGAAGGGATGAAGGACTAATATGCCCCTTCCAGAGCTAAGATTCTTCTTGAAACTAGGTGTTCTGGTGAAGAGGATCAGATACTGTATTCATTTGCTTGAGCTACCAAATGAAGTACCACAAGCTGGGTGGCTTAAACAACACAGATTTACTTTTTCATAATTCTGGAGGCTAGAAGTCTGAAATCAAGGTGTTGTCAGCGCTGGTTTCTCCCGAGTCCTCCTTGGCTTGTAGGTAACCATCTTTTCCCTGTGTCTTCACGTGGTCTTCCTTCTATGTGTGTGTCCTAATCCCCTCTTCTTGTAAGGATATCGTTATATGGGATTATAATGATCTCATTATATAATGACCCTAGTGACCTCATTTTAACTTTATCATCTCTTTAAAGACCTTATCTCCAAAGACCTTATCTCACGTTCTGAGGTACTGAAGGTTAGGATTTCAACATATGAATTTTAGGGGGACAAAATCCAGCCCATAACAGTTACCTTAGGCATGTGACAGTGGATGTGCTGAGAATTCCTGTTGCTTCCATGACTGGTGACTGGACCCTATACTTCATTTGTCATACCTCAGTGTTGAGTTTAAAGGTGATTCAGAGGTTCGGTCACTACTTCAGAAGCTCATAGTAAATATGAGAGGACTATTTTAGCTCAAAGTCTTCTAATAACAGTAAGAGTGATATTAAGTAATATAAGAATAATATTAAATATTAGAATATGAGTAACATTAAATAATATAATGAAACTTTTGCCAGACCCTTTACTCATAATCTTTCTGAAATTTCACACGATCTTTTCTCATACCCATTTTGTAGATGAAGAAACTAAGTCTTAGAGAGGTTAAGTAACTTTACCACAGTTAACATGGTTAATAAGAGGCAGGAGTGGGGTTGATCCCATTGACAACACCATAATAGATTGCCTCCCTACATGCGAACATTGGTTTTTCTTTATTAAACTACTCTGAAAGTCTAAGGAGAAACTCCTTGTAAGAGAATGAAGTTAGGGATAGAGCTATGAAAAAAACCTTTTTTCAGCTTTGAATCAGGGACCTAAGGGAGTCCAGATTTCCCAAACAACATGGAGACCCTAGTGATTCATTGCCAAGAGGTCAGTTAACCTAGACCTGTTACACCCTAACCTTTGGCAAGATGGAAGAAATGAGAACAAGGGGCAGGAACTGGGATTAGGGACTCTGGAGCAGCCCTGAAGTCAGGTATGCAGCCAGCTCAATGTCCCATTTATCTAGGTTTGCTATTGTTGCCTGTGCTTTTTGTGTCATAGCCAAGAAATTATTGCCAAATCATGAAGTCTTTCCCTATATTTTCTTTCAGGAGTTCTATAGTTTTAGGTCTTACATTTAGGTCTTTTATCCATTTGAGCTAGTTTTTTTATGTGGTGTATAGTAAGAGTCCAACTTCGTTCTTTTGCATGTAGATATCCAGTTTTCCTAGCATCATTTGTGGATACCACACTGTTTTGATTACTATAGGTTTATAATAAGTTTTGAAGTCAGGAAGTATGAGACCTCCAACTTTATTCTTTTTCAAGATTGTTTTGGCTATTTGGTTACTTGAAATTCCATCTGCATTTCAGGATGGATATTTCTATCTCTGCAAAAATGGTCAACGCACCTACTTTTGAAAACCTATTCTATTCTAATTTTTAGCAAAATTATTGAAATAATAACAATAACAATATCTAATCCATCTGTAGCACCAACTATGATGTGCCAGGCAGTTGTCTTCCTATCCTTACCTAAATCAATTCATTTAACCTTACAACAAATGTCTAAGTAGGTAGTATTACTTTTCTCATTTACGGATGAGGAAACAGAGGCGCATAGAAATTCTATAACTTTCTTAAGGTTATACAATTTGAAAGGTCAGGGCCAGAATTCAAGTACAGGCAGTCTGACTCCAGAGTCTGAGGCTTCAGCTGCTATTCTGTACTCTTTCTGGAAGAAGAAAAAATACCATATGCCAGTTCAGGGCACTGGCTTCAGGAATTGCTAGCTTAAACAATTGACTGGAAGTGCCCCTTCTGTGTCTCTTTCACCACAGGGGCGGTTTGGAACACTCAGATTCAAATCCTCCCCATGTGTCCATTTTTGTGTCCGTGCCTCTCAGTCACAGGCCTGAGCACAGGAAGCTGACTGTGGGAGTGGATTCCAGAAATATGCTGTAGCTATCTTGCCACAGCCTGCTTCCTGGGGTGACTGAGGTCTGAGAGGCAACTCTGTTTTAAATCACAGCCAGTGACAGTGTGGAACTGAAAAGATAAAAGTTCTTTATACTAAGGGAAACCAAGCAACAGGTGACCCACCGGGAAGAAAATACAGAAATGGGATGGTGTTACCAAAGGCACGGAGCTCTGGAGCGTTCGCCATGTATTTATTCGGCAGGTGCTCACTAGGTGCCTGGCAGTGCTCTCAGCCCCTGGGGATTCTGTGAGGAGCATGGTACCAGCTGGCCCTTTAGGAGCTGACAGTCAGCCCATCCGGGTGGAAATACTTCCATTCTCTGTCCGTTTCTTCACCTGGGAAACAAAACAAAAAATGATGCCTTAAAGGGATGCTATCAAAAAAAGCAGTATTAATTTCAAAAGCATAAAGACTTTTAGAGTTAGAGATACTATATGGAATTAAGGAGGTTTTTTTTTTCTTCTTTAAAGAAAAAGAACATAAATAAAATATTGAACATGTCAGAAGCAAAAGAAAAAAGAAAAAAAATTTTTAAAGAAACAAAATCCCAAAATGAAACACAAAAAGCAAATATAAGAAAATGAAGAAAGACACAGTAAAAGGAACCAAAGTGAAAAGGACAGCTTTGGAAAAGAGAAAGTATAAAAAGATAGAAAATGAAGATACAAACAACAGACTGAAAAATAAGGGTACAATTAGACAAATTTAAAACAACCTATTGCAAAAGAGGAATCAGCAACTGCTGTGAGGAGCAGATAGTAGCTGTGTTATTTATTTTAATATCCCCGCTGCTTGCACAGATCAGACCTTCAGAAAATACTTGTGAGGATGAATGAATGTGTTGGACATGATGCCAGAAGAACTAATAGCACCTCTGTCATAAGGTGCTAATCAAAGGCTGGGCTTCTCTGCCTTTTTTTTTTTTTTTTTTTTGGTGATGTTAATATTTCAAGTCCTGTGCTTTGCTATGCTGGCTGCTTCCTACATTTTATTTTGGAAACCATCAAGAGCCCAGATAATATGGCAGTGGGATGTGACAACATAATATTGCTACCGATAAATAACCGAAATCACTACTTAATTGAGCACTTAATTTTTTTGAATGTTATTTTGAATTTGTTCAAGATTTCTAGAAATGCTTTTAGAATCGTATTATACTCAAATTACCTCTTTATTTTTAAATGTTACATGTGCTCATGTTTAAGAAATTGAAACAACACAGAAAAGTAAATAAATAAAAAGTAAAAATTCCTTTGCCCCATATCAACTGTTATTAATAACATATTTCCATTCCTTCTAGATATTATTTATGCCTAAAAATGTATATAAATATACATAATTTAATACAAATTAGTATAACTTTATACTAATTTGATTTATTAAATATATCTTAGATGCCATTTCATGTCAATACATTTAGAAATTTTTTATATTGATATGCCATAATGAATTTCATTCTATATTTAATCACTTCCCTATTAAGGAGCATTTAGATTTCCCTTTATATTTTTGTAAAACAATTAATTATTTGAGTGGAAAAATTCCTTTAGTCATTGAATGGATAACTACATCCAAGGCTGGGGGCATAAAGGTGCAAAGTACTCTGTATCTCAAAGAGAGATGGCAGGAAACTCTCAAGGTTACATACTTCCCCCAAGGCCTTTTAGAAAGTGGTCCAACTTAGCTAAACTCAACCATCTCCCCATCCAATATGAGCAGAAGACTGGGGAGGAGCAGAGTGAGGGAATTATCAAGAGTCATTGCCTTATTTGGAGTCCTGGGATGAGTCTCTTTCTGGCCCTTCAAAGCCAATGAAGAGTTGTTCTGTGAGAGTCATAGGTAAAGATTCAGGATACCTTCCATGAGGGAGGCAGGCTCTCACTCCTACTTGAATGTCAGCTTAGGCAGTGGACTTGTGGATCTGCCCCGATACTGCCTGATGGTGAAAAGAACATTAAAGAAAGGGAGGCACTGGGGTGACCTGCACTATCACTGTATGGTGAGGCAGGGTGCTATGGGTGTCCTGTGCGTGCAATGACCCCATGGACAGTAGTGGACTTGATCCATTTTGTAGTACCCTACCTGTTACGGTCTAAATTCTGCCCTCTTCTCTCTCCACTGTCCTCCATCCCACCCCTGCTGCATTTCATATGTTGAAGTCCTAACTCCCAGGATTTGGAGATAGGGTCTTAATGAAGTAATTTAGTTAAAATGAGGCCATTAAAGTTGGATCCTAATCTGATATGACTGACATCCTTATAAGAATATTAGGACACAGACACACAAACAGGAAGATGCAGGGAGAACTCAGCCATCTAACAAGCCAAAGATAGAGGCCTCAGAAAACTTGAACCTTGCTGACACCTTGATCTTGGACTTCTAGCTTCCAGAATTTCAAGAAAGTAAATTTCTGTTGTTTCAGCCACCCAGTCCGTAGTACTTATCATGGCAGACTTGGCAAGCTAATACAGCACCTAAGGTGAGATGATCTCAGTCAGAGGCAGTCCCCAGAGCCAAGGACAGAGTAAGCGGTGGAGTCAAGTCAGACCTCCTGTATCAGACAAGTGAGCAATGAGGGGGCCCCATGGGCCCTCAGGGTACTCATATAAGGATGGAACAGAGGGAGAAGATTCAGGAGAATGGAACCCCCTGCCAAAGTTGGGGCTGTATTATCACCTCACCCCACTCACCCGGCCCTTTCACTGGATCTCAGATGCTGAAGTAAGAAGAGAGATGGAAAAGCCTTCCTATCTCAAGTTTTCTGAGGCACAACTTTGGCCAGTACCAGGTAGGACAATGAAGGATGTAAGCTTTTCAGATAAGGAATTAGCGGCTTAATTTTTTTTTTAATTTTATTTTTATTTTTCAATTGCAGTTGACATACAATATTATATTAGTCTCAGGCTGGTGATTAAACATTTATTTAACTTACAAAGTGATCACCCCAGTAAGTCTAGTACCTACCTGACACCATACAGTTATCACAATATTATTGACTATATATTCCCTATTCTGTATTTTATAAACTCATGGCTATTTTATAACTGCCAGAGAAATTAGTGGTTTTAAATGGAATTGGGTTTAATAACTGAAAGTGACAACATGGCATAGGGAAGGGAAACTCAACGTAGTACAGTTAGGAGAGCAGTGATTAGAGAAAGTTTAAACTATTTCATGTTTGTGTCATCACGTTCATACTGCTCAAAAGTAAGTTGTGCTTTTTTTGTTTTTTGTTTTTTGTTTTTTACAATAAACATCTTCTACATATATCTTGGTGTATATCTATGAGTATCCGTGCTATGTATTTTTATCATTGGAATAACTGGTCAAAGGCTATCTGCATTTAAAATTTTGATACGTATATATGCTGCCTACAAGAGACACGCAGATTCGAAGTAAATGGATAGAAAAATATATTTCATGATGGACCTAGAGGGTATTGTGCTGAGTGGAGTAAGTCAGACAGAGAAAGACAAATGCCATATGATTGCATGTGTATGTGGAATCTAAAGAACAAAATAAAAATAAAATAAAATAAAATAAAATAAAATAAAATAAATAAAATAAAAAATAAAATAAAATAAAATAAAATAAAATAAAAATAAAATAAAATAAATAAAATAAATAAACAGAAACAAACTCATAGATACAGAGAACATTTTGAGGGCTACCAGATGGGAGGGGTGTTGGGGACTCAGTGAAAAAGGGCAGAGGGATTAAGAAGTACAAAGTGGTAGTTACAAAATAGTCATGGAGATATAAAGTGTAGCATAAGGAATGTAGCCAATAATATTATAATAACTATGTACAATATCAGAGGGGCACTAGATTTATTGGGGTGACCTTTGTGAGTTATATAGATGTGTAATCACTCTGTTGTACACCTAAAACTAATATAATATTATATACCAACTACAACTAAAGAGTAAAAAAATTATTGAAAAATAAAATAAAATTTTTATAAATAAAGCTCCAAACTATCTTCAACTTATACTCTTTATACTCACAATCATATTTGGGGGTACCACTTGCACAAAATATTAAAGCTTCACAACTTTTAAAAATACATTCAACTTTGAGAAATGAAATTTTGTTCAAATTGTTTTAATTTAGAGCAGGGGTCAGCAGACTAGGGCCCTAAGTCAAATTCAGTCTGCCAGCTATTTTTGTACCTGAAGTTTTAGTGGAACAAAGCCAAGCCCCTTCATTTACATATTGTTTATGGCTACTTTTGTACGGCAGCAGAATTTATTAGTTGTGACACAGACGTTATGGCCTATGAAGCCTGACATATTTAGTATCTGACCATTTACAGAAAAGCTTTGCTGACCTCAGCTCTAGAGAAGTTAGACTTGAGTCCTCTACCATGCCCTGTGGATCAGCAGACATAACTACTTGAGCAGCAGTTGGAAGAGTAACTGTGTAGGCTCCTGTGGTTCGTATTTCTGGTGCCAGAGTGTCCATACTCGAACAACTCCGGGGAAGGAAATAAAACTAAGTCAGTGCAGCCATTGCATGGGACTGTGTGGAGAGGAACCCTTGTGAGTGCATTGCCTTGGACAAAAGAGTAAGGCATGGAGGCATCTACAGACTGGTCTGCACAAAGGAGAAATCCCAGGTGGTGCTGAGCTGCCAAGTCAGGGCGGGGGGCAGGATTGCAGAAGTCTGTGCAGAGACTCCCTACAGAGGCTGCCGCCCCTGGCATTGAGACTTATCTCCGTCCTGAAGACAGACAATAGTGCACTTCTCTTCCCCCTCCCTTCCTAACAACCTCATCCTCGCTCAGCCACGCCTACCCCAGCTTCCCCTGATATTGTCAGAGAGCAGCTTTTATTGTTAGGGAGAGGCCACAGTAAAATCTACACAGGGCAAGCTTTACCTAGTTAAAGAGTAATTACTTCCTTGTAATTCACTTCTGTAAGAGTCACCTAACATTTCTAAATTATGTCTTCACAAAAGCTTATTATCAAAAATAATTTGTTGGTAGAGAATTTTGATGATTAAGTTCCAATATGTGGTGAGAATAAGGAGCATTTACCAGAAAAGTAGGGCACCCTCACATTTCTAAATAAGGGTGATTGTGCAGCAGGTATTTATTCACCTCCACCACGTGCTAGGCCCTGTGCTAAGCGTTGGGAGTGCCTATCCTCCATGTATACCCCATTCATAACCAAGGATTTCGTTATCACCTGAAAAGCAAATGGTTTAAATGGTACTTAGGCTTTCCTTCTATTCTTGCTCGGTGTTCCTCAAACTTTAATATTCATGACATTTACTGTAAAGAATTTTATATACAAAACCATATATGCTTTTATTTCAGGGAACAATTCAAAAACTTATCCAAGGATCATTTGTGCTAAAGTAATTTTTGCTTCCTGCAGATTTTTAGAATCCAACCCTGGGTAAGGAGACTGACCACAGTGTGTTCCTCTCCCCAAAGAACCTGGGAACAGATGGCTGTGGTTTGCGGGTTTTTGCAAAATCCCTAGAGAATCTGGTATCCAGGTGAGGGCCCAGTGCTTGTCATCCTTTTGTTTGCTGTCATCTATTTTCCTTATTTTCACCCTCTCTTTATCTGCCTCAGCAACTGGCTTCTAGGGGCCACGGCGCTTCTGTTGTAGGATGAGTGAGGCCCAGCTGCGCAGCTAATTGCTGCCCAAGGCCTCATTTCATAGGCTCAAACCCAGCTTTCTGTTGTGGGACTGAAACTCCCATCTTTTCCTTGGTATCAGCTCGATTAAGCTGAGTGTGAAACCCAGTCTTGCTTCCTAGTTGAGTAATTTGGTAAGCGCCGCAGAGCTCACAGAGTGCCATGCCCTCTTACCTCAAATCGTGCAGCCTACTTTATCAGACAATAATCCTGAAATGGCAATTCTCCAACCACTGGGCTTCCAATGGCTAATTTATGTACTTAACAAAGGAAGACAAGCATCTCATGAAAGGTTTTGTTTCTTTGTTTTCTATCTCCATTTCTAGAAAAAGTACCTTTATCATTTTGTTTATCATTTCATTTTACTTGACTAGAAGGAAGACAGGAGAATTTTAGGAACTCTGACATAAAGGAACTTTCTATGTCATCATTTCCCCAAAATATATCAGCATAACTGTCTGGTATTTTTCTAAATAACAATTAATGTTTTAACCTGCTATCTCATTTCCATGGAGCTGTATTTTTTAGTTGTCAATCTTATAAGAATGATTATTCCCAAAAAGGGCTGCTGCCTGGCACTGGGTGTACATGCCTGTCAGGGAACATTGCCATCTGGAAATGCCGTCTCTGAGTGTGTATGTGCCAAGTCTTGGTTCACTGCTTGTTTCCTATTAAAAAGAACCTGATCTCAGATAAGGCTAATCCTTCAACAACAGTTAAATCTTCCAGATTCAGAAATGCTGGAAGCATGTAAAATGTAGAATACGTTTACCTTTGTACCTGGTCTAAAGGCAAGATGGTGCATTTAGCTATGTACAAAAGTGTGGCATTTGTGGTCCTTTATGCTATGGAGTCAGGGCTGCCATGCTACTACATGCTGGCTTACTTATTAAGAAATATCAGAAACACAAACTCTACTAATACACATGGGATCTAGTCTCAAATGGGAGCATTCCATTTATACCACCATTCCCCACCTAGTGATATCAATGGTCAGTATGAGCTGCACAGGTTTAGTATGAATAGCCCTGGCTCACAGATGAGCACCGTTCTTTTTTCCAGCTTCCTGGGTTGAGTTGAACCCTTAGTAATTCAGACCTTTTTTTTTTTTTCTAATTTCTGAATGTAAAGCTATTTATTTTCCTCTAGAAATTTCTCTAGCTACTTCCACAAGTTTTGATACATAGGGCTCTATCATTCAGTTACTTATAAGTATGTTTTTCAGTTTCCAAACTTTTTGTGACTGATTTCTAGATATACGGTCCTGAAGTCCAAGAATATGCTACATGTAATCTTGACTTTTGGTATTCTGTGAGACAGTCTATATAGTTAATTTGTGTGAGTTTGAAAAAATTTTGTATTTTTATTGAATGCAGAGGTATCCATTAGATTGAACTGTATTATTACATTGTTTGGATCTTCTATATTCTTATGCATTTTTTCCAGATTGATTTATAAATTCTTGAGAAGTATAATCAAATTTGCCCCATGGAATTAATTTCTCCTTAAAATTTATCTTCAATATTTGTTTTATATATTTTTAGGATATTCTGGATTATCATATCTTCTCAATTATGCTTTTTATCATGAAATGCTGTTTCTTAAGCCTTAATAATGCTTTTCTGCCTAATGTCTATTTTATTTGACATTAGTATTGTTGACACTTCCTTTCCTGAGGATAGTATTTTTCTAACATATCTTTTTATATCACTTTATTGTCAGCATTTCCACATGATTTTTTTTATATGTTTTCTTTTTAAGCAGCGCTACCACGCAGGGTAAGTCAGTAATGCTACCTACTAGTACAAATACTCCGAATCTCAGTGCTTTAACACAACAAAGGTTTAAAATAGCTCTTTAACATTATAATCTTTTTCATATTCTTCTTTTTGGGGAGGGACTTTTATTGCTAATTCTTCTCTTTACTGTGTCTACTGGTAATCTTGTATTGTGTTTTTTCCCTAGTGTATAGTTTATAGTTGGGGGGGGGAGGGGTATTTTGGTGTGAGCTCATCTTTCTGAGGGTTTTTTCTTTCTCCTAAGTAGATTTCCAGTGAATCCTAGATTGTAAAGTAGCACTGCCAAGTGGTTTCGCATTTGAATCTTCTGGAACTCTAGGGCTCCAGATCGTCAATAGTCCTTGATGAATTTTAATTTTAACTTTTTGACTTGAGTTTCCTGCATCATTTAGGTGATATAAATTAAGACTCACAATCAGTGTCTCTAATTCTCATAGGTCGCTTTTTATTTCTGCCAAGAATCCAGACAGACTATGCTTTCCAAGGCCAGAGGATAGAGTTTTTTCTCATCCTCTTTTCATTAAGGAAGCAGTTCTTTAAAGTTCAAGGCCTTATTTAGAAAGTTCATGTCTAAATCTTTCTTCTAGTACCTGGAATCATTTCTCTTTTGGGGCCTGAAGGCCTAAGTTCAGTCCAAAATCCCTGTGTGCTTCCTTCTACTTGGCTTTCTAGAATAAGTCTTCATTTCTAGCACTTGGGGATATTTCTTGGTTTCTTTCAAATTTGAAAATGTATTAATTATTTTTGAGATGTTCTATCTTGTATAGCATTTCTTTGTCTTTACAATGGTACATGGCATTATATCTTACCAGACACCTTCTAATCTCTCTCTCTCTCTCTTCTTCTTCTTCTTCTTCTTCTTCTTCTTCTTCTTCTTCTTCTTCTTCTTCTTCTTCTTCTTCTTCTTCTTCTTCTTCTTCTTCTTCTTCTTCTTCTTCTCTCTTCTTCTCTCCTCTCTCTCTCCTCTCTCCTCTCTCTCCTCTCTCTCCTCTTCTTCTTCTTCTTCTTCTTCTTCTTTCTTCTTCTCTTCTTCTTCTTCTTCTTCTTCTTCTTTTTTTTAAACAAAGACTTCTTCTTCTTCTTCTTCTTCTTCTTCTTTCTTCTTCTTCTTTCTTCTTCTTTTTTTTTTAACAAAAAGAGAATGTCTCAGAGAGCCCAGGAAGGAGTTCTGCCTTGAATATAATAGCATCATTTTATTTTTATTAGATTTAATTTATATGACTTTTTTTAGGTGAGTGGTTCTAAATTTCCATGTATACTAGTGATATAACACTTTCTTTCAAAATAATTTTACTTAAGCAAGTTGTTTTAAAGAAAAATATTAAACAAATTTGTTAGTGCCAAATGGCTGTGAAAAAACCATAAAAATGTTATGTTAATACTCATGTTTATGAAATACTTGAAAGCATTTGATGCCTTTGCTAGCTTTTGTCCCCATTTTTAAAAATTTTCTTTCATACTTTTCAGACAAGAAAATGTGTACTATTAACATGAGCCTGGGTTGAAAATATGGGAGATAGGTTATCCAAATTATGGCACAGTGTAAGTCAGATAGTTCCTTCAAAACATACAATAAAGGCCAACCTTACTAGTCAGAATGGGCTAGGTTAGGATGTAGTAACAGAGAAACCTAACATCTCAGAGCAAAATGAAACGAAAATTCCTTTCTTGTTCACATATTCAACGAGCTTTAATTGTGGCCTCTGTTCCTCACAGTAGCTCTGCCACAGCCTTCCACACCAAGGCTAGGAAGAGCACATGGCACTTCCTCTTAATTCTTTTTACTGGAAGTGACACCTGCCACTCCTACTCTCATTTAATTTGTCAAAGCAACTCATGTGACTGCCCTAAGTACAATTTTACCTTGTGCTTCAAAGGTTGAGATCCAGAAATAACTGATGAAGAATTTGGCTTATAATGATTATAAACTATCCAGCAAACAGTTCTGGATCTGTCCTCTAGATGGAGATATGGAGCTAAGCATCTGTGGTAGGTCAGCCATAGAGTCAAACTTAAGTTTACAACTTCCTCAGCCTCTTTGGTAGCTCTATTCTGTACACACCACACACACACACACACACACACCACACACACACACACACACAAATTAAGTAGTTGGTATGGCTAGATAAGGTAAAATACTTCCCTTCATACTGAAATGATTTGTTACCTAACAAGTCTCAAGAAGTTTCCATTACCAATTGTAAAACTCCATCTTGCACAGTTGCCAAGTACTCTGTTTTGCCCACTTCATTTCTACAGTGATTTATGGACCTAAAGTATAAATGTGGTTGAAGTATTTACAATCATTGCAACTGGGTTTTTCCCAGGTGTGCCTCTGGGCTGTTCTGGTTCAGCTTCCCTCTCTGTTCCTGGGATTTCCTAAAATATCCCCATGGTCTTCTGCAATATCCATGGGTTTGTGAGAGTGCCTCTCCTCTGTTTACCACCTGATCACAGCCTTCAGCTTTTTCCTTCTCCCATGCATGCCACCATTGGCTTTCTAGCACCTTCTTGACAAGGTCCCTTCTCTGTGTTGCAAAGGACTATGGAGAGACAAAGGCTCTTTTCACTAATGTCAGTGAATTCAAGGGCACTTACAGGCTCTATGGAGATTTGTGTCGTCCTGGAATTTACCCTTACCCAAATTATAGTAACCTCAGTTATGTTTTGTCCAACCATGACGCATATTTCAATTAAATCACTGATCCTGATAGTATGTTAAAAATGAGGAAATGTAATACCTCAAACTTAATGCTTTACAAATTACAGAGTGCTTTCGTATGTGTTATATTTACTTTCCACAGTCATTGTGATGTTAGGTATTTATTATCTCCATTTAAAGCTCCATTTAAATCTCCATTATCATCACAAAGATGCTCAGTCAGTTTTCTTAATCAGCTTGTCAGTACTATACCCTCATATCTAGGACTTTTTCACTTATTCCATGATGTTGCCCATAACTCACAAACATTAACAAAATCTACAAAACTTTAAGACTGATACTATTTATCTATTGAAAAACCCTCCATTTTTATTTTGGATTAAAGGCCAGTACCTTTATGTGCTCTGTCAGGCTGGTAGTGATACAATGATGTCTTTTTATTTATTTATTTATTCAGGTTGACTTGTAGGCAAAAGACTAGTGAAAATATTGTACATGCGCATTTAGGGTATTTCAAGCTTGATAATTCAATCCACATATCTATCATGTAGCTATTTTTACCAGGTGCTGAAGACATAAGAGCAAACAAGATGGACATGGCTCCTGTCTTCATAAAGTTTCACAGCTAATGGAAAAGGCCATTATAATAGATAGCAAAAAGAACTACAATAGTAATCAAAAACATTCTTGTCTTTCAGTGTTATCCCATATAAGGGTTTTTCAGGCATTGCATAGTCTCTCCCTTTTATTCGTGAGGAAACTGAATAACTGGCAATAAAACACGCAATAAGTAATCGTACTAAGATTTTAGTCCAGCTGCTCTTAACAGCAGCATTTTGCCACTTTACAGGTTACTATTTGATGTCAAGGAGAACACACACATAACTTCAGGAAACTGAGAGATAACTTTCCTTTTTGAGGAAATTGGGGAAGTGCAGCAGCATGGGAAACTCGAGCATCGGGTCCCAAGATGCAGAGCTGGAGCCTAGCATAGGCCTTCTCTTTACTCACCTCTCCTGTCACTTTTCCTGGATAATTTGGTTTGCTGTCACTCAGAATGCTGTGTCTCTGTTTGACACAGTTTATCCTGTTTCTGCCAATACATTATTGCTTTTGACTCATACACCAACTTCTTGCTCACTGTTTTTCCTCTAGGGTGCAGGATTCATTTTAGAGGATATACAGGGTAGAAGCCACAGCAAATGTATGGAGAAAGAAACTCCCCGAGGTTGTTTTTGCAGGGGTCAGTGGGGTTGGTGGATAAGGAAACAGGCATTTACTTCTCTCAGGGGAGCAGCACTAAGTTATTGGTGTTAGTCATCATTATTTTAACCCTATCATCCTAATCCACCACAAGAATGAGGCTGGTCTAATTTTTTCCTCTATATCCTCAGCATGTAGTAGATGCTAAATACTCATTTGTTGAATAAATGAAGCAAATACAGTTATTACTGGAGACATATATAATTTTACTTTTATCATAGTGCATTATTGACAATAGGGGTTTAACTTGGATCCTGGAGAAATTGATCATCCACATAAGCAAACTCCAAATGTTTGGTAGGTCTAGACTGAAATGGAGAGAAGTCTCAATAAGAGAGAAAGTGAGGGACCAAATTTAGAACTTTAACACAAAAGTTTGATCATGTTTAAATTTAGATTAGTGAGGGATGTGGTTCCATAGTGTAGTGGCTAGCACATCTGCTTTACATGCAGAAGGTCTAGGGTTCGTGCCTCAGGAGAGCCACAGTCCATGGTCTATGGCCATGCCACCCCGAACAAGCCCGATGTCTGATCTCAGTTAGTACTTGGATGGGAGACCACTCAGGAAGACCAGGTGCTGTAGGCACAAATAATAATAAACAAACAAACAAATAAATTTAGATTAGTGCCTACATTGCAAGGGTTAACTCTAGGTGAGTGAAATTATGTGGCAACCACCAAGAAGAAAAATGTATCCTGATTAATGGGGATTTATTGAACGAGGGATGGGAGATGAAAAATAAGTCAAGGGGAATGACCGTGAATTGACTGTGGTCAGCTTCCTACAAGAGTATATAGATTTGTCGCTATTTTCTCCCGCATTTTCCTGTTTCCCTTCACTTCTCTTACCAAGTGGGCTATCATAAATGGTATTGGGATTGGAACTAATTAGAGAGGGGACATGGTAACTCATGACCAGAACTGTCTTTACCAATGAATTTTTAGATTTTCAAAGAATTAAGGAAATAACATTTGTTCGTACATTTTCAGGAATGTTAGTCAATTGCTTAGTCTTTTAACAGCTCATTGAGGTAGGTGGTATATCCCTATTTTACAAATGAAGAAAATGAGACCGTCTGGGTATGCTTTTCTCTGCCCACAGCAGTTTAAATTATACACACAGAGGACGATATATACAAAATCAGGTTGGTATTTACCCTAAAACACATATATTGCCTCTCTTGTTGAAAAAATATGTATTAAATGCCCCCTTAAGAATATTTTACTAGTTATTTGCTTTTCTATTCCTGAGTCTTTGACTTGGGGTATGTTTACTTATGTGAGCTGGTAGGAGAAGTGACTTCTGCACACAGAGAGTAAAGCTGGTGTCCATGGTTCTCATTCACACTGACTGCAGAGAGTCTTTATTCTAATTTGGGACCACTTACAATGGATTCAGTACACATATTTGGTTTATGCCAAGTGAGTTAAAAATGTTATCCTGGAATCTCTGGGTTTCTTTTTCAAAGAAAATTAAACCCCATACAATGTTTTGCACCCTTTGCTTTCTTTCAGAAACTGTCAGAGGATGTAGGAATGGATGTCCCCTTTGAGGAGGGAATGCTGAGCCCCAGTGCTGCAGACATGAGGCCTGGTGAGAGGAGCATTTGTTCAGTTCCTTCAGTGGTATTTTATATCCAAACAGTGTCATTATTCAGTGAGAAATCCATTTCCTGTGCCCCCAACTTGTGATTTCAGTGATAAAAGTGAAGAGAAGAAAAAAAATATATGCGAGTAAGGTGTTAGGTTCAATTTGGCTAATTTCAGAGTTGACTTGAATATTGATGCTCTCACTGGTGTAGGCCACCTTTTATACCCTGAGCCACTGCCTGATTAGCCCATTATTTTCAGTTCTGGTGACAATTGGCTACTGAATAACAATACCGAATTCTAACTAATACATAAGTTCACCCAATTTATACTTACCTGTGAGAATGTTTAAAATTAGAAATGTGATATTAAGAAGAATCAGTATCTTGACTATTTAAAGAAAAGGGGGAAACCCTTACGCCTTAAGGGTTTACAACCCAAGACATATATAACAGGGAATTCTAAGATTTCTGTTACAATCTATATGACTCTCGTTTTATACTAAGGTCACTCCTTTGTACTGTGCCAGTGTCAGGATCATACCAAGATCCTGAGCCCTTGCATGGAGTAGGAAGAAGGAGGTCAATTAAATTTTTTTCCGCTCAAGTATTTAAAGTGCATTCTTCAAAATACTAGTCATGTGACACAATTATTTTTAAATGAGCCAAGTAAACATGGTGACCACGGTATGTCTGCTCCACTCTTTGAGGTTCACAATGCACTTTGAATAGTAAAGGCACTAAAGCCTATGGTTACCCTGTATGTAGCAATTAGACACATGTGACTATTTAAATTAATTGAAATTTAAAATAAATTTGAAAAGTTTAACTCTTCAGTTGCACTAGCTTTGTTTCAAGTGATCAACATTTCTATCATTACAAAAAAATGATTTGGGATAAGATTTCTTTGAGAATGCCTATACTATAGAAGTCCACTGTTTTTCAAACTTATTGGTCAATAGAAACTTTTATCATGTAATACATAAAAACATTACATGGAACACAGTTTGGGTGATGTTCTACACTGACAAAGAAACAGTGTCAACTCCCTTGGGACAAGACCAGAGTTAGAATTCCAGAATTGAAAGTTATACCAGATGGCCACCAAAATAATTTGTGATGGGGCCTCCTGGAATTGCTACTTTTAGGCTATTTCTCTACCCTTGTTTAGTTGGAATCAACTTGGTTAAAAATGACTTCTCTAGCTCTGCTTCTCTTAAGTGAAAGTCACAGTAGTGGTAGATGCGTATTCCAATAACAGGGTAGGAGCTTTTAACATAAGACTGTCACTTACAGTATGGGAACCAATGTCAAACAATTTGTAAGAAATCACAAATACTTGATTGGACAATGTCATCTAGGAGGGTACCTGAGTTTTATTAAAACAAACAAAAAAATAATGTCAGCCAAAGAAAGGTTACTGCATATCATACACAGAGTTGTCAGAAACTGAAGAAAAATATTTGGGGAGTATATATATGAATGTAACAGGTAAAATTCTTACCCTCCATTCCACAGAAGTAAAGGCTACAGGAACCATTATAATGTGTGTGTAAGCTTAACTAAGTTTTTCTTATGTGTGATGCACCATAAAAATTCAATATTATATCAATTTCAAGTTCTCAAAACTGAGCAGGTAGTTCTAAAAACTAGTTGCCTGCACATTTAACAATGGCTCCCACTTGTAATTTCTACACAGCCAAGGCCAAAAAAACTGGGGCAAGCCAGTCTGCTGGACAAGAAGAGGGTCCAAATCCCATATAAGGTTTTGGGTTTTTTTAGCAGGTCTGCCTTTGCTGAAAGGGCCTTACAAAGGTTATCCCAGTAGGGCCCATACCCACTCCTGGCAGCCATGTATATGTTCTAATACTTGATCTTGTTAATTTTCTTTTTCTTTAGAACCTCCTAATTCTCTGGACCTTAATGGCCCTCACCCTCAGAGAATCAAGCTCACAGCCCCAAATATCAATCTTTCTCTGGACCAAAGTGAAGGGTCTATTCTCTCTGATGATAACCTGGACAGTCCAGATGAAATTGACATCAATGTGGATGAACTTGATACCCCTGATGAAGCAGATTCTTTTGAATATACTGGGCAAGGTAAGTTGCCAAGTTGGCAAAACCAAGGTTATGTGAAAAGTGAAAGATTATCTAAGTGACATTAATAACAAACCTCTCATTTTGTTGCCAGTGGTTCTCTTCTGTGGTTTCTAGAAGTTTCTGTTTGTATCTCAGCTCATAGGTAGCCATGATTGATAGTTTAGAGCTTAACAGAACAAGTGTAATTCACAGAGACCACACCTAGCCATCGCTCTTTATGTAAACCCCTATTCTATAACAGGCCTTGTGCTAGGTGCTGGATTTGCAGAGAAAGAAAACTTAATCTGGAAGATTACATTTGAAGCAGAGAAATTAGAGTTTACCAATTTCTTTGTTCAATTTTCCACTATCTGCAATGTTCTATTCCCCAGATCCTTATGTGGCTGTTTTCTTTTCTCCATTCAGATCTTACATTAGATAGATGTCATCTCCTCAGCCAGACTTTCCTTGATCTCTATAATCAATTGTACTTCCCTTCCCCACCACCACCCAGTCATTCTCTATCCCTGTATTCATTTTATTTTCTGTGTCACTAATTGAATCATATTGTTTAACAATTTTTTTTTTTGTTTTGGGTTTTTTTTTCTATATTTTTCTTTCTTTTCCTACTAGAATGTCTGCTCCATGAGGGCAGGGACTGGATTATGCTTGTTGTTATATTGCTGATAAAGTAGGAGGGAAGGAAAGATGGAGTAGGGAGGGTATAGTGGGAGAAGAAAAAAAGAAAAAATAAAAAAAAGATAAAAAATTATTCCCAATATGAATATCAGTCTCATTTTAGTTCTTTCTCTTGCTCAGTGAAATGGGTTTGTTAAGAAATATGTACAAATACAAAGCATTTACTTTGTTAAAAAATGGCATCATGTAGTTTCTGTTTTATATGGTGGTATTCTCTGACTGTATCACATTTGAAATTAAAAGTGAGAGAATCCTGGCCACAGCTATTACTTTGATACACTGTAAATATTCTTCTTAATATTAATGATTTTATTTTTTCTTTAAAAAGTTTTAAAAATCTTCTTTCAAATTACTTAAAAAGAAGTATCAGCATTAAATGATGCCCTGACTTTTAGAGTCATGCTAATTCCAGCATGTCGTTCATAAAACATGATTAGGAAATTTATCAACTTAGTGAATGAATTCAACCAGTGGTTATTGAGCCACCAGGGCTACAGCATAATCAGGACAGAGTGAGACCCTGCCTTCACAAAACGTATGGCTTTATTTCCTCAAACTAAAAAAAAAAAAAAAAAAAAATGAAGTGACTACACTACTCGTTCTACAGTTTATTATGTTTTAAGTAGGGATTTTATATTGCATTTTTGTCATGTTTTCAAATTTTTATAGCTATCTGGGTATTCGACCCTGTAGGTTGAAATACACAAATAAAAGGCAAAAGAAGATCTTGAATTCATATTCTTTTCTACTATCTCAGAAACTCTACTCCAGCTACTCCAACCCTCCCGGCTGCCCCCAGTTGCCCCAGCTTTTTCTGCTAATATATTCTCACGTGTAAGAATCATGCCTTGATTTACAATCCCAGAGAAGACAGCTGCGGCATGGCCCTGCCGGTCCTTCCCTCTCCTCCCCCTGTACTTTGCCGTGGGGAGTTATATCACACCACATCTGAACCTTTATTTTTATAAATAGTAAAACTGCCAAGCAAAGTGGTAGCGGCTGAGCAAACTGGTAATTAAAGCTGCCACTTGCTGACACAGTTCTTTTTACTTAGTCAATACAGTTATGTTGAAAGAACCAGTTTAACAGCCACGACCCTACTTTTAGGTCTTAAATTCAAAGGACAAAATGTTAACGTATGTTGAATTTTAAAGTCCACGCTGTTTAGACACTGTTTTTAAACAAACAAATAAGAACATTAAGCATTGAAAATACAAAGTACATCTGAACAGCTATATTTTATAAATACGTGGACATGGATAACTGACTATATAAGAGGGATGGAATATATTGTGGTCCCAAAGTATGAAGTGAATGCTTGAAGGCTGCCTGCTATTTGGATTTCTTGTGTGAATGTTTTGAACTGGGCATACACATTCTAAAACAATTTGGTCAGTACTTTATTTTATTTAATGAACACTTTCATAGTGCTTACTATGTGCCAAGGTTCATGCTAGGTGCTTTATAAATATTAACTATTTCCATCCTCAGGTCAACTCTATGAATAGGTATTATTTTTCCCCATTTTAAGATGAGAACACTGAGGTACGGAGAGGTTAAGTTATTTACCTAAGGTCACATAGCTAGTAAATGTCAGAGCCGGGCACTTAAACCCTGAGTTGTTGTCCTTGACTCCTGGGCCATGCTACTTCTCCATGAAAACACTGACAATGAATAGGAGAGGGTCTTTCACTAGATTAGACTAACATATCTGAAGCCAAGGATGATAGCCTCCATGCCCCTCACATTTATACATCCTTTTATCCAGCCATTTTCATGACTTGAGGGCTTTTAATTTACCAAGTGCTTTTATGTTATTTGCCTGTTTCAGGCAGCAGCTGATGACCAAACATTACTGTCAGGTTATTTGCCCACAATGTGATTTTGCTTATGAAAAAATTTTGAATTTCACTATCAAAAGATGTTAAATTGGTCTTTACTTCCAAGCAATTTCCTTTAACAATGGTGTCCAAATAGTTGGAAAATATTCAAAGTACCAATATAGTTAAGGCTTGCTTTCCTTTGATATCTACAGGTGCCAAATATATCAGAAATATATAGGTAAGGAAGGACTTAGGAGGTCAATCTTTCTATAAGAGAGATCTGAGCTTTTTAAAAAAAGTTTTAAGATTAGAAACTTAAATATATCTTAAGGTCAGAAAAGATAATGACCTATTTTTGTTTTTCGAATGAACAACAAAGTTACTTTTACCATGATTCAGATCTCAACAAATGAATTTCACAAGAGAAATAAAAAAAAAAAATGATAGAGTTTTAGCCTGAATATCTCTGATAAGAATGTTATAAGAAATACTCATGTGCCCTTATATTTTTTCTTCCTAAGTGATGTTCAGTGACCTCATTTAAGCTATCTTTTCTAAAACTAACCCCTAAATGATTATTTTCTCTGTGAATAAGGTACCCCACATTTTTCCCGATAATCAGAAAGTCACTTCATTTAACTTCCCTCTCTACCGTCTTCCACTGTTTTCACAAACTGCAGAGAACCAGCTTATAAAATCAATTCTGTGTTTTAACTCTGAATATAAACTAATCAAGTGTTAAGCTTACTTTATTATTTTACCTACAAACAGCTTTATACCGTAATGGTGCCACCTGAAAGGATGATTTTTTTTTTCGTACTTTTTTTTCCCCCAAACAACATTGTTCTTTGAAAGGACACTGGCCAAATGAAAACACACACACAGTGTTTTATTTTCTCTTGCATTTTCCTCCCCGTTTCTTTGTACTTTTGAATGCTGAGTTTTTACATCCAGATTTATTGCCTGCCTGCTCTTCGTCACCAAAAACCTTTAAAGACTTCTTAACTGTATACAGTGTCTTTCCTCTAATAAGAAAAAAAATTAACGATTTCATCTACTAAGATTATTTACATTATCAGTGCAAGAGTACAATATAAAAGCTAGTCTCTTTTCACAGGTGTAGGTCCCCTGTTGGAAGGCCACAGCTGATATTGCTAGTTAGTCCCTAATGATACCAACAGCGGCTTCCCCATCGTGGTCTGTATAACACAGGACATTCAAGAGCTTATGTACTATATCATTTCACAAGAGAAAGGTTCAAATTGACTTCTCCCCTGCATACCCAAACTTAATTGACTTCAACAGTTACCAGGGAGAAAAATTTATTTAAAAAAGGAGACAAAGAAAATCAAGCATTTCTTAGAGAAGAAGGCATGAAACCAAAAATTAAAACTGGAGGGCCTGGGGATAGATTGTTAAATGAGACCTGAAAATTTTCAAAATAGTGATAAAATGATGGCTGGGGGAATAAATGGTGATTTATAGTTATAGAAGAATTATTAAGATTGGGAGGATATTGCTAATTGAAGGAAGTAAAACGAAGCTATCTTTACTTCTTACTAGCTTATATTATTTACTTCTAGAAATGAACACCTTAAGAGAATTACTATACCGCTAGCCCTTTAATAATTTCTTTTACCCATTTATGCCAGTCGGAGAAGGAGCCCCAGCAACTGGCAAGCTATCACCCTCTGAAACATTAGCAATAGTATTTCATAAAAAGGTCCAGCCTCAAACTTTTAGACTAAAGTGAGTAATAATGTTTTTTTTTTCAAAATAAACTTTAGGAAAATGTTTATGCATGTGTGTATACATACATATTTTTAAGGTATATGTGTCTTTTCTTACTGTGATACAATAATCGAAACACATTATGACAAAAATTAACAGTCAGCTATATAAAATATTATATTTCTATTTGAAAAAAATACCAATTCAAAAGGTAAACATAAGGCAGTAAAATAATTGTAACACATGACAAAGTTCTATATAAAGAACTCCAACAAATCAATAAGGACAACAGGCAAGGGACTTAACAGGGTGCCTCCTGTTAGGAAGAAAAATATAAATAGCCAATAAAAAGTCATACCTGCTTTAGTAATTAAAGAAATGCAAATCAAAACAACAAAAAGTCAAGTTTTACTCGAAATTGTTATGGGTTAAAACCTTTAGTAAACTTCTATATTTTTGACAGTATGAGAAAACAAGAACTCTCATATGTTTTGGTGTGATATATTCAAGGCAGAATATCCATAAAATGTCTTAAGTGCTTATACCCTCTGATCCAGTATCCTATTGCTAGAAATTTAGCCTATAGCAATATATACACAAATGAGGTGAGATACCTGTACAAAGATATTTATTGGAGCAAATTCTAAGGAACAACAACAAAATGGAATAAAAATAAATTTCTATCACTATGGGATTGATAAACTAAAAGACATCAATAAAATGGAATACTGTAGGGCTATTTTTTAAATGAGCAGGATTTATGTTCATTGAGATGAAAAGAAGACTGTACTTTATTATTAGGTAGGAACATATCACAGAACAGTATGTATAGCTATAGTGCATGCAAAATATATGGAATAATCATACATTTGGAAAAAAATTATGTGTTCACATGCACATAGAATACACATCAAAAATGAATGAGAATGGTATTGGTGATTTTTTTCAGAACAATTTCTGTATTGCTTGCACTTTGACTAGTGTGTTTTACTTTTATAATTAGAAAATTATACTTTTATAATTCCAAAAAAGAAGACAAAAAATTACAGTGTACAAAAGTTTTTTAATGAAGTAGCCTCATTACAAGCATGCAGAAAACAAAGCAAAACAAGACAAAACAACCCCATACAGATTACCAGGGCCAAATTAGAGCAGGCCCAAAAGTCCCAAAGAGGAAGAGGAGTTGGTGGGTGGTGAGTTCATCACAGGGGAGAGCATGTGTGCACAGGAGCATCTAAAGACAAATCCACATCAGAGCCCAAAGTCCCACCAAAAGAATACAAAGCACAATGTAAATCAAAGATCATTTTCCATGAGTAGAAAAACTTAGAATAATAATTTCTCATAAACTTCTTTTGAAAGTTATAAATAATATTTTCCTTCAAATTACATAAACATACAAAGACTAACTATTGTTAACTCTGGTACTTAAAATAAAAATGGAAATAATTGCAGTTTATTATTTTTTAAAGAATTGAACATGGTTTTATTTTCTGGATACACAAGAGTGGGTAGTACATTTCTCCCCCAAGATGCTCAGTGGGCTTTTTTATTGCCTTATGCACTCATAAATAGGAGTCTTGAGAATTTTGGCCTTTTCCAGTCTACAGAATTCATTGTTTCTTGCTGACCGTAAAATATTTCTATAGCATGTTTTTAAAACTTTATAGGAAGTAATATCAAATTTATGCTGAGATGCACTCCCAGTAGGGAAGAGGGTTCAGCTCCTTTGTCAGAGTCTCAGAGCAGGGTATAGGCTAGCAGTATCATCAAGGTCCTAAATTTAAGGCTTCCAAAAGACTCTGAGTACTCAGGATATGCCAGGAAATGTGTCCCAAGGAAAATAAGATTATCTGGGCCTGATAAATAGCTTTGCCCCATTAAAAAGGCCTGTGGTCTTCAACCTATATGATCAAGGATTAATTGGTACTAGTCCATTGGACCACTGCTGACACAAGACAGCTCTAGCCCTGCATCTGTTCCCACCCTCAGCTTGACCCTAGCAATGGGTTTGGTTGTCCAGTCAGTCAATAACAAGACTTCACTGAGTGTCCTTTATGTGGTCAAGATGGTGTTAAGCTCTGTAAGACTTATACGAAATGGGGAGTTCCAGCAGGTTGACTCCGCCAGGAGACAGCTAGTTGTTGAACTGACTCAACTGTAAGGGTCTCGCTCTGTGCTTCATTTCCAGAGGATCCCACAGCCAACAAAGATTCTGGCCAAGAATCAGAGTCTATTCCAGAATATACAGCAGAAGAGGAGCGGGAGGACAACCGGTTGTGGAGGACAGTGGTGATTGGAGAACAAGAACAGCGGATTGACATGAAGGTCATCGAGCCCTACAGGAGAGTCATTTCTCACGGAGGTAGTCAAGCTCTGTGTGAACCTGGGAAGTGGAGAATGGGTGGCCATATTTTTTGTTAGGAAACAAAACTAGGGTTCTCTGCAGCGTGACATCCCAAAGACCCCATTGGGCAGTCAATGTTCAGGGGACTGTAGAGCTAAGTATATTATGTCATACGCAATTCAAGAAACACTGGAAAACCTACTATACAAAAATAACTTTCCAATGTAAAAAATGCTTTTCCCATCACATATCTGATAGCTATAACCTTCTGTGCAAACTTCTTGAAATCCATAGTTGTCCAATTTAATAATGGCTGTTCGGAATTCATTTAGGTCAGTTTAGGATTTAACTAAATAGTTTTCGAGTCTATACTACCACAATCTATAGTAAGATCAGTACACTAGTGGTGCTTCTAATTAGAAAATGGTCTTTTGAATCCTCTTCAGAAGCTTTAGGAAACTTTTTGAGACAGCCTTGTCATTTTTTTCCCTACCTGAAATTGGCTTTTCTATAAATCCATTACATCTATGCCTGACAACAGCCAGTTTCAGCCAAAGCCTCCACTCTCTTAGTGAGGGGTAAGAGAGAAAGAAATTGTGTTTTGTATTTCTAGTGCTTTCTTGGAGCTCCAGAGCCTTAGTCTGACTAATCTGGAATTCACAAAAAGTCAGATGAGTACAAGCAACACATTCAATGTTGTCAACTTCCAAAAGCATAAACAGCTTTTTTTATTTTTCTGCTGCATGCGCTTCTTTCCTGCAGTCCTGAGGCACCACCTTAACACTCAGCTGTTCCAGAAAAGTATAAGCTGACAAAGTGATCACTGTTCTCTCCTTAACGAGGACAGAGAAATAAGTGTCTTGGCACGACATTAAACTTGTAGCTTTTGTTTTCTAACTAACAGGAAGATATTTTGTTTTTTCAATCCAATTTCCCTCCACCAGCAGATTTTCCATTTTCCATCCCATGCATTGCTCGCTACCTGCAAATAAGTATCCTACCACACAGGGAGTCCAACCATGACAGTGAAGGAAAATACCAATAGGTGTCCTTGGCCATGACCTCCTTTTTTCCTGTCTCACTATTTGACCTGAATGATACTGTTGCCCTGTGATAGCTGCTGTGGGGCTGGGGCAGTTTCCTCTAAGGGAAATTTTTCCCATAGCCCTTCAGAATGAGAGCTGGCCTGATCTTGCCAAAAGAGGAAGGCTGGCTGTAGAGTCAACCCTTTTGTTATGATGAAAACCACAACCTGAACATCATCCAGCTCTTTCCACAAGGTCAAACCTCCCTTTCACCACCCACCAGATATTTTTTGGTTTGTTTAGCTTCTTGGGAATAAAAACAAAACTAAGGTTGACTTTGAAAGTAGCCTTTGTGTTTATTCTAAAAAGTACAAAAAAAAAATGTAGAACAGTGATGATCCCTATACATTTTTACACCTCAGGTCTTAAATTAAGTACCCCTTTGTTGTGAAGAAGGCAGGCTCACTTTCCCTCTGCAATCCTAAAGCTTACTCTTGTTGCTCCGTAGACTCACCGACTTGGTCTTTCCACCAAGGGAAATTAGATGTGCTGCGGGTGGGTGGGTCTGTTGCCGCATCAGGAAAGAGTGTTTATTATCAGCACACGAGGGTCAGAAAAAAGCAGAAAAAGCCCCAGCTTCTGCTTGTCACATCCCTTGTGAAAACTGATCTGACACTTAAGGGATAACCTGGTTTGCTGTGTCCTCCATTCCTGCCACCTAACTCCCTTTGGAATTTGCTCCTCTATGTTCTATGTTGTAAGCTTGATTTTTGTCTGTGTGACTGTCCTGACTGTTTGGAAGAGAAGGCCACCTTTCCTTCCCCCCAGCTCTGCCACAGCCTCCTCCAGGTGCTGGCCTGCATGAGTGTGCCCCTGGCTGCACCTATCCGGAACGTTAGTGAGATGCCACCTATTCCTACACTCTGAACAACTTTTGTGCTCTGCTCTGTAGCTAAAGATTATTCAGATATTACTTCTGAATTTTCCAAAGCTCTGTCTCCTGTGTTGGGAGTTAACACCACTTTCTTAGACATGAGTGATGATAAAGCAATCCTCTATAGTTACCCATCTATTGAGCTTGTTGTCCTGGCTTCTGATGAGCATTTAAAAAGCAGCACTCCATACTGGACAGAGATCTTATTTTCATGTCTTGCATTTTACTATAATGAAGTTTTCCCATTCAGGCCAATAGGAAAGTACCAGCTGTACAGTGCTCTGTGCAGCATAACTGCAAGATGGGTTTGGGAGTGATTAAAAGGGGTGTATGAATTAACTGAAAAATAGGGCCCTGTGAAGTGTTCATACCAGTTGGTTATATTGGTATGTGAAAGTAGTATTTAAACAAATAATTCAGTCTTCAGCTTTGGTGACCTTAAAATGAACTATTGTCAGTGACCCTGTACACCATGCAGAAGAACAGAATTCAAGACCCATCTTTGCTACTAATGTGTCTATAACCTTGGTACATCACTTAACTTCTCTGGGCCTCAGTTACTTCATCAGTTATAAGAAGGTGATCTCAAAACCAATGTTACCTCCTATGAGCCCATGAGCAATGTTCCTTCCATCTGCTTAAATAAAAAAGCAAAGAGAAGTCTGGGTGGTTTGGATCAGCCAACAGCGTGGGGTCACTCTGAGGCCAGAACTGGCTTTTTTGACCCTGAAGCAGAGAACACATTTGAATGACCAAGGACAGTCACACCAAAGCATTGTAACAAGGAGTTTCCTTTCTTGTTTTTTTTTTCTTTTTTCTTTTTTTTACTTCTCTCATTTTATTGTAGGAGATTCAGGTAACCTTCTCTGCAGTGTTGCTGGACAAATGATCCGGGAAAGAATGAGGAGAAGAGTTGCAGGCTGGTGTGTGTGTGTGTATGTTTTGGTTGCGACTGTGACATCTTTCCTTCTGTCTCCATTCCACTTGCTGGCCAGCAAACTTGTGTTACGTCCCTTTCATGCTTCTCTGTTCTGCCTCAGGTAAGGTTTTCACCACTGCTTCAGAGGGTCCCAGGAAGCACCACGTAAGATTGCTCATGCACCTCAGCACACATGCCTTGAATTCACCTCATGGTTATTGAGAAGCGAGTCTAATAAAATACATATTTTTAAAAACCAAACTTCAAACATATCAGGTAACTTCACTTGAGTAAGCTGCATATGTAAGAATAGAAATCATGTTAGCTGACTACCTTGAGGGCATCTTCAAGAGACAAGAAGAGAATGACCTTACTCTTCTAGTTATTACACTCTATCAGCAATTGCTATTTGAAATATCTCTAAAGCCTGACAATGATGCCACCAGCTCTGAATTTTTTACACCTTACACCTTACGTCCCTTCTTCTCCATTTGTTTTCTTCCTCTTTTCTTCCCTTCCTACAGTTCCTCTGCCCCAAAGTACAAAAAGCCATCTTCATTAGTAAATTTCAGTAACTTTTGTATAGAAAGACCTTCCTGACTTAGTGATCAGAAAGTGGTAAGTTGATCCTTAAGTATGTGTGTGGTTAAATGAACTCAAGTGAACACAATATTACAACATTCCAGGGACAGACGGCATTGGCATGAAGAGCCGAATTGTCATTTAAGATATCTGAAATACTGTTTATAAACCTCAGGCTTTCCTTTTTAAAACTTTTCTAAAGAAATTCTTCAAAAATGGAAAAATAAATCAAAGTAACTGAGCAGTCAGGATCTTGAAGCTATTCCGACACTCTGGAGCCAGACAGCTACATTTAGAAAGATGCTTTTGAAAGATGCTTTCAAACTCATTTTTAAGTTGGACTCATTATGTCTTTGTCTCGGTCTTTTTCATTGTGCTAAGTCTGAATTGCATACCTTTGTGGTGTAGTATTAGTGTAGTTAAGCCACGTTATCCTTTATGGATTTCCATTTAGTTATAAAGCTTCTTAAGTGAAATTGTTCGGAAGAACAAATACTTCTTGTATTAAATATATCTCCTTATGCCATTTTCCTTCATATCACATTCTAAAAAAGTTGATAAATACCAACATACTGGAAAAGATGAAACTAAAGCAAAAAGTCCAGAGAGAAGCTACTGCAATCCTGTATGACAAACATGTGTTGCATCAGATGTATGCTTAACATAGGTAGCATCTTCTAGGATATGTAGTATAAACACTGTATACAACAACCTCAAATTAGTAATACACAAAACCCCATAATTTGATATATTTTTAGGTGATATCTCTTCCCCCACCTCTTTTGTGGTAGAGTCATACTTTGTCTTTGTCGAGAACATCTTATTAAACTGCTTTTCAAGAGTTAAGCCCATCCAAATCTATATCCAGCCCATATTTTACTGCCATGTCATCACTTGAGAGGTATTTAGAGTTCTGAAAGAATAAAATATACCGAGTTCTGAGATGACTGGGTCAGGCTTGAGGGTGTGTCCTGTCCTTCTACAAAAAGAACTTTCTACTTAATGATTCTGAAGTTCAGAACTATATTATATGACAAAAATTGCAAATTTTAAAAAGGGACATAAAAAATGAAAATACAGTGCATTGCTTTTATTTTTAAGTCTGGAAGACACATGAGATTCCATACACAAACCCGTGGGGACCTGATCAACCACTGCCAAGAACTTCAAAGACAAGCTCTAAGGGGACATAGAGCTTGATTTTCAATGACCACACTTGTCTGCATCTCCCACCTTCTATTTTCTTGCTACCACCTGCAAATAGCACTTCCACCTCCTCTCTCCAAACCATGTAACCAGGAAGTAATTCTCAAGTTTTCCCAAAAGTATATATTTTCATATATTTAACCAGACCAGCCCTTCTCGAGTTTGTCCCTTTCTTTTAAAGACTAAGCTCTAAATTCTGTGCTTAGTTATTCTACACCTGGGCAGAATTTTCCATGTTTTCCTAGACTACCTATTGAATCTGGAGACTACAGGCAAGTGAACCAGTCCCTATATCAAAATAGAGGTGTTTTAATTGTCTATTCACTAGTTATCTGGTCACTGGAGTGTGTGAGTCTGAGATTATACTAAAGTTCAGCAACTGAATTTCTCTTCAAACCAAAACTAAAAAGAGCTAATCAGAACCTATTTCTTAGCCATTAAAGAAGTAATATATATAAATTAGATATTGTAATATATGTTAGAAATGCTTAAGTCAAAAAGTGTTGCTCCTGCATCCTTTGACAAGTTGAACAATTATACATCCTATTCACGACTATGTACAACACATACATAATCAGCCATAATAAATGGATACCCTATATATGCAAATATATTCACACTATATATTTAAAACTTTATATAACATATGTTAACCACTGAAAGTTAATTACAAACATATATACTTATAGAAGTATAGTCTATATAATAGTAATTTATTACATTTATTACATCCACATCTATACACTTGCCAAGGCTTCAGATTTGTCCTCAGTTAATAGGTTAAATATTATCTTGTTAAAAGCTTTTAATGGGTTACAAATGTCTTTTTGTTTGTCCCCCAGGATACTATGGGGACGGTCTAAATGCCATCATTGTGTTTGCCGCCTGTTTTCTGCCAGACAGCAGTCGGGCGGATTACCACTATGTCATGGAAAATCTTTTCCTGTGAGTGATACTTATGAAAAAGTGCTTTGAGTTGATGTCTGTGGGCATGTATGGCAGATAAGCATCTTTAATAAAAGGAAATAAATAATGGAACATATCCTAAGCCTTTGATAAAAAGTCAATGAAATCTCCATCAAGGAACATTGCTCAAGAGACTAAAACCTTTAAGGTCACTCTTTTTTCAGCAGAATAGATTGAAAACAAAACAAACAGTTTGGCCTGTGTTTGAAAATTCGGTAACATTGGGTGAAGTGTTATATTTGTTCTCTGATAACATGTTCTTAGTCAACTGATGATAACCTGAATTCATTTATATCTGCTCTTATTTAATCCGAGTCGCCCTTAGTATATGACAACATTATTGACATTTTTGAAAGTCAGGTTTCTTACCCATCCATTTTTCAAGTGTACCTGCATTTAAAAAAAAAAAAAAACATAACTGTACAGAGAAATGAATAATACTCACTCTCAGAAAAATGATCTTAGGTAACTGCATTCTTTTCAAGGTGAAGAGGTAATATTCACAACTGCTCTTAAATGTCATACACCCTGTCATTTAAATGTTATATAATTATGGTGTAATTATGAAATATTACACCATGAAATAGTTCATGTAGGAACTGAAAACACTCTTCTTCCTTTCTGTGATCAGATATGTAATAAGTACTTTAGAGCTGATGGTTGCTGAAGATTATATGATTGTGTACTTGAATGGTGCAACTCCAAGACGGAAGATGCCAGGGCTTGGCTGGATGAAGAAATGTTACCAGATGATTGACAGGCGGTAGGTGGACTCCATTATTTAATCCCTGTTTTGACTTTCTCAATAACCCCTGTTTTTAATTCCCTTTTAATCTACAAAAAAAAATGTGATCACATTTTAGGAACATGAAATTATGCAGAGTTAAGATAATAAATTATAAAAATATTAAAAGAGTCACTTGATGCCCCAAATCTGAAATAAAGCAAATCTTCCCCAGATTTTGTTAAATGTTGTTATCTCAAACCTGGTGACCAAGTCTGTTTTAAACTACATGTATGCTATTGCCCCATGGAGGGCAATTTGAGCTGATAACCCAAAGTATCCATGATTCTTTACTGTTACCATGTGATTTTGATGCTGTTTATGTCCACTGGGACTATTGTTGTTTGGAGAATTGTTGTACTCTTATTTCAACATTCATTGTTAATTCAAGTTAACCACTAGCCCACGTGGTACCTTAGGGTGTCCCTCCTTCAAGATACTTCACTTTCATCTATGCAAGTACCCTGTTATATTAACTAAAATTTGTTTAATGAGCCAAACATTTATAAAGTAACATTACTAATGCTGAAAAATGTGCTTGAAAATCAGGAATGTTAAAATGGTATTCTGAAGGCTGAAGAACCACATGATATATGGTTACTATTTTCACTATATATAAGAAGACACCAAGGCTTAGTAAGATCGAATAAATGGTCTAAGTTGTTAATAAGAGTGTATTCTTTTCAAAATAGTAAAGATAATACTGAAAAATGAAAAGCATCATTAAACAAATATATACCATGATGGTTATAGATTTATGGACTCTGAGAATACAACCATTCTATTTTACATTTATTCTGAGAAAAGAAGGTTTGAATCATGTAAGTGTCAGATTATATATCAAAAAGGATTCTTTTTATTAATCATGGCTATTCTATACCTTCTCTACTGATAATAGTAACTTGCCTACAACTCTCTAATATTATGCATATTCTTGTTTGGGGATATACTTTCTGTTTTAATTCCCACTAAAAAATGGCTTATGGGTCATTTTTTTTTCTTTTTTCAAAATAGGTTGCGGAAGAATTTAAAATCATTCATCATTGTTCATCCATCTTGGTTCATCAGAACAATCCTTGCAGTGACACGACCTTTTATAAGGTATGGTCATTATCTTAGTGAAAGCACTACTAGTAGTTTTTCAATACTATGTATTCATTTTCCTTTTCCTGTAAATCAGAATTCACCAACTAAGAGGAAGACATATTTACCTCTGCCTTTCCTGAAAAGATACTTTGTAATACCTAGCAAGAGACCCTAATCAAGAGTGAGCAGCATTTCATAATAACTATTTTCTCCCCATTATTATAAAACATGATCTCTATGTTGGTTGCCATAAACATAAAATATGAAGCATGGGTTTCCATGCCACATCACAAAAAAATATAAACAATACTTTTAAAGTGATATATGGTATTTTGTAGAGAATAAGAAAGGTAGAGTAACAAGACAATAGAAAATAAAGACAAACCAAAGACAGAAACAGGAGCCATGTCTCATCTTAATTTTTCTATTTCTGCTAAACAAATATCATGTAGGTCACTAAAGTTAGATGAAGAGTCTTGGCAGCTGTTCTGAGAGCTTTGTTTTGCTCTCTCATGAGCGTTCTTGGTTTTGATTCAGTTCAATTGGTGAATACTGATTCATCATTTATGTTGTGCTAGATGCTATATAACCGTACATTTTAGGGATGCTAAAAAAGTAAGATGCGTATCATAATACAGAAAGACTTGGAACAGTTAAATGAAAGAGAATAGTATGTATTTTCTAGAGTATGTATTTTCTAACTTTAAAAATGTAATAAAATAAAGCCTTGCCTAACATCAGGATACAGATTAGATAAATCGAAAATTTCCTGCCTCAAAGCTATTAATGAATCCCTAAAAAAATTCTGATAACTTCACTTCCAGGGAAAAAAAAATTATAGGTTAAAATTTCTTTTTTAAAAAACAGATTCTACCTTTTTTTTTGTTCAGTGTTTATTTAGCATAGCCATTTTCTATTCCTACAATTGAGTAGCACAATTCGATCTAATTTTCCTTTAGCAAAGTTTAGCTCTTTTACTATGCCATGTTAAATTGCCCTAAAAAAATAACATGAAATATGGAAGATATACAAAAAGCCATTTATTTTAATCATAGTAGAAAATATTTTGACAAAAGAATAGGAATCGGTGTACACTGAAGAGCTTATAAAAAGTTTTATGTGTAAAAAGTAAACATCAGAATATCTGGAATCCAAGGAACAAAAGAAACAAACAAAGTAAATGAAAACGGGCTTATAGATGCAGAGAACAAACTGGTGATTACCAGAGGGGAGGGGTGTCGGGGGCTGGGTGAAAAAGGTAGAGGGATGAAGAGGTACAAATTAGTAGTTACAAAACTGTCATGGGGGTGTACAGTATAGCATAAGAAACATAGTCAATATTATTGTAACGGCTATGTGTAGTACCAATGGGGCTGGAGTAATTGGGGTATCACATCATATCTGAAACTAATATAAAATTTTAAAAAGTAAACACTTGAATCGATATTGATTTGTTGATATTTGTTTAATAATTCAATTTTTATACTTAGAAAACAAATGTTTCTTCTTGATAAATAACAAAATGCTTGTTACTGTAAGAATATTGAAAAATGATTATAATTCAACATTTTTACTAAAGAGAGTTTCAAAATTATAATCTTACAGCAATAATAACAAAATTATAGCAAAAGTGTTGTGGTAAAATGTATATATATGTATAATAATGGCTCACATTTATTCAGTGCTTACATACATTATTTCATTTAATCCTAATGACAGTCCTCTGAAGGAAGTGCTGTTTACCATTTCCATTATATAGGGAAAACCCTGATGTTCAATGAGGTCAAATAAATGGTCTAAAGCAAGAACCAGCAAACTCACTCTGTAAAGGATCAAACAGTAAATATTTTAGGTTTTGTGGGACACATGGGCTCAGTAACAGCTACTCAGCTTTGCCATGGTAAGGCTGAAGCAGCCATAGGTAAAATGTAAATGATAAATATGGCTGTGTTCCAATAAAACTTGAGTTATGAATAATGAAATTGAATTTCCTAAAAATTTTTACATGTCACAAAATATTCTTGCTTTGATATTTTTTCAACCATTTTAAAAACACAAAAACCATTCTTAGCTCAAGAAGTGTGAAAAACTGTCAACTAGTTGGCTTTAGCCTGCAGGCTGTAGTTTGCTAACTCCAGGTCTCAGGTAACATAGTCAATAAGTGATAGACTGGGGCTTTGAACTGAATTTATATGCCTAATTCTAAAGAATACACATTTCAAGTACTTATACATTGTATTTACAGTTTTATCATGTAAGACTCTCTTTAAAGATACCCCTTCTAACTCAATTTGCATCAGTGTAACTAATTTTTCATCTAAAAGAAGAGGCCACCAAAATGTATTATAGGTCTATTTTATAGGTTGTTGGTAGTGTATGTTCACCCAAGACTTATCAGGAGGGCTAGAAGTGATTATATGTAAAGAAAGATTGTTCGCAAGGCACAACCAGTGGCCCAAGGTCAAAACTGCTAGTAAAATGCTAAAGGGTAACCCTATGGTAGAAGTAAATGGCAAGTTCCTTTTAAAAATGAATTGTCTGTGCTAAGCACTGGATTAGGTGCTGGAGATTGAGAAATTAAATAGCTCAATTGCTGTCCCTAAAGGAGTGCAAAGGAGACATAGGCAGACGATAAACAGTTATAGGGTACAAATGAAGTACTCAGAGTGGAGATAACACACGGTGAGGGTGAGTTTGGGGGTAACAGGTAGAGAGTAGAGGCCGAGAGTCTGCGTCAAGAGAGGCTTTTCAGAAGAACGAGTCTTCAAGGTGAATTTTGAAGAACTAATAGGATTAGCTAGCTAAAACCAGTAACAACAGATACAAAAACACAAAGAGGAGAACCCCTGGCTTGTTTAGAGAACTGCATTCTAGCCAACGTCACCCTGGAGATGAGGATTTTCCCTCGCATGACCACTTCCCTCTCATTCCACCTACTGTCTTTTATCAAAATCTGAATTTAGCTCAGAAACTCTGGAGGAAGGAAGAGGCCTAAGGTAGCGTACCATTGGTAGTGTGTGTTTACCCAAGGCTTATAAGGAGGGCTAGAAGTGACTGCATAAAGATCATTCACAAGTCACAACCAGTGACTCAGAGTCAAAACTGCAAGTAGATGTGAAAGATTGACGTATAGAGACATGACCTTGAAAAAGCTTCCTGCTAGAATGCAAAGTAGATGAACAGAAGATAGTGCAGTTGGCAGACAGTTCAGCATGATCCCAGTAGACTGGGAAGGGGGAAGGAAGGAGTCATCTTTTAATATGAAACCATTCAAGAAAGTTTGATGCTTGATCAAGTTCTGTTTCAAATGGAATAATACATTTTTAGAATTAGTTTGCAATTACAATAAAAATAGAGAAATTCATCCTTATAAAACATCCAATCATTACAGATAAAATCAACAACTACCAATTCCTGCTTCTAACTCCCTTTCCCAGAGGCAGATTTCTTTATCCATTTCAGTGGTCTCCTTTCAAGCTATTTTCTATGCATTAACATACATCTAAAATGATAACATTTAGATAAAAATTGTTTGTAATTTGAATCCATTCATTGGGACAGTTTTTGAACTTTGGTTCATCTGGAATGAACTTAAGAAAAATAAGTTTTTAAACTATTTAAAATAAAACTAAAACTAAAGAAAGAAAAAAGAGGAAAATGAGTTCATATACACTTGAAATCAGTAACTTTTGTTTTTCTGAAAGGACTAATGACAAGATTTTTGTCTGTTAAAAACAAATAAACAAAGTCAAAGAAACCAGTGGTATCGCAGAGTGGCAGAAACTACTGGGAGGCCATGTGCTGCATGGTCAAGAGTGTGGAAAAAGTTTAAATCTAGGCTCTGATGAGTACTTAACTCCTTGGTCTCAGTTTCCTAATCTTTAGAAAGAGAATAATATTAGTGCCTACCTCACTAGACTATAATAAGAAATAAATGAGTTAATATATACAAACCATGTAAAATAATGTCTGGCGCATAACTACTTGAATAATGTAGCCTTTCTTCTTAGTAAGAGTGCTGAGGCAAGGTATTAAGTATACCAGAATATTCAAGAAGAGGCAGTGGCCTTAGGAAGGATGAAGGAATGAGTAATGACATATTTTTTCTTTTCTTCTTTTTTTTTTAGTTCAAAATTCAGCAGTAAAATTAAGTATGTCAATAGCTTATCGGAACTCAGTGGGCTGATCCCAATGGATTGCATTCATATTCCAGAGAGCATTATCAAGTAAGTCCTGATGGTTTCAAAGATTTGGTAAGAAATATTGAATGTTTGGAGGAGATTGGAAAATAATCCATTTCTTAAATAGAGGGGAAATGGCATTATCTTATGTTTAAAACAAATATTAAATATTCTCTACTAAATATTTTTTTACTACCATTTTGGAGAAAGCATAAATTTAACATTAATCAGTAAATCTATTACTTGTGTCTCCCACTCCACACAGACACCATAGGATGTGAGCATAGCTTGGATTTCTTCATTGCCTTATATAAAGTAATTTATCTGCATGACCCAGGAAAAGAGAAAAAATTTACCCTTTCTCTGTTTTCTTCTAAATCCTTTTCCTCATGGCTCACTTCAGGTGAAAAATAAGGCAGAGTGGTGGGTGGCACAGTTAAGAATGTTTTCTTAATCAGCGTAGGGTAATGTAACAGCATGATACTGAAGGTTGCAGAATTATCCTACAAAAATAAGAGTACAAGTTAACTAGACAACCACTTGGAGTTGGAATTTAAAAACACAGATACTGGAGGTAAACACTCCTATTTGGTTTATTGTTGCAAAGAAGCATTGTTTTCCGTGGATCATGCTTTTCTCTCACTGTGTCCTGCTTACTAGTTTTTTATTTGATTAGAATTGAAAGGAAGGTTACCATCAGCTCAAAGAAAACAGACAAGAATAGCCCATCTTCTTCCAGGTGTTGGGTAACAAAATGGACCTCTCAATTTGGGCACCCCAAAAAAGAGTCATCACTTAAAAAAAAAAAGGCACAGACACTGGAAGAAGAAGACTGATTTAGTGGGCATCTGTTTTGTGCTGGGCATAGAAGTGCTCTCTTTATATCACTTACAGATATGGGAAGATAACTTAGTAAAGAGAAGTTGCTTATGCAAACTGTAAATAGGAACAAGGAAAAGACAGAACCAGAATCAAATCTGAGTCAGCCTGATACCAAAATTCCCATGCCCTTTTCTAGTAATTTCCTTAACCCCCTTTAAAGTTTTGACCTAAAGTCAAAGGTCAGGAGTAGATGTATTTGGTTTCCCTACATCCCATTATCAGGCATGAACCCAGGCTACTGACTGGCCTTAGAAAGGCCAGCTGGCTCAGCTGAATCAAGCAGAATGTTCATAAGGTCCTAGCTAGCAGTGGCTATACTCCTCATTAGCTTCATAGGGTTCTTACAACCAGGACACCTCACAGCTCTGGCCTGCTCCTTCAAAAAAATGCACTCATTTCCAAAACACTCCTACTCTTTAAATGAAAAAAAAGTATTGGAGCCCCCACCTCCTATAATAATGTCTCTCTTTGCAAAAGATGACAAGAACATTTTCTTTGCAAGTGGAAATATGCATTGTCCACACTAGTTAAAAATAGTAATTCTTTCACGGAGTGGCTGTTGGAAAAGGAGAAGAGAAAGGACTTTGGAGGCTCAGCATTCTATGTGAACCTTTCCTCCTTCCTTTCAATGTCTCACAGACTTCAAGCAACTTATTAAAATTCTCTGAATCTCAGCTTTAGCATCAAGCATAGTAAAGAAGTAAAGTACAATTCATGGAATGGTCCTGAGGACTGAATGAGAACGAGGTTAAAGCATTCAGAAAGCCTACTGGCACCAAATTAGCAATCCAGAATGTTAGTTATTATAACAATGTTGCTTTTAGAGATTCACCATCAATGGGAAAGTTTAATTGAAAAGTTAAATGTGCCCAGTGCAGTTTCCATTTATCTACATGCACCAGTTTTCAAAGACTCCATTTAGGAAGTTACTTCAAGAAAAATGGTCCCATTAGGAAAGATTTTCTTCCGGAGGAAGAAATTTGCAACCATACATGTCCTCCTCGTGTGTCCATGTTATCGCCCGTCTTCGTAATCCATCTCCTCTGGCCATCCTTTCTGCCATTTGTGTTACTGGCCCTCATTGCCTCATTTTCATGTTATACCATGTTGAAATTGATGAGAGCTCTAGCTCCTTCCTGTTACTGAATAACATTCAGAAGATCGGATCTCAGCCAAACCCAAGATCAGTGTTCAGCTGGGGTGGAGCCTGTTGTCAAAGGGCTTAAATGAAAGAAAAACTCGCCCAACCCGGAATCAGATTTATAATCACTGATTACAGTCGGTTCTTGATATTTGCAGTGGCAATGTTAAAGAACACCAAACAATGCATACCGATGTCATTCCTAGGGACAGGGTTAGGTTCTTGAGAGCCGCTGGTCACAACATTTTTGTCAACCAATTAATATATAACCTTGTGTTATGTGTATTTCTGTGTTTAAAGACACTGTGTTTAAAGATACTTTAAAGATACACACATACATACACACACATATATGTGTGTGTGTATTTATATGTATGTGTGTATACATATTTATAGTTGATTCGTTAATATTGAACTGACAGCTAACAACACTACAACTCCTCCTAAACAAAGCTTATCTAACATATATATATTCTCCACAAGGCACATCACAGCCTTCTTGTGCTTCAGATCACTATACAGCACTATGTTGAGGGCCATTTTAAATGGCAAAATACCAAAAAAAAAAAAAAAAAAAGATAAAAAGGAAGAACATGGCACTAAATAGAGTACAAAAAGGACACTTGTTTACAGTATGCGAGCAGAGCCTTGTTTTGTTTAAGCTCGGCTGGGTGAGTCAAATTTTTTGCCACTCTACGAATGTCTGGAAGTGACCATGAAAGTGCCACAGGTATTGATTTGGGGGTTACAAATAAAGTTTAGCAAGCAGATGAATTTGCAAACACAGAATCTGCAAATAGTGAGAATTGGCTTATTTAATTATAAATTCTAAGTCATTGATTATCTCTAATGAAAATAAGATTCTTTCCAAAAGGCAATTTGATTATTATTTTGATAGGCTTTTCCTCTCATGTTTTGACTGTTCTTTAAAACATTACCTGTCATTTTTTTCATCTGTTGGCTTGTTTTCCTCACTGCATTCGTTTTTTATCTCGTAAGGTACGATGAAGAGAGATCTTATAAGAGAAGTGTGAGGTAAAATATCCTGATCTACAATTCACACTGGACCCCCTGTGTGTGTGTATACCTGTGTCTTACTTGTGGGTGACCTCAACATGCTTCCAGAGCAAGGAGTCATTGTATCAGTCCCATGTGTATAGCATTCTCCATCTTTGTCTTGTGCATAAAGCTGTTGAGGTCAACCTGATTTGCAACTGATGCCTACTAAACCAGATACATCCCTGACTTGGCCCAGGCTGCAAGCTAACTTTAACTGTACCTGACAGACTGATGTGGATGTTTTCAGCTATATTCAGCCAGCATGTTTCTGATCTCCTTGCAACTTTTATGAAGGATCTTGCAAAGTAAACATACATAAACACTGAATGGGAAGAAATGACACCATATTTAATTGAAGGAATGTGTCTCAGTGCTTCAGAGGATGGTTTTTAAAGGCACTTACACTCACTTATGTTTGGCTCTGCTTTGCTGGGTGACTCTCTCACGCTCTGCTTGCTTCTTTTTTTTTTTCCTACACTGATAATTTTTGCTCATGCAGACTGGATGAAGAACTGAGGGAAGCATCAGAAGCAGCTAAGTAAGACTTGGTTTTCGTTCAGCAGCTGGAGTGATGTTGGCTTGCATTTCAGGAATGAATTGGGAGTCTGCATGCCTAGTGTTGTATTCCTGCATCCTGATGATAATGCTGCACTTTAAAAGTTCCCTTTGTCCTGTGATAGACCCAATTTCAGTTATTTCAGTACAGTTTATTTACCCCCACGATCTTGATTATCTTGAAGAATGAGTTTGTTACTGTTTAACTTTTAAAAAATGTACATGCAATTTTAGGTGTCACAGCAAAAGAACACAGCATAGTTACACATGCATATACATACACACTCACATACACACATATAATATATATATGTATATATGTATGTATATGTGTGTGTGCGTGCGTGTGTGTGTATAACACATAGAATATGACATCCAGATATCATTAAATATATCAAGGCAATAAAACCTCACTAAGTCATACTAGTGGAGAGAAATGATGGCAAGTTTAAATTTGGGATGTTTTTGTAGAACCAATTTCATGATTTGCCAAGATTTTTTAAAACATCTTATTTAGTGACTTGGAAATATTGCTTAATTAACAGCTTCTAAGCAATCTGGATGAATAAAAAATGCTCACTGTTGTTCAAGTATAATTTTTAAAAAGGCAAAATCATAACTTTAATACAAATATAAAATGAATACTAATAGTTTTATTCAACTAATTATTTAATGAAGAAACCAGTAGGTGTCAAAACCAGTTCAAGGAGCATTTGAAAAGCTAGATATCAGAGACAATTTATAAAGGAATGTTAGGACAAGATTATTGTTTAGATACAACACTGACTAACGTTTAGCAAAGCAATAAACCACAACCTTAGGGTTCTCTTTTGCACTGGACAGAAATTATTTGCATCTCTGCTCAACAAAAATCTAAAAGTTAACCTCCAATCCTACAGAATTACAATTAGTCCATCAGTAGAATGCACTGCTGTGAAAAAATATCCAGTAATTTCCTTCTTTTATTTCCAAGTTACAATAATTTTCCTGACACTATATGTTAGATGTAGACAAGTAGTATTTGGTTTGCTGTTTTGAGCTTTCTCTCCATTTCAAATGTTGCTTACACTTAATTTTTATAACCAGTTCCCATTTTAATAGATGTTGCAAAAGCAGAAAGTCTGTACAATATGCAAACAGTTACAAATTCTGAATAAATAAGATCCGATTAGCAAAATTTTTTCTGCATAGATGTAAATGTCGATTCTTCATGAAAACAATCCATTTAGATATTTTTTTCTATGGCCCATTTTTATTAAAGGCATTCAGTAGAATTATTTGCCTATAGTGTGAACCTTTGGGGTTAAAAAATCAAGGAAAGTGTTTTGCTTTAGAAAGTTTAGCATTAGGGTATTTTTCTATTACAATATTCCTATCCTCTAGTTTTCTTTCAAGATAAGTGTTCTAATTATTAAACTAACAATACTCAAAAATATATTAATTTTTACTCTAACAGAATCTTCTTAGTCTCTAACTCAACTGTGAAAAACAAGAAGTTGTGGAAATGAGGATGATATTTGGAATCGAGAGGCTAAATGTTGGTCTAATGTACTCCGTTAGCATTATGAGATTCCTCAGATAAATAAACAGCAATAAGTTTCTCTTTCAGGTTTCCTTCCTTCCTTCCTTCCTTCCTTCCTTCCTTCCTTCCTTCCTTCCTTCCTTCCTTCCCTCCTTCCTTCCTTCCTTCCTTCCTACCCAAAACCATTATAAAGTCATATTGCCATATATTTTCATCAGTACCATAAAAATTTGCCTCCCTCAATAGATTTTTTTCCCTCCATATTTTTACTCTTCCTGCATAGCTACTGTAGTGAAACAGTTATTTTTGGTTTAGTTGTGTAGCTTTCTCTTTTTTTCACTCAAATCCCTCATTTTTTTCTCTTCTCTACCCTCACAGCCCCCTACTCAGGTATCTAAATAGTCTCAGTAGTCCTGAGAAGTCTTGATCTCATCCTAAAGGAAACACCAAGCTCATGCCTAGTACATCAGTAAATTTCTGCTGCATAAATTGGCAAATGTGCATAAGGTTGAGATCATTGCTGTGGAGCAGTGGCTCTCAAACTTTATTGTGCATCAGAATCACGTGGATCACTCGTTAAAATAGTGTCCTGGGCTTTACCTGCCAAATTGTTGTATTTCTAACAAGAATCTGTATTTCTAACAAGTTCCCAGTGATGCTGATGCTGCTCATCAGGACCATGCTTTGAGAACAACCACCTTAAAGTAATTGAGAAAATGCAGACACATTTAGAAAAGGAAATAAAACTGATTTTGAAACATGTAAAAAAGAAAATAATTGGCTGAATTAAAATAATTAGATTTGTCTTAGGGGTCTTCACTCTTGCTTTGTATTCAGTGGGTAAGCTGCCTGTCTGAATTCTCTTCCTGTTGATCCTATTTCTTTTGACCGTGACATTACATGTATGAGGAATGGAAATATATTTCCACATTTGAAAATGTGTAAGGAGAGAGCATTTTATTCCGTTGACCCCACAGATGATTGAAATGCCTCTGAAGTGGGCCCCAAATCTTTGGAAACGTTGTATGTGATCATTGAGGGTTCGGAAAACACAGTCACTGCAGGTCTGTGGTTAGATTCTAGAAGCCAGATAACCCAGATTCTTTCTATTAACAGAGCACACTCTGGCTTTCTACGTGACCTTTATTAAAAAAACTTGGGACTGGTTCTAACTAAAGGCAAGCATATATCTTGTCAGGGAACAAAATCCACCTGTCTATTGCTTTGCTTTATTCCCACTAGTGTTTTTAAACCTGCACCCTCTCCCTACATACACACCTCTAATTGACCTTCAGAAGGCGATTTCCGCAGCCTGCCTTTTTTTTTCTTTAAAACTTTAGATCTATACAGAAAAGAAAATATATTCGAAAGAGGGGTTGTATACAGTCATTCTTACACTGAAAATGAAGAATCCACCTGCTGCCTTTGTAGTGACAGTATTTGACGGATTGCAAATTGCTGTTTTCTTTGGAAGGATTATGCAAATTTAAAAAGCAGAAAAGCTAGGTTTGGAAGATTGTCCTTTCTTGATTCCAGTCCAACTTTGCTATGTTTTTGTAGCACACTGTCACAATTTTCCTGACTGTCCTTTTTCACTAGAGTTACCTGATATACTCTGTAAAAATACCAGAGCACCAATGGGGAGTAGAGGGGGAAAACCCCTCTGCCTTTCCCAGGGAGAAACAGTCTTCTGCCATTTTCAGCAAAATACCTAATATTAATAACTGTACCTCTTATGCGCAAATAGATATATTAGCTTGTGAAATTATTCACGTTACAAAAGGAACTCTGCCATGTAAAATGGATCATAGAATCCCTTTAAATGGTGTTTGCTTGCCAAAAATAAAATATTTAGCAGAGGAGAAAAAGAAGCGAAGTATACTAAGTATTAATTAGATATTAATATAAAGCAAATTTGAAATTTGCTAACAGAGGAATCATACCAATATTCAATATCAAAAGCAGCTAATATTGCACCAAAAAAGCATAAACACAGTCATAGACCATAACAAAACTTTTATTTCATGATTTTATATGGCTACATTTTTCTTTCTGGACACATTCGATTCAGGTTAATGTCAGGATCCATTTGTATTACCTGTACACAGCTCAGCTCTATGGTAGCACACATCCTATTGCATTTCTGTCACAACAACAAGGAAAGCTGACACTGGTATTTTTCCTTTTAGTGTTTTGGAAAATTCTCCTTTTTTATGAAAACTGAAAGTTAACTGTGTTTATATGTAAATGAAATTGGGTTGCTTGAAAGAGATGTTCTTTGTATATAAAATACTATATTTTGGGGGTATAAATAAAAATTTGCAATATTCTATTATAGATTGAAAATTTAGAAAAGAAAATGACAAAGACAGAAGAGACCAGTGGAAGTGTTTGGAGTTTTCGATCTTCCTTTTATGTTTCTGAATCACGGCAATTACTATATATTTCAATACCGATGGTAAAAGAATCACAGCTTAATCGCTTCATCGGTTTAGGTATAGATTTGTTCAATATATTAGCAATGGGACAACATTAAACAGTTTAAATTGCCCAAATCTACTATGCTTACAAAGTGGTAATGGTGGAGAAAATGTTTACTGCTTCCTCTTTTCCTTGCACTCAGAACTAGCTGCCTTTACAATGATCCAGAACTGTCTTCCATGGAGAAGGAGTAAGAATTCACCATCAACAACTATGTGGTTACTTGCAGTATTGTATGGCTGAGCTCTGAAAGTAAAAAATTCATTGAGGAATGGGTAAACCCCGTTTAGATGTTCAGCTTTCATTTATCTATTCCTGAAATTAGAAACTTAAAGAGGAAAGTGCCAGATTAACACTGTCTCATTCATGATCACCGTTTAAATCCCTTACAGACAACCTATGTCCATACTTGACCTTCTATTTTTCCAATCCAAAAATGAGGAGAAAAATGAATATTAGAGTCAAATATAAGAGTATTTGGGCAAGAGTAATGCAAGTCTATTTTCTAAATTGCGTCATCTATTTTAATTCATGGAAGTTGGGACTTCCATTTGAACTTAATATTTTGGCGGATGGGAGAGAAAATGTTCTCGTTTTGAAAATTCCAGGAGGCAGTTGAGTCTCTATGAGGCCTGAGGACTGATCTAGTCCATTCAGTCACACCTTGTGAGAAACAGAAATCAAACACATATTGAGCCCTTAGCATGTGCCAGGCTCTATGTAAAAAGCTTCATACGCACTATCTGATTTTTATCCTTCGAATAAGCCTATGAGGTACATTTTATAGATAAGGAAAGAGTGGCCCTGAGAGATTATCTATTCAGCCCAATGTTTACAGTTGTAAAAATGGCCCAGAGCGGGGTTGAATCTGTAGTGCAGCTCCAGTGACAGTGGTTTTGAAATCAGATGGAGATAGTCTTAATGTTGGAATGGGTGGGTAACCTCTGATTGAACCAAAAATTAATGAGATCAAAATTAGTCACCTAAAAAAAAACAAACAAACAAACAAAACAGTTAGTTTCAGTTTCAGGCCAAGTCAGTCTCAGAGAATTAACTTTGTCACCAACATGCTCTCAGAAGGAACTTGGCCATCTACTTAAGGGCTACAACACTGGTTTGCATTATGCAAAATGTTAACTTTTCCTTTATTCCAAGAATCCAGGAGGGACAAACATCAGATTTAAACATGTCAGCTATTGTCACGTCTTATTCTTTTGGGCTCCCTTTTCCTCAAGTTTGCAACTTGAAGGGAAGTTGCAAAGTCACAGTGACCTTACAGTTTAAGGAAGTGTATGCATAAAAACTCCAGAGAACAGGTACCAACTGGAAAGTATACAAAGAATGAAGGTCGTCAGGGGACCTTCGAAATCGTGCAACTATTTTTCTGAAGTTTACACTTGTCCCACCTCTTTGAGATGAAAACAATTGCTTCAAGCAATTTCTGAAAAGCAAAAATATCTCAGTCCCTTAGTACACCATAATTTTTGTAAATCTTTCCTTTCTCAGCAAAATATCATCTCCTAGAGCAGTGTCTTGTGCCCGCAGTTAAAAAGATGTATGGGCAGAATCTCACTCACTGATCTATGGCTGCTACATCTGCGGGCTTACCCACTCCTTGGTCTGCCTTGTTTGTTTTGTTCCTCATCTGTATATAGAGCTGTTTGGGTTGGGGAGAGGGCAAAGCACTGCTTCTGGCTTGGGTTCATGCCAGGACTAGACATTGGGGAGGGAGGGATGCTGCAAACTGTTAATGTTACTTCCCATTTCTCAGAACACGTTCTTCCCTACACTTCCCTTTTCTTCAGCCTTCCCTTTCCTAAGCCATACCAGGCACATGATCCCAGTGCAGACAATGAGATCTGGGATGAGGGGCAAGAGTGGCTAAAATATTTTTCTGCTGACTTCCAACCCAGGACTTCTGGCTTTCCTCAGTATTAGAATAAGAGGCTTTGTTTTCCTTTTTCTGGTTCCTACGTGGAAGCATTTTACACCTGCTGGTATTGAATGGGTAAACTGCAAAATGGGCAAAGGCTGTTTTCCATGAAGCTCAGTCAGGCCAGAAATAAAAAGAAATGTGTACCGATACTATAGTTGCTTCTCATTTTCCTCAGAGAGAGAAGGGAAAGTTATGGCCATATTCCCCTTTTTTCTATCTAAAACACAGAGTTTTTATTCATTATTAAACAATATTGTCAGGCACATTGTAAGGAACCTCATTTAACCCATGCTGGAAGCCAAAATAGCCCATTATTAAAATTGTCAGAAGGTTGCTATCTCTCACTGGAAAGCTGGTTATAGATAACTATGCCCATTTGCCCCAAAGTGAGAAATACTCCTTTCATATTTCAATTCTAATTAAAAGTATTTCTTTTTTTAAAAAAAGCATACCATTTTTCAAAATAGCTCTAAGTGCTTTTCTCCTTCACTTGCAGGTTTATATTTTATTTATTCATGTGTGCCCTAAAACTTGCAATGTGCTTTTAAATATTTTTTTATACATGGAAAACATATGTGACCCAGGGGACATGGTTCTATTTGGGGAGACTTAACTTAGCAGCATTATTGGTAGCTTCATTAGCTGCACAAGATAACTGCTGTCTCAAAAAATAAGCTTCAGTGTGGTTCCCTGAATTTGCTTAAAAATTGTTTACTTTTTTTTCAAATACAGTTGACATTTTGTATTTTTTTATATTAGTTTCATAAACTGAGTAAATAGGTTTCAATCTTTAGTTTTTTGTTTACCATAAACCAAAGGGATAAATTAAACCCTAGAAGGTTTACAGACAAGTCTTTGTGAAAAATGAGTTGTTTGAAAATGGACACCATGATGTAAGTGGTTTGTTTTGGTTTATTTTGTTTTTGGGGTTTTTTTTTTTTTTCAGATTTTTATCAGGTACCTAATGGTAAAACAAAATGAATGTTCACTTTAAACTTTCCAAAATGATTTTAAATATTCTAACCCACATCCACACTTTTTAGACAGCATGCTCCAAATTTTTGTCCAACAAATATTCTCATGGCCCATGAGAGAAACTGAGCCATCACTATGGGAGAAAGAATAAAATGTAATCATTAAAGCAAACTTACTAAAGACTCTTGGGAATAACTATAGCTGGGAAGTATAATTTAGTAGCAAAACAAGATCAAGAAAGATCTATTTTGTAAAAGCACAATAGAAAAAGGTCTAGGGGTCACGGTGGATAAAAATAGGACACCTCCATGGTAAAACCCTGCAGATAGAAAACAAGTCAGATCCCTTAGGGCATAAAAGAGAAATTAATTTCCTTGACTACCTGGTCTTTCCTGGCAATCAACATGTCCAGGCCTGAAAGCTCCCGAAGGAGACAAGATTATTATAGGCAAATTAATTAAGCAGACAGATGGTTTTTTGCATTTCAAAAAGTATGTACTACTACTACTAATAGACATTTACTGTATGTTCACTATGTACAATTGAAAACACTTTAGACTTAATCCTTAGCAAGGTATGAGAGAGAAATGATTGTTCTACTTTACAGACACAGAAATCAAAACTTAGAGAAGGTAGGTAACTTGGCCAAGGCCCCAGAGCTAATAAGTAGTGGAATTGCTGAAGCTATTTCAAAGGACAGATACTTTACTACTATAAACAGGATGAGCAGGCAGTGTGGGTTACCAATGGCTTTCTTTGCAAAGCTACCACAATAAGCTCTGCTGGATTGCAGATTCCACACCAGAGAAACCTTTGCAAGGTTCGGACTTCCGGCTCAGAACAGCAGATCTGAGTGAAATCCGCAAATACTTCCCAATTGCCATTTTTAAACAATGCGGTTTTTTTCCCCTTTTTTTGTGGCTGAAATTCTTCCTCTGAGTGTTCACTGGCTGTAACTCTCTCTTCTGGTAGATGACAGGAAGTCATGATAAGTTCACTAAGAAGCAAAAGAGATACAAGTGGCCTGAGGACATTTTAGACGTATTCCTTAGCTATTTGGGAACCCACTAGACATTCTTAAAAATAAGCTTTTCTTAGTTTATAAGAATCCATGTCACTGAGGTAGGCTAACCCCTTTCAGGCAAATTCTTTAGCAATAGAAAATGCTGGGAGGGAGTGCCACTGCTGTTGCATTGTTTATCATTTTCTTAACTATTTAGCACTTGTCAGACAGATTATTTATTTGGTATACAAAGAAGGTCATTTACTAAAACTAGGTAGATCCCTTATTTCTGAAATGCAATAATGTTCCTTATCACAACCTACTTTAGGAATACGGTTAAGATGAGTCATTTGCCTTCCTAGATCACTTCAAAAGGCGTAAAATGCTTCCAAAAACAATTTTGTTAAAATAAACAGATTCTATATTTTAGAGGAAGCTTTGCCAGCTAGGGAAGATTATATTTTACCAATTTTTTCTAGTATAAGAAACTTGCATGATTTATATTCAGTAAGTCCTTTGAGGAAAATAAAAAACAAAAACACATGCCACCCTGAATCATTACTAAATGTTTCTTACTCAGTTTCTCATTTTTCTTCTTCCTTTTTTTCCAAGTATCGACATGAAGCTGAAAGAAAAGCCCTAGTTGGCTGTGGCTGAAAGAAGAGGATGCTTTTTTGCTTTGTGGTTCTGTTGAAAAATATCTACCTGGAAGAGACAGGGCTGATTATTTTTTGCCACTTTGCACTACCTGGTGCCATTCTAAATTTCTAAGGGGAAAACAGTGAGGGAATTTGTTTACTCTTAACGTGTTCTATGAAATTGTGTGTATTTTCCTATTTTGCCAATTATGTGCCTCAAAGATTTTAGTTGAACCTTAGCAAGAAAGCAGTACAACCTTCAATTTCCATATTTTATGAACACTTGGTGCAGTGATTTGTCTCTTAGACTGGTGTTGACCAATAAGATCACTTCAATCCACTATGAATTATGAGTGGATTTGTTTCCATATATTAGCTGGATCTCTCTTTGAGAATTATATTAAGTTTAAAATACACAGGGCTCAACTCTCCCTGGGAAAGTCATCCCCATGTAACTCCACCGTTAAAATCCTAAACTTCCTTAACACAGCCGTAAACCAGACACAGGTGAAATCACCATCTGCTAAGTGCACACATGGTTCTTGTCCACATGAATCATCTCTAACTTTTCAAAGTGAAGCCAGGCTTTCTGATTCACACCAATTTTATTTTAGTTATCAAGTTGAGTATCATGTTTTCTGTGATTGGTTTTTTAAAAAATTTCTCCAATGATTGTTGAAGACCTCCACACTGAGAACTTTAGAGACGATGTCCACATTTTTGGTAGCTGACTGTGCTTCGGGCTGTAAACTTAGTTCAGGTTGTTACACTTTAAGTGCCAAGGACTCAAGGGTAAGATGGCTCGCTCAGAAATTCATTATTTGGTATCATTCGGTTATCTGAATTTCTCTCTCACATGCATTAAAAAAAGTAATCTACTTTAAAACGCTCTAGCCTGATCACAGGTTTGAAATTAAATATGAGTACGTACTGTCATTCACAAAACGTTCCTTTATAATTTTCACGTGGCATTTAAAATGCCAACATATTTTTGACTCTATGGGCCTCTAGCAGAGATGTTGGCAAACTACAGCCATCTGTTGTACGCCACGTTTTCATCTGGCCTTCTAGTTAAGAATGGTTTTCACACTTTGGGTCGAAAAAATTTTTTTACTATTGCATGACACATGAAAAGTGTTCAGCTTTCAGTGTTCACTAATAAAGTTTCATTGAAACACGGCCACACAAATTCGTTTATGAAATCTCTGCTACTTTTGCACTAGAGTAGCAGAGTTCAGTAGTTGCAACAGACTGTGTGGCCTACAAAGCCTAAAACATTCACTACTTTATAGAAAAAATGTACTGAGCCCTGCTCCTGCACATACATCTTTTGTTCTCCCCCCACGTTTGTATTTAGGTATTCATTTCTCTAAAAGAATGCACTAGTAAGTCTGCAAACTAATTTATTCTTTAAAAAATAAAATTTGGCATCCACAGTCAGAAAAATACATGGCCTAATGAAAAAGATGGCTCAGGCTGTGTTTACATAACCCACAGTGAAGCCTAAGAAGGTTGTTGGCTGTTTACAGGTGTTATTTAACTGTTCTTTTGGGTCTCCTCCCTCATAATATCTGGTTTGTCTTATAGAAGAACCCTAGAGCATACCTTGTCTCACAGCCCACCTCCACCTTTGAAAGCCCAAATTATGCCTCTCCCAGAACTTAGTATTGACCAAAGTGTAGTGACCCAATATTCCGGTTTGTTCTCCGTTTACTGCTGTTGTCCTAGCATAATTATTAGCAATGCTTCCCTTCGCTCAGTTGTGTCCTATTTTGGAAGATGAATTACATGGTTTCCCTAGCCACCAGAAGTAATGAAAAATTCAGTGTTCAGTTTAACAGTGCACGCCCGAGGATACCGAGCTTTTAATAGAGGGCTCTTGTCACATTCAATAAGACACAGCAACACTCTCACCATGCACATTTTTGAACTTGTCCAGCCTTCTCATGGAAGACTATTCAGGTGGTATTCGTTTTTAATCTTAATCTCCCTACACGGACATTATAAATTTCTTTCCCAGTCAGTGATTTCGTTTGGGCTGTCCTACGGGCTGTATAACCATTCTGATAGTTAGGCATTTGCTATTTTATTATCTTAAAAAGACAAGTTAATTTAATTGCATGTGCTAGAGAAAATTCAATCCAAGAAAATAGAATCCTAGAAGAATGCTGGAAAAATAATCCCTAAGCAGATAGGTAGGCAAATGTAAACATTCACATCATTAGCTATCTAGCTTTTGCATTCTGAGCATTCTTGCTTTGGTTCTGACTTCTGGGAACTGTTTAGCTCTTTTGCTGTAGATTTGTTGTTAAGGGAACAAACAGGTCATTGGGGCAAAAGTGTGGTTTTACCAAAGTGGCAACCACTCTTTGCTTACCTCCTTGATTAAGAGAAAGAACAAAAATCTGCCCAGAAGATACCGTCAAGGAGTGAGGGCAATAGCTGGGTGTGAAAGAAAACCCTGAAGTTCCTATTGAAGCCATACAGTGTTTTATGGGGTTATCTTCTAAGACATACTCCAAGATGTGTGAGGAAGTCACTAATCCAAGCCTTTGTATTATTAAGATTCTATTTAAAGAATTCAGTTATGGTACTGTTTGCAATTCTCATCTAATCACGATGCCTCAGTGGTTTGCTCCCTTAGACACACTTAGATGTGCACAAATTAATCTTTTATATATTTAAAGGGTTTTCTACCATGTATTGGATTGCTCAGAATAAAGTATCTATTAGATTTTGTTTGGGTAAGTAAGTAAGTAAATAAATAATAATAAATAAATAAAATTCTCCTTAAATAATGTAGATTAATAATATAAACATATGTAACAGCACTATATATATATACATATATATGTATATGTATATGTATAGCCTCCCTGTATAATTCAAAAATAAAATTTGATTCCACAAGTTATGGCTTTCTTTCTTTGAGTCAGTGGAGTCTTTAGCTTCACCTTTGCAGCAGTCTTATCTGGATATCAGTCTAGCTTGGCACTTGGTGCTTGAGGACAGTATAAATTTTCGTGTTCTTATCATGCAAATTTTACTCTTTTCATTTTTTGCCTTCCATGTGTCAATGATCTAAGCTTTCGAAATGTGTTGTTTACCCTCTAGATAAGTAAATTTTCACATCGAAATGTCTCTATGTTTCATGGTTACTTGATTTTGTCAGCTTCTTTTTCCCCCCGCCCCTGCCTTTTCATGGCATATATTTATTTTTGAGTTAACATCTACTACATGGTATTTTATTTTATTTTTTTTCTGTTTTTTTTGGGGGGGGAGAGTAGATTTTAGTTTTTGTTGTTTGTTTACTTTTACCACCTTCAGGCAAAATCAGAGTTGGGAATTACCACTATAGTTTTGTTTTGTTTTAACTAATAAATAAATGAATCTGTCCCTCTGCTCCTCAGAAAATCATTGGAGGAACCAAATGAAAAGTTGCTGTACAAAAAATGAGACATTACATGTTATCATGATCTAGAAATGAGTTCTGGTAGATATGGTGTTCTATCCAACGAATGAATGGGCAAGAGAAGACTGAGGTAATTGCAGGCAAATGAAAGGCAGGCAAATACAAGGTGGACTGCTGTGTTCGTGCTGCTCCCTTTGCCTCACTTTGGTAGTGGGAACTGGAGGCAGGCTGGCTGTCCAGCACTAAGGGAAAGGATGGTAAAATGTGGTAGATACACACTCTGGTATAGTACACAGCTGTTAGAAGCAACAAACTACACATTCATAGAGCAACACTTAAATCATAGGGTAGAGTGGGAAAAGTAAGAAAGCACTCAGTATTTATAGCATAGTGCTATTTATGTAACTTCTAAATCTACACACCTACACAGACAGTGCTACACATTATACGAAATCTATGCATGTTTAAGGACTTAGCACACTCATTGGAGTGAGCACAGGGAGTGGGAACCCAAGATGAAGTTAGGAGCCTAATTAAAAAATGAAATCAGAAAGAATCTTTTATGGGCCGAAGTTAAAAGTAAATAAAATGAAGAGACCTTAACCTTTCAGCACTCGGCGCCAAAACTTTCAGCTACAGATTACAGAAAAGCTGTGTTACGGCACTTAGGGTCCCCAGAGAGCTATTCCCTTCTCCTGTCTCACGGCTTCTCCTGTCGCTGTACCATTTCCTTGTGTTGGCAACATCAGTGTGCTGCAGCTGCCAGAAGCCAGCCTTGTGCTACATCACCCTGTACAGTCACGGAGCTTTTAATTAAGCTGCTGCCTGTTGACACATCAATCCTCACACAGATGTGGCTTTATAGAGCAAAGAGATTGCTTTGTGAGGCTAATTTTCCTAGAGAGTTCCACTCACTGTTCACCCAAAATAACTCTTTTTAGCCTGGCAAAGTGATTGACTTTCGATATATAACCCTTTTAATGACACTTAGCTGGCAAACGCTAAATGCTGTCATTTATTATCTCTCTAAGCTTACGTCTAGTGAGAGAACTGCACTTGATTATGCCCTCCTTGTGACACTTTTCCCCCTTAGATTTGTGAATTGAATTACCCTGTTTCCCACATATTCTTCTCAGTCAGTTCTCATTATTTGAGGTAGTTATGTCCTGTAAGTCACTGAAAACACTGGATTAGCTAGCAAATGCCGAATTGTTGCTCAAAGAGGGGTTAGGTTCCTGCCAGCCTCTGGTCACGTTACCTCCATGAACTGATCAATACATAATCTTCTTTTATGTGTGTTTCTGTTTAAATACACTTTGTTTAATATATATTGATGATTCGTTAACATTGAATTCACAGCCAACAACCTGAATGTAACTCAGGCCTGAACAAAGCTTATCTAATGCACAAATTTTCTCCATAAGGCACATCATAGCTTTCTTGTGCTTAGGATCACTAAACAGCACTTGAGCTCTATGCTTGAAGACCATTTTAACCAGTAAAGTCACCAAGAAACATCACCAAAATGTCAAAAATGTGGCACTAAATAGACCATGAAAAGGACACTTATTTACAATATGAGAGTTGAAAAAAGAAGGCAGAACCTTGCCGGCGTCAGATGAGTGTGCATCAGGCAACTCAAATTTGTCACTGCTCCATATGTGTCCTTAGTCACTGTGAAAGTATGGTGAGTGTGGGTTTGGGGGTTACAAATAAATTTCAGTGAGCAGGTGAATTTCCAAGTATTTAATCCTTAGATAATGAAGATGGACTGTGACAAAACTTAGTGGTGTAAAACGACACACATTCTCCAGTTTCTAGATTAGAAATCCAGGTGCATCTCAGCTAGGTCCTCCACTTCGAGGTTTCTCACAGACTACAATCACAGTGTTGGCCCGGCATCTCTTACAGACTCCATTAAGGTTCAACTGGGACAGAATCTGCATCCAAGTTCATTCACATGGTTCTTGGCAAGAGTCATTTTCTCGAAGGCTGTTGGAATGAGGACCTCAATTCCTGCTGGCTGTGAGCTGGAGTCTGTCCTTAGTTATTTTACTCATGGGCCTTTCCAACATGGCAGCTTATTTCATTGAAATAAAACCAACAAGACAGTCTGCTAACGAGATGGAAGTTACAATTTTTTGTAACCCAATCAAAGAAGTGACATGTCAGTTTTGCTAATTTTTTTTTTTTTTTTTGTAGAAGCAAGTTACTAGATCCAGCCCACACTCAGAGGTAGAGGATTACATGAGGGTGTGAATGCTAGGAGGTGGGGATCTTTAAATGCCATCTTAGAAGTTGGCCTACACCCTAAGCCCTCTGCCAATTCCTGTTTGGCATCTTCTCACCTAAAGAGATGGTGTTTCTCAATGTTTTTCTTGCTTTGCTTTTTCTGCCATCTCCCCATGACTTCAACATATCTCCTCAGAGTATTCAAATCCTAGTTTTAATCTCAACCTCCAAACCCCCACCATCATTTTCTCACTCAGTCTCTGTGTCATCTCAAAACTCTGAGAAAAAAATTTGAATTCTCTCCCTTCCCTGACCTGGTGAGACAATTGCCTTACTATCCCATTGTCACTAAAATCACAGACACCAGTATTTAAGTCCTGGTTCTGCTTGCCAGCTGTATTACTTTGAGCTAGTTACTTAACTTCTTTGAGCCTTGTAAGCCTTGTCTTATTCATTTTTAAATGTGGATAAGCTCTCATCTTACACATTTATGTAAGAGTTATATGGGATTTAAATGCCCAGCCTAGCACTTAATATATACAAGGCCTTCAATAAATATTAGTTCTCTTCTCCACCCTCTTTTTTCCTTCACCTTCCCACTCACCAACTCTTTTCTCTGTTAATTTGCTGACTTCTCCAAATCCATTGCCAAGCCCACCTTTAGTTTCTGTCAACTATGTTAGCAGCTCAGAATTGATTTGTGTTCCTCTCATTGCACCTTGGAGATGTTGACTTAGAACGCTTGATTAAAATGGTGTCTACAAAGCTGTTCCACTGTAAAAGTACATTTTCCCCTTTGTAATTAACAAGTATTTTATTTGGAAGTGTTTTGAGTATATGCAAATATACTGTTGCTCATCGAACTTTCAATTCATTCATTCATTTATATCAAATAAACTCATAGAATTCTACATTATTCGATAAGTCATAATCTGTTAGTATGATTACTTATTTTAACCCTCCAATTGCCCCAAATCTGCCCAGTAAGAGCTCCTTCAATCTGGCTTCTGTGTTTTTTGATATGTCCCCATAAGTCTTTGAGCATTTTTTTTTATTCTCTGGCACAAGAAGATTTCCAGGCTCATCGTGTATTTTCTCTACCCCAGCTTTCAAAATCACCCATTTATTCAAGGAGCTCCTGTCTCTTTTAATGGAGAACGATATTCGGAAGCCAAGATCTGAATGCTAGGTGTGCTCATTGCTAACTGGGGTGCCATTACTCCCAGGATCTCTTTTGGACAGAGCTAGGGAAAACACAGAGAAGCCAGGCACACACACTGATTTACATCTATATTTATTTCTTCATCTATCTATATATATTGAGACCCATGAGTTCACACTGATATTTCCCATTCCAATCCAAAATTACAAGATTCATTCTATTTCTCTTTTCATATTTATAAATTTCTTCTTTAGTGGTAAGAAATTTGGCTCCCATTATCCTTAACATATTTCTTATTTGATCAATCCCCCATATGTACCCAATCTTCCATAGCTACCCTGCCCCCACCCTGTATTATCTGCCATCTCACTCCCCTCGGGCTCTGAAATTATACATCAGGTTGTCCATCTTCCTGCACAGATGTGGTCTTCATCCCACTTGGGCTCTGACACCCTGCACTGGGCTGAAACCAATGCAATCTCATGGAATAAGAGCAGTGGTCCTCAATCTTTTTGGCATCTGGCACCAGTGCTCCTATGAGAATCTAATGCTCAATGATCTGAGGTGGAGCTGAAGCTATGATGCTAGTGCTAGAGAGCGGCTACAAATACCGATGAAGCTTTTTTCACTTGTCCATCATTCATCTCCTGCTATGTGGCCCGGTTCCTAACAGGCCACGGATCAGTACCGGTCTGTGGCTCAAGGGTTGGAGACCCCTGGTATAAATGCCCTGCTCAGCCTGTGCAAACTTTGATACCCAACACAAGGGTGCCCCCTCACCAGGTCCTCCTCACCCCACCCAGTCTGTTCAGTTGCCTTTGGTAGCCTAAAAGCAAAACTAATTAGAAATGCTTCAGGCTGATAATGTAAGCATAGGATTCACTGGCAATGTTCCACAGAAGGATGATTTTGAACAGCCCAGAATCGAATTCTTTAGAAGCCCAAAGAATTCACATAGTTAATCCTTGAAGGATAAGTATAATTTAAAAGGAAAAAAACAAGGAAGATATTAATAGTGGGACAAATGGCAGAAAACTGAAGGGAATGTGTAGTATTTCAACAATGGCATGTATAATGATTTTTCATCTGTTTTCCTTCAGTTAGTTGAAGCAGAGCATTTGTATCATTCAATATCAAACATCTACATTATGATAACATTGATACTGTGATAGAGGTTGGCTGTGCAAGTGTGCCTTGGGCATAGAGGCGTGACATGATCCAGTTCTCAAAGAGCTTACATCTGAGCAGTAGGACCAAAAGGTCAACTACCAACTATATAGTAGTGGAGGGACGGGACTCTGTGTTCAGTCTCAGGGTCTGTGGAGGGCAAGAGGAGTTAAGAGGAAGAGGTAGTTTGGAATTCCTGCCCAAGAGGAATTAAAATCCACATTGTATAGATAAGGAAACTAAAGCTTATGAGCTAAATATTACATACCGAGTTAGACAATTATTATCAATAAGCCACAAAGATAATGTTTTGGCTTTCTTTTACATATTTCTTTAAGGAATACCTAAGATAACAAAAATAACTAGCAGGTGGTAGAGTCTACAGTTGAAATCAGATCAGTCTGGTTTCAAAACTCTCACTTCTCAAAATGTGGTCTGTAGACCAGGGACATCAGCATTATCTAGGAGCAGGGCCGGCTCTATAAGTTGTGTGCAAAATAAAGATGTTGGCCTCTTGTACAAAAAAGCAGGGAGAAAGTACCATGAAGGTATTAAATATAAAGCTTTTTGCTTTCCTCCACAGCCTCTCAACTTGTCATGGTATTTCATATTTGCTATTTAATGTCATTCTAAGTTAAAAAAAATTTTTTTTTCCTTTAATTTAAACTGCTAGCATGGATTTACCGTTCATCTTTTTATCATGTAATGCCAGTTTTAAATGGAAATGTAAATTTAATACATATGTGGAATCATCAAAATTTTGTCACTTATATGCACATATGTATTTTGTTCTTACCAGACAGTGGAAACACTGGAATAAAGCAGCTCAATTGTTTTTATTTCACTTCTTAATACACACACATTCTACCAACAATCTTTACCTTCTGCTTCCTGATGAACAATAAAGGCCTAAAAGGAACTAGAATTTTCCCTTTATTTCTATGGTGTCATTTTCAGCTTAAAGTGGTTGGCTAATAGGGAACAGAAATACAGAAAAGATATGAGAGGTTTCCTTGGTCATTCATCTTTCTTAGAACATCATTTCCTTCTTTCTGAGGTCAAAGCAAGTTTTGGTTTCAAGGTTGTCAATGCTCCCAACCTTTCTAGACATAACATATTATGTTATACTTTAACACTTGCTGGACTCCCACCAGAATTTTGTACTCCTGGGGCATTTTGAACACTATATGCAAATGAACAGCAAGAGACAGGAGACATGCATATTCATACTGCACTGTTCCATTCTCATACAGCCTCAATTGTCCCATCAGACTTTACTTACAAAACACAAGTGCAAATGTAAAATTATTAAGAATTTCGAGAATGTGACAATAAAGCATTAAACCAAACTAAGGTCCCTTCTGAGCACCAGGCTTTGTGTGACTGTACAGGTTGTAGCCCGTGAAGCTGGCTCTCTCTGCCTGGGAGCTTCTTAGAAATGCAGGTTCTCAGCAATCCGCCCCCACTGCCGCTCCCCAGCTGACTCAGAATCTATGTCATAATAAGCTCCCTGGTGGTTTGTGGGTGTGTTAAAGTTCAGGAACCTCTGATCTAGTCTAGGCCACTGAAGGGACTGTCTACTTAGCTTCCTGGGTGAGTGAAAGGGTTTTCCCTGGTCTTCCCAGTCCTTCTGTCTTCCCTCCTGCAGGCCTAACTGCCTCTCCCCCAGGATGTCACCAACCCAGTAGCCTGTGGGCTTTTCTGAAAACCTATTTATAAGGCTTTGCTGAAATCTCAGGTTTCTTCTGCATTCCTCCTAAAACCTTTGTGTATTCATGAATCCCTGTGGCAAGAAAAAGAAAAAAATACAGAGCAGATTTCAGGGACTTTCACAGTCTTGTTAATTTACATGTCCATGTGTAACTGAGATGTCTTTATTATTAAGAACTCAAAAGTGAGAACCTTGGTTTCCTCCACATTTGCTATTTAATTTCATTTGTTTCTCTACTTTTGCTAGCTTTAAATTTTCCAAGAGTGTATGAGGATTTACTATACTCCTTTCTCTACACTTGTTGGAGATTTTTCATGACTGAAAATTAGGAACCCCCCAGAAAACTTTTAGAAAAAGAAGAGGAGGAGAAGGAGAAAAGAGTGGAAAATGTGATTTCTTTGACATTGACAAAATGCCTAAGAATAACTTGAGAAAAGAAGTTAAATCAGAAGTAAGAAATTTCTTCTTGTTTCACTTTCAACCACAGAAATAAAATAGAATCAATTAAGCCAAAACTTAATTGCCCCTCCTCTTATGAGCAAAGCTTTGCTGCATCTCAGCGTTGAAGGCAAATCTGTATTTTCATACACAACAGTGGCCCCTCTCCTGTGTGGAGGCATAAAAAAAAGGAAGAGAAAATACAGGAGAAAAAAAAAAAGAAAAGAAATGTTTTGAAAAGATACTTGTTACCCTTTGATGGAAATGACCTCCTTTTTCTCCAAAGCTTCATGGTTAAGCCCACCAGAAAACGTCTTTCAGTGGCCAAGCTTGTCAGAAGCCAATATTGGCTCAGTAGCCACTCATAATTTATCAGTGCTTTTCTGACATACAGACATCTCAATTCAAAAACCAGGTTTCTATGTTCCCTAACCAGGACTAGAAATGGTTTACAGAAAGAACAGCCTAGGATGGGGAATGAGGAAGCAGCGCGGGAAGTGGGAGGGCATTACTCAGACCCACAGAGGAAGTGGAGGATAAGACTTGAAACCACAGACAAAGTGGGGGCATAACTTAGACCCAAAAAAGTTGGGGCCATGACTGGAACCCACAGAGAGAGTAGGGGACATGACTTGGACCCACAGAATGATTGAGGGTCATAACTCAAACTCACAGTCAGTGGGGGACATGCCTGGGACCCACAGAGAGAGTGGGGGCATGACTGGTTCCTCCTGAAGGTTTGGGGCTTTTCAGCAGCTCTTCTCCTTTCCCTACCCCCAATCAAGGCAAGGACAATGAAAAAACAGCTGAGTAGTTAGCTCCTTGGGCGTGAGCTTTTACTGCATAACTAAGTGCTATGAAGTATTTCCTTATAAATTGTCCTGCTGGCATAATGATTGCATTCTCTTGTGGATCACCAACTCAGGACATTTGGTAGCATGAGAGACAGGGACATTTTAAATTCATGGGAATACAAAACCCCCTTTGTGGGCATTGGTTTCAGCTGCCGCCTCAGGTAACAAGAGTTGAGCTAAATTTTCCTCCTTTCCCTTTCCTTATCCATTGATTCTCTGGCCAAGGCGCTATCAAGTAGCCTGCTGACCCATAGGCCAAGAGAGGGAGGAGGAGATGAAAAGCGAGTTAATTCACCAGATGGAGAGTGGGACAGCTGCATTTCCAAAGCTGGATCAAAATCAGGTTCAAAAATTAAGTCCTGCTGGACAAGCTGAAGGCGTAGAGATCTAAGTGGGTCTGAGCTGGCTGGACGAGGATATGAGGAACCCTCATTTCCTCTCCTCCATTTCTCAAAGGCCTGCAGATAGAAGATACTAGGCTAGAAAGCCCTCACTGTCTGTGGTTAGAGGCCTTGCAGTTAGTCAGACCTTGATTCAAATCCCATTTCTGTTCTTGGGCAAGATTACATCACTGAACTTCAATATTTTCATCTATAAAACCTTTCTCATTGGTTTTCTGGGAAGAATCAATGAATGAGAAAATATATGTAACAGCCCAACAGCCCAGTACATGTAGAGTCCCACTGTGTTGCCTGTAGATGTTTTTAAGGACTGCCTTGCAGACCCCTCTCAGCTACCTAAGACAGCTCACTTCCTTTGCTTCTGTGTGCCTCCCAGGTCCTCATGTCTACGTGATGATGGTTTATGGGTGCCATGAAGATTTTTGCCAGCACATCTCTTCCGTGTTACTCTGTGAGGAGACTGGCATTCTATTCTGAGATTCATTCTACTGCTTTCTAGAAACCTCTCTCATGGAACTGCTCTAAGATGTTATATAACTTAAGGAGAGTTCCACGTTAACCAGGATCAGAGCATCTGTTACCTACTGAGTCCTCACAGGAAGGTGAACATAGGATGGGTTTCAGGAGGAGAAAGGCCTACAGCTCAGTTCCTTGGTGAGAAGCCTCGGGCCAAATGGAGGTGCTGAGTGAAATGTGCAAAAAAAAAAAAAAGATATCGTTCATGGTGGATGTGTTTGGGTCTGAGGGCCACTTAAAGCGCAAAAAGCATACTTCACAGCCTCACCAGGCAGCTGCTCCATTTCCCCTCGGGCACTTTTTCATTTCAAAAGCTATAGAGGTAGTGATTGTTTCCATTTCCCCTACAGACTGCAAGAAGAGGGCACCTTTTCTCTAAGGAAAGGCTATGGAGATCATTGAAGATGTTCCCTCTTCAGATAAAGCCATCTTGAGCCCTTCAGTGATGCCCTGGCTCCTGTAGAAACTCATTCCATCTCCCTGAGCCAAGCCCAAACTCCCCTTCAGCCTTATTCCTGGACACTTTGCCCTTCACACCTTTTACTGCAGCCATCACAGGGTATTTTTTGATTTCCTGCATGAGGCCCCTTCTCCACTGTGGAAGGAAGGAAATGCTCTTCCTTCCACTGAGCTTGGCTGGCCTTCTGCAAATATTTCTTCTTGTCCTTCCTCCTTATTGGTTTTAAGATCACTTGGGTACCTTAGCCTGCCATGCAGACTTTATCCTGCTCTTTCCCACTGCACAGTATGTGTTTCCTATTTAATCTGGCTTCTCTCTTACACTGTACATTTTTGGACAGCAGGGTTAGGCTTTATTCTTTGTGTTCTAGTTTGGGACTAGATGAGTGGCACCTTCTGTGTGCTCATAGTGTTCCCGAGTCTTAACTTTGACACAGACAGCTCAGTATTTTAGATTTGTGTTTAGTGAAACAAGTACAGACATGCACGTGCATTTTTTTGTGTTCATTTTGTATTATTTTATGGTACAATATTACGTTCATGCAGAAGCAGGGCATAAAAAAATGAACCATAATATAGATTGTCATTTAAAGAAAACAACTTTGCTTTACTCCCTCAATTCCCTCGAATGTCTGCCAGGTGTTTGGGCCCCTCTGCTCATATTTACAAGTAGGTTCCAGAAGGTGCTGAGAGTATGAGTGAGGCATATCCACAGTGGCTTCCTCTCAGGGCACAGGACTGGGCTCTTTTCCTGGAGAACTTCCACTATCAGAATTTGTCTTGGTTTAGATTCCCCCTAAGCATAACCAGAGCAAAGAAGCCAAGTTCAGGTAATTTATTTCAGAGGGGATCTCAGGGAGGCCTGGTGGAAAGTGGAGAAGTGAGACAAAGAAGGAAGGCGGCCAGTCCAGAGTGAGCAATGCAAGCTCAATGCTGTGCAGAACTGAAGTCAATGTAGGTCACACAGCTCAGGGTGGTCTACCCAATGCAAGAGCAAGGTAGCTGGGCTCTTTACCCACCAACTGCAGAGATGTTTACTCTGGCCTTTCTGGATGGTATGTGCATCCTCCCCAAGAAAGTTGCAGGAATTTGTAGGAAGCAGTTTCTCATACAGAAGTGAATGCTAGGGGCTGAGGGGGCTGCTTCAGAATCTGTAGGTCTTCTCTTAGGCCGATCAGCTTCTCCTGAGGTGAGTGTTCTCTCCTACCTAAAAAGTCGAAGACCAGCTGCCAGCATCCTAGGATGTGAGTGAGAAAGGGGTTTGGAGTCTCACTGTTTCACTTTAGCTTTCACTTGGCCACCTGATTTTCAGTATAAAAATGCCTCAGCCATGCTTCTGTCCCTGAGTCGCCATTGGTTCATACTCTCTAGAGCAGCGCTGCCCAATGTAATATCATGAGAGCCATGGACATAATTTTAAATTTTCTCTCAGACACATAAAAAAAAATAAGCAAGAGAAATGAATTTCAATAATGTTGAATTTAACCCAGCATATCGAAAACATCGCTGTTTCAACATGTGGTCCACTATTTAAAAAAAAAAAATCAAAAGATATTTTACATTCTTTTTTATTGTTTTACATCTCCTAGTTGGGTACATATTTCACACTTACAGCATGTCTCAATTCAGAAGAGCCACATTTAAAGTACTAAAAACCATGTGTCCCTGGTGGCCACTGCATTGGGCAGCACTGCTCTAGAGATTCATCTTCTAGTCCTGTTTGAGGATAAGGAAGGGACAGGTCCTCTGCTATAAGGCCTTGCAAGAGGAGCTAGGAGACTAATTGTGTCTTAAAAAGAGTTTCAACATTCACCCTCATCTTACAGCTACCCTGTATCACCAATTCCTGAGTGTTTCTAAGGTCATGTGGTACAAATTGAACCAATGACTTTTTTCATCCCTGCCAACTTAGGATTTAGCTTTTTTGAGTCAGCTGGGTCAATTAATTCCCATTCATCCATTGGCTTTCCATCTTCCATTTTGCCCTGCTGTTCCTCCAGTCTCTTTGTTTTAAAGGGTTTGTGTTTTTAAATAATTCCTTCACTGTCAATTTAGTAGTGTCTGAGAGATAACCAAGATAACATATGTATTTAAGCCATTTTTAACTAACAAACAATGTTTTTCATATCATTGAAATTTAAAGGATTTAGGGGGGTTGTTTTTGGTTTTTTCGTTCTTGTTGTTCTATACATTTTTATTAAGCACGTCTGGCATTTTGATTTAAATCCCCAGACAGCCCTATGTATGCAATACCTGTTTTCTAAAGGAATGAATCCAAGAATGAAGAGATATACATGAGAATAACTTAATTATCAGAGGTTGTCCAACCCAGTTGAAACCAGCGCCACACAGTGACACCTTCTAGGTCTCCCTGTAGGGAGCCTATTCTTCCTTCCATGCGTTAGCTCAGCTCAATTATCTGCCTCGCACCACTGAGCTAAGAAAGCCCTTGCGATCACAACATGCCCCTAGAAGTGACGAAGAATTTATAAAGGCATTTACAATGAGCCACCTAGAAGAGGGAACCATGAGTCAGTTGTTTCCGTTTCCTTTCAACCACATTGCTCCACTACCTGCTAGAACTGACCACTTCCTTGCAATTTTCACATGGCCTTTAGCTTTCTCTTGCATGGGGATTTCTTAACTCTGCCATCCCCATACTTTAACCTCATCTTACTTTTGAAAGGTGCTGAATTTCCTTCTGTGGTTTTTCTGAAGTCTTTTAAAAATGAAGTCTAAGTCCCTCTAATGTAGAGCAACATTAGAATCCAGTCTTTATGTGTAATCTATATAGGGCTAAGGTCCTTTTTTGGCTTGATTGTGCTTATTCATTCATTGTTCTAGCATCCAAGGATAAATAAAAAGCAATTTAAATATGTACTAGAATCTCTTATAAAAATGCCAGATATGAGCTTTTATTCATAATATATGAGAAAGCTTCTTATGTTTATTCTTTTTTCACACTTAGAATCTTTGAGAATCGAGGAATTTTTTCAGACTTAGAGATTTCATTTAGTTGGCTTCTTGTGTTGAAGTAGGAGATAGGTCAATTAGATATCACACATATCTGGACAGTGGACAGTAATGAAAGGGAAGTTCTAGAAGCTGCTATAGTACATAGAGGAAATTTCCACAGAACTAAAGAGAAGTAAATTTGGTAACGGGGCTTTCATTAAAAGAAGAATCTTGCTCTTGCCAAGTTTACAGTAAGATGATCAATAAATATATAAATTGAATTAAATGAAAATTCTTCAAAGCACTTCCCATAAATGTATAGTGTTCTGGTTTCAGCAAGGTCCAACGTGTGCAGCCCCAACCCCCACCCAGGCATATCCCATATTTTATTTCTCCAGGACACGTTTTCAGCTCTGTATATTGGGTTATATTTTAGTCACATCAATTTTGTAAATCATAAAACAAATAGTTTTCGCCCTACTAAAAATTTGTATTACCTTAATATTTCCTGACAAAATGTTTTTTATAAAAATGTCATATGTGCATAGGTTTTTACAGTTTTCAAAACATTTCAGAATGCCTTATCTCACTTCATCTTTATAACAACTACTTCTATTTTATGTAAGCAGAGAAAGGGACTCTTACTTATTAATCATTTTATTTATTTCTCACGCACTTACTAAGGACTAGAGGAGGAAAAATAGGCTTCACACTCCTAGCAAAGTACAGGGCCAGGACTAGATGCTGGGTCTCCTGACTTCTAGCCTGGTGCCCTATCCACTAAAACTCTTGATCACTCAGACTTTCAACTCTGTGCCTAGAGATGGTCTTCGACACAAACTTGATCAGAAGCACAGAACCTTAAGCGTTGCTCAGGATTTGCCCTGATGATGATTTATGGCTGCCTAACAATCCTAAAACAACCCTTATGCCAAAAAGACACATTTTAAGGTGGCAAATCCTGCTCCCCTTCAAGATACACACAAGAAGCTGAACTTGACATTGATGTGGGGAGTTGGGCTGAGTGGGTTGGGAAGATTGCCCTGAAGTTGCTTTGAGGACTCAGAGACCCAGCTAGGTGAGGACGGCATTGCCACAGCAGACTAAGGGAGTGTGAAGTGCAGAGAATCCATACCCCAGTGGGATAAGGAGTTGGTGGTGGAGTCTAAGTGGGGTGAGAATGCCTTCCACATAGTGATGATGTCAGGGCAGAGCGAGGAGGACATACACGGGGGCAACAGGGCAGTGGCCATGACTGGAGATTGGTTACATACTGGGGGATTGAGCAAACAAGGAGATTTAAGGATACTGGGAGCCAAATTTTTGCTGTTGGAGTTGGCAGTTGTAAATGTGGAAAAGGAGAAAACTAGAATGAATTCCACGGTGTTGGATAAGAATTGGATGGATTGGGGTGAATTGATGGTTTTCAACATGTATAATAGATATAAAAATAAATACAGATAAAAGTATGTGTATATTTACATATTTGTATATGCATAAATCTATATAAATTTGCATGTAGCTATATACTTACATATAGCCCACAATGTTGTCTGCTAAGAGGAACTCTAATAGTAATCAACACAGCCTTGGTTTCATATTCTTGACACCATTCTCCATCTTTTGGAAAAATGATTAATTGCAGGGCCAAGGCAGGAAACTTACGGGATGGACTTTGTGTCAGAAAGCAAGAAAATGATAGGGACAGAACAAAATGACACAGAAGTCAGCTTCGACATCAGAATAAATTATCATTATAATGGATTATAACTTCTTGAATAAAATTGAAATAAATATATGGATAAATTGAAAGTTTTAATGAAGAATAGGATATTTACATGGAACTCCCAGTCACAGAATATGTATTAGTTGTAGCAGAGAAAAGAATAACTTCCTAGTGGAATGGGTGGCAGACAGAGCCATAATCAAGTGATCAAAGTGAACATCGTCAGTAACTAGGAAAACAGAAGTCTTGCGCTCCCAATAGGATGCAATGAGAAGTATAAAGTGTCACTTCCTGCTAACGATACATAAATTAAATTTTATATCAGATAAACTCAAATTGAGCGATATCTATAAGATAACAGGCCTGTGATCTTCAGAAGCATCAAAGTCAGAAAAGTCAAGGAAAGACCAAGGAACTAACTGTTGCAGACTGGGGAGACTACAGCCATGGCCCATGAAATGCAGCAAGGGATTTTAAAGTGGATATTTTTCTATAATGGACTCATTGGATGATGATAAAACTTGAATGAGGTCTGAGTAGACAGCTGTAATGCTACGATGTTAATTGCATATGTTAATGAATGTATTGTTCTTTTGAAAAAGGATGCGCTTGTTTTTAGGAAATACCGATGTATTGAGGGTGGAGGTGGGGGTGGATATGAATCATGTAATCAACCTACTATCAAATGGTTCAAGAGGAAAAAATTTGTACTGTTTTTGCAGTTTCTGTAAGTTTGAGATTGTTCAAAATAAAATTTATTGTAAAACGAAATTAGTTGTCAGTTTTAAGGACAACGGCAACAGAACGGAAAGAAAAAAAGATTATGTCACACCAGATGCACTATAGTGATGGCAGGAAAATATTAAGTACTGTGAGTCTCACGTGGATCACTTTTCCAACAGATTGCCATTTACAGTAAGTTACCGACTCAGGGGACAACAAGGTAAAGCACATTCATTCCAAACAAAGCAACAAAAAATCTTTTTTTTTTTTTTTTTTTTTTTTTTTATTCTATAACCACAGACAAGCCCCAGAGAGACTATGCAAAAGCAAGTCCCAGGAAGAGGAAAAGGTCGCTTCCCCATCCCATTATTATCAAGAAGGTGTTCTTGTTTTTATAAATACCGCTTTTTAATTGGTAAAAATAGTCTCCTTTCATTTAAAAGAAAAACGTCAGCTCAATAGAAAGCTTTGAACTAGAAAAAGTTTCTTCAAGCACAGTTTTGGAAAACAGAGGGGAAATAAAAATTGCATCCCCTGCCACAATGACTATTATGTTCTTCATGTGCTCTTTTGAGTTTTTATGTGTCTCCTTTTTAAACAGCTGTAATCCTAGCAGCTGTTTTATGAGTATAGCATAGAGGTTAAACACAGGCTTCAAAGCTGACCAACCAAGACTACATCAGGCCTCTGTCTCTATATGTGACTTTGAGTTATTTCCTCAACTGCTAAAATCCTCCATTTTTTCCTATATCAAAAAGGGTCAATATACTCCCTTATGTTGGGGTTTGTGGGAGGATTTAATTAGATAATGGATATAAAGCACTTAGCACAGTATATTTCACATTTTATACACTGAGTAAATACCCATTATTGAAACATAAACACTTTCCAATGTTTTTAAATCACTGTCACATTACAATTATTATTAGCTGCTTCTAAAGAGATGTTCAAGGGTAGCTTTGATGAGAACCTTTTTCAGTGGTTGGTGTAGTGCAATCTGTTAGCTGTTCAACAAACCTGGTTTCCTTTTCTTCCTGAGCACACAGCTGGATGATGTTTCCTAGACACCTTTGCAGTTAGATGTGCCATGTAACTGAGTTTTAGCAGTAGGGTATAAGCAGAAGGAATATGTGCCACTTTCCATGTTCAATCCTCCATGTTCTTTTGAAGAAGAAATTTGAAGAATTTACATTAAAAAGCTAATCAGTTCTTTGTTCTGCTTCTGTAAATATGCTTATACCTTACACCTTGGCAGAACCTGCTTCCTGTAACAATTTGTATTCGCTGGTTACCCATAGCAACTCCCACCCTTCTCCAATGTTACTACTTGCAATCTGCATACCAACTGCAGCCATTTGCAATGGTTCAAGTTCAAACTGACCAATCAGCTTGTGTAAAATCCTTGTATATAAGGAACATTGCCACTGAGCACACTGCCTAGATCTTCAGAGCACTAGCTCCTCTGGGACCACATGTAATAAAACTGAGTTCTCTTTCTCTCTGAGTTACTGCTTGATTTTTCACTGGACTGGTTTTGGAATTTTTCCATTACACTTTCCTTTCAGGGCTCACTGAGATAGCAACACTCCACCTCAGTAGTATGGCTTTAGTAATAATATTTTGAAAATGGCAAAGACACTATTCGATTAAGTTTGTAGAGCAGAACCTTCTCCTAACAATCAAAAAACCCATCTTAAAGTTTTAATTAATGAGAAATAAACTCTATTGTGTTTGAGTTATTATCCATTCTTGTTTATCTTTGTAACAGCAGCTAGCATTACTCTAATACATATTGTTTAGGCAGTGCTCCAGGAATTGTCCCTATCTTGCTGCTGTAGTATCAATTTTTATCTCTATAGTATATACACCATAATATTCTCCATCTTTAAAATAAAGAAGAAAGATTCTCTATTCATCCCCTCCTATTACTGTCCCATTTCTTTGCTGCCCTTTACAATAAAACTGCTCAGTTTTCTACACAAATATTCCAACAAAAAGTGTCAGAGGGCCATAGTATGTCAAGTACTTGGTTCTATGAAGTGTGCTTGTGGTATCTTCAAATAGCTGATTTATTTAAGTGTTTTTTTGAATTTTGGTGTTGATTTAAATTAGCAGAGTTTACCTTACCCAAGAAGTGCTATGTTTTGGTATTAAGAAATATAACAACATTTTTATTCAAATACAAATAATAATTTTAAATGTATAATTCATTATTCAATTCTCCTTTGAATCTACTCTAATAAGGCTTTCATCATCACCAGTGCAAGTCAAACAGTTTTTGTCAACTCTACTAATGACTTCCATATCATCAAATCCAAAGATTTGTTCTACAACTCAATTTACTCCACCTCTTCTCTGCCTCTGCCCTAACTGACTATTCCCTCCTCCTTAATGGCGCTATCTTCACTGGGCTATAGGTAATCACTCTCTTGGCTCTTCTTCTGTCTCACAGGCTGCTTTCTCTTGGCCTCCTTTGCTTTTTCATCCTCATTTCTCAATCTCAGATCCCTTCTCTTCTATACAGTACTAATTCCTTTTCCCAACTCCTGATAAAACATAACGAACATATTCCTTTGGTAATCATCATTAACTATGACCTATGTGAGATGTCATTGTTTGCTGTGCAATTCTTCTTAAAATGCTATGATCATTGATGAAAAAAGAGATCCAGAAAATGTTGGAAAGCCGTGGATTCAAATGAGCAAACAAAAGCATATCACAATCAATAGCCACAATAAAAAGGCAAACAATCCAATGTAAAAATTATTTGAATAAACATTTCTCCAAATAAGGTTGACAAATAGCCAATATACACATGAAGACATGCTCAACATCATTGGTCATGTGCTGTTGAGAAAACACATACATTTAGCCACATCCCAATAAAAAAGTTTTGAACTCTAAGAATAAGAAGAAGATCTTACAAAGTTCTAGACAGAATGAATAAGCTATCTACAATGGGAAAAGAATCAGACAGGCATTACATAAGACCCCAGAACTGGAAGCTAGAAAGCAGTGAAACATCATTACATAATACTGAGAGAAATTCCATACCCAGTCATTATTCTATTCATTTGTGAGAGCAAAAGAAGAAATTTGTGAGAGAAGATATGCAAGAGTTCAAAGAGTATATCAGTGAGGAACTCCTTTTGAAGAAAATACTCAGGAAAAGACTAGCCAAATGCCAAATAAATTAGAATATAAATCTCAATATGGGAAAAGATGACAAAGAAAAGTGATTAGTAAGTAGTGACTCTTTATACATGTATATATACTGCATCGATCGAAAGATTTTCACTCGAGATAGATAAGGTAAGTTAAATGAAGTCTCTCGAAAGGAAGATTTACATTAAAAGAGTAATTCAAATGACAATCTAGAATTAAAACACTAAATGATATTAGAAAAATCTAGGCATTGAAAGTTGGGTGGAAAAGAGGAGGGAAATAGAAATGTTTGAAAACACTAGGCATGAATTTCTAGCTGAATTATTTCTAACCTTTAAAGGACTGACCATACTATAGTAGTCACCCTTATCTAAGGGGATACATTCCAAGACCCCGATCGATGCCTAAAACCTCGGGTAATACCAAACCCTATATATACTATGCTTTTTTCTATACCTATCAGAGGTATAGAAAATACCTATGATAAAGTTTAATTTATAAATCAGGCATAATAAGGGATTAACAATAATAACCAATAATAAAATAGGACAATTATAATAATATACTATAATAAAAGTTATATAAAGGGCTTTGGTCCATTATTAAGTAAAATAAGGTTACTTGAACACAAGCACTGTGCTAGTTGAACACAAGCACAGTCAATCTGATATCTAAGACAGCTACTAAGTGAATAAGGAGAATATTCAGCATGGAGACACTGCACAAAGAGATGATTCACATCTCGTGTAGGACAGAGCTAGAAGATGTGAGATTTCTACCACTCAAAATGACGTGCAACATAAAATTTATGAATTGTTCATTTCTGGAATTTTCCACTTAATATTTGAACTGCAGTTGACCATGGGTAATTAAAACTGCAGAAAGCAAAACCTCAGGTAAGTGAGGGACTACTTGTACTTTTATTTAAACTATTGCAACAATAGAAAAGAATAAAAAGCCCCCAATTCATTTTATAAAGTCGAAATATATGTAATCAAAACTGATTAAGATAAGACAAAATTGAAAATTATAGACAACCTCATGAATATAGATTTTAAAAATCTAAATAAAACATTAACAAGTAGAATCCAATCATGTATCAAAAAAGCAGACAAAGATTTCAAGGGTGGTTCAGTACCAGAAAATCTAGCAACACAACCAATTACATCAGTCTTTTGAAAGAGAAAAACTATAGATTGTATCCTTAGGTGTTTTAAATTCCTGTAGTGAAATGGATGCTCAGCATCATCATTATGACTAAACATTGACTTGAAAGAAATTTCACACTCATTAACACAATAAAATTAAGTAATTGAACTAACACTTGAAAATAACAATAGAATTCTTTGTTTTTGCTGATGAAGTGATTGTTTTCTAAGAAAAAAACAAACAAACAAAAGACCCCAAAGACACAGCTACAGGTAATTAGAGAATTTGCTAACAGAGGTAAGCAAATAATATTTTAAAATCAATAGCTTTTTCTTTATCTTAACAATAATTACATAGAAGTAGAAACATGGAGAACTATTTCATTCACAACAACAGCAAAGAAACAAATCCCATATGAAAAATATGTATATTATATTTATATTATATTATAATTATATCATATAGTTATATAAAATATAAAACATATATAATTTTATTGAAGAAAATAAAACAGGATTTGAATAAATAAAAGAGAGACTATGTTCTTGAATGGGAAAACCAATACCAGAAATGTCAGTTTTCAAAAAATTAATACATAAATTTAATGTGATTTCTATTGTAATGTTATATTAGTTTTCTATTGCTGCTATAACAAATTACCACAAATTTAGTGTCCTAAAATTATTTTCTTACTATTCTGGAAATCAAAATCTAAGTCCAATGTCTTGACGGGCTGATTCTTTCTGGAGACTTTGAGAAGAGAATCCATTTTCTTGCTTTTCTCAGTTTCTCATGGCCATCTGTGTTCCTTGGCTGTGGCCCTTCCTACATCTTTAAAGCACATCATTCAGTCTCTGCTTCTGTCATCACAATGCCTTCTCTTCCAACTCTGACTTCTCCTGCGTTCCTCTTATAAGGATTATTTTTTGTGATGAAATTATACCCATGGGATAATTTGAATAAATTCCTCATCTCAAAATTATTAAGTTAACCACATCCATAAAGTTCCTTTTGCCATATAAGGTTACATTCATAGGTTCCAGGGACTAGGAAGTAAACATATTTGGGGAGTGGGTAGGGTAGAGAGGAAAATTATTCAGTCTACCATCACACAGGATTCTTAAAACTGTTATAGGAGAATAAATGTCCAAGAATAGCCAAAAATGTATAAAAAATAAATAATAAGAGGGGACACATTAAAAGGCATTAAAATTAATATAATATTGTAGAGACATAAATAGATTAGTGTAACAAAATAGAGAATCTAGAAAGATATCTCAGTGTGTACAGAAATTTGATACTTGACTAAAGTGCTATTTCAACCCAAGGAGACAAGAAATGATTATTTAATAAATGATGCTATCATAACTATCATGTCACAAAAAGAAAATAAAAGTAGACTTGTATCTCACAAAATACAAAACGGTATAAACTGCATAAAGAATGAAAGCTGAAATGCAAATTAAGAAAAATAATGTAAGAAAACTTTGGACATATACAATGTAGAAATAAACAATACCTTCTTAACTGAGACTGGAATCTCAAAAGCTTTTTTTAAAAAAAATATTAGAACATAAATAAATGAACACTTTGTATCTGGAAAATGTGCTAGGTAAAAATCAACTGACAAAACAATATGGTTCAAAAGTTTTTGAATGCCGAAGCCAAGTGTTAGCGTCTCTAACATACAAAGAGTTCTTGCAAATGGAGGGAAATAAGACCAAAAAAAAGTCATTAAAACCACCGTGAACTGCCTGCCTGTCAGTTGCTCCATTTTCCCATCTTTTTATATCTAAGGGAGGCTGGTTCATCATTGGGCAGAATTTTCAGAACTCTAAAATACTATTATCTTTATAATTCCATAGTTATGAGAACCACATGAATGGTGATATTGCTGGTAACTTAACACAAAACGGTTATCTGCTCTTGCTAGTGAGAGAATCAAATATTTTTCACTTCTTCCTCTGACGCTGAATTAAAAAGAAGGAAAGAAAGAAAGAAAAAAAGAATGTCCTTATTCATTTGTTTTTTTCCTCCTCTTTTTGTTGGAGATCACTTAAAAGTTTTCATAATAAGCTAAGTTTTCGGCTTTTTTTTTTTTTTAACACACCTAATACTATTTTGCTTTGCAGAGTAATTCTCCCATCTGAATTTCAGATTTTAAGGTGGGGTAATTTGTTTCTTGCAGTATGTCAACTTTTCCCTTCTACTTTTATTCAGTAACTATTCCAAATTTGAAAGAAAAAAAAAACCCAGAGTTGGCAACATGAGAGGAAAATAGAAGCTCATCTTGTGCTTAAGGCTGTATGCTCACTTTCTTGTTACACCCATGAAAGAACTTTCTATTTTAATGCAAACTCTTTCTCCTCTTCTAAAATATAAATCCAGGCAGAGCATGATGCAGACAAATCTTGCTTGAAATCCAAATCTAGAATTGACAGAAATTCTAGATGACATTTGTGGTAAGAGTCAGAAAAAGACAAAAAGTTTTCTTCAGGGAAATGATACAATGAAAAGAAATAGAGGATGGAGGTAAGAATATTAGCCCGAGAGTCACACAGGCCTCAGTTTGAGTCTCTTACCAAGTTTTTATCCTCTCTAGGACTCAGTTTCCTCATATGTAAAATGGAAAGGAAAGTAATATCTGTTTCATAAGGTTGTTTCGGAGAGTCAATGGATAATGCACATAATTGAGCCAAGAGCCTGACAGATAGTAAGACTTCAAGTGTTTATTATTATTATTTTGTTTTTATGTAGATCTATGAGCATTAGATTAGAACAGTGACTATACAGTTGACCCTTGAACAATTTGTGGGTAGGAGCACTGACAACCTCCAGTGGAAAATCCCTGTATAACTTTTGACTCCCCAAGACTTGACTACAGTCAGCCCTTGGCATCCCCGGATTCAACAACCGTGGCCAGAAAACAGTGTTTTTGATAAGTGATTGGGAATCAGCAGCTGGGAATGAGAAAATACTGTTTTCTATCTATGATTTGTTGAATCTGCAGGTTTGAAACCCATGGAAACAAAGGGCCAACTGTGGTTATTGGAAAACATCCACGTATAAGAGGACCTGTGCACTTCAAACCTGTGTTGTTCAAGCATCTACTGTATTTTCATCTGCCTTCTGGGAAGCCACTGGCCTTCACTATGTAAGGTGGAGGCTACTGTTCCAGAAGTTTTTAAACTTTGTTCCTCAGAGCTTGGAATTCCACAGGCAGCCTATGGGTTGCAGAGAAATCTACAGGCTGTGATGGAGAGTGAGAAGCTTTCCTTTTTTTCTCCCTGTTGTACGAAAGAAGTCTGCTTAAGATTTCACTTCAAAAACCTCTGATCCTTATAATCTGCAGGGGTATTACAATTCTATTATTCAGTGGGCATTCTTCCTTTTTAAAATGACTTTTCCGAACTTTTTCATTATCCATCCTTAGCCACCTGATCCCTCCTGAGAGAAAAAGCGTTGGAGCAGCCCCATGTGTTTTAGTATGGATTACTTAGATTATTATGCCTTCTAGGAGGTACCTGCATTATGAGTCCAAATGAGAAGGGAACAAATAAAGATTGCTTTTCTATTAACAGAAATCCTGGCAATATGAGGAAGACATAGGTTGGGAAGGGGGAAGATCTTTCGTAGAACTGCTAAAATGACATCTTCAACCACAGCTTTAATAAAAAAATAATGACTAGCATTTGTGTAAAGATTCCAGATTTACATAACAATTTTGTCTCCATTTTTTTAGCTGATTAATACAAGCTTCCTATAGAAGAGACACTGCTTTTTTCTCATCTGTATTTCCAAGCTAAGGGTATGGAGGCCCTGGGTGGCTCAGTGACTCACCTCGTTTGGCAGCTAGGCCTTGACTCTAGTCTTGGGCTCTCTCCTCAGACATGCTATGTTGCCTCCATCCATGTGGAAAACCAAGCCTGCTGATTACCCACAAGATGCAGACTTTTGAACACTGCATTTGCAGAAATGGCACAAGCAGTTTGGCTGGTTTTTCTGACTCTATGGGAATAAAGGAATGGTTGTAGCAGAACTGTCAGCTCTCAATGAGCTCTTTGTGGAAAAAAATTCCAAAGTTTTTATGAAAGATGATGGCAGTGAGGGCTGCTTCCCCCACCCACCACTACCCCACCCCTGCCAGTTGTCAGAAAGTTGATGTTTCAGCCGCGTCTGGCAATCCTCCAGAAAAATCTTGGCCATATGCATTATGACTTGCACACTCCCAGGTCAGTGAACTTCAGAGACTGGAGAAAAAAGAGATAAAAAAAAGCTTAGGGCAAAACAAGAACTCTTTGTTTTTAATAGGTATATTTTTCTTTCCCGGTCAAATTCTATGGGGACACAATTTTTTAAAGTTCAAAAGAGGACACACAAAAGTCATTAATCAGTTGGGGGAAAGAGTGCCTTTTTCTATCGTATTTACATAAAGCAAATTGTCTGATTTGTACTTATACCTCATATCAAGACTAATATGAGGATAAATGTGTAACAAGATCTCAATACATATTTGTTAATGAATGAATGAATGAATATGTCCTTTACTTTGGGGCCAAGAAATTATGATAGCAGAAGCAATAGGAACAATATAATGACCTCCTCTGGGATTGTCTTTTGTTATGACTGACTCCTTGGAGACACCAGCAAATAACACAAATTATTGCTTATTGCACTTAGCATCATCATCACCTTGATAGGGTCTTTAGCAGCATCTCTGAGGAGGGAGAGCCAAATTGGGGTATTTGTAAGGTTTTGGGGCCTGGTTGAAGACAGTATTTCAATGCATGGTTGTGATATAATCATTTAGGATTGGTGGACACAGCAAAATACAAGTTTTGCAGTAAATTTTGAGGAGTCTTAGAGAAAAAAACTGTCAATTGATTTTATTGAATAGAAAGTTCAATAGTCTGATGTTCATTCAATTAGGTTTTCCAAAGTTATTTGCAACTTGTATTATCTTGAATGAGAATTTCCTGGAATAGGAAAATCATGGTGGTGAAGACAGTGGAACAGCAGGGTCATCATGTTAATGAAGATAACAGACTAGGACAATGATGGTCATCTAGACCGAAGTCTACAAATTTCAGTCCAGAAGCCAGATCTTTCCTGTGGCCTGTTTTTGTAAGTAATATTTGACTAGAGCATGGCCAAGTTCAGTCTCTTAAGTATTATCTGTGGCTGCTTTCATACTGAAAATGCAGAGTTAAGTAATTGTAATACAGACTGTATGGCCACAAAGTCTAAAACGATTACAGAAAATGTTCGCAATCCTTGATACAGGCAGTAAACTGTGTGGGAGTAGATGGTTTCCTTTCTCATTATAGTCACTCATCAAATATTTATTAGGCACCTACTGTGTACGAGACACCTTCAAAGGTGCTGGGTATATAACACTCAGCAAAACAAATACCTGCCTTCATGGGAACAAATCAGTAAATAATATAATTCAGATAGCAATAACTGCTCTAAAGAAAAATTTATCATGGAGAGAAGATAGAGAGGAATAGGATTGGTAGAAGGGGTTGAAGAGATGTAGTTGAAGGAAAGCTTCTCTTAGAGGTAACATTTGAGTAAGAACCTGAATGAGGTGAACTATGTGAAGATATGGGATAAGATTCTGGGGAGAGATTTCCATGCAAAGGGTACAGAAATTCAAAGATCTGGAGCTGGAACAAACTCCATGTGCTGATAATAGCAAGCAGGCCAGTGATGCGGGGCAGTGTGAAAGCCGAAATTGAAGAAGTAGCCAGGGCCAGGTGAAGTAGTAGAGACTCATGGGAGGTGGCAGGATTTGAATTTTATTCTGAATGTGATGGAAAGCTAATTAGAGGGCATTATTAATTTACTTATTTTTCACCCCTTGGTTCCTAGTAGGCCATTTCCCTTGAAATTTTTGAAGATAGCGATCCATGAAAAACATTTCTACCTGAAGCTTTGCCATGGCCTCTTTTTTTTTTTTAATCATTTAATTAGAAACAGTTTCTAATCTCATTCGTGATTTCTTTGTTGACCCATGGATTATTAGTGAGTGCGCTGCTTAATTTATAAATTAAATTGAGTGATTTTCTACCTACGTTTTCTGTCATTATTTTCTAATTTAAAGAGATCAGTGTATGCTTAAAATATATATTCTATATATTTTAAATCTTTTTAAAAATTTGTATTATGGTCAAGAATATGTTCTAGCTTGGTGAGTATTCTATGTGCACTTTAAAAGAATGTGTATTCTGCAGTTGTTGGGTATAGTGTTCTATAAGTGTCAGTAAAATCAAGTTGTTTGATGTATCTGTTCTGATCTTCTAAATTCTTCTTGAATTTGATTTAATTTTATTAATTTACCAACATAGAGCTGTTAAAATCTCCAACCATGATTGTCAATTTGTCATTTCATCTTTTACTTCTGCCAATTTTATTTTATGTATTTTAGAGCTCTGTCATCAAGAGCATATAATTTAGGGTTGTTATGTCTTCTTGATAAAATGAAACTTTATCATTCAGAAATAATCATCTTATCTCTGATAATATTCTTTGTCTTGAAGTCTACTTTGTCCAAAATCAACATAGCCACATCTGTTTGCATGGGATTTTTCACCCTTTCAACTTTTAACTTTCGCTTCCCTATAATTTTACCCATCCTCCACTCTCCCCTTTGGCAACCATCAACTTGTCCTTTATATCTATAGGTCCATTTTTGTCTTGTTTTGTTTATTCATTTACTTTGTTCTTCTTGGATTCCATATATAAGTGAAATCATATGGTATTTGTCTTTGTCTGACTTATTTCACTTAGTGTGAAACCTTCTAGGTCCATCCATGTTATTGCAAATGGCAAGATTTAGTTCATTTTTATGGCTAAGATTCCATTATGCATATATTACCATATCTTCTTTATTTATTCATATATGGATGGACACCTAGTTTGCTTACATATCTTGGCTATTGTAATTAATGCTGCAATTTAGGGGTTAAATAAAGGAGCCATGGGGATATAACTTACATTTTAAAGCTCACTCTGACTGTCATGTAGAGAATTGACTGCAGAGGGACAGAGTAGAAGCAGAGATGCCACCAAAGGAGAAAAATTCTGCTTAGATTACATGGCAAGAACCAGAGGTGGTGGCTACACATCACTGATGAATTTTAAAGGCACAGCTAATAAGACTGTTAATGAGTTGGACTTGGGGTATGAGAGAAAGAAAGAATCAGGTATGATTCTGAGGGTTTAGAATTGAGTAACTGGGTGAATGATGATGCTATCTACTGAGATAACGGAAGACTTTGGAGGCAGACAGGGGTGAATCAAGAATTCTGTTTCATTCTTGTTAAATTTTACTTGTCTATTAGACATCCAAATGAAGATGTCAAATTGACAGTTAGATGTGAATATGTGTAAATGAGGTAGATTGAGCATAAGATCTAATTTGGGATTCATCAATATATAGATGGTATTTAAAGCCATGAGATCACCTAGAAAATAACTATAAATAAGAAAAGGGCTGATTACTAAACCCTAAAGTCAGTATAAGCTAGAACTTGCTAGCCTGCTAGTGAGAGCTGATTGAGCACATCCCTTCCCAACTCCCCATTCAGTATCATCATGCTAATAGTTTGAAATCAGCCACAGTGAAAATATTTGCGCCACGACAACTGGCCAACACCACACACCAGAGGTTGTTTTTTCCCCCATAGAGCCAGATGTTAAACATTTACCAGCACACCACTGCTTGGGACCCTATTTTTAATTGCGGTTAGAGGTCAGGAAAAGCAGGAAGAAGCAGTATGAGATTGAAAAGGACTGGAACATGACTGAAGTAGGAAGACTACCAGAAGAGAGTGGTATCCTTGTCCAAGTGTATTGTGTTGTTTCATGTCTTGTCCAAAAGTCAAGAGACTATATGGTCTTTCTCTTCTCTCTCTTTATAAAGCATTTCAGCACTTAGAGCTGATAGAACATATCACATACAGAACATAAATCTTTTTGTTTAACTATCCAATCTGTCTTTCACTTAATGACTTAAACTTATTCGTGTAAACCCTAATGCTCTGAGAAGCCATTATATGAAAAAATATTTCCATGAATTCTAATGGGAAAAATTATGATGTGTTCTGTCTTAACCCAAGCAAGATATTCAAGTGATTTCCACAAACAGAAAAATAAATCATTGAAAGCCAAGTTTAAATGATAGAGGATAAATTGAAAGTAAATAGAGACTGTATATAAACTGTAAATTTTACTGTAATCATTGAAAAAGAAAAGTTGTAAGAGGGGGTAGTGTATGGTAGAAGCAGGTAAGTGGGAATCACACTGTGGAGTATATATTCTCTAATCATTTTTTCATACTTTTTTCAACTTCCGTAGCTCATGGTTATCTTACACTCAAAATGCATTTAAAAATAAGATTATAGCACAGAAAAACACATTTAGAGCTAAAGAAAGTCTAAACACATGATTGCTTTGAAACATATGGTAATGATATACAAATGCTCCTGGACTTACAATGGCTTTATGTCCTGAAAACTCGCCTTAAGTTGAAAATAACATAAGTCGAAAATGCATTTAATACACCTAATCTATTTAGCCCAGTCTACCTTAAATGTGCTAAGAACGCAATATCCAAAAAGCACTGGCAGTACAGTACACTGTAGATGTTGGTTGTTTATCTGGAAGAGGCCACTGCCCAAAGAGAGTATTGTACCATATATTACTAGCCTGGGAAAAGATCAAAATTAAAAATTCGAAAAAACAATTTCTTCTGAATACGTATTGCTTTTGCACTCATCGTAAAGTCAAAAATCATAAAATCAAGTTATCACAAGTTGGAGACTTGTGTGTACATGCTTAGCAAAAATAAAGAGCCCTAGAAAATGCTACTCATTCATTCTTTTTGTTTGGCCCACATTTGCAAAGCAAAATATCTGGGCACTTAGGGATGTTATCTGGATAGAAATTGTTTGTATCAAGTGAATAGGGATGTCTTTGCTTAAAATCATAGTGTCAAAATAGCAATTCTTATAGAGCACATAATTATTTTGTTTTGAGGCAAAAATTTGTTATATCAAACAAAAGTGGAATTGTCCAAAAGTGGTAGAACTTTTCAACACCATTGTGCTGAAAAGTTATTAACAGGACAGTGCTATGGAAGTCTCTATTCAATTTTACTGTCCAAGAAGAAAGCTCTCCCTGTTGTATAGAAAGCAGAAGGCTGTCCATTCTATGAATAGGTTCGTATGTTCTGCTTTTGAAAAACTTCAGCCTCACAGAATCCCTATTATCATCATCACTATTATTATAGCTACCGTTTATTTATAACCTAACATATATTGAGCAAGATAAAGATTATTTATCCCCCATTATACAGAAGAAAAAGCTGTGTCAGAGGCAAAGCAGTAATGCAAGATGGATATCTTAAGCAGTGTCCTCTGAGCAACCAAAATTAGGAGAAATATTTTAAATGATGATTTAATTATAAAACTAAAAAACTTGTTTATATGCTTCTTGACATACACAGTGCTTCAATATCAAGAAAACAGCAGAACAGAACTTATATTTAGTAAGAATCCCTCTTTAAAGTAGGAAACTACTATGAGCATGCATTATTAGGAAAATCCACCTATGAGGCACGCATGAATGATGACAGCTGTTTGGGGCATGTTTTATAGTGTGTTTCTTAAGCGCCAAATTGGCACTTATGGTTTCTGCTCAAGAATACTAATGGAGTTACTTTAGAATACAAAATCGGCATTTGGTGGAGTAGAAATTCACACGCAGCTCTCTGGCACTTTCCATCACAACAGGCAGCCGCTTGCTTCCTTTACACAACTCACACCCAGAGCTTCGTTTATCTCTTTATAGTGGTAATGAAATTTCCCAAGCCAGAATCCCAAGCCCCCTTGTGCTCTGATGTAAGCCTGACACTTTATCCTCCTCTGCCACACTTTTCATTTTGCCTTCAGTGAATTCCCAGAAATTTACACATTCCACTCCATATCGAAGTCTTGGACAGAAGTAGACATCAGGATCATTTCCCTTCTCTAACTCCTATAATCAGGAGCGCAATAGCAAAGATTATTATTATTTTTGTTATTATTTCTGCCCACTTGGAGCCTGATCTTCTGCTTCGAAAAAAGTATAATTCAACTCCTCTGAATGTTAACATCTTCATTTGCATTGTGATTTTTTTTCCTCTCCTCCCACCCCCTAATTCTCAGCAAGTTTAGAGAGCTGCTAATAAACAGCAGTTGCACAAGAAAAAGTAAACCCATATGTTCATGCTATTTCAAAAGTTTGTGTCATCTTGTGGGGTCCCTAGGTTTGGGGCTGAGATTTCATTTCCTTCTATCCATTCTTATCATCAACTTGTTTCCTCGTGCCGCAACACCCAATATATTATGCTCCCTACAATAGAAGACTCAAAGGTGGCAAAATTCAGGACCATCTAAGAGGAAACAGTTGGAAGATGCCCTAGACAAAATCAAAAGCCAGAGTTAGTAGGTGCAAGCTGCTGCCAGTTGGGCTGTATAACGTCACCCACGGGAAGAGGAGCCCATAAGAGCACTAAGCATGGAAACCAACATGCCAGAAAGACTGCCATTCCTACCCTGTGAGGGTACTATGGAATGTGGTGGAGGGTAAGAGAATAGACAGCAAGGTCTGAAAGAATCATGTTTTGATCCTAGCTCTTTCACTTTGATGAATACATTATTTTATTTATTCATTTATTCAATAAATATTTATTGAGGAACGACTATGTTTCTCATTGTTCTAAATTTTGCAGATATAATGAGGAACAAACCATCTCGAGCCTCAAGAAGACTAAGATTAAGAGAATACTTGATGTATGTTGTTGGTCAATTTACTTAACCTCTAAAATACTTGAACGATAAATAATAACTACCTCATAGATAAAGATTAAACTAGAATAATATATATATAATGTGTGGTGCCATAGATGTGGTAAACAAGGAATAAATTATAGTCATTATTACTACATATTTCCCCTCACCCTATTCCCAAGTTCCTGCCTCATTTAAGGCAAACACTTCTAAAAATGTCATTAACTTTGACAAAAAGTGATATTTCAGATTTGGTGTTTGGGCACCTGTGATTTTAAAGGTATGGACACTTACTGGAACTCGGTGGGAAGGAGTCTCTAATACCTGAGCCCAAGGTGCACTGAGGCCATGCTTCAAACATCCTACCAGGGTGGAAAAACAACAGTAGAGTGGAGAAAATTTGGATAGTGTTTAAATTGTTTTGGAAGAAGATATTATAAAATTTAACCAGAGCAATGCAAAGTTAGTTATTCAAATGTCTCAAGCATATAGGACAATCTAAAAGAGAAGCATTATATACATTTATAATACTCTCATGCAGTGTTTTAAGACATCTGAAATTATAAGTCTCTTAGATTTACTGTGAAATCCAGTAAATGCTTAGTTAGCAGTCATATCCATCAGTGACGGGATCACCTAGTTTCTACTAACTTGTAGAATGACCTTAAGTTTAAGTAAATGTTTATGTGTAAGTTTCTAAATATTGGCTGGCATATAAATAAATCTGAAAGGAGAAAAAGGGGATTTTTATTCTAAACTAAAAGATAGATCTTGAGTTGGTGGTTTCGTTTTAGGTTTTTACCCCTACTCGACCACTTTAACCACGCTTTGGTCTAGTGTGAAACAAACAAGTCTTTATGTCTACCGATTAAGTAATCTGATCTCCAGCCAAAAAATATAACTGGCTCCTAATAACCAGGTGTGATGCAAAGAACCTACCTGAAAGGTTATTCTACATAAATAGAAGTCAATGGAGTGGTTGTGTGAGTCCCAGGAATTTTCCAGTAAAGAAAACAATCAAGGGAAAAAGAAACTTTTGTTGTGGAAACCTCTGGCCAAATTAGAAGCAGATTTGATATTGTTTCTTACCTTCAAAGGTTTTGATTCTGAGATTCCACCGAACTACTTTCATAGACCTTTGGCTGAGGGCTTGCATAGCTGGGATCTAATATGATCTGTTTAAATTTTTGAGTAGTGTCAGTGTGGAGATATTTTGCTGAGTATAAACATTCTCTCTGTTTTATCAGACTAATTACATGTTAATGTTCACTTGAAGTATAGAACTAATTTTTTTCTAAGTTTAGCCATTATTGTCAGAGATCATTGTTCCTACTTCCTCTGCCTGCCTCCAAAAGAGAACCAATAGTTTTTCCATTTTTATTTTAGTTCCCCCAGACAGCAAGAGAAGCTTTGTGTTTGTATGATTATCTGTGATCCTTTAACTTGGGCAAAATGACATGTTTTTATCAACTAGAGTCTGAAAGTATGGAAGGACAGAGAATTCACCATGAAGGAAAGAAAAAAAAAATGTTAGGGAGATATAGCAAGCTCTGCTGCTTTAGTATTCAATATCTAGTCTTTCTTTCTTTCTATTAACAGACCCATATTCTGTTCAGGTCTCTACTCAACAAGAGAGGGTGACTGTATCCCCACTTCAGAATTAAATCTAAGATTACAAACTTTTAGACTGTAACTCAGAGTAAGAAATAAATTTCACATGGCAACCATGCATTTTATATAACTTATATAGAAAATTGAAAAAGAAAGCTTAAACAATATCTACCTTTTTATTTTGTATTATGCTTTGATATGTTTATTCTATTCCACTTCTTTTTTTAAAGTGATGATTCTGACCCACTACACTGATTTCCCAACCACTAATGGATTATGAGACAAAGTTTCAAAAACAATAATCTGAGACTGTCATGTCAATCTTACTCCTCTTAACAATGAATGATGTTGGGCTTAGTGATCCATTCAAGTTCCTGAGACATGAAAAAGTTTACCAGGGATTTTATTTTTTATTTTTTATTTTTTTACTCTTAAAAGAGAATTAAAAGAAGGAATTATACTGAGTTCATGGATTGGAAGAACATAATATCGTTAATATGTCAATTCTCCCCAAATTGATCTATAGATTCAAGACTGTATTAATCAAAATCCCAGAAAGATTTTTTTTATGTATATTGAAAAACAATTCTAAGAGTGTATGGAAAGTCAAAGGAAGTAGAATAGTCAAAACATTTTGGGGAAAAAAAATATACATATATACATATATATATAAAGGTGTTAAACTCATACAACCTGACTTCAAATTTCACAACAATGAAGCTATAGTAATCAAGACAGATTGGTATTGATGAGAGAAGAGACACATGGGAACAGAATAGCCTAGAAACAGACCCACATGAATGAAGTCTACTGATTTTGAATAGTGATCAAAGCCTATTAATTAAAAGCAATTAAATTTTTCAAAGATAATCTTTTCAACAAATAGTGCTGAAAAATTGGACATCCATATGTAAAATATATATATATATATATTTTGAACCTCAATCCGTGTGTCACACTTTTTACAAAAACTAACTTAAAATGGATCCCAGACAGAAATGGACAACTATAAAGCTTTTAGAAGAAAACATGGAAGAAAATCTTTGTGAACTTGGATTAAGCAAGGACTTCTTAGATATGACACCAAAAGCACAATCAGTGAAAGCAAAAAAAGGTAAATTGTACTTTGCAAAACAAAAAAGTTTGCTGCACAAAAAAAAAAAAAATAGCATTAGGAGGATGAAAAGACAATCTACAGTCTTTGGAAGATATATTGGCAAAACATATGTCAAGAATTTTCAAAGAGTATGTTTATTGAGCTTTATATAAAAGATTATCTTGTGATTTTTAAAATGCAATGTAAGTGAAATGTGATTTGAGATTAGCAGGTGTCACAAATTGAAAAAAGATGGTCAAACCCAACTCACAGTTATCTATTCCTTTAAACAAATACTTCATGTGCCTTCTCAGTGCCTTTTCACCAGATTCAAAGTGTATTCATAGTAATAAAAAAGAACTACATCATACATGATTTTAAAGTAGAATGATTTTGGAACCAAAGGGAAATTGAATTTCAAAATTATGTCTTTGGCATATACTTAATGTCAGATTTTATGAAATACAATAACCGACACCTGCAGTGCCTTTGACCTTTCTAAGCTTTCAGTCAAGTAGGATAAACAGATACTGAACAGGTAATTCCAAATGTGACCCACGTCATAAACAAAAGAAAAGACAAGATGTTGTGGGAACATGTAACAGGAGTATGAAAATCAGCTCACATGTCCCAAGAATGCTCCAGGAAATAACATTTAGGCCAAGATCCAAAGCAGAAGTCATCAAGGCAAAGGGTAGGGTTCATGAGTTCATAATGATACTTTATTTGAAAATTCAAACAGAATGAGACAGGTGAAAAAAGAAGAAAGGCTGTTTTGGCATGAGTGACCCGTAATATGAGTGACTAGGCCGAAACAAAGACATTTTGAGGCAGTCACCTTGATATGGCTCTTTTCATTTAGAAGTTATTTTTAAAACTGAAGTTTTGACAAAGTTATGTTGATTTAAAAATTGTTTTTTCTATTACCAGTTAGGTATGCAATAGAGCTTCCTTATCCAAACCCTGTAGTTCTCAGCTGCAGGCAGTTGTGCTCCTCAAGAGACAAAATCTGGAGACACTTTTGCTTGTCACAACTGAAAGGGGGTAGCAACCCTACTGGCGACTAGAGGGTGGGTGTCAGGGATGCTGCTCAACATCCTACAATTCAGAACACAGCCCCCCAACAACAAAGAATTATCCAGCCCTAAATGTCATTGGTGCCGAGGTTGAAAAACCCTGCTCTAACCCCATTTCTGAGTGCCTTCCCTTATATAATTTTTTAGCCTATGAATTAAAATTATTGGAGTTTCATTTTTAAATTTATGATATGTTGTTTGAATTATTTATAAATGAATACATAGTACTTTAAAAGAATGCTAGAATTTTATAAAAATCTATTAGAACTAATTCAGCTTCCAAAAGTATGTCACTTATCCCTCAAAAAATCCATTGTAAAATTAATCAACAATTGTAATGTGCATGTATTACTCAGTTAGAAGAAAATCATTAGACATTTGCCTGAACACTCTTAACAGAATAAAGAATCATTTTTAGCTAAAATTTTATTCTCTCCTTTTTACTCTTGAAATATGATGAAAAGCCATTAAGAAGCTGGATTCACTATAGATTTCTCTTTCCTTCTTTTCCTTTCTCTCTCTCACTTTTTCTCTCTCTCTTTCCTTATTTAAATTTTAGACAGACTCTACTTCCTATTAGAAAGATAAAGAAATTACCACTATGTGTGACCTTTTGATTCCCTCCCTCTCTCTACTTCCCAATATTCATTTGTATTTGTAAAATAAAATGTTAGTTTTACATTATTAAGGTTTATAAAACTTACGTTGTATACTGAATTATAAATTATAAACGAAACAGTTGTTTCATTTTAATTTTATAAATATATTCAATGTGTATTACTATTTCTTTTACTAAACTTCTATATTTCTGACCTTCTAATTTTGATTCTTCCCTTGGTTGGCTTGATTTTGTCAATGAACCATTTATTTATTTTTTCCCCAAATACTTTTTTCAAGAAAAATTCATGAGTGCTGTGCACACAGTAACTAACCACTTCATTTATCTGGGACTATTGGGTTTTAACATTGAAAGTCCTTTTTCTTCCCAGTAACATCTCAGTCCCAGGCAAACAGGGACAGGTGGTCACTGTACCCATATCCCGTTAGTTCTTGTTTTACAGGTAAAGCAGTTGGATTCACACTTCCCTAAAAAGACAGTAACCATTGCTTTGCTGACTTCTGATACAAAGCGTTGCTGGGCCGAAGTAGCAGTACACCTGAACTGTTCCCTATATACTGGTCTTGTTTTTTCAGCCTTGAAGCCAATCAGATTCTTTTTCAGTCTTGACGTTCAATAACTTTTCTTCTCTTAGTTTTTTTTCCCTCTCTGAGGACAGGGTGTAGTCTTTCATTATGTAGCCTAAACTCTTTCATTATTCCAAGTAAAATCCATTCTTGTTTTACATTTTCAAATATTTTTTCTGTTCCTTTTTGTTTGTTTTTTTTTTTCATCTCCAGGAACTCCAACTACGTGTATTTTTTCTCTTCTAATCTCTCTGTGCTTCTTTTTGAGTGAAGTCCTGAGTCCTGTCATGCTTTCTCAACTCTATCCAGTACATCATTTCCCTGTCAGATTTTGGGCCTCTTGAGAGTCATGATATCAGCAACCGAAGGAAAGTAGAATTTGCCACCTCAAAATCTACCTTTTGGGGGGGATATTGATTATCTTAATTTTTAGCTAAAATTTTAAAGAAACAAAAAACTCTGGAAAAACCTTTGACTTTCTCCCTAGCTACTGAAAGAATTTGGATAGGGGTACCTGCTCTGGGAAGGGAGCGATCATGATAGACAACTATAGTTCAACATGACCTAGGGGTGATATACGGGGAAGAACCTAGTGAAGTCTATTTACACAGGCTTCTCTGCGTCCCACTGGTAAAGATAGTCTAATAAATATTTGTTTACCAAACATTTGCTTTTCCATCGCCACATGAATTAACTTTCTGCCCTTTGAAGTCTCAAACTACTACCTCTGCCTTCCTCTCCTTAGTCCAGAAGGGCTTGTAAGCCTTAACTGTCCAATGTATTCTTCGGTCTCATATTCTTAGGGAACTTTTGTAACTACCTATGTAATAAATTTGGTCATTTTCTCCTGTTAATCTATCTCATGTCAATTTGATTATTAGACCAGCTGAAAGAACTTACAAGGGTAGGAGGAATATTATTATTCCTCCCCCACATAATCATCATCATCTATTCCATCATCCCAATTGTGGAAACCTACTCAATGCTACTGAGCACACCGCTCTCATGTGTGCTACTCCATAGTATTTGATTTGTGCTCCTTGAAACTTCGAATGATAAGGAATTGCTGAAGTGAATTCATTCACTTTCTATTAATTAAATCATTTCTTTGGCTCTTTCATTGAAAACCTACTACATGTTGAATACTATGTCAGGTGTCAGAAATGCAAAAACATATAAAATAGAATCACTGACCTCAAAGCAATTCTAGCCTGTCACAGTGGGAGAAAAAAAAAAAAAAGACTTATAAACAGATCAATTGCCATCTTCCTTGCTAAGTGCCACAAGAGAAGAGTGAACTAATTCCCATAGTATCACAGAGGCTGCTGAGGCCTCTGTGCTGTGTCTGGGAGGATGAGAAGAAGGCATTCAGACAAGGGAATACGTGTCAAGGAAGAGGCTTATTCCAGGCCTAAGTAATGACACACATGTACGGCTAAGTTGAAAGAGGACATATTCTATGCTCAAGGAATAATGAAAAATTTGAGGTGGCTGGAGTATAAGGTACAGGAAACGACATGTAAGACATGTGACTGGAGAAGCAAGTTAGGGCCAAATGAGTTCTATGCTCTCCTAATTAACACTCTACCCTGGATGTTGATGAGTTTAAAGGTTCTTAGAAGGCTCATATATACTGAGATCAAACTTTCTACATAGTGCTGCATAGTGCTTGCATCAGTTATTGGTTCATATTTGATATTTCCAGCTGATTAAAAGAATGTTCTTCTACTTTTGGTTTTCTCCATTCAGCTGGATGAGGACTGTGGACCAGTTGATGTCTCGCTTTCCTAAAGAAATCAATCCGGTCCAGCAACTTCTTTCCAACATAATGTGAGCAACATGAAGAGAGGAGAGGGCAAATACAGATATTTAAGATATTTAAAAAAAAAAATAGTGCGTTTTTGTTTCATTTTTAATCTGAGAGCAAACTTTCTGGCAGTAGCTTTCCATCAATGAGTAACTTGTGCAAGGGGTAGCTCAAGGGTGGATTGGCAGGAAGTTTTAGTACATTGATTCAGTCGACTGTGATGTTTTCTAAATAGTATATGCCCACAGAACTGCAGTTCCTGTTCCTGGAGCTTGCACAAACAACCTGGTATTGGGGGGAAAAAAAATTTAAAGCTTTTAGGGTTGATTCACATAAAAAAACTATAGCTTCCTGCTTTCAAAAAAAATCATTTTGAGAGCATAGACAGTATACGTATTTTTCAAAATAGCAAATCTATTTTAGAAAATAAAAATTTGATAACAATAAATGTGGGGGGTTTCTTTCATTGAAATATCTGGCAAATGATTAAACTTACAGCCAATTTTCCAGTTTTAGTAAAAAGGCAGATTTGGATGGAAATCAATGAAATAGGAGGAGACATAAGTGAAGGAAGAGAAAAGAAACTGCTGGGGGAAAAAAATAGGGAAGCGGTTTTCAGGAACAACACATCCATTAGTCACAGTGGGCAAAATGCCTGAGGCCCATAATACTTTTAGAAGCCCACAAAAATGATTTAATTTTTCTTTTTAAGTTAAAAGGGAAAAAATGAATATATTATAATGAGCCCAACCTGGATTATATTCAGCTTTATATTTATATAGTTATAAAATGTAATTTTTAATGTCTTTTTCATGAAGGAAAGAGCCCACGAAGGCAAAAGTGCTCAGGGCTATGTAAGTCCTAATATGGCCTTGGTGGTTACTAAAGGTATTAGCTCAAAGGCCTAAGAAAACGTAACCCTGATGTCTGCAGTTGCATTAACATGGATAGTGCTCATATTTCACGGGCTGTGTGGCCCCATCCGCAGAGCTACAGGATTTCAGTCCACCTCTCCAAATCTCCCAGTTTGTTCTGGAGACTGCCACATGCTCAGGAACAGGGACAATCATTGGTGCCACTGCCAAGAAGCTACATCAGGAGATGCCCCACCAATAGTACTTTAACTGGCACCTACTGCAGCTTTTCTCTCTAGGTGCTGTTCTTAACTCCTGAGGTGTCCAAAGAGCACCATAGTGCCTTCCATCCCAATCCAGTGTTAGAGCTGTGCCACATACACCCAGGAATGCAGACTCCTCAGCCCACAGATCTGGTTGGCAGGAGCTCACTGAACTCCCAAATAGCACTGCTTATAATGGAGCCTCCACAAGTGCCTCGTGTAAATTAGCAACTCCAGTTAGTTATTGTTCTCTGAGCTGCACTAGGGAACAAATAATGCCCTATCTGACCCTTTCCCATTTGCTCTTGTTTCTTCTCCCAGATATCTTTGAAAGATTCTATCCTTTCTGGAAAATATACACATATCACTTTGGTACTGCCCATGTAACACTGATACACATTAAATATAGTTAAAGCCAAATATTTCAAAAATAATTTGATATTTTTAAAGATTTCAAAAGCAAACACACACACACACACGAAACAAATCTTTACCAAAATTGTTAATATGGTGTATAATTAATACGTTCTCTTTTTATCATTTGTTTTAAGTTCTAATGAACAATTTTGATCCATGATCCCTAATGAAAGATGTGAATGATAGTTCTAGACCTTCAGCAAAGAGACAAAGAGAGAATGTCATACTGGATGTTGATGCTTAATTGGTATAACAGGTCCAGACAGTTACAAAGAAGTGGTCAAAGAAACAAAACAAAGATTGAACCAGTAATCAGAGATTGGTAGAAATACTTTTACTTACGAAGGGTACTCTAGATATCACTGCACTGAAGCCTGGGAAAACTGCCCAGGGCATGTTCTGAGGCCGCTGATGGAGTCTGACCCCTTAACTATGTTCCTTCTTTTCCAGCTATAGAAGCACCTTGCGTTCTCCCTAGAGACATATGAAGCAGCTTGGAAGCCATTAATACAGTTCTCATCCAGGATAGTACTTTGAAAATGTTTCAGCATCTTTTAAAAAAAAAATCTTTGGCTTTTAGTGGGCAAGGGCAAGGAATGTTGAGTGTCTTGCAACATGGGCATAGTTGGCCAAAAGAAGGAATTATTTTTTATCCCCAAATATCCATAATTCCCCCAAAAGATGTATTTATTTCAACTGGGGAATTTGATTGAGATAATTTCTTCCCTTGCTCTTGTGTTCAACTCCTGTATAGATGTTAAAGGCGTGTGTGACAATAACTGATGTGACTTTCCACATTCACTATTTTGTCCCACAAAAGGTACAGGAAGGCCCTGTTCTCCCCAAGTTCCCCCACAGTTCAGGAGAAGCATGGGGAGAGACTATATTGACCTTGAATGATACATGAAACAGAGAACACCTAATCAAGGATCCTAGACCAAGATGGGGGACACATCGAAGGAATGAAGGGTGCCCTGACCTTACTGGGAATTGGGTAAGAGCACAAATTGCTGTGAACTGACCCAAGCCAATTGGATCATATAAAACTTGTAGGTTGTTTTTGCTTGGAAAATAGTCGTCACTAAAGAAGTTTGAGGAAGTGAGATTTACCTACACTCTCATCATCTATCAGGTTACAGGGATGACAATCATGAGCCAAGTTCTACCACCCTTATAAATGTTTACTACACATCTATTCATTAGTAGTTATCAAAGAGTTAATATTCTCCTGTTAGTTCAATGAGATTACTTTTAAGTGATCCAATCACACACTGCAGGAAACATTCAAAGGTAGAGAACACTTCAGAAGCCAAGAGTCTGTGACTTCTAACTTGCATTATTCAGAACTCCTATACCAACAGCTGGGCAAAGGACCATGTAGAGCTCAAGCCAGATTTTAGGTGTTCCTAAATTCTTAAACCTCATTCATGTAGAGTAAGGAGTCTCTTTAAGGTATTTTTTAGCCAGTCCTTACATTTTGAATATCTTTAACATCACCAATTAGACCTCATTTCTAGGAATCATCACGCTAAATAATTAAGTGTATTAACAAACTAAGTTACTAGTTTCTCCAATAAAACTCTCTTTCTGACATTCGCTGTGCTGATTAGCAAAGTGTTTTTGATGAAGCCACCTCTGTACTATAACCTTTTCTGATTTAAGCCTAGCTGATCACTCTTGGACTATGGGTTCTGGATTACCTTCTGGGTTTTGCTTAGCCTAAAAGACAGATACAAAATATCACAATGTATATTCTAGAGTATTTTAAAATAAATTATAGCCCCTGTAACACAGTGGCGTTTCTATGGGTCCCAATACTACGAGTCCCCACCTGCAGATCTGCCACCATGCAGAACACCTTGGGTACTACACAAATGCCAAGGAGATAATCAGGAGCTGAAGGCCAGCAGGAAACTGCAAAAGAAAGACCCAGAAGCAAGGTGACGCCTTTCTCACTCTCAATTATTGGCAGTAGCGTAAGAATCCAAGGATATAGAACCAATGGAGAGGGAAGGCGATTAGGAAGAAAAACCCTGAAAAGAAGCACATCCTCCTGAGATAGCCATCTAACTCTGAAGAATTCAAAAAATTAATACCTTGGCCTATTAATAGAATTAAGCTATTTCTTGACAGAATTAATAAACTAAAAAATAACAGAATTAACAAAATTAAATGTTTCTTTCAGCTAGAAATGGGAGCCATGATCTTCTACATAAAATTATTTCAAATTAAAGTTACATTTCTTACCCCTGAAATTTGGGGACTGACATGACTATGAAATTATACCTGCTACAAAGTGATTGCATGTTTAATCATATAGAGTCTACATAGGTTCATACTCCCTGAATGAGAAATGAGTTCATCTATCACTCCTGACACGAGTCCTGCCAACAACTTGGGAGGAAACGCAGCCTTCGGATGTGAACCTGGGACTGTAATTTCAGCAGAAATCCCGATGATATTAATGATGATGATGAAGGTGCTTATGAAGTGATCTGGTCCTGAGAGCCCAGACATAAAAATATCTTCTGCCAAATATGAAATAGAAAAAGGAGCAGATAGCTGTGCTAGGATCTGAAACCAACTTCTAAAATTTATATTTCTCATATTTTCTGACTTACTCATCTTCAGTTATCTCCTTAGTCTGTTTGGCAAGGTGTTTTTGAAAATTCCAGCCATACTAAGGGATATCATGAAGAGCAATTTTGTTTCTGCCTGCTTGAGAGATTTAGAAGGGAAATAAATGGTGCTCTCCGGGTACCAGTTTGTTGATGGCAGCAGTAATGAGATTTCTCAAGTGGAGAGTGAAACTTAGAGGCACAGAATAGTCCTTCTCATCTGCCAGATCTTTCCAAATGAAGAATATTTGTTTTGCTCTTTCTTAAAATCACACAAATAATATGTATTTACGGTAGAAACATTTGAAAGTAAATAAAATGTTTAAAAATATGAATCATTTATAACCTCCTCAGCCAATGATAACAACTGTCAACATTTTAATGTACATCTTTACTGATCTGTTTGACGCATCATGTGCATGTATGAATATTCAAAAGTAGCATTACACTGTATACACTCTTTTGTAATCTTTTATTTAACTCATTATATTGTGGACCTCTTTTTGTGTCAGTAAATGTTGGTCTATTCTAGTGCTTCTCAAACTTGAGCTTGTATCAAAATCACTTGAAGAGCTTGATACAACGCAAATCCCAGGGAATTGTGATCCTCCAGTTGGCTTATCCTCCTGCCAAATGTGAGAGAGGCAAGAAAGAAGAAAAGCACCCCACTTTCTTTTCCTTGTTTCCACAAACTAGTAAATAATACTGTGAATAGTGACATTCTGGAAATTAAAAGTACTTAGTCCAGTTTTCTCAGGGATCTGTCGGCCCAAATAATGATGTAATAATTCTCAACCAAGCATTGCTCATAGCAGCCCTAGAACAATTTCAATAGGGAGGCTCAGAGTTACTAAAGGAGGTTTTGGTGTCTTTAGTTACTTTGTACAAGGATCATGCATAAATGTTATGATTGGAAAGATGGTTTTAATTTAAAACAAAGTATGGTGGTCTGAAAGTGCTGGTTTCTCCTTCACTGAAATGTCTATATCATTTAAGCAAGAGGCAATAATACCGCTATTGATACGGAGATCATCTTTGACATGACAAGTTTCTCCAGTAAAAGGCTTTTCCTGAAAAATCAACTAAAATATTCAAAAGAATAAGAATATTTGAACCTTATCTTCTTTTTCCTTTGTATTAGTTTCCTATTGCTTTTATAACAAATTAGTGCAAATTTAGTGGCTTAAAATAACACAAATGTATTCCCTTATGGTTGTGGAAGCCAGAAGTTTGAAATCAGTTTTTACTGAACTAAGTAAGGTCAAGGTACCCACGAGGCTGTTTCCTTCTGAGTGTCTAGGGGAAAATTCATTTCCTTCTCTTTTCTGCCTAGAATGCATTCCTTGCATTCTTTGGCTCAAGGCCCCCTCCTCCATCTTCAAATAGCATCTTCGATTATCACATGGCCTTCTCTCTGACTGACTTCTCCTGCATCCCCCTTAGCAGGACCCTGTGAGTACGTCAAACCCACCCAGGATAATCCAAAATAATCTCCCTTAATCACATCTGCCAAATCTCTTTTACCAAGAAAGGTAACCTAGTCACAGGTTCTAGGGATTAGGATAAAGACACCTTTGGGCTCCATCATTCATTATTCATCCTACCTCACCTTCTTGCTAAATTAACAATGTAAATTGAGAGAGAAATTATAAATCAAGGGACATTTACTTTAGATTAGTACAAAAATTACTGAAAACATGTAACACATCAGGTGCTTCTTGTTTAGCTCTAGAATTTTTCTCTTAAAATTTTGTTACCTGGAAAGTTCACTAAAAAGTTTTAAAAATTATTTTGAGGTACAATGTACGTATAATAAAGTACATATACCCTCGATATAGCTGGGTTAAATTTTGCTCATTCCCAGCTCAGGTGGACAATGGCGAGGTTCTGCCTTCTCACTTCATCTCTCATCCTGTGAAGTTTACTTTTCAGTCTATTTAGTGCTATGTTTTTCTCGTTTTTTGTGTGCTTTTTGTTAGTGATTTTGTTATTTAAAATGCCCCCCACACACACACACACATACATACATACATATACACACACACTGCAGTGCTAAAATGCTGTCCAGTGTCCAGTGTTTCTAAGTGCAAGAAGACTGGGGTGGGCCTTACAGAGGAAATACATGTGTTAGATAAGCTTCGTTCAGGCCTGGGTTTTAGTGCTGTTGGCTGTATATTTAATGTTCATGAATTCTCAATGTCTACATCCAGGAAAGGAAAAGGAAATTTGCAGTTTGCGTGAGGCCTCTCCTGAAGGTGCTAAAGTAACACCTATAGCGCATGATGAAACTATGGAAAAGTAGCCAGATTTGTTGATTCATGAGATGATAATTTTTTAAAGCATTATTGTGAGGCTGAAAACCAAAGAAATTTATGGGCATGTTATCTAGAGTCAAAAAACGTTAAACGATTTTTGGCTAGTGCTGACTGCTTCACACATTTCGAAAGATGATAAGGCACAAAATATGTTAAAGAGGCTGGTTCTGCAAATAAGGAAGCTTTGAAGCTAGTTTTTAAATATCTGCTGGGTGTTTAACAGGAAAAGGGTTTTGTGGAAGAGCAGATTTTAAATGCTGATGAGACTAGCTTGTTTTACAAAAAAGTTGGCAGACAGACCTACATAAGACCAATGGCACTTTGGTTGACAAAAATGTTGTGATTGAAGGTTCCTGGGAACTTAACCCTGTATTTCCTCCGGGAGCAATAGTTCAGTGTTCACTAATTTAGTGTTTGTAGTGACTTTAAAGAACGTAACTACTATGAAGAACAAGAGTCGACTATACTTGTTTGACCCTTATGAATTTTGAAACATGAGGTGGAGCCCAGATACCCATTTTTTATTAACCCTTTCATTTGCTTTTGAGCAGTCTAGTATTTGAGAGTCATTGGTATAACTGGTTTCCACATACTTCTGAAAGCCTGTTATATTTTCCTTAGATATCTTTGTTTTCTGTTCTTTATTCGGATATGATGGTGGATTCCTAGGTCTGCCCTCACAAAATGACTCCTTTTACCTCCTGTGATTGGCTAAGGAGAAAGTTGCTGGGTAACTTTTTTTTTTTTAACAGTATCTGATTCCTAAGAGAAATCACAACGAACTATTGAGACATCCTCCATCCATCCACTCATCACTCATCCATCAGATTGAAGGTGTACGTGAACAGCTACCGTGAATATTTGGTTTACCATGGTAAATCTAATACCTAATTAGTGATTTTCACATGGTGGACACTCTGCCCGGGAAGTATGATGGGAATTGAATTCTTCTTATAAATCATTGGTTTCAAGCAAGGATAATTTTCCTCCCAGGGGACATTTGGCAATATCTAGAGGAATCTTTGGTTGTCACAACTTGGGAAGTGGCAAGGTGCTATGGGTATCTAATGTGTAGGGGCCAAGGATGCTGCAAACATTCTATGACCGTATTCATCATCCTACATGCACAAAAGCACCATAACAAAGGATCATCTGGCCTAAAAATGTTAATAATGTGTGGATTGAGGAAAACCTGCTTAAATAGATGTAGCAATAACAGTTGGCAATTTCTCATCCTTGGACATGGCGCTCCTGCAGAGGCTGTTGAAATAACACAGCAGTACTGAATCATGTTACTCCCCACAACCTGCCTACCATGTAGCAGTTATGTGGAAAGATACCTGGGGAAGGCTTTCCTTTCTCCTGTCCCGCTGGTTTGTTGTTGTTCATCCTGGGCCAAGAATGCACGTACTTTCCTCCCCAGGTTTTTATACACGTCTTCCCTATTTTTTAAAAAAATTTTATTTTATTAGTTTCGAATATATAGTAACTTGGTTAGACATTTATGTAGTTTCTAAAACAACCCCCCTAATTGTTCTTTCCTCTGGCTTTCCACCTGGCCACTACATTGATGCTAACTGCATTCCCTATGCCGTGCTCCCCTTCTCTGTGACTATCTACAAAATACTAATTTGTACTTCTTTAGCCCTATTTTTATTTCTCACACCTATTTCCTTGTTTGCATCTCAAACAAAGTGAAGTCCAGCTTTGTAGGAAACAGATGTATCCTGACGCATTGGTGGAGTTTCTATAAATGACTTGAGGAAAAAAAAAATGCATCTAGGGTCCTGGAAACATGCAGTGCCTCCACCTCTTCTTCCCTGAAGGAAACTTCACCTACTAGAGACAAACTGTGACTGAATGGAACTGCACGTGCAGAAGGGAACTGCTCTCTGGTTACCTTAGTCACATGCTCAGGCAGTGAGAAAAGAACACCAGGTTCACAAAGATCGAATTTCCTGGACAGAAATATTTGTGAGCAGGGAAAAAACTGACAGGACACTTTAATTCAGGTGCAGCATTTAGTTTTCATTTAAATTTGGTTTCACAGAATGAAAACAAGTTGAAAGTAGCCAAATGTTGGATGGTCCTTAGGAAATCTCTTTTCCCTTCTATTGTTATGATTTCTGTCTATTTGAGAGTAAAATAATATATCTAAAAAGAAATTTTTTTTCTTCCTTAAAAGCAGTTCATCAAGATTGAGCAAATTGATTTTCTTTGTTTGCCTCATGAACACTTAAGTTATATCATGCTCTGTACTAGGCCTGGAAATACAAAACTGAAGGGAACATAGTCCCTGTCCCCAAGGAACAATATCAGCTATTAAGTTCACATTTTAGCATGAATTTTTCTATTAAAAAATTCAGTTGCACACTGAGAGGAAATATTTGCAAAAGACATAACTTACAAAGGACTGCTATCAAATATAAAAAGGATTCTTAAAATTCAAGAAAATGAACAATCCAATTAAAAAATGGGCAAAAGATCTTAACAGACACCTCACCAAAGAAGATAGGTAGATGGCAAATAAGCATGTGAAAAGATACTCAACATCATATATTATAAGGGAATTGAAATTAAAACAATGAGATACCACCACACACCTTCATGATCAAAATCCAGAGCGCTGACAACACCAAATGCTGATGAAGATGTGGAACTACAGGAACTCTCATTTATAGCCGGAGGGAATGCAAAGCGGTAGAGCCACTTTGAAAGATAGTTTGGTCATTTATTATAAAACTATTAAATATACTCTTACCATATGATCCAGCAGTCATGTTCCTTGGTTTATCCAAAGGAGTTGAAAACTTATGTCCACACAAAAACCTGCACACTGATATTTATAGCAACTTTATTCAGAATTTCCAAAACTTGGAAGCAACCATGATTTCCTTAAGTAGGTGAATGATAAATAAACTGTGGTACATCCGGGCAATGGAATATAATTCAGCACTAAAAAGAAATAAGCTATCAAACAATGAAAAGACATGGAGAAACTTTAAATGCACATTAAGTGAAAGAAGACAATCTGAAGAGACTGCAAACTGTAGGATTCGAACTATATGACATCTGGAAAAAGCAAAATTATGAAGACAGTAAAAATATCAGTGGTTTATAGGGATAGGGAGGGGAGGGATGAATAAGCAAAGAATAGAGGGTTTTTAGGGCAATGAAACTATGGTGGTGGATCCATGTCATTTTACATTTGTACAAATGTAAAATTTGGACAACACCAAGAGGAGACCCTAATGTAAACTCTGGATTTGGGGTGATAATGATGTGTCAATGTAGGTTCATCTATTATAACAAGAAAACCTCTCTGGTGTGGGATGTTGATGGTGGGGGAGACTCTATGTGTGGGAGGAAGCAGGGAATAAAGGGAAACCCTGTACCTTCCACTCAATTCTGCTGTGAACCAAAAATGGCTCTAAAAAATATAGTCTATTTTTTAAAAAATGCACCCAGCTACACGTAAAGGTATATGAGTAAGTTCAATGGCCTCTTTTAGATGCCAGCAATAGACCCCACACATGGTACATTGAGTGACCATTTATATAAAGCTGGTGTGGTGGGAAGGGGAGGTGGTCACAAAGGACCTCATAGAGGAGATGATACCTGAGTTGTGTTGAAAGGTGAGGGTATTCTATTATGAATGCCTGGAGAACGTGTTCTAACAGAGTATATATTGTGAATCAGGTCCTTTTCTGATGCAAGTCCTTTAAAAAAATTCAGCTTGATCTCTCTTAAGCAACAAAAGTCAAAGTTTATTGGATCCTATGAATGAATAGGCCTTGCTCAGTTTGGGTTAGGCTTCTCAAGTACCATAAGAGGATGCCATCCCCATGCCCTGATTGGTTATGAAAACCTTATTGGTTTTCTCCTTAACCATAAACTTCACCTGTATGTGTCTAGGCTTACTTGTGGCCCCAGTTCTTTCTACTACCTGAATTTCTGAATTGTTAACACCCAGAAAGCATACATTTCACTCTCAAAGCACTGACAGATATTTTCCTGAAGATTTGGGGTGGGGGGTTGAGGAGGAAACTCACCCTGGTTTTAGCACTTGATGTCCCAGGCTCCACGAACCTCTTAGGTCCTGTAAAGCAGAATGGTTGGTCACCTGAGATCAAGGAGAAGGTTAAGACTCCCTTCACAACCTTCTCTTGTCCTCAAGTTCTCTTCACAGGCTGCTGCTCCACCAATACCCCACCATCCTACCTGGAACAGTTCTTTGTGTCCTTAAGCTTGTACATCCTCCCCTCCCCTTTCTTAGCGAAATCCACCAGATTGCATAATTCCCTCAGCAATACAAAAGCCAGTCCAATATGGCTCACCAAACAAAATTACATATAGCTCCTCCCTCCTTTGTGTGAATGGGGTATATTTATTTACATTAGCTAGAGAAACAATGATTGACTACAGGGAAGTTTACTTAAATGGAGAGAGACTATCTCGGGAAATTGGAGGTTGACGTTTGCCAAAACATTCCCCTTCTCACACCTCCCATGCTTTCATCAATGTTAAGACTGACAGAACTTGAAATTATTCCACTTCCAGACTCCCCTCTCCGGCTTTTCCTCCCACTTTTCAAGATTATGTCTCAGGATTTCTCCCCAGCCTCTCATCGGTGACATTCTCCTAATTGACAGATGTTCTCCATGCTTCCACTTTCTTTCCTCTCTCTCCTCACACTTTTTTGGGGATGATTTCAGCAAAACTCAAGGATTAATTTTTGTTGTTGTTTTCACCCCTTTTATTTCTCAGTGCATTTGCTTATTTAAAATAAAAAAGGAACACTATACTCAAAGTAGGTCAGGGTCTGGGGAATGGAGGTGAACAGGTCAGAGAAAAAAAAATTTTAAGATGCCATTTGTCACAGATTCATGTACCTCTTTTCCCTCTTTGAAAATTGAGCAAATAGCCGTGCTCGCTCCCAAGGTTGTTGTGACATGAAAGGAGGTAATAAATGTAAAGTGCTTAGAATATTGAGTAAGAAATGCTCAATATTATTACCAATGACTTTAAGGAACATATTTCAAAGGACATTTTTTCTTTGGGTGGAAGGGTGGGGAGGGAAAGCTTCTCCCCCAAAATATTTCTCCTCTGAATCAAGTTAAATAAAGAATTCTGACTAGTCCAGGAAGAGTTTACTAATAGATCTGATGACAAAGAAAATAAATAAACTAAAATACCCAGTAACATTTAAACTAGGATTGGTTCTGCAGAAATAAATCCTTAAGGGGGAAAAAAAAAGTTTTCCTTAAGAAAAGTTGGTTTCTGTTTCCTAGCTAGTTTAAAGACCTTCTTAAAGGCTAATCTCAAAGAGCCTTCACATGAAATGCACAAAATTCTTGAGACTTCCTCTTGCACCAATATTGCTCATCAAAATTACTCCCAAGGTCAGATGTTTGGAATGATGCTACCAGAGAGCACGAATATTTTCAAGTCCTCCTGCTAAGGTAACATCTGTTTTTGCGTTGGCGTGCTGCTGAAAGAACCAGGCCATTCTCACCTTTAACAAGCAATTAAATTAACATTTACTTGGTATCAGAAAATGAAATTCCTCATAAAGATTTTAAGGAGCTAGAGGCAAATCTGCTGTCAATCTAAGCATCTTGAGATCTTAAAGCCAGGTCGACAGTTCCTTATAAAATTGGTTAAATTATTTTTTAGGTTAGATGCAAAGAGCTCTCTCCCCCCAGGCTATACGATTGGAGTATTTTTTGGAGTTACCTAGAGTATAAGCCTCAGAACACATCACTAAACACCAAAGCTTAAATCTAAAAACATTGGTGTCGATGTAAGAGGAATGGAGAGAAAGCAGTCTTCTTCTTTCCGCAAGTAAGGGCTGGGAGCGAGGAGTCTTAATAGGACTCCAAAGGCAAACCATATGTGGAAAATGCTCCACATACGTAGTTGGCAAGCAACACTTTTTTGGAGCTGGAAGGAATCACTACCAAAATATCAAGATGCGATATTTCAAGGAAATTCTGAATTTTCTTTTGTGTTCAAATCCTTTCTTTTTATATAATTGAAATCACATTACATGTAGTCTTCCATTTTCTTTACTTCACTTGATCTGTACTAATTTTCCATGCCACTAGGCATAATATAAGAATATTTCATACCACATGAATATATTTTTTAAAGTACATAATTATTCCTAGAGATTTATGTAATTTTACATTTTGTTATAAATAGGGATATGACAAATACTGGGCTTAAATGTGGAATCAGAGCTCTGATTATCCCTTAAGACATTGTCCAAGAAGTGAATTACTGATCAAAGAATTTAAATATTTTAAAGGCTCTTCATGAAGTCAACCTGCTTTTCTGGGAGGTTTTAACACTCTTTTCTGCAGTATGAGCATGCATTTCTCAACGTAGTCTCTTAAGTGTTGAGGATGAATATTAAAACAACAACAACGAAAACCCCTGCTAATTTGGTGTATAAAAATTAAATTGTTTTAATTTGGATTATTTTTATTGAATGTCAATTTTCCTTTTAGCCATTTAACCTTCTGTGAATTTTTACATCCTTTATTCATTTTTCTCTTGGCATCTTAATGCTTTTTAAAAAATGTTTTAGTATAAGGAGATTGAGAGGTAATAAAGAGTGATCACTAAAGGTATAGGGCTTCTTCGGGGGAGGTGATGAAAATGTTTTAAAACTGATTGTGATGGTTATACTAAAAATCATTGATCTGTATGTTGTGATGGTTTATACTAAAAATCATGGTATACAAATTACATCTCAATAAACTATTTAAATATCAGCATAAATAGTTTACATATTAAGGTATTCAGCCTCCCTTTCGAAATTTGTTGGCAAATTTTCCAATTCTAATGACTTTTTGCTTTCTCATATTCAGAAGATAGAACTTTTAGTTAAATCTATAATCTGTTCCTTAATGAATCCTCCCATTGCTTTTATTTGGAAAGTTCCATCACATGCAAAGATAGTCATTGATATATTTTTTTAGTTTATTTTCTTTCTTATCCATCCAGATTTGGATGTAAAATACAAGACTATAATCTAAATGTTCTTCAAAAAAAAAAAACACACACACACATACACAAATAAATGTTTTTCAAATAAGTACTTATCGAATAAGTTTACCCTTTCTTTCCTCTCTATGTTCTGTTGGTTCCTTTGCAATAGTTACATATACTAACATCTATTTCTGAGTTATCACTGGTCTGAGAGTTCAAATGTAAACTAATAATACACTTTTAATATTTTTAAACTTTGAAGTATGGCTTCATATCTAGTATTGCAAGACTTCATTACTTTTCTCTTTCGAAGTATTCCTAGCTATTCTTGCATATTTTTCTTTTAGGTGAAATTTAGAACAATTTTATCAACACTTTGAGATATAATTGGGCTAACATTTAATGATGGACCGATTTTGGAAGATGAGATATATTTATCAGCTAGAAGCACAATGCATTTTACCATCATACAGGTTTTCTATTTTCTTCCTATAGGTCCCACACACAATTTAAGTTTGCCCACACACTTGTGAGGAAGAGTAGGGATTCCTCTTCACTCTACCCTTCTATGGCTAGACTGGTAATAAAATTAACACAAGACTAGATTAACAAGAAAAAAAATACTAATACATGTGTGCATAGGAGAATCATAATACAATATCAGATCATAAAATGAGGCTCAAAGAAATTATTGAACTAAGGCACTTTTCATATTACTAAGATGAAGAAACAATAAGTTTGGAATAAATTAACAAAACAGAAAAAAGTGCTCATTAGAAAGGAATCTAAGCAAGGATTGGGCATTCAGTAGTAAGGAATTTAAACAAAGTAAATCCAAAAAGAGGAAAAAAGGTTTGGTTATACAGACTTTTTGACTCTGAGTTGTTTTAGCAATAAAGGGTGTTTTCTAGCTATAGAGAGAATGATTTCACATGGGAGATTAATTTCCTGCGTTCAAGGAGACAAGGGCACCAAGTAATTTTGATTCAAAGTAGTCAATATGAGTCTATGGCCATACTTACCTGAATGTGCCCAATCTTGTCTGATCTTGGAAGCTAAGCAGGATTGGGCCTTGTTAGTACTTGGATGGGAGACCACCTAGGAATACTAGGGTCTGTAGGTGTTAAAAAAAAAAAAAAGTACTCAATGTGTCATTGTGGGATATTTTAGGGCACCTTCTCTTGGGTCCTGACATTTTGCTCCTCTGAAACTTCTCTAGGAAATTCATATACTAAAAGCTGGGCTGGTGGCTGTGTAAAGAGAAAACTGATTAAAAGCTAAATGGTAAGAGATTTGCAAAAAGGAAAAGAACATAGATTAGACTGAGGGAATAAACAGAAAGGAACTATTCGGAGCACATTTCTTTACATCCCATTAAATTAGTTCCCATTTCTGGAAATGTCAGTCCAATGAAATGTCTTTGTTTCATTTATTTGATGGAAAATATTAATCTTTTCTTTTAACATATTTAAGTTAAGTATTACTTGTCCCATTTGGTTTCTATAGAAGCAGCATTTTCCAGAAATGATTGCTTAAGCTCCCCTTTCTGGGCATTCAGTGTATCTAGAGCACGATGATTTTGGAGTATAATAGAGGCTAAGCTGTTAACTTCTGTAAGGAGTATTCCCAAAGTTTGCATAGTGGTGTTGAACTCTTGTTCCCTTACCATGGAGAGATTTAAGATCACTTTTTCCAATTCATAATCTCCAAAGCTGGAGAATAAGACCTTCAAGTTGAAAAGAACTTGGAACTATGAAATACTGGCAGATTTTCTGTAATTTCTCAACTAGCATGTTTATGTGGCAAAATTTTGTGAACAAAAGAGCCCAAATTTGTATTTGGCTGGCATTTAGGGTAGAGTATTTAGCAACAGAAGGAGCCAGGTATCAGTGTCTCTATCCTCCTGAGCACTTAGATGGGAACCCCTTATATGCTTTATTGCTATATAAAATATAATAATAGTAAAAGACAAGTGTGGTTTACAGACAAAGTTAAAGTGGACTCTGTAATTTCCAGGGTCTGAAATATTTCATGATGTATGTCATTATCCATATATCTCCAATCTCCACATGCCCTGTCAATCTGTGTGAGCAGAACAGATTGCAAAATCGGTGGTATAAAGTCCTGTAGTCTGGTTTTGGCAGCCACAAAGCTGGATTCTGGCTAAATCCAGATTTTGGATCCACCTATATATGGTCTGTGGTATTGGGCAGCTTAATCAGGAGAGCAGCTGCAACACCCACACATTACACAAGAATGGCTTGTGAGTCATCAAAAACATTTGATGATTTGACAGGAGTTTGTGCCCAAAAGGGTAGTGCTAGAGTCACTTCCAATCTCCTGGAAGGTTTGAAGATGCTACCTGTAGAATCAAAGCGTAGAGTTTTCCTGGTAAGTCACCCAGGAAAAATCCAGTATTATGTTTGCTTTCAGTGCAAAGGGAAATTTTTTGCACCTAGAGACTTCACCTGGGTAAAGGACATTCCTTTAGCTTCTACAGTTTTCCTCAGGCCCAAATGATTCACCAGAAAAGGAGGCAGAATGACATTTGTCTTGTCATGTATGTCACACCTTCTTGTTTGTCTATTTTCTGTACTTAGCCCACCAGGTGTTCACATCAACAACAACAAAGATTAACTAGTTCAGGTTCTTTTGCACTGTTGAGATGTTGACACAGGCAACAATCAGATTGATAAGGGTTTGACAAGGGTTTGGTAAAGTGGCACAAGAGGGTGCCAGTTGGTCTGCTCTCAACATGTTGATAAAAAGATTACTAATAAGAGCAAGATACAGGTTGAAAAAGAGTCCATGGTGAAAAATTAGAGAGAGGAAGTAGGATAGAGATAAGCACTCTCCTGTCAGCCTTCTAATAAATAACTAATAATGTGGGAGAGTTCTGACCACCAGAACAATGGGGCAAGAGAAAGAAAGAAAGAATATCCAAATTGGGAATGAAAAAGTAAAAATTGTCACTTTTTGCAGATGACATGATTCTTTATATAGAAAGCACTAAAGACTAAAGACTCCAACAAAAAACTATTAGAAACAATAAACAAATACAGTTAAGTTTCGGGATACAAAATCAATTGGCAAAAATCCATTGCATTCCTTTATTCTAACAATGAAATTTCAGATAAAGAAATTTTAAAAAATTCTTTTTGCAATTGCAACAAAAAGAATAAAATACCTAGAATAAGCTTAACGAAGGGTATGAAGGACCTATATACTGAAAAGTATAAGATATTATTTTAAAAATTGAATAAGACACAAAGAAATGAAAGGATATTTGTGTTCATGGATTGGAAGAATGAACATAGTTAAAATGGCCATATTAACCAAAGCAATATACAGAGTTAATGCAATACCCATCAAAATCTCAATGGCATTTTTAAAAAAGAAATAGAACCAAAAAATCATCAGATTTCTATGGAACCACAAAAGACCTCAAATAGCTAAAACAATCCTAAGAAAAAAGGACCAAGCCGGAAGTATCTCACTCCCTGACTTCAAATTGTGCTACAAAGTGACAATAGTCAAAACAGCATGGTAATGGCAGAAAGACAGACAGCCCAATGGAACAGAATTGAGAGCCTAGTAATAAACCTATATATATATATATATATATATATATATATATACACACACAACACACACACACACACACAAATAATTTTTGACAAAGAAGCCAAAAACATACAATGGAGGGAAAAAAGTCTCTTCAATAAATGGTGCTGGGAAAATTGGAAAGCCACGTGCAAAGGAATGAAACTAGACTGCCATTTGTCACCATACACAAAAATTAACTCAAAATGGATCAAAGACCTAAATATAAGACCTGAAACAATAAAATATATAGAAGATAACATGAGTACTAAACTCATGGACCTTGGTTTAAGAGAGGTTTTATGAATTTGACATCAAAGGCAAGGGAAGTAAAAGCAAAAATAAATGAATGGGACTATATCAAACTCTTCTGCACAGCAAAAGAAACCAACAAAGCAAAAAGCAACTAAACAAATGGGAGAATATATTTGCCAACAAGGCCTCTGATAAGGAGCTGATATTCAGAATAGATGAAGAACTCCTACGACTCAAAAACAAACAAAAAATCCAATTTAAAAATGAACATAGGACCTAAACACACACTTTTGCCAAGAAGACATACAAATAGCCAACAGATACATGAAAAGATGCTCGACTTCACTAGCTATTAGAGAAATACAAATCAAAACCACAATGAGATACCACCTCATATGTATTAGAACTATTATCAATAAGACAAGTAATAACAAATGTTGGAGAGGATGCAGAGAAAAAGGAACCCTCATACACTGCTGGTGGGAATGTAAATTGTACAGCCACTATGGAAAACAATATGGAGGTTCCTCAAAAAACTAAGAATTCTATGATAGACGATTGGCTAAAGAAGCTGTGGTACATATATTTAATGGAATATTACTCAGCCACAAGCAGAGGTGCAATACTGCTATTTGCGACAACATGAGTGGACCTCGAGATAATCATGCTAAGTGAAATAAGCCAGACAGAAAAAGTTGAAAACTACATGATATCACTTATATGTGGGATATAAACCTAAAAGTAGCAAACAAACAGAACAAACAAAGAGAGACTCATGGACATGGACAATAGACTAGTGGTTATCAGAGGGTAGGGATGAGGGGGAATGGGGAGGTAGATGGGGTTAAAGGGGTCAAACATGTGGTGACAGAAAGAAGTCTAACTATGGGAGGTGAACACACTATTTCTATATCTGTATATATGGTGACAGAAGGAGATTTAACTTTGGGTGGTGAACACACAATGCAACATACAGCCAATGTATTATAAAATTGTACACTTGAAACCTATGTAATTTTATTAATCAATGTCGCCCCAATATATTGAATAAAATTTAAATTAAAGAAATGTGTGGGAAAAGGTGTTCATTAATAAGAGAAGGTGTTTGTTGTTGTTGTTTGTTTTTGTTTTTTGTTTGAGGGGTGGGTTAAAGGAGAGGGCAATAGGTAAGAGCAAAATTTCTGATTTATGATCTTGGGAAAAGATGTTTTTGTCATGGTGCCATTTGCTTCTAGGGCTTGGGAATTAGCCCTGAAAATCCTTAGTTTAAGGTACCCTGTCGTAATTGCCTCCCAGTGTTTGTGAGTTTGCTTGGGTTTATTTTGGCATGGCTTGCATGGATCCAGGAAGATTTTTCTTTTACTTAAGATCAGTGTAGTTGGTTAACAGTACCTCCTAAGGTCTTTCACAGTGAGGTGACAGTGCATTCTAAAGACCACGATGTATACCTGATCTCCTGGTCAAAAGGGATGGCAAGTCTTGTCCGTCGGTTATTTTACCTATTTTACCCATTGGTGATATGCTTTAAGGATACTTGCTTATGTACTTAGCTAGTTAGAGCATCAAATTATTCACTTAAATTTCCATAATGTTAATTTAATCCTGAAATGAAAGATTTAGAAATGCCAGTAGGCACTGCACTGTGTGTCCAAATACTCTTTCAAAAGGTGGTCAATTCATACCTCCTATTTGGAGTATTCCAGATCTTTATAAAGGCCAATGGCAAAGCTTCTGGCCATTTAAGTCCAGGGGTTTTTTTGACAGATCTCTCCTAAAGTCCGTTTTATGTCTAGATTATTGTTTCATCACACTCATGATTGAGAATGGTATAAGATATTAAAATTTAATGGTACCTCAGAGTTTTTGCAAGCAGTGGTTTATCTCTGCTGAAAAATGAGTTCGTTGGTCTGATTCAATCTATAAAGAAATGCCGAAATGAGGAATAATCTGGTAATTAATTTCTTTACCACTATTGTGGCATCAGCACATCTAGTTGGATGGCATTCAGTTCACCCACTAAGCACAAACAATCACCAAACAGTGAGAATAGCCCAAACTGAGGGCAAGTTATAAAACCATTTGGGCTTAAGAGGATTTCTTGAAATACATTGATTTCTTCCAAGAGGTTTGGTGAGATGTACAAGCAGTACACTGGGAAATTATTTGGTCAGAAATTTTGTGGATTACAGGGCAAAACCAGTTGTCTTTTAGTTCCTTAATTATCCCATGTCTGCACATATGTCCATGTGGCAAGATATAAGTGAAAGCCAAAAAGTCAAAAGAAAAAAAAAAAAAAAGGAGCTACAGGAAGTCTGTTAGGCCCTAAATATATGGTAAATGTCCAGCACACTTTTGTATCCATTTGTCTTTTTCAGATTGTGAAGTATTACCTGGTAATTAAGAATATCAGTGAGGGATAAAGACAGGTTTAAAAATTAGTAGAGAAGAAAATGAGACCGTTTTGAGCTGCGTATTCAACAATTCTGTCAGCCCTGCCATTTCTTAAAGATGCAGGACCAGTTGCCTTAGCCTCAGGCGACGAGTGAACAATAGCCAAGTTAGAAGGGAGGAGAATAGCTTGTAACAGGGCAGCAATTACATGCCTGTTAGCAAGAGGAGTACCTGCAGAAGTTAGGGGTCCATGGGATTTCCAAATAGTGCCAACAGCATGACAGACTCCAAAAGCATATTTAGAGTCTGTGGAAATAGTGTCAGTTAGTCATTTTGCTTATGTGCAAGCAAGCTCTAGGAAGAGCTATGAGTTTAGCCACTTGGGCTGATTGTATAGTTGGCAGAGCGTATGCTCCCAGCATTTCATGCAGGAAAAATTTTAGCATAGCCATTTATAATTTTCCCTGGAAATTCCATTTATAGGCATCATCACAATATAAAGGTAAGTCTCAGTTGTCTAAAGAGATGTTTGAAAGATCCTCTCATGGATATGAGACCATTTCTATTGTAAGGTGAGGCGAAGTAGAGTTTTGCCACCCCAAAATATGCCTTTTGGGATATTGATTATTTTAAGCTGGTAGTTTTTAAGAAACAAAAGACTCAGAAGGAATCTTTGACCTTTCCTTTTACCCGCCTAAAATAATTCAGATAGAAAAACCTGCTTCAAGGAAAGGAGCTATCACTTTAGCGTAATATCAATTAAGCATGTCAAACAGGGAGGAACTTAGAAAGGACTGTTAGACTCTCCTCTGGGCTCCATTGTTTGTGGAAAGTCTGGCAAGAATCTGTTTACCAAATGTTTGCTCTTTCTCATCTACCTGTGAATCACCTACTTACCCTCTGATGTCCCAGGCTCCTGCCTCAAGCTCCTTAGTCCAGAATGGCACAGAAGCCTCAACTGCCCAATTTGTCCTCAGGTCCTGTATTTTTAGGGAAGCCCAGTATGCACATATGTAATAAATTTGGTTATTTTCTCCTATTAATCTGTTTCATGTCAGTTTATTAGACTGGCTGGAAGGACTTAGAAGAGTAGAAAAAAAATCATTTTTTTTTCCTACAAAGGCAATCACATGTGGAATAGAGTGGGGCTCTCCATCATCAGAAAGAGGTAGTAAAATAGCTGGATTTAAACCATGCAAAATGATGAAGGGGTTAGTTATAAGTGCCTGTTCATTGATTCTCTGTAACAGGCGTGGAGAGGGGTTGCATCCTGTCATCTTTCAGATTGTAGTCACAACAAGGGGAACACAGAGATAAATGGGGAGCCTAATGTTAGAGTACTGGCCCTGTCAATCAGGGTGGTAGCTGTGGTTATCACAGGTAAACATGAGGCCATGTCCAATGCTATAGGGTCGATTTGGCACAAGAAATGTGCTGTAGGACATATATGAGAGGCAAAAGATTGCCCTAGAATGCTTGCAGCAATCCCACTACTTTCTTGGCTGTATAATGGTTTATCTTAGTTGGGGGATATGCAAAGAGCTGATTTCAAGGCTTCAGAGGAGGTTAATGCCCCTGAAGGCTAGGAAATAGGCTCTGGGAGAAAGACATACAGAGGTTTAGCAAGGCCTGCACAACTAGGAACCATTGATGACAGTAGCTAGCTGCTCCTAAAAATTTATGTACCTGTGGCTATTTTTTTGTTTTGGGGAGAAAGACATGGACAAAACTGACTCCAGGTGTTTCAGGGTGTTTTTGAATGCCATGAAGATATCTCATGTCCTAAGCAAATAACAGTTGTTGGCACCCATCGAAGTTTAGATCTGAAGGTTCTATGGCCCAGTTCAGCTAGTGCCTTTAAGAGAGTGAGGGAATTGCTAACAATTCCTAGCTCCATTTGATTACAGAGCAAAAGGTGATCAGTATATTGCAGTAGCATGAAGCTTAAGGTAAAGATTATAGAATCTAAGTTGGCTTTATGGACTTAGAAAAATATTGAGAAAGACTCACAATATCCCTATGCAAGTTCATGTTAACTATCTCCCTTCAAATGTAGATACAAAAAGAAATTGTGAGCTGGGGTGCAAAAGGATTGAAAAGAAAGCGGAGCAGAGGTCATCTACTATAAACCAGGCTGCATTAGCAGAAATTAGGGTGAGAATAGTATCCAAGTTTGGGACTACAGGGGGCCAAAGAATTACAACAGTTTAGGTTCCACACAAATCAGTAAATTTGATTTCCATTAGAATCAAATTTGCCTTCTTTCTTTAATGGCAAGATAAGAGTGTTACAGGGTGAAAAACTAAAAATTAATATACAATTTTAAGAGGGAGTTTATTATAAGGCTAATTCCTCATTTTGTATCTATAATCATTTGATTATATTAGACTTTTCAGCTCTGAGTTGTTTATCACCCTAAAGGTATGTAGCAGGGGGAGTCTTCAGGTGTGGGGAGGAAATCTTTTACACAGGAGATTTATTTCCTGCATTCAGGTGACAAGGGAGGGTCAGGGTCCCTTCTAGCATCAGCTGCTTGTCAACGTTAATTCAAAGTAATCAATATGCCAAGGTGGGATACTTTGAGGAGGCCTGCCTTGGGCCCTCAACACATTTTAGAGTTTGTTGCCAAGATGAAAGGTAATGTAAATCTCATTATGTTAAAACTATCTTTTTGGCTTAAATATGGAAAAACTATTAATTTTTGGTATCTGGAGGTATTAGCTTATTTCATATTAATTCTGAGATGAGATTCCTGAGCTTTTTACTTGGGCAATCGTATCTGCAGTAATAAAGTCTTTTCTTTCCCAATAGTTGTAACTCATTCTAGTTTGGGTCTTTTTGCGTCAAAAAATATTAAATCAATCAATCTTCCGATGACAAGCCCTGAAAACAGATATTAAAAATCATTAGACAAGCAGGCTTATAAAGGATACGTAGAGCTCTAAAGCTTTTGAGAAAGATCTGAGGTCAATCAAGGTTTCTACTTTCTAGTCTGTTTCATCTAAAATGGGGCTAAAGAGCATCCAGAAGGGTTTACCAGGTGAGGTGAGAGGACATCTGGAGCACTCGGTATTTGGTGGGGAGGGGCTTCCTTTTTCCATCAGCTGTGCCCTCCACAAGCAAAGCACAAGTAATGATACTGTTAGTGTTTGTGGCCAGAGTAGAAAACCTTACTGGAAAACTGCTCTCCTCCCTCAGCAGACAGGCCGAACCTAGTCATGACCTAGAATGCAATACTGGCTATAAAATGGCATTCTTCTCAGTACCTTGTCCAAATCTTTTTGTATAATCTGTGTTCAATTTTCTGCCCTTGCTGCACCCTCTTCCTTACAGACTATTCTGCCTGGAGAATTAATCTGATATTTTTAAGCACTATTCACACACAACACTAGTTGGTTACAAAGTACCACAGCAACTACTAAATTTAACATTTGAGTGCTGGTAGCTAAAGAAAAGTTTGTGGAGATAAGGCATTGGTTTCCGAATGGCTGATTTTAATGGTGGTATACGGTAAGTTCCAAATGCATTCATGCCCACATTCAAGAGTAAAACTTAAGGTAACCACGTTTCCCATGAGACTGTGTTGTATATATTTTATACGCAACACAATGAGAAATTTTATTTTTCCTAAGCAATTGGAAAAGTCCAAATCAACTGATACTACAAATAAAATAAACTGAAACACGGCTTTCTCCTTTCCCAAACAACTACAAAAGAAAATTCACTTATGTCATTTAAGTGAATTGTACTTGATGAATGATAATAAAACAGGTTTAGAGACAATATTTCACATTTGCAAGGCTGAACATCTATCTACCATGGGCTGGGAAGAGCCTAGGTAATGGTCTATAAAAGAACAATTTTTCTTAACTTGTCCTTAATAAGTAATATTAAATCTTTTTGCAGTACTTCATTAACTAGAATAATCCTTCCATTAAAAAATTACAGTTTATGTTTAAAGATTTGTGAATAATTTTTAATAATTCCCTACAAAAGATCTTAAATGACAGTGAAAAGAAATTTAATAACTGACATATGTGAAACAATTTAAACAATTTCTTTATCTTTCCAAAAAACTTGTTTTGCCACCTTCTAATTGTACTATGGGCTTCCATTTGAAACCAACTTTTTGACTTTTCAAATTGCTTGTCCTGGGAGTATAAATTTCATTTGCTTTCAATTAAACTGAAAGGTATAAGAGTTCCAATAAATAAATCTATATAATCCCTATAACAGGCCTTAGCAATAGAGTAATGTTCAGGCACATCTCGACAAGTGCCATTCTAGAAAGAGGAAGTACCACAGCTGCACAGAAGGTAATGGATCCAGTTTTAATGTGACGTTTGAGGAAATGGCCTCTGAAGTCCTATTTTTAGATCTGTTGTGGAGAAAAATCCCTCAAAACCTGCCAATTTAAATGTAAACTGGATGCGACCAAACTAAGGAGTATTGAAATGAATGACAACTTTGGATATATGTAAACTGAGTTTTTTTTTTAATTTTTGATTTTGCTAAATTCAAAAATCCATACAATTTAAAGGGGACATTATATTAATAACCAGTGACTCCAGGTGAAAGTTATATGGTGTTCCCTGTACTATTGCTTTTAACTTTCCTGTTGATTTGCATTTTTTTCAACAGAAAAATGAAAAATATGTTCATAAATCAAGACACCATGAATGAAGTAAAAATACAAGACATAGACACAAAGTACATGTCACTGAATCTCAGTGTTTTGGGGTAAAAAAAAAATGCCCTATCTTATAGGTAAAATCTTTCTGCTAAAAGAATGGGAGAAATTATCTGACATACATTAAAACAATGCATTGGGTTGGAAAGCAATAGAGATGGAACGCTAAGCATATAACACCCTCATCTCTCGAGTTTTCAAATCTGCCGTATCACATCATGCAAAAAACAGCAATCCATCGACTTGCAAGTTTACAAATGATGACAATGTTTTAAAAAACAAAACTTTCATGCGGAAGAGTGAGAATAACAAAGCTCTCCGTAAAATGAAAATGTTTTCTAATTTTGAGGACTAAAAATGTTTTCTCAGTTGAAGGCCTGAAAAACTGTCTGATATGAATTTCTCATGTACCACTTAGGTTGGCTTTAAAAATAAAGCACATGGTTTTGATCCTTGTTTAGTTTAAAGTCTCAGCTCAATGATAAAGCTTCACATTTCCTTTTAGATCTTTGGCTAAATAGTATTAGCTTAGCAAAAAGGCAAGTTTTTTGTTTTTGTTTTTTTAAATCTTCATTTACTTTGAGATGAGATCGCATAAAAGCAACCTCAAATCAGCTTTCTTTTGGTGGAAAAGTAGAGTAAAACCACATGCTGTGAATAATACCAACACCAAAACAATCTGCCCCAAACTTAAGGGTCCCTTTCGGATTCCCAGGCCTTCAGGTACGCTATGTGTTCAGAACAGCATGCCTCTTTCCTCTTCATACATTCTGAGAGAGAAGGAAACTTAAAACCAAGGGCTAAGGACCAACCAATGGGCAGGTAACATGAAGAAGCAAGGACAGTGGAAGCCTGTTCCTTTCAAATGGACACACGTGACATCAGGATGTAAGACCCTGGGAGGTTGGACACAAGGAAAGAGCAACAGCCTTAAATTCTAGGGATAGTGCCAACCACTGGATTTTAATACTCATCACAGGCCTCAAAAATTGTCTAAATATGACTCCTTCTCCTCCCCTCTCCATACCTACTTCACTCTTTCTGTCTTAGTTCTCTACATTAATTACTGTCGATTGGGTCATATAAGAGAACTGAGGCAGTTATGTGGGGCACTATGAAAACAAGTTCCTATACAGCTTGATAGGAAGGTTTGGGGAGACTGAGAGGAGAAGTAAAGAGATAAATATTTGGAAAACCGAGTATTATAGAAACTACGATAATAAAGATATCTTAACTCTTTTAATAATCTAAGATATCTTTTCTAATAATCTAAGATGATTCATAGAATCAATTAAACTAGAAATGTCCCTTTCTGTTATTTTTAAAAACATGTACACTAGTAGAAGCAAAAACAAGTCAGAAACAGTTTCGTTCAGTTAAGCCCATTTTTTTCAAGTTCCCTGAGATGACATACACAGATATACTACACAACACAATGTTACAGCAGAAAGTATTCACAAGAATCATTTGAAGTCAAATTTCTTATTCAACAAATATAACCTACAATATAAATTACATCCTTATGATTGGTTGTTGCTGTAAATTTATTCAAAGCAAGAAAACTGTCATATTTAAAGCTCTCAAAGTAATTTTGGCACAGGTCAAATATTATCATTTCGTTAAGTCCCTGAGCTCTTTTGCATTTGGACTCTTCCCAGGCCACCTGGGCCATCTCTCCCTACAATGCCTCGCAACCTGGCCTCATGTTAACTCTAAGTCAACATTTTATGCTATAGACTTTCCAAAAGACTGTGCTTTGTAGAACCATGTAGCTTCTCTCTCAGACATAAAGAATTCAAGTCCCTGGTCCAAAGAGCACCTACTACAGTTTTCCTGATATTTATTAACAGGGCAGAAGAATCAGACAGGGGTACATCTTGTGTACCATTCTTATAAACTAAAGTTGCCTACAATGAATGGTCAGTGTTTTAACGTCTCCAAGGCTTTATGTCTCAGGTGCTCATCCAAACATTGGATGGCAAAGAGGTCGATGTCTGTGTCAAACTTATTGGCAAATAAGTGGTGCTTGTGCAGTATCCAGTTCAAGTCACCGGCTCCAAAAACACACACGGAGCGTACATGGACACCATTGCAGGGTGGGTAGGGGGCGCCCTTGGAAACATCACCTTCAAAGTACTGCCACTTGACAAACCTAGCGATTGCAAGCATGTCGGACATGTCATACTTATAGCTTAAGGGCAGTGACCCTGGGACTTCAGGGATCCTCTGAATAGTGGCCCAGAGATACTCATCTGGGCTGTATGTGTCTTTTGCCCACTCCATAAACTTTTGGATTCTTTCATTCTCTAGCACATACTCCACATAATTCCTACTGACCACGAAATAGGCACTACCTGAAAACAGAGGTGTTTCAAGAGGAGGGTGCATTTTGTCAGTCCCCGTGTTTGTCAGCTTTCCATTAACAACTGTGTAATGCTTTTTCCACCTTTCTTTTTTATTGGATGGCATTTTCTCAGTTTCTAGGTTGTTTTCTCCCATTAAGGACTTGAGTTTCCTGACAATTTCCAGGTTGGTTTTAATAGGAAAATCCATACCACAAAGATTGATCAAGTACTTCCAGTCTGCACTCATTCTGTAGAGGTCCTGCATACAGTTGAGGTCGGCCTGGACCCGACTCCATGATGCATACACCACACTCTCCAGCTGACTGGCCACGAAGACGTTATTGAAACAGGATGCAATGCCAATCACCGCAGCCAAAAAGGAATCCTCTGATTTTTTGTCCACATGAATGCAATAGAAATTCTGAGGCATATAGATAGCCCTCAGGAGCCTGTCAAGCATTTCGATTTTGTGATGAACCACTATGGAATATGCTATTGGAAAGTCTGCCTCTTCCTTACTAAGGGGTTCTACAATATACTTGCGCCTCTTGATGAAAGAAGTACAATCGTTAGTCATGTTTATGTAGTCATAGGTTGTCCACCGAGGGCGCCTTCCAAATTTCACTGTTAGAATCTCAAGCTTCACCTTTTCGATTTCATCTACATCACCTTGTAAAACTTTGGTGCAATTAATATTACTACTAGGATTGTCTCCAACCAGCTCTAAATGTCCAACACTGACAAATTCAGGCTTTTGATAAGTTCTTAAAACAGAGAGCATTACTAGGGAAAAAACAAGAAGCAAGAAGTAGTATTTAGTGGGATAAGAAAAAAGTCTCCTCCGCAGCAACTTCCTCAGCATTTCAAACAATAGTCGGGGTGTCTTTCCTTTATCAAGAGCAGGCTTCCAGGCTTCCAGCAGTAATGATTTTCCCTCTGTCGTGGCCTTGAGAGTTGTCAGTTTGCACTTATCAGAAGCACAAAGGCATCTTGAAGCGAAGAAGAAAACTAAAAGAAAAATAGAAATGATACATATAAATAAAGACTTTCATGACATCTTCTCAGGCTCAAAGACTGTTCCCCTTTGCTGAGGTCAGATATTTAAAACAAAAACAAAGTGGGTCAATCAGAGAGAAAGGAAGTATTATAGGAAACCTGTAGTCTCTAATATTAATGCCACTTTTCTTTTTAAAGCCAAGTACAAGGATGTGCTAGAATATCCTACTATAAACATTTTACCTCTCAGGTATATTAAGGTGCAAAACACAGTTGAAGACCTAGAGTATGATTTTTGCACTCTCCATAGTTGGTGGGCTTTTGATCTTGTTTCTTGAGATCTTTACCAATCTGGGTTGCTCCTGACAGATCCATTAATGCCTATCAGTTAGCATCCACAGCCTTAAATATTTTGAGACTGGATCCATTCTGCCTTTTTTAAATTATTATTGGATGGCATTCTCCCAGTTTCTAGGCTGTTTTCTCCCATTGATGACTTGAGTTTCCTGATAATTTCCAGGTTGTTTTCAACAGGAAAATCCATACTGCAAAGATTTATCAACTACTTCCAGTCTGCACTCACTCTGCAGCAGAGTTCAAAATGTCTGTAACTTCTAAGAATCTTTGAAGGAAAAGCAGATCAGATTGGACTGGAAATATTCATATGAAACCAGACCAGATTTAGGACTGTTTTGGGTCGATCTCATGACAAACATGATCCAAAATAGAGACACAGCCTTGCATTTATTACATTGGTTATAACAGGCTCAAATGACTAAAACTTGCAGAAAAACAACAGTTATATGTAAATTGTAATTCATGACAGAACTTAAGTCTATTCAAATTCTAGGAACCCAATTCACTTTTATTACAGAAGATGTTTATAAATATTTAGATATTTTGATTTCAAAACTCAATTTTACGATATAGCAATTGGTTCTATAAGTAAATGCTAGTGTTCTAACAAAGAAAGTCAAATACCAGCAATTGTTTCCATACTATATTTAGAGATTTAAAACTTATTTTTTAACACCAGAATTAGGACTGGAACTTTAAAATATTAAATTAGGAAATAAATTTTGAATATTAACAATACAAATACAAATTAATAATGACAATTATTAGTATAGAATAATGTTACGAAAAGTACTTAGACTTTTTACCACTTAGAATTAAGGAAAGTCTGAATCATTTAGTGCTCTGATTCCAGGTAACATCCTGTGCCCACGTAGAGTGCCTCTCATGCAGTCAGGTTTCTTAATTTTACCAGGCATCCAGCAATGGTGTTATGTCCCATGAGGCTTTTTAAAAAAATCTATGAAATGAAAAGAGAAAAGTGTGAAGGTATGTAATGTACATGTAAGTATACACATACTCAGAAACCATGCTAGTGAACTAATCTTACTCTTTTTCTCTGGTTGATTAGTCTCTTTTAAAATTTCCTAGTCTCTAGTCTCACTTATTTTTCTGATATTATGTTTATGGATTACCAAAGGTTTGAAAATACCTGGCAATTCAAGTCAAGCTTTTCAAATAAAACTCTAGTAGCATAATACAAAGTGTGTGCCATGGAACAGTTTAACGTTCCAATATGATTGGCAAATTCAATATATCCTATACCTACTGTGAAGCTTCCCAGTGCTTAATGAGCCATTAAAAATAATCCTGCAATTGAATTAGTTGCTTATCTCATCTTCTTCCACCTATCTTGTCTGTTACCCCACTCCAAGCCTCTGTCAGAAAACAAACACTAGGAAATTCTGCTAAAATACTTAATCACCTCAACCATCAACAAATCAGATTCCTAAAAAAAAATTATGCCCTTAAGAAATTTCTGCTCCTTATTGGTTCAAGGCATTTGAGGAAATCTTAGTCTAATCATTAGGGGACCTCCGAGCTAACTAAATAGAGATTTAAGTGGCCAAATATAGCCTTCTGAAAATTAACTCAGGAAAGTCACTAAACAAACCAAATAACAATAACAAACCATAGGTAGAGCAGGGGCAGAGGTTTGATTTCCAGAGTTGACACGTTATAAAATATCCACTTTCATGTTTCTTTATGTAATTTTTTGTTGTTGTTGAAAGTCTGCCTCATATACAGGAAAAAAGCAGTCAATAAAAACTGCTTTTTATTGAGGCCCAGGCATTGTACTTAACGAAGACTTTTAGTTAGCTAATATAAATGTGTACAAAGAACTAAAAAACTAAACATACGAAAATAAAATTTAACCAAATTGATCATTTCAATAGAGACAGAAATTTTTTTTAAAAAAACTTTGGAATTGAAAGCACAATAATTGAATTGAAAAACTGACTAGAGGGGATCAACAGCAGGTTTGAACTGACAGAAGAAAGAATCTGTAGAATTGAGGACAGGTCAAATGAAAGTATGCACTCTGAAAGGAAAAAAAAGAAAACAAGATTAAAAAGAATGAACAGAGCTTCAGAGACCTGTGAGATACCATTAAGCATATCAACAAATGCATAACAGGAGTCTCAGAATTGGAAAAGGTGGAGGAAGAGAGGGGTGGGGAAGAGAGGGAAGGGGGCAAGGGTTGTGTACAAGAGCATAGGGATAGAATATTTAAATAATGGCTGAAAACTCCCCAAATTTGATTTAAAAAAGTTAATCTGCACATCTAAGAGGCTCAATGAGCTCCAAGTATGCAAAGTGGTATGATCACTTTGGCAGACAGCTTGGCAATTTCTTACAAAGCTAAACATATGCTAGCCATTCAGCCTAGCAATCATGCTCCTAGGTGTTCACCCAAATTAAAAACACATGTCCACAGAAAAACCTGCACATGTGAATATTTATGGAAGCTTTATTCATAGTTGTCAAAAATTAGAAACAATAAAAATGTCTTTCAATAGGTGAATGGTAAAACAAGTTGTGGTACATTCATAACATGGAATATTATTCAGTGATAAAAAGAAACGAGCTACCAATCCATAAAAAGACATTGAGGAAACTTAAATGCATATGGCTAAGTAAAAGAAGCCAGTCTTAAAAGGCTACATACTGTGTGATTTCAACTATATGCTATTCTGGAAAAGGAAAAACTAAAGGGACAAAAAATAGATCAGTGTTTGCCAGGGGTATAGGGGAAGGAAGAGCAGCTGAACGGGTAGAGAATAGGGCATTTTTAGGGCAGTGAAACTATTTTAGGGCAATGTAATGTTACATGATGCTGTGGTTACACAATGTTTTGCATTTGTCAAAACCCACAGAGCTGTACAGCACAAAGAGTGACCTGACCCCTCTTAACTATACTTAATTAATAAATAATGTATCAATATTTTTCTCTCAACTGTGTGATGGAGTGGGTACATGGGGACTCTTTCAGTGTAACTTTTGTGCAATTTTTCTGTAAACTTAAAACTTTTAAAAACAACCTATTAAAATAAAAAATAATAATAAATCTGCAAATTCAAGAAGCTCCATGACTTCCAAGGATAATAAACTCAAAGATACTTCATAGTTAAACTGCTTAAAGACAAAGACTAAGAAAGAATCTTAAAAATGGCAAAAGTGATTATATGAAGAGTCCTAAAAATTATTAACAGCTTCAAATCAGAAACAATAAAGGCCAGAAGATAGTGGATAACATATTCAATGTGTAGAAAGATAAGTATCCAGAATATATAAAGAATTCTTACAAGTCAACAATAAAAATATAAATATTCCAATTGTGGCACCAGTGGGGCTTTTTAAACAAAATTTTCTAAAAATATGAGTACACAAGAAGTCACCCCGAAATTCATACAGAATATCCAGTTCTTAATTAAAAGGCATAGGTCTTTACCACCTTCATCTATACACTAAACACCCATCATGCTTTACAAATGCTTTTTAAAATATAAAATCACTTAACAAGATATGGATAAGTATCTATGAAGAAGGTGTGTGAAATAACAAGTCAATTTTATTAATATGCTTTCGAATTTTGTATATCACTATGGTGAATAGAGAAGATAAATCATTAAAAGAAATATGAATTAACCAAATTTCAAGACAGAACATTCTCTTAACTAAAACTGGGCTAACAGGAGAAAGCTGAAGGGAAAATAAGATTTCTCAGAGAAAGAGATTTCTGTGAGGAAAAGGGAAGGAAAATGTGCACATGCTATACCATCTTAATGGAATTTCAGTTATCAAACATTACTTAGTTTAAGTATACACACAAAGAATATTCAAAATATTCAAAACTGAATAACAAAACATGGCAGCGGTTACTATTGCTGAGACCAGTGTTCCTTCACTTTCAGATTTCGAAAAGGACATCAATTACTTGAAGAACATGGGGTGGGACTAGTCAACGAGGCCAACGACTGAACAGTGAGAACCACTCTAGATGACAGAAGCTCATGAATTCTAAGAGAGTAAGAAAAATACAAGCCCCAAACACACTCCAAATCTTCCTCACCCGGAGTCTCCTGCAGGACTTGGCAACTGTCTTAGCAAATGTTTCTCATTACAACACTGATCTCCCTCTCCTGAAAGAGAAGACTTCCTTGTGGATCCCATCATGAATATTTTTAAATAGAAAAACACAACCTAAGAAGAAATGGCAGAAGAAAATAAGTCCACCATGAAAAGAGACGGGAGGAGAGGAGAGGAGAGAAAAAAGAAAAGAAAAAAGAAAACCCAGTACCTAAAGGCAATTGTTCTAATACCTGGCTTTTCAAAATTAAAATCAAGAAGCACAAGAATACTAAATTCTATAAATACTGAAAGTAAATGGCGCTTTTTAATAACACTAGTAATAAGGGGAACTCGTCAAGGAAGAGGATGAGAAGAAAAGTATCGAAGGCACCTGAGGTAACAATATGGTTCCTAGAAGTGTTTCAACATAAAATGAACAATTCTAACCCATTGGGATTAGGCTGCAGTTGAGTACTTAGCGGAAAGGGAGGACAGACAAAATGTTCCCAGGGAGAGTGAGAGAGGAGGCAGCAAGTAAAATCTGAAAAGCAGATGAATGAAAGGTAACTGAGTAAGCAGATCCAAGAATCTGAGGCTGACGGTATGGAAAGACACATCGAGCTCTATTTATGCTACAAAAGGTTCGGGGAAATGGTGGCACAGATACCATTGAACTGTTTTGACTGGCAGCTGTTTACAAAGCAGTTGGGTCTCCACCACCAAATCTGACAGAGAACCAAAAGTTAGTCTCTGCAGAGGCTCTCTAGGCTAGGACACACCAGGCATTATGGGAAGCATAGTTCCCAAACAGGAAACAATGGGATTAAGTGAACCCAGTAAGTGAGGCAAATTAGATTTGTCTGGAAACAGGGGGAAAAAATACTCCCATCCCCTATGCTCTGCAATGTAACCTTGCCACTCCCTAGTCAAGAAGTAGTCAACCTTCCCCTCCCCTTGAACTGACCAGTAGAGTTCAGCAGAAGTAACACTATGTGGCCACCAAGGCTAGGTCATGCAGAACTATGGAGCTCCCACCCTGTTGTCTTAGAAAATTTGCTCTCCAGGAGGCCTCTTTAAAAAAGAGCTTCCATGCTGTAGGAAGCCACAGTGAAAAGGCATGAATAGGTACCCAAGTCAACAGCCCCAGTTGAACCCAGTCTTCCATTCACCCCAGCCCAGGTGCCAGATATGTGAGTGAAGAAGGTACCAGATGACTTCACCTCCTGCTTACGCAAGTCTTATCTGAATTCCTGATCCACAGAATGTGTGAGCAAAAACTAAAATGGAAATTTTTAAGTCACTATGCTGAGGTGGTTTGCCTCATAGCAATGACTAAGAATAGGAAACCACACACACACACACACACACACACACACACACAACAACAACAACAAAAGAAAACAAAAATGCAGAACACTTAGCAAACAAGAAAGAGCTCTTAAAAATTAGTGACATGACAGCAAAATTGAAAAACTCAATAGAAGTGTTGGAAAATAAAGTTGAGGAAAACTCTCAGGGAGTTAAGCAAATAGGCAAAATGACAGAAGGAAAATTTAGAGAAAAAACATAATAATTTTAGAGAACAAGACCAGGAGATCCACCATCTGAAAAATAGGACCTCCAGAAAGAGAAAACAGAAAAAATAAAAGGAAGTCTCATCAATTAAATAATTCAAGACTATTTCTCAAAATGAAGGAATGGTTTTCAGATGAAACAGTCCCTTGAATATCATCAGTACAATGGATGAAAATAAACCCACAGCAAGATACATTCATTAACCATGAAATCAGAACACTAGGAAAAAGAGTATCAATAGGTTTCCAGAGAAAAGGAAAAATAAGCCACATAAAAAAGATTTGGAAGCAGAAAATGTTTTCACATTTCATAAAAACCAACCATAGAAACCAGATGATAATGAAGCAATGCCTTCAGCAATGCTGAAGGAAACTGAATTCCAGATAAGAATTCTTTGAATCAAATAAACTACTAAATTGAGGATAAAATAAAAGGACTTTACATTTTAAGACTGGCAAAGTCTCAAAATATTTACCTTTTTTCACCCTTTCTCAGAAAACTATGGGAGGTTGATGAGCTCCATCAAAACTAAAGTATAAACCAAGACAGCAGAAAACAGAATCAGAAAGGGAATCTAAGGTAAGGAAGAAAAGGAGGAAATTCCCTGATGATAGTAAAGAAACATCCTGGGCTGTGAAACAGGACAACAGGCTGGAGCAGATCAGAAGGCCCTGGGAGAGATGTCTCCAAGATGAAACTGGTAAAATAACTGATGGGAATAAACACACTGAAAACCAATTTACACAACTGGAAGAATAAGGGGGTAAATTGAAGTACATTGAAAACAAAGCCAATGAAGGGGGTTGGAGAGATAATTACTGACTCCAAAGAAATCAGAGTCATACAATGATGAAAAAAATAATTGGAGTTTATTCCGTGGCTTAGCTCTGAGGAGCATCGGTTTTAATAATGTAAACACAACTTTTCCAACCAAGATTCAACGAACTATATTAGGGGCACAGAGCAATGTGGGAGGTGGGTGCGGAAAGAAAGAGGTTATATACTTTGTCTAGCATCACATTACTGGCCATGGGGATGTTCTGAATTACACTGCTGCTCCAAACAAAAGGCCACTTTCTAATTTACTCTACCACCTCTCATCTTCAACAGCTCAAAACAGTAAGGATCAGACAGAAAGTGTAAAGTGCAGCAGAAGGATACAACTCAGTGCAGGACTGTTTTCACAGTGATAAATAGATGAAGAGAAATGTGTAAGAGAAATTCAAAACCCACTAATTATGAAATCTAGACTTCAGCTTGAAATAAGTAAGAAATATTAGAAGACCATAATGTTAAAAAATAAGTATAGTGGTAGTTCAAAATTAAAATCTACTAGATATGACTAGCATATGCCTCTATATTTTAAGATGAAATAATTCTAAAAGATGATATTCATCCTAATTGCACATTTACTAGTTTAAGTTAATTTAGAAAAGTATCACTACACAGAGAAGCAAATGAAAAAAAGAATGTTTAAAGAAATGAGCTACAAATGGCTCAGGCTATATTTTCCTTAATTCTTTTTTTTAATAATAATAATAATAATAGTAACAACAACAACAACAATGATAATAAAAGGGAAAGTAGGAAAAGGGAGGCAGAGGAGAATAATACATATTTTATTATAAATTAGTGTGACATAACATATCAGAGTGAAGGGTTTAACATATTTATATGACTCTTCGCATACATACCTACATACCTATAAGATCAGAATTTTCCTGTAGCCTCTAATTACATCTGAGACTTCTAGATAAGGAGCAAGATTAGGGCTCTGCCCTCGGTAGCTTTGTTAACCTTTGTTAAAGCTGACAGATATTCTGGCAACTGTAAAAGAAAGGAGTAGAATTCAAAAAAGCAAATGCTTTTCTTCTCAACGATTTCCACCAAAGTTATTCTGGTTTAAGTCCTAGCAAACATATTAGAGATAAGAATAATTCTCGATTGCCTATTTGCCATTTATTAAAGTAGTAGAAATATTCTTTCTTTAAAAAGTACATATGCACACACAGTATATGCACACAATTGTGTGTCTGCACAGGTATGCCTAAACAAACAGCTGGATGGATAAGTCAGTGTCCACAAACTATTGCCCTTCTGTAGCAGGAAGCATGGTCTGTTAGGTCAGTCCCACTGAATACTCTTCTGGGGCTCGATTTCATCGACTCTCCAAGGACTATCGTTCTGTGGCCCAAAGGCTACTGTGACTGGAGCAAAATACTCATCACTGTAATTGATGGCAAAGCCATGCAAGTATCTCAGAGAATGGTGACTCAGGCAAGAGTGTCCAAATGCCATCCAAAAAACAGGTGAAGGAGAGAAGCAGGTAGCAGCAAAGATTCCAAGGCAATCCCCTGACATTCAAGGTGGAGTTCTTTCCACCATCTGCACCTCAATGGCCTCACTTTATCTGGGGGTACCTGGTCTCTGCTCCCTTCTGGACTTGTCCTGCCAAGATGGTGGTCTCTTCTGCCTGGCTGCTGTCTCTCTCACTGTGGTGAGCTGCCTGGCATTTCTGAGATCTCACAGTGAAACAAATTTCTGAAACCGCAACTGTGCCTGCCCCTCCAGAGTATCCAGGAAACTCTTGGGGTCCTCATAACTTAGCACCATAATGAAAAACACCAGGCTCCACAGTTTAGGCCATTATTGCCATAATTCATCCCACTTTTCTTGCACTCTAGCCACAGAAGCATAGGCAATAGGGGACCTTCTATAACCAGCACTGGACCACGTTTCCTGTGCCCCCTTTGAAAGGGGCATTTCTACATGAAATAAGATATTACAACTAAAGTCAGAGGGTGTGGTGGAGAGAGAGGAGGACTCAAACCATGTCTCCTTTCTTCAGACCTGCTCATCCCAGAGACAGGAACAGAACGTGGCACAGTTAATTCATTGCTTCTTGAATAAAGAAAGTCTCTTTCCATGTTTCTCTGCTGAAAATTTAACATCTATCCTCTTTCCCTTTGAATGTCAGAGGAGAGTTCTGTTTCTGGTTCTCTACACCTTGCAGCAAGAACTGGCTTATTTAGATAATAAATCTAAAAGTATGATCTGTTTAACGATGAAGTGATAGTGATTTTTTAAAAGCCCAAGCCTCTCAAACACAAAGAATATAACTGAAGAATTGTATCAAAATTTTGAAAGCTAGAGGAGGTGAATGGTAACTGGCTTGGTGATCTCAGAAAATGGAATCCTAAAGCAAGTAGTGGAGAAAGCTAAGAGACAACCCAATTACAGCACAAAATTACAAACCCAAATGATAGCTTCCCCTTCCCCTTAACAACAGTCACACCCCTTCCTCCAAAGGCTCCAAAACTGGCAGCATAATTTCTCTGAAAGTAGTGGAAGTGCAGTTCAAAATTAATGACTGGTTGAAAAAATCTATTTAAGAGGCAGTTAAAACTACCAGGTCCCTCCCCCTATTCATCAGAACCCAGTAAATACCCTTCCTGGCCTCAGCAGAAGACTCTGGAAAATGTAAAACAGAGGTTATATATATATATGACCTGGAGGGCACAAGGCACAGTTAAGAGCAGGAGTATTGACCTGAAAACAAGGGAATTAAGTCAAACTTCCTTGCTTCAGAATATTGGCAGGAGGCATATGCCTTCCAGGCTTATGTCTCAAAATAGAGAACTAGCAGATATCCAAGAAAAGCCCATGACCAAAAAGAGATCAAAACAAACAGAAAAAACTACAGAGGGTATCGGTTAACTCTTTCTGTATAATCAAACACAATCTTTAGTGAATTAAAACAATTTATTTCTCACTACCCTTAGAGTGGATTGGGCAATACTTCTGGTTTCACCTGGGCTCTCACCCAGGCAGCTGCATTCTCATGGAGGACTGCCTGGGTTGGAGGGTTCCATAAGGCTCCTTCATGTCTGCACATGGTACTGGATGTCAGCTGGGGTACCTCTCATCCTCCAGTAGGCTAGACTGGCTTCTTTACATGATAGCCTTAGGGCAGTGTTCTGAGAGAACAAAGCAGCTCCAAAGCTTTCTAAATTCTAGAGAATGTGCTATCACTTCTGTCACATTCTTTGAGTCAGAGAAAGTCACCAGGCCAGCCACAATTCACAAGGAAATAAGGTTCTACCTCTGGATGGAAAGAGAAGCAAAATCATATTGTAAAAGAGCATGTATACTGCAATAGGAAGATTTGTACCCATTAAATATTCCATTACATGGAAACAGTAAGATCAAGCAAAGACATGAAAATTTCAACAGAATCCTAGTATTATCTGCAGAGACATAAGACAACCTAATACAGCAATGAAACAAGAACAATAGGTTATGAAAAAGGAACAAAAAATGAAAATGAGCCTTTAATGATCAAAAATGATAAATGAAATGAAAAACTCAAAGAATTATAAAGTAAAGCTTATAAAAGCTCTAAAAAAGAAGAGCAAAAAGACAAATGGAAAACAGAAAAATTAGAGGATTAATACAGGAGATCCAATATTCAAATAAGAGGTATTGCACAGAGAAAAATAAGGAGGAGAATTCATCAAAGAAAGAATTGATGGAAATAAAAAATACAGGTTTTATTAGATTGAAAGAGCCCTACTGGTGTTCTTTACAATAGATTAAAAATAATCCTAACCAAGGAAATACCTTGTGATACCTCAAAATATTGAGAAAAGATCCTACAAGCTTCCAACAGATTATGCAAATAAATCCAAAGGATTAAGAATTTAAAATGGCATTGGACCTCTTAACAGCAACACCAAAAGCTAGAGCAAAATAGCTTAATAAAATAGAATAAAATTTAACATCTAGCTTCTCTCTCTTTTAAATGCCAAAGAGTTCAAAATTAAGTTTAAATTTCTGAGGAAAAACTGTTTCAGCCTAGAATTCTAAATAACCTCCAGGCTATTGGTCAAATGTGATGTAGAATAAAGACTCATACATGCAAAGTCACATGCACTTTTTCTTAGCAGGCAACTATAAGAAGTATGCTGCCAAAAGATGAAGCATACCAATAACTATAAAAGCAATAACACCACCACCATTTTGGAATGCTCAGTATGCTCTAGGAACTCTTCTCAGTAATTTACCTAAATTAATTCACAGAATCTAATAACTCTACACAGAAGGCACTATTTTCCAGGTAAGGAAACAGAGGCATAAAGAGGTTAAATAATTACCAAGGTCACACAGCTAGCTGGCAAGTGGAAGAGCTAACATTCAAACCTATTCAATCCAGCCCCATGTTTGTGCTATAATGTATATCAAGACAGGACCTAATAATCAAGAGATTGTTACCAAAAAGAGGCAACAGAAACTCTCAGGATTATGGGGAAGAGAGATCCCAAGATATGTATGGGTCTTACAAAGAAACCAGTCTCAGTTGATCCAAGTCAAATGGCTACAGAAGATATCTCTTTGAGACAAAACTGAGAGAATACCTGCCATGAAGGAAGAGATTTTGACAACTAATGTTGAGGTCAGAATTCAATAAGTAAAATGTACATAGTAATAAAGTATATAAAAACAAGACATTTTCGTTAAGAAAAACAAAAAGAGAACAATAAAAGAAACCGCAGTATTCTACTACAGCTTAGCTTCTACACAGTCATAAAAATATAAACATTAGGTCATAGTCTAACAAAACTTGTGTTATACAAAAAGATCTCAAAGCTATGTTGATAACACTAGGACATCAGTCACCCTTTTCACTCCCAGTTTCTTACAAGTGTACAACATAGTTTTCTAAAGCTACATGTGTGTGATTTCTCAACAGAATGAATGCAGAAGCAAGTATTTTCTATTAAGCCAAACATTAAAGAGATTTGTAAATATAGAAACCATTGCTATTCTCACTAATTTTTATGAAAAGTTTTCTCATTAAAAAAATTACATTAATATGTAAAAGTTTATACTGCTATTTTCACATAAATATTCACTTTTTTCTCAGTTCTAATTTCTAACGGGATAAATGTTGATAAATACATCCCACATCAACAAAAGCTCTTGAGATCTTCATTAATTTTTAGTAAAGGATGCTGAAAACAAAGTTTTCAGAATTATTGATTGGGAGAATGGGAGACAGGGCTCAGAGGTAAGTACATGGGGGTAAGAAGTTTGGAGATAAAAGAGAATTAAATCTTCTTTAATGGTAGAAAGTCATTAGGAAGAATCGAAAATTGAAAAAGCTAGAAACAGTATAAACATGTTATTTAGTGATATGGAAATACACACTCGAATCTGTAAAAAGTTGAAAATGGTTACAGCAGGGCAATGCTGTTCAATTCAGCAGCCACTAGTCACCTGTGGCTACTAAACACTTGAAATATAGCTGGCCTGACTCAGGAAATGAATTTACATTTTTTTTAATTTTCATAATTTAAATTAAAAGTAAAAAAATTAAAGCAGTGTAAATGTCTTTATAGTAAACATAAATTTATTCTTTTGATAGGACCCCATTTTACTTTGATGGCTGCACTGGCTTAGCTATCACTGTTGTATTATATACAGCACATGTACTGGACATGGGTGTTGCTTTAATATCTCATTAATATTTTTTGTATTGCTTACATATTAAGAGGATAAAAATTTGAATATACTGGGTTAAATGGAATATTAAAATTAATTTTATATGTTTCTTAGTGCCCTGTACCCAATTTTAAGCTAGATGAAATAAAGTAAAACTAGGTTTCATCTGTGTGGTCATAGAGAAAAGAAAAAAAAAAGGAGGGGTCTCCGTGTCGGAATTAATGGCATAAAAAGTTCCACAGAATTTTTTTCATTAACTCATTAGACCACTTTAGGACAAGATGTCACTTAAATAAGTAACTCCCGCATTTTGTTCATTACTGGAAATAGTATTCATTTTTCTCTATTCTTAACACTTTCTACCCTGGAGGCACAACTACAGATATAAGCAGCTGTCAGCTTGGGAAAGGCACTGAAACCTACCATTTCTGCCTATAGGCTTGGCAGGAAAGATGAAATATAAAATACACCCGTCTATGTCAGATTGGAAATTTGTAAGTGCGGCGTTCCAGAGGAAAAAGAAAGGATCCAAAAAGGCTCCCTCAATTATAATTGACCCACATCTTTTGAAGGGGGTAGGATTTAGATACTAGGAAACCGGAGAGAAATGCATTCCCTGCTTTCCATGCTTGCTTAGGAAGTGGAAGCCTGAAAGAGATAGTGATGTGCAACACAAGCCAATTTTAAAAAGAAGAGGAAGGTGAGTAACATAATTACAGACAATGTTTGCCACTCATGTTCCGGAGCCCTAAAGACCTCTTTTCCCCACTGTGTTATGGCACAAGGTCTATTTCTCAATATGGTGAACCACAAAAATGAATAGATTTCCAAGCTTATCTGTGGAAACAAGGGCAAAATTTCAGAAAAGAAATCAGAAGAGAGATGATAAGCATGGGACACACACACACACACACACAACACACACACACACACACACACAACAAAGGATTAAATTGCTCACTCATAATAAAAAGCCCATCTGAGAAATAGCCTGATAAGTTGTAGAAAAATTCTGCACCAAAGCAGTAGTGGTGGTGGCCTGGTGCCAAGGCCAGCTCTGTCCTCCTCTAGAATAGCTCCTTACTTATCAAATGAGCTTTGCTTAGTAACAATGAAAATGCTCAGACCACTCCCAGAAAGGAAACTGGCAAGAACCAAGATACTGTTTCAGAAATATCCTTTGCAAATGTAAGTCAAATAGTAAGTACACAGAGACCACAATACTAGACCTGACGTATTACTTGTTCTCTGATCACCTTTCCCTTACCACCCCTTACGCACACCCCCCACCACACACACACCACTTTGAATGGTTCAGCCTAAAGACCAATGTTCTTCATTCATCTGCATCTTTCTTTAACTATCGAATGATCATTTGAATGGGTGAAAGAAGAACCTATAACTAGTCTGGGTAAGTCCTTTTCCCAAGAACCTGGAGATAATATATTAAAAGAATCAAAAAAAGAAAAGGGGGAAACGGGATGAAGGCATCAGTAAGGCCAGACAGATACACTAGAATGAACTCACTGAGGACCTCCCCCAACGAAGGCCATCTCTTTTCTCTGTCAAGTTGACTGTGTCCCTTGACCATCGGAGTGGAGCCAGGCCTGAAGAAGCAGTGCTTGAGACACTGGCTCCAGCTCAGTACTGAGGCAAAAATGAAAATGAGGAAATGCAGGGCAAAAGCTGTTCAATTCAAACAGGAATCTACGATTATGTGCCTTTAAAACTTAAGATTTGTGTTTTATACAGAAAAAGAAAGTCCCACTAGTCCCACTACTGTTAGTACCAGTGCTTTTTCAATATTCTTCATCCAACTTCTCTTTAAAATAAAATCTAGTGCTAGAAATATATATGAATTCACCCATACAAGTTTTAATACTCCTTTGAAAATCAACAGAATGACCATGATTGTATTGGAATATCAGAATTAAGTATGGTATACACATACAATGGAATATTAGCCTTAAAAAGGAATGAAAGTTTGACACATATTACATCACAGATGAACTGAAGGCATTATGTCAAGTGGAATAAGCCCGTCGCAGAAATAGAAATACTGTACGATTGCATTTATAAGAGGTATCCAGAATAATCAAATTCTTGGAAAGAAAAATGTCTACTACAGGTCACCAGGGGCTGGGGAGGAGGGAGGATGAGAAGTTACTTCTTACTGAGTACAGAGTTTCTGTTTAAGTGCTGAAAGTGGTGATGGTTGTGCAACATTGTAAATATGTGAATACTGAATTTTCCCTGATGCCAGCAGTGACATGGTTTTAACCTTGAGGGCTATTTTTTTTTTAAACTTCTTTGTTACTATTATAAAAAGATGTAGCTGGCTTACAACTTCACTAGACACCTTCAGAGTTAGTGAGTGCAGTTAGACACAGTGTTACTTAGAAGAAAATTTTTAAAATTAAGAGAAGACAGACATTAAATATATTAGCACATAGGGAGGTGGTAGCCCAGGTTGTCTGAAACCAAAAAAAAAAAAAAAAAAAAAAAAGGGCCTTTTGAATTTAGTGCCATGAAAATTTGGAGCTGAAGAACAATGATCATCTGTTCAACTCCCTCTCAAAGACCAGTGTGTTTCCTATTGCCTACATGGCTTTATCCCATGTTATCCCATTTCCTTAAAGTATAAATAATGGCCAAACTAACTTTGGAATGAGAAAAACCTGTCCCCTAAGGCAGTAGAATTCATCTGCTGCGAGTTACATTGATAGACTAGGACAGAAATATATTTATGTACACTCACACAAAAACAGATAACTGTTTTTTGTTTGTTTGTTTTGTAGAATCTTCAACCTCATGATCATTGCAGGCCAAAAATGAGTATAAAAGAACTCATTGTTCACTTCAAAATTTCAGACTGAAGAGTAATAAACTTTTTCTTTCTTTTTTATAAAATTTTTATGTGATACTAGGTAGTTTATAGTACAGAATAGAACACCATAGTTTTATGGAACAAAATTTTACATATGAAAGGTACTTTAAAGTTCATTTTGTCCACTCAGTTTTAAAGATGAGGACACTAGGTCCCCAGAGGTTACAGGGTTGGCAAGTGCACAAGTCAAGAGCAATTCTTTAGCAAAGGCATCTTAACAGTGACCCTGATTCTGTCCCATGGGCTCATTGCATAGCCCATAGACCCTAGGTTTTCTGAACAATCCAATTTTAAATATTCTAGCCTCCTAAATGCTTCCTAGGTCCCAGAAATTCTAATGCCATAATACCAGATTCCTTCTTGATTTTAAAGGAAGTTCTAAAATTCTGGGCCATACCATGTGTCTAGATTTTTGGCTTGCTAAATCAGTGGAAATAGTCTCATTTCACAAGGCAAAATATAAGGGTAGCCATTACCAAGAAAGAGAGGTGCTCTTTTTGCCTGACTTCCTTCAACATGTTAAAATCCGGCTCATGGTCCCTTTCTTGAAGCATAAGGATGACCCTTTCCTTGAAACTCAGCATTATGAAGCCTCTGAGCAAACCACAAGCGTGAAGTCATAGAAGCGAGTACAGCTGACTCCTTGAACAACACAGGGGTTAGGTGCCAACCTCCACACAGTCGAAAAATCCAGTCGAACTTTTGACTCCCTCCAAACTTAACTACTAATAGCCTACTGTTTGACTGGAAGCCTTACCAATAATAACATACAGTGGGTTAACACACATTTTGTATGTCATATGTATCATATACTGTATTCTTATGATAAAGTAAACTTAGAAAAAATGTCATTAAAATCATACAAGAAAATACATTAGCCATACTGTACATATTTATAGAAAATAATCCCTATATACGTGGACTCGTGCAGTTCAAACCCATCTTATTTCAGGGTCAACTGTATAAAGTCCTAACTATGCCACATTCTAATGTGTGGCTTCAGCAAGCTCCCAAACTTCTCTGAGCCTTAGTTTCCTCATCTGAAAAGTGGAGTTAGGAATACCCTCCTCATTTGGTTGGTGGTGATTTAAAAAACCTATAAAGCCCCTAGCAGAGTGATTGGTACACAGTGAGCACATGTTATCACCACCAACTCTCATTTCAGCACTTAATTCCACATACCCATCTCTGTGAACACACCCATGCATGTGCTTGTGGAGCACCTGGTAATGGGGATCTAGTCTTAGGCCTCTTACCCACCCTCTGCTCACGATGCTCCCTGGGCCCAGCACAGGCTTACTTAATGGATTAGAACTCAAAAAAATATATATCCAAATATTTCAAAATCCACTCCCTTTCTCCCATAAAAAGTAGGGCGGTATCTTGGATGCTTTTTGTTAAATGTGCCTTCTAGCTCACAGACTTTTCCAGGTAAGGAAAACTAAAGTACAGTACTTAGATGTTTTAAATTATAGTGTGTCACAGAGTGTACCATGAATACAAAGCACTCTGTGCTGGGTTTTACAAGATATCTATAAAGAAACCCTAAACAAACAGTCTCATACTGGGTGGTTCTCATCCTGTCTTCATGACTGACCTTACCTTCTTAATCTTTCTATACCTTGGTCTCCTCACTTGTCACAAGAGCAGTTGGGTTCAGTTAGGAGATCCCCACCTTCTCAGTGAGAGAGCGCTTTGCTGTTCCTCAGCAGGGGGTGATGGACAGGGAGAGAGGAGGCTGAGCGCTAACTGGGCTGAGCATCAGGAGAGTGGGGGACGACAGGCAAGACCTGCTGCAAGACAAAATACCAGTCAGGCTATATAACCACAAGTCTGTGCAGGGGTTCTGAACAGGTCTCCTTAAGATGTGCCACTTTGGCATGTGAATTATTTTGAGCTGAAGGCAATCGAGACCCCACGGGCTCACAAGAAACCTTTACCTCTCCCTTAAAGAATTTATATTAGAGGTCTTTCTCATAATAAGAGTTATCCCCAAAGATAATTTTTTATGATATCTATAGCACAGGGCAAACTTCTAGTTACTGAACATCTGCTCTTCCCGTGAATGACCTTCCTCCTCTCTAAAGCTCCCAGGTGCCTTACCTCACCTTTAATTCAGAATACAATATATTATCTTTTTCCTTTTGTCTCTGAACCTCTTGTGTATGTGGGGTCTCTAACTGTCTCATGTGTGTGGGTTTCCTTTATGTACATATATAATTAAATGTGGCCATTTTCTCTTATTAATCAGTCTCATGTCTATGTGATTAGACCAACCTAAAGAGCCTAGAAGGGTAGAGGACAGTTTCTTCCTCCCCCACACCCGAGAATGTAAGTTTTTCTTTCATTGACTTTTTTAAAATTGGTAGGCATTTGATGCACTGATACAATGTGTTCATTACTATGATGGTGTTCCTTTTTTTAAATTTCCTTTAAAACCCAATATTAAATTGATGGTGCTTTTGTATTTGAAGTATTCTCAGAATTAAGGAAATTGTTAATGTTAGTAGTTAGCAAGTACTTTGCCAAGCATTTTACATATATTTTCTCTTTAATTCACACAACAACCGTCTAAGTAGCTACTTTTATTCTCTTAGTAGTAAGGAAACTGGGGCTCTAGCTGCTTTGAAAATGGTCATTTGCTCCAGCTTAGCAGCAGGAAAGAGGTGGTAAACTGCTCAACCCAAGGCTGACTCCCCAGGGGGCAGAGGGAACAGAACAGTCTCACTTTCTGGCCAAAAACAACACTGGATCCAGTTATTAACACCTTTGAATTATACCTCGCCCTACCTCCTAACCTTTCAAGAAGGCTTAGAACCTTCCAAATCTTCCTGAGGCTATAAATACGACAAACTCTCCTCCTGATGGCTTCAGCCCTAAGATAGATCACAGAAGCCTCTTCAATCCTCAGAGACCCATTTGTGATCTGAGGCATGAATGCTTCTTAGGTGCCAGAAATTCTAATTCCATAATACTAGATTTAGGAAGCTTCATTTGAATGGTAAACTTTATCATTTTCGTTTAATCTGAATTACATTTAGGTATATTTGCTGAATTTGAAATGATGACCAAAGCCAAGAATGAAGGAATTCTCTATGTCATGACACACAAAAAAAATGTTTTTGAGATGAAATGGAATTCGGCGATGAGCTGCACTTCACTTTGTATAGAATAAACCAAAACAAGACTCCAAGTAAACTGTAAACATGCACTGAAAAAGGCGGAGAAGCACGTGCTCAAAATGATTTAGTGATCATCCTTCTTTGTGGGGGGTAGGTATTTATTCAAACACTTTTATAATGTTTAATTATCACTTTAGGAATTCCTTCTCTTTGCAAATTGAGAAAAAATGGCCCCAATCCTCCAATATAAGCTCCAGTTAAATACGTTTGCAAAGCATTAAAGATAATTTCCAAACACACAAAAAACCATTTACAGTCCAGTCCAGGTACACATATCATTTTCGTGTTCCCTTTTGATGCCTGTCCAGGGATACGACTGCCTTATATTTGGGCTCAGATATAACAGCAGCTGAGATTCGGACTTCTATTCTGCTTTTCCACCTGACAACTGTCAAAGAGTCTTCATTTTGGGGGGCATGGGGGGTGCACAATTAGTTTGTGCCTCGTGATTGGATACTCTAAGGGTATTTCCAAATTATATTGTTATAAACATGAGGTATGAACACTTTGGAATATACTCACAGCTTTGTTTTCTCTTGGCTTTTTAAAGCATGTCACTGAAATTCCCAGGAGTCAGATTCTTAGATCAAAACATACAAATTTCTAGGTTCTTGATTGCCTTAAAAATGGACTATTCTTACTCATACTGCCACTGGGAATCTTTAAGTATCATTTTCTCTACATTTACTAAATAATTATCTTAATTATATACTACATCTTCATATATTGTGTAATTATTTTGTTAATATTATAATAGTAAAATGGTACATCACTGAGGTTTCGTTCTGTATTTTTTTTTTTTTTTGATTAGTAGTGGCCAATATTTTCTCTTGAGTATGTTAAATGTAAGAGGAAGGAGGGTTTGGTGACAATGATTTCAGCTCCGGTGCCAGATTGCCCAGCTCAAAAACTGGGCACTGTCATCTACCGGCCCAGACTTCAGTAAGCCTTTAACTTCTCCAAGCTCCAGCTTCTTCACTGGTCAATTAATAATTTTAAGTAATTGGGATTAAGAACCATACATAGTTTTTATGAATAAGTGAGTTAACCTGTAACATGCTTACATTGTATTTGAAACATAAGGAGCCAATTTATTCATTATTACTGTTTATACTTTTTCTTGCCTGGACTTTGTTCAAATCTTTAATTCCTCTCTAAATGTAACTTTTTCAGACCCCCCCAAATTAGAAACTGTATTTTAAGTTTACTAACAAATACCTGTATACACTCAATTTAATTCTACACCAAGCATCTATAATACGAAACAGAATCCTAGGTCCTGGGGGGAAAACACAATCATAAATTATGCATCTCCCTGATACCAAGGAATTCACACAATGGTTATTTGCTGAGCCTTCTGGGGGAAATTACAGGCTTCATAAATATAGCTTAAAACTATTTTTAGAACAATGCATCCATTATAGAGCTGAAAGGAACTTTGGAGAGCATCTAGTCCTGCTATAAACACCAACTATAGGGGCAGTTACCAGGTCGTGGGGGTAGAGTGGATTCTGTGATCCAATATTGAGAAACATGATCTTTATAAAGACAAGATTCTGTACTCATTGGACCTCTTACTTTTTAGCCTTTAAGACAGCAATGCTCGCTATGAATATTTAAAGACAGGGACATGGTATTCAGTATTTCTCAAACTTATTTGATCAAGAAAATATTTTAGGGAAAGGAACATATTACTAGACCATAAGGAAAAACTCCATGCAGTCCTAGGTCCCACTCTCCTCTTTAACTCACAAAGGAGCTGGGGTCCAGAGGGTACAAGTGACTTCTAAGGGTCAACAATGAGTGTAAGGCTGAAGCTAACCAGAGCCTGAAACTTCACCCTGTGGGAATATGTCCTTTCACACTCTACTGCATTGCATCAACTCAATTCTTTTTTTGGTTTTTGGTTTTTGGGGCTTTTTGCGGGGGGAGGGGAGTGGAGGGCGAGCATTTCTCAAAGAACCCCCCACGAGAAATCTGACATTCCTTTGTGGTCAGTGTCCATCAAACGTTGCTTCTACCTTTTTTCATGTCCTCTTTCAATCTAGATCAAATTTCATAACCAAAAAAAAAAAAAAAGGAAGAAAAAATATATTTACAAGTCAAACATGAAACCTAGTGTATGTTTTTTATATTTACATTTTTTAACTCCTTCCAAAAAATGGTATTACTGAGCATGACCAATCTATCTCGTAAGGCTGACTTTCGCCATGTTGCAAAATCACATCCACCATCAAACACCGGTCTCTTTCTTAATGGGTCCAATTTGACACAGACAATCCTCAAAATGGTCAGAGATGTCTGTGGATACCAAACAATGTGTTTACCTTAAAGGCATGCATTTCAATCTGTACATGTATTTTTTTTTTAGCCTGTGTTTTTAGAGTCACGTCTCCTATTTTCAGGAAACTCAAAAGTTCTGCTAAAAGGCAATCAGCACATTGTTACACAGTCTACAATGTACCTTTAAAACACTTCAGCATAGCCAGGAAGATGTGTGTTAGGTTTCATCTATACCTTGGGGTCCGTGGAGGTTAAGAGCCCCAAACAAGAACAGAATCCGGGGACTCATACTCCAGTTGCAGCTACTACTTACTGTACACGTGCTGCAGGCATTTCCATTGCAAACCAGAGGCTTTTAAATTAGGAATGTTAGAACTGGATCTTCCTAGGTGAGTTTAATGATTTTGATTAGCATAACAAATGCGAGAAGAGTGAAGAAAGATGAGATCAAGATGCTCTGTTTCTAGATGGATTAACAATATTCTAGAGACAGGCCCCGCATTTATATCAAAAGGACAAACAAGCCTGGCAAATCCGATAGCTTGTGATGGCTCCCTAGGCACAATCATGAATCCTGCCTCCAGCTTGGTGGTCGGCTAACCCTGCTGATGCCTGTGCCTCACGTGAACCTTTTGTGGCAGATACAGTGAGAGCCCCTAGGCAGAGCGGACCTGATACTTACTAGCCTGGAGAACTGCAGCCCTCACCAACCTGCTTATGGAAAAGACCCATACTGGCTTGGGCGGGTTCATGAACACCACTACCTCAAAATAGCTAGAGAGACTGAGAAAGCGCATGCCTGTGTTTAAGCGACTTAAAGCATTTATTTACCTGTCTGAGAGCAAAGAACTAACCACATGATTTCTGGAACTTCCTTGTTTTTAAGTGGATTGTTTAAAGGAAGTTTAATATACACATTTCAAAAGAAAATGCCCCCCTCCACACACACACACACACACACACACACACACACACACACACACACACACACGATATTCATTACTTTTCAGAGTTAGAACACTTATTGTTTACTGTACAGTAGCAACGCTCTTTTCCTCTGAATAAACTACAAGAGCCTACTATCATGAGGAAGAGGCAGTTTCAAATTAAAGTTTACAAGGAAAGTAGGTTCTCCAATTTTCATTTATATATATAAATGTGTATATTAAGGGCACTTTGACTCAGTTTTTAATAAGCTTGCAAAATTTTTAGTACAAAGACTAAGAGTAAAAACTTTGAGTAAGTACCCTCAATATATGTATATTTCTTTAAAAATTATACATAATACTGTACTAAAAAATTATGTACATTACAAATCAAAAAAGATGGGGGGGAAGAGGAAATAAAACCTATTAGTTTAATCATTTAAGATACAAAACATCTTGTCCATTACAAATTGTTAGTATAAAAACAATATATTAAATATGTTTCATTATTTTTAAAAACTCTTAGTTACTTTTGAACTACAGCACTTTGAAGATCTGCTTCCAAGTTCAGTGTACTCTAACATTTTGTTCTAATGGCTGGCTGGGGCGACAAGGATACTTTGGAGAAACTTTAGAGCACTCTTAGCTCTACTACCTAAATCTCGATATTTAGTTTCCAATCTATCTATAAATTATACAAAGTTTTTTGGTAAAATTCAGATAGTAAGTTTCAATCACCTGTCCTTGCCAATTAGTCAGCAGATGTCATATTTTTATAAATTTAACAAGTGAATTCAAAACTCATCGATACCCCTCACTTAAAAGATTTTAATAGAAAATTCTGTTCCCAAGTTTTTAAAGGTTGTTTTTTAGTTTTTTTGTGTGTTTTGATAAATCATAAATGTATCACATTTCTTGGCAACAAGTTCACACTACAATGAAAACATTTCCAAAATGCCTTTCCATAGCGTAAATTTTTTTTTAAAGTCACTCTTCCTCTCATTGTGAGAACTTTTTATCTTGGAGTGTCCCTTCTCTCCAAAGCATCTGTGACTACTGATAGGCACAGTAAAAATCGGAAAATGGCAGCAAATTTGGAAACCATGTCTTTTTATTAAAGGAAGATGCACATACCTGTAAACTCAACTACTCTTGAGCACTGCCCACAAGAGAACAGGGATGCTCTGGGCGGTGCAAAAGATGGCCAGGCTCCCTCCCTACAGCATTACAAAGCTCCTACCATCTGAAGCAGCAGTTCTTTCTCATGTCATGGCATATATCCAAAAAAGGCAACTGTTGAACTTCAGCCTGCCTGGCTGAGGGGAGGACTGAGAAATAATCAATATCTCAGTATCCCTGTAACCCATTCAGGACTAAGTCTTCAATATGCCAGTGGAGAGATGCTCTGATTTAAAGCCTTTGTGTTTATACAATTAATCCAATGATACCCTGTCCCTTTTAAATTGCAATACTTCACAATATGCTAACAGCCAAGTGAGCAGGGCCCCTCCTGGGCAAGGAATTCCCACCTCCTTCTCTACCTCAGGAAATCACACTCACATTACAGGACACAGGACTGAAGAGGCATCCCTGGCAACAGCCTTTAGTGATTTCTTTCTTCAGTGCTTATAAAATTATAAATAGGTCTTATACTTTTCTTCAATATTCTAAAAGATTATCATTCACACCCTGCTTTAGATGTCAATATATTTGGATCACAATGATCTGAGTCTCATTTTCATACATGATTGGCAAATACAGTAAACTCCAGGTAACAGGTTAGAGCATCATAGGGCAGAATAGCTTTAACTGGTCTCAGGGCCGCCCCCTCAGGTGGGTGGCTCTTAACCTTGACTGTACATAGTAACTACCAAGGAGATTTCAAAGAATACCAATATCTGAGCACCTACCAGAGAGGTGATAGAATTGGTCTGGAGCTTGACCTGAATGTCAGAAATTTTAAAAACTGCCCAGGTGTTCCTAATGTATAGCCAACACTGAGAATCTGGACATGTACTGCACGGTGAGGAGGGGGTTTGAAAATGCCCTTCTCCTCCAGGAGCCTCAGCCCCTCGGGGTTTTGATGTCCATCAGAGGAGTAAGGTTTCAGGTGAGCATTACTGCCTTTAGTCTTCAAGTGCAAGATCAAAGGTGGAAAGTAGTTTGTAGAAAAGGTAGTGAGAAGCCATTTCAGGTGTACAGAGCTGAGCTCCTTTTACAACACTTATTACACTAAATATGGAATTTTTTTTTCCTCCTAAAACCACCAAGTCTGACAGCAACTGGGTGTTCAACCATTAAATTCAATTCAGTAACTACCAGAGTTTTAGTGCAGAATTCACAGATTAAGGGATCAGTCACCTAAGAATATCCCCCTCAAATGCCAGCTACAAATGGGGTGGGTGCCCAGGCCAACTAAAAATTGGGAGTTCCCATGACTCCTTTTCAGGTTTGAAAATGTGTTAGCACAGATATGACTTCAGAAAACACTTTACCTACTACTACCCTTTATTAGCAAGGATACAATTTAGGAACAGTCAAATGGAAGAGCTACATAGGGCAAGGTATAGGGAAAGGGGTATGGAGATCCCATGCCCTCTCCTGGCACACCACTCTCTCAGCCCGCTTAAAGTGTTCATAAGCCCAGAGGCTCTCAAATTACCATTGCTCAAGAGTTTTTATAACCCAATCTCTACATACCAACCCCTTCCCAGAGGTTTGTGAGTAGGGCTGAAAGTTCCAACCCTCTAATCTAGTGACCAACCCCATCCTGAGGCTACCTAAGGGCCCTAGTACCTAAGTCGCCTCATCGTATAAACTAGATATGGAAAGGGGCTCCTATATAATACCAAGAGATGTTCCGATCACCCTTGTCACTCAGGAAATTCCAAGGATTTTAGAAGCTCTGTGTCAGGAACCAGGGACAAAGACCAAATATATATTTCTTGGGATATCACAAGGGCCGAGCCTAGTGGCAATCAACATCATTCAAGGTGTCCAGCACAATGTTGACACTAAACAATGCTCGATAAATATCGGTTGATGAAATATCTGACGTCACATGCAACTATCAAACTCGGCAGATGATTTTGCCTCTTCTTTCACAGAAAAGAGACGTCTTCAAAATCCCGGTCCCCAAATCTAAGACATCTTTACCCATTCTTTCCCTCCCTCTTTCCATCAAACACTGATGCCCCACTTGGGTTCTAGAATCCATCCTCTTTCACCTTTCCTGAAACCTGGCCTTCCCAAATCTTTAGCCTCGCCTTCTCTACCAGAAACTCCCAGCAATATTAGAACAAGTTCAAATCTCTCCAATCTCATGTGGAGGGGGAAAAAAAGAGAGAGAGAGAGAGAGAGAAAGAAAGAAAAATAATAAAGAAAACCACACCCCACATTCCCTCCCTGTCCTGCATGTACATTTGGCTTCTTAGTAGTTTTTAACCAGTGTCTCCTCTTCCAAATACAATGCTCTTCCTCTCTGGGGCCAGCCCCTTTCTTTTCTTATACGACACCCCTATTTGGATCATCTTTTATATGCAATGATTATTTTTATGAAACAGCTCCCAAACATGTATGTCCACCCCAGATCTCTTTCATGAGTTCCAGTTGCCTATTCCTTGATTCTGCTTGGGTGTCTCACAAGCAAACATGTCCAAATGGAATTATCTCCTCTCCTACCTCATGCCAACTTGCTCCTCCTCCAGTGTTCTCTAACACTATAAATGGTTTCACCATTCTATCCCACTCAGTTATTTAGGCCAGAAAGTTTTGAATCATCCTTGATATCTCCATCAACTATAGCCAAATAACCACTATCTTATTACAGATTTTAACTACAAACTCGATTAATATCTCTCTAGCTCTGACAGATCAGCATCACTCTACCATCTCTGGGTGACTGCAAAAGTCTAGCACTAGAAAATGCTCAATAAATATTGGAAGTCAGATATTTCATCCCTTTGTTCTATTTGCCCACATCCCATGATCCCTCTCCCCAGGGGGGCTGCATATGATTGCACAGGCTATGTCTGTGCAGTGACTGGCTCAGGGGGCTGAGGTCTTTGGCTTGGCCTAGTTGGGACAGAGCAGTACATCTTTCCTAACTGATCCACTCAGAAGGGAAGCCTTTTCTAGCTTGCACAAAGGCACCATGTATGCCAACAGGACCCACCCCTCCAAACCATTCACCACACAGCAACAGTGATCATTAAAAAAATCCAAACCTAATCATTTCATTTCCCATTTTAAACTCTTTAATGGGTTTCCACTACCTTTCCATTAAAGTCCAAAATCCTGAAAATGACCCAAGAGGCTTTATCCCAAACCATATTCCTGCCTTGGTCTCAACCCTTCCAGCCTGTAATTTCAACCCCTAATTCACCTGTTCCTACTCATTTTTCAGGCTTCATTTTAAATTTCTTTTTAGGGAGATCTACCCTGAGTAATCCCTTTCCCTAAACTAGGTTAAGTCTCCAGGTTAAATGCTTTCTGGACATTTTATGCTTTCCTAAAGTGCCACTTATAATGTGATAGCACGTGTGACTATGCATTTGTCTGTCCCTGCCTCCTCTAGCAAGGCTCATAAAGACAAGTGACCCTCCATCCTGTTCCCAGCTGTAGCCCCAGAGCTTACCATGTGCGGCATCTAGCTGGTACTATTTGATGAATGCATAAATAAACAGGTCACTTAAATACCCAAGACCCTCACAATTTGGTTACCTCTTTAACAAAAGAGAAATCAATCATTGGAGGAATTTCTCGTAAATTTAGTGCATTGATTACCAAATACATGTAGGACTCCTGACTGGAAATATTACTATAACTAATGAATCAGAAACTTCAGGTGTTTTGTGGCAGTGGTAACATTTTCTTCTTTGGACTTGCATTTGTGATCACAATCCTCTTGTGAGCTATGGAAAGAGTTTCACCAGGGCCAGCCTCATGGGTGTACAATCTGTGCAGTCACACAGGACCCTGAACTCTGCTTAATGCTCATCTGTCTGTCACCATCTTAAAATTCTTAGTAAGTTTTAAACATGGGGCCCCACAAATTATGTAACCCATCTTGAATCTCACAAATTGGCTGAATTTCTGGAAGAGACGCAATGGGTAGCCATTCTTTGGCTAAGGATGCATCTGTAATGACCAGGGCTGTGTTTTCAGCCTCCCAAGCTTACGGTCTAAAAAAGAAGGGTATAGTTTCAGGACGCAGTTTCTCCTGATGTGTTGTCACACATTATGTAGGGCTCTCTTTCATAAAATTGGGATTTTCAGACCACAGAAATACATGATTGTCTTCGTTCTTGCTGTTAGGTAAAAAGCTTTTTAATTTTCCCTAGGACTAAATTCTAGTAAGAACATGATTTACACTGAGTCTCATTATTAAAATTTTTGCTTCAAATATTTTGTTTGGGGTTCTAATATTAGGGATTGCATCAGTTTTCCCAAATCAACAAACAGTCTATTGATACTCTATCACCTTAAAAAAAAATGGGAAGACATTCAGTATACTGAAAGGAGGAAAATGAAAACTACTGTAGAATTCTTGTCTAGCTTCCAACATTTTAAACTTTAGAAATTTAATAGCTACATCAAAATTTTTTTGGAGATAAAACCTGCAGGATACATGTAGCTGTTCACGAAGAACACTGGTTCTGATTTAGTCATCTTTATTATAATTGCTTTTAAATGTCAGATGTTTGGTTAAAGTTTACAAATAGCTCCTCTAGCCATTAGAAATGTAAAGTTCATTGTGTTTACTTTATAGTTTAGTTCATAAATGTCTAAAGCATTTTAAATATGGGCTCATTTTTTTTCTCAGCTGGGTGACTGTGTCTCCCAGGGGACATGTGGCAATGTCTGGAGACATTTTTAGTTGTTATAACTGGAGGGAGAAGACTATTGGCATCTAGTAGGTAGAGGCCAGGAATGCTGCTACACATCTTACATTGCACAGGACAATCCCTACAACAAAAGATTATTTGGCCAAATGTGTCAAAAGTGTCATAGTCTAAACATACATGGCATTTGCCACAAATGTCCAGCAAGGAAACATGACAACCCTAAGCCATACCTGCCTTGTCAAAGCCAATACAGCCTCCAGGAGAAACACATTGGATTTATATGGACAGTCATTTGGGAACTACCTTTTTAAGGCAGGTAGCTAGGCATCTGACATCCTGAGCTAGAACCATGAATATAGTTTTCATCAGAATGAATATTAAAAATAGTAACACAATTCCTTGGTTGGCCCAGAAAGAACTACTTTACTCAGTGCAGCGGAAATAATAATGTATACTTCATAGAAAACAGAAATTGAGACTCAGAAGAAATAATTTTCAATAGTTTTAATTTGTTTCCTACCACCTCATTTCATGAAAAAGGTATATCTACCTCATAGTCAGAATTTTTCATTCACCTGAGAATGTAATCACTAGGTATAGACAGAGTTTCTAGGACAGATTTGAAAAGAGATGATACATGAACCAATATGATTTCTGTTTTAAAAAAATTAAAAAGAGATAATATTTTTATTAAATCAGATTTCACAGTCTTAAAAAAAATTAAAAATGTTTGGCCATTTTGGGGGAGGAAGAAAAAGGAGCTCTGGGAAAACTGGGCCAGAATTCCCGCATGGTTATGGGGAGGGAATGGCTGATTCTGACCCAGATTTTAGCACATCCTCTGCAGGACACCTGGGACCAACCAAGGCCCACTCAGCTCTCCAATGCATTATGCTCAGCTGCTGCAGATAGTTGATTTTGTAGAGCTGATAGTTCTCAGCAAAAATATTTTTCTTAGTGTTTAACAATTAAATTACAAATGGAAAAGAAGTGACTTGTGACTCAAAGTAGTCCTATACCTAATCAAGAATGAACTATAATTAGTGAAGGATAGAACCCAGTACACATTCGGGCCAAGGCTAAGGAGGTCTTTCTCAGGAACAGGTTGAAGAAAGGGCAGAGGAGCTGACAGGTAAGCTTCAAACCCTCACCATAAAATATTAAAAATATTAACTTCTTTCATCTACCAATAAAACTTTGTAAAAGTCAATTCACAGTATGTTACATTGTTTTGCTTTGTTTTACATTGCTTTTTAAAAGAGGCGTTAGCCATTTCTTAGACCTCAAAGTTTCCCAAAGCTACCATCCTGAAAGCCTGCACAAAATCCATTAAGCAATAGCAGATATCCACAGAGTTATTCCTTCTTGCCAGAACTGAAATGTTACTAAATCCTCTGGAACTGCCTGGGCTCCTAGTAAGTAAACTACACTGATCTGTAAAAACCATCTACCCCTGCTTTCCCCTCTATAAAACAAATCGGTAATTCAGAACAGCCCTGAAAGAGGGGCAGAATGCCCAGAGGAAGGGACAAGTCTTTGACCAAGTCCCTCACCTACCACTCACCACATTCAGGCCACAAAAAGCTGTGGCCCGTATTCTCATCTCCAGACACCATCGCTTCTCTCTCAACACTGTATATCCCAGTACACCTCTTGTCCTACTACTTGTAAAAATGAAGACTCTCTTACCTCTAGAAATAACAAAAAGTGCACAGGATGCCAGGTGACTACGAAACTTACCTCTCCCTGGCAGCCCATAATGTCGAGCCTGGATTTGCAGGCAACTTTGTCCACCGAAAAAGATGAGAAGTGTGTGGCAGGCAAGGATGCCTGTGTTTTGCTCTTCACCTGAGAGAAAACGCTGTGAGCTAATAACCAAAAATTGGAAGACTCTGGATCAGAATTTTGGTGCTTTGGGTGCTAACAAAACAAAATAAAGAATCACCCGTTTTCATAACGGACCCAGTAGCGCGAGTTTCCTAGCCTTGCGTGTGGAGAAGGGCGCAGGAAGAAAGAGAGAAGCCTAAGGGCTTCGGAGCCCCCTAACTAGCATCTCTTTGCCAATGGTTCCAGTCGCCCCAGGTGAGTTATTTATCGTCCTGGCCTCGGCTTCCTTATCAGTAAAATGGGGGAAGTGTCTTTCGCTGGGCTATGGTTAGGATTAAATAAAGTTAAAGCCGCTGGATACGATAGTGAGTATCTAACTGTCCGTTGCTAGCCTATCCACGCCCGCAGCCAACTCCTCCGACTTCTAAGCTCCTGCTCCCTCTGCGGACCAAGGAGAAAGAGGCCAGAAAAAGTGGTTTCCAGGTGACACTGGGCACCAGAGTCCTGGCCCCAGGCACCACTGATCCGACGGGAGAGCAGGGTTGAGGGAGGGTGCCCCGCGCCATCCCTGGCCCCTGGCGCACACGCTTACTGTGGATTCCCACGGCGTTGTCTCTTCCTGCCGGGGCTGGGCATTCTCTGCCCAGACCGAGCCCACCCCGCTCGCAGCAGCTGCGCCCTGGCGAAGAGCCGGTTTCCTCCTCCCATCCTTCCCATCCCTCCCCGCCGCCGCCGGGCGGCCGTGCAGGGAAGCCAGTGGGGAGTCGGTTACCTGAAGCGAGCGTCTGGCCCCGGGGCGCAGGAGGGTGCGATAACCTAGCAGCTCCCTAGAGAAGTCACACGGAGCAGACTCTCACCAACCCAGCACTCTTCCGTGCTGCGATGCGTTCGCTGGTCACCTCCTGGCTCAGGGCCCCAGCCCGACCGCCCGACCGCCCGCGCGCCACGCCCCTGGAGCCGCCCCCTAGGCCTCACCCATCTTTTCGCGGCTACGCAGGCCTCCGCGCTCGCAAGGCGGGGGGCGCGCGGCTCCAGGCCAAGGTGAACGCGCCCTGCGGGCACTACCACTGTCTGGAAGCCGAGCGGCAGCCGGGTACTTCTCTCCGCTGCCTCAGGTTCGCCTTGGTTATTAGTTCTCCGAAGGACGTGAGGGCTGGGCGCGTGAGTGGGGTCTTTTTCAAAAATTTGTGTCCCCTTCTTCACAGGCAGAAAACGAGAGAAGTGCTGCTTCTTCTGATTTTGAAAATGAAAATGTTTTATAACAAAAAAAGAAAAAAGTAATGCCAAGGTTCTTTATAGCATATAAATTTAGAGATGACCAGGTATTTTTTTTTCTTGATGAAACTTGCTTACTAAATTTAGAATTTAAAAGCTCATTACATTCCTGTGTATTTTCACATAAAAAACTAATATTAAATGTCTAACAATCCACAACGCAATGTGGTGACTAAAATATAATATCGACTAAACGTTTCGTCACCAAAAGGATTTATTCGAGAAAAGGAACCCAAGCATTCAGACCTGGCAAGCTACCTGCACACTCCAGCCAAGATGGAGGGGTAATTATACAATGGAAAAGGAAATTAATGCAAGGGGAAGCTAGAAACTTAGAGCTTTACTGTAAAGAGTTCTTCCTGTAGGGTTCTTGTGGTTATGCAGCGCTTGAGAACTTCCAGGAGCCCAAGCTTCTCCCATAGACCTTCCCAGCTGATTCTGTTTGCTTAAAGTTCCAGTTCGTCTTTATAGGGTGCCAAGTAGTAACCTCCTGTCTCCCGCTCTTAAAACACATAGCATTACCATTTATAAAAGTTGACAGTCTCTTTCCTAGCAAGAGGAATGTCGTGTATGTGTCTTCTTCATTGGATTTTTTATCTCCTGAAGAGCAAAACAGAATCTTACTCATCTTCATAACATTCGTCAATTCAAAGCACGTGTAAATGAAGGAACTAACCACACATAGTTCTTGTCCACCGTGACCTGCTGGGGCTGTAGGGTAAAGCTGAGACCTTGCGAGTAGTTGGATTTCCCAGTAACTGAAGCTTGCATGTTGGATATCATTCTAATAAAAGAAGGTCATTGCTTGGGTAGATATGTGAATGCAGAGGGCAGGGCTGAGCTGGCCAGGAGGAACCACTGAGTCTCGGAGGCTCACTTTCTTGGGCTTTGGACTTGATGAAGTTAGATGGGGTGGGGGTGGGAGCGTCCTGCTTAGATATGTCCATTCAGCACAGGAAGACAGTGCTCCATAAGAGGAGCTAATAATAATAACAATAATAATAATAATAAGTGGAGCTAATGAAATATTCCTGGGGGAAGGTAATTCTTGCCCCTTTCCCAAGGAGATTCCTCCTCCAATGACAATCTTGGAACGTGTTGCTTTAATTTTATTGAAGAAAGTAATCTTGTGTGCAAGACATATGACAAGGGGAACACATGAATGAATTCCTTTTAAACTGTGGTTTATATTTTTATCTTGGAAACAAAAGTACAAACCCAAAATATCTTCTGCAAATATACCCCGGATTTGCATTTTGGTCAGAATTTGAAAAGAAGTAACTGAAATGTGTTGTTTCCAACTTGTTTATCCAGATGACCTTTTTTACTAAAAGACAAAATATTTTTAAATTCCTTAAATAAAGCCATTCTGAAAAATATGCTATGAAAACTCTCATAAATTAAATTCATAAATTTTATTAATTCGATGTTTGAAAATAAGCCTGTCACTCCTTTCCACTAGACTACACATGTTTCCTCTATCCTCACTTGACCAGTTTTTTTTTTTTCTTAATGGGCTTACGTCATGGACATTTTAAGTTTATTTTTAATTATCAATACTTAGTATGCCTATAAGAATATTCTCTTTAATTTCTAAAGGGATGATCAAATTTGCTTGCTTTTGAGTTATCTACTCATGTAATTCAACATTTATATTTTAAAACAGGAAAAGAAAAAAATGCACATCCTATGACCCAGTTCTACTCAACGGTTGTATTGTCTAATGCAGTAGGCACCACCACATGTGACTATTGAGCCCATGAAATGTGTCTAGACTGCGTTTAAGTCTGTGTAGTAAATGTAAAATGCACAGATTTTGAAGAGTTAGTATTAAAAAAAATTTTTAATATCATTTAAATTTATTTTTAAACATCGATTACAGTTGAAATGGTAATATTTTGGATATACCGATTTAAGTAATATTAACATTTTTTAAATTAAAAATTAAAAAAGTGAAAAGGTGAATTAGATTTGTTATTAGCATAATAGTTGGAACTTTGAATTTATGTTGCTGTTAAAAAAAAGAAACACAGCCAAAATGGAGTCCCTTTTGTTAAGCCAAGTCACCAAACCAAAGCTTAATAACTAACCTAATTGCAGTTTCGGCCTCTTCCAAAAGTGGAATTTTAAACCAATCTCTCTGGAATTTCCTGGTGAAATAGTGCAGATAAGACCCCCTGTTTGCTAAGACCCACTGCCTTCCCCTGAGAGGTGTCCTTACCTGAAATAATCCACTCTTTTAACTTCTTAGTCCCACAATCTTTCTGCCTATTAAGAACTTACTATTTTGTATAACTCATGAAGTTTCCTTCTGGTTGCTGGGTGGGATACTTCCCAAATCATGAATGACTTAAAGCTAGTTAGGTTTTCAAATTTACTCTGTTGAATTCTGTTCTTTAACATTGTCAAAGCAATGCTAATTCTGTTCTCTAACACAATTTGTCCGGTATTGTACTTCAGATATATTATGAGCATCGATGGATTAATATGATCGTCTAACTTTAATGTGTAATATTGTTTTGATAGGAAAATTAATTTCAAGATCCAAACAGCAGATTTATAAAGTAACTTTTAGAATGTATTTTTTTGTCAGTTGGTTGCTGCATGTAGCCCATAAATGTAATCTACATATTTCTAATTACCACAATAACATACATATACCCATCATAATTCTATACAGGTGGTTCCGAAGGTATTTCTGGGTTCCTTAGGTGTGTCAGAGTCCAGTCAGGAAACAGAAATCATAGCAGTTATTTCTTACAGAGAATTTAAGGAATTGATTAAACAGGCAATGGAGGGTTGAAAACACAAGGGAAACATTGCAATGATGGAGAGATAGTAACTGCAGGAAGCAGCTGCCACGGAGAGATCTGGGGAGGTATACAGATTATCAGAAACTAAGAGCAGGAAGAGGGCCCTAGGGGGCTAAGACTCAGACCTCCAAGGAAGGGATGGTAGTATTTCTGAAGGTGAATGTTGAAGGTTGCTCGATCTGAGAAGGCAGATTAAAAACTAGAAATTGGAACCAACTTTGTAACCATGCATATCTTCACTTCTTTAAAATGACTTTTCCTTTTTTCTTTCTCCTTGATTCAAACTGGCCTTGGGCTCACTTACTTCTTTTCTTTCCTATTCCTTCTGCATACTGCACGACTACTGTCTTAATTATTAAACCCCTAGATCAGCATCAAAAAATCATAGGAACAGAACCTCAGGTCTTTTGACCATGGAATCAGAGTTTTAGTCAAACTAAAAATAACGTCTTGCAGCCCAACATCCATAAAGGTGAAATGACCCTACTAGCATTCCCTTGAAACTAGTCAGAATGATGCCATGACTAACATTAGGACCTGATGCAATCATCAACTGCCTCCTACCCTAGCCCTGACCAATCAGTTGAGCCAAGAACCCTTAGTGCCTAATGAGTTTTCCCCTATATAACCTATCCCTAGAGGCCATGGGGAACCAGATGTTGGAGCTGCTTACTCATCTGTGTCTGCAAGCTTGGTGCCATGTCCTTAAATAAATCTCTGCTTTCTTTGCTGCAAACTCCTGTCTATGTCTCTTTTGGCTTTGATCCATGCAGGCAAAATGAAACCCCTGAGTTCAGTATTAACTTCGGCAGTCATGGAAAAAAATCACTGCTGGGTGACACTGGCAGTTACAGCAAGCTAATATCAAGAAGCAAATCCCTCTCTTTTCTCCAGGCTTCCAGTCTCCTCAAGCACACCTATTAGCAAAACCTTACAGGAAACATCGTTTGCCATGCCACAGCCACAGCGTTCTGAACAGAGTACAGAAGGATGGATTTCATCTGCAAGATACACCTTAATAAGCACAAGGAGTAAACTCATGATTACAAATATCAACTATCTGAATATTGTAGATGTAGGGAATATTATAGATGTAGGGAAGTGCTGATAAACATAGCTATTATAATGGTAATTAATACAATTATACCTTTTTTTAAGCATCATTATAAAACTGTGGTTAAAACTACAACACAAATAAGGAGACGATGTTGACCCAACCCCTGTGCTCTCAGAAGACAGTGAGAGATAAACCCCACACCCACAGTGTTGTATGTTCCAGGAAACAGCTTACCTCGAAGAACTACCACCTTTGCTCAAAGGACTTAGATAGGATTTACAGAGAACTTCCCTGTTTACCTGTGAGGAGGCCAGACACAGACCATCCAAATTCTCTTCTTCATCTGGTAAATGATTAGCTGAGCTGTTTGTTCCCACTGACCAATCTGTACAAAATACTTGCTCGCTTTACTTGATCAGACTTATTCAGGCTTCCCTCCTTCCCCAAGACTTGAGTTTTTGTCCCCTCAGCCTAAATCAGCATCAAGATGCAGAATAAATCTCTAAAGGTTCCTTCCCAGCTGATCCCCATTCCTGACCAATTGTCCATCATGCCACTTGCACATCCTACTCCCTGAGACCAGTTCTTATGAGCTTTGTGGACTCCTCCCTATAAAAGAAAAACACTTTTCTTTTTGACCTTTCAAAAGCTTGCAGATCTTACAATTGAAGCATTCTCCCGATTATAATCCCTCCTCCCCTAGTTCAATAAGTTCCTTTCCTGATTGCAATAATCCTTTTGAACAAGTCTTCCCTGTACCTAAGTCCAGATTTGATTTTTATTTGACAGTTTAATGGTGCTTTGACTTGTCTCAAGATTAGACCTCACCTAGGGATCTCTACTTTCCCTACACAGGTAATGGTGCCACATTCAGCAATCCTTTGGTAAATCCAGGTCTCAAACGAATGCTCTGGACATCTTGTCTGTTGAAGAGTTACTTTAATTTTTTTCTGGTAAAGAGAGAACCTTTTCCATCAAAGATTCTTTGGCCCTCCTGTGAGACCTCTTCTGTTTTCCGTAGGTTCCCCAACACAGGGATTGGGCCAGGGAATTAATCAAGTGGGACTCTTTCCCAGCAACTTCAAAGTTTATTTCTTTGGGTTAACTGTCTGCTAATCATACAGATAACTCTTACCCTATCAAGTACCCCCTCTCCTCTCCCTGACTGCATGCCAATATGTCACTAGTTTAGTTTGATATTGTCAAGACTTGGCAATATTTACTAAAGTTAATTCAAACCTTCAAAGGCCTCTTTGGGAAAGTTGGGATCTTCCCAGACTGGCTCATCTGAGACCTCTCCCATCCCACTATCTCCATTTCTCCTTTTTATCACCTTAATCTTCTTGTCAGCTGCCTTGAATCCTTTGATATGTCCCTTTTCAACACCTAGACTGACTCCATCTCCTTATCCTACCCTTCCCTTATCCTACCCTTCCCTACCCACTCCAGCCCCTTGGGATTTAGGCCCTTTCTATTATGCTTACCTCTTCTTCACCCCTTTGGTGAAGGAAGGATCTTCTGCTCTAAATAGTACAAGATGGCCAAACACATGACACTTGATACTGGATAGATGAGACTGATAACAAACAGTTTATTAGTCACATAGACGCACAGCATGGGAGAGGAACACACTGCATGCCTTCAGAGTCACATGAGGGTTACACTCAAGGGCAGAGTGAATAGCAGAGACTGTAGGAGGCATGCTTTGTAGAAATATGTGATGGCTTGTTTAAATAATTTTGTGGATGGCAGGGGAGTAAAATTGTTTAGATTGAGGATCAAAAGCGTTGCATTTGATCTGACTGATGGGAACTAGCTGAGGTAGGGGGGCATTCCCAATAAGTGGGGGCATCTCTGGCAAGAGCAGGCAAACTCACCATTAGCCTCTGGGACACTGTGAAGATCAAAGATATCAAGACAGCACTTGAAATTTCAGACCTTACAATATACCGTTCCACTATCAGTGGCTCTTGAGAGGCTCTGGGACCCTAACAACCACTTGAGCCTGAAAAAGGTCATTGGAAACACAACAGATATTTTAGGATATATTAACCACTCACAGACTTTGGAAACACAGGGATGGCCACTAGATCTTTCTTCAGTCCCTTGCCTAAAATATAGTCCACATACTCCATAAGGTTACACGTCAGGACAGAGGAAATCTTAGGGCCTGTTCCACAAATATTGGTAGAGATGCTTATGACTCATATTGAACAAGTAACCACCTACCAAACATACAATCCTGGTAAAGACAAAAAGATGGAAAAAGGATCCACAAGCTAGCTCTGTTAGGTAACCAATGAGTTGAGATGTTAAAGTTGAAGTTATAAACTCTTATTCATGCTTGTCTTTATGTTTATGTACATATGCCTGTATGTGTAGATGTATTACGTATTTTCCTACCTCCCAATGGTATGACCAAATTAGGTTATAAAATTCCTTTTTAAAGTTTCTCAATTCCGACCGACTTGGAGATAAATGCTTATATAAATTAAATATTTGTATAATTCCCAGAAATTAAGGAAATTGAACTTCTAATACTTTCAAAGGTATTCTCATAGAAACTATCCTAAATAATTTTTCAATTCATGTTCACATAATTTACTTAAATCTTTGGCAAATGAGACTAGTATAATAATATTGATTTAATGAAAACAGCTACACCTTCTGTGTTACTAGCACTAAGTATAAAACAAACATACGTTTTTATTTTATTTGGGTATGTTCTTCCTATGTTTAGGCAGGATTACTGATCAATAAGCTAGTGTTACATCTACTATATATGTTTAACATTATAAAAATGTAAATTTGAGTTTAACCAAATTAAATCATTATCTGGACAATAATTTCCACAATAATTATATCTTGTAGCATGTCAGCTTGAAAATAGTTTCAAAGACCTTTTAGGTATCTTAAAATCTTAGACTTATGCTAAATTAAATTAACTAATAGATATTCACTGAATTTATAGATCATTTCTAAGTAATACAGAATTCTCAAACATAATTTCATGTAAACTTAAAATCTTTTGCCTATTTTGTGGTATGGAGAGATTAAATAATATATTTTTCTCTGTTAATGTATGCATGCATTGCTACATTGAGTAGTTGTATAAGGAAATATATGACTATAAAAAAGATAAGATGTATTTTCTCAAGTGTGGCTACTCTGCTGCAATATGCTGGTCTATGACAGTTCACAGTTATCTAACTCATAGTTTTCTCTGGGAGTATATCAGTTTGATAGAGCTACCATAACAAAATACCAGAGACTTAAATGACAGAATTTTATTTTCTCACAATTCTGGAGGGTAGAAGTCTAAGATCAAGGTGTTAGCAGGGTTGGCTTCTTCTAAGACCTCTCTGCTAGGCTTGTAGATGATTATCTTCTCCCTATATCTTCACTTAGTTTTCCCTCTGTGTGTGTACCCTATTTTCCTCTTCTTATTAGTCATATTAGATTAGGGCCCACCCTAATGACCTCATTTAACTTAATTACCTTTTTAAAAACCCTATCTCCAAATACAGTCACATTCTGAGATACTGGAGGTTAGGACTTCAGCATATGAATTTTAGAATGCAACTCAGCCCATAACCATGGGTGAAACTCCATTTGGAGAAATAATGCCCAAAAGGAACAACTTGGTATGCAAGGATTGCAGTTTCAGTCTCTTCCAAAAGTGCAGAATTTTATTGTATGTGTAGGGGAGGAAAATAATTTCCTTTCCACCTTTCTAGTTTCTCGGCTGAGACACCCCTGTAAACAAAGATTAACAAGAAAAAAACAAACAGAGGTTTAATAACATGTATACTTCCTGCATATGTGAGAGAAAAATTGAATAACTCCCTGAAATGGCTCAAGCCACCACCTTAAATACCATCTCCAACTAAAAATAAAAGAAAGACATAGGGGCGGGGTGGGAGGGGTGCAGTTAGGAAAAGCTGACAGGTAAAGCACAGTGAACAAGGTTATAGTTGTTATGCAGTGTCTTCTCCAATGATAAGAATTTCTAGAGTTTTAGTCACCCTTTCTTCCTGGTACAGAGACGACTTCCTTACAAATGGAGATTTCTCTTATACATCTCTTAAAAGTCTTACGAAAAGGCAACTTCTACTCAGTGTTAACAGCTTCTCTCACGTTTGCTATTTCTTAAAAGTAACCAGTTCAAGGTAACCCTTATGCCAAACCGGTATATTTGGAGAGGAAACGTTCTGCTCTCCTTCATATGTAAACTGTGCCTCCACAAAGTTGGTGTTTTAAAAACATCTGTTTCAAAAGACTGTAAGGGGCAAACAGAAAGGAGAGAGCAGATGTTGGGCAGGATCTTGAGTTTGCAGTGATGATGAGCTCTCAAGGAGAGCAGAGCTCTAGGCTTCCGCAAATATGCCTGGACTTCGGTATTTCCTATCCAGAAGCTGCCTGGAAAGGAACAGCAAGTGCAGTGATGACACTAAATGCACCTTTTTGAGAGTGAGAGGGCTTAGGAGAAATTGTGGAGAATTTTTACAATTCTGAGGCACTGACAGAGAGCCAAGGCAGGAGGAAGGCTTGGAGAGTGTGGAAGAGAAACAAATTAACACTGTGTCCCCAAAACCAGGGAGAGTGGGTTCACCTGTTAAAGGATACAGAAGAACCAAGCAGACTCACAAAGTAGTTCAAGCTGAGCACTAAAGTTCTCATCCTAAATGAACACAAACGTTCCAGATAAGAAAAATTGTTTAATACGGACTTTCAAGTGTAGGACTTTGAATGCGACAGAGGCGCCCTCTGGTGATAGAAGCCAAAAGCAAACGTGTAAACAAAATAGTTGAGAAACTTGATAAAAAACAGCTCTAGATTTTTATAGACATTAGATGTGAAAAGTAAATATAATTAACAAATAAAAAGTAAATATAATATAATTAATTTGTACCATGAGAAAATCCACTACCATTAGCTAGTGGATTTTATTTTATTCTAAAATAAAGATAATAGATAAACTTATGTGATAGGCTTCCATTTCCATTGAAGAGGAAGTAATAGGGATCAAATTTATCTTCTGTTAATAATTAGACAATAGGCCCAAAATGCAGTTGCTAATGCTAAGTCCAACATCACCAAACCAAGACTTAATTACAATTTTGGCTCTCACAAAAGTGGAATCTTAAACAAGTGTCGGGTCGGGAAAATTTTCCTTCTACCCCTCTTGGTTCGTTGGCTGGTCTAATCATCAAATTGACATAAGACAAACTAACAGAAAAAAGAAATTTTAATTCCATACATGGGAGAACTCCACAAAAATATGAGAACCCAAAGGCAGCCAGGTAATTGAAGCTTATATAACATCCTGAGCTAAGGAAAGGGGGTAGGACTCTGGGGATATAGAAAGGAAGAAGGGTATTCATGGTGGGGAGAGTAGATGTTTGGAAAACAAGGTTGACCTGTCATGTAGGTAAGTTTCTTAGGTAACTAAGTATCTGTGGTAAAAGCTCTCTTCCTGAAACAGGCCCTTTTTTAAAGTAGAATTAGGCAGTTGAGGAGGAGGTAAAGAGCTTTTCCTGAATCTACTGGGTTTTCATTGCCTTTAGTTCAAATAGCCCTGATGCCAAAGAGACATATTTTATGGTAGTAAATTTATTCCCTTTCACTAGTTGATGGGAATTGCCTGATCAGAATTAGGTAATCCATCTGATAGACCCCTACTATCCCCTAAAGGAAAACAACCTTGCAATAACTAATCCACTCCTTTCCTATTACAACTTTCTTGTTCCTGCTCCCTTCTATCTATAAAAGTCTTTCATCTGATACAGCTTTTTGGAGCCACTTCCTATCTGCCAGATTGGATGCCTGATTCATAAAATAAAAGCCAGTAAGATTTTAAAATTGTATTCAGTTAAATTTTGTGTTTTAGTACTTTTCATCTGAAACAAATAAGAAATCCTACAAAATATGTTAAAACTCTTTCTGAAATTGTTTTTTTTTTTTTGCAATTAAACATCATGCAACACAGAACAGTGATCTCTGAAAAATGGGAAACAAATGAGGTGAGCTTTATGATTGCCCTGGGAGATGTTTATAGTCTGCAGCTCAGAGTAGGGCTCGCCAGCCTCTTTGAGGTGTAGAAACAGAGCTGGAAGTCCAAAGAGGCCAAGGTAGCTAGACTCTATAGGGTAGAATACTAGAAAGGAGGAGACAGACAGCATGCAGAGAGAGCTCCGAAGATCTGCAGAGGGAGCTCTTCAAGCCTTTGGCTATAAAACCTGTTTTTCTGAGGAAATTATCTGAAGACATTAAAATTGGTAAAGATTTTGCTTACCTTGGTTCAGTCATCAATTAGAAAGGATATTGTAGCCAAGAAATCAAGAGAAGGCTGAGACTTGGAAAGGCAGAAATAAAAGAATTTGGAAAGATCACTGAGAAGAAAGACGTGTTGTTAGAGACCAAGGCTAAGATCATCCACACCTCATATTCTCAATTACTATATGTGGATACAAAATTTGGACAACTAAGAAGGCTGATAGGAAAAATATTGATTCATTTGAAATATGGTCTTGAAGGAGAGAGCTCTACAGATACCCTGGAACACCAGAAAGATGAACAAGTGGGTCCCAGAGCAAATTAAGCTTGAAACATCACTGGAGACAAAAATGACAAAACTGAAATTGTCTTACTTCTGGCACATCATGAGAAGGTGGATTCTTGAGAAAAGATAATAATGCTGGGGGAAATAGAAGGCAGAAGGAAAAGAGGATGACTAAGTATGAGGTGGATTGATTCCATACAAAGATGCCATAGGTGTGAGTCTACAGGAGTTGAGCAGGGCTGTTGGGGACAGGACATTGTGGACGTTACTCATTCACGGGGTTGCCAGAAGTTGGGCCAAGTCAATGACACATAACACACCCACCTGAGGCCGTGAAAGAACCCCATGAAAGGAGGAGAGGAAACAATCTCACATTTCAGAAAGAGCTGAGAACAGTGCCTGTTCCCACCAGCCAGAGTGGAAATTCTTATAATTCAAGAGACATAAAGTACACGGTGGACAAAATGTCCCTAGACTTAAGGTTTCTCTGGTCTGGCATTGCAGAGCATAAAAGGATCAAACAATTTCCAAATAGCTCATCTATGTTCCCAAAAAAGGTCAAGAATATTTATAGGACTAAAAATATAACCAGCACCCAACAAAGCAAAATTCACAATATCTGTCATCCAATCAAAATTTGTCAGGCATACAAAGAAGTCAAATAACATGACCCATAATAAAGAGGGGGAGGGAATCAATCAATAGAAATAAATCTTTTAAAATGGTGAGTAGAAGGATATTAAAACAGTTATTATAACTATATTCCACGAAGGTAGAAACAAAGATTGAGCATGTTTAGTACAAACATGGATAACCTAAAACAGGGCTTCTGGAGATCGAAAATATCTGAGATGAATAAATACACTAGCTAAAACTAACGGCAGCTTAGAGAGAGAAGAAAAGATTAGTGTACTTGAAGACACAGCAATAGAAACTCTAACAGTGATAGAAAATCAATCAGAGAAAAAAGACTGAAAAAAATAAATGAAGCATCAGTCAGCTGTGGGACCACTTAGAAGTGACATAATGTATGTGTAAGTGGTCTATTAACCATTCTATTTCTAACTCTTTTTCTACTGAGTCCATTTTAACTATTTCTCATCACTCACAAACTATTAAAACACACACACATACACAACTACTCTTAAAGGTCTTCAACAACTCAGCTCAGTGAAAACTTCATATAACTCTGTCCTTCTGTCAAATCATTTTCACAATTTCCCAGCAACATGTAACACTGCTACCTAATCCTTCGATTCTAATTCTCATTTGCTACCCTCATTTTTTGAAGTCGATAAATTCCCTGCCTTCCTCAAAACTATTTTCTCACTATTCTAACTCCTGTCTATGAATTTTGAATACCCGCTATGGCTCTATGTCATAAAGTCACAAAATGCCAGGGTTGGCAGAGACGTTAGACACTATCTAGTCCGACCCACTCATTGTTGAATTGATTCATGCATACATTTTTATCATGTAGTTGTCCAGCTTCTCTATGAACACAATCCATGATGCATACTTCTCCATCTTTATTCCACCTTTAGTAGCTCTAATCTTAACACTCATCTTTCTCATATTAAACTGAAACAGGTTCTCTGTAACCTCTGCCAAATGGTCTGGTCTCAAGCTCTTATCCTCCCTTTGTTTCCACTCTCATCTAGATCCCTTAACCCCTCAAGCACGGAATACTTTAATAGTTTGATGATCTCCATTGTAATTCTCTCTTGCAATTCACTCAATGTGTAACAATTCTTACCTGATTAATCTTAGAACACAGTTTTGATCTTGTTTTATCTTTCTTCTACTTAAGAACTTATAAGGGCTCCCTTAATTTTTTTCCTATCAAGAAATTTAATATTTTTTTCAATGTATTCTTTTTCTGAAAGCCATTCATGCACAGATACAGAATCAAAATCCGTAAAAGGGTATCTCCATTCCTCCACTTTTCCTTCAGAGACAACTACCATTGAAAGTTCTGAGGGGATTGCCCACCTTTCCTCCACCCCCAGCCCCTTGGCATCTTTTCAGAGATGTTCTGAGCATTTTATTAAATGTGTATCCTTTGCCTGCCTCTAAAGATATATATCACTGATCAGCTTCTCCCTTGAATCACACAGGAACAATTTAGCCATGCCTATCTAGAATATGTGTTCTTTACCTTGCTTTTTTTCACTTATCATATTTTGGAAATCACATCAGTTTATAGAAAGCTTCGTTTTTGTTGTTTTTCAAAGTCTGCACAGCACGGAGGATTACTACAAGATTTAAATAGATCCGTAATGGACATTTAGGTTGTTTGCAGTTTTTTGCTATCACAAACAATGCTGCAGTGTATGAAACGTATGTGTAGAAAGAATTGCCAAAAGTGGCACTGCTGGATTAAAATGTGCATATAAAAAGTTGATATTGCCCTCTGTGTGGTTTCCTTCAAGGGGGACGGTGATTGGCAAAAGATACTATCAGACACAGGCAAAGGAAACAAGCTCCTTAAACCTAGGTAAAAAGACACAAGAGTTTAAACTCTAGGAAGACCACACGGGACTGGAGATTCAGCAGCCGCCGCTGCCAGATATAAACTTCCCTGGACACTGAATTTGAAGTGAGGATCCGATATATCAGGTCTTTCAAAAATTTCCCTTGCTGTTCTCATGAGAAGATTCACCTTCCCTCCTCAGGTTCTTTGTATATTTTGAAGACCCCAGTTGTGTGCTTGCTGAGTGAGGAGGTCAGTTTCACAGGGTAAATTTCCTAGGCGGATGATCCCCTTAGAAGGCCCAAGCCTTAGGCTTCACAGCCCAAGCCTTAGGCTTCACAATGGTATGCCTCCCATATAGAAATTGCACAAGGTTACACTCTCACCGACAACAGATGACTGCCTGTTTCCCCACATACTCGCCTACAGAGCAAAGCGTCAAAGTTTTTACCTTTGCCAATTCTGATAGGCAAAAACTGAAATACGTGGTTTAAAATGAACATTTCTGTCATGTGTAAGATTGCACATCTTTTCATAGTATAATAATAAAAGACATATGTCTCTATTCCTAGCAAGCCCGGCTCTTCCACTTGGGCATTTGATCTCCATCCTTCTGTCATTGCCCAGCAATTCTCTCTTCTGCGACATTAATATTCTCTACTGAATCCTTCTTATCGGCATGCAAAAATGTATTTCCCCTTCTTTTAAAAATCTTTTCTGGAGCTCCTTCATCCTTTAGCCACTGCCCTAATCCATAGTCTCATTCTCTCTCTCTCCACCCCCCCCATCTCTCTCTCTCTCTCTCTCTCTCTCTCTCTCTCTCTCACACACACACACACACACACACACACACACACACACACACACACACACACACACAAACGCACACAGCAAAACTTGGCAATCTTTTTTCTGAAAAGGGCCAGATACTAAGTATTGTAAGCATTGTGGGCTATAGGGTCTCTGTCACAGGGTGGCAGCAGCCACAGACAATACATAAGTGAACAGGCATGGCCATCATTTGCCTTAGTTTACTGACCCCTGCTTTACAGAAAGCTGGCCATCATTTCACTCTTGCAGTGATCAGTCAGGGCATTGCTGCAGCTGGTCCTGTGCCCAGTACTTTGCAGGTATCTAGCTAGCATCCCCAGAACAGTGCAGAGAGTCCCAGGGGATAAAAATCTCCTGTGAGTACAGCAAAGGGAATTTCTGGAACAATCTGATTGTGGCAAAAGAATTGTCTGTATCTGCTGCCTCCAAATTCTGTTAAACCTTCTCTAATTTAGTGCTTCTTGCTGTGCCCCTGGGGAAACTGCTCTTGTCAAATTCAGCTCCACGGTACTACATCCAGGAGGCATTTATCTGAATTCATCTTGTCATCTCAGCAACATTTCAGACAAATAATCACTCTCTGTCCTTGAAACCTTGTCTTCAACTGGGGGCTGAATCCTCTCTGTTTTTCTCTTGTCACTCCTTCTAAGCCTGCTGCTCTCCTCCTCATCGCCAGTCTCAAGGCCACAAAGCCTCAAGACTCAGGCCTCAGATCTTATCCCTTTTCTGTCTACACTCCTTCCTGTGACCTCATCCAGCCTTATGCTGTTGAATACATCTATATGTAACATCTATACTTAACATTGATATTAATCCAATTTTTATCTCTAGTCTGGACCTCTCTTCTGCACTCCAGATTCAAATTTTCAATTGCCTGGTTGGCATCTCTTGGATGTCAGATATGTCCAATATGCAGCCCCTACCTAATCCTCTCCTGCAGCCTGCTTCTCCTACTCGCCTCTCCCTCACAAGTGCATCATCTAGTTTCTCAGGCCAAAAACGTTTGGAGTCAGCCCTGTCTTGCTTCTCTCTCACACTCAGCATATACAATTTGTCAACAAATGCTTGCTCTATTTCCTATATGCAATTTATGATCCCTTCCACCTACCTCCATTGCTGCCACCTTGATCCAAGCCACCACCTTCTCCTAAAAGCCTCCTACCTCCTCTCATGTGTCCCATGAGCCATTCTCTGCCCAGCAATGAGTCATTATTTTAAGATGTAGGTCAGAGCTTTCAACTCAGGGTAAATGCCACAGTCTCTCTGACCTTATCTCCTATAATTCCCCCCTCACTTAGTCATCTCCAGACACACAGTCTTCCTTGCTCCTGCTGGACCATACCAGGCACACTTTCATTTCTGGGGTTTTGCACTTATTGCCCCTCTGCCTAGAAGACTCCTCCCCCAGGTACCAGACTGGGCTCAAATATAACTTGGCAATGTTACCTTGAATGAGAACCCCATGTAAAATGACAACCTTTCTCTCCAATTCTTCCTGTCCCCTTCTCACTGTTTTATTCTTCCACAATAACCTGTACACCATCCAAAATATGTAACAATAGTATATTTTACTTAATTAAAACAAACAAACAAACAAACAAAACTCTGCTCCCCTTCCCATAAATAGAAAGCTTCTTGTGAGGGCAGAGGTTGCTTTAAATCTGTCTTGTTCTTGGTATATCCCCAACGTCCATAGAATTGCTTGACTCAAAGTAGGAACTCAGTAATATTCGTTGAATGAATAAGGAAGGGGGGTAATGAATGAAGGAACACTTTGTATTTACCACAAATATAATGAATTTAAGCAACACAAATTTATTACAGTTCTGGAGGTCGAAAGTCTGACATAGGGTTAACTGGCCTAAATTCAAGGTGCTGGCAGGGCTGCACCCCTTTCTGGAGGCTCTAGGGGAGAATCCATTTCCTTGCCTCTTCTGGCTTCTCAAAGCTGCCTGCATTCCTTAACCTGTGGCCCCTTCCTCCATCTTCAGCCTAGTAGTGGTTAGTCGAGGCCTTCACATCAAAGCACTCTGTCTTCCTGTCTCCCTCTTTGCCTCTACCTTCTACTTTCAAGGACCATGTGATGTCACTGGGCCCAGACAGATATACAAGGGTGACATCCCAACCTTAAAGTCAGCTGATTAACAACCTTAATTCCATCTGCTATCTTAATTTCCCTTAGCCATGTAATGTAATGCAGCGGTCCCCAACCTTTTTTGGCACCAGGAACCAGAGCTCCTATGAGAATCTATTGACTGAGGATCTGAGGTGGAGCTAAGGCAATGATGCTGGTGCTGGGAGATGCTGCAAAGATGAAGCTTTGCTTGCTGGCCTGCCTCTCACCCCTGCTGTGCAGCCTGGTTCCTAACAGGCCATCGACTGATACTGGTCTGCAGCCAAGGCGCTGGGGCCCCCTGATGTAATGTATGAATCGGTTGCAGGGATTAGGATGTGGGTATCTCTAGGGACTGGATATTATTCTGCTCACCACACATGGGAATCCTTAGGAATTGCTCCAGAGGCAGAGCCCCACCCAAACTGACTACGATCCCAGCAGATTAATGTCACTGAGGCAGCAGCTTTGTGAAGGAGGCTCTCCTGGCAGAGCAGGGTCCCCTCCACTGCCTTCTGTGGACAGTGCTTTCAGCTCTGGACCTACAGCATCTCTCAAGGGTCACTCAATTGAAACTCCTTCTCAGAGAGCTGTAAACAGACAAGATGCCAGTAAATGCTTCCACGACAAGGTATGTGTAATAAAGGTTCCTCTCCCACAGCAATCACATTTTTAAAGAGTTTTTTTTCAGATGTAAGTCACAGAAAATATGTGGTTTATACAATTAAGGGTTTCTCTCACAAAACAAGACTTCTGGAGGGTAGCAGTTTCTGGCACTAGGTCAAGGACTTAATGATGTCAGCACCAGTGTCTCTGCAGTCGTATTTGCTGGACCATATAATCAGAAAGGGACTGTTGCACCGCAGCATCGTATCCGTTTTCTAGGCAAGAAAGGCAGACAGAGCAAGGATAGCACTGCTAGTCACGTCTCTTTCCAGAAAAAGAAACCCAGTCTGCTCCCCACACACATGCACAGACTTCCCTTAATGTCTCGATGGCCAGAACTGGTCAGATGGACACTCTTAGCTTCAAGAAAGTCTGGGGTGAATGAGAGTATGGACTATATTATCGCAATTGATTTAGACCAATCATGATCCAATGTCTGTGGAGGGGCATATTGCTGCCACAAACAGAATTTCCCTTTGGTTGCACAGGGGTGTCAGGCTTGGTAAATAAATATATAGGATGTCTAGCTAAATTTGATTTTCTCACAAACAACAAATACATTTTTTTACCCTAACTATGTAATATTTAGGATATATTTATATTAAAAATTATTCACTGTTTATTTGAAATCTAAATTAAACTGGGCATCCTGTGCATTATATGGCAATCCTAAGTTAACTTCGTCAGTCAATTAACCAGCAAAAGTTTAAAAATATGAAATATAAATGTAAAACATTAATTTTTAGAATAAAAACTCTGTCCCTGTCAACACTTTTCCTCTCATTTTTTTCCCACTGTAATTTTTTGTTCATATGTTTAGCATATAAACCATAGAAATTTATTTCTCATAGTTCTGGAGGTTGGAAATATGAGATCAAGATGTTGGCATGGTCAGGTAAGGGTCCCTTTCTGGGTTTCAGACTTCTAGTGGTACACTCATAAGGCAGAAGAGGCCCTCCCACTGTAATTTAAATATTCTGTAACACCAGAACAGGGCTCTGTGGTCTGACAGTGCTTTGCTCTGAATTTTTTTGTCATTTATTTTGAGCCAGGGCTGTGAACAGAAGTATCTCCATAATCACAGAATATGAACTGCTATGGAGCAAGGTTAATGTATTTTGATGTTGATTCTAACCACATGTGAGCATTTTTCACAGCTCTGAATCAGATTCCATTACTAAACCAAAACCATATTATTAATTTTTTAAAAAGCATGATTACTCTACCTTTTCAGGTTTCAGGTTTCTCAGACATACAACCTTCATATTAATTTCATAATTCAGAAATTAATTCATGATGAATTAATATTCATGTTCCATTCATATTGTCTGTATCACTCATTAAGAGTCTCCAAACTCTTTTCGGTCCCAGGAAACCTCAAAGAATAATACATTTATTATGTCTTATGCCTTAATGGGAGCAGCAGCTGGTTAAAGGTGACACTTTCTATACACCTTTATTTAACAGCTCCTCTGTGGTCTTCTTCATGTGAGTCACATTTTCTCTTTATGTCTTAAATTTCCCATCTGTGAAACAGAGGGTTTGATGGAAATATAACTTATGTTATTTCACTTACTTTGAACAAAATAGTTATAGCGTTTTAGCATAGTGTGTGATTTTGTACACCATGTCATCCAGCAGTTCTCAAACTTGCTACATATTAGAATTACTTGGAGAATTTTTAAAAATACCAGTGCCTGGAGTCTGCACCAAAGATTCTGATTTAACTAGTGGAGGGTGTGACCTCAGTGCTGAAATTCTTTAAAGCTCCCCAGATGATTCTAATATGCAACAAAGTCTGACACCAGAGAACACTCCTCCCAGGTAGCTATAAACTGGCCTCTTTCTGATGTGCCATTTCTGGACCAAGTCCCTGAACAATACCCTAAGGGTACAGCCTTTATTTCCCAATAATCACCAGGAAGGAGGCAGTTCAGGGGACACAGGTTAGAACACAGATCTAAAAAAGACCCTGGAATCCAACTGGAACAAATTGGAAACCTGATACTATTGTAACCTGGGTCCCCAACCCCCCAAGGTGGAAAAATGTAAATTGATGCCACTCTCACTCAGCACGACCTCAATGGAGCCTGGAAACCGAGGAAGCTTTTGTTCATAGGCAAATAGACTTCAGCCTCAATATAACCCCTTCAGTTTCCTTGAAGATGGTATTAACTAGTAGGTGGGGTAAAGACTCTGAGAAACTTTTGAACTTGAACTGAACAGTTCTTAGATCCGAGAGAAGGTGTGGAGTCAGGAACAAGAAAAGAAAAACCTTACAAGAGCTGCCAAACCAAGAAGAGAGGTTTAGGAGAAGAGATATCTCAAGAGGTGGGGGAAGGGTAGGGGAAGGAGGATGTTAGTTTTTTAAAAGCGAAATCCTGATACAATCTTATACAGCCTCTCTCCTCCAGCTCCCCTCTGAAATCTTGAGTAAATTTTACATTCCTCACTAATGCACTAATCCTTGTTCGAAGAGGATTTCTTTTTTAATTATAGTTGGCATATGATGATATCTTAGTTTCAGTTGTACAGCATAGTGATTAGAGATCTATATAACTCACAAAGTGATCACCCCAATAAAGCTAGTACCCTTATGCCCCCTTACATATTTATTACAATATTATTGACTATGTTCCTTATACTATACTTTATATCTCCATGCTATTTTATAACTACCCAATTGTACTTCTTGATCCCTTTGCCCTTTTTCACCGACCCCCAAGTCCCCTCCCATCTAGTAACTCTCAGAATATTCTCTATATCTATGAATTTGTTTCCGTTTTTGTTATTGGTGTTGTTAATTTTGTTCTTTAGTTTCCACGTGTACATGAAATACATGGCATTTATTTTTCTCTATCTGACTTACTCCATTCAGCATGATACCCTCTAGGTTCATCATGCAATATATTTTTCCATCCCCTTACTTTTAGTCTGTGTGTGTCTTTTAATCTAAAGTAAGTCTCTCATAGGTAGCATATGTAAGGATCTTGTTTTCTTATCCATTCAGCCACCCTACCTTTTGAATGGAGTACTTAATTCTTTTCATTTGAAGTATTTGTTGATAGATATGTAGTTATTGCCATTCTTTATTCATATATATATATATTATCTCTTCTCTTCTTCTTCTTCTTCTTCTTCTTCTTCTTCTTCTTCTTCTTCTTCTTCTTCTTCTTCTTCTTCTTCTTTCTTCTTTCCTCTTCTTCTTCTTGAAGTTCCTCCAACATTCCCTATAATACTGGCTTGGTGGTGATGAGCTCCTTTAGCTTTTTCTTGTCTGGGAAGCTCTTTATCTGTCCTTCAATTCTAAATGATAGCTTTACTGGATAAAGTAATCTTGGTTGTATCCTGGGTTTTCATCACTTTGAATATGTTGTGCCAAGCACTTCTGTTCTGAGTTTTCATCACTTAGAATATTTTGTGCCAAGCTCTTCTGTTCTGCAAAGTTTCCTTTGAGAAATCAGCTTCCAGTCTTATAGGAGCTCCCTTGTAGGTAACTAACTGCTTTTCTCTTGCTGCTTTTAAGATTCTCTCTTTGTATTTAACCTTTGGCATTTTAATTATGACGTGTCTTGGCATTTTAACCTTTGGCATTTTAATTATGATGTGTGGGCCTCTTTGGGTTCATCTTTTTGGGGACTCTCTGAACTTCCTGGTGTTGTATGTCTATTTCCTTCACCAGATTAGGAAAGTTTTTCATCATTATTTCTTGAAATAGTTTTCGACTTCTTCCTCTCTCTCTTCTCCTTCTGGTACCCCTATGATATGAATGTTGTTACCTTGATGCTGTCGCATAGTCTCCTTAAATTATCCTCAGTTTTTTGGATTCTTTTTTTGTTGTTGTTGCTATTTTGATTGGGTGTCCTCCACTGCCCTATCCCCTATATCAGTGATTCAATCCTCCACTTCATTTACTCTGTTGATTCCCTATAATATGTTCTTCATCTCAGATATTGTATTCTTCATTTCTGACTGGTTTTCTTTTATAATTTCCATCTCCATTTTTGTGGGTTTTTTTTTTATCTCTTTGTTAAAGTTCTCACTGAGTTCATCTACTCTTCCCCTAAGTTCATTAATCATCCTTATAATCAATGTTTTGAATATATCTGGTAGATTGCTTGACTCCATTTTTCCTGGAGCTCTGTTCTGTTCTTTCATACTGGACATGCTTCTTTGTCTCCCCATTTTGACTGCCTTTCTGTATCTGTTTCTATGTACTAAGCAAAGCTCCTAAGTCTCCTGGTCTTATTAATGTGACTTTGTGTAGTAGGTGTCCAGTGGCACAGTCCTGAGAGGGGTTTAGCTACAGACCAAATTTAGCCCCAGGCTGTGCCCCTCCAGAGCCACCTGGTAAGAGTCAGCAAGCAGTCCACAGATGTTATGCTTATAGTTGCCTCAAGAGGGCATGCCAGAAGCCAAGGTCAGGTGCCACCAGTGCAGTTTGGAGCTGCTCAGCAAGGGGCACAGTGCAAGCTGAGGACACCACTAAATATATATGTCTTTGGTAGGGCCAGAAGTTGGGAGAGGTGGAGTTTCAGGACAGAAGAGGGTTGTTTTTGAAGACCCCTAAGAAGTGAGAACATCAGAGTATGAGTCACAATATAAAGAAAAGGGCACGCGGCTTTTACAAAAATTGGTTTGCCCTCATCTCCACTGAATACAAGCAGACAAATAATGAAGACTATTTCCTTGAAAGAATACCAAGTATTAGCCTGCCTAGGCACCCACATGCCTTAGTTCTGCAGTGGGCAGAAAAGTTAAAAGAGAGAGACGTTAGAGTTATAAGGCTTACAGCGTCGGTTCTCAAACTTTAGCATGCATCAGAGTCCCCAGTTGGGTGGATTACAACATAGATTGCTGATCTCACCCCCAGAGTTTCTGATTTAGTAGGCGCAGCCCATTTTTAATCAGTTTCCAAGTGATGTTGACATTGCTGGTCTGGGGACCACCCTTTGAGAACCACTGATTCACAGTGCTCTCACGGAAATTATTTCCTAGTCTAATGTTTATTATGGTTTGCTCTTTGAAATTTTAACAAGTTTTATGAGAAAAGAAGTGTGTTGTGGTTATATGAGTTGGAGAAATACTGCATTAAGAGAAATTAAAAGGTTTCTTTTGAAAAATTTAAATAATTTACTGTCTACACATGCTCAGCTTATCATCTACATTTATCTGATTTTCCTATTCCAGAAAGTTCTTACCAAGAAAGATGACATGGAAAATTATGTTATTATTTGTTCCAGGAACTTTCTAAAAAACCCATTAATCTAAACGCTAGACTACTCAGTTTACTTTCATGAAAGTAAATATGCTTTCCCAAGAAAAATAGATAGCATCTAAAGATTATTTGCTCTTAAAGACTTCACCTAGAAATTCTCATCTCTCTGTGTCCACCAATCCTGAACTCATATGTCACAGACTTACTCAGTTTTAATCAAGCTCTGCATCAAAATAGCCATCTTAGTCCAGACCCCTAAAATCTCAAATATCTTGCTTTTACCCTCATCCTTCTGAGAAACTATTAAGAGTCTGTGATGATATTGATCTCTCTTATGTTGACAAGCATCAAACTAAGCCTGTCCTTCTCCATGGGTTATTTTGGTGGCATTTTGAGCCAGTCAGCATTCAACAACCTATTGCCTTTAGAAAGAAAAAAAAGGTACCTAAGAGAATAAATCTTAAAAGTTCTCATCATAAGGAAAAAGATTGTAACTATGAAGGGTGATGAATTAACTAAACCTATTGTGGTTATTATTTCTCAATATATACATGTATCAATCATTATGTTGTATACCTTAAACTTATCCAATGTTATATGTCAATTATATCTTAATAAAACCAGGGGGATAAAGCTTAATAACAACAACAAAACCAATCTATTGCATTAATTTCCTACACTAGGTTAAATCTCTCCTCTTATTCTGTTTTATTCGCAGCCTAGCATTGTGCCTAGAAGAGTAAACATCCAATGAATATTGTCTGAGTAAATAAATGCACTTTTAATGCTATTGTGCACTGTGACTTTCCAAGTAGAGAATGGAGGGAAAGGTGTGGCTGTCCCAATCTTTCCATCATTTGTGGAAGGAGTATTCCTCAGAACACCTGTTGGAGAACTCTGTCCTAACTTTACCTCACAGATGTCTTTATAAAAGGTATGGGAACAACTGATTAACAACACTGTCCTTTTTTTTAAATCAAGATATTTTATTTAAGCTTCCAGCAAATGTACCCCTTGCCTTTTGATTTACATGAGACAAATCTCCTTTGTTCTTGTTTTAACATTTTAGAATTTTTAAAAATTTGTTTTTCAGTTATCTTGATATACAACATTACATTAGTTTCAGGTATGTAACACAATGATTAGACATTTATATACTTTATAAAATGATCACCATTATAAGTCTAGTACCCATCTGAAACCATACATAGTTATTTCAATTTTTTTTACTATATTCCTTAGGCTATGTTTTACATCCTTATGACTATTTTGTAACTACTAATGTGTACTTCTTAATCCCTCCCTTTTTTATTGACTGTCCCAATCCTCCTCCCATCTGGCAACCATCAAAATGTCCTCTGCATCTACAAGTTTGTTTATTTTGTTCTTTAGATTTCACATATAAGTGGAATCATATGGCATTTGTCTCTCTCTGCCTGACTTACTCCACTCAGCACAATATTCTCTAAGTCCATCCATCTTCTCACAAATGGTAAAAAATTATATTCTTTTGGGCAAGTAATATTCCATTGTTATACATGTAGCACTTCTTTAGGCATTGGTCTACTGATAGATGCTCAGGTTGCTTCCATATATCGGCTATTGTAAATAATGTTGCAATGAACATAGGGATGAATATATCTTTTTGAATTAGTGTTTTTTTAATTTCTTTGGATAAATACCCAGAAGTAGAATTGCTGGGTCATAAGGTAGTTCTATTTTTAATTTTTTGAGGAATCTTCATACTGTTTTCCATAGTAGCTGCACCAATTTAAATCCTACTAACAGTGCATGAATGTTCTCTTTTCTCCACATCCTCAACAAGCCTTATTTGTTCAACACTGCTATTCTCTTTCCTAAAGGCAGCAATCCGGTGGCTGAATTTATTTGTAAATGTAAGACCTCCTCTGTGTGAAACCCTGATCTCAGGATCTCCTTTCCATTCATACTTACAGTCTTTATTATGGACTGAATCGTGCCTCCCCTTCCCTCCAAATTAATATGTTGAAGCCCAAACCCCCAATGTGACTGTATTTGGAGACAGGGCCTTTTTAAAAAATTAACATTAAATGATGTGATTAGGTTGGGCTCCTAATCCAATAGGACTGGTGTCCTTATAAGAAGAGTAAAGGTCACCAGAGCTCACTCTTTCTCTCTACCTGCACAAAGGAAAGATCATTTGAGAAAACAGCACGAAAGCAGCTGTCTACAAGCCAGAAGAGAAGGTCTCACCAGAAACCAACTCGGATGGCACCTTGATGTTGAACTTGTAGCCTCCAGAACTGTGAGGAAATAAATTCTATGGTTTAAGCATCTTATTGTGGCAGCCCAAGCTGACTAATAGTTTCCTTAGGGCTGAATTTGGAACCAGTGAGTCATGAACATGACTCAGAGGACTTATTCTAGCCCAGCTTATCTCTGATATCATATTGTCAATGATGAAAATTATATTAATACTTTTATATTATTTTGCATTTTACAAACTTCTTTCACAGGCCTGAGCTCAGTGGCAGTTCACAACAATTTAGGGATGTAAATTTTACCAAATGACTAGAAATTGAAGACTTACCTTTAAGAGTGACAGTCAGTATCTTGTGTTATTTCAAATCTATCACACATCATCCTGACTGATACATAAAAGGGAATATTTTAAAAAACAATTACCAGTATTTTCACTAAATAATTTTAATTTTTATTGCCCACATTTTTTTTCAACTGATGTAATGTTTTATGTTACATAATAAGAATTTCACTGGTCTTCATCCCAGGTTCCTGGCACGGAGCTTCTAAACCCTTTGGAATTTCCTGAGATACAGGAGTGTCTTTGTTATGCTAATGCTATGACTCCTGATCTCTGGGAAGAAGAGAAAGGCTGTAGAGTAAATTCAGTCATGTGGCCAATGATTAAACCAGTCATGCCTCCATACTGAAACCCCGATAAAAAATTCTGGACATAGAAACTCATTGGAGCTTTCTGGTTGGTGAACACATTGGTGTGCAGAAAGGGTGACATGCCCTGATTCTACAGGAGGGGCAAAGAAGCTCTGCATTTCCTCCCAGACCTCACACTGTGTATCCTTTATAATGAAACTATCGTCACACATATAGCATTTTCTTGAGTTCTGTGAATTGATTTAGCAAATTATTGAACCTGAGTGGATAATGAAAACTCCTAAATCTGTAGATAGTAAGTCAGAAATGCAAGTAGCCTGGGGACCCTACTCATGCTGGCAACCGAAATGAGGGCAGTCTCGTAGAAAATGGAGCTTTTAGTTTGTAGAGTCAGATGGTAACTCCAGGTGGTTAGTTTTAAAACTAAATTGCAGTACATCTAGTTTATGTTGGTCCAGTTGAGAATTTTACTGAAAGATTTTAACATGTAAATTTACTTTCCTAACCTCTTTTCAATAGCAATAAATATTCATTTTTAAAAACACTGATGAAAGAAAATTTTAAAAATCTGTAATTCCACTACCCAGATTGAACTATACCAGTATATATACTTCCAATCTTTTTTTATGTATATGTGTGCATGTTATTTTAAAACATGATGCTGTGCCAATAATTGTATAAAAAGATATACAAGCTTACTAAGAATCAGAGAAATACAAATGAAAATAGAAACAATAATAAGATCCTGCTTTATCCTTTTTAGGTTGGCAAAAATTAAAAAAACAGTAACACAAGTGCTGTCAAGAATGTAGGGAAATGGGATCTTTTATCCACTACGGTAGATTGCAAAAAATAGTCACATGTTCTGCCATTCTTGTATGCATGCCCCTTTGCAGTGTTAATTTGCTATCCTCTCACCAAGTGATGGACAATATTTCTCCACTCCTTGCATCTGGGCTTGGCTATGTGACTTGCTTTGGCCATGGGACATTCACATACTTGATAAAAGCAGAGGCTTGAAAAGCTTCTGTTCATTAGGACTTGTCCTTTCTCATTGCCAGGAATGTTTCTGCCTCCATGTGAATAAACTGAGACTGGCCTCTAAGTGATGGCAGGCTATGTGAAAAGCTGATTCCAGCTTTTCCAGTTGTCCAGCCATCACAGATGAGGACATGGGCATATGAGTAGGCCTATTCTAGAAAATCCAACCCCAGCCAAGCTCAACAGACCAGAAGAGCTAGCTACCAACCTAAAGAATCCTGGAAAAGAAAAAATGTTCGTTTCTAAGCCACCGAGTAAAAGAATGGTTTATTACACAGCAAAAACTAACTGATACACACGAAAGTGTAAATCCCTACCACTACTTTGGAAAACATTGAGATAATATCTAGTGACGTTGAAATGTATTATTTTTTTTTCTAGCAATTCAAATCTTAAATATACATCTTGGAGAAAACCTCACAAAAGCACCCAAAGAGATATGTACAAGAATGTTTATTATAGCCTTATACATGTCATAGGAAAAAAATTGGAAAAATCCAAGTGGTTACCAAACAGAGGAGACAAATTTATACTATAATGTATTCATATGATGGACTACTATGTCACAGCTGGAAAGAATAAGCTAGAGATACATGATGCAAAATGAATGGATCTTGAAAATATATGTTGAATAAAATTAATATTTGAGACTGGTAACCTTTCAGGGGATGAGGATGTTTGTAGGAAGAAAATACTATTGAAGAGGGACACAAAGATCATTATTCTAGATCTACAATATTTTAGTTCTTAAAAAATAAGAAGAAAGGATGTCAAATATTAACATTTTCAAAATCAGAGTGGTACTTATTCTCTTCACATTTGTGTATATTTGAAATTGCTCATAAAACTAATAAATCTACATATGTAAAGACTGCATAATATTCTAGCTTAAGGAGCTAACATTTTTAAAACGAATCCTTTAATTTTTGTTATCTTGGAGATTTACAATTTTTCACGCATAACCTGGGCTGTAATGAACATCTTTGTCTAGCACTGATTATTTCTATATGATTCATTCTCAGAATTGGTTGGTCAAAGTATTCACTTTTTATGATTCCTAATACTTATTTTCAAATTGTCCTTCAAAAAGTAATACCAATTTCTACCACTGCCAGCAGTAGATGACCACTTTAACAACACTGAATACTTGTTTATTTTGTAATTTTTATTTTCTCTTTGTTAAATTGTTTATTTTGTAATTGTTTATTTTCTCTTTGTTAAATATGACTGTTCTAATTTGCATTGTTTTGATTATTATGATGGTGTATTAGTTTGCTAGGGCTGGAATTTTCTGGTCAAACACCAGTAAGGGAATCTGTCACTGTGGGCTCTCTATCCCCATAGAAAGATGAGGCAATCTGCCATAATGAACTGCCATAGACTGGGTGGCTTAAACAACAGAATTTATTTTCTCACAATTCTAGAGGCTGAAAGTCTGAGACCAAGGTTTCAATGGAGTTGGTTTCCTCTGAGGCCTTTCTCTTTGACTTAGAGATGACTGTCTTCTTCCTGTATCTTCCCTTGGTCTTTACTTTGTGTATGCCCGTATTCACATTTCATCAAATTAGAATATTAGTCTTACTGAATTAGGGCTTATTCTAATGAACTCATTTTAACTTAATAACATCTTTAAAGACTTTATCTGTACATAGTCACATTCTGAGATACTGAGATTTAGGACTTTAATATATGAATTTGGGGTGACACAATTCAGCCCATAAGAGTCAGTGAATATTTTATCATAAATTTATTATCCGAATGAATTTTTCTATTACAAATTTTCACATTTGTGCTCTTCGACCTTTTATTGTATACTCTTATTGGGACTTTTGCGTATTGATTTATAAGTTTTTTATTATTTATTAGACTACTTGCCATAAAAGTAGCATGTTATAAAAATGATTATAGAAGATTATTTAGGTATTAAAAACAAACTTATTTAACACTTCATTAAGTGGACAATCTCCTTTTGGAGAACTGCAAAATAGAGCAGAAGCAGGAAGTTTTATAGAATAAAGAATAAAGAACAAAGGACAAAGAAGAGAAAAATAGAAAATATCTTCCTGGCTGGGGCCATATAGTCAAGCTTGTTTGGAGATGACAAGGAAACAATACAGTGTCCAGACTTGGCTTGGCATTTGTGGACTGGTTGACTGGATATACCACATCCCTAATCAAGCAGAGCATTTAAAGATACACAAAAGTAATCTGCATTTTGGTTTGCTAACATGGCACCCTGGGCAAGAGCAGCTCCATCTTGGGACTAGACAGTTATTTCAAGAATGTATTTTTTCCTAATTTGTCACTGGTTGCTTAATTTACATATGATACAGTTTAGGATTTTCTTTCCAGGCAAAAGCTTTACATAGTCAAGTGAAACAATATTTTCCTTTATAGTTTTCTGCATTGAGTGAGTGTCCCAAAAGTTTCATAAATACGTATATCTAATACACTCTAAGAAACTTTACTCATAATGTATAGATAATTTTACTATGATTTATATTACTTTTAAGTTTGTTTTTTACATGTAAGCACAATGTTTTTTGACATTTAAATATTTCATCCAGATGGAATTTTTTTAGTGTATGTTATAAAGTATGGAAGTTTATTTTTTCCTTAGTATTTAGCCAGTTATCTAAATTTGGTAGTTCATATTTTGGATAAGTATTAAGTATATTAAAAATAAAATAAAAATAAAATTACTGTTTCTTGTTAGCCTTTTGGCAATGTTTTTCATGTGAACTTCCATGGTGGCTCAATGTCCTATATTCACTAAATGTTCTAGAAAAAGTACATTTGACTATTGAGTTTACTTGTGGGTTGACCGATTTCATTTTTACTGTTTTCTGAGGTAGGGTAGATGAATCATGTTCATCTTATACCAATATGTAACTTTTGGCCTTTCATTTTGAGTAGGGCACAAAAAGAGATCTCACTACACATCACACAGTTCTATATATTCAGAGCAATTTGCGACATATAAATGCTTCATTTTAACAGGTTCTCTTTAGTTTACAAGGATGTTTGAAGTACTGAAATACTGGTACTTTTCATAACACTAAGCAATCTGATAAAGGCTGATTTTTGTCTACCAATGAGGATGGATATTCATTTCACTAATTGGGAAAACACCTCTTCAATGCTCCTCTCCTCCTTCTGCCCACTCCCGCCCCCTCAAATGGCTCCTTAGAAACCACAGGGTTCAGAAAATGTGTACAGTCTATTGCTGTCACCTTTGATTCAAAGGTAAATCACTTTTTGGAATCTCTATCAGCTAGTGCTGAATTCAAGGTAGAAAGGAAAATGTTCACACATAGTTCTAAAAAGGTAGATTTCACTGTAAACCAACTCTGTCAGATTTGAGCAAAAGCAAACGTTTGACTGAATTGTTTCAGAAACAAACAGAAAGGATTCTATCTCAATAAACTCTTTGCCATTCCACATTGGAAGGTTTAACAATAGTAACATTGGCTCACTTCAATGGGTTTCACGCAACTATGTTACAGCTTACATTATTCTTAGAAGGGTTGTTGATCCCTCATGTCGTTCGTTGGGGCATGAAAAAAAAATCAGTAAAGGAATCTGTCCTTTTCTTGTTGCACATCTGTAAGCAACTTGCTATTTTGGAAAGAAAATCTCATAATTTATTCATTAAGATCTTTTTAAAACTGGTAACTGTGATGACTTAAAAAGAGGAAAACATGATGGCTAGAGGCAAAGCAGGTGGTGGTGATAATGGTGGGAATTCACTCTTCACTCTGTATCATTTGTACCTTTTCAATTTTATACCTTGTGCCTGTATTATATATTCGAACTAACAGTTATTTTAAAAGTTAGTTTTAAACAATAATTTTTATGTTAGGGATCAGTTACATTTGGAATAAATACAAGTCAGAGCATAGTAATATGATCTGTACCACTGCTCCAGGTAGAAATGATTGGCATTTTAAACAATGTATTTTTTCTTTCATTCATTCATTCAACAAATATTTATTTAGCTAAAAACTCTGTGCCAGGCATCAGCCAATAATTGTGAAATAAGATGGTGAAGATTGTGATGGGGCTATAAGAGATTATGCTCAGAGAATTGAAAGAGCAATTGTTGAGGTTATACAGATTAGCAGCACTCCATAAAGCAGTCATATATGTGAATGATGTATGAGATCTGCCATAATCTTGCTGGGATATGATGAGTTGCTGGAAAAGTATACTGTGATAAACACTAAGGTGGGTAAAAAAGATGAGGACATACTTTGTTGAATATTTGTCACACTTTATCTATTGCAGAGATGGCATTTTTCACCCATATACTTCTTTTGCTGTCTAAATTATAATTATAATTCTTGCTTTATAGCTGGGAGATGATTTCTTTTATCTTACTAAAGTTATTAAGGCAACTAATTTCATAAACTTCATAAAGTAACTTTATAAACGATTCCAGGAAAATTGTTTCTTACCTCATTGTTTAGATTTAAGGCAGATAAAAGATAAATTCATGACCATATGTGGTTCATACTTTCTTAATTGCCAAGTATCATAAAAGAAATATTCTAATTCTCTTCAAAACTAGAATAAAAAAGAAAAATAAAAAGAAAAAAGTTCATATTCCATGCAAACAAACAGAAAGCCCTGTAAGGGCTCAGTTACATATGAGGTAGTTGCCACACTTCAGTCCCTATTATTACTAGGATGCAGGAAGTTGGGCAATAGAGCTCAACATGATGAATAACAACAATTTGAGGGCAGAGCATAAAAAATTACAATGGAACAAGAAATTCTGGGTGGTGGTGGGAGAAGTTCTTTGTTTTGAGGAGAGTGGAGAGAAATACTTTCTAAAGCACAAGTATTAAATTATCCTTAGTATCTGTTTTTACTTTACTCAATAACTGTTAGAATTTATCTTCTAATATTTGTTTTCAAAACCAAAACGTATTTCCATTTCATTAAAAACAGCTCAATCTTCTAAGCAAAGCTCAAAGGCTATGAATGAAATTTGACCAGATTCTTTTCACATTTTTAATAAAACATCAAAAATTCAGAGCAGTTAAGTAAACTTTTTAGAATGTAAACAAATTTTACATCAAAAGGGTCTTTTGATAGCATGCTATAACTTATCTTTTAAGATAACATATTTAACAGGAATATCTCATTCATCTTACTAACACAAGGGAGCTAATTTAATTTCCCTTAGTATTAGAGTTTATAATTTGGTACCAATGAATTATATTTTATTTCCAACAGAAGAATCAGAACATCTTGGTGTACTATAGAAACCAAATGAAATAAAAAAGATCAAGTTCTCTAGTAAGCATCTATTATTATTATTATTAATTTTATAAATATATTAATCACATGTTTCAATTCAAAGCTTTTCTAACTGTAAAACAGAAACACATTAGAATTGGTACACTGATTTGCAAAACACAGTGTTGCTAAATATAATATGCTAATTTCATTCAAGAAGCTTCATTTACTTCTATCAAATGACACATATAATCCAATTTAGTATCGAGTTTGATGTCCTTTATTCAAGAGAAAATGATCCATGGACTGAGGGAGTACAGTGCCTCATAAGCAGTGGAATACTCTTTCCATGGGATTTTGGGCAAGAGCAAGTTTTACAGAGACTTAGGAGGGGCAACGCAGAAACATGATGGGCTAGGAGGTCAGGGTGTCCTTATAAGTCTAACGGGTCCTATTTCCTAGGATAAGATAAGCTAGCTAAAGCTGAGTTAGAGAATCGTGATTCGTATATGTTAGGCTTCCTTGACAAATATTTCCTATATGTACAGACTGACGTTTAGGCTTAGATTTGTGACCTGAGACTAGACACAGGAGCAGTAAATGATTGGAGGTCCTAAGAGATACATTATATAATGTATATTCACTATTTCCTCCTGCACTGCCCCACGCAGTGATGTTAGGCACTCAACACAATCTTATTATTTGACTAACACTACTTTGGCCACCAAATCACATTTCTCTTCTTTAAAAAATAAAAAAAAATTGGATCACCAAAGGGATTTTGGCTTCTGGTCTGGCATATAAGGAGATTAGAAGCCACCGTTCCATCCTATCAACAAATAAAAAGCTGAACAAACTGAAAAATAAATAACTCTTCCTGGATCTGTCAGAGAAGTGAGGCCACAGGACAAATGGCTGTTCCCCAAATGTGAAAGGCAGAAAAGCAAATATAGACAACCACTACTTACTGGAATAGAAACCTCAGAGCCATTGCTGGGGTAGGAAAAACTGAACTGTAATTGATGAATTGCTAGAGGCTCAGTGTGGACAAGTAGGAGAGATAAAATCTCTGCAGGGTATGTGAGTTTTCCTTCTCAAAGCGCTACCAGGAAGGTGCTCACATTAAATACCAGAGAAAAATCTCCTGGGCTTTTGGCAGGGTGAGGGGAAAAAAAAAAATCATTTTAAATATGACAGGGCATTCTGTTCTTAACAAGGTCTGCCCTCAGGAGAAACTATTTATCAGAGGCCTAACCTATTAGGGGTTTATCAGAGCCTACATGGCCTGGGTAGGGGAAAATACCCAGCTCTAATGTTCTCTAACCACCCTTTCTCACCTAAGGTGGGGAAAAAACTAAGATGCCGTTGTGAAGGTCACATCTCATGGTTACAGGCTCACCCAAAGAGCAGCAATTAATCATAAACCTATAAAATGCTTCACCAGCACCGGCATCTTACCATCACATTACTAAAGGCCCATTTACAGCAGCCTTCTTTACTCAGTATATCATGTCTGACCATTGACTAAAAATTACAAGACATACAAAAAGGCAAAAAAAAAAAAAAAAATCAGTTTGACAAGGTAGAACAAGCATCTGAACTAGAGTGATGACAGGACTGTTGGAATTATCAGACCATGAATTTAAAACAACTATGCTTAATATGCTAAAGGCTATAATAGAAAAAGTAAACAGTATGTAAGAAGAGGTGGACAATGTACACAAGCAGTTGAGAATTTTAAGAAAGAATAAAAAGAAATGCTGGAGCTCAAAAAAAAAAAAACTGTGACAAAAATGGAGGAAAAATGAGGAAAGTATTTCTGTGTTGGAGGATATGTTAAAAGAAACTTCTAAAACTGAAAAACAAAAAGAAAAAAAAAGGCAAAGAACATCTAAAAAAAAAAAAACTGGGACAACTAACACATGCATAATAAGACTACCACAAGGAGAAGAAAGAATAAGAAGAAATATTTGAGTCAATGATGTCTGAGAATTTTCCCAAATTAACGTCAGATACCAAACCATAGATCCAGGAAGCTTAGAGAACCCCAGACAAGATAAATGCCAAACAAACTAGGCCTAGGGACGTCATGTTTAGACTGTAGAAAATAAAAAACAAAACAAAACAAAAACATTGAAAGAAGCCAGAGAGAAAAACACCTTACCTATAGAGGAGCAAAGATAAAAATTAAATCCAACTCCTCAGAAACCATGCAAGATAGAAAAAGAGTGGAGTGAAATATTTAAAGTGTTGAGAGGAAAAAACCACCTACCTAGAATTTTGTATACCATGAAATTATCCTTCAAATGTGTAGAAGAAATAAATTCTTTCTTAGACAAAAAACGTTAAGGAAATTTGTTGTTAGTAGATCTGTCTTGTAAAAAAAATTACAAGAAATGTAAAAGAAGTTCTTTAAAGAAAGGGAAATTTATGTAAATCAGAAACTTGGCTATGCGTAAAGAATAAAAAAGGAGTAAGTAGAGAAGGAGTAAGTAGAACTAAATTTATTTATTTTTATTCTTAATTGAGAGGCAATAGTTTGTTCCAAATAATGATATCAACTATGTATTTGATTATATATGTGCATATATATGTATATATGAAATAAATGACAGCAAGGGCAAGAACTAGGAATATTTTATTATTATAAAGTAGTTATACTATATATGAAGCAATATACTATTATTTAAAAATTGGATTGAATTAGTTATTAATGTATGTTACCAACTCTAGGATAATCACTAAAAATATTCTTAAGCTGTATAATAGATATGCTAAGGAAAGAAAAAAATGGAATTATATAAACTGTTCAACTAAAATCACAAATGGTAGAAAAAAACAGAAGATTCAAATAGAAACAAAGAACAAGTGAAGTGAATAGAAAACAGTATCAAGTATAGATTCAAATCCAACTATATCAATAATCACTTTGTCAATAGTCTAAATATACCAACTAAAAGACAGAGGTTGTCCGAGTGATTAAAAAATAAGATCCAAGTATATGTTATTTACAAAAAAACCACTTTAAATATAAAAACACATACAGATAAAAAGTAAAAAGATTGAGAAACATATACCATGCTAATACAAATCAAAAGAAATTAGAAGTGGCTATATTAATTCCAGACAGAGCAGACATTAGAGCAGGGAAAATTATCAGGTATAAATATGGGTATTACGTAATGATAAAGGGGTCGATTATCTAAGAACACAAAACAATCCTTAATGTATAAATACCTCACAATGAAGCATCAAAATATGTGAGGCAAAACTGATAAACTGAAAGGAAAAACAGATAAATCTGCTATTATAGCTGAAAACTTCAATACCCATCTATCAGAAATGAATAGATATAGCAGATAGAAAATCAATAAGGACATAGCTGAACTCAACAGACCATCAATCAACTTAATCTAATTGGTATTTCCAGACAACTTCATCCAACAACATCAGAACGCACATTTTTCTCAAATTCATATGGAACATACACCAACAAGGACCACATTCTGGTCATAAAACATACTTTATCAAATTTAAAAGAATAGAAATCATACAATGTCTGCTCTCAGACCATAAGGGAATTAAACTAGAAGTCAATAACAGAAAGAAAGCTAGAAAATTACAAAATACTTGGATATTAAACAGCACACTTTGAAATAAAGTGTGGTTCAAAGAAGTAATTCAAGAGAAATTTTGAAAAATTTTGAGCTAAGTGAAAATAAAAATATAATTATCAAAATTCATAGGATGCAGCAGAAGTAGTAGAGTAATATTTATAGCATTAAATATGAATATTAGACAACACCTAAAATTAGCCATTTAAGTTTCTATCTTTGGAAACTAGAAAGAGTACATTAAATCCAAAGTAAGTAGAAGAAAAAGAATAACAATTAGAACAAAAATCAATGAAATTGAAATAGAAAATCAATAAAGAAAAATCAATGAAACCAAAAAACTGTCTTTGAAAAGATCAATAAAATTGATGTCTTTAACTAGACTATGAAAAGAAAAAGATAGAGGACACAAATTACTAATATCAGAAATAAAAGAAGAGAAATTATGTAGATCCCATTGAAAGGATAATAAAGGAATACTGTGAATAATCCTGTTCCCACAAATTTTTTAACTTACGCGAAATGGACCAATACCTTGAAAGACACAATCTTCCAGAACTCACGCAAGAGGAAATAGACAATTTTAAATAGGCCTATATCTATTAAAGAGATTGAATCAAGAACTAATAACCTCCCAAAACAGAAAACATCAGGGTCAGATGGGTGCATTGGTGAATTCTACTAAAAATTTAAGGAAGAAGTTATACCAATTTCCAAAAATCTCTTTCATAAGATAGAAACAGCAGGAATAGTTCCTAACTTACTCTATGAGGCCAACACTACCCTAATATCAAACCAGACAAAAATATTACAAGAAAATAAAACTACAGACAAATATCTTTCATGGTACATAGATTTTTAAAATTTTCAACAAAACATTAGGCTATTGAACCCACATTGTATAAAGATTGTTAGACACCATGCTAAGTGGAATTTAACGAGGGCCAGTTTAACAGGGAAGGGAAAAGGATTCTACCTCTCAACAGGAGTGACAAAGTGTTTGTGTACACTTCTAATTTCCCACACTATTTATTATTCAACTGTCTCCCACACTATGTATTATTCAACTCGTGACAACTTTTCAATTTAAACCACTCTCTATATACTTTTTTTTTTCCTCTTCAAAATATAGCTATAGTCTGTGTTGAAAACAACTCAGTAAATTAGAGCAATTTTCAGTGCAGCTGTATTATTTTATATACTGGGCAGAAAAAAATGGCAGATCCTAAAATTTCATATCTTAATTGTGAAAAAGGAGAAAGAAAACACCAGTGATTTGGGAAAACAAACTGAAATAGATACGTAATTACTTTTAGTAACATTGATACTTTTGCCAGGGTTGTCACACGAAGTTGAGAAAACCCAAGATAGGAGTCTCTCACTGAAGGCAGAGAATGCCCAATTTTATAGGCAAATCCTGCCTTAAAAGAGATTTTTACTCCTGAAAAGGTATTTAATCTCTCTCCTCAGAAATTTTTAGCATACTTTTTCTCTTAGGTAATCGTTGTACCAAATATATAATTAACATCTGTTTTGTTTTTTTTTTAATGGGAAAGAAGTCTGCATTCTTCCATTGTATAATTCTGGTTTCTCTTCTTCACCTTATCACCCTTAAAGAAAGCTACAATCAAAGGAGGCTCCAAATATCACAACTTTTTAACTTAGAACAACCTGTTATCAAGTGCTTTCGTGATTGAAGATGTAGAAAGCAAGGGTCACAAATGAACCAAGTCTAAAAGTATGAAGCAGCGAGTAAGCCAAACTCCTGAATTTCCATTTGCCTTTCTAATTTCAAATATAGGTGAAATAAAAAATAAAGTTGTAATGTGCCACCTTGTGGATTCATGAGGAATGGACTTATGTAGTGTGTGTACGTGTGTGTGTGTGTGTGTGTGTGTGTGTGTGTGTTTTGAGGATTTAATATTGCAATTTTATGTTTTTTCTAATTATACAAGCAATAATTGTTCAGTGCAAAATATACAGGAAAACATAAAGAACAATGGATACTCAAATATTAGTGAAGTATATGAGAAAACATTAGTAATTATTCCAATATTAATTTGGAATGTACATTATTGAAGTAGCACAATGAATGAACAGATAAATTTTTCTAAAAAACTCTGATTTTTTATGTCAGCTGTTGGCCTCTAGGCATGGCCTAACACTAGAATCTGCTCTTTGAAAAATATTATTAAGTTTCATTTGGGTAGAAAGTAACAAAATTTGTTTACATCCCATATAGGTATAAAATAATTTATTAATACTATTGACAACTCTCTGTTTCCATATGTGGGATATACTTATTTATTTTTAATTTTTAATAACTAAATATTTTTATTTTATTATTATTATTATTATTATTATTTTACACCTACAGCACCTGGTAGTCCTAAGAAGGCATGACCCTGCTTAGCTTCGGAGATCAGACAGGAGCAGGTGTGTTCAGGGTAGCACGGCCGTAGATGGGGTATATTTATTAAACAATCAACTAAACAAACATTTCACTATAGGTTATTGTAAGATACTTTGATGTAGAAGACCTGGAGATCAGTTAACTCTTTTACGAAGGGTGATCATAGGTCTACTGTCAAAGACAGAATTCAGGGCTAATAGCTCTTCAATATGTTATAGATTCGTGTTCTTTTGGATTTAGCAAGTACCAGGCTCTAAATCTCAGTTTCCTTTTTGCAAAATGGTAGTGTTAGACCAAATTAATAATTTTTGAACTGCATGTTTCAAAGGGTTCCAAATTTCATTGCAAACATATTTTTAAAATTATATGCAGTGATATAAACCAAATTGGGTCTATTAGAGACTTTCTACATGTTGTTAAAGAGAAAAGCACAGGCCTAAAGTGGCATCACTCACGCTAAAAGCCCATGATACCAAACCTAGATTTAATACTTTATTTAATTGCAGTTTCATCCTCTCCCTGAATGTAATCTTAATTAATCGGTCTGGAATTTTCTGGTCAAACACAGTAAGGGAATCTGTCACTGTGGGCTCTCTATGCCCATAAAAAGATGAGGCAATCTGCATGATAAAAACCCTTCCCTTCCGTTCCCCAAAGAAAAGATACCCTAGTCCCAAAATAATCCTTTCTTTCCTTTCACTAATAGCTTCCTTATCCCAACATGCTTTCTATAAAAACCTTCCGTTTTGTACAATCCCTGGGAACGCCCTTTTAGCTGAGAGATGTGTTGCTGCTCAATTCATGAATCACTTAAAGCCAATTAGACCTTCAATTTTACTTGGTTGAATTTTGTCAACAATGTTAAAGTGCTCTCATTGAGGAAATTTGCACTCTACAAAGTAAACGTTTCCGAATACATTTTTAGCAATGAGAAATCATAATTTTTTGTTTCTTTTTATTTTGGAGTTTCATGTCAGATTTTACATGTCTTTTTTCAAGGGCGGAATTCTGAAGACATTACACCTCAGCCAGTTCATTTGTATCATAGGATGGTTATAATAAATTTTCTATGACCAATCAATGGTAATCATACTACTAATAATAGCTAATACCAAGAGATCATTATGCATAAGACCATGATTTACAGTAGTCCCCCTTTAAAAATATTAAATTGAAAATTGTAGACATGAACGATTTATGTTTTAAATTGCCAGCCATTCTAAGTAGCATGATGAAATCTTGCTCATCCCCTTCTGTCTCACTTGGGGCTGTGAATTATCCCTTTGTTCAGCATATATCCACCCTGTATTCTCTACTTCAGTGGTCCCCAACCTTTTTGGTACCAGATACGAGTGCCCCTATGAGACTCTAATACCTGAAGATCTGAGGTGGTGCTGAGGCGGTGATGCTAGTGCTGGGGAGCAGCTGCAAACAGAGAAGAAGCTTCACTTTCTTGCTAGCTTACCTGCCTGCTGCTCACCTCCTGCTGTGCGACCTGGTTCCTAACAAGCCATGGACCCGTACTGGTCATGGCCTGGAGGTGGGGACCCCTGCTCTACTCCATATTTTCCTGTTAGTCACTTAGTGGCTGTGAAAGTTTGAAACAGCAATTAGGTCAAGTATGTGGGCCGAAAAAAGAGGGTTTTTGTTTGTTTGTTTGTTTGTTTGTTTGTTTTTATAGAGATTCTCTTAACTACTAAATATTAGCAATTTAATCAGATTTTTTATTGCAACTTTTTTAATAGTGACATTGGTTAACAAAATCCAATAAGTTTAGCTGTACACTTTAAACAGTAAGGCATATATATATATATATATATATATGTATACATACATATATATACACATACATACATACATACATACATATATATATTTACATTGTGTGTTCACCTCCCATAGATAGATTTTTGTCACCACATATTTGACCCCCTTTACCCTGTCTACCTGCCCCCTCCTCCCACCCCCTACTCTCTGGTAACCACTAGTCTATAGTCCATGTCCATGAGTCTCTGTCCTGTTCATTTGTTGCTTTTAGGTTTATATCCCACATATAAGTGATATTATGTGATTTTCAACTTTTTCTCTCTGGCTTATTTCACTTCATGATTATCTTGAGGTCCATCCAGTTGTCGCAAATGGCAGTATTTCATCACTTCTTATGGCTGAGTAATATTCCATTGTATATATGTACCACAGCTTCTTTAGCCAATCATCTATCATAGGACACTTCATTGCTTCCATGTCCTGGCCACTGTGAATAATGCTGCTATGAACATGGTGTGCAAATATCTTTTTGGATATGGGTTTTCAAGTCTTTGGGGTAAATACCCAGTAGAGGGATTGCTGGATCATATGGTAGATCAATTCTTAGTTTTTTGAGGAACCTCCATACTGTTTTCCATAGTGGCTGTACCAATTTGCAGTCCCACCAGCAGTGTATGAGGGTTCCTTTTTCTCCACATCCTTCCAACATTTGTTATTACTTGTCCTGTTGATTATAGCTATTCTAACAGGTGTGAGATGGTATCTCATTGTGGTTTTGATTTGCATTTCCCTAATAGCTAGTGATGTTGAGCATCTTTTCAATATTTGTTGGCCATTTGTATGTCCTCTAGGGAGAAGTGTCTGTTCAGGTCCTCTGCCCATTTTTTGATTGGATCATTTTTTTTTTGTTGTTATTGAGTTGTATGAGTTCTTTGTATATTTTGGATATTAGGCCCTTATTGGAGGTGTTGTTGCAAATATATTTTCCCATTCTGATGGTTGTCTCTTTACCTTGTTGACGTTTCTTTTGCTGAGCAGAAGCTTTTTAGTTGATGTAGTCCCATTCATTTATTTTTTTACTTCCTTGCTTTTGAGGTCAAATTTAAAATCTCTTTAAGTCCAATCCTTGAGTTTAGTTCCTATATTTTCTTCTATGCATTTTATTGTTTCAGGTCTTATATTCAGGTCCTTAATCCATTTTGAGTTAATTTTGGTGTGTGGTAATAGACAACAGTCTAGTTTCATTCTTTTGCAGGTGGCTTTCCAGTTTTCGCACCATTTTGAAGAGGCTTTCCTTTCTCCACTGTATGTTTTTGGCTTTTTGTTGAAAATGATTTGCCCATATAAATATGGGCTTACTTCTGAAAAAAAGAGGTTTTTTAGAAAGCAACCTCACAGGGCAATCTGATCATAAATTCATGATCAGATTGATCACAGGGCAGATCATGTGGGTAGTCACACCCCAGACATATAACTTTTTAGTTATCCTTGCCTTAAGCAAGCCCTAACCATTGTTTCTGTGCATCTAGGTTAACACACCTTTGAGATAAGCCATAACAGAAGAAGGGCCCAGTTGGGACCCATGTAGTAGAGGACTTACAGAGTCCTGGATTCACTTTTCCTTACCCTTAAGAATAGAGTGTCCCTAGTGTCTTGACCCAGAGCTTGGAACATCTCCTGCCATGGACAGTTGCCCTGAAATCTATGATTAATGCCCTTATGTTTACTGATCACAACCCTTCTGGTTTAGCATTCTTTCCAGACTACTCCATTTTTGTTCCTGGGTTGCTAACGCCATTGGAGGACCACATTGCCAGAGGAATAGCTTCGTGAAGCATAACAGATACCTCCCAGAACCTTCACATAGCTCCTGGAATAATGCCCTGATTCTCCCTTAAATACCCTAAGCCAGACTGAGAAGGCAAGGCAGTTTTGAAAGTGTTAGCCTGTTGCTTTTTCAGACCACTGATGCTCTGATAATAAGCGTTTATTCTAAAATATCCAATTCCTGTGTCGATCTATTGGCTGAGCCACACAGGCAGCATGAGCCCTGGACTCGGCTGCCCTCTGATTTCATAACCAACTTCTAGAGAGCACGAAATCTTGTTAACTACCCTATAAGCCAATCCTGGCCTTGCTTTCTCCCACCTCCACGTGTTACTGGAGCAAAGAGGTCCATTTGCTTGTGTGCGTCTCAGTCAATGAGGTGTGTACAGGTTTTGCAGCAAAAAAGTAAGGATTTATTTTAGAGAGTTGCAAGTTCCAGAGACACTGGAAAGCTACTGCTCTCAAAAACCTGGACCCCAGGTGTCTTGAGGGGATAGATCATATAGGGAAAAATCATCAGTTATGGAAATTAAAGGAGTTGGGGGTCATGGGTTCTACTTATTGGACAGGGCTGGGGCAACTGGTCACAGTGTCCGGTTATGGAATCAGCAATGGTGCCATCCCGCCTGGTCCCGTGGCCTGGTCCCGGTGGCAGGTGGGCTGTTCTGCCTCAATGGGTCTGTGGCTGAAACATATCAGAAGCCCAGACGTTATCCTTAGTTTAACCAAAAGTTATTGCCCTCCTTATCTATAGACCTGATGCTTCCTTCTTAAAGGATTTGACATTGGCAAAACAGCAGGTCCTAAGGCTTAATGGTTAAAAGGAATAGCGTGGAAGATAAGGGTAAGGTGGGGAAAGCAAGTGAGACACAATGTCATTATCTAGGTAAAACCTGCTCTACTCAAAGAAAAAGCTACAACTGAAATCTGGGTGCAGTTACACATGTAATCTTATATTTCCTTCCTCAATTTTAAATGCATAAAAACTGCTGCAAAACTGTTATTCTCCGGAGCATTTGAGATCTTGCTCCCTGGCATATGTCAGTTTGGCTCAAATAAACTCTTACAAAAATTCTCTACAGGTTTTGAATTTCTTATGTCAAACCTATTAAATCTAAGTTTGGTATTGTTGATGTAAGAAATGTCCAACCTGTAGAGAATTTTAATGAATTTATTTGGGCCAAACTGACATTTGCCGGAAGCAAATCTCAACGGATTAAGAAAATTCTCCAGAGAATGGCAGTTTTGCAGCTTATTTTATACATTAGAATCAAAAGAAGGAGACTTAAGGAGGGTTATATGACATCCATTGGTAAATTAAGGGGGTGGGAGAAAGCAAAGTGGGGAAATCTCTGAATTAGTAGGGCCCACAATGCTGGCCTCCCCCAGAGCTTCTCAGGTTTAGTAATGTTGTAGTGCGATCAAACCTAAGACCCACTGAGCCAATTAAGATGAATTGTGAGCCTTTATTAGCCAGACAGTGACTGACTCTCTACCACGCATGGTTAGAGGAGGTCAGTCCTGAGCTTTCAGAGGAGGTGGCTTATAAAGCCTAAAACCACATCAAACAGGCAAGCAAGTTTACAGAAGCAGAAGCTGGCCATGAGCATATCTTTGCACAGGACATCTCCTAGAACCACACCCTGGTTAACATTAAACAGAAGTTGGCCTTGAGCATATCTTTGCACAGGGCATTTCCTAGAACCACACCCTAGTTAAACATTACAGAAGCAGAAGTTGGCCATTTGAAAATTTTCCACTCTTAACATTCCCCACTGGTTTTCAAGGGAATTCAAATCATTGATTTGTCAAATGTCAAACAAGAGCGGTGGGTAGTTCTGAGAACCATGAGGTTCACTGCCTGCACCCTTTTTTTATTCTTGACATACATAGTTAACTAATTAATTATACATAATCCAAATAATAACCTTAGAAATGCTAATATTAGGGGTCCTGCAATAGAGGAAAGCAGAGTAGTCAACCAGGGGGACCAGTTAAATATGTTCTCATACCAAGATCCTGTCCTCCAGCATTGTTCTTTCCCTGTCGCTGAGCCGTTGTCTGACTCAAGCTAGGCTATCTCTAATAATTCCTGAATGGTTAGCATAAAAACAGCAGGTTTCACCTAAACCTATACAATTAAAGCAAGATCTATGCTTTATGAACACATTAGTCTTACATGTATGAATTAATACACACGATTCTTAGTTCATTTTACAGATTCTGAAACTAAGCTGTTCAAAAGGTAAATTCTGAAAAAAAAGACATTTAAAACCAGAAAGGGTCTTTCTCAGTGAGGCTCAGGTGAGGCAGGTTGTGGCTGGGTGAGAGACTGAGTTGGGACTCTGGTTGCAGAGACTAACTGGTGAGTTTTTCGCCGCACTAGGTGGAGAGCCTGTAAGGACTTAAGAAGGGAGAAGTTATGGATTTCTGTGAGCTTATTTTCCCTCGTCTGGGGAGAAGTGGAGGAGGTCTTCTAAACATGATTTCATAAGGTGTGATCCCTTTACAGTAGGGGGCGCATCGTGCCCTTAACAGAGGGGAGAGAAGGAGGCTTACCCAGTTTTCGCCAGATTCTAATTTGAACTTGGTTAAAGTGTCTTTCAGGGTCCTATTTATCCTCTCTACCTGTCCTGAGCTCTGAGGCCTGTAAATGCAATGTAACTTCCAATTAATTGCTAGAACCCTGGTTAAAGATTGACTTGTCTGGGCAATGAACGCTGGGTCATTGTCTGACCCCAGTGTCATGGGCAGGCCAAATTGAGGCACTATTTCTGAGACTAATTTCTTTGCTACTACCTGCGCTAGCTCCTGCTTGGTGGGGAAGGCTTCGGTCTACCCTGAAAAGGTGTCAATGAACACAAGCAAGTACTTGAATCCGAAGGTACCTGGGCTGACCTCAGTGAAATCTAACCCCAAATGTTCCCCTGGTGCCTGTCCATGAAGTCTCGTCCCTTGTTGTACTCCCTTGGAGGGCCCTGGATTCACTTGTGCGCAGATGTAGCACCGGGCTGATACCTGCTTGGCCATTCGTTGCAGCTCTGGAATGTAATAGTCTCTTTTCAACATTTCAATCAACTTGGTCCCTCCCAAGTGAGTGCTCTGGTGAACCTGGGTTATGAGGTCTTGGCTCAAGGCCTCCGGTACCACAATGCAACTGTCTGGGAGCCTAGCCCACCCAGCAGATTGCTCTTTTCCTCCCAGCTTGTTGCATAGTTCAACTTCCCCTGGAATGTAGGTAGGGATGTCCGTTAGCACCCTGGGTGGTAGGGCCGGCAGAATGTCAATTGGCCCCACTGGTTTGGGGCAGCCTCCTTTGCTATCTGTATAAATGTTCACAGTCTTTTCCTTTTCCACCGCAAGGCCTGGGGCACTGAGATTAGTTTGGCCCATTGTGCTGAGGTTCCATGGCTCAGAGCCTGTGCCCAAGTAACAGTCTCATTAGTTGCTACAGCTGCCCCAGCATACCCGATTCCTTCTGTGACGAAGCTGCTTCCATCTGTGAAAAGAATGGCCTCTGGATTTGGCTAGAGGTCGTCTGTCAGGTCCAGTTGGGTGCAGGTGACATTTTCTAGGATCTCGAGACAGTCGTGTATGGGCTGCTTGGGGTCGTTATCTGGTAGCAGGGTGGCCGGGTTGAGAGAAGCAGTTTTCAGGAACCGAATGTGGGGCTTATTGTTGTAAGTAGGACTTTAGTTATTTTCTTAGTCTGGGTGATATTAACTTCATCCAGGTTGTTGAAGATGCACAGGGCTACCTCAACTAGCTCAGTCAAATTCTTGTCCTTAAACCTTCCTATCCTTTGTTACTTCTTTTTCCTAATATCTGGGGCCAAGTGACTGACAAAAGCAAGGTTTTATTATTTGGGTCCTCCGGGTCAATAGGGGCGTATCACTGGTAAGACTCTAAGAGTCGTTCTAGAAATGCCGCCAGCGACTCATCCTTGGCCTGGATGACTTCACTTACCTTAGAAAGGTTAGTAGGTTTTCTGGTGGCGGACTGGAGGCCCTGGGGCAGAAGCTGGCAATACGGATTGAGAGCCTCCTTACCTTGTTCGGTGTTGGGTCCCAGGGTAGATGGGTATTTGGAAGAAACATGATGTACATGGGTAGGATTGGTGGTGGGCTGCCCATTTGGCTCTAACACGGCTTTGGCAGCTTCTCAGAGGATCCGCTCTCGTTCCTCCGAGGTAAAAAGGACCTGGAGGAGCTGCTGGCAGTCATCCCAGGTTGGCCGATGAGTAAAGAAGATAGTCTCTATTAGGTCGGCGGGGAGGGCCAGCCAGATACCTGCCTGGAGACTTCCCAGCCTGACATCGGAATCTGGACACCCAACTGATAAAGGCCCACCCTAAATCTGGACGCCCAACTAATAAGAGCCCACCCTAAAGCCCTGGCGTCACTGCCCCAACTTAGATGCTCAACTGACACTCCCCATTCTATACCCTACCCCCGCATAACTCTATCAAAATATGCCCTCCCGTCCCAGCACGACTTCTCTGGCCCTCTCCTCTTAGGACCAGTGAACCTCACCTGGGAGCCCTCTCCCAATAAAGGCTTGCTTTAAAACTTCTCTTGGCACGTCACGCATTTACCTTACAGTATCCAAAGGAGAGATCAGTCCCTGTGGTTTCTCTGAGAAAGAAGGGTTTGATGTTTCCGGTTATACAGATCTTTCCTGTTATCCGAAATTCCAATTTCAATATCAAGACCAAGTATTCACTCAAATCATAGCTATCTAATTATTGTAATAGTTTTACTGTCATGGCCCAAATCAGAGTCATGCCCTTTTCTTCTCTATAAGCCATTTTTTTTCTGAATAGTCAGGTCCATTCTTGATATTCATGATACCATTATACAAGGAGCAAAGATACTGACAAATTTCTAGGAACTTTATACAATTTCTGAAACACTTGTATTAGTAACATATATTCATAAAAATGTAACCTAAAGAAGGTTAAGCATCATTTATTACTTGACAATGTTTCCTATATAATTTAATATATCAAATAGACTGAATTAGCTTAACATTTCTCTTTTACAAAGTGACAAAACCAAACCTTCGAGATTTTCCAGGTGCCCTCTGGGAAGTCTCAAAGCTATTTTGAGATAAAACAAAAGATCCCATTTAGATTTTATGTTGGGAAATTTGTCATAATGTCACAAGGTTTGATCACCTGATTAAATAGGATCACAGGTCACTATGAAACAATACTTAGTTATCTATTTAACCAAAGTGATAATAAAAGATTTCAGAGGTAAATATGACTATATAAAAAAAACTTTGTTTCCCAAGTGTAGTGACCACAGGTAAAGAAAAATCTTTTACAATCTCTTATTAGGAACAGACCAATAATCCAAACTCCAGTTTTGTGTCAGTACACTGTTGATATTAAAGTTCATTTTAAAACCTTATGATAAATACATTTAATTTTAGCCAACTTGACCATATAAAACAAGATTTTCTCTTTCTCTTTTCCTTTACAATCATATATTCACCTATGTTTTTGTCCTTTATTTTCCTCTTTTGTGCCTCAAATGACCCTTAAATAACCTGAAACTAGTTTAGGATAAAATTACTCTCCTTTTTCTTAAAAACACATCCTTCATATCGCAAAAACTCATTTTATTTTCTTCACTTGTATTATTCCTAGTAATTCATTTACATATGCTAGGATTCATAACTCTTAGTAGCCTTAATTTCTAGAGAAAACAATCAAGTAGGCAATTGTAAATTGTGTTATATATATAAGCATTCAATAGATTAGCAAATTTATGAATATACCAATTTTATAAGGCATATGTTTTTTCATAGTATAATTTTTCAAAAAATTATAAAAATAAACATCAAGACTCATTTATAAGCTTTTAGGTTGAATTTATAATTTTATAATCTTAAACAACTAGTAGAAATAGCATAAACTCATTTGACCAATAAACACAGGTAGAATAAAATTGTGTCTGACAACTTGAAGACATACCTATTTTTACTTAACCTACAGTATTAAACTATCCTTATTACCAAAGATTATCTCAGATCATATAGATTTGATAAAACGAAACAAAACAAAACATTTGGATTAGTTTCTATTCTTTTGACAATTTTAGGAAGACAATTTATCTATAAGTGCTTATTTCTTTCTAAACCAATTAAAGCAGAGCTCTTTTACAATTTTATTTTCCTGTAAAAATAAATTCTAACCTAAACTGAAGAACTGGTTAGAAAGGAGACTTTATTATTTATGAATCTTTAATCAAATTTATGTTTAGTCACTCTTTAGACCCAAACCTCCAATACAAATGTACATTCATCCCTTCACTAGCTTCCAATGACATCTTTGCTTTTAGTCCCTATTTACATAACCATCTCCCTACTGCTCTTCCCCGCTCTAATCTAAAATATAAAGAAGGATTAGCCCAACAGGCCCCCATTAGCTTCAACTCTTGTATTTTCAATATCAACAAACTCACTTCCATCACTGGGTAAATTATTTAAACTTCCTGTTCCTCAGTTTCCTTATCTGCAAAACAAGAACAAAAAACAGCTAGCACCCTACCACTATGCATCAGGCACATGACAGGTGCTGAACCACTGAACAAAAGAATGTTGTCAAAAGCTAAATGCTGCACCAATGCAAAACACCTAGCACACTACTAGGGACACCGAAAGCGCACGTTAAATGGAAGTCGCTGCCATCAAAATCTTCGTGCCTCCCCACTGCCCACAATTCCAATTTAAACCTTTCTGTACTGTTTTAAAAGAAGCCTGTGATTACCATAGATAATATTCCGCACCTGAAAGGCTGTTTGCAGGTCGAGTGACCCCTCTGACGGTCACCTTGTTCCAAATGTGGGCCAATCTAACCGGCAGAACCTCTAAAGGTCAAAGGGAGTGACACTAGCTCCGTAGGCTTAGGCTCATCTCTTGAAATTCTTAAAATTGTTAAGGAGGCACTGAAGGGGGGGGTGGGGTAGGACGATTCGAGGAAGAAGCCAGACCCATGTTAGTAAAACAGTCAAGAAAAGAGAAAAATCTCCACAAAAAGTCAAATAAGTCAGGGCTAGAATCAGCCGCTGACCCAGAGTCTAGTCGGACGGGGCCACAGGGGCCAGACCTAAGGAAAACAGTACATTCGACCAGTCCAGACAGACATACACAATACAGACAGACAAGAACAGTACATTCGACCAGACAGACAGACACAATATAGACAGACAAGAACCAGTCTGGACAAACACAATACAGAACATAAAACACTAGCATACCCAAAAACCTGTAGTCAAGTCTGACGTCTCAGACCTTGACCGAACTAGGGAAGTATTGCTGCATCCAGCCTTCCACTAGTTCCCCTTAGGGCCCACCGACAGACAGAGACCCCAAAACTTGGATACCCGTAGTGTAGTCTGACTCACTGGTGAAGCTACTCCAGATGGCTTGTGCCTAATTGTTACAGAATTGAACCTTTTTTCTACCTGCCCTCCTGGGTGAGTCTGCCTGGCGTCTGGGGCTGAGGAACATCTCTCAGCGGCTGCCCCCTGGACGGGCAGGTCCTCGCCCAGGGTGGCTGGGGTTGTGGGTTTTAGGAGATCTCTCCCTCTGGAGAGATCTCGCTGGGACCTCCAAATGTTGTGGTGCGATCAAATCTAAGACCCATGGAGCCAATTAAGATGAATTGTGAGCCTTTATTAGCCAGCCAGTGACTGACTCTCTACCACACACAGTTAGAGGTCAGTCCTGAGCTTTCAGAGGAGTTAGCTTATAAAGCCTAAAACCACATCAAACAAGCAAGCAGGTTTACAGAAGCAGAAGCTGGCCATGAGCATATCTTTGCACAGGACATCTCCTAGAACCACACCCTGGTTAACATTAAACAGAAGAATGGCCATGAGCATATTTTTGCAAAGGATATTTCCTAGAACCACACCCTAGTTAAACATTACAGAAGCAGAAGTTGGCCATTTGAAAATTTTCCACCATTAACATTATGTGGCTTCTTTTTTTGTCCACATTATGTAAGACTTTAGCACAAGTGATGCCATGTGGGCCTCTGGTTTCTCTATTACAAAACTGCGAAGTCTGGACAAAATTTCACAATCTGTAGTATTGAGAAGAAAAATTTTCCTCTACCCTTCAAGGTTCTGTCTGATCTAATAATTGAAATGAGACAGATAACAGGAGAAAAATTAAAGTTTAAATAACATGTATACCTCCTGTACAGATGGGAGAGACTCAGGAATGCCAAGTAACTGACCAAAACCACAGAAGCCATCACCTTAATACCGCCCTCAGCTAAAGACAAAAAGTGTTAGAGGTGGGAGTCAGTTAAGGAAGGTTATGGAAAAGCACAGTAAACAAGGGTAAGATTATTACGTAGATCTGAGCCCGGTGCCTTCTCCATTGATAAGTTTTCTGGAGATTTAGATCTCTCCTTGGTACCTGTGAGGGAAACACCTTTACAAATAGAAATTTCCCTTACACAAGTGTCTGTCCCTTTACAAAGTTTTCAGAGCTTCTCCCGCATTTGCTGTTTCTTTAAATTAAACTAGCTTAAAATAATCAACATCCCTAAAGAAGCATGTTTTTGGGGTGGCAAACTCTGCCCCCTTTCAGTAGAGAAAGGTAAAAAAAAAGAATGAAAACTTCTTTCTCAAAGAACAAGAGAATGACCTTGTGAGTGACTCAATTATATCCTGGAAGTAACCTTTACAGTTTCAAAGGTCAGAAGGCTTACAGATTTGCATTGCCTAGTGATCAAGCCTCATCAGGTTTAAATTCTCAAGGACACATCCTACAGAGGGCGGCAACGTGGGTAGGCAGCTGCATCCCTCCTCAAGGAAATTCCGCCATTGTATCTTCTTCCACTGGTTGCTGCGGTTGCAGCGTGGCAGACAAGAACCTGCTCCCATGGAGCTCACATTCTGATATAACTTCAGACCGTGGTCAAGGGTAGCGCCACTTCTGGCGAGTAGTCAGGAAAAGCCTCTAGAAGAGCTGATCTCTGACCTAAAATTTTGGAACTTTAAGAACAGAATAAGTGGCAAACGACAAGCAAACCTAGAGGTGCCTAAGGAGCTAAAGAGCGTCTCTGGCGTCAGGATCGTAAAGAAAAGAAGAGAAAAGCAATACTTAGTACTTTCACAGACCCCAACACATCCCCACCCCGCCCGCCTTCCGGGCTGAGAACCGATTCTCCTTGCAGTTCCAAACCCATGGGGCGGGGGGAAAAGCCTAGAAGAGGCAAACGGCTGGAGACAGGGCCCAAGACAGGCGGCGGGGCCAGAGCGGGGGCGGGGCTACGGAAACTGGGCTCCGCCCAGGAAGCGTGCGCGTGCCCTGTGGCGCTGGAGGGGCTGGGGCGCTGCGGGGCTGGCCCGCCCACACCCTCTTTATTTCCGCCTCCGTTCCCGAGGCCGAGAGGTCGCTTGTGAGTCGCCCGGCAACATCTGTTGGGTCAGCTGCACGAGGGCTTGCCGCGGCGCGTCACCGGCGTCTGCTGGCCCGTTGTACGTCCGCCGGCCGCCGGCCGTGCTCCCGCCCGTGTCCCCCGGCTGGTCCGGGGGATCCGGGCACCGCCTGGACGGCGGCTCCGCTGGACCTGCGGACCGGGCCACAGCCAGCACCCCGAGCGGACGGCGTCATGAAGCTCCTGCCTTACTTCTGCCGCGGGGAAGTGGTGCGGGGCTTTGGCCGCGGCTCCAAGCAGCTGGGCATCCCACGGGTGAGCACCGGGGGTCCCGGAGACCGGTCACATGGGAGGGGAACATCAGCGGGGAGGGCAAGGTCGTGGCCAGCGGACCGAGGTTACGCCAGCTCCTGATCTGTTTTAGGTGGACGACCTTTTGTCCTGAGAGCAGGTCCTAGCCCGAAGCTTCGAGCTCTCGCAAACGTGGTTTGAGAGGTAGTGAGGGCAGGAAGCCGGAACTGTGCTTCCGAGTGCTCTTTCCGGCCTCCATATCCAGGGGAGATAGAGCTGCCAAGCATAGCTCAAATCTTGCCCATGAGAAAACGTAATGTGGGCCGGATTGGCTAAATTCTCAAGCCAACTGTAGCGTTTTCTTTAAATGTGTTACTAGGTTGTGACCAAGTCATCAAACGGGCAGTTGAATGACAACCCTCTTTTTTGTCTGTCTACATTAGTTTAGTAGTCTGGACCTGATGGTACGTTTAATGCTCCAGAGCTGCCCCTAGGCCTTTTAAAGCAGTCTTTGAACTTGGAGCCTAGGCGTGTGTATCTCGAAAAATGAGACTGTTTTCAAGAAATTCTGAATCTCCTTAAGACCAGGTCTGAAAAAAAAATCCCTCTGTTTATGTACTTATTTTCAAACTCGAGAGCATTTTGGAGGGAGGTGAGCGATTTATACACTGAACATAAACCGATGCCTTGTTCCTAACCTGTCCACCTGAAGAGGAAGAGGAAATTCAATCCAGAATGTGGGAATGTTAATAATGGCAAAGTCCTAGAATCTTGTGAGCCTAATTATTTAAACGAGATTTGCATGTGATTTTTATAAATAATATGACACTCTTGACACTCAGAACATTTACTCCTTTTTTTTTTTTTTTTTAGCTAACTTTCCTGAACAAGTAGTAGATAATCTTCCAGCTGATGTATCCACTGCATTTATATGGTTGGGCCAGTGTTGGAAGTGGAGATGTCCATAAGATGGTGGTGAGCATAGGATGGAACCCATACTATAAGAATACAAAAAAGTCCATGGTAAGAATTGTATTTTGCTCTATAGCTGAAAATGGAATGATGACTGAATAACATGCAGTATTAGATGTACAAACAGTGGTATGGATTACATCAGTGGTAATCACAACATAGTCCAAATACTAGATTTTTGGGCAGTATATTCGAAGGATTTGAAAGTAAGCATTTAGTTATTATTTGAATGGAATAACATTTTCCATCCTTTCACTGTCAATCTATTTGTCTTTCGTAGAAAGAGAATCTCTAAGTTTATATTTATAGTTGAATCCCCTCTTTTAAACCATTCTGCTGATCTCTGCCTTTTGATTGGAGATTTAATCCAATTTCATGTAAACTAAGCACTAATAAGGAGGGACTCAACTATTTTGCTTATTGTTTTCTCTATACCTTATAACTTTTTGTCCATCATTTCCTCCATTATTGCATTTTGTCTTCAGTTGAATTTTTGGCATTGACACATTTTGATTCCCTTCTGATTTCCTTTTTTTTTTTTTTTTTTTGTATTTTCCATAGGTATTTTCTTTCTAATTATAATGGGGATTGTATTTAACATTCTAAAGTTAAATTATTTGAATTTACACGAACTTCAATAGTGTATACAAACTCATAAATTATTTTTTTACATTTCATGCCCAATAATATAGATGAATAATTTTTATATATTTTTAAGAATTATGTAGAAAATAAAGAGTTACTAACCAAGATTACAATAATACTAATTTTTATGACTGCCCATGTATTTGTTTACCTTTACTGGAGATAAAAGTAAAGTTTAAGAGCATGCCTCATGAGATTGACCTTGCCATAGTTACATAGTTCATTCACCTGTTAATTACTTGGTCGCCTTGTAAGGTAGAACTGCTTACTACAGGGTGGTGCTTTCTGAAAAAAATTGAGAAGCGAAGCTTTTTTCCCCCTCTTTTAAATCACTTTGAAGGTATAGCCTGCTCTTTTTACAGGACCCACACAGCTGAAGTGCTTAATCTGCTAGATAATGGCTGAATCTTCTGGTTAACTCAACTGTGTGACAAAAACAGTTATAGTTCATATATATTTCATTCTCTATGAAGAGTTTATAGAAATGTGTCACAGTTGGAAAACCAAAGGGCTAGGTCCTTGTACAAGGTATAGAAATGGCCCAGAACTACTTAATAAGGAAAAGAATTGATGAAAGGACACAAACTATTTTTATGTAGGATGAGGGAGGAAATAACGGGTGAGGAAGGCTATTCCATGAGTAATTTTTCCTTATTAGTTACTCACATAGCAAACTATTAATGTAGAGCCAATTAAGGAATGTCTTGGGAGTCCTTCCGTAGTTGGGAAAAACTCAATTTTCCACTGGTAGGAGGTTCATACATTTTAGAGTTTTTCTTTTTTCTTTGCCAGGAACAGACATGTATGATGTGCCTGATCCAGTCTTTTGCCCTTTTTAGAAAATTAGCTGTTTTACTGACTTAAAGAAGTCTTAATATGTTCTTGATTCAATTCCTTTTTTGGAACTATGGATTGCAGGTTTTTTATTGTCACTGTGTTGCTTCAGTGTTTCCTTCTAAAAGCTTGTGTTGCTTTTCTCATCAAAGCAATTTTTGAGTATGGTGTGAGATGTGAAATACGGGTCAAAATTAATTTTTTTGTATGGATAGTCACTCAGTCCATTCATTGAAAATAATGTCCTTTCCTGACACCACTGCAGTGTCACCTTGGTCTCAAATTAAGTAACTTTGTATATGTGAATTCAGAACACACTCATAAATTGACTTGGGCCATCTCCTAGTTTTTCCGTGGGCCATTACCACACATTGTTTTAATTTCCATAGCTTTATAATAGGTCTCTCTTATTGTATAAGTCCTCCAGTTTTGTTGTCAAGAATTTTTGGATAATTTTGCCCTTTCATATTTCCATATCAATTTCAGAATCACTTGTCAGTTTCCATCATTTAAAAAAAGACTTGCCAAGATTTTGATTGACATGGCATTGAATCTGTAGATCAGTTTAGGGAAAGTAGACATCTTTACTGTTTCAATGTTTTGTAATAGTGTCCAAGGCCCTAAATATCTTAGTTTCCTTTTATTCAAAATTTTACTGAAAAGAAAGAATGCAAGTCAAATTAATTGGTCCAAATAATATTTACAAAGCCATGGGACACTTTGTATCTTTTAATTCAAACCCCTTAATTTACAGATGAGAAAACTAAGTCCCAGAGAGGTTAAGATATACCTTTAGCTAAGTGTGGAACCCCAGACTTTGATTCTTAACTCAGTGCTTTACTATATAGTACTGCCTTACTCTCTTAAACACTTTGAATTTAACATAATAATTTCTCTAAGCAATGTATTAATCTTAACAAAACCAACGCTCTAATAAGAGCTTTATTACAAAGAATTTTTTCTTTTAAAATTTTAAATCAAGGCCCCCCTTTTTAAATGGCTTCATAAAAATCTATAAGTCCCATTAAGTTGTATGCAAAGTTTTACTTAGGGACACTTGAAGAGAGCCCATTTTAATGACCTCAAAAGGTCATGACCCCACCCCCTAACAAGCCAAAAAGGTTTGAAAGACTAGGTTATTTTTATTGAGAGAACAGAAAACTTGCCTTAATATAAGTCTCCTGTGATACTTTTTTTTTTGGAATAAACCACTCTTATTAAGTATAAGTTGCTCATTTCTTTATTGGTTTTATTACTGAATTATCTAGCAATACTCTTAGCTGATTTGTAATATATGCTTCAGATTTAATGATCGTTTCATAAATAGATTTTCTTAAGCCATACACTTCAGAATATACCTTTGGTCTCAAGTTACATGCTTCTCAGCTGTGTAAACTTCTCAATTTTTAGTGCCACTATCCTAGTCCAGTCTCAACTGTTTTGTGTATTTGCTTGCTGTCTACATTTTTTTCCTGCCTTTTGACTCAGATTTGTTTTTTATAGGAGCCTCCTAAAATTCCAATTCCAGAGCGTCTTCTACCTCCTTTGCTTCAGCACATCTCTACCCACCCATTTGTTGTTCCATTCCTAGGTCAAGCATGGGTTTTTGTTTTTTTGTTTTTTGTTTTTTGCCTTCACATCAATCTTCAGCTCTTCCTAACCCTCAAGTTTCTATGACTGGCATGTGTCAGAGATGTGTGGATCCTGATAACTTTAGAACCAGTTCCATTAGTAGTAACATATCAATATTTCCCTCATTTCTTCTTTGTTGTCTTTGCTCAGGTTTTCATATTGATAGGACTCTTAATTACTTAAGTGCATGTTAGTTTTTTCTATAAACAGCAAATCATACCCCATCTGTGGTATAATATCTCCCTTAACTCAGTAATAAGTTTACATGTATGGTCGGGCAGGAACAGGTACAGTGGAAGAATTCAGGAAAAACTGTACTTAGATTTTAATTTGTCTTTCAAAATTTAATGAAGTTTAATTGTTTCATTTAAATTACTCTATCGTAAATGTGAAGATTTATTTCAGATTTCAGGTACTCTGTAATCTGATGATAACTTTTTTATCATGATTATAGGAAACTCACATCATGCATACCTTCAAAGAGGACTTCTATGGGGAAATTCTCAATGTGGCCATCGTTGGCTACCTCAGACCAGAAAAGAACTTTGATTCTTTAGGTAAGTTCTTATTTAGACCTTAAGTATTACTGCAGCTACTTCTGCTTCTACTAGTAATAACCATGGCAAGACAGGTAATATTCGGGCATTAATATGTGTCAGGCACTGTTTTAAGTGCCTTACTTGAATTAACTCATTTAATTTCCACAACAGCTTTATGAGAAATTATTTTGCCCGTTTTCAGATGAGGAAATTGGCACAGGTGTCAAGTAATTTGCCTGGGTCACATAGTAAGTCCTGAGCTAGATTGGCTGGCTTCTCCAACAGTATGAAATTAATAAAATCTTTATTTTTTTTTCCTTTACATATTTTAAGGAATAAGTGAGAGTAAGCTGAATAATGTATGCTTTGCAATGCTTGGTGTAAATCAACATTTGAAACAAATGATATCAAGCATCTTAGTGTAGTGTGATAGTTTGAATCATATTGTAGAGTTTCTTTTACAAGTGTAAATACTGAAGAAAATTGATAGTGAATATTTGTTTCTTCCATTTGGTATTTGCAATGTACCTTTTTGCTAATGCTTTTCTCTAAGAAATTGCAATAAATAAAGGACATCTTTTGTGTTCCATTGAAGAAGTGATAGAACAAACATCAATTGGACATCTACCCTGTGCTAGAGATACTGCCAGCCTACAAATAGAGTGTTCAGGAGAGGCTGAATGAAGGAGTAGTAAAAAGTGTAGCAGTAGTTTTTCATCACCTTTACCTGGTATGTTCTTTCTGCAGAATCACTTATTTCAGCAATTCAAGGTGATATTGAGGAAGCTAAGAAACGACTAGATTTGCCAGAACATTTGAAACTCAAAGAAGACAATTTCTTCCAGGTTTCTAAGAGCAAAATAATGAATGGCCACTGATGTAAAATCATCTAATTCATTCATTCACTGTTTTCTGGTATTTTACTGCTCATAACAATTCAGTCTCACTTTGGTTATATTTTAAAAATCAAACGTTTTCTTGTATCTGTGAATTAATTTAAATAGTACAATGTAGTTACCTTATTATGCTTTTACTGTTTAATTAAACCCATCATGCTACACTACAAAAAGGTTCATTTTAAAAACCAAGATTCATTTTATGCAATATGTTGATTAAATTTTACCACTAGAAAGGTCTTAAGTGTCTTCTAATGGAAATGAAATGTATATAACTGGGTAAAAAGACAAGTCACTAGTTTGAGATGAAAACTATTAATTCTAATGGTAAAATACTAATCTACGTATTTGTATAGCATGTGCTGTTAAACAGAAGGCTTATAAAAGTAAATGCATTAAACAGTCTGATAGTTTATTATAAACTTAAGGGGGGAAAATTCACACTTTGTATTTTTGATATTTTGTGCATTAATATTATTACAAACATGTTGAAATTTGAAATTTTATTTTAGTAATTTATGAGGAAAACATTATATTGTATTAATTTTTGTTATACCTGCCTTAGTTCTAATTGGTCTGGATTCCCTTTGCCTATCATTTTTTGTCTGTCTTTTAAAACATTAAATGGGTGTTTTTCAAATTTGTTTGTCTCATTTTTCTGTTGTATAACACATATCTCTTTTTAAGAGTAGGTATTCAACGTTTTTCTTGACTTCGTTTTTCTTTTAAACAGTTGTCAACATCAGGTTTTTCATTTAGAATATCCTATGACTTACAAAGGATTGTGTCTGTCTCTACCATTCCATCCCTTCACTATATAGATAGTGATTAAGTGCACATCTGTATTGCATGTTAGAAAAACTTGAAAGCTTCATTTTTAGGTTTCCTCAAAGTTTAAATGAACACGTAGAAGTTCATTCAGATATTCCCGTTTCTTAAAAAACACAGAATACTTGTTTTCCTTATTAGGGAAACTATTTAAAAGCCAATTAAACTTTGAAAAAGAATTATTTATTTTTAATGTAATTATATGTTCCTGAGCAAGCGAACTTAAGTTGTGAATGTACAACATAATTTAATGATGAGAATGCGTGTAGCTTGGGAAAAGGTATAAATATAAAGTTTTAGTTTAATAATCTTCATACTATGCATTTTCCCCCCTAACAAGTAAGAGGTGATTTTTGGCTACTTGAGACTTATTTTGGCAGAAAGTTGAAATCTTTTGATACTTAGGAAGTTAAGATTACTGATTGTTGGGCCCCTGAAATAGTACACTGCATTATTCACTTTGGCACCAGATTAGGTGGGTGGATGGAGACAGGTATATAGAAGGTATTTTTAAAGATAATATTATAAATCATTTTTTTCCTAATCACAGAGAACTGATTTTAACAAAATATAAAGTATTTAGAATAACATCTAAAGCTAATATTGGAGAAGGCAAAGCATGGATAAATTCAGTTGGATTGTTTTACCTTTTGGTGTATGAATGTATGGTGAAGTAGTATGTGTCTCATTTCTCTGTAAAAGGACTTCAGAAATGTAATTTAATGTTAGAAATCCTATACTTGAAATAAACCTCAATTATCAGTGGCTTTGTAAAGCAAAGGTAAATATGGACAGTGTAAAAACATTTGTGTTTGAGTAGATTACTGCTAATTATGTCTACAGTAAATGAAAATTCTTTGATATTTTGTCACCTTACATTTTGTTAAATAGTCATGGCTTTTGAAAAATCGCATATTATGAGAGAGAGGAGTTAGTTAATAGTGTTTTATATATTAAAGTGTTATTGAAGTATTGTAAGAAATTTCAGTAGTACTATTTGATTAGTCTGAATGATTGCAGGCTTTGAAATAAATCTTTACTAAGTGATATAAGTTTTACATTGCTCACTTTTCTAAGTAGCATGATGAAATCTCACCTTCCCACTCTGTCTTGCCTGAAATGTATATCAGCATCCTTTCGTCCATATATCCCACTCCCAGCCCATAGTCACTTAGTAATTGGCTAGGTTATAAGATCAGTTATTAGACCACATTCAAATAAGTTTCATTATAGTATATTTTTATAATTGTTTTATACTATTATTTTTAATCTTACTGTACCTAACATAAATTAAACTTTATCATATATATAGGAAAAAACGTAACTTATAGGGTGTGGTACTATCTGTGGTTTCAGGCATCCACTGGGGGGTCTTGGAATGTATACCCCACAGATAAGGCGGAACTACTGTGCAGTGTTCAAGTAGATTAAAAGGCACTTAATGGAAGAGAGATGGACATGTTTAATTTATCTCTGATACTAGGGACTTAATACAGCAACACAATTAGCTTCACTGGGAACCCAGCTTCTAGGACAATGTTTTAAGCTTCCCTGGCTCTACCTTTTTTAGTTCCATTTTATTTTCCAAGGCAAAAATCTATGCTACGGATGCAATCTCTAGGACTAAATTTTGTTCTTTTTTAAGGCCTAGTTATAGTCCATGGGTATTATCTCATATTTTTCTTATAGGAAAATTGTGACTTCTAAATTTTTAAATTTCTAATCTTTCATGAATTAATACTTTAAAAATGCAGTAAAAATTACTAGAAAGAAAAACAATTATATTTGGATGTCTTGGCAATTTCAAAATGCTGTAAAAGATTTATAAACACTCCCAATTTCAGAAATAGTTAAGCCAGTAGCAGCCAACAGACCACACTTAGGGGAGCCCTCATATAAAGGCCTTAAGCTTTTCCCTTTCAACTTTAGTAGGGTTGACAAACATTTTTTGTAAAAGGACAGAAAGAAAATTAGGTTTTGCCGTAGTGAAAAAGCAACCACAAACAATACATAAATGGGCTTGGCTGTGTTTCAAAATTTTATTTAGGCAGCTGGAAGGATTTGTCTCGGCCCAGAATTTGCCAGCTGCTGAGTTAGAGGGATTTTTTTTTTTTTCAATCTATTAGGGCGTAGTGAGATAGTAACCTTTTTCCTAATTACTAAGCAGATTTTATGTAATTCATGTGAACATTCTATTTTGATGTATAGATGTTAAAATTAGGGGAAGATAGGTATGAATTTAAAGTATTGGTATTTCCAAGTCTGGAGTTTCCAGGTGAATTTAATATGCTTACTGTTTTAGTTGAAGGTATAGATGATCATAAAAAGTCCAACACTGGATGGCAACTTAACATTTGTATCTCCCTGATTCCATATGTTGAAATCCTAATACCCAATGTATTAGCAGGTGGGGCCTTTGGGAAATAATTAGGTCATGAGGGTGGAACCCTTATCAATGGGATTAGTGCCCTTATTGAAGGACTCCAGAGAGCCCACTAACTTTCTTTTCATATGTGAGGATACAATGAGCAGTCTGAGTGGAAACAGTTTGCCAACTTAAAATATGCCTTTTGGGATATTAATTATTTGCAGCTGGTTATATTTAAGAAAAGAAACAGGATAAACCTTTGACTTTCCCTCTAAGTGCCTAAAAGAATTGATCTGCTCTAGGAAGGGAGATATCATCATAGACAACTATAGTTTAATACAACCTTGGTGTGGTAGACAGGGAGGAACCAAGGCCCATAATCTTCCTTTTGTCCCATTGTTTCTCAAGAGGGCCCTATAAACATTGCTTTACTAAACATTAATTCATACATCTCCTTGTAAATTGCCTTACTTCCCTTTGAAATCCTAGACCCCTAGTCCAGAATGACATGTATACCTCACTTTGCCTTAACTGTCTTTGGAATTTTCACACTGATGTGAATTCTCTGTGTGCACACATTAACACTTGATTTTCTCCTGTTAATCTGTTTTTCTCCTGATTTTCTCCTGTTAAATAATAAGGTTATGCTTCCTCTGCCACACCTGCAACCCAGAAGAGGGCTCTTACCAGAACCGTGCTGGCACCCTGGTCTTGGACTTCCAGCCTCCAGAACTGTGAGAAATAAATTTGTTGTCTGTGCCATTTTGTTATAGTAGCCTGAACAGACAAAGGAACTCTGATGTGAAACTTGAAATAGATGACCTCTTGCTTTCCCCTCTCCTTTTCTCTCTCCTTTGTTTTCTCCTCTCTTCCTCCTCTGCCTCCCCTCCCAACTCCTACCCCCATCTCTCCAATTTCTCTCTCTAATGGCAACAGGCATGAACAATGAATAAGGAGTGAAGAACATGAACAAAGGCATCATCATCTCTGAAGTATTTGTGATGTTCCTTTTTGGAACTAGATATGAGATGTCAAATTGCCTGCCTCCAGGATATTGGTCTTCAAACAGAGTTGTTTAAAATATCAGTGCTCTAAACCAGTATCATTTTCCTGGGCTATGCAGAACAGCAAGGAGAGGAGAGCTGCTGTGTGGGAAGTGGATGGGTGCCAGTCCCTGTACAGTTAAGAGTCTTGAGCACTCACTGTTGCTGCCTATAGTGGAGCCTCATCTTAGGAAGGGGTTAAGTTGTAAAGTAATCAAGCATGGGCAAAAGGCAAATATGGAAGTCAAAACTACCTATGAAAACTACTTCACTTACCTTTAAATTGCTAAGACTGGGTCTTTGGAAGCCCAAACCTAAGATTTTTTTTTCTTTTGTGTCTCTGTATTTTGGCTAAGGCTTCATTTTTCTGGGACAGTAGAAGTCTTGGTTGATAACAACAAATAAAAGAATATTACTCATCTCTCTCCTACTCTTAACTAATGAGCCCATACAGTTAAATTCTTCTAAATTAAATACACGTATTATGCAATATACTGTATTTTGTCTTTTTTATAGCAGACCTGACACTCAGATTACCATTTTGGTTTGGAATCTAACTGGTTGCAAGTAACAGAAATAGATTCTGGCTGCTTTGAGCAGGAAAGAAATTTATTGGGAGAATGATGGGTAGCTCCAAGAATGGATGGGAAAGCTGGAAGCTGGGTGAGAAAAGGGGACCTCTGACCAAAGGGTCAGAACCAGAGCCACAATCACACCAGAGAGGCAGCTCACTGAGGACAGTGCCATTGGTGCTGAGTGAAAATGCCACAGCTTTCCACCAAACACCAGCAGAACCACATCCTCCACACTGCTGGCTGTCCCTGTTGCTCAGGAAAGCACTCTTTATACGGTTAGCATCTGATTTGCCAAACTGCGGTCACCATCCCTATGTTAGCTACAAGGGGGCAGGGGCTATAAAACTGAGAACCTGGCTAGTTTAGCTTCTATAAAGAGACACACTATTCCACCAAGAATCATACAAAATTCCTAAACATGAGGGGTTGGCTCCTGGCCAGTGAAAGAAGAAAAAAAGGAAAAGAACAGATATCTGCTACTATTATCTAATTCTGAAGGAAATGATGATTTTTTGAGCACATGCTATCTGGCCACTCTTACCATTCCAATAAGTAGACTTATACTAAATTTGAATATCCCAGAGACTGGAAAGAACTTTTTTTAATCTGAAGAAGAAAAAATATATATAATTCATAATGTTTCCCTTTTTATTTTTATTATCAGGAAGCTCAGGGCTAACATTCAATCACAGTAGCTCTAATAATCACCTAGAACTGTGATTTAAAAAATGTTCTCCAAAGAACTGTAGGAGCTCATGGAAAAGCCCTGGCTGGGTGACAGGCATGCAAGGGGATCTCTGCCCCTTCCTGCCCTGTTTACTTTATGGAAGCTCTCTTATCTGTTTTATATCTATAGGTTCTACTGAAGACTATATTTGATTAAAGGCCTTTATTGCTAAGTAATACTTCTGCTTGAATTGATTAGGTGAATTGCCTCCTCTTTCAAGATTCTATGTCAGCAATTTCATTTTGTGCACATAATAGACAGCACCACAAGCACTTTTCTGGAAGCAAGTGGAGATAAATCCTAAAAGAGTCACTCTGGGCGTTGAGATGATTGTCTGGTGTGGGTTCTGCCTTGGACCCATGTAAACAAATAGCTGCTGCTAACTATGAGGCACTCATGGGAATTCCGGGTGAATCTCAGGGTCCCTTTAGGCCTCTCTGAGTCTTTAAAATATTTCCAGGGGGTATTTTCCATACAGATTTGCTGGTATTTCAGATTTATTAAAGGCTCCCATCCAGCACAGTATTTCTGTCAAATGAAGTTTTTTCATTGTTTTTGAATCTATTTCCTGACCCCAACAAAACCTACCAGTGTTCTGAGGTTTCCGCTGTATTTCAAAACCAGGATATTCCCCTGGCTCTTATTAGTCTGATACCTAGACTTGTTCCTTACTTTCTCCTATCTATCGAATACAAAAGATTGAATACTTTTTTTCTGAAGTTTTAGAAGATGGAAGAGTTATATTTGATTTGCTGCCCTTTTTGAAAGCTTGTTTTCTTTTCAGACAGTCTTGCAAAGGTATTGATAATATGAAATATCTATTACTAGAACAGTTTAGCTACATTGAGGATATCATGTTCTTTGTATGAACACAATATTAAAAATTAAACAGATAACTAGGAACACACTAAATATTCAAAAGAACAGTAAGGTCCCCAAGTTTCACTGTAGGGATTCAAGATGTGAGTGATTTCATTCTTTCCATTTCATCTACTGACCAGTGATAAATTTTAGAGTTTGTAGCAATTGGAGCTTCAGTGTGCTTTTATTTACATCACTTCATGGTTCCTCACAAGTCTGAGACATCTAGCTATATATTATAGGTACCACACTTCAGATGGAAGGAACTGGAAATCAGTGATAAACTCAGCTGCTCATATTGCACAGGTAGAAAATTTCAGAATTGAGTGTGGAACCCAAGTCTTCAAGAAGGAAACAAGTTTAGTAGACTCAGGCTTAGCTGCCTGGCCCTGCTGAAGTTGTGTGCACGGGTCCCGAGAGCTGTGGATGGTGGATTGATGGGCAGTGATGATCCCCAAGCCTACCAGTCAGCAGCATTTGCAGGACATGGCAGCTCATCTTTTGTTTGGCTATGGGCTCTACTGGCTGGAGTGTTTCAGGTGAAAGGGTAGAGTTAGAAAAGCTGGAATTCAAACTTTTAGCAGAGGCATTAAAAAGGCAGGATGTTCACAAACAAATAAGCCTTAATCAACTTGACACATTGTGCACAGGGACAAGGTTTCTGAGTTTGGAAGAATCGGGATGTGATGAGGATCCAGTACACAGACTGGACCAGAAGAGTCAACTAATGTTCAGGGAGAGTGCCCAGGCTTAAGCCCTAAGCCCCTGGTAAGCTTGAAATAAATACCTGTCATTATTTCATTGACATTCATATTTTGTTCTCTGTAGAATTCAATCATACACAGATTCTCCACAGCAACTGTAGCTTCCCTAGTAATCCACAAACTGATTGCTTATTCCAGATTCTAAGCCTTTGCTCATTTTCTCCCTATTCCCTCCAGTGATCCATAGCCCACCCATCTGTAAAATCATGTGAATGTGGAACTCTCATCTTGGAGAGCCTGTCAGGGGTAAAATCTTTGTAATAGATGTTTTCTGAGAAAACATTCAGATGTTCGGCCTGCATATATTGTTTGATTTTCCCCAGTTTCCACAGTGTAAGTAGCAAACCTGTCTAGGATAGATTACAGGTGAACAAGAAAACAGTGACATTGGCGTAGCACCTTACAGCTTACAACTGATTCTCATATGCATTATCATCTTTAATCCTCACAAGCAAATGTCAGGAGGCAAGCCTTTTTGAGACCCATCAGAAATCCATCTACAGGAAACAAAACTGATTTGACAGGCAAACAATTCTTTAAAAAGGGAACATCAACAGAAAGAGGATAGAGAAATTATCCAGATATTGTACAGCTGTTCTGCAAAGGAAGTTGCAAAGGTGATAAAGGACTCAGTATGGAGTATGGCCAAGGGAATTATGAGGAATAATCCTTGTGGGGGTGGGTGAGAGAGAGAGAGAGAGGAAATGAGACAGCCACTATTCTTGTAGTATTCTGGAGCATCACTTGCAAAGATCCCTCATAGTCTCTCACAGCCCAAGGACAAGTATCACAAAGTCTGGCTGAAAAATTCTTTATTAAGGATTATATCTCCCTAGTCACTTCTTGAATAGCATTTTGGTTTGGTGGTTGTGTTCCTTTGTTTCGGAAACAGATCAATACTGAAAACACTGCTCACTCCACCTTTATGAGCTTGTGGGCCAGAGAGACCTAGAAACTGGAACCTAGACCAGATACTCCTGAAGCATGCAGACTGGTTTTTAACTTGTTTCACCCAGTCGTCTGACTCTGATGATCTGCTCCTGCCTGCCATGTTTGCACAGCTCCAATTCCAATCTGACCCCTGAAGTCTAGGCCACTGCTGCTGCTACATGCTGTAGGCAGGCTAGATTCGAGTAGTGGAGTGCATTGAGCTGCAAACCTTGTTCTCAACTCACAGATATTTGGGGCAGAAGGAGGCCATAGCGGATACCGTCACACCTTTTCACTTCCACAGTTAAACAGGCCCACTTTCCTGACTCTGGTCCCAGGTCAGTTTCAAATTCTGTATCGTGAGACTTTTTCTAATATGGATTCAAAAGCAAAAGTGATCTAGAGAAAGACCGGATTCCTGTCCTCCTATCTTTTCCGATATTCTCAGCACACCCCTAAGATTATCTGTGGCTTTGTAGCCAAACTCTAACATTGGAGTTTTTCAAGACTTGGGGGGAAAGGAGGAGTTTTTTGAAGAAGCTTGGATTCTCCTGAACAATTGAGGTATTAATAGGACTTCTATTAAGAAACTATTCTGCTGGGGTGGAACTATGGTCACTTTTCAGAAAATAAAAAGATGTGGGGAGAGAAACAAATTTCATTAGAATTCAAGGATTTGGCCAGTGTGTTTCTTGAATATATGGCCCTTTAACCAAAACTTTTTATCACTTCAAGGAAGAATGAATTAATTTTGTTTTAGAGTAAATCACTGTTCTGTTTTCTGAAAGAACGATCCCATTCATCTGCTGGGAAATCAAATAAGAAAATCCAGTTAATGATCTGGTTACTTAAAACCACTTATTTGAGCTTTTTTGCTTTGCCAGGAAGAAGGTCTTATTAACAAACACTGAGCAGGTGTGTCTTTGGCTCCAGATTAAGTGTACAGAACAAGCTGCTTATTTTTCTCTCCCTCATGTAATCTTTCTTCACAAATCCTTTCAAAATAGTAGGTTCATGGAAAAGAGACTATTAAGGAGCTTTCACTGCTACTAAAATGATATGGGAAGGATGGGGGAAGTTAGCATTTATAGAGCTTATGTATACCAAGCCCATTGCACATGTAATCTCCTTTATTCCTCATGGCAACTTTGGGAGGGCTGGAGTTTAAGTTTCCCACACATAGCAGAGAATCAGAGAAGCACAATAACTTGCCCCAGATTCCACAAAAGAAATGATCAGAATTGGAATTCCATTTCAGGAATCCTTAACTCCAAGACTCATGATATTTCTGTCCTGCCAAACGACGTTATAAACACGAATACAGGAATGGTGAGTCTAATCAGGGCCCACCACTGGGGTAAAAACAAAACAAAACAAAACAAAAAACAAACCTTTATACTTAGGAATATTTAAGAATGGACAAAATGAGATGGAATTATTGAAACTGAAGTGAGGGCATAGTTCGTTGAACTGGCACTGATCCAATGTCTTTTGACATTTGTAGAACTTTCTCAGTTCTTAGGGTCACCTGGTGCCTTGAGAAACAAAAGCACACAAGAAAGAAGAAATGATGTAGGAAGAGAAGGTAGGGTTCATCAAAGATACTATCTGCTTTCTTCATTTGCTTGGCTTCTATTAGCTTTCAAGGGGCTCAGGTTGACCTGAGGACTAAAGTACTTTATCACAAGTAGTTTAAATTGACCTGTAATTTCAAGTTCATGTGAAAAGTGCTTGTCATTTTACAGACCATAGGGAAGTTGAGAGAGAGACGATGCTTTTACTGAGCTCGACAGATTCTTTATTCTCTTAAACACTTCCCTTAACTTTTCTCCCCCAAAAGCATAGATGCATCAATTTGCTTTTTCTAACATTCTCTGTGTTCCAATGGTTTTGTTTTTTTCCCTTCCTTGAATTATTACACTAATTGCATTCTTTCCCGTTTCGTGGTTATTTGTACCCATATCTGTTTTTCTGCCTCAATATAGAGCAGGTAACGTTCATCTTTGTGCTTTCTAGTTTAGCTTGCATAATCCACATATGTTTTTTAATTTCAGGAGTATACTTCAAATGGTAGTATGCATAAACTTTTATATCATTGTTATTGTTATGTGTAACAATACACAATATACTATTATAGCATATTTTGTATAGTTTTTATAAATTTATTTGTAAAGTGTTGCAAAGTAGTTTGAGATTATAAACAAAAATGCACTTTTGGGGAGAACATTTTGGTTTTGTTTATATTTCCCAGCAAATTGGTGAATTCAAATAGAACAAACATTGAAAAGACTCAACACATTTTGATTTCCAAAATAATTTTATTGGCTATGCTAGGAAGAGCCCTAAAATAGCCCCCCAAGATTTCCCACTCTAATCCCCAGGACTGTGAATATGCTGAGATGTCATACCTATGATTACGTTACATTATAGCCAAAGGGAGATTCTCCACCTGTGCCTAATATAATCAAAGGAGCCTTTTAAAAGCAGAGTTTTCTCCAGCTGGTAGCAAGAGGGAGTCAGAAGATTCAGAGCATGAGAAGTATTCAGTGCATAAATGTCAGCTTTAAAGCGGGAAAGGAGGGGGCATTCACAAGACGAGACAGTGGCTTCTAGGAGCTGACTCCTGGCTCACAGCCAGAAAAGAAAGTAGGAACCTCAATTATATAGCCATAAGAAACTGAATTCTGCCAGCCACCTGCATGCCTTGGAAAATTATTCCTCAGAGCCTCCAGGTAAGAGCCAGCCTGGCTAAAAACCTTGATTTTGACCTTATGAAACCCTAAGCAGAGAACCTAGTCAAGCCCATCTGGATTTCTGACCTATAAAGCTGTGAGGTAATAAATGGATGTTATTTTAAGCTGCTAAATTTGTGGTGGTTTGCTATACTATAATAGAAAATGAATACATTGGCTTACTCTATGCGAAGTAATACATGATATTGTCCATGTCACTACAGGCAGCAGTGGACAGAACTCCAGAATTGTGTGCTCTAATTAACTAAACAGTCTTTGCTAAGACATTAGTGATTAAATTTGTTTTTCTTTGATTGTTGGTAGAAATTAGCAAAAAAATTATGTTGCCTTCTGATAGCGCTGGAGTAGGGGAAACTAATGAAAAAAAAAGAGGAAATTATGGATGAGAGATTTGATATTGAAAGAAAGGAAATAATCACAGAAAAAAAGATGCTATCTAAGAAGAGTAGTGTGAGGAGGTAAACAGGAGAAAAATGAATTTAAATAATTTATTCAATTAAAAAATTAATTAAAAAATAAAATAAAATTAAAAGAGCAGTGTGTGGAAGCTGGCTTGTCCTCGCTTATGAAAGCCAATGTCATTTTTTCCAAGAATCTTACAAATCAGTTGTTAGACACACCTATTATTAAAAATTAAGGTATAACACTTTCAATTAAAGGAGTTATATTAAAAACACAAGTAACAAATATCTCAAACTCATCACTTCCTAGTTATTTTACATTTTATTATCTATGCTCTTGAAGTTATTTACATCTAATGTATCTATATGGTAGAAATACTATATAATGGTTCACTTATTTACATTTCTTCCCAACTTCACATTAAGAACATTACATTTGAAGCTTGAAATGAGCCATAGTGGAGAATTTATACCATGAAAAATGGCAAATGCCTTTTCTGAGCCAATGAGATACCATAAAAGCTTTTCTGTGACTTGGATCAGAAGTAGAGCCTTTTTCCTGTTGCACATGGACCCAAAAGAATGTAGAGTCTGGCACATGGGCAGCCACCCTGCCAATGTGAGGGATGACCTCTAGTGAGAATGGAGCCAACATGGCAAACGACAGAGGTGAGAGACAGAGATACACGAGTATGTGATGCCACAGTGTGAGCCCTATATCCAGGAGTACCTGGTCCCACCACTGGCCCTGACTTCTTGATTAAGAGAGCCAATAAATGTTTTTTGTATTTAGGCAAGTATGAGTTAATTTTTCTCATTTATAACTGAAAGCAGCCTAAAGGATACAACAAATTTGTATCAGGTCCAGAATCACTCTTAGCCCCAGAAAGCTTTGACTAATAAAAATAATTTACATGGTTGGTAAAATAATTGCCCTCAATCTTTTTTTTTTTTTTTAAGCCTATAGCACCTGATATTTCCAAGTGGTCTCCCATCAAAGTACTAACCAGGCCCAACCCTGCTCAGCTTCTGAGATCAGACGAGATCGGCATGTCCAGGGTGGCATGGCTGTAGACACTGACCTCAATCTTGTTCTCCTGTTAGCTATAACTCTGACAAACACACCTTTGCTTCATTTAAAGCTTTAAATATGACTTATATCATTTCCCTTGCAAGCTGGGATTAGTTCCTATCAAAGAACACTTTGTTAGAGGAAGAGGCAGCCTTCTCAGGCTATCTAATAGCTACCCTGCCCTACCTTGATAATGGGAAGCTTTCATTCTGGGTGACAAAGCTCCAGAAAATGAATAAATCATGATTTTCCTAGCACCCTTTCAGTCTTCTCATTACACCTCACCAGATACAGTTGACCCTTGAACAATTTTGGGGTTAAGGGGTGCCAACCCTCAAAGTTGAAAATCTACATGTGACTTTTTTAAAAGTCAAAGGGAAAGTTTATTAGAAAAGGGTAACACTCCAAAGATAGAGTATGGTCTCCCCTCAGAGGCAGAGAGTGAAAGGGACCAAGAGAGATGTAGAAAGACAGTAAGTAGGGGTACATGTAACATTTGATTCTATGGTTGGCTCTGCACATCCAAAGTTGGTTGCTTCAGTGGATACAAAACCTGCCGCTACAAAGAGCCAGCTGTATTTACTGAAAAAAAACCCCACATATAAGTGGACCCATGCAGTTCAAACTCGTGTTGTTCAAGGGGGCTAACATGTTTGTAACTTAATTTTTTTAAATTAAGTTTATTGGAGTGACATTGGTTAATACAATTATAATTTTCAGGTCTACATTATAATTTCACATCTGTATATTCTATTGTGTGTTTACCACCCAAAGTTCAGTTTCCTTCAGCTACAATATATTTGATCCCCTTTACTTACTTCACCCTCCCCTTACCCCCTTGTATTTGACCCCCTTTACCCCATCTACATCCCCTCCCCCCTCACCCTCTACCCTCTGGTAACCACTGGTCTATAGTCCACGTCCATGAGTCTCTGTTTGTCCTGTTTGTTTGTTGCTTTTTGGTTTATATCCCACATGTAAGTGATATCATGTGATTTTTAACTTTTTCTGTCTGGCTTATTTTGCTTAGCATGATTATCTTGAGGTCCATCCATGTTGTCATAAATGGCAGTGTTTCATCTCTTTTTATGGCTGAGTGATATTCTATTGTATATATGTACCACAGCTTCTTTAGCTAATCATCTATCATAGGACACTTGGTTACTTCTATGTCCTGGCCACTGTGAATAATGCTGCTATGAACATTGGTGTGCAAATATCTTTCTGGATATGGGTTTTCAAGTCTTTGGGTAAATACCCAGTAGAGAGATTGCTGGATCATATGGTAGACAAAGCTTGGATTTTTGAGGAATCTCCATATTGTTTTCCATAGCAGCTATACCGATTTGCAGACCCACCAGCAGTGTGTGTGTGTTCCTTTTCCTCTGCACCTCTCCAACATGTGTTATTACTTGTCCTATTGATTATAGCTATTCTACAGGTGTGAGATGGTATCACATTGTGGTTTTGATTTGCATTACCCTAATAGTTAGTGATGTTAGCACTTTTCAAATATTTTTTGGCCATTTGTATGTTCTAGGGAGAAGTGTCTGGTCAGATCCTCTGCCCATTTCTTGATTGGATTATTTTTTTTATTGTTATTGAGCATATGAAGTTCTTTGTATATTTTGGATATTAGGCCCTTATTGGAGGTGTTGCTTGCAAAATATTTTCCATTTGGATGGTCTCTCTTTACCTTGTTGACGATTTCTTTTGCTGAGCAGAATTTTTAGTTTGATGTAGTCCATTATTTATTTTTGCTTTTACTTCCCTTGCTTTGAGGTCAAATTCATAAAATCCTCTTTAAGTCCAAGGTCCTTGAGTTTAGTTCCTATGTTTTCTCTATGCATTTTATTGTTTCAGGTCTTATATTCAGGTCTTAATCCATTTTGAGTTAATTTTGGTGTGTGGATAGACAACAGTCTAGTTTCATTCTTTTGCAGGTGGCTTTCCAGTTTTCCCAGCACATTTATTGAAGAGGCTTTCCTTTCTCCACTGTATGTTTTTGGCTTTTTTGTCAAAATTATTTGCCCATATAAATATGGTTTACTTCTGGACTCTCGATTCTGTTCCACTGGTCTGTGTGTCTGTTTTTCTGCCAATACCATGCTGTTTTGATTACTGTCGCTTTGTAGTATAATTTGAAGTTGGGCAGAGTGATGCCTCCAGCCTCGTTCTTTTTTCTCAGGATGGCTTTGGCAATTCGGGTCTTTTGTGCTTCCATACAAATCTTGATTTTTTGTTCTATTTCTTTAAAAAATGTGATGGGATTTTGATGGGATTGCATTAAATCTGTATAATGCTTTAGGTAATATGGTCATTTTAACTATGTTGATTCTTCCAATCCAAGAACACAGAATATCTTTCCATTTCTTTGTATCTTCTTTGATTTCTTTTTAGGGTCTTGTAGTTTTCATTATATAGGTCCTTCACATGTTTTGTTAATTTTTCCTAGGTATTTTATTCTTTTTGTTGCAATTGCAAAAGGAATTATTTTTTCCTTTTCTTTTTTTGACACTTCATTATTAGAGTATAGGAAAGCTATGGATTTTTTGGATGTTGATTTTTGTTGTATCCTAATTTTTAACAGGAAATTTTAAATTAAAGTAAAAAAATTAAAATAGAAAAGGTTATGGAATAAGGACACAAAGAAAGAATATTTTTGTACAGCTGTACAATGTGTGTTTTTAGTGTTATTACAAAATAGTCAAAAAGTTTTTTAAAAAGTTTTTAAAGTAAAAGGGTTGTAGTAGGCTAATTTATTCCGAAGAAAGAAAAAGAACTTTTTTCAAATTTAGTGTAGCCTAAGTCTACAGTATTTTTAAGGTCTAGAGCAGTGTATAGTAATGCCCTAGGCCTGCGCATTCAGTCACCACTCACTCACTGACTTAACCAAAGCAACTTCAGTCCTGCAAGCTCCATTGATGTTAAGGGCCCTATGTGGGTATACACCATTTTAAAAAATCTTTTATGCTATAATTTTACTGTACCTTTTCTATGTTTAAATATGTTTAGATACACAAATACAATTGTGTTACAATTGCCTACTGTATTCAGTACAATAACATCTTGTGCAGGCTTATCGCCTAGGAGCAATAAGCTGTACCATATAGCCTATAGGTGTAGTAGGCTATACCATCTAAGTTTGTGTAAGTGCACTCTGATGTTTGCACAACAATGAATTCACCTAAGGATGCATTTCTTAGAATTATCCCCATGGTTTAGCAGAGCTTGACTATACTAAGTGCATAAAAAGTACTCAGAAATGGACTGTTAAAAAGCAAGTCCCCATAGAGTAATCTGGTCTTGATTTAATTTTATTTCCAATTTTAAAGTTACTTTCTGCAAACTGGAATCTTCCGAGCTCCTGCCCAGCCTCTTGGACTATTACCAGTCTACAAGGATGTTCTTTGATACTTCCAAGTTATTTACAAACAGAAAACCAAAACGTGACTATTTTCCAACCACATATTTATCTATTTAGACAGTTGTTAGTATAGTATTCAAAAGATGTCTGAGTATAACGGGGCATGACTAAGAATAAAGAAGGAAAGATGTCAAACTGAACTGATACTCAGTATCAGGCTCACACAGTACAACAATACAATTTTTCTTAGTATTCAAGTCGTCTCGACCTCAATTATCTTTAACTGTATATCATAAATACATATTTTTCTTGGAAAACAATTTCCAGGCTACATAAAGAATTGTCAAACTCAGTCTCTCAGAGCTTTAGAGTCATCAGGGAAGATGAAAAATAGTATAATTAAAATACCTTATTTCTATAGGCTATACTCTAATTACACAGCAAGAGAGAAATTCTTTCACTGATATAATGGCTATTTTACATTGATTTTTATTTATTTTTAAGAATTACAAAAGAGAACTATCAGAGCTTCGAAAAGATTTTGAAGAGATAATTTTAAATTATCAAAAAGCTTGGAAGCATATCATATGCATGTATAATACACATGATCTCTTAAGAATTTTCTTTAAGATGAGGATGACAAACTATACTCTGTCCTCCAAATCTAGCCCATCACCTGTTTTTGTACTTCCTAAGCTAAGAATTTTAAAAAATATTTTACGTGATTTAAGAAAAAAATCAAAAGAAGAATATTTTGATATGTGAAAATTATCTTATATCCAAATTCCAGTGTAAATAAAGTTTTATTGGAGCACAGCCCACCCATTTGGATTGGCTTCATTCATGCCGTAATGGCAAAGTTAAGAAGTTGTACAAAACATAAAGTATTTACTCTCTGCCCCTTTCCAGAGGAAGTTTGCCAACATTTGCTTTAAGAATTTTCCCCTAAAGAAAAACTGAGGCCTTGCATAAACTGAAGACTTCTTCACAGAGATTTCTTGTGTCAGCGATACGTTTAAAAAAAAGAAGAAAAGAAGATTCACAACTTAAGTAAAGTTAATACAGTTGCCATATAATAAAATAAAATAAAATAAAATAAAAAGACACGCTTTTGTTAGATTTAGGACACTTCTTTCTCACTTTTGTCAGTATAGCATAATTAGTTTTAAGAACATGTGCTTTAGGATCATTCTTTTTCTTAATCTTGATTAGCTTTCTGTCACCTTGGGCTAGTTACTTAACCTCTTATAAGCCTCAGGTTTCCTATAAAAAACAGTAGTAATGGTACCAACCTCTCGAAGTTATACTGGCATTCATTAAGTGGGGTGATTCTTCTAAAAGGAATTATTAACCTTGGTACCTGGTACATGTTAGATTTGCAATAAAATTTTAAAATTATCATCATCATCTGGAAATGTTACTTCTTGTTGGTTTGCTCCTAGTACTGCCTGTAACTTCTGACAAGAAAAATCTGCAAACCCTGCCTTAAGTAATTTCGCATAGCAAGAGTCCTTCTCTGTATTATCTGCAGAAAAACTATCCTAGGTGCATGAATCCAAGCACGTGCTTGACAGGAAAGTGGGAAAATGGAGGCCCAGGATGTCTAGAACCCAAATCACAGTGTTAGAAGACTGGTCAGCAGCTAGATTAAGCTTACAAATGGGAAGTTAGGATTTTCCATGTTAGATTCCACTCTGACTGTTTCTTGGAACGTCCACAGTTCTATGACAGGCTGTTTGATAAACAGCTCTCTGATTTAGTAGCTAGTCTTTTTTGTTTTTCTTTTGGCGTGGATATAGCTTGGTCATTTTATCCCATTTCATGTTAGGTTAACACTGCAATTTTGTTTTTATTACTTGATCTTAGCTTATGTTTCCAGCTAGAAACATTCTTAGAAAATCTTGAGGGTTGTAATGATGTAATTCTTGGAAACGTAGTGATTTCTACTGGGTTTGCTGCTATCTCCTGCCTGAGCTTGCTCTGCCCCTAGAATCATGACAACTCTGCATAAATGCTGAGGAGCCAGTGCCCAGCAAATACATGATTCCTCAGCTATGATGCCCTCCCTTTTCTTTCCTAATCTCTAAATAGATCATGACCAGCCTCAGCAGAGGTGGTCTTTTTTGCTCACCAGAGCTGGTCTGGAGTCACTTGTTACAAGGAATAAGGAGAACCTTCTTTAGTTGGCCCTTACAGAATGAATCTCTGCCTAAAGAGACCTAACAGAGGAGAAAAATCCCCTAAGCCAAACAACTCTTTTATTGCCACAGCCCCAAAAATCATTTACAGAAATATCAGAATTCAGAAGGCAGTAGGTATCTCCACAAAACAGGTGAGAAACAGAACTTTCACAGGTCCACTTCCTTTAAAAAGATCACATAAGACAGTTTGTATAAATGTCACTTGTTTTTCTTCCTGTGTCTTGTGTCTTGATGTATTGTTTGAAGGAAAACCCCTCCAGATTTTATCCTTGTTCCTTGGTTATGGTTGAACAATTATGGTTAATCAAGTTTAGCCACTCAAAGGAAGAACAAAATATTTCAGAATTCTTAAAGACTCTAGTTGGAATCATGGTTAAGAAGACAAATACGAATGCCCATACATCAGCTTGTGTATGAGGATAAAACCCCGAATTGTGACACTCACATGCATGCCTGAGTGGAATGGGGTGAGGTGCATGTGGCCTCTGCCTACTGGTAGGAGTAGCTCTCATCATCGTATTCTAGCTCATACTCATCATCATCATCCAGAAGCCCATACTTAAATTTCCGATAGACAGTTCCATCTTGGCCCATGTAGACGATGTCATCATCATCATCCTCATCATAGTCACGGTCCCTGTACTCAATCACCTGATCCTCTTCAAAGCTGGTGCTCTCACGGTGGCTGCTCTTATAGGAGGAATAAGATCTGCTAGGGTCAGCCAGCTTTTCATAGCCAGCCTTCTCTGCTGGCCGGGATCGGCCCATGGTTTCCTCCAGACGATCACAGCTGCTCCAAGAAGCACCAGCATAATGGAGGAGATGATGAACAAGGCTGTCTTGGAATGCTCAAGGGCAGACCCAATCTTACTTGCTCGAAGGATGCACTCTTCTATTGGAAGAGAACACCAAAGGAAGAGGGGTGAGGGGAAGGATGAAAGAGAAGAGATGGAATGGGGAAAATTAGTACTGAGGTTAAGAACTTCCCCTTTATTTTTTAAAATCTAAAATGGTGGAATCTCTCTCTCTCTCTCTCTCTGATTTTCTTAAATGGCACAACACTCTATAGAATTACCCTGTGTACCCCCATGACAGTCCCAGTCTATGTCAGATGATGCTATCAAACCCTTCTAGGATGCAGGACAGTTTGAAATCCAAAGGGAGCCTCCCTCATTTTCATACCTTAAGAGTCAGTTGCCCTGTCCAACCTTACCAATAAATTCTTTGATTTCTCTCCTGAAAAAATATTCCATCTTGGGCCAAGCGTCACTCATTGCTAAATAACTCTGACTTTTTCTAAGACTTAGTCCTCTCCCCAACTACTCTTAAACCTGGTCCAACATGATTGTGCCACCATTCAAGGGCAGGAGCAGATTATTTAAAAACCATTGACTCTTATGGTTATGTGGGGCCCATAGAGAAGAAGTGAATTGTCACATTGTCCGAGCTGAGAGCTTGTATGTAGAGGAGTCAGAATTCAAAACTCAGAAATCTTAACCTCATGCTGTAGTGTGGAGTGTTGGGGTTCAAATGTTCCAACAACTGTTTTTTAACTTCTTGGCATTTTGTGGCCCTAATCTGGCAGGAAAAGAAGTGCTACCTTTAAATATCTTCTATCATAATTAAGATTTCTGAAGTTGAAAGCTCTGTTCTATGTCACTCATCAGCTTTTGTTTGGATACCTTAGTTGAGAACATGGAGTAACTAAAACTGTCACAGAAGGAAAGATTAAACTATAGCTTTAACAATGAACCCATTTTTATTACTTTTGACCCATTATTTAGGTGGTATGATTTGGGTAAGTTACCGAATTTTCCCTATTATTGAACTCACCAAATGGTAGAATAAAAGAAAATATGAAAGAACCAGAGAGAAAAGAAAACTAGTAGGCTATGTTGGATGTACAAGTTGAAATACACACTAAGTTTTCTATAAATATTTTGAACCACTTGGGTATGGCCCCAGGATTTTTTTCAATCAGAAATCCTAGGTACGTTGTACATACAAGCTTACTGATATAATACTGCTGCCAATTATTTTAAGGGCAATTATTTTTGCTTATTAGATGTTAGCTGATTACATCCAACTTATTATTACTGTCTCTTTTTGCTAGTGATAAACAAGTTTTCTTTTTATTGTAACTTTCATTCTCATGGGATTTTGCCCATTAAGCAAAATTTCTTCCAAAGTAATAGCAGCATCATTATGGCTTTCATCATTAGCAATATCAGCACAGAATTTTCCCTGGAGGAAATATTGAAGCACCAGAGGGATGCGTAAGCAATTGGTGTATGGTATTTGGGAGATAAATACTGCCTAAGGCAGGAGAATCAATAGAAGACCCTTCAAGGTTGTTTCAATTACTAGTGTGCTGTATGCAATCTTGTCTTAACTATTCTACAATCTTAGATCTGCAAAGTTAAGGTCAGCCTCTGTTATCTGGTTTCTTTAAAGGGGCCAGTATCTCAGAAAAAATGATAGGTAATCAAGGGTGTTTAGATTTTTGCAGAGTGGCCACAACTGAATCTTTAAGAGCTACGAAAGTCTCAGGAAAGCTGACTAAATAGTTTTTAGTTGGAACAGGATTGCAGAAACTCTGCACCCAACATGCACACACTTCTGGTTTCATTTAAAGCCATTGATGTAATGAGGATTATTATTCTTAGCTGACACAGCATGGATATTAGGCCATCAGACCTTGAAGGTGGATGTGTAAGAGGAGCTAGGGAAATCAGCTGCTTGTAGGGTGGGAAAGCTGAAAGAAGGACATAATTAGTTTTTGGAATGATGCTATTTCAAATTTAGTTGAAAAGGCAGATTATATATATATATATAATGGCTAGTAGCATTTTTTGGTCTGGGATTTACTTCACTTATAAATGGACATGCTTTCATCAATATGATATCTATTTTTGTCAGTCCTGATACATCTGAACCCCAAGGAAATGATCTGCTTCTGGACTAAAAGGACATATTTTAAGAATTTTCTTTCTCTTTCTTTCTTCTTTCTTTCTTTCTTTCTTTCTTTCTTTCTTCTTTCTTTCTTTCTTTCTTTCTTTCTTTCTTTCTTTTTTAGAAGAAATCATTCCATTTAGTATTTTTCTAAGTTTGTGTCCAATGAGAATCAAGTACCACATGGATAGAGTTGCAGGTTGGAGACAGTTGGGGGACTGGGAATTGGTGTTAAAATAAGTGTTTTTTCTTAGCCTTCAGTAAAAATTTATTTCTAAAATGCTTTAAAACTTTAATAGGAAGCCTAGATTTGAGCTGATTTCCACAGAATGATTCTTCAATATAATATTGGAGTAAGCTTTCTTGATAGTGATTATTTTCCTTTTTTCTCAGTAGGAAAGAATAAAAAAAGGAATAAGGTAAACTTATAAAGATGAAATCCTAGAACTACTTGAGCTCTAATGTTGCAGGCAGCACAACAGTGGAAAGAATTTAGGTTTTGCAGTCCAAAGGACCCGTATTCTAATTCTAGATGAGCCTCTTAACATTGCTGTAAACTTGGGCATTGCTAATCAACCTTTGAGCCCAGTCTCCTCATCTGCAAAATTGGATTAATAACATCTACTTAATGAGATGATGGACAGGAAAGTTTCAAGCACAGCAGACACATAGCAGACACTAAATAAAAAGGTAGGCATATTGATTCTCTGGAATCTCCCATCCTACTCTCCCGCGTACTCTGGTCAGCTTACCGAAGACACGCCCTTCCTCCGCAGGCTGATCTTCCTCTTACCTGTAGTGTCCTGGCAGTCACAGCACTCCTCCGCATCAGTGGGATCGGAAACATTGCAACAGTGCAGGCAGCGGCTGTCATCCATGTGCAGCACCAGGTTGGCAGGGCACACAGTGCAGTTTTTGGCTCCAGGTCCTTGCATTCTATACAGCTCTCATAGCATTTTTCACATTTAAATTTCTCCCCCTGTTAAGAACAAATAGGAGATTCCTTTTGAGTGAGGAAGGATTACAAACACTGGAGTTCCATGGACAATGAATACAGAGTTAATTCTGAGGCCTTCATTACTTGATTTTTCCCCATTATTTCTCTCGGACTTCTTTCTCAGTTTTTTAATTGAAATTAGTCTAAGGTGAGTTAGCACCATTAATCCATAATGCAATGGTAGGGAAGTTTTTAAATATTAAACCTAAACTACAGCGAGTATAGGACTTTTAGGACTTTTTCACTTTGCCTAGAATGACATGCAGAAACTAGCTCATTTGAAAACGACAGAAGGCACACCATGCCCAGCTTTTAGTACCTCTCTACTCTGTACTTCCCCCACAAGACAGTCTGAGGTGCAGATTTCTCCCACTAGGTGGTAACTCCACACACAGGATAAACATTTCAGTGGTCCTTTTCCTGAAAAAAAAAAAAAAAGATTCTAAGTTATGAGACTGACCTTAGATTTCAACCTCTGTCTTGGTTCCATAACACTTAGGAGCAAGGAACATGTCAAGTAAATTGAAATAGAATAGTAAATTGAGGATATGAAAAAAACATCTACAGGACACCAAATAAAGACCTAGAAATTATCCAATAAGTTCAGTCAATGTAAACTTTCATTTGGTAATTGAGGATTTGGAGATACCAGATCTTTCACTAGAGTAAGAGGATTTTCAGAATGAGAAATCATGTAGAAAGTTTATAAAATCTTCATTTGTCATTCTGCTTATTGTTTAAGTAGTATAGAGGATGAAAATGATATCAGCTGATGAGGGGCAGGGTCCCAAAACTTGATAAGTAAATTATAATTAGGCAGTTCTTAATTGAGAAACGCCAGACCTGGAACTTAAAATACTAGGGCTAAAGGGCTTTAACAAATCATTTTTTTCCAATGGTTCTTAATTTGGGGGGTGGTTTCCTTTGAAATTTTCTTGGAAACTATAAACTCTCTTCTCAGAAATTTGACATCCTATTTGTTTATTATTTTTTGAATAAATGAAAACTATATGAAGTCATGCATTCAAGGTTACATAGGTAATGGTTGAGTCATGATTCAAATTCAGGTTTGTTAACTCATAGTCCAGTGCTCTTTCTATCACACTGTCTGCCTTAACACATGAACCACCAAGTAGAGGAGGTCTGGACCTTCAGATTCTGTTTCATGTAGAGGTAATCCCTCTTTCTCCTAATTCAGGTACCCAGGAATGAGAGACCCAAACATTTTCTTCTATGCAGATATCAAGGGATAACTTTTGAAAAGAATTTGAAAACAGGAGACCTGAGTTCATTCCTTTAGGAAGGCCCTGGCATTTCTGCTGAGAATTTCATAACAGAGACATAGAGATGACAAGGACATGGATTGTGCCTGATATTGGGAGTTGGAAATTGTGTAGATCTTCCCACCAGAAGAATATTGTAAAGAGTGGTTAGCTGAACTTGAGCTAGAACCATGAGTCCTGTCCTTCACATTTACTATGGAGTTAAATCAACTTTTCATGTCTGATCTTTAGCACAATCATTTATAATGTTTCTATGAAAAAATGAATTCTGAGCTATGAACAACATCTTAGAAAATAAACTTTATTACTCAACTGCTTCTTAGATTGGGGGCTGCCTGTAGTGATATAAATTCAAAGCCATTCTATTTTTACTTTACTTTTGGCTTCATACAGAATTCCCTGTGTCTGTAACATAATTGGTCTCTGATAAAAGAATCAATCTCCTATTTCTTTCCTTTCCACTTACATTTTTCTACAATATAACTTAGATGTCTTACTCCAGTTTTAAAATACAAAAGTGTGGGATTTGTTTTGAGTTTTGTTTTTTCTTTAAGCATAGAGGAAATTAAAAGCAGGGAGGGGGAGGTAGTAAATGTGTGTCTTAAGGTTGGTTACATCTTCCCAAAGAGCAGCAGCAATTTGGCTGAGGCCTAGATCCTGGGCAATCTCCAAAGGTACTACCTGTCACCTTAGGTAACAAATCAGTAACTTCATTTACATCTTCTACATTGATTTATTGCAAAACCTCCACACTTAAGGCACCCTGAGTCTTTCTGTAAGACAGTTCGTTAGTTTCCAGAATGTTTGCTTTTGTTTTCAAGTTTAAGCCCTACATTTATCATTGTTTCTAAGGATCTGCAGGAGCCTTGGGACCTATAAAGACAGCTTTGATGTTTTCTTAAAATTCAGAACAGCTCACTATCTGTTATCCCTTGGACTGACCCCCATGGGTGAATTCACCAGTGCAGAGCAATCCTTGCCAGCTGTTCATGGCATCATTCACACAAAAAGGAGGGCAGCTCAGAAAAGTTAGAAGGTATTGGCTACCCAGCCTGGGTTTTTATTTCAAACAATTTTGGGAGTAATATAGATAAAATTTAATGTGTGAAGGCAAGAAATGAGCTAATTATGGCGCAACCAGTTGCAACAAAGATACATATATATTAGGGGATAGTGTGCTATCCCCTGACTCTCTTCTCCTGTACCTCAGTGCTTTTAAGCATTTTTTAAAGCACCCTAATATTATTGGGGAGTCAAATGTGGATGAAATACAATCTAGTTAGATTACTTATGTAGGGTGCTAAATTTTCCTTGTATCTTTCCTGTATCCTCAGTTCTTAGTGTGAAGGCTAATGTTTTAAGAATGAAGGAATTCATACCTTTTGTTCCAGCCAGTATACAGCCCAAGAGAAAACCTGTTCCTAAATTGTGTAATCTATAAATTGCAAAACTGGAAGGCAGCACAAAGATTTACTAATCACCAAAAAGATATGTGTGTATGGTGAATAAAGAATGGCAGAAGAAATGAGTGTCAAAAATAGAAAGCTTCAACTAGGCACATTCAAGGTTCAAGTGAAATATAGGAGGGGGAAGCACAAACACTCAGGATGGCTTCAGGGTTCACCCAAATATGTCCAGTCATCCCTTGAATACAGTCTTAGGGAGATTGTGTCGATAATTTTTTTAAGACTGTTTGTTAGAGAAGTTTTAGATTTTACAACAAAATTGAGTGGGAAGTACGGAGATTTCCCATATACCTCCTGCCCCAACCCATGTATAGCCTCCCTATTATCAATATCTCCCACAGAGTGATACGTTTGTTACAGTTGATGAATCTACATTGACATCATAACCAAAAGTCTATAGTTTATTTTACATTAGGGTTCATTCTCAGTGTTGGTACAGTCCATAAATCTTGACAATTGTATAATGACATGTATCCATCATCATAGTATATATAGAGTATTTCATTGCCCTAAAAGTGCTCTGTGTTCTGCCTATTCATTCTCCTCATCCCAATCCCTAGGAACGACTGATATTTTTATGTCTCCACAGTTATGCTTTTTCAGAATGTTGTATAGTTGGAATCAATATAGCATGTAGCCTTTACCGATTTGCTTTTTTCCCCTCACTTAATACAATGCATGTAAGTTTCCTGCAGGACATTTTCTGGCTGATAGTTTGTTTTTCTCTTCAGGCTGAATACTATTCTATTGTCTGGATATATGGATGAATTTTGAGATTAGAAACCCATCATCCTTAATCTACCCAGGAAATCTCAAACCCAATTAAAGAAACCTATAGTTTTTAAAACTGTGCTTAAAACATAATAATTTCTCTGATCCCACACAGAAATTTTAAAAATCTGGTGTTGTCCTGATTTGATTGCCTGATATTAAGGGACATTAACTTACCTTCTGTTAATTAGAAACCAAGTGTTCCCCTGGGTCTCTCAACTAGCCGGCTGCATTCACTGCACTAGGGGTTTGGGATTTTGGTTTCAGATTTAGTAGATCAAAATACAGCATTTTATCTGGCAACCCTAGTTGGAATAAAAGCCCTACACATCTAATGGTGGTATCAGAGATACTTTCAATTGTTCAAAAAACCTAATAGAAAGTTAATATTTACCTTGATATAACCCATGACAATGCCAACTTTCCACCATCCTCCCACCACACCCTCAATTTAATGTGTTCTCTCAGATGTTCTTATTCTGATTAGAAGTTTGAACAGCAACTGTGTGCCTTTAGAAGAGGGGAGGAGGGAGAAAGAGGAGAGAGAGAGAGAAGAGAGAGAGAGAGAGAGAGAGAGAGAGAGAGAAAGAGAGAGAGAGAACACAAACTCATTATGTAATGCTGTTTGTTTGAAAGGGTAATTATTTCAAAGGTTGGAATCAATTGTAAATGGGTAAAGCGTGGAACCACCATATGGTAAAGTTTCCTGAGAGTTGCTTCAAGGACTGTCTGGATGTAGTGGGGTGGGGCAAACTTTTATGCTGATTATATGTTCAAATGATAATATTTTGCATATATTTGTTAAATAAAATATATTAAAATTAATTTTACCTGTTTATTTTTTAATGTGACTACTAAAAATTTAAAATTATATGTTTGGCTTGCATTATATTTCTCATGAATATTGCTGAAACACCATTCTGTGAGATGCATAAAAGAAATTCGAGAACTGGTACGAATAGCACGTTACCATTCCAAGGTTGGTTTAGTTTGTCCACCAGTCCAAGCACTTTCTAACTAAGAGTAACTTAATATTTATATTACTGAGAGTCACTCTAACACAATAAAAATTTGTTTTTTAGCCCTCTTTCCAAGGTTTGGTTTTCTTCTTCTCGGTCTTAAGACTTACTTCTTTTAGTTATGGTTGCAACCAGCTGTGCCTCTGGCTCGGTGTTTTAGAGCAGAAGAAGAACGGCTCCCTCTCTGAAGATCAACACCAACCACACCAGGCGGGGTACCTCGGCTCTGCTCAGTAGCTCTGCAGTTAGGCAGATGGTCTGACGGCAGGTTCACCCCACCCAGCAGCAACGTCTACTCTTCCAGTTTTATTTTTCTTGTACCTTTTTCTACTCCTCTGATTGTAGCTTCTCGAGATTTTTCTGGTCCTGAAGGAGTGCATAGTCCCTCTCTCTCTCCTGTTCCCTCTCGCGAAGCTTTTCTCTTTCTTTTTTTCCCTCTCTCTCCAATTTTAGTTCTCTGTTTCCTTTCCTCTGCTCTTTGCCTCTCCTCTGCCTCTTCCAGCGTTTTTTTTTTTGTTCTCTCTGCTGTTCCAGCCCCCGACGTTTCTGTTCCAGCTCTTGAAGTTTCCGGCTCTCGAGCTGCCGTTTCTAGATGCGTCACTCAGGGGTTTGGTTGAATCAAAAGAAGCCGTGACGCTGCAGGCCACGGCCCCACCCCCGCAGCCGCGCCTCATCCCGCGCAGGCGCTCTCGGCTGGCGCGAAGCGCGTGAACTCGCGGTCCTGGATGTACTTCCTGAAGGTCCAGTGTCCGTGACACTGAACGCGTGGAGATTCCGCCTGTCCTCTCCCAGTAGGGGTCCAGCGTGAGGACGTCCACGTTTGCATCTCCCCAAACTTCCAGAACCTCCTTGCTGGGCTTCTCTGAGCCCGACTCCTTCGGCATGAAGCATTTCAGGCTGCGTCTATGGGTAAAACATGTCGGCCGCTCTCCTGGCCGCGTTTTGTTCAAGTCCTTGCGTTGTGGAACAGGAGCCCCAGTCATGGCGCGTAGGCAAACCGGTTTGCATTTGGTGGTGCGCACCTTGAGGATGGTCTTGCAGTTGAAGCAGGCCAGGACAGACTTGACCAGACTCTTCTCCACCTCACCCTGGAAATGGATGAAGGCTTCTTTGCTCTTGCAATCCAGAGGTAGAGACGGGGGTGGTTCTCCATGCCCGTCAGCCTTTTATCACCTCTCAGTTGGAGATGGACTGCACAGCTACTTCAGCTGCGGGAGGACCACACTGATGGTCATTTTTGTGATGGGCCTGAGGTGAAGGGCATACAGATGGCAGACTTCCCCTTCCTGAGACGGGTAGTGGGCTATGGTACCCGCTGCAACAGCCAGGGCTTTGTGCCGGCGTGGGCCTCCTCCTTCACCAAAGACTGTGCTGCTCTGGCTGGAGCTCGCTGCTGTCCACCCATGACTCCAGCAGGTGTGACCTCCCTTCCTGGCATGGCCACTGTTCCCCACCTTTTGCCCCTGTGACAATGCTAAGTGCTAGAGCTACAAAGGTGAGTAAGACATTAATTAATTTATGCCTTTGCAGACCTCAGTCTACAGTGTGGGAGGGACAAAGAATAAGTTAACAATTAGAAAAATGCCCTCTGTGCTTCAGAGCCCTTGAATGTCTTGTTTACGGTTGTATCAGCATTGTCTGGGCCATAGTGCTGGATAAATATTTGTTGAATAGTAAGTTGATAAATGAATGCAGAGTTACTAAAGGAACACAAATGGAGGCATTACCTTTCTAGAGGAAATGCTGATTATAAAATTTATGTAGAAAAAGGGCTAGGAGGAGCCAAGATAATTTTGTAAAGAGTAGCAGGAATGTACCCTGCCAGCTATCAGTATTAACCTAGTAAGTTTAACAAAATACTGTAGGAGGTATTTCTTTCCTAAATACTGAGAAGAATTCACCATGATCATATTTCTGTGTCAAGCTATGGAGGAAATGAGCAGATTTGGATTTTACAAAGATTACTCTGGCATTATTTTACAGCAGGGGGTCCCAACCACTGGGCCGCAGACCAGTACAGATCAGTCAGAGAGTTGAGCTGGGGGTGAGCAAGCCAAGCTTCATAAGTATTTGCAGCTGCTCCCCAGCACGAGCATCACCGCCTAAGTTCCACCTCAGATCATCAGGCGTTAGATTCTCATAGGAGCACCGGTCCCTAGTGCCAAAAAGATTGGGGACTGCTGCTGTACAGGATGACCTGGATTGGGAGCAAGGCCAGAGTTGAGATAACATGCTGGTTACTTAAGAAAGTCAGCTAAGAGATGCTGAGAATGCAGAATGAGGATAGTGAGAATGGAGAAAGAGATCTGAGTAGAGAAATGGTTAGGAGAGAGAATCAACAGACCTTGAGGTTTTGCCTTGCTGGAGGGTAGGTGAGTTGAGCAAGAGGCAGAGGAGGATAACTTCAAGGTATCAAACGTGGGCGATTGGTTAGACAGTGGGTTCATTAACAAAAGGAGTGAATATCAGAGGAAACTCAGATTGTGTTTACTCAGATAAGTAAGTATCTCAAACTAAGAACAAGCAGATGTATGAAGTAGTTGCTGAAGTAATGAAAATAAATTTTGCTAGGCTGATGCTAAGCTCAACAGGTAGAGAAGAAGACAGAGTAGGTGGAAACACTGCCTGGAGGGGATAATGCTTGTATCTGGGCCTTGAAGGAATTGAAGGATCTGAAGAGGCAGCAGTGTGGACAGGGGCAGCTCAGGTCAGAGGGCAGGTGTGGAAGGTGTGAGAGAACAGAGGGTGCTGGAGATGATTGGCTACGAGGTTGGTGGGCTAGAGGAACCTCCAAAGGTGATGAAAAAAGACGGGCTAAGCAGGAAGGAAAACTTTTCATTTTTCCATTTACACATGCAAAATGATAACTACGCCCTCACCTTTGCATTCATTGCAAGTTGGGTGGCATCTCTCACAGGTTTGTGTTCTCTGGTCTGCATAGTAATGCTCTGGGCAGGTGCGATGACACTCTCCCTTGGAGTGGAGCAGAAAGAAAAATGTATCGCAAGATAGGCAGTCAGTGGGCTGCGGGCCCCGGCATGTCTTGCAGCTCTTGTTACACCTCTCACACCGTCCAGTGGCGTTCTCTGCATAATATCTGAAACCAAGGAGGGAAGCAAAGACTGAATGCTAACCTTTGCTCCTAAGTTGGGTGTGGTAGAAATCGTGGTTACTCAGAAAGCATTCATTTACAAGCTGGTTGACTTTAGATTCTTTACTCATTAGATTTATCACTAATTATATTAATAAATCTAATGATTCTCAGTTTTCTTGTAAATTGTATATTACAATCTCTTCTGTTATGAGGATTAAATTAGATAAAACATATAAAAGGATCTAGTACTTATCACCATAATAACTGTTAACTACCTTTGCCTTCTACATACTTATATACTTCTCCACTTGAAAATTCAAGCTTTAAATTGTATTGAATGGGATCCGGGAATGGAAAACATTTTGAATGTACCTCTGAGTTCTTCTAATTTCTCAATTTAAAAACATCTTGAAAGTTGAAAATCACATGATATCACTTATATGTGGGAATAAATCTCAAGTGAACAGGACAAACAGAGACTCATGGACATGGACTATAAACTAGTGGTTACCAGAGGGTAAGGGGTGCAGGAGGAGCAGGGAGATAGACAGGGTAAAGGGGATCAAATATATGGTAGCTAAAGGAAACTGGACTCTGGCGGTAAACACACAATAGAATATACAGATGTGAAATTATAATGTACATCTAAAAATTATATAATCGTATTAACCAATGTTACCCCTATAAGCTTGTAAATAAAAATTTTTTTAAAAAAAATGTCTTGAAATTGGAGGTGACATGAGTGATATTGATGTTTTCATAAAAATAGATGTATCTTTATTGAAGAGTTTTAGGGGCTAAATATAACTGTTCTTTAATTATATACCTGATAGTACACTAGGGAACTTCATAAACTTAATATTTCACCTTATTGAACATAAAAATGAGACATTAGAGTGTGGCAATTAGATTGTTTTTTGGAACAAGACTACATGGGGTCAAAACCCACCATGCCACTTATGAGCTATGCAACTTTAGGCAAGTTACACATCATTTCTGCATCTCAGGTCTATAGTGTGGGGCTAATGTAAGTACCTAAAATTAAGTTATTACTGAGAAACTTGTTAGAATAGTGCCTGACATGTTATAAGTAATTAATGTATATTAGTGATAACTGTGAATTTTATGATTAATTCTCATAGCAAGTCTTATGATTTGCATATTATTCTGTTTTACATATGTAAAAACTGAGGTTCAGAGAATTTAGACAATTGCTTAAGGGTAAGTAGCTAATAAAGTGGAGCAGTATGATTTGAACTTGTTAAGTACCACTGTAACAAAGCAGTGCATTATTTGAAAGTAAATAAAAGTTTTCAAGTAAGAGAAAAGAGAAAAGAATCATTGTCAAAGATGAACTTCTAGAGGTTATATGACCTATCTTGGGAACTCTGGATCTCCGCACACTTAAGAAACCCAAAGAGTCACCCTTGGTTTTTCTGCACAAAACTATTAGCACCATTAGGATTTCCCTTACTATGCCCCAAGTTTATTTCCGTTCACTAACTTGTTGAAAACTAACACCATGTCTAGATAATACTGAACCTACCTCTACCTAGCCATCTGTCATTGACCTGAGTGAGTATACTTGTACTTCAGTGGCTCAGTTCATGGCAAATCAAGCCTTATTTCACATTCCACAGTTAGGTAAGAACATTACTGCTCTGAGCCAATCAGTGAGATTCTGAGGCATTTGAAAGACAAGATAATGAAAGAAAAACCAAAGAAAGCATCAAATGTGAACTGAATAGTGAATAAAGATCATATAAGATTCAAAAGAAAAAGCAACGAGAAAAGCAAGAATTCACACAAAACAAAACAAAGCACCCCCCCCCCCAAAAAAAACCCCAAAACAGAAGGAATACACAGGATCGAAGTCAGAAAAATCTGATTTTTAGTTTTGACTACACCATGTATTACTAGCTTTGTGACTTTGGGCAAGTCATTTAACCTCTCTGAACCTTGCTTTCCTTATCTGTGAAATAGAATATCAACCTCATATGATTTTTGTAGAATCGAATCGCAATGTAAAGATACATAATGAGTGGAAATAACAATGTAAATGCTAAAGCAGTGTACAAATGTGCTTTACTAATGTTATGAAGATGAAAAGAATCAGTAAGAGCTGTGGGAACAACAGTGTCTCATATCAGTGCCAAGTAGGTTTTAAAAAGTATTAAAAGGTAATGCTAAAAGAAAGACAATGGAGAATTTACTGCATCAGATTAAGAGAAGAGTACAGTGCCACTGCTTGCTTTTGATGACTCTTTTGCATGAGGTGGCTATGAAATCTCTTGAGCCTTATAGTCTTGAAGAAGATCTTGTGTGTAAGCATAGACAAGTAACTGGGCCTTAAAGATCCTGCTCTGAAGTTAAACATGAGAATAATTGTGTATGTTGTGACAGGGTGCAGAGAATTACATACCTGCCATTGTAAGGCAAAGAGATTTAGCATATGAAGTTTATGCAATGCATGTGGGTCATGAATTTTACAAGAGGAACAATTTCAGTTAAATGTCTCCACTTGTACCTCATTAATACCCTAGTTATTCCCCCATTGAAAAGCTTCATGGAAACCCATGCCTCTCCTCCCAATGGGCAACTTCACACACCATGGAACAATTGTCTTCTTAATTCCATGGTCTGCAATTTATTTAGATCACAGGATTATACCTCCTCTTTTTTGTGCATAAGAGTATTTAGTGACTTGATTTGAGGAAGATGGAGATTCTTTATATGAAATCTAGATTTTTTCCAGGCATTTATTTGGATGAAGGGGAAGGGCTAAGGCAGGCAGCCCCACCCCCTCTCTTGTCTGGCTGGGCCCTTTCTCTGTTGATCTAGATGGCTGGTGTGTTTCGAGGTGCTGATGGGTGTGCCTCTGTTCTAAGTGTTGCAGTAGCATGTGTGAAAAATAGGAGTTTTTCTTTCAGGAGCTTTTAATTTTCTTTGAAAATTAAGATCTGTAAGAAGAATAATTTCTTGAAGGTCAAAGTCTTTGTCCTATACATATATGGCAATGCTCATTAAGCATGTGTTGAATGAGCAAATGAATGAGGCAGCTCAAAAACAAGGCAGTGCATAGTACTAAAATGAGTCATACAGCAGTGATTGCTATAGAACTGAAGAGATATTATGCCAGTTTGGGCAAAAGCTTTTGAGCAAGAGTCTAAGGTGGCAGCCTTCCAAGTTGTGTCTAGAAACTCTCAGTGCTCTAGGATACTCATTGGGAAGGAAGAGTTAGCAGCAAGACTGTAATCAATCTTTCTCTTTACTGGGGATGCCTTTGTGTAAAAAAGGGATAACCCAATCAAATCCTCTTCCAAATATGCTTGTAAGCAGACCTTCTGATAAATACACTAATAGCTTTTCCTAGCAGAAAAGTAATCGAGTTCTTATTGTGAAATGCTTTTAGAAGGATATATCTATGTGTCTGGGTGGCTTATAATAATTTAACCTGTAATATATGGGTTTATGGAAACATGGCAGATAGAAGAATTAGTGGAGAATTAAAGAGATATTTAACTAAAATTGTTCTCTTTGTGAAATCAGTGCTCTATATGCATTGCTTAGACCTCTCATATTAAATATGACCAGAAAAAGCCCTAATGTGAAAGATCAAGAACCTACATTCATGGTCTTGGACTTTTCTAAAGGAAGAACACCTCATCTCTGTCATGTGATTGCCTGTATTCTTTGAATCATTAGTGAAGTTTGGCACATGAGTCTTTTTTGACAATCTGACCCTTTGTGTTCTCTTCCTGGGTCACTTGGCTTCTCCTGTTTCCTTTCCATTAGTATGAACTGGCTGGAATCCTTTAACGACTATTAGACCTGGGCTGGACTCTCATCTTTGCCCCGTACTAGCAGTGAGCCTCCAATCTGGTTATACAAGTGTTCTGAGACTTAGTTTCCTCATCTACAAAATGGATTTGCTGAAAGTGAGATCTGGAATGGTTATGGGATTAAATTAGGGAGAAGTATATTGAATATCTTACCCTTCCCTGCACTGAGGCAGGCACTCCTTTCCCAGCTGGAACCAGCCTGGTCGGCAGGAGAGGCACTGCGTGCTGTGTCTCCCTTCACATGTTCTACAGGAGCTGTGGCAGGGGGCACACCGGTGGCTGTCCTCATCAGTGTAGTAGCCCTCAGGGCACCCCTGCACACAGGTAGTGTCTGCCAAGGGAAGAAAAGAGTCTGTCTTGGTATCAAGTATGACACATAACTTCCAACATCCTCTGTATGCTCCTCACTGTGTACCATGGAGGGAGGGGGTGCACGTGTAATGAGACAATGTCCCTGTGGGCTGAAGGGTATCCTTGTGACCTAAGATGAATATCCAAGAAAGAGAATCAACCATAAGGCCATTAGGAGTGGAGAGAAAACAGAAGTTAGAGTGGACTGGTGTGCTGGACAGGACAGAAACCATAGTCTGTCAAAATGAGCTAGAGGACATACAGGTCTCTCAGGAGAGAGAGAGTACATTTAAGGCAGGGGCTGGGGTAGCAAGAGTCAAGACTCCATTGATGAAAGCAAAAAGCATAATGGCACATTCCCATAATTTCAACTCTATTTCTAGCCTCGAATATGTTCCTCCTAATACATAGATTTACCCTCAGTTCTGCTGTACTGTCCACACAGTATGGCTCTTGAAATTTAAATGAATTAAAATAAAATTAAAACTTTAGTTCCTCAGTTGCATCAGCACAGATATAGACCATTTCCATCATGATGGAAAGTTCTTTAGACAATGAGAGTGTTTTGCACATATATTTAAAAGTTAGATTAGACCCTTAAATTTGCTCTGTACAGCAAGATTGAGTTGGAGTCAAATAGTTCAGCTTCATACCACCCCAGTCCTTCCTCTACCAACGCCAGCGGAGCTGCCGATTCTTCCCTTTTCTTCTTTCTTAACATTTGGGGGTGGAAATTGAGAATGGTTTAATTAGAAAGTAAAAAACAAAAAACAAAAACAAAGACAAAAACAAAAAACCCCCAAAACGAGATTTGCTGCCTTTGCAGTTTAGCATGCAGTTTTTAGAGGCAACTCTTCCCTAGCTTCTGCTTAACTTCACTGAATGGAAGTCAGGCTCTCCTGCATTTTTATTGTGAGCCACTGGTCAACTCAAGGCCACATGCCAGTTTGTCTCCATAACTCCAGTCAGCATTAAGCATAGGTACTGGTGGAAAAGCTAAATCTTATTAGAGCTGCTGTGGATTCAAACTGTGCTGGGAGGCTTGCTGAGCTACTCCAGGGCAGCAGCTGTGTCATTCATCTCTGATTTCTTAGCACCTAGCAAAGGCCAGGTGACTATTTTGTTGAAGGTGGATGTTGACAGTGGTTCATTGTCCAGCCTGACGTATCTGGTTAACTAGAGGAAAGTCTTTATCCCCTAAGTACGAAACACTTCTGTATTAGTTTCCTATTGTTATAATATAACACCATAATCTTAATGGCTTAATACAAATGTATTATTTTATAGTTCTGGAGCTCAGAAGTCTAAAATGGGTCCATAGAGCTATTATGTTTCTTTTAGAGGCTCTAGGGGAGAATCTGTTTCTTGCCTTTCCTGGCTTCTAGAGGCCACATGAGTCCCTGGCTTGGGGCCTCTTTCTCCACCTTCACAGCTACAATGTAACATCTTCTCTCTTTCTCTCTCTGTTCCTCTGCTCTGACATCACATAGCCTTGAACTACTAACTTTGATTATCCTGCTTCCCTCTTATCAAGACCCTTGTGTTAATCCAGAATAATCCTCCCAAATCAAAACCTGAATAATCACATCTGAAAAATCCTTTTTGCCATGTCAGGTAACATATTCCCAGGGTCTGAGGATTAGGATGTAGTCATATTTAGGGGGAGCATTATTCAGTTTACCACAACTTCCAGAGGAATTATCTAGTTTATAACTAGCCTAACCCTTGTAGGGGTAGTGGTGAGGGACAAGGTGGGTGAGTATGAGAAGATGTGGCCTGAGCATACCCTGTGCCCAGCCCTTGGGGGAAGCAGAGGTCAGAGTGGGAAAAATGGGTTTGCTAATAGTGAGTCCCTTGGGGGACTGTGTACAGGATTGCACACACACTCCATTCTAGTCTAGTTCGCATCCCTAGTTTAAGGGAAGACCATCATGTAGTGATACGGCATCTTCCTTCTTGTCAGTGTGAAGACACCTGAGGTGATCACTGGTAGCACTCTAAATTGGGGATAATTAGAAAAAAGGACCTGGCAGTTAGGACGATATAGGAGATCTGGAATGTTCTTATGAAACAGTAGTCACTGGGAAGAAAGGTCACAGTGATTTGTGTAAGAGGAGCTAAGCAGGGGGGATAGAGGAGACTGGTATCTCTGTTTTCTATTGGGAGGTAATCAGGAATGGCATGAGGGCAGCTATTCCTGTGTCTTAGCAGGGGAATGGTGCTGTTGTTAATGACACCTCACCACCATTCTGTTGGGGTGTAACAATTTTTCCTCTGAGTGTTTTGCTTCTCAGGTCTACTCTACTAGGTTGGGGAGATGGATGCTAATACTTTCCAGATCTTTGACATATTCATCTCTTTCTTCTCTTTTTCCCACACCCCTTCACCTCTCCTTCTTTCAGTTGAGTCAGGTGTTCTTTCATTTTCTTTCTTCCATACCTGTGTTAAGCCTAATCACAGGATCCCTGGAAGCATGAGGGCATTGCCTCACATTAGCAATAACCTTCATAAGTGACCCTTGCTGAAGATGGCCAACCCCAGACTGTGCCATACTTTGTTCAAGATTTTTTAATAAACAGATGCTAAGTCAAGGGGAAATTTTGATGAGGAGCTGAATATCTACATGTTCATAAAGTATCTCTTCACAGACTACTTTTCAATCACAAGGGAAAACAATAACTATGCGGTGGAGAAATTGGACAGTACCCTGAACAGATGACCAAAATTAACATCACTGTCATGTGTCTCCAGAAGGACACATCATCTATGCAATATTCCACCTGAGAATGCATAATCTTCATCTAATTACAAACTCCACAAACTCCAGTGAAAGGTTAGGGATTGTATTCTTCTAAAAGGTCAATATTATAAAAAACAAGAAAAGTTTGTGGAAATGTTTCAGATTAAAGGAGGCTAAATAGACATGGCATCTAAATGCCATAACTAGACACTAGACCTAGTTCTGAAAAGGAATTGATATAATTATATGGATGGTATATTAAAGTATTGTATCGATGTTAAATTCACTAGAGCTGACAAATGTACTATGGTTATATAGGAAAGCATCCTTATTCTTAGGAAATAAATACATGCTATAAAGTATTTGTGGGAAAGGGACCATGATATATGTAGCATATCCTTAAGTGGTCCAGGACAAAATATATTGTGAATTATGTATGCATATACATTGAGAGAGACTGAGAATGATAAAGCAAATGGGGTAAAAAGTTAACAATGGGTAAAGGGGGTAAAGGGCATATGTGCAGTGTTCCTTGTATTGTTCTCTTCCATCTTTTCTGTAGGTTTGAAAATTTTTCAAACAAAAAGTAAAAAAATGAAAAGAAAGACACCAGCATCTATTGGGCACTAAGCATTGTGAAAGGTAGTTTCCCGAATGGAGGGAAAGATAGAGCCCACCTCAGAGGAAAGTGACTCACTGAGAAGAAGGCTGTTCCTCACGCAGGTGAGACACTGGTCCTCAGAGGGTCCCGTGCAGTGGAAGCACTTAGTGTGACAGGGCTTGCATCCCAGAGCTTCCTCATCCCAGTACTCAGAGGGGGCACATTCCTCGTGAGGCACACAGGCCCCATGGCTGTTCACCCTCTGGCCTTCCTGACAGGTCGTGCAGATCCCAGATGATGAGCAGGTCTGGCAGGACTTGTGGCAATCTGTTGGTGGTGTGGGGACAGCAGGCAGAGAGTGAGAGAGAGCCAGGGTGCCCCTCTAGGGAATCAGTTTCCCTGGAAAGTGTATTCACATTTCTTCCTCTTTTCTCCGAGAGGTTTCTAGGGCTCCATGCCGAGAGTGTGGAGCCATGAAATGGGTACAGCTCTTGGGCTCTGGGTGGAGCATTCTTGTTGCAAAATGAGAAAAAAAGGCTGCTTCATATTTTCTGTAATAATTAGAGCCCATTCCTGCAACAGTCACCTCAGAAATATTAGTAAGACTTACTATAATTATCCCAACTGCAACAAAATAATAAGGCCACTGGTTTGTGTCCTTTTCACCACCATAACTCCTATGGTCCTTCATTGACCCTCCCAGAATACCTTGAGCTTATCACTAGCATCATTATATATTATAATTATCTGTTGACAAAAAAGGCCTCTTTTATATTCATTTATGAATGCACAATGCCTATAAGAGGGCCTGGCATATAATAGGCATTCAGAAAATATTTGTTAGATAGATACAGTAAGAACGATTCACTCCCACTTAGGGGTTTTAGCTGTTGCCGTTCCTTCTGCCTAAAATTTTTTCTCCCTGTTATATGCGTGGTTTGCTCCCTCCATTTATCAGTGATATCTTCCAGGCTGCCTTCTCTCTAATTTCAGCTCTATTCTGTGCAACTTCCTGGCCCGCTTCCCACCTTATCTTCTTTAGAGCTTGCCTTCCCCAATAGAATGTAAACTTTAAAAGGGCAAGGTTCTGTCCGTATTGTCCCCTGCTGTTCCCCAGGCATCGAAGAGCACAAAACACATATAAGCACTCATTGTTTGAATTGGCACATAGTATTATTATTGTGATATTATCACATAGTATTATTGTTATGATTATTATCATCTCATTTTATCTAGATCAGGATATTGAGGCTGGAAGTGCTAACTAAGTCCCTTGATTGGAAAAGGGCAGGGCCAGGAGTTGAACCAGGACCTTAACAACAGCTCTTGATATTTCTGCCCCAGTGCTTCAGGAAAGGTTTTGGAGTTTTAGAGGTGTCTAGTCTATCTCATAGGGGATAATTCAAGGTGATCAGAATGGGTCCCAAGGCCTCGTGTTTCTTAGAGGAGATCCTACTTAGAGAGTGCTTGGTTCTGGATACTTCTCTACACCTATCCAAATCTTAATTTTTAGGTCAGGCCCTTTGTTCCTTCTCTCTGGAAAATTAGGTGATCACCTATTTCTCCTAGTGCCAACTTCTATCAGCTTCCCTTTGGACTGGTGGAAGGTGCAGTAGCATCGCAGGGAGAGACCTCAAGTTAGATTCCAGCAGTTGAGTTGGTCTGAATGAGCCCAGGCATCTATAGTTTTTCAAGGCTCCCCAGTTGATTCTAATGGGCAACCAGGGGCCTTTCTCAATGAGAAAGTTAAATCAAGTAAATTAAGTAAATGTACTCTGAGACCTGTAAAGTTCTCTATATGGTAAATTACTTTTATTATTGAACACCAGAGAAATGTCAGAAGTTGATCCCCAGATCCTGCCCTAGTACAAGCAAAATGGCGCTGCAGGCCTTTGGCCAAGTCTCTAAACTTCTTGTGGGAACTGGCCTCCAGTTCCATAGCCTGTGTCATATGCTCACTTCTGCCCCTTCTGCAGTATGTTCCAGGATGTGGGTGGCCTGAGGTTTCTCCTGCCAGGTGAGTTCACCCTCAATCTCTCATTGTATTCATGGGGCCTGCTTCTGAACCTGATGTTTGCTTGGAGGCAACAATGGGGACGAAATTACTCCATAGTTGTATAGTTTGAGTGAATCCTATGACTGTAGTTAGTGATGCTGAATTGTATACTTGAAAGTTGCTAAGAGTAGATCTTCAGCGTTCTTACCAAAAAATAAGATAACTGTGAGGTGATGGATATATTAACTGACATTATTGTGGTCATAACTTTTTAATATATATGTATATCAAATCATCACATTGTGCACCTTAAACTTACACCATGTTGTATGTCAGTTATATCTCAATAAAACTGGGGGATGAGAGTGGGGACAAAGAAAAATCCTTTCCCCCAAAATGCTTCTCTTGCTCACGTGAGAATTCCTCTAGCAATGGGCAAGAGTTTAGTTTTTCTGTTCCCTGATAACTAATAAGAGGCAAAGAATTCATGCCCAGTTGAACTATATGGAGGCATAAATAATAGTAGATCCTTTCTTGAATGTGTTGGGATTGGCGTGCTGAGTGGGAGATGGAATAGGGTACCTGGGACAGGAGTTGCTGAGGGTGAGGAGGAGGGAAGGAAGAGAGCTTCAGGAGGCAAAACATGAAGGGAGATATGAGACACTGAAAAAATCCTGTATGACACAGCTCTCTTTATGCTGCTATCAACCTTTAATGGCTTAAAGTTTTAAGAAAAAGCTTCCATTTTGGGTGACCTTTAAAGGCCTGTCATCTGTGTTGTAAATCTTCACATGAGAATCCTTTTTGACCTGACACTGTTGTGAGTAGGGTCAACATGATTCATTGCTAATGGAAGTTACATAATCAAAGCTAATGAATGACTCATTTAAAGAAAAGTAATAAATTAGAATAGATTCAAAATATGAGGGAAAGGGGTGGAACAACTCTGGGGCTGGCACTGTGAAAACCCTAGAATGTACTTTGCCTCAGCGGAAAACCATAATCCTGCTAGGCTCCGTGTGATGCGGGCTCAATCATGTACCCAGAATCTTTACCTTTGCAGTCTTTAGTCTCATTTTCATAGTAAGTTCCTGCTGGACACTTGTGCAGACATTGCCCATCATAGAGAACCAAGGATGACTCAGCACAGAGGTCACAGTTGTCTGCTGAGGGGCCATTGCACTGCAGACAGTCTTCATGGCAGGGAACACAGTGGCGTGCATCCGCATAGAAGCGGTGGGGACAAGACCGATGGCACATATCCTGGTACAGAAAGAACTCAGGCATGCACTCTGGGGGGGGGGGGGAACAGTAAGTTATCGCCAGGAGGACAAGCGAAAGGAATTCCTTCCTTCTACAGTAGCAGCCCATCTCTCACCACTTTGGCTCACTTGACCTGAGTGTACACCTGCCTCATCCCTACCCCACACGGGCACATCCTCCATGTCCCATAAGCCCTGAATTGGGATTTGGGACCACATATGGAGGCCTAATTAGATGGTGCTGGGTTTATATCCTGAAACATCTGCTGCTTGGAAGTGCAGAAAATTATAGTGCTGTGACAGACCCAGTGATGGCTGAAATGCTGGAGGTATCATTCTGAAACCCAGGAAGCATTCACAGATTTTTTTTTTCCCAAGCTGTATTGAGCACCTCAGGCTCTATTTAATACAGAAAACAGTTGAGGAATTCTTGGATTAGTTAATTTTTCATTCACTGATTGGGTAGATCAATGAAATATACATGGTTAATCAGTATGAAGAATGCATTGTGGGTTTGTAGTCATTCTCTTCTTTTGCGGGGAGTTCTGGAAAACTCTCTAGGTTATACCAAGAGAATTCTTTGGATAGGATAGTACCAGTTAAATGAGTCCTTCTTATTCTGGAGAGGAAATAAGCCTTTCTTGGGAGATAATTCCAGAGAAAAAATTCCAAGCCAGAGTGCTATTCTTAGTCTCATAGTTGCTTGTAGCTTTGCATAGTGCTTGGCATACCCTAAGTGCTCAGTACATGTACGGGGAAGAAGTCATGCAGAAGAGGCTCTTGTCTGTGTTAACTTGCAGAATCCACAATGGAAAGGCTTTATCTCACCCTCACTTTCCTCAGTGATGTGCACAGAGGTATATAAATTTCATTAAAGGTAGGGAGACTGTTTCTCCTAGTTCACCTTGGATACCCCACCCTCAGATAGTTGGCCCCAGCTGGGGTGGCGTGGCAGAGCCTCACTCTCCCCTGGGATGCTCCCAGGTACCTTTGCATGTTTTCTCATGGATGCACTCCTGACACATCTCTGGGCAATGCTTGCACACCCCCTCCACGGCCACATGCCTCTCAGGGCAGGTTTCCCTGCACACTGCCTGGTTCAGGACAAGGCCTCCTTCACAAGAGAGGCAATTGGTGGCATTTCCTTCACATGTTCTGCAAGGGGAGCTACAGCGTTCACATGTGCCATCTTCTGCGTAGAAGCCTCTGTGGGGAGAAGAGAGAACAGCTTGAGAAGGCTTCCAAGTAAGGAAATGATTCACACCTGGTGGCAAAGGAGTTCGGACTAAAAACAGAAGGATTGCTGCTGTTGTCAATCAAAATGAATCCATCAGATTTCCTGAGGAAGTGTGGTCAAAAATCAAGTCTGGAAGAATATAATGAAAAAGATAGAGATCGTCCTTGTAAACTTAGTTTGTTTGAAACCAGTTTTTGTTAATTTGTATATAGTTTAGTCATCTTCTGATTTCCTTATTTTATCTCCTCATTTTGATTGTATTTCTTTTGTTGTTGTTAGAGTCTTATGGTAGAGTAGAAAGTGCTTTTTATTCAATTTAATACATTTTTCAATGGAAAAATTTTAATTTAAAAAATTCAAAAAATTATTTTTAAAAGGCTCAAAAGCTTTAATTTCCTAAAAAATTGAAACCACTTTTGCTTTTGGATGTTCTCAGCCAACCACTGATGGCTTTTTCAAACACACATATAGCATTTGCATAAGGTATCAAGCATATTTGGAGCACCGCTAGTGGAGTATATATTTATGTGCTTGACTTCTTCCAGGTAGAATTTGATATGTCTCTGTCTCTGTCTCTCTCTCTCTCTCTCTCTCTCTCTCTCTCTCTCTCTCTCTCTCTCTCTCTCTCTCTGTGTGTGTGTGTAGTACTTTCCTGAATGACTAAAATATCACATCATTGAAATCACTCACTGGTGAGCAAACACAGTAAATATGAAAAACCTCAATGCTCCCAAATATATTTGGGAGATGAGAGAAGTATAGATGATGTTTCTTGGAAGAGAAAAGCCAAAGAGAGGAGCTGGAACTTGCAGAAGTGCGAAAATCATAAGCCAATTTAGAGAAAATGGACTTCTGAGGTCATAGGTACCTCTTCTAGTTGTTTTCTATAATTCTCTTTCTCTTAGTCAGCTATTGCCATAATAGTGCTGTGTAACAAAACATACCCAAATTCATCGTCACTCATATATCTGTAGGCTGAGCTTGCACTCAGAGAGGCATATGTCATTCTACAGGAGGAACTCAGGCATGCACTCTGCGGGAGGGAGGCTTGACTCCAAGCTGTACACTGGGTGAAGGTCTTTTTCATGTCTCTTTATCCTCTCTGACATAGGGGACTACTGGGGCATGTTATTCTCTTAGCTTTGACAAAAACAAAAGAGGGCAAGTCCAACCAGACAAACACATTTTAAGCCCCTGCCTCTCTCTGCTAATATCTCATTGGCTAAAGCAAATCAAATAACCCAGCCCAAAGTCAAGGGTCAGGGAAATCCATTCTGTTTCTTTGAGAATTGCTGTAAAGTTATAGGCAGAGGGCAAGGATAGAGGAAGGGGTGAATAATTGCAGCAAATAACTCAGTTTACTAAAGTCTTCTGAATCCTAAAGCCAATTAGAGGCCCCTCTTAGAAAGCATCTTTAATTGATATTTTAATTAACTAATCTACCCATTCACATCATTCTTTCAGTTACTAGTTTCTTATGTTTATTTAGTAAACAATAATGTATTTCATGTGTCAGGAAGACATAGGACAGAGGTGAATAAAAGTCACATTTCTAATGTTTTTAAAAAATAGTATTTATTTTTTAAGAGAAAAAGCAGTTTAGGTAAAAGAGGGAGAACTAAATAGTATTCAGATTAAAGGTAACACCAAGCTTCCTCACACATTAGTATCCTTAGGTTTTTGGGCCATGATGGAGAACAGACAGTGCTACTTTGTTCATCCAAGTCTAGCTCTTGAAAATGAACTTGACAAGACAGTGGATAGAAATATATTATATACTCAACTAGAGTTTTACTGAATTTGAGAAATTTGAAATTAAGGAAATCTAGTGCATTCTCAAGCATATCACATCTTCTGTCTAAATGAGAATTTGATAGATTCATTGTCTCTATGTGTGTAGTGAAGAATTTGGCCTTGCTCAAAGAGAGTTCTGGTTTCTTTGTAGCTAACTTCTAAACCTTTGGAATTTCCTACATGGGAAGAGTGTCCTTGTTATTCATTGTGGGCCCCTCCAACCACACCTGAGAGCTTATGTTAACAAATTTAGGGTGAGGGTGGCCACACCCTGTAGTTTTAGGGTGGGGACTGGCCAAGGCAGAAAGACCAACCTGTGTTTAGAGTTTGGGGGCTTTGGGGAATTTTCAGTGCTAGGTCTGGCCAAGGTCTCTATAGAATAGTTTCTGGACACTGAAAATGAGCAATTTTAGTACAGCATTTGAAAAGATGCAGCACAAAACTTTTTCAAATTTGAAGACTGCTGCTAACTGAAAAATACATGAATCTCAGAAACTTGTCGGAAGGAAGATGCCAGTGTGAAGAGGTTTTTCAGAATGCCACTTTGCTAAAAGCAGCCTTTCCCACGTAGATCTGTCCAGTAATTTGTCTTGCTGTCTTCTCCCTGTATTTACAAAACTTATTTGTGAATGCTTTACTTCACTGTTATTTTTATTTGAGAAGACAGATGTTTCTTTTTAGAAGAAATGGCCCCCAGTATTAAATTGTTAAATTCAAAGTATTTTATGTTGAAGTCATTTGACTTGGATAAATATATGTAATGCGAAAGCTATATAGTTCTGGAGATTTGCTGATTTTTTAGACACCCAAGGAAGACCGGTTTTCTTCTACCAGACCTTCAAATCTGTTCATATTTGGTGAATATGAGCACACCTTAGGTTTTGTGTTATCTTTTAAACAATCACTGTAATAATGTATGTTACTACTCAAATTTTTTTCTTTCATGAATATATATACATATAGATATATGTATATATAATATTTGAACAAGCAGTGGCCACCTATGCTGACATAAATAATTTTGAATACCTGGATGTCAATTCACTGCAGGTTATGTTCCTATTATAAATCTTGTTGCTGTTTTAGAATAGATTGCACCCAAAAGGGCAGTTTCTCAGAAATAGCAACAATTTGAAAATATGCTGTATAAAAGAAGCCACTCACAAAAGATCATTTTCTTGGTAGCATTCTGTTTATATGAAATGTTCAAGAATAGGCAAATCTATAGAAACAGAACATAAATTAGTGGTTGCTTAGGGCTGGGGAAAATAGGGAGTAACTGCTAAAAGCATATATAGTTTTTTTTTTTTTTGAAATGATAGAAATATTTTTAAATCACCTATGGTGATGATCACACAAGTGTAGGAATACAATAAAAACCATTGAATTATATACTTTATATAGGTGAACTGTGTGGTATGTGAATTATATCTCAATAAAGCTGTTATTTAAGAAAAAGACAGCCAGATGAAAAGGTGGCATTGTGCAATGATGAAGGACATGGACTTCAGTGCTAGAGAGATTTGTGTTGAAACCCTGACAGTACCACGAATTAGCTGTGTGATCCTAGGCACGCTACCCCTTTCCTCATCTGTAAAGTGGGGAAAAATAATAATATCTGGATAAGAGGATTCATGTGAGGATTAATGGATCATATATTTGAAGCAGTTAGCATAGTGCCTAGATATCAAAAGCACTCAACAGCTGTTTCTAGATATTTTTTTTTCTTTCTCTTTTGGAATTTCTTAGCCCTTTGTGTATTTAGGCTCTGAGAAATATGACACTGATTGATATAAACCTGCCCTACTGGGTTGTAGGCCTTTTGCAGGCTTTGACCTCCTTCAGTTGATCTTAACATAGCTTCCAATATCAATTCTTACACCTAGTAGGTGCTAAATATGTATCTGTAGAATTGAATTGAATATGCGTAGCTTCTACACTAGATTGGAAGCTTCTTAAGGTAAGTACTGTGATTTCTGTTTGAACCCTACAGGATCTATTTCAATCATGGATACAAATCGGTCGTTAGGAACTAGGCCTTGATTTTATCAATTTTTTTGAATTGGGCAAATGAAATTTCTAATTCCTTAAAATAGATGTCGTTGGTTGCTTCACCAAACTCATTTCTTGCCTCTGTCTCTAGTCTTCCTGGCTGTCAGTGTTCTGATGTGATTTGAGTTTTCAGGGGTGAGTCTTCTTCAACCTAAACTGATTCTTATATTTCCATTCTCCCTTGCCCGTAATGTAAGGTGTAAGTGACGCATTCTGGCTAATGAGATGTGAAGGGGAGTCTGAGGAAGTTTTCTTTCCTCTTAAAAAGAGATAAACTAGGAGAAACGGGCTCGTTTCTGTTTCTGGTTGTTGCAGTGTGGGGTGGTGATATGTGAAGACGGGAAAGCCCGTGTGGCTTGGAGAAACAAGCTAAGGGAGATTGCCATCTGTGATTCCCACTTCGCCTTTAGGTAACTCCTGGAGGTGGGACCATTGATAGAAAGAGTAAAGGAATTATAAACCAGGGGACCGAGGAAGCCATGAGGAAGCAATACACAATTAATCAGGTATTTTCTTTATTATCTGTGATTTACACCTCATCTACTTTAAACAGAGGAGGTTCATGTGTTCCACAGCCTATCACAGCCTTACTTTGGTGATGGAAAAAAGACAACTACTTGATTATAAATACAAGGTGAAAAAAGAACAATTTTCCACAAAAGTAAAACCATATACATATAGTCATCACAAGAGACAAGTGTGCGTCTGGCATTTTGTACGTTTTGGCTGCCGTGGCCATTAATGATGTTAGTCAAGAAGGGGTAGTTATGCAGATGCTGTAACCGGGAGGAGAAGAGTTCTTTGGTGAATAGGAAGGAATTGTCACCAAAGTACTGCAGGAGAATGAAAGCAAGCAGGAAGAAAAAGGAAGAGGGAAACTTACTCAGGGCACTTGGTGTAGCATCTGCCTCCGTGGAGGAAGAGAGGATATTCCGGCTGAGTCCGGCACTTTTCGCAAAAATTATCTCCCAAGCAAGAGGCACAGTCCTCTGTACAGTTCTCACAGCTGCGACTCCTCACTGAGGGCCACGTGCCTTGTGGACAGGAGGAGACGCAGGACTGAACCAACAGAAATGCACCTAGAAAACCAGGGAAGAAGGCAGATCAGGTGGTCATCATGTGTCTGCTCCAACAGCACATGCAGAGACTGAAGCAACAGTTTTTTAAACTGCTTCAAAGACCTATGTATCTGGAAGACCTATGTCAGGCTTTCAGAATACATTAGGCCTGCTGCCTCTTGCAGGATGAGTTATATCTATAAAAAAAGAAATTGACAACAAGAAGCTTTTGCCCTGTTTCCTTTACTTTCCTACTGATGTTGGTCTGGGTCATTTTGGGGGCTTCCCTTTGCCCAGTTGATCAGTCTGTGAACACCTTTGCCCGTCTTCGTGGTATAAGGCAGTTAGTTATACAGGCAAAGCTTGATGGAGTCTATTCTGTTCCCCAAAGCCTATCTTGTTAGGACACTAATACAGTAGCAACTCTTCCATGTAACAGATGGTCCATCTATTTATTTTTAATTAAAAAAATCAGATATCATTAGTAAAGAAAACAACTTAAAAATCACCCTCAACTCCAAAATTCCAAAAAAATTCTTCAATTTTTGTTTCTAAATTTGTATATTTGAAAGCGTAGAATCATGGCACACTTATCATTTGAAATTCTGTTGTTTTTGCATCCCATCTCACTGTTAACATTGACATTCCAACATAATGATCACTTTAATGGGAGCATAACATTCTTAGTTCTTAATATTAATGCACCATGTTAATAAAACATCACCCTAATTCAGGGAAGTTGTTATTTCTGATGTTTTGTTTTTATAGACAATGAAGCAATTAATTTGTTAAGCTGTTACATTGTTGCCTTTGTTTTTATTTGTTTTATTTTGTTTTGCTCCCCTGAATTCAGTATCGGAAATGAAGAAATAACAGATAGACTATCCTCATCTAGATTTCCCACTTTAAGTTCTCTCGTTTTGGCTAATATGCGATAAAAGAGCAGGGCAACCTCTAGAAATGTCAAGTACCAAGAAACCCTTACAAATACTGTGGCCAAAATCAATTGCTAACTTTATCATGCTTTTGGATAGAAAACATTTCTTTTCTTTTGGTTTTGGTCCCTTGAAAGCCAGTTTTTATTACAGGTCAGCATTTGGGTCCCTGTTTTTCTTCAGAGTAGCTACTGTGATAGGAACATGTGATAGAACTAGATCAAGTCCTATGAACCACTTATGTGAAGATGCTGATATATGCAAATTACCAGACATTGGGTTGGCCACTGCTACCTCCTATCACACTCCAAACTAACCTTTTGGACATGAAGTACACAGGGTTGCAGATCCATTGCAGGTTTTACAAGAAGAATGACAGGGCTGGTGTTTTCTCAAAATGTCTGTGTAGAGAAAGAAACCCGAAGTCAATCTCCTTTGAGCAAGCTCATAGTATTACAGTGTTGGAAATGATCTCATGGGTAATCGTGTCTCCCTTCCCACCCAAAATAGAATCCCTTCAATTTTACATTAGCTAAATATTGGTACCTGTTCATTGCTTCTCGTGTGGATTTCATTCTTTTATTTATTTTTCTCTTACCCTTTCTTTGACAATTGATTATCAAGACTTTCTTTGCCAACTTCCAGAGACAGGATGGCCTTAAATACTAAGGAAATATTTGAACTAACAAATGTTACTTTTTTATATATTAAAAATATATGGGATGAGTGTGTATGCATGCATTAAAGAGTTTTCAAATCAAAGGTAATCACTTATTTCCCCCAAATTCTTAGATAATCACTTCTCTTCACTCCAAGATAACTGAGAATTCATTGTGTCTCTCACGGAGAAACATATTTCCTTTTTTGCTGTTGTTCTTTGGAACCAGATTTCATAATTGGTCAATGTTTGAGTCTCTGTGTTCTTCACAGTAGCCATGGTGGAATATAGCCTAAACTTATTTTAAATTTGTCCCAAATCATTGCTAAACATCACAAAAATGGGGCCACCCACAAGATTTCTGGCCAGTCAGTTGATAAGCAGTTCATCTCAGGCTAATACACCATTAACCTGGGAAACATTAGCTCTGTTTCCTCTCTTTCCCTCCAAGAGCATTCGATGGGCAGGCTTTTCCAGAAAGTCAGCAACTCCACAGGAAAGTTTCAGAGACATACATAACAGCCTCAAAGACATCACTCAATCAGTACACAGTTAGACTATGACTGAATTTCAGCAATTACTCAGGAATCAGCATGACTGACACAGGAAATTAGGAAAAGAAATTCTAGCTTAGAATGTGTGATATGAATGACCCTGATTGTCAGTCAGTGTTGCTGTTGGCATCTTATTCATTCCACTTCCTTCCTTCCTTTCCTTCCTTCCTTCCTCCTTCTTCCTTCCTTCCTTCCTTCCTTCCTTCCTTCCTTCCTTCCTTCCTTCCTTCTTCTTCATTCCTTACAGCCTGCCTGCCTTCCTTCCTTCCTTCCTTCCTTCCTTCCTTCCTTCCTTCCTTCCTTCCTTCCTTCCATCTTGCCTTACAATTCTTTTCTCTTTTTGAGAGTCACTCTGGCAGGGTTGGCTCTCTAGTCACACCTGCCTTCACATCCCAGCTGTGCTGCTTTTGGGTAGGGTAACCATGGATACAGTAATTAAACTCTCAGAATCCTACTTTTCCATGTCTCTAAAATGAGAGAAAATGATTCTTCCATTATAAGACTGTCGTGAAGACTAAATGAGATTTGTAAATGGTAGTTTCATCTTCCTTTTTCCTCTCTCCTGATTCCCTCATTTGTTATCATTCCACCACATTTTGGAGGCTTTTGTTTTATTTCCCTTTCTCTTTCTTCTGTTCTATATATGGAGTGGCATCAGGAGGCATGGCTTGGTTTCTGTGATGGCACTCATGGTTAATAATCTGGTAAGCCTTGTTATAGAGAAAACTAGATTCAAAGGTAATGGGTAGATGTGGATGTAAATATAGAGATATCAATGATTGCCCATCTCTATGCTGTGCAGAGTAGCAGTCTTTTTTCTAGTTTGGAGAGAAAAAGTTGCCCAGGTTTTCCAGTATACTGACCTATTCATGTACTCTCCTTAGGGGGATCTGTTAAGAGCTCAGTAAACCTTGAGGAGAGCAATGCTAATCATGGGATTTTCACAAAAGTAGTACACATGACTCTCAACATGATTCTTTTCCCAAAGGCCTTTTTAACCTGACGATATCACTTAACCCAAAAGAGAAGGCAGCAGAGAGATGAGCAACAATTCTGTTGCTAACATATGTTCTCACTAATCAACGGGGCAATGCAAATCAAAACCACAATGTGATATCATCTCACATCTGTTAGAACGGCTGTTGTCAAAAAAGACGAGACAACAAGTGCTGGTGAGGAATGTGGAGAATGGAACATCCCATGCACTGTTGGTGGGAATGCAACTTGGTGCAGTCACTATGGAAAACAGTATGAGGATTCCTCAAGAAACAAAAAATTGAACTACTATATGGTCCAGCAATTCTCACTTCCGGGTATATAACTGAAGGAAATGAAATCACTCTCTCAAAGAGATACCCGCACATGATGTTCACAGCAGCGTTATGTCTGATAGCTAAGAAATGGAACAACCTAGGTGTCCATTGATGGATGAATAGATAAAGAAGCTGGGACATATATATGCAATGAAATATTCAGCCATAAAAAGAAGGAAATCTTGCCATTTGCAACAACATGAATGAGCCTTTAAGGCATTATGCTAAGAGAAAGACAGAGAAAGACAAATACTGTATCATCTCACTTATCTGGAATCTTAAAAAAAAAACCATACTCAGAATAACAGAGTAAATTGGTGGTTGCTGGGGGTTATGGGTGGAGTAGGGTGGAGGGAATGGATAAAGGTGGTCAAAGGGTACAAACTTCCAGTTATAAACTGAATAAATTACGGGGATATGATGTACAGTATGGTGACTATAGTTAACGATGCTGTGTTGTATAGTTGAAAGTTGCTAAGAGAGTAGATCTTAAAAGTTCTCACTACACCAAAAAGGTAACTATGGAGGTGATGGATACGTTAACTAACCTTACTGTGGTGATCATTTTGCAGTGTATATGTATATCAAAACCATCATGTTATACACATTTAACCTGGACAATGATATTTGTAAATTATATCTCAATGAAACTGAGAAAAAGATTCTTACTTAATGGCTGAGAATAGCTATTCAAAAAATAATAAAATATTTATAAGACATTGTGCACCTTGAAAAATATTAATATATGTCTAGGCCACGGGTTGATTTTCTTTCGATTTTATGATTTTTATGCTGAAATGTAGTCACAAAGATATGAGTTTTAATTAATTTTTCATACTTGTATAAAATATGTGTATATCTACACATACATATGTATTTATACATATCTCACATTCTGGCAATTTGATATTTTTCTGAGATATACTTGGTCTAAAACTTTGTAATGTCCTCATGTATCCACTAGAGGATGCTCTGTACACACAGTTAATAGCAATTAAGCATGGGCAATGGATAAAGTCATCCCCAGCCAGAGCTCTTTATCAAAAAAGATGAGTGACTAAATCTCAACAAGTAAATTTTGACCTTGATCATAGTTTCTCTTTTTTTCTACTCCAGAAGTTCTAGGTTGAACAGGACCTCAAAAACAAAAATCACCATGACCAAGAAAATGTAGTAGTGTCTATTCTTCAAAAATAACTACAGCTCAACCATATAAAACGGGTTCTTCTTATTTTTAATTTAAATTAAATATGTAAAACTCCCATGGTTCAAAATGTAGAAGAGGAATGTAACGTGAAGCCTCCCTCATAATCCCTTCTCCACCCTTTTAATGTAAACTATCCACACTATTTATCACATTGCCTTTTTTGTTTGTTTTTTGTTTTTTGTAACAACATATTTTGGAAACCATTCTATCAGTACATAAAGAACCTCCTCATTCTTGTTTATGGCTTTACAGTATTCCATACATAGATGTATCATACTTTATTTTTCTAATCACCTATTGGTAACCATTTAGTTTTTCCCTAATCTTTGCTATTTCAAATCATGCTGCAGTGACTAGGAAAGTAAAAGGTGTTTTTTTCAGCCTATTAAAGACCTGGAAAAATGGAGGCTTTTCTTGATAGCTTTCCTCTCTCAGGTATGACTACTTAGAATATCAGGAACATCTTTAAATGTTCTTGAAGACTTTACTGTTGAACTTCCTCCCAGTCTTTCCCCAGGGAGCACCCGCGTATATTTTGTGTAGTGGTTCCCTCCTCTCTTTGTCTCTCTCTTGTGACTTTATCCCATTTGCCTCTCGCCACCCAGCTTCTTGGGTTGGTTTCTACATCACAGAGACTCTCCTAACTTGCTGTGGTTGCCTTCTCCTCCTTATTTCCCTGTTACCTCTTTTGATTTGAAACTTCCACCTTCGTCGTTCCTGCAGCAGGCTCTTCACCAAAGATGGGCTTGAAGTGGGCACAGGTTCTTTTTCATTAAAAAAAATAAAGTGTTTTATTTTTTTAATGCAAAAAGGATAAGAAGACAAAGTTTTCCTCTAATTTGACCATCCAGAAATGTCTACTGTGTGCACTTTGGCTCATAGGTTTTCCATTTTTATATTGAATTTGTGAGTTATTAATTACGCATGTGTATATGTGTGTTATCATTTATATCTTCTGCATACTTAATACCTACATTTTGCATTAAATATAAATCTTACAAGCATTTTCTCATTAAAATTCTTTGTAAATATTATTTTTAATGTTTTTTGTTTTTATTTAAATGAACCATAATTCACTTTTTTTGTTATTATAAATAAAGCTGCTATTAACATCTTTGCAAGTACACAGTCTTGGTTAAGTCAGAACTCTGCCTGACTACTGGGCATCACAACTAACCATTATTTTCTACTTTCTTTATGGGACCACTTTTCCCAGACCGATATTACTCTCTAGGCCACTCAAATTGCTTTCTTTCATGAGCTAGGGAGTGCTGTTTTGAAAGGTTACTAGAGTTTCATGTGTTAAAACTGGATCAGGTGAAAGGGTTAGGGAATAGATGAACTCTTATTGTCATATTATGTACTTGGAGCTTTATATGTGTTCTCATTTAATTCTCAAAATGACCTCGTGTGAAGTAGTTTCATATTTTCATTTTATAGATGAGGAAACTGAGGCTCAGAGAGGATGAGTAATGTGTTCAGGGTCACATATCTGGTAAATAACAGAGCCATGATATGAATTCAGGGATGCCTAACTCTAAAGGCTACTACATCCACTGGAGAGACGTTTTAGCAATTAATTTGGATTGTAAAGTCATTCGGTAGAGACCAAAGCATTGGTGTACTGGTAAAATGGCTCTTTGGAAAACAAAACAAAAAACTTGATTTTTTTCATATTTGCCAATTTCCATGGTATAAATACTTCCAACATAGCTAATTTCAAGTTGCCAATGATTTTACAATACACTTATAAAATTCCAGTATATTTAACAATCAGTGCAAGTGGATACAAGTGGCCCCTTTATACCACTAGGCTAAAGGTTTTATTACTTACCCAGAGACATGTGTTTTCTGCACACTGCGTTCTGATTGGTTAACTAAGCAAAAACAATGTCCTCACTTCTAAATGAGGCCACTATATACATATACAAAGTCCTTCTGAAAATCAGATTCATCGCATCTTTTAAGTTTTCTGAAGTTCAGTTACTATTAGGCAAACTATCTCTCACTCTTAAGATTTTTTTTTTTTTTTTCACACAAAGTGGCTTTCAGTATTTGTAACTGACTCTGGGATTCCAGTCTTTCTCAGAGCATAGGAATTAAGATCAAAAGACAGGCCTGTGATAAATTGTTAGGATGTGGTCAAAGATAGAAAGTTAATTCACCATGTCTGTGTTTTGTAGATTAGACTAACATCAGAATATGTAATTAGAGCCCTCTACAAACATGGTTTTAATCAATGATGCAACTAGGTGGGCAGGGGAAATGTGCAGGAATTATTCCTAGGACTTTCCGGCACTACCAGGGGGAAAACCACTTAAGAAAATCCAAATGATTTAACAGTAATGGAGTAAACTGTTTCTATTTCCAACAATGGTTTCAGGAAGCCAGCTGAAGCCATTATCTTCTTTCAAAGCCCGTGGCCTGCCACACCTGAACATGTCCACCAGTGGTGGCTCTGTATGATTCCTGAGTCACTGCTGAAGCCATTAGCAGCCTACTTAATATTGTTTCTGTGACTGCCATGTTGAGACACAGGGTTAAGTAATCTTTATGATGTATTAGTGACTGGGACAGGGGACCTGGGGCTGATCTATACATTTGCGCAGTGATTTTTTGGTGGCAGGGAGAACACAGAGTTGACTTTGCTTAATCTTGGATGGAGGATTTGCCAGGCATGGTCAGATATGTAGGGAAATCTCCATCCTTCAACTAGGAAGTAGGTATTTCCACTCTGTAAATAGTTGATGAAGAATGATGGCCCTCTAGTCATCGTCATTCTTATCATGGGTAGTCACTTGTTAAAAGCTCAGTGAACTCTAATTGGTTATTTCAAAGGCAATTCCCTAGTACATGCTGACATAGACAATGGGAGAAAGTAAGTTTTAGGCTGCAAGCATGATCTTGTTCCCACTGGGGAGCAGTGTGGGTGAAGGAATGTATTATGGGTGAAGGAAAATACCGAAGTTTGTCCCATCTTACCTTTCCTATCTGGATGTGCATCTGTGTTTAAAGCAACACCACCAGCTTGCAGGTATCCCTCTATAGCTACATTCTCTCATAAACACTCTGTAATTTGTCTGGGCTCCTTCTAAGTTGACCCAAGGTGACTGCAATCTGCTTTCCATCATCTTAAAGGTGTGGCTAATTAGTGCTTGTTCTCTGTAACCAACCACTCTCCTGTTACACCCTTGAACTTGTTGTTGTTTTGTTTTGTTTTTTTTTTTTTGGAAAAGGATTAGAAAGATGTAGGCCTTGACTCAGATATTCCCAGGACTTGATGTAGTACATTTCCCATTTACTGTCCATTTCAGTAGTGTCTAACCTGTGCTGGAGAACCTGAGTCTTACCTTGCTCGGTGAAGGAACAGTTTTTGCTTACCGTGTGTTTTATTTCCTAGATCACAGAAGTGGAAAAGTACAACCATGTCATTGACTTCATTGCTTTTGTCCAACCATGAGAAACATTCTCATCTCCTTCCCGAATCCCTTATTAATGCTAAATCCTCAAATGGACTAATTCCTTCCTCTTTTCAAAAACTACATTTTGATAGTAGAAAATGCAGAAGGGTGGGTGTGGTGCTTCCACAATGAGGAGCAATCAAGGCCTGGTTTCTGCTTGCAAAGTGCGTAGTCCAGTTGAAAGGGATGTGTAATCATTTGGGGGATCAAGTGTGCTCTGCCTCTTGGCTCCCTGGACTTTTTCATCATCTGGATGCCAGATAAAATACAGATGTTTTGAGCTAGAAACACAGCACCAGACTATTTTCCCCTTGGCCTGCACTACCTCTTAAATGCCTGAATGGCAGACAAACTCAACATTTCAGTTCAGCTATAATTCACTGGAGATATCCCACTCTGAATTGAATGATTTTCTTCCCAGCTCTGTCTCTGAAACCAGCCTGTGTTCTCTGTGGCCTTTGGCTGCTGAGTCTGCAGTGGTCTCAAAGCTGCTTTTCCTGTAAGTCACATACGCAGGGCTGTTGTAGTGGATAGCAGCCACAGACGACCCTTCTCTGAAACCCATCAAGAGCCTTTCTCCTGTCCCAGATCTCTCACTCTCCAGCCCTTAGAAGACCCATCCTGAGCAGACCTTTCAGCTGCTGTTGCTTCTGCACTGAAATGACTTTTTTTTTTTAAACAGATCTTTGCCTTGATATCAAATGGACAGCATCTCTTTTTTTTCATGAGGGTCTCTGCATGGAATATGAGTCAGATTTTTCTAGCTTGAAGATTTTGTTTTTTAACTACCTCAGACCTGGAAAGGGCACTGAAGTTAGTAATTGCAAGGAAGCCTGTGACTGAGCCTCCAGGGTGAGGAGGCCTATTCTGAAGACTCAGGTGGGACTGAGTATGTGCAGGCCATATTGTTGCATCCCAAGGTTTCACATACCTCCTCCCTCCAGGCCCCTCTTAGGATCCGCACTTTCCCATCTGTACCTGGAGAGGGCAACTTTTGAAAGGGAGGCTTTAACGATGGCAACTTCTAATAAGCCAGCCAGCCAGCCAGCCAGCCAGATCAGCTGTTTTAGCTTAAATTCCAATACTTTAGAGTGGTTCTTCCTTGCTAACTGAAAAAGCCTACTCTACTGGCAATTTTCTTTTACCTTGACAAAGAGATACATGAATGTGACAGAAGCTATTCTGAAATCTTTGAGAAAATGAGAATCTGGCTATTTCTCTATATGACTATGTGCTTGGAGGTCTGTTCCACCCTAGTAGAAACTCAGGTGGCCAGACCAATCATAAAGTGTGCTTTGGGCTTTCTTTCCTGGCCAAATGCCAGCTACAGCCCCATCCCTCTCCGTCCCTGAGCATCAAAGAGACCCAAGCTTGATTCTCATTCAAGCTTTCATTTCACTGCTTAGTTTTCATCTCATGGATATCCAAGAGCAAGGGTTAAAGAGAGAGGGAGAGAGGCTGAAAAGGCAGCTAGACACCTGTGATTTCCCTTGGGAAGCACATACCGTTCCAGAATTTGCCTTCCATCTGGGCCAGGGCGGGACCCACACACGTCCCATGCAGCAGCTGTAGTCCTCCTCTGCAGCTGCTGCACTTGTCGTACCCTAGGCCGGTGCAGGTTGCACAGGCTCGGTGACAGGGCTCACATTCGCCCATCTCTGGGTCGCCGTAGAAGCCAGGGCCACATTTCCTCACACAACTGCCACCTACATAAGAGCACAGAGAGGAAACATGAAGGCGAAACTCTAGCCGCTTAGCTCGGTGCTCTGTGCAGGGCCAGGTTTTGAACAGGCCAAATGGAATCTCAGGAATATTTTTGTTTGAAGTTGTTTTTAAAGAAACCAGGATGGCATTCTCTTATTTCAACCAAGAAATGTCTTAAAAGATTTAACACTTTAAGTTCTCTTTCAACTGAGAATTTAAACTGACTATCAGCTCAAAGGGTTACGAGTATAGAATAAAGAATCTTATGTTCTTGATAAACTGCATATAAATCTCTATATAGAGAAAAACTGGAGGTCATTGTGGGCGTTCTGCCCCACTCTCTCTCCCATAAGCATTCAGGAGCACTGGGCTATTAGTATATTTCTTTCCTAACCATCCATTTCCATCAAAGTCAATGAATTGACCAAAATCTAAGACAAAGATTCTTCTTTAACTTCAACAGAGCTCAGGAATGTATAACATGGGTTATATCTCAAGGAAAGAGTCATGGTTCTGAATATTTCAGGTGACTTGGATTCCAAAGCATGTGTCTTTAGCGTCTCTGTGCCCCATGTTCACTCTTGTTTCTATTAGCTTGGCGATATTTGAGACTAATTAATGAAATTTGAACTTCGCTTTAGTAATAAAAGTAGAAGGATGTTGTCCTGGCTAATGTTCATTTTCAAACCAAATCAAAATTCCTCTTGGGCAAGAGGCAGCAGCTCACAAAGACCCTGAAACCAATCAAACAAGCACTCCTGTTTCTGGGTGGAGCTCTTAAACCTAGCTTTCACTTTTAGGCTTACCCAAGAGAAAGAATCCCTCTTCACACCAGTAGCACTCATTCTGGTCACAGTTGCCACAGTTGGTATCACATGCTTTGCATTCAAATTCTGCACGGTAGGTCTTCTCAGGACAGATTTTATAACAGTGGTGTTCAAACCTAGGGAAGGAGATAGAGTTTCTTCCATGAGCTGTGTTGATGTTATTTCTCTTAACCATCGTCACTTACTCTCCTTATCTATGTTTACAGATCATTTTTAACAGGTGGAGATATTTGGGTTTCAAGGGAGAAAACGTCCTCCTGATCTGCGTGTGTACCCTCTGAACAAGTCACTAACCACCTCTCTCTGGATCTCTGAGGATCTTTAGCTGGGAGGAGGCTGAAGAGAAGGAAAAGGGTGCTGATATTTATTTATGGAGTACTGATAATGTGTCAAGTATTATTAGTTCATTTAAACTTTGGCACAATCCCCATACAGGGGGCTGTTACTTATCTTCAATTTCTAGATAAGGGAACTGAGTCTCAAGGTTAAGTGCTCAAAATCACATAGGTTGTTAAAGGTAGGGCTAAGATTTAAACCAAGATTTGTTTGAACAGACAGTTTGTGTGCTGTTGCTACATGGCACCTGCAAGGACTGAATAGCTGTGTTGAGTATAAGTGGCTTACCAAAATGTCTATAACCAGAGTATTAATATCAACAGTAAAGTGACTTAGCTTTTATCTCTGTATATTGTCATGCATACTGTTCATTATTCTTATTCTATAGTAATTGTATTTCAGACTCCATTGAATTACAGGCTCATTTGAAGGGGAAGTGGAATGAAGTTGACCTTTGCCCTTTGATAAATTTTATATCATTAACAGGATATCCGAGGCAGGCTTCGCGTTTTTAGCTTAACAATTCTATTGTACAGTGTTGTGCAATTCAAAGTCACCAAATGTTCTAAAGGTTATAAATGTATGTTTCTTGAAAAAATATCACGTTTTACCTTTAGTGATATTAAGCATGTTGTTTTTAGCATATAGTAAGTAGACCTTCACTTAACATGGTTGATAGGTTCTGTGACTTCAAGTGAAAAAATGTGCAATGAAACCAATTTTACCATAGGCTAATCGATATAAACAAGAGTTAAGTTCCTATGGCATCTCAGCATTATAACAAAATGACGTTGTATGGAATTACATTATTCAAAGACTTGTATTTGTTTTTCCAAAGGGTTTTATGAAATATGTTCATCAGTGGTGAGCTGAAGAGGCTGACAGTGCTGGCTCCAAAGTTTAACAGAGGATACTGTCAGGTGACAAAAGAAGTAGGTGCTGGTCAAAAGGTATGTTCTAGTGTCAAAATCAAGAAGGGTAGAGTTAGGCTGAAGGTATGTAGAGTCATAAGGGGGCAAAGGAGAATTTCTCACATACTTCTACGTGATCACTCTTTCTTTGAGGCTACGTCCTCCTTCCTTGGTTCTCTGAAGAACATTTTGTGTCCCCAACCATCTGACCTTATCAAGAAATGCTTGTACCTCTGCTGTCTGTCTCTGCTTGGGGTATCTATGGCAGGCCATATGCTGGGTAAATGCCAACTACAAACATGCTGACAATTTCCTTTCTGCTTGTTTACTATTGTCTGGTCTATCTTCTAATAGTCAAATCTGGGGGCCTCTTCTCTATCCATCCTCCCCTGTTTAAATGGAACATTAATTTAAATCAGTAGGTCAGGAGTGTAGTGATATAGAGACATGGTCAATGTAGAGAATAATAGGCAACTCTGAGAAAGTTGAATTAAAACCATAAGGTTAAAAATGAACAGGACAATCAAACAGGTATTCATGGGCATGGACTATAGACTAGTGGTTACCAGAGGGTAGGTAGGAGGTGGGGAGAAGGGGGAGGGAGGAGGTAAATGGGATAAAGGGAGTCAAATATGTGGTGACAGAAAGAAATATAACTATGGGAGGTGAACACACAGTGTGTGTGTATGTGTGTATATATATGCCTTACTGTTAAAGTGTACAGCTGAAACTTATTGGATTTCATTAACCAATGTCACTATAAAAAAATTAATTAAAAAAACCCCATAAGGTTAAGTAATGATAAGGTTAGCTGATCATTTTAATATGTTTCAGCTTATTGGGTTTCCCTTTCCCTCCCTCCTTATCTACCTCACCCCTTTTAATGTCCTCCCACCCACTGTCACATTTTAAGCTCCTTGGAATCAAGCCCACCAAAGATGAGGTGACCCAAATCTCGACCCCACCCTAGCTCTTGGTGCAACATAAATGGATCTATAGCCTCTCTGAGCTGCAGTTTTCTCTTTGTAGAATAACATCAATCTTGTGTCCTTGACAACATTCATGGAAAGGTGAAGAGAAGAAAGGGATGTGAGAGTTTGTTTATCATAAAACTCCCAGTTCTTAGGATGACAGGGAGGAATTATGTAGCCTATGCATTATGTAGGCCTACCATTCCTTTTCGTCTCCTTTCTTAGTTTTTCTTCCAAGATAGGCACCAATGTACCCTGTAAGAGAGACTAGAATAGGAAGTGGAAGTGATATTGAGACACATATTTGATTTGTAGATTTGTATTATAGAACTTTGTGGGTGATGGTTACCTCCATTTTGTTTAACTTAGTGATCTGTGTCTCTCATTACTCAAGGGGTGATTAGAGCTAGTGTAGCACCTGGCTTTATCCTGGCCCATCCAACTCTTGTTAAGGACAAGGTCTCCTCCATGCGGACTCTGGAAACAGCTTGCTTGAGGTTGGGTATATTTTTAAAGTCTGTCCAGAACCACCAAGGTCTGAATCCTGGTAACCCATGGCAAGATTCCTAGGCACCAATGTCAGGTTGAGTGACTTCCAGGACCAAGAAAGAGAAGGCCTCCTTTCCAGGCAAGAAAATAGCTGAGCTCTTACTGCTAAATCCAAGAATTGTTCATTAATAGCCTGATAGGGCAAAGTTGCTTCAGACTACAGGGCCTCTTTCATTTAATCATTGATTTAGGATTAAGTCAGTAATGCTTAAACTACAGAAAAGTTAGTTCCATGAAAGAAAAGGCCAGACTTACATGTAGTACCCTGTAGCGCATGATGTGCAGGTTCCTGGATCATCTGGAAAAAAATTATAATAATGAAAAATAATAATCAAGAGTTCGTCATTTGTGAAAATGGGTTTGGGAAAGTTTTGGCTTGGGACAAATAATCTTCTGGGATAGTTTTACGAAAGGTACTGTCCAGAAATGGTCTTTGAACAGATTGCACTATTTTCAATTAGTAACAAGATATACACTATGATTTATCTTTATCAAAGCGAGTAAAATAAGAGGCCTCATAAGTGCTGGCCCTTGCTTTCAAGGATGAGTAGGCCCAAACTACTGGGTCTTCAAATTGCAGATCAAGAACCATTCACTTTGAGAACTCCTGGCCTCTGCTGAGGTAAAGACATCAAGCGCGCTTGCTTGCTCGCGCACGCGTCTCTCTCTCTTTCATTCTCTTTCTCTCTCATTTCTCTCTCTCTCTCTCTCTCTCCTCTCTCTCTTCTCTCTCTCTCTCTTCTCTCTCTTCTCTCTCTGAAAGAGCTTCAGGCTTTCAACCCTGAAGAGTGGGTTTTCCATGAATTACCCCAAATGCCTGCCAGTGTGAGAGATTGTTGGGAGACTTCTTTGAAATCTGGACAATTGTTTTTTTCCAATACAGTATCCACTTTGTATTCTGCACTTCAAAACCCTCTTAAAGAAACTGTCCTGTTCTCATTAAGTATAATGATTCAATGTGCCCCTGCTGGCTCAGAGGACTCTTGCCTACAGCTTTCAGGGGACTTAATGAGAGAGAAATCACTAACTCAGTCTACTTCTCTCCTTCCTAACCTTCCCTGAAAGATGCCAATTCCCAGGTCCAATTATTAAAGGAATTCTACGACTTCTCTGGTTTACAGTTTTGCTGAGTGAGAGTTACTGTTAGCAAGTTCTTTCTATCTGTTATATCTCTAATTTTCTTTTCATTCTAATAGGAGATGGAAAACAATTATTCCTCTTTAAAACATTTTCTTGCTATGTAAAGATTTTATGTCACCTTTAACTAGATTTAAAGTAAACAAAATGATGTCCTTTGAACTTCGTACTTAGCTTTCCTTTCCGATCTACTTTAAGTTCTAGTTTGGTTTCACAGAGTCTGCCCCTTAGTGATAGAGCCTTGACTGGATCTTTAGTCAAACATTGGGTCCTCCTAGAGTTCTTGCAAGACAGCATATTATATATTAAACATAATCCAACTAATGCATTGCACCAAAAGTTATGGTGGAAACATTTCTAGGAAGAGGCTCTGCCATTTACACAGGTATTCCCAGAACCTTCTGGAAGTAGCCTAGTGATCATACAGTGGAGACGGTACTAGCCTGGGAACTGGGCTGCCTGTCTCTAGTTTGAGGTTTTAATCTTGGCGTAACTGTCTTGTGAACTTGCATAAATGGCTATGTCCTTATTTCTGTGGCCATAAAATGATCTGGTTGGATAAGATGGTTGCTAAGCCTTCCCCAAAATCAAAGATTCTGAAGCCGAGTCTAGCAGGAGTTGGCAAACTATGGCCAACCCCAGGGCCAAGTCTGGCCCTACCCTTTTGTTTACATATCACCCATAAAACCTTTTATGCTACACCATCAGTTGAGTAGTTGCAACAGGTATAGGAAATACTATCTGTCACTCTACAGAAAAAGTTTGCTGGCCCCTGGCTAGAGCACTGGTGGCTCATGACTTTGTCATGTTCACCTTTGTTAGGTAACACAGATGTAAATGTTATTATTATACATATTTTTAACAACTGGCCCCAGAGTTCCTCTTAGGGAGAGAACTATCTTATTTTTATTTATGAGAGAGCATATTTTGGAATAGAAGTTTGATGGGAAGGACTGAACAAGAGCCAAGACAACCAAAAAGATAGCCAGGCCCTTTTGTAGGAGGCCATGATTTGCTCAAGAGAGGAAAATAATTTTCATGTCTAGGTAAACATGGTTTGTTATAGGGTAACTGGAGGAGGAAAATGGAATGAACCATAAGCTAGGCTAATTAAGTGCAATCAGAAATCTGAAGAGAGAGGTACCATGAGAAAGAAAAGCTCAGTGGAATTCTTCAAATTCTTGGTGGAGGGATTTCTGCTTCCATAGTCCATGAATTGGAGTCCATTTTAAAGGGGTGCAAAGGTCCCAATGAACACCAGTTGTTGCGCTGGGTAAGTTTTTTTCATGCTGCAAGTCTGTGTTTGCATCTATATACTTTTCAGTTCTGTCCCTGAATAAGTTACTACTACACAGCTTGTCTTTGGGCAGCTTACTTTTCCCTGCCTGTCCCCGATGAACATATTTGACTCTGACAGTTTTGCTAATTTGGCAAGGGCCAAGGAAGTTCTAATCCTGTTCTCTAATGTTCTGGCCATCCCTCCCATCTAGGAATTTAATGAGTTTGCTCTCTGCTCCTTTAAACAGGTCACTGATGAAAATGTTAAATAGAACCAACCCTCAGAACTATGCATACCAATGTAATCTTGAGTTCAGGGACTTTTCCAGCCCAGTTGCACAGTGAATTTGGTACTTTCTCAAGAGTTTGCATAAATGAATAATGCATAGAACAGGAACTGTGTCCTATAACAGCTTATGAATGCCCATTAGTCTTTCTCATTATTACCAGTTATTCTAAAGAGTAAGAATTATTTTTTAAAACATTTCCACCCCAGAAGACCTGTAAGTCAGACATAAACTAAATGGATTTAGTTTGACCCCTGAGAGGTAGCTATTATGGGATTAAGGGAAGGTAACAATCCCAAACCTAGAAGTTGACTCTAAGTCAAGTTGGCATTTAGATGGCAAAGAAGGGTGGCTTAAGGAGAAAGATGGATTTTCCTGGCTCTGCGCGCGCGCGCGCGTGTGTGTGTGTGTGGTGGTGGTGGTGGTGGTGGTGGTGGTGGTGGTGGTAGGTGAGGAATGGAAGAGTCTAAATAAGCTAGGATTATTAACTGTCTTGGAAGGTATTATCCAAAGTAGGATGTTTAAATAGCTCTGGTTATTTGATCTTGTCAAACTTCTGAGCTGAGAGAGCATGTTTTGAGGAGGGAGGAGGCAATTTCAGTCAGAATTCAGAGAGAGCCTCACACATTTGGAAAAAAGCCTTCAGAAACAGTTACTGGCTTCCAGCTGCTGACATCTCCGCTAAGGAGAATGTGTGTACAGATGCCTTGTCAAGATGGAGACACAGCCTTCTTTAAAAAAAAAAATCATTTTATGATTTCATTTTTATGGGATGGGATAGGCAGGACCACAATATCTACTGTGCCTGAAGAGGTCTTCATGCTTTTCTCCATCACCTTTCCACTGTTGTTGATCATCAGAGTTAGAATCATTGCGAACTCATTGCCCTCATGGAGACATTAGCTCCTGCGATCCACATCACCTTCAGTGGTCAGCTGACACTCTCTGCCATTGTACCGTGTTTTCAGAAATACCTGTAGCCTTCACCATTGAATATGGATGGATTAGGGCTACATTCGGAGTTATGTACGTCTTACTTACAAAATGTATTGGAAAAGGGATATTTTAAAATTGTGATGGAACTGAACATTTAAAAATGTCCAGAGAAAAATAATTTATTTTTGTGGTTTACGTAAGCTTTGAGTCACACTGTTAAAGAGACATACAAGCTAAAATGACTCTAGATTGTTTTTTAAAAAATTTATTGTTCTTATTGTATATTTATTTTTCATTTGGGGGAGACAGAAGAAACTCAGTATCTTAAGAGTAGCCTTTATCATATAATGTCTAGATATGACAGAATTAGTCATGGGTGAGACAAACTGTTTAGGCAGAACTGACTCTGCACAACTTTAGGGAAAAGTTAATATCAGAGTACTACTACCTTACCTTACCTTTGGCTCTTTTTTTCAAGATTATTTTCAGGCTTCTAGGCCTTTCATTCATACCCAATGCTAGCCCTCCTTCTACCACTGCCTATTAAAACCTGTCTGCCCTGTGTTCCATTTCTCCAAAGGCCTTGTGGGTTACTGCCTAGGCTGATGACTAATGGACATGTTAAACTTGTGCTCTTGGGAGGCCCCTGGGGTCTCATCTACCTCAGTACGTTCTTGGGTGTTCTAGACTCATTAGGTACCTTCCTTCTACCTTGACTTCTTAGGACACAACTGTACATGTTCCAGAAAACAGCACACACCTTATTGTAATTCAACATACCCTGCTTTTCCCAGATGATCTCAGACTTTGGCTCAATCACATTCCCAGGTCCAATCACCTGTATTCTAGCTTGACCAAATTTGGGGCTCTATTTGCCTTCTCAATGCTTTCCATACTTAGGTACAGTATTAGACCAAACTAATGCTCCACCCATACTCATAGGTTTTTGGACCTAGTAACTCTCCAAGCTCCATGATAACAGAAATCTAAAGCAGTAAATTCCATACTTTTTTGATTGATAACAACATGGGTTTTTAAAAAAAAATTGGTATGTACCTGCAATGTGTGTGTGTGTATATATGTATATATGTGTGTGTGTGTGCATGTGTGCAAATTATTTCTATATACTGATGCATGAATATTTTACATATCTTAAAAAGGTTTGCAAAAGTTGAAAATTTGAGTGGATAACATAGAAATAATTGTAATATAGTTCTGTTTTTCCTGTAACCTAGTCAGTTGTCTTGCACACTTCCCATTGGAGGCCAGTGACTTAGGCCACACCTAACCAAATGCCACATCTGAGCTAATGAATTCATGTGTTAACCTTCCAAAATTATGTTTTACATTTGGTTCCTTAGGGTTATAACTGGATGGAATGACTCTCTGATGGGTTCTGTTATCTACACGTATATAAAAACTTCCTGCACTTGACTTACAGCCCTTCCTTATTTATAAATGGAATATATGTCTCTAATTAACTTGTTAACTTATCATTTTTTGGTTGGGAGATAAGTTGAAAATATAAATCTGAGTGAACGTGTTTGAGTGATATGACTAGATTCTCCTTTTCCCACTTTTCTACTATCCTCAATAGCTTTAGTATAAATTTAGTATATATTTGTTCTCTGAAACAAACTTTCTAGATGAAAATAACCACTGATAATGTCCCTATAAAAGTTCATCTGTTGGAACTAGGTTTAAAAAAATATGGTATATTTATACAAGATGGGCTAGTAGTACTCATTAAAATCTTGTTTCTCAGTGTTTAATGACATGATAACATTTTCATGATATGCTGTGTGAAAAAGAGCAAAAATCTATATCTGAATATGTCTATAATATGTATATGTATCTACATGTATATAGATGACTTTATAAAAAATCAGAAGAAAAAGCTAAAATGTTAACAGTGATTATCTGTCTGATTTAATGTATATGTATGTTTTTCTATATTTTCTTTATAAATGTTATTACAGAATTAATTAGAATAAAAAATGCTGTTAAGGAAAGGAAGAAAATGCTAAGGTTATGAGTTCCAGGGGTCATTAGGGCCACAAGTTTGGAAATAGTTTCCTCCCACGGATCTTTCCTAAGAGAGCGGCCTTTTTGGTTATGTTCTTCATTTTCCGTCCCTCTCCTGCCCACTTCTGTTTTCTCGTCTTTCAGTTTTATTCCTCAGCAATTCCTAAATCTCATATCACCAGGACAAGACTGACGTTCTTCCATGGGGTGTGGTTAAGACAGTGGCAGATGTTTGTACAAACTTCTTTTTAAAAATACACTTTTAACATAAATTGTTTTTCTGATAGGATTCTGTAAAGGGGGCAAATGACTAGAAAATGTGGTTTTTTGGCTTTGCCTCAGACTCACTAACCAGACGAGGGGCTGTCACTTGGGCCAAGCATTCTTAAGCAATTCCCTTTATGTGCACCTGCAGCCCTGCTGGAGCAGCAGCAGAGTGCCCACCCCATACTGAGACATACTACTGCTCCCTTTGAGGAGAGGAAAGCGTTATAAGTAGCCAATACTTACATTGTTTTGGGAGATAATTAAGCACATTGTCAATAATGCATATTCCCAGAGTAAATACGTACTTAGTTATTAGATGACAGTGTACAAATTTGTAGGAGAGTCACTAACATTTTTCAGTCCACTCGAGGATAATGAACTGGGTAAGAGATTTATATGCCCAAAGAGTGTAACTAATTATAAGCCCCAAATAGCACAAAAAATTAGTACATACTTCAAGTAGGCCTTGTACTTAGAATTGCTTCAAATAATTAACACTCAAAAACAAATTGGACCATCTGATAGCTTTGTCAAAGTGGAAGATTTTTCTGGAAGGTTCAGTAGTGCTGGGATACAAAGTATTTGGTTGGGAGACTTTTGATGATTTTCAATCATTTTGTCCTCACTGGTGTCCAAGGACAATGAATAAATATTTGAATTGGCAGTAGTGCAAATGCTGCAGCTGACAATGGGGCACAACCCCCTGGAGGGACACAGTAGTGGAAGAGACCCGAATAAATAATCTAGATCATTGTTTACAAATGTTGACTAAAAGAGGGCTCAGTTCTTTATTGGACTCTAGTTCTTTACCTAGTCTTCTGATTCCAAAAACAGAGTATCATAATAGGCAAGCTGTTTCTGGATTTTCATTTTTATCTAGACTGACTAGCAGGTGGAAGTGATGGATGAATATACATGCAGCTGAGTTCCTATAAGGATCTCTCATTACAACTGTATGTTCGTTCACTTATTCATTCATTTTAGAGGGAAGAAAGACAATGAAAGAAAAATTAGATAATTATTAGATGTAAATAAAATGTAAATCTTCAATAAATGCATGAACGGTCAATAAATTCCAAGTTCCATGAGGACAAGTTGTTTTATCCTTTTTTCCTATACTTTAAAACCAAGAGTATTGCCTGCTGCATAGCAGATGCCCCAGAAATATGCACTGAATGAAGAAAAACACATAAATAAGTACATAAATTAAAAAAAAAAAGGGTTAGAGAGTGATGAGACTAGAGTGAAGAAAGGCCTTAATTTAGATATCCGAGTTAGGGAGAGAGCTTTTTAAGAATTGGTGTTTGAGTAGTGATCTGAATGATGACAAGAAGCTAACCATATGAAGTTCTAGGGTCAGAGTATTCCAGACAGAGGTGAAGAAAAGCTTGATCGTTTCAAGGAACATAAAGAAGGTCAGTGAGTTTGGAGGGGATAAAGAAAAAGGGAGAGAGTCTGGAGATGAGGCCAGGGTCATGTGCAGGATTGGATCAGACATGGTCTTCCAGGCCAGACTGAGAGGTTTGCATTCTAATCTAAGAGTAATGAGAAGCTTTATAGAAAAGATGTGATACGATCTGATTTACTTAAAAAGTGCTGTGTAAAAATGGCTTAATATTTAACTCTAGAAGTGGTTTCATCTATTAAGTCTTTCAAAACTACGTTCCTATGTAATACATTTTAGAAACACTTTTTTGAGGAATATACTAGAGAAGAAATGATTTAGGAATAAAGGAAGACTGTGGCTGTAGTAATGAAGAAAAATCAGATTTGAGGTAAATTCGAGAAGATTAGATAATAAGATGTGAGAGGTGAGGAAGCAGGATGATTCCCTGACTCTGGCTTGAGCACATGGATGGATGGAAAGTGAGGAGCACTCAGCAGTAAAATGGACTTAGGAACAATAAACAAATACTTAACCGATTATGTAGTATAGTCCATATACTGCTTTGTATATTATAAGGAGTATATACAGATAAGAAAGGCAAACCCTACCCTCAAGGAGTTTGAAGTCTGCTGAGGGGACAGTAATTAAGAAAGTTAATTAGAGAAGAACTTATGATGTGGCAAAATGTAGAATAGATAAACAAACCTCTAATTGGCACATGTTTGTTTAGGGCCTGAAGGAAATCAAGTTATGATTCTCCTTCTGTCTTCTCATTTAATTGGGTTTTGAATATTTTCTTTTTGAATGGAAATATTCAGAGCATTCTTACTATAGTTAGTAAATGGGAACCCAAGGATGACAGTTTCTGTGTAAGTATGAATGAAAAATAAACTTGGCAGGAAAAGGGGACAAGAAAAAACCATCCTGGTCTTAATCTTGCCATTGGGTAGATTAAACAACAACAACAACAACAACAACATCTGTATAGGTTTTTAATCAGGATTTATATTATCTCAGTATTCTGGAACATCTCAAGAGGAAAATTCAAATTAAAGTTGTCCCAAATACAGTATCCCCGGGCAACTGGCAGAAGCAAATGTAAATCTCTAGAGAAAGGTAATCTTAACCTAGATCTCAAAGTATTCTCACAGGTAAATTTTCAAAATTTATGTTTTTATTTTTTTTCTTTTTCTTTTTCTTTGTTTTATTATGGCGACATTGTTTAACAAAATCCAGTAAGTTTCAAGCATACAGAATTTATGTTTTTTTAAAAAACATAAGCTATACAAGGAAATCTGGCACTATGAGAGAAAGTCAGCAGAAATAACAGCAGAATCTATGTGCGATTAAAGAAATAAAAGAGCATCCTGAAAATAGAAAAGTAACCTAAAGTTTGGAAAAGAACTAATATAACCTCTATAAGTAAGGATGTAAAAGTTTGAATTTAAACTCAATGGCTAGATTAATAGTAGATTAGGCTTACTAGAAAGAGAATTGGTGAACTCAAAGATAAAGAAAAGATAAAAAAATTCAGGTCAGAGAGACAAAAAGATAGAAAACAGGAAAGAGTGGTAAGATATTTGGGGTTAGAAAGATAAGGTTTAAATGTGTCACACTTCCAAAAAGAGGTAATAGAATGGGAAAGAAAGAGGCAATATCTAAACACAATAGAATGCCTGTGAATTTTTCAGAATTAATAAAAGATACCAATCGTTAGTTCTAAGAAAACAGCATAAACATATAATTTTTTTTAATCTATGAGAAGCCCCATTATAGTGAAATTGCAGAATTGCTAAGAAAACAAATAGCTCTTAGTTTGTGGAAAAGCATAAAAAGCCGTAATATGTAAGAGGAATTAAAATACCTTGAGAAGAGGACTTGAAAATTCAATGGATGAAAGAGCATTAGTCATTTCAGAAAGACACTAAAACAGTGGCAGAAAATTCTTTGAAATTTTGATGAAAGACTTGGAATCATAAAATATAAGAGCCAGAAGGGAACTTTGGCTCCAGGCCCAGCTCAAATGTCCAAGAGTATGAAGCATTTTTGTCTGTTCTGAGACCTCTAGTTCTTCTGACAGAATGTCTTTTTTTCGGAGCTTCTGATAAACGTTATATTGATGTTGCAGCTATCATCCACTCGGGGTACAGTGAATTGTTAATGATTTGCCACAGTCAAGGACTATATCTTATTCATCTCTGAAACCCTAGTGCCTAGTGTTATGTCTATCATTAATGTATTCCTTCCACAAATATACTTTGAGTCCTATTATATGTTAGGGCTACAAAGATGACTAATTCCTAGTACAATATGGATCTAGACTCAGGGTCAGGGTCTAGGGGGGAATGTAGAAAGTAAAGAGACATTGCAACAAATGTTGTGTGATCAGTGTCACTGTTGGGATTATAAACAATTTACTAAGAAGAAAATAGGGTGATACCTAACCCAAGGGATGTGTTTGGAGGGGGAAATGCAACAACAGAAGCTTCCTTGAGGAAGTGAAGGCTTAGAAGCGACCTGAAAAATGACTTTGAAGGGGGCAGAAAGAGAAGATGGAATTCTTTCTATATGGAAAGTCCTGAAGGGAGAGAGAGCTGAGTCTATGGAGATAATTGCTTTAGTAAAAGAGCTCATGAGATTCCCACTGAAGAAATTATACAGGGAGTAACAGGGTCTCAGAATACAGCATAGTTGCCCTTGCCTTAAAAACATATAGATTTTTAAAGAAAAGAATGGATTGCAAAGAGTTTGGGGCAGCTAGAGTAAAGAGTAGTGCTTGAGGAAAGAAAAAGGGACAGGCAGGCCCTAAATCTCATGACTTATGTTCATATAGAAGGCCATGTAAAGATAGACACAGACCCAGAAGGAAGATGGTCATGAGATTGTGGAGGTAGAGATTAGAGTGATATAGCTATAAGCCAGGAATGTCAAGAATTGCTGGCCTTCACCAAAAGCTGGGAAGAGCGGAGAAGCTGATTACTTAATTTTGGATTTCTGGCCTCCAGGACTGTGAGAAAAATAGGCATACCTTGGAGATATTGTAGGTTTGGTTCCAGACAACCAGACCTCTGCATTAAAGCAAATATTGCAATAAAGTAAGTCACACAATTTGTTTTTTTTCCCAGTGTATATAAAAGTTATATTTAAATGGGGCCAAAAATTGCCTTAGATCAGGTGGATTTAATAGCTATTTTCAGAGCATTTCACCCCAAAGCAGAAAAATATACATTCTTCTCAGGTACACATAGAACATTTTCTAGGATAGACCACATGTTAGGACACAAAACAAGTATCGATAAATTTAAGAAGATTGAAATTGTATCAGTCATCTTCTCTGATCACAATGGCATGAAACTAGAAATCAGCTACAAGAAAAAAACTGGAAAATATACAAACATATGGAGACTAAATAACATGCTACTAAACAATGAATGGGTCAACAATGAGATCAAGGAAGAAATCAAAAGCTACCCACGGACAAATCAAATGAAAATACAATGACTCAAAACCTGTGGGACATAGCAAAAGCAGTCCTAAAAGGGAAATTCATACTAATTCACCAAGAAACAAGAAAAAGCTCAAATAAACAGTCTAACCCTATGCTTAAAAGAAATAGAAAAAGAACAGCAAACAATGCCCAAAGTGAGTAGAAGGAAGGAAATAATAACAATCAGAGGAGAAATAAACAAAATAGAAAAACAATACAAAAGATTAATGGAAACAAGAGCTCGTTCTTTGAAAGGATAAACAAAATTGGCAAACCCTTAAGCAGACTCATTAAGGAAGAAAGAGAGAGGACTCAAATAAAATTGGAAATGAAAGAAAAGAAATAACTACGGACTCCACAGAAATACAAAGGATCATAGGAAAATACGAGCAAGTATACACCAACAAATTGGACAATCTGGAAGAAATGGATACATTTTTAGAAACATACAATCTCCCAAGACTGAGTCAAGAAGAACCAGAAAATTTGAACTGACTGATTGCCACCAACAAAATTGAATTAGTAATCAAAAACCTCCCCCAAAATAAAAGTCCTGGACCGGATGACTTCATAAGTAAATTTTACCATTCAAAGAAGAATTAACATCTATTCTTCTCAAACTATTCCAAAAAATTCAAGAAGAGGGAAGGCTCCCTAACTCCTTTTATGAGACCACCATTACTTTGATTCCAAAACCAGACAAAGACATTACAAAAAAAGAAAACTATAGGCTAATATCTCTTATGAACATTGATGCAAAAATTCTCAATAAAATATTAGCACACCGAATTCAGCAGTACATTAAAAATATCAGATGCCAAGATCAAATTGGATTTATTCCTAGGATGCAAGGTTGGTACAATATCCATAAATCAATTATATGGTATATCACATTAACAAATTGAAAGATAAAATCATATGATCATATCAATAGTTGCAGAAAAAGCGTTTCACAAAATCCAGCATCCATTCATGATAAAAACTCTCAGCAAAGTGGGAATAGAGGGAACATACTTCTCCATAGTAAGGCCATATATGACAAACCTACAGCTAACATCATACTCAATGGAGAAAGGCTAAAAGCGTGTTCCTTGAGATCAGGAACAAGACAAGGATGCCCACTTTCACCACTCCTGTTCAACATTGTATTGGAAGTCTAGCCACAGCAACAAGACAAGAAGGGAAAATAAAAGATATTTGAATTTTTAAAAAAGGAAATAACTCTCATTATTTGCCAATGACGTGATGCTATATATAGAGAACCCTAAAGATTCCACCAAAAAACTGTTAGAATTGATCAAAATTCAGTAAAGTAGCAGGTTACAAAATTAAATATTCAGAAGTCAGTAGTATTTTTATACACCAATGATGAACTTTCAGAAAGAGAAATTAAGAAAATAATCCCATTTAGAGTTGCATCAAAAATAATAAAATACCTGGGAATGAAATTGACCAAAGAGATAAAAGACCTGTTCTCAGAAAATTATGTCATTGAAAAAAAAATTCAAGAAGATACAAATAAATGGAATCATATACCACGTTCATGGGTAGGAAGAAACAAGATCATTAAAATGGCCATACTACCCAAGCAATCTATAGATTCAATGCAATCCCTATCAAAATACCAATAGCATTTTTCAGAGAGCTATAACAAATAATCCTACAATTTACATGGAACCACAAAAGACCCTGAATAGCCACAGCAATCTTGAGAAAGAAGAACAAAGTTGGAGGTATCACACTTCCTGATATCAATCTATACTACAAGGCTGCAGTAACCAAAACAGCATGGTCCTGGCATAAAAACTGGCACATTGATCAATGGAACAGAATGGAAAGGCCAGAAATAAACCCCTGCCTATAAGCTCACTTAATACATGACAAAGGAGGCAAGAATACGCATGGGGCAAAGACAGTCTCTTCAATGAATGGTGTTATGAAAACAACCACCTTCTTATACCTTCTTACAAGAATAGACTCAAAATGGATTAAAGACTTAAATGTAAGACCTGATACCATAAAACTTATGGAAGAAAACGTAGGCAGTAATCTCTCTGATGTTGCTAATAGTACTTTCTTTTTGGACATATCTCCTCAGGCAAGGGAAACAAAAGAAAAAAAGAAACCAATGGGACTACATCAAACTAAAATGTTTTTACACAGCAGAGGAAACCATCAACAAAATGAAAAGACAACTGACTGAATGGGAAAAGATATTCTCTTATGATACATCTATTAAGGGGTTTATATCCAAAATATATAAAGAACTCATACAACTCAACAAAGACAATCCATTTTAAAAATGGACAGAAGACCTGAACAGATATTTCTCCAAAGAGGAAATACAGATGGCCAATAGACATATGAAAAGATGCTCAAGGTCATTAATCAGAGAGATTCAAATTAAAACCACAGTGAGCTATCACCTCACGCCTGATAGAATGGCTATCATCAATAAATCAAAGAACAACAAGTGTTGACAAGGATGTGGCGAAAAGGGAACCCTCAGACTGTTGGTGGGATTGCAAATTTGTACAGCCATCATGGAAAACAGCCTGGAGGTTTCTCAAAAAATTGAAAATGGATATACCTTTTGATCCAGCAGTTGCACTTCTGGGTATTTATCCAAAGAGAACCAAAATAATTCATAGAAATCTATGCACCCCAATATTCATAGCAGCACAATTTACAATAGCCAAGATATGGAAGCAACCTAAATGTCCATCAACAGATGATTGGATAAAGAAGTTTTGGTTCATATATACAATAGAATATTACCCAGCCATTAAAAAAAATGAAATCTTACCATTTACAACAATGTGGATGGACCTAGGGGTTATTATGGTGAGTGAAGTAAGCCAGACAGAGAAAGGTAAATACCATATGATTTCACTTATATGCGAAACCTAAGGAAAAGAACAAATGAATCAAAAATAGACTCACAAATATAGAAGGCACTCTGGTGATAGCCACAGGAGAGAGGAGTTGGGGGGCTGGGAAAAGGGGTGAAGGGTTAAAGAAGTACAACTTAGTAGTTGATAGAGGGTCTCAGGGATGGGGAGCACGGCATAGGAAATGCAGACAGCGTTAATGTAATAGCTAGGTGTAGAGACAGAGAGAGAAAAAGCAATCAGGGATCATTTCATAAACTATATAAATGTCTAACCAGTGTACTGTATACTTGAAACTAATAATAAAATTTTAAAAAGTTATGTTTACATTATACTGTAGTCTATTAAGTGTGCAATAGTATTATGTATAAGTAAACAATGTATATACCTTACTTAAAAATACTTTATTGATTAAAAATGCTAACCATCATCTCAGCCTTTAGCAAGTCATAATCTTTTTGCTTGTGAAGGTTTTGCCTCGATGTTGATGGCTGTTGAAGGGTAGTGGTTGCTGAAGGCTGAGGTGGCAATTTCTTAAAATAAGACAACGATAAAGTTTGCTGCATTGAACAATTTCCCTGTAGCATGCAATGCTATTTGATAGAATTTTACTGGCAGTAGAACTTTCAAAATTGGAGTCAATTTTGTCACACCTTGACATTGCTTTGTCAGGTAAGTTTTATGTAATATTCTAAATCCTTTGTTGTCATTTTAACTGTCTTCGCAGCATCTTCATGAGCAGTAGACATGCGACTCTTCCTTTTATTTGAACACTTAGAGGCCATAGTAGGGTTAGTAATTGGCCTAATTTCAATATTATTATGTCTCAGGAAAGAGGGAAGCCCAAGGGGGGAGAGAGAGAGAGAGAGAGAGAGAGAGAGAGAGAGAGAGAGAGGGGAGGAGGGAGGGAGGGAGGGAGGGAGGGAGGGAGGGAGGGAGGGAGGGAGGGGGGGAGGGAGGAATGGCTGGTTGAGAAGTCAGAACACACACATTATCAGTTAAGTTTCTGTCTTAGATGGGCAGGGTCTGTGGCACCTCAAAACAATTACAAGAGTAACATCACAGATCACTGATCACAGATCACCATGGCAAGTATAATATAATGAAAAGTTAAAGTATTTCGAGAATTACCAAAGTGTGACACAGAGACACAAAGGGAACAAATGCTGTTGGGAAAATGGCACTGATAGGTTCGATTTATTCAGGTTGCCACAGATCTTCAGCTTGTAAAAAAAAAAAAAAAAGTGCAATATTTTCAAGCTGCAATAAAGTGAAGTGCAATAGAATGAGCTATGTGTATATACATTTCTGTCGTTTTAGGCTGCCTAGTTTGTGGTACTTTGTTACAGCAGCCCTAGGAAACTAATACAGTGACTACAATAGTGTGTGTTTAGGTGGCACCATTTTCCTCTGTGTTCTGCCTTGATCTTTAAAATATTGGAAAGATAGCTACTAGAACTTCTTTCTAATCCACCTACTTCTTTTTTACTATGAATTCTAAATGCTGTATTTTCTTTTCCACACTGCCTGTGTTTAAGATTATATATCCTTGGCTAGGTGGAGAGCCAGAGGAGAGAATGAGCAATTAGGGGGATCATTTTATAAACTAGATAAATGTCTAACCAATGTATTGTATACTTGAAACTAATAAAATAAAATTTTAAAAAAGAACAGCAAAAAAAATATTACATATCCTTGCTTAAAAATATTCACATACCACTCCTAAAGACCTTATTATGCAGTCTTACTATGCAATTCAAGACCATCGACCCCTCTACCAGTTAGCAAAAGCCCACATCATATTGTCAGCTAAGGAATGTTGTTTAGGACACAGGCCTTGCAACACTTCACTTGGGCCTTGCACCAACAGTTACCCAAACCATTCACTTGAGAGCCTCCTCCTATATAAGGGGTTTGCAGTATATTGCATCATTGCAGTTTTTAAGACCTTGCTTGGAATCTCCAGTCTATTCAGGATACTCTGCCAAAGTTGACTGGCCTGGAGCAAAACAGAACAATCCTTTGGATAGTGAAATAAGAGTCCGGGGCTGAAGAAGCCAAGCTGGAGAAGGTGAAGAGACTGGGTGTACAGTCCCACTGAAATCATATTTTTTGTTACCTCTCCATTCAGACAAGAGGAGGTTACAGAACACATAACCTCTCATTTCCTGATTTTGCTTAGGTGCATTTCACATTCTCAGCATCCAAGGAAACTCTCCAACTAAATATATTGTTAGAAAAAAAGGAAACAAGGCAACATACATTTATCTCCCTTGCTGCCTAAACAGAAACAAAACTGCTGAAAAACAAAATTTATTCTCCAACAGACATATTTTCTGGTCATTACTTTTTGCCCAAATTACTGGTTTGTGTAAACAAACTAGAGCTTGTGTAACCAATTCCTGTTATCTGGTGGGGAAAAAAAATCTAAAAGCCATTCTGTGTGAAATGCTCTTTAAAAAAAAGAACCTCTTACATTTTTTCAAAAAGATATTTTGAAAGACTCTGCCTATTCATCATCAGGAATATTTTAAAGAAGTGATGTTTTCTTTTGTGTGTCTTCAAGTCACTATAGCAACTGGATCACTTTCTACTCATTAATCAGGAGGCACTAGCCAGAGAATCTATCTTTTCCGCTAGGTTTGGAGCCTTTGTCTGTTACTCTACCTTATAAAAACGTCACAGATTTTGGAAATAGTTTTTTTCAAAAATATTTCCCTTGATCTGAGAATTTTGCTGTGTTCAGTACCATGTTCATTACAATACATTTTCTCCTCTGCACTATTTGATGGCTTCTGTGTACTACTAGGTATGTTTTGATTGCTCCTTTCTCCGTACTTCTGTGCTTTTATTTCTTACTGCTTTGGGAGGTTTTGCTAATTCTCCAGAGATGTGTGATAGATGAAACCCTTCTATTTCCTCTTCCTTATGTGTATGGTCAGGTGGAAGTGTAGTGTGCAGTTAAAAATGGAATTTTGTTTCCTTTAATGTTCTTTTTAAATTCCTCTTCTTCCTCAAAAGTCAGCAATCCCATTGTGATTTTTACTACTGACACTTGGACCTGATGGAACAGTGATGAGTGATAAGCACAATTGGTAATCATCTGATGGCCTGAGGGATTCAGTGACCATCTTTCCAGAGATCCATACACTCTTTGAATACTTGGCTTGCATGCCAGTTGCTGGATGGCTCTAAAGGCCATACAAAATATGACCTTGGAGTGCGTATAGTCCAGAAGCTGCTAACCAGAATCTAATTTGCAGAAATGTTCTGTCGGCCAGCACAGTGTTGACCCATACTATGTTTAAAGAAATCAAAAGATTTTCCATGAAAGTCTAGATTACCTTAAGTTCTGCCTGCAACAGTTAATGGCCTGAGCAGCCAATGACTCCTCTAGGTGGCTGTTTCCCTGTGGGCCTGAGTCCCCAGATGGCCCACCTGACCATGGTACTTGCCTGGCACCTGTAGGTATTTGAAATTAGGACCTTTGTTATTTTTTGATTTCTACTCCTCTCCCCAATTTTTACTGATACACTGAAACCTAGATTTTTCAGGACTTGGCCAAAGCTAAGAGCTAATTAGTGGTAGCTTGAGAACTAAGTTCAGATTTACTGACCACTAGCCCAGAGTTTCATGTTCTTTGAAGATCAAAACTATGCCTTATTGTGTTTCTCCTGTGGAATGGAGTACACACTAAGTACCCAGGAAATACATTTTAAACTGCCTATAACTATAATTATGCAAATCCATGCAGGTGATCACCAGGAAAGGTTGCAACAACTCTTTTCACTGTGGGCTTTTTGAAAAACTGTGTGTTATTTAGAATAAGAAGGGAATTCTTTTTCAGGTATAGTGAAACACATGAGCAGGTGCTGATAATGTGTATGTGTACATGTGTGGGATGGAGTGGGTAAGAAAAAGGGGGGTGGAGATACATTCTCCCAAAGTGGTGGCTTTTCATGATTTTTCGACTGTAATAGATTGATCCAAGGGCTTGGAATTATAAACAAGATGGAAGAAGTTAGAAGCAGCATTATGATCACAGCACTGGTATATCTAGAGAAGGTAGTGAAAGATTAGAAACATTTTTATATGATTTGTTCCCCCACCTATTAATGAATGGCACATGTCCTGGTCTCCAGCACACAGTGAGTTTATTTACCCCACCAATCCCATGTTAGAACAATGCTATGTGTATGATATAAGGATGGGTCCCCAAGTGTGTGTGTGTGTGTGTGTGTGTGTGTGTGTGAGAGTGAGTGTACCTACAAGCATGCATGTAGATTTTGTGAGGGTTGGCAATTAAATGCTGAATAAAAGGTAATACTCCAGTTTTTGAGAGCCCTTTCTCCTCGGATCCATTCCTAAAGAGAACAAAAATTAATGAACAAATCCTGATTGTTTTCATGCCACAGAAAATAAAGGGAAAAGTTGGCCATAAAAGAGAACTCAGGCTATGGTAATACTTAACCTAAATGATTCCTAGGGGAAATGAACTTGATATCATAATAAACAAAAGTAGCATCTGCCAGTGAGGTAGGCCACCACCCACCACCAAGACATAGTGTCTTGCAGGGAATTGCAAGGCTGGAGGTACTCCGCTGTCATGCCTACAAGGGCCTTAACACAGGAGCTTTATAGTGATAGAGAAAAGATTTCATGAAACAGCCAAACACCCAGTCTCTACCAAACCAAGCAATTCTTCCTAATGAACCTCATGTGACCACTAACATCATTCCAGTGGCACTTAGATCTAAAAACAAGAGGGATTTCACAGCATGATTAAGTCTACATAAAAACACGTAAAGTAGAAAGCAGGGTGACAGTTATCTGCCAGATTTGGGGAGAGCTCAGACACACCTTAGATTGGCTGTCTATCTAGTGTGATTCTTTCAGATAATTGCCGGCTATCTCTTCCCGTCATTTCGTGTTTTATGGGCTTGATTGTTCTGTGGAAACTCTTCTATTTTCCTTCTCCATGGCATAGGGACACCGCAGGACTAGTTTGCAGGGTGCACTTAGAATAAGAGCTCCATTTTTAAAGGGTGGTTGTTTTGCAGTTGGCTGATTACTCTCTCAAACACTACAAAGATTCTGTCCCTAAGACCATTGTTCTTCCTGTCATTTCAAAGCTCTCCAGGGGCCTTCATTCATATTGGCAGGTGATACGCTATTTTCAAGTCGTGGGTAATCATAGTAATTCAGCATTTTTTCTTATTAGCACTTTTGAATGGAGAAAGTGTATGGAAGCTACTCATCTGTGCTGTCTCTTTTCTCTAGGTTTAGAGCTTTTATGCTCCAGATGGGCTATGTTGTTTGTCCAAAGGGATTAAATGAAAGCATGTCTACCAATCTTTCTAATGGTCACAAATTACATGAATGAGAATGCTCAGCGTTTCTTTTTTCACTTTGAGAGAAGCTACTGGCTGTGTGGGAAAGCCATTGTTATTTTCATTCCTGGTTCCTGAGACGCTATTGAAGGAGACATTCTCATATGATAGGTGCACACGTGGGTGCCAAAGTGCATGAGTGTTCCTTCATGGTGATGGGGCAATTTTCCAAAGCATTGATACATTTTAGGAATCTCCAGTATTTTCTAAAAATTTTAACACTGATGGAAGGGGGCCAAGTGTGACCACAGAAGGCTCAAAAGTTCATTTATTTTGATATGTGTTTAGAAGGGGACAGGATTCGGTTTTCATGAAAACACCACGAACACCAGCATTCTTTACTAATGCTATAAAAGATGAAAGGGCTTATTTTGCAGTGAGAATTAAATGGGCACACATTTAGAAACATTTGGAGACACCTGTAATTTATCCAAGCCACCATGATCCCTCCTCTAAGCCCATTATTACCAATTATATTGACGCATAGTAATACATGTAATTATTTTTTTACAGTGGACTATTTACTTTATTCATCTAACATTTTGGCTGTAAGCTTTGCTCTCTTTTTGAGGAAATACATTTATTTGGCCTACTATGTGGATATTTCTAAGCCTACGCTCGTGTTTCAATGTCTAATAGATTATTTGAAAATTATACTTTCTTTGACCAGGGCTACATTTAATATTCCTAAAGGGAAATGTGAGGAAGTTTTCTGTCTTTAAGCTGTTTTTAGAAGCTGTAGATTCTAAATGTCTGAAAAATGGGCAGACAAATAAGGTAGGTATCAGACAGAATTACAAATCAGAAAATATGTGACTTGAATGGGCACCAAGTGCCAATAATTTGTTCTCTTTACAGGGTGGCAAACTTGGGTAGTTTTCTTTTAACATTTCATTTGAAAATGACTTCAAACTTATAGAAAAGTTACAAGAATAAAACCTTATACCCTTTACCCTGAGTCAACTATTAAAATTTCATCCCATTTGCTGTATAATTTGCTCACTTGCTCTCTCTTTCTCTTTCTCGTGTGTGTGTGTGTTCAATCACTGAAAGACACATATGTCGTGGTCCTTTACCCCTCAATATTTTAATGTATATTTCCTAAGAATAAATATATTCTCTTATATAATCACAGTATAGTCATCAACTTCAAGGAAGTTAATAATTAATAAAAATTCAAAGTTAATAAATATACTTATCTACTCTGTCTATATTCCAGCTTTTTTCAGTGAACCCAGTAATGTCTAGTAGGGATTTGTGTTAGGATTACATATTGCATTTAGTCACCTTGTTTCTTTAATATGGAACAACTTCTTGATCTTTTGTGAAACTGGCATTTTTCAAAGGCAACAGTAACTTTAAAAGAAATTATTTTGGAATATAAAGCTCTTTTTAATTAAAGTATAAGTGGAATCTAAACTAAACAAATGAATAAACAAAACAAAACAGACTATAGATACAGAGAACAAAATGATAGTTGCCAGAGGGTTGAGCAGTGGGTGGAATGGGAAAAAAAGTGAAAGGAATTAAGACGTGAAAGCTTATAGTTTATTTAAGTTATGAGGTGGGGTGGTTCCATAGTGTAGTGGTTAGCATATCTGCTTTACACGCAGAAGGTCCTGGGTTCGCACCCCAGGTGGAGCCACGGACCATACCCTGGGTGCCAACTGCATGCCCCACCCCCAGAGATCCAGCTCTCAAGAGGAAAATGGCAACATCCATAGGTCAGGGGTGGAAGTGGGGGCGGGAGGGAATCAAAGAGGGGGAAAAAGTCATGGGATGTAACGTACAGCCTAGGGAATATAGTCAATAATATTGTGGTAACTTTGTACAGTGACAGATGATTACTAGACTTCTTATGGTGATCTCTGTGTAAGGTATATAGATGTCAAATCACTATGTTGTACACCTGAAACTAATATAATATTGTATGTCAACAGTAATTTCTTTATAGCACATTTCTTATTTGGCATTTGCCTGACATTTTCTCTTATTTAGATTCAGGGTAAGTGTTCCATATTATGTGGTGTCCTTTTTAAGGTATCATATCCAAAAGTAACCAAATCTGTCCATCTTTAGTGATGTTAATTTGCACAAGTCTTGGTTTTACATTTCAAGAAATTTCCTCATATTTCAATTTAGTACAACACTCAGCCCCTGAGGCTTTGTGAACAGTTCGTTTAAAACAACTGAAAGAAAGCTAGTCCAGGAGAGATAGGAAGAGGAGTTTCAGAATTCAGAGCTAGCATCAAGGCAGGAAGTGATTTTGAGATAATAAAACCACATTAATAATTATGCCATTAATATTTATAAAAATATTATAAAAATGCTATTTATAAAAAATATTTATAAAAAGGCTAACTTTTGAGCCTCTACCATGTTCCAAACACTTTATTATGTATTTAAATTGTGCATTAGTTTACTATTGCTGTCTTAATAAATTACCACAAATTTAGCACCTTAAAACATTACAGATTTATTATTTTACAGTGGGTTAGAAGCTAGTATGCATCTTACTGAGCTAAAATCAGAGTCCTGAGACTCTAGGAGAGTCCAAATGATTCCTTGGTCATTTGGATTGTTGGCAGAATTCAGTTCCCTCCAGTTATAGGACTGAGACCTATTCCCTTGCTGGCTGTCAGTTTAGGGATATATCCAGCTTTTAGAGGCCACCCACATTTCTCACCTTTGGCGGGGGTGGGTGGGGTGGGGTAGGGGTAGTGGCAACCTTCAGTTAGCTTCAAAGCTAACAATGATAGATCTCTTGCATCTCTCTGACTACAGCTGCAAAGGGTCTCTACTTTTACAGCTCATGTGCTTAGATTCAGCCCACCTGGATAATCTAGGATACCATCCTCATCTTAAAATCTTTAACCTTAATCACATCTTCAAAGTCCCTTGTGTTGCGTAAGGCAACACAACATAGGTTCTAGGGATTAGGGTATGGATGTGGTTGGAGGAGTCATTATTCTGCTGACCATAGATGGATTATCTCATTTAATACTCACAACGATGCTGTGAGGTAGGTACTGAAATTATCCCCAATATCCGTGATGCTAACAAAATTTAGAGATGTTTAATGAAATTCCCAGGATCACACAGCTGGTAGGTAATAGGCTGGGGCAGGATTAACTTTAAGCAGAGGGTTTTATCTAACCTGGAGGATTAAAATTTTTATTTTAACAGCAAAATCCTTTACCAAATTGAAACTTATAAAAAATAAAATACCTAAAAAAGATAAAAGCAAAGCTGTCTTAGCTAAATTAGAGAAGTGGATGGTGGGGAGGAGGGGCTTCACAGAATAGGGGGCAGACCACTAATCCATCCAGTCCCCCTGCTTCCAGAGGAGGATGTGAGGTCTAGAGACAGTTGTGAAATGACTTGATTGAAGTGAGCTCTGGGACCGGAGTATGGCTCTTTAACTCCCCAAAAGGGCTCTTTGAAACCATGAACTACAGATTTACCTATTAGTGGTCTATTTGTTTGTTCAATACAAAAATTATGTATTGAGCATCTACGTGTGGTCGACAGGATTCTAGGTGCTGATGATACAACAGTAAAGATAGTAAAGTCCCTGCCTGCTTGTAAGTTATACTTTAGTGAAGGGAAGAAATGCAGCAAACAATTTTAAAAGTAAATAAAAATTAAAATATTAGGTAATTGTATGTCATTTGCCAGAATTAAAATAAAGTGATCGATATGTATATGTGTATGAGGTGGAGTGGGGGAGGAGGAGACAGAGAGAGACAGAGATAGTCTGGCTTTAGATTGGGAGCTGAGGGGGAGCCTCTTAGCAGATGATATTTAAACCAAGATGTCATGATAGGAAGGAGCCAGCTGCATTAATATCTCGGGAAGAGCATTTGAGGGAATGAACAGCTAGTGCAAGTCCTGGAGGTAAGAATGAGCTGGAAGGAATCAAGACCAGGACCCTCTAGGTAGCTGGAGGGTGAGGATGAGGAGAGATAGGTAAGTGAGGAGGTCAAAGATGTGTAGGGGTAGGGTTTCTTTGATTAATACACACATTTGTTGGTTGTCAAGCATCATCTACTAGTTCTAGCTTGAGCCAGACATTGGATTGTTGAATAAAGGACTACTGGCTTCTTGGCAGAACAAAAGCATAATGTTCAGTCTGTGAGGTGTTTGTTCATTGGACAGGGTTCCATTGCTTTTCCCCAGTTACTTGCTAAGTTCTCATGTGGCCTATTCCATTAATATCACATTTGGGCACATAATGTAACAGTTGGACAATGGCTTTGGGTAACTGTCATTAGCCATGGTAAAGTTAAGCTGTTACTGACTTCATGGTTCTGATTTGTATTTTAATATTCAAGAGTATAATTACTATACACAGTCCCAAGGAATAATTGACAGATTTATGTTTGAAATCTCAGTAGGTCAAACTTCCCATTTGTAAAACTTTCAGTTGCTCCTTTGCCTAGCACATAAAATGAATTTACTTCTGAACTGAGACCTTGTATGCCAAATTTTTACGGTCTTAAATATAGTATTTTATCATTACTATAAATGGTTCTTGACTTACCTCCCACAGACCCTTTAGTGCTGAAAGCAAGAGGCCTCCCTAATTCACTTGTTTCAATTCATAGAAGATTTCTAAGTTGAAGCCAGGTCATTTGGATAATATTTCAAATGTACAGGCTGAATTTCTGTTAAACATAATAAATCTGCAATTTTACAATTGGCTTTAGCAGCTAGCATGATTGTATTAGGCTTTCCAAAAAGCACTCCTTCAATACAAACTCCTTCTTCAAGACTTATCTCCAGAGCTTATCCAAAGGTCGATGTTATCACTGAAATGTTGGGGACATGGTAATATGGAGACTGCATTTTTTTTGTTGTTGATTTATTTTTCTAGTGGAACATCTAGGTTCTAGCAATTATTTTATGGAATAAAGATCCATCATGATGATAAATCAAGCTGTCAGCTTTCTGGTCCAAATTAGAGGTTGGAAAGATTGAGAAACTTTTCCAACCTTTACATCTCCAGATTACATGTTACTGGAAGTAACATATTTGCCATATTTGTCCATGGATTTTCTCTTGTCATGGTGATCTGATTGATTGGTGATCACTCAGGTAGAAATACTCCTCGCCCAGTGGTCTCATGGGGCTCCCAGTCTTTGGTAACCAAGGAGCAAAAGGCTAAGAGGTAGGCACCCCTGGCTGGGCTGCCTCCCTGGTTCATACAAACATTCACTTGTCTCATGTAATGGTGGATAGTTTATAGATGGTCAAAAACACTGTTTTTCTGAAAAGATTTGAAAAAAAAAAAAAGTGGCTGCTACAGAAGGTCCCTAAGCACAGCTGGGAGGAACAAAAGTTGATTGATCCGGTAATATCACCAGTGAGAACATGACTAATGTTGGGCGATGTCAGCATGGATACCTCTAGTCTTCCAGTGCTTCAACTTTGGGTACTTGACCAAGGAGTGGTCAATGAGGCATGGCCATACCTAGACCCTGTTCTTGAGCCCGCTGCCTTCTCCAGCTCACTATGCTGTTTGGTCCTCATTCTGCTTCTCATGCCCTGAGCTGGCCCATTGCTGGAAGCTGAACTGAAGGCTGTTGGTAGGGCTACGGCCAAGCTTTTTCTGAGGGAAGGCACAGGGAGACTTCATGGAAAGGATGAGTCTGGACTCCTACCAAATTACCCTCCTGTTGACTTTTAGAAGGCTGGAATTTCAGGCCCTAGAGGTGCAGAGGCAATTTACTGACACTCGTTGTTGGCCCAACTCTTAGTTGGAGACCTGCCTGTTGAGCAGCTGGGTATCAACATGCAGATGCTCCTGCCTCACCCACACTCAGCTTCTGTCTATTCTGGTGTCAGCTCTGTGACTTAAATCATTTTTTTCCTCCTCAGCCAGTGGAGCTGGAAGCTCTTCTTACCATCTGGTGAAGAACTGTGAAATGGCTGTGTGGCAGTGGCATAGGGAGATGGAGTGTTAGAGGTGAGATGAGGACAGCTAACAATAGGCACAACAGCTACAAATATTTACTGAGTACCTACCTGGTGACAGGCACTATGCTAAAGGCTTATGACACAATGACACACAAGTTAGATGTGTGGCCTCAGATATACCAACAGGCCTCTTGATGATAGGAAAGAAAAAGGTAGAAATGGAGAGAAAGCAAATTACATTTTATTTTGATATTAATAATAGAAACTCTTGGTTTCTCTCTCTTAGGGAGCCTAAGATATGAACATCTTTCTAGTTTTCATTATAATCTCTAAGGCCATCGTAGGAGGTAAAAGTAAGGCAACTTATGGATATTTTTCTTTGTTAAACAGAATAGAATTAGAAATGAAAAGTGTATGGACTTGCCCAAAGATTCCATTGTGGTGGGGGAAAGATGGAGATAGATATTAAGATTTCAGACTCCATATTCCAAAATGCCACAAAATCAAATAAGGCTTCACTTTTCAAAGTTCTAGTCACTGCTGCTGGTCTCACTTTATTTTTGTTTTGAATCTAATGGACAGACATAAGCTGAAGTCTTGGTTGCTGAGAGATTTTAGAAATATCAAACATTTCACTAAAAGAAGTTAATTTGGCAACATTTTTCCAGCTTGTTATTTTTAAACATGCAAAAGAGACATTCTCATTGGTTACTAGATAGTTCTGTAAAAGTGAAATCCATCCTACCAGTCCAACTGCCCCTTGCCTCCAGTCACTGGAAGTTTAACGTTGCAGACCCTACATTACTTTCAGGTAATGGCATGGTCTTCTGAACTCCTGTACCCTGTACGCTACGCTCAACCACACTCTGTGCTTTTGTTTAACTAAGTTTGTTTTGAAAGTAATTGGCTCAGTTGTCTTTCTGCAAGTATACGTGATCCAGACAGTCTTGGCTCGCAGCTCAACTTCACAGGTCAGTTACACAACAAGTAGGAGGAACTTTGATTATACCCGGCTCCGGGGAAAATAGCGTAATGACAAGAAGAGCCAAGATGATGAGCTAATTGCTCTAGAATTGAACTTAGAATACCTCGCCACTATTTTCTTCTCCACCATAACTGTAAGAATGTGAACTTGACTGCAGGAAGAGCAAAGGGAAACTTCAGCAGATATAACTAAGGAACACAAGAGTATAACCAAGAATGAAACAAATATGGTAGTTTGACCTTTTCACGAAAATGGTGTCTGACTGCAGTCTACTCTGAAAAAAAAGCAAATATTTGGATGTCCTTTGGGTTTAGAGCCAGACAGTTCTAAGTTTGGATTTGGCTCTAAAACTTGCTAGCTATGTGGCTTTGGGCAAATTACATAAGCTCTCTGCAGCTTAGTTTTCTCATCTATAACGTAGGGATAAGCATTTTGAACAGAGAAGATTGCATGAGAATTAGAGATCATGTTTGTAAAGTACCTAGCATGAAATGGACAGTAAGTTGTAATTATTATAAAAAATGTATTTGCTGCTTCTTCAGCTTCCATCCTCAACAAAGTATTTTAAAAATGATGTTGAAAAGATCTGTTTATACACCATCTTAATTAGTGTTTATATACCCATCTTATTATCTCTGATTACACATTGGAATCAGTCAGGGTTTTCAAAAACACAATGCCTTGCCCCAGACCAATTAAATCTGAATCACTAGGAGTGGGACCCAGCGCTGCATTTTACATCTATCTCCCCAGGTAATTTTGATATATACCAAGAGCCGAGAGCCACTGGCCTTTCCCATTTACATGTGAACCCTTGAGAGCAGAGAACATATTTTATTCTCCTTTAACCAAATTCAAAAAATTAGAGAAAGTTGTCCAAATTTCCCAAACTAGGCTCATATGAGCATATTTCTTGGAAAGCAGATAAAGAGAAGAGATACCAGCATATTGTTATTCTCACAATAGGGATTTGAAAGAGTGGGGATAAAGAAAGGTCACGGTTCTTTCAGCTGACAATTCACCTCTTGACTGCATATCATTTATCTCTGGTCCTCTTTTTGACTCTTTAATTGCCAGAGGATCAAAGAAGCGAGACAGCACAAATAACCTTTTGGAAAACTCCACCAATTAAAAAAAATAGAAACTCTTCAGAAAAATTTATTTTGAAGAAGGAGAAAGTCAGACACTGCCAAGGTAGGATAATGGGCAAGATCAGAGAGGCAGAAGAGAGAAATCAGTGAAACAGAGTGGGCACACATTTGGGACTATTTCATGTGCAACATATTACGCAAGACCTCGGAATATACTAGTAACATTACCAGTCATTACTGCAGTGAGAATGTAATTAGGGCGTTCACAATATTAGTTTCTCTTTTGCAGGCACATTGCAAGATTGTACTTCCCTACTATGTGATCTTGGGCATGACCAAGTGACTTGCTTTGGCCAAAAGTATTGTTGAGTGGGAGTTGCAAGTGTCACATCCTGGGGAAACCATTAAGAGCCAGGGTACTTTTCTTTGCCACTGCAAGGTATTGGCTGCTCCGTCAGTCTGGTTCCTGGATTGAGGACCATGCAGAGCAGAGTTCTCAGCTGACTCATGATGGAGGTGTAGAGTGAATGAGAAATAAACCTTGTTGTTTTAAGTTCTTGAGTTTTGGGGTTGTCTGTTATCACAGCACAAACCTGCCTATCATAGTGCATACATATTACAAAGAACTTCTAAGCCAACTATTTCCTCTGTGAAATGTGTAAATAAAGTTATGCAGAAGGTTGCTTGAAACTGTTTAACACCTTTTCACTCCCCACAAGCATTAAATTGGTCAAGTTTCAGTGCTTCTCTAATCGTTAGTTTGTATATCAGTAAAAATTGTTGGTTTGTATATGTGAAAACATATCTACATTAAATGTTTAGTAAAGTGCCTGGTGAATGATGATGCTCGATAAATATTAGGTTATGCAGTCCTATTATTTGTGGAATAAACTGAACGAATGATGAGAAAGCAGAAAGCACAAATCCAGGCAATAAATATTTGCTAAGTGAATTAATAAAGAAAGCCAAGATGAATACGGGACCACGAAACTGCAAAACTTCTGCTAATTCTTTGAACATTGGGTTCTTTTTTAAGGTTTCATTTCTTCTAAACTCCTGTGTTGAAAATGAAGTATCATTTAGAAAATGAGGCGAGGGAGGCTCTAATGAATGAAAAATAAAAACAATCATTTTTTTTTTAAAGACAGCACTGTCTAATGGAGTTTGCTTGTTTCTCTCTCTTTTTTTTTTCAGCAAACTAGTGACATTGGATTTAGATTCTAATCCTTCTTCTGAAGCATGGCTTGTGTTTGGCCTTTTAAGGAAAAGAAGATCCTGAATTGCCCTTCCCCATCTGTTCATGGAGATGATGGTAGCTAACTACCTGGGTCATACACTAAGGTTCGTACAATGGTGAATGATGCTTTAGGTCACTGGAAAGTAGGTTCTTTATGAATGTTGAGTTTCACTTTTATGATCAGCAACTTCTTTCCAATTTAAAGGAGATATCAGCCTAGTATAAATTTTCTACTACAATGCCTTTGGTTTGGAAGGTATCAAAACAGTTTGACACTATTTTGTTCTCCTGAAAATTTGTGGAAAAAAGTCCAATGAGAGATCTGGGTAGAAGCAAAATAAATAGTGATCTGTGACTACAATATTTGATTTGAAAAACTGTGTCTGCCCCATTGGAAAACTAAACCATGACTTTACATCTCAGCATCTCAGATGTCTCTATATTTTCTCTTCTGTGAACAAGGTCTTATTCCTTAACAGAAACATAGCAAGAAGAAATGAAATTGGTTCTCTGATTCCTGGATCTGACACTTGAATTTAATGTGGGTCAGGTAGAGAGAATCTCATATTCATATAGAGGAGAGAAAGGTGTCTCTTGCCAATTACACCCCACTTTCCCACAGAGGAAAAGAGTTCCAATGGAGGTGAATGAAACTGAAGGGAGGTAAAGTGGCGGAGGGTAAGTGAAAATGTGCCTGCCTGCTCTCTTAGTCTTGCTGTTGCAAGGATCCTCCTATCTACATTGCCTTATCTCAGCACATTCCAGAGGCAGGTCCTGAAGGCTGGCAACTTTATGTGAACAGTGACCCCAAATCAATTTGCATGACTATTATGAACAGTTTCACTGACTGAATGGAAAATTAGTTATGTTATTGGGCATAAAGTTGTAGCCAAACAAAGTACAGTGGTTATTGTGTGTAGAGCTGAGGGATGGGCAGAAAATAAGGGTTTCTTTTATCTTTTTATTATTCTGAAAAGTTAGAAGGGAAGAACATTAGGTGATATGGACAGAACAGTCCTAAAACACATGAATTTTGGCCTAATCATGTCCCACTAATACTTACCAGCCCTGTGACCTCATATAAGTTTTTAAACTGTTCTGAGCTTAATTTCTTCATCTGCCAAATGAGATCAATAATTACATCTACTCTTTAGAGTTAAATGAGGTGAGACCCTTAGGAACTTAGCATGGCACCTGGAACATTAGTGTTCAATAACTGCTGGCGACTATTGGTATAACTATACTGTATAGAGACAGGAAAGGGGGCATTCATAGGTCCATTCTGACATCGTACTGAATTAATGTTTCCTCAGATGTGGCAGGTGTGTTATATTGAGCAGGAATAGGTTCTTTGCTTAGGATATGCATGAAAAAGTATTTAGGGATGAAATGTTGTGATGTCTACAACTTATTTTTCAAATTGTTCAGGGAAAAAAAGGGGATCTAGGTGGAGCATACAAAGTTGTTCATTGTACTGCTATTTTAGCCTTTCCATAGCTTTGAAAGAAAATTGAAAGTTGTTTTATCTCTTTATTTATTTTACTTAACCTCCATACTTTTTTTTCCCCATTACATTGAATTTTTTTGAAGAATACAGGTCATTTGTCTTATGCATACACTACATTCTGGATTTATCTTCAGGCTAAATAAGGATTTCTCAACCTCAGCATTAACATTTTGGACTGGATAATTCTTTGTTATAGATAATTCTTTGTGCATTATAGAATGTTTAAAAGAATTCTTGACCTCTATCCTCTAGTAACAACCTCCCAGTTGTGATGATCAAAAATGTCTGAAAATATTGACAAATATCCCTTTTGGTCATAATCACCTCCAGTTAGGAATCATCGGTCTAGACACTTTTGTCAAGGATACTAAGCAATATTATGTACCTGAAAATATTGACAAATATCCCTTTTGGTCATAATCACCTCCAGTTAGGAATCATCGGTCTAGACACTTTTGTCAAGGATACTAAGCAATATTATGTACTTGTTAATACATCACATCAAGAAACACATGACATCAGGTTATGTGGAACTAATGATGGTAATGCTAAGTGTAGTAACTTAGTTAAGTTGGCAACCAGCAAATCTTTCCAATGGAACTAACTATTAATTACGGAGGTACTTTGAGTCTGTGTGATTATCATGTTACTGAACAATTTTCCACATAATGATTTTAGCATCCACTGATGAGTCTCCTTTGAGCCACTAGGGGATGTAAAATAATGATTTTCTAATTCTTCCCTTGCATATATACAAGCTGAAATTTTTCTGTAAAGAGCATTCTTCTTTATTATGTTTTCCCTTTGTCCTTTCTGTCTTCTTTAAATGTCATTATTGATGCATAGATTCTGCTTAATTGAATTGTAATTTTTTATCATCAATATTTTTTCATGCTCAAATTGTCCCAAATTGGCCAGTGGAAGCCCATTTACACTAATTACTATGTCACTTATTATGAATGTGTAAACCAAAACAAAATATGTAAAAAGGTATATCTAGAGAAGTTTCACTCTCATTTCCTTTCCCCTTCCTCCAAAGGTAAATATTTTCATTGGTTTCTGATTTATCTTTCCTGCATTTCTTATTAAAAATAAGTGAAAATGTATATACACATACCTATATTTTATTTCGTTACCTTTTCTTTCCAAAAGGTAGCATATTATGTGCACTTTTTTGCACCTTACCGTATATTTAACAGTATATCATAAAATCACTATCAATTCATATAGATATTCTTTGCTCTTTTTATGGCTGCATAGTACTCTGTAGTGTATGTGTAATTTAGTTCATTCAACCAGTCTTCAATGAATGGGCATTTAAGTTGTTTCCAGTAGTTTGCTACCACAAATAATACCATAATGAATAACTATGAATATGCTCTTTTGAATTGATGGATGTGTATTCTCAGCATAAATTCCTGGAAGAGATGTTGTGGTATCAAAGGATAAATGCATACGTAATTGTGTTATATACTGCCAAATGACCGTTATCAGTGGTTGCATCACTTTGCTTCCCACCAGTAATAAATAAGAGCATTTTCCTACAGCCTTGCTATATGGTGTGCTGTAAGCTTCTGTATTTTTTTCAGTCTGATAGGTGAGAAATTTGGTTAAAATTTCTGTAGTTTAAATTTGCATTTCCCACATAATGAACAACAGTTAAGCATCTTTTCTTATGCTTAAGGGCCATTTGTTCCTACTTTCTTCATAATTTCCTGGCTGTTACCTTAGATCATACTCCTGTTACTTCATACCTGGATTTCTGACGTAGTCTTCTAGCTGGTTTCTCTGCCTATAGCCTTTCTTTTTTTCACTGACTGAACACAGCTAATACAGTTACCAAATTAATCTTAATAAAACACTTCTTTAAAACACTCTTTCTTAAAGAACCTTAGTAGCCCCGGAATACTTTTAAACTCATTAGTCCAGAGTTAAAGATACGATTTTTCAGTCACTTCTCCAAACTTCTTTCCCTATTCCCTTATATTTACTTATTCCCTCTGCAAATTTGGTACATGCAGTGTCCTAAAATCCATGATAGAAATTCTTCTCTCTAAACCTTTTTACTGCTATTGTCCAGGTCCAAAGCCCCTCTGTAGTGTAGCCCTACCTTCTTATCTCTCTAAATTCCATGGAAACTTTAAGGCTTATCTCAAATCCCATCTTCTGGAAGCCTTCCTTGACCATTTCTGTGTCCAGGGATTTCCTCCTCCTCTAAATTCTGTCAATGCAAATGTTTGTCTCCTTATTTAACTATTAATTTTAAGTGAGGTGGCCTCCACCTCACTTAAAATTAAAAAAATTTGTGTGCATTTTTCTCCCAAGACTAGTGGTTATAGCCATTTTAGTGAGAAAATGCTAATAGATTTTCATCACCCACCTATGAACCAAGATAAGGGCACATTAACCTCGATTTTACTGACAAGATGAAGGTAAAGAGATCTTATTCAATTTGATTAAATTATTGAGTCATTGGTGATAAAGGTATGGGCCCCAAATCTTAGGCTATAGTTATGTGTCATACTTACTACCACATTTCCCAAATTAAAACAAAAAAGGATATTTTAAAACATTAGGTAAAAATGATTCCACTTTCTTATATTCTCAATTAATGAACAAATATAATTTAGAATACTTAGATTTATCTTAGTTAAATTTCCATTCAAGATACTGATGAGAAAGGCAAAGAATTTGGCATCAAATACTCCTGAGACAAAATGGTATTATATAAAATGCTGTTTGTTTTCAGCCTGATAGAAGGCCCATAAACAAATTTGATTAGCGAAAACATCATGGAAACTCCATGAAGAGAAATTATTCCGTGTATCTTTAGGTTGAGTTCCCTTTCAAAGATCCTTAGACCCAAATGGTAATTAGTTTCAATATCTTGCCTAAATTTACAGCAAGATACATTCCCGGAATTTGGTGGCTTTCCTCTTTTTCATTTTTATCCAATCCAATGGTGCTATGTGGTATAGACTTTCCCTACCACCCTCTCCACAGGAGAAGGCATGCCTGGGGGAAAATGAAGAGCCAGTGATGTGAATTAGAGGATTATATGAAAGACTGACAAGTGTTATGGGGACTTCAACTCACTGTCACCACATTTTTTTTCCCCTAAGGATTGTCTTGGGCTTGAAGCAATTGAGTTATTTTTGCAAAGAAAAACTCTCAAACTCCTGACAGACTTTTGTGTTTACATATTGAATGAGTCAGAGTAATTAGGCATTTCTTTGGTTGAGTTTCTTTCTCTCCCACTATTGTTCATCTTCACATCTGTTACTTCGGAAAGCTAAGGAGAGACCAAGTCCCAGGAACCTTAAAATATGGTTGCTGTAGGTATCCTCTGCCAATTAGCTTACAGCCAGAGAAAAAAGATGCCTGTCCTTTTCTAAACTTGAATTGCATGAAGACAGGTGATCTATCCATTATCTCAAAAGGCAGCATTTCTCACTGTGACCCTGTATGCATGAGAGTGAGCCCACTTAATGGATATTGATGGTGACACTGATGATAACAGCAATGACAAGAGCCCCTGCTGAAAGAATAACAAGATGAGGATGTGTGAAAATGGACAGAGCTATTTCAACTCTTTAGCCAACAAAGGAAGATAACATACCCAAGCTGCATCCCAGACATCCTTCTTCACAAGGTACACATTCTTCATAGTCTGGGTCTTGAACTTCATCTATATAGTGAGAAAAGTGAAAAACCATTCATTTTCACTGACTGGAGACACAATTGCTATGAAAATATATTGGTGTGTAGCTTATTTTGAAGTAAGTCATAGAGCAATTATGAAATCCAAAAGGATCATTAAGGATCTATGTATCATCTGCATTTTTATCTCCATTAATTTAATTGATTAGCACAGCTTGATTGGGTGCAAATAGAACAAAACATGCAACATATATTGAAGCTGGTAGATTTTATTTATTAAAGAAATAAGTTCAGCTTCTGAGAATATAGAATTGGGTATATAAATGAACAGGGTCTATTTCTTTTATCTGTTCTCTAGATACTTTTTTTTAAAAAAAGTTTAAATTCTATACTACATTAGTAAACATTAAGAAGAAAAAGAATGTGTTTTAATTATTCTAGAAATATCTTGGAGCTATTTTTAGCACCAGATTAGGCATAATTCTTATATAAAGCAAAGTCTGCAGCGTTCTTATATGGAAGACAACAATAACTGTAAGTGCTGTTTTAAATTTTCCATCTTCCTGTGTAAGGTAAGGAATTGGGCAATAAGAATAATAAATGATTTATAGAACATTTTAATATTTTCGAGTAGTTGCAGATAGGGTGATTCTCACTGGCTTCTCACAGCAACTGCTTTTGTGCTATGAAGAAACCAAGCAAGGCATAGAGAAATCAGACTAATTTTGCCCAGAGTCTAGTAATTGAGAAGGAGAAAGCTGTTGGCCAGGACTTCTGGATTCTAATCTAATTTTCTCTCTACCATACCCTGCCTGCAAACCCTCCACTCCAGATCAATTTCTATGTGATTAGCTGCATTTCTATGCCCTTCGATTGCATCTGGGGAAACCCAGAGAACAGGTGTGTTGGGCAAGAGAGAGGAGCAGCTGTGACTGTCTCTACATGATATATAGTCATACAAAGTCATCTCAGGCATCAACAGTAAACCAAGAAGACAGTACAGGTCTTTGGGACATCTAGGGTACCGTTCTCCATGCCACCTCCTGGTGGTCCCAGAGCAGCCTTACCTTGTCCACACTCTAACTTCTGGCAGGTGTGGTTGGTCGGCACTATGAAGTAGCCACCCATGCATCGTGTGCAGGTGTGTGCGCTGTGACAAAGGTCGCAGTTGTCTGGGCAGGGCAGGCAGGTGTGCCCTTCAGCAGGGTAGTGCCCCACTGGGCAGCTCTCCCGACACTCGCCCTGGTATAGGAAGCGCTCCCGGCCATGCTTATCTGAACAGATAGAGGAACAACAAAAAGAGGGAAAATGTACACAATTGACCATGAAGCTAATATAACCTAATATGTTTTATTAAAGAAAAGACATGACCAAGAGCTTAGGCTCCTTGGGGACTATGTAATAAAAAGTGCAGTATCTGTATCCTTGTAGTTGAAAAGTTTTCCTTGGGTTCTTTTCAGTATCTATGGAAGCTTGAAGACTTGGGGATGTAGAAATATCATGAGAATAAACAAACACTTACCGATAGACATGACAATTTTATGACAGTCCAATTTTTAAGAATAATTTTGAATTCTGTTATCAAAATCACACACTTGTGTTAACTAAGGTCTGAACTTTTGCACAGCTGTCATAATGGCAGCCTATTGAAGCATGAGACCAAACACACCTCTTTGACTTCTTAACATGTATTCCTGAAAGTTCCTGAGCTTCTGTCAAAACTGGACTCTACAAGGAAAGAATCAGCAGTATCCCTAGCATGAGACTATGGGAATTTGCTCCTGAATGAAATAGATAATTCTCATCAGTTATAAACAATTGCAATTACTGAAAATGAATTATCGTCGGTTGCAAAAATATATATTAAAGAACAAAATTAATATGTATGCATGTAGAGGTTTTCTGCTCCTATTTTCCTGGAGTTCTTGTTTGTGCTGAGTGTGTTTAGGATATCTATTTTTGAATCAGGTCTCAATATATTGGTGTGTAGCTTATTTTTAAGGAAGTCATAGAGCAATTATGAAATCCAAAATCATCATTCAGGATCTATGTGGCACCCACATTTTTATCTCCTTCATTAATTTAATTGATTAGATCAGCTTGATTGGGTACAAATAGAACAGAGTTGGACTATATGCCATGCAATTTGTATTGAAGTCAAGCTGGTATATTGTATTTATTATGCCATATGTTCTGACCTCTGAAGAATAGCTGATCAGTGCTACCCTAAATAACCAGGGTCTAGTGTTCACTCATCATGCCATCTACCATATGAAGATATAGAACCATTGACCTTCAAAATGCAAGGCTGGTGAATTTGCGACTAAAGGTAGCATTGACCCTGTGTTGCAAGTTCAGAAACTGAAAGTGGATATGATACTAGATTGAACCACATGAAAGTGCCAACATTCGACTATTTTTTTTTTTTTACCCATAAACTCATGAGTCTCAAATGGTTAAACCCCATGTTTCTTATTTAATTAAAATTCTCATTCAAATACCATTTAAAAACCACAGCCTTGGATTATGGGCTCTGAAGCTACCACTTTTCTAATCGTGATTTCATGCTAGAAGTCTGCTGGTTCCTGTAGGAACAAAGAAAAGAAAGAGAGCTTCCATAGTGGTGGTGGAAGAAAGTGTCTGCTGTCTCCACATTTGACTTAGAAGAACATTATATCCTAAAAGAAGGAGTGTTTGGGAGGATGTAATGTGCATTTGGTAATTCTACAGCTATCAGTCAGTGTCGTGGAGCACAAAACCCTGATCTGCTAGAACCTGGAATCTCGAGACCACAAAAGGGTCAGCCTTCTAAGTTACGTTCTTCTCTCAGATAGAGGTAGAAAGATCTGAAGGAGAAGCCTACTCTCTCTCTATCCAGCAGTTGTAATTCCCCATACCTTCACATGACATCAATTCAGGATCCAGAGGCTTTCGGACAGCCTGGCATAGAGTGAATTCTAAATACATATTTGCTGAATGATTGAGTAAGTGAGTGAATGACTGAGTGCGTGAGTAAGTGAGTTAGTGAATTAATATTTGGCAATATTCCTATTTTTCCAACATATCCAACTGAATCTTAAAAATTAAGGATGATGGGTTTGGATATCGGAGAAAATATTCTCCAATCCCATTTTTATTGAACTGGATTTATTACTTAGACAGATTTAGATATTATAATTTGGATTTAAAGGACAGAACTTTGAAGGATCTTACTATTTAAAATACATGGACCCTGCAAAAGGAGGTCACTTAGATGCATTGGCCACAGCCAGCTTTCCCCATTGGTTTGGTCCAAGATTATGCCAAGATTTGGTCATTTTTCTAATAGCCTTAGTCACATGGCAGCTCACTTAGTTTGAGCTGATAATTTGGATACTCCATTGATTTAAATACCATGCGTAAATTCTGGGCTACTTGCCCAGAGTCTCAGGATTTAAATATAATGATATGTAGGAGAAGCTGGTTCTAACATAGAAGGGCAGATATTTTTGTTAGGTGCCAAACTTTCATGTGATAATCTGAGACAAGAGTTAGAGTGCAAGGAACTCTAAGAGAGGTTCAGATTGGCTTTCATTTATACTGAAGATTAATTAACTGTATTCGTGTATCTCTTGGCAGCTGATTTTTTTAGAGGAGAAGGGGGACCAATGTGAAGACATTGGATGTCTCCAGGAGGAAGGAAGGTCAAGGGTCAAAGACATGGGGCAAAGGATTGGTGGAAAGGATGAAAGAAATAAAGGCTGAGGGACTCTGAAAATAAACTTTGTGAAGTTTACTTCAATATTTCACTTATTGTAGCTGTTGTATGATTAGTTGAATTTAGCTTTGGGCCCAGTTTGGAGGAGGATAAGTCTGGAAGAAAATTAAGAGTGAATCTTCACCAACATAGCTGGAGATCTGCATGTCCAAAAGAATTCATACCTAAATCTTAACAAAATTACAATTAAGGGGCAAAATGTCTACAGATTGATGGAAGGGACTTATATGTGTGGCTGGGACTCCTTAACCAGAGGTTTTCAGCCTTTATGAAAACCTAATGATACAGAACTGCGTCAATTCAATCATCCATGTTCTTTAGCACAGAACTGTGGACATCCTGCTTTTAATAGCAGAGAACACTGCTAATCCAAGCTCGCTCAGCAATACCCTCTCTAGGAGGCTTCCTTGGCTCACTACAGCTGAGGATGGGTTTTCTTTTCTCACTTGTGGTAGGATTCCTACCATATTTTGTTTTTAATGTTTTCTTGTTTTATAACACATGAGGATAAACTCCTGTTTGACTGCAAACTCCTTGAAGGCATAGCAACTTGTACATGGGAGGGGCACAATAAATTCTGATTAACATAATGGATTAAACATATAGTTTCAAACAGAAAATACATTAAGAACATTGAAGGATTTTATGTATGGATTAGGCCAAGTAGCTGTAGGATACTTAGAACATTTTAGACATTTGTTTAGCGTTCAGGCTACACCTTAATTTTGCACTATATATGTAGAATTAGTGTGTTTTAAATCTGAAAGAGAATTTAGATGCCATCTTATCTATGCTTCCTTCTTTTATAAACAAGGAGAGACTTAAAGAAGTGAAGTGGCTGATTTAGTGTCTTCTAGTTCATTAGTACCAAAACAGGAACTAGAACCCAGGTTTTCTGGCTGCTGGTACTGATATTTTTTCTACTGAATCATTCATTTTGTTATATTGTGTGCCTTCCATATGCCAGACACTGTGCTAAAAATACAGCAAAAAGCAGGTAAAACCGTTCAGTACTCTTATAGGGCACAGAGTCTTACAGACAAGATAGATACCAAGTATGAGGAGGCCTATAAAGTATGAAGTGCAAGGCTCGAAGGATGCTCATTGGAAGGTGGCCTAACCTAGACAAGGAGGGTGGAATAGCCCTCACTGAGGAAATGACATTGAAACTGAGACCTAAAGGATGAATAGAAAGAGGTAGTGCAGATAAGGAGTTCAGAACATTTCAAGTGAAGTTTTTGAACAGCTAGAAAAACTCAAATGCCCATAGGAATAAGGAGGTACAGACAATGATAGTAGTAGTAGCAATAATAATAAGAATTAACATTTATTGAATGTTTTCTATTGGCCTAGCCCTAAGTGCTTTATTATTTATTTCATTTAGTCTTATTTTATTTTCTAAATCCTAAAAGAGAGGCAATCATTGTCACAATCTGCATAAATGAGGAAGGAAACAGAATGAGCAGGCTAGAGATAAAATTTGACATAAATATATTCTGTTGACATGAGAAACACAAAGAAATAATTTTAATTTATGTGAAGAAATGTGTTATTTCCCACTTTTCTACAAATGCATTATACTCTTATTCTTTTTCTTTTAGTACAAGTAAGGATAAATATAAATAATTCTCTTTCACCAGAAATGCCATGTTAAGTATCATGACGGTGGTAACTGATGGCCTTAGGATCAGTGGGACAACTGGGAGTGGTGGGGACTATGGAGAAATGCCTCTAGTCTATTACTTGGGGGATGTAAGCCCAGCGTCGCCAGATCTTCCAAGGATTTAAGAGAAACAAAAAAACCCCAAAAAACTAATTTAAAAAGTGTTATGTAGGTCAAATAGAGTATGAATCTGTCCAACATGAGATCAGAGTTGGGGACAGGCATGTGAAGGGAGGCTGGAAGGGAGTCAATGGTCAGATCACAGAGGACCTTTAAGATTATATTATATAATCCAATGACATCAGAAATTTTGAGTTGTTAAAACTAGGACAGAGAAGGTCATATTTGTGTTTTGAAATGGTTACTTTGTTCCGACAAGGCTTTGACAACTTCTAAATGGCATAGCTCAGGGCTGAGGAGACCCTGACACAACTTCTATTACAATATTTCTCTTAAAGACTGAATGTGTCTGCCTTAATTTCCTAGCTTTTCACTTTTACCTCAACAAATCTTAGCTTTACTGTCTATCTCCTGTCTGACATCTTGTTTGCATGCCCTTTCTTTCTCTTTCTCTGGAAAGACATCTCTTAGCTTTTCTCTTATCTCCTCAGGGGCAGAGTCTGTGTCTACAGTAATGTAAACTTATGTCCTGACAATAAGCAGAGACTTCAAGGTTGTAAAAACTTTCTAATGAACAGCTGTCTAATCTCAACCCCCTGTTCCCAGAGATGAAGCTTCTGAGTCAAACCAAATAACGTCCTGTGGTAGAACAGGTTTGAGGCAACGAAGAACAAGTGAGCCGTCAGACTTCCTCACCTACTCCACAGGAGGTGCAGTTGGAAAGCTCATTCCCTTGGCATTCTTGGCAGGTGAAGTGGCATAGATGGCATTGGTTCATAAATTCAAATTTGCTGGAGGGACAGTTCAAAACGCAACGGCCATCATCAAAAATCCTAGAGGAAAAACAGACTTTTAGAGTTTGTAAGGATGACTTTCAGAAATAGCCTTAAGTATTAGAACATGTGGTGTTCATGTTTCGCTGCACAAACTTGATTTTGTTGTTCCAGAAACAAGGGGGATGCCTGGGACTGATCATTCTAGACCATGTGGAATATTAGTCACGTACCCAAGGCTTGGACCCAACAGCAGACATGCCAGAAACTGGCTGGGGATGCAATCCCATTTTGGTTCCAAATAAGCTAACCAGTGCCCACAGGGATTAAACCCACATTGGAAGCCCCAGCCAAACCCAGCCCGTAGTCGGATGATGGTCTTTGAACTTTCAGAACACTAAATGGGACTTTTAATCCAGAGGCCTTGGAGAAAATATTCTTCTTTTAGTTATCAGCATGCCCATACTTTGCAAGGGAAATGTCAACTCCAAGGGCTCTCGAAGGGTAAAAGAAAGCTACATCCTGTAGCTTAGGTGAGATTTATAAACTTGACCTGTGCATATGGCAAGTAATCAATGAACTCTGAATCTGAGTGTCATTTTTGCAAGTGTTTCCTGATGTATAGGGTACAGTCTCTATTTTCTAACTGTGTTTGCAGTCATCTACAAGGGCACCACAGATAAGTTAGCATATGGGCTTCTAAACCTTTGGTTTTATACATGTATGATAGATATCATAATATCATAGTTGCTATTTTTGTAGTTTTGCTTCTTTTTTTTCCTTCGCAAAATAATCCGAAAAGCAAATGTAATGAAGCAAATCATATCCAAGAATATTGCTCAGAAAACAATCAATGTTTCCCAAGTGCAAGAGTTAGATAGATAATGTGAATAGATGATGTGAGCTGAGGGGCTCAACCCCCAGAGTTTCTAACCTGTGGGTCCTGAGGGGAGGAAGCTAAGAATTTGTATTTTTGACAAGTTCCTGGGTGATAGTCATGCTGCTGGTCTAGAGAACACACTTTGAGAACTGCTGCTCTACCTTCTGCTTACTGATAGTCTAGATTACTATGGAATTTGCTAAATGATTCCTAAATAATTCAGGTGGTGCCAAATAGGTGTTTCATAGAGCTTCTTTCGAGTAATAATTGTATAGTCAGAAGGTTAATTGAGCCCCTGAGGGCATAGTGCTGGCACTCAGGCCTGGGAGAGTTAAGGGTCCGCCAGCAAAGATAGGATATTTTTTTCTCTCTACCACTTCTCTGTATGCAGATCGGATGTCACATGGAAAGCCAGGTGTAGGCCTCATGCAGCTTGTTCCTGGGGTGGCATTGGCTTGTCTAAATCCCACTGTTTCCATAGCTAGAGACACTCCTAAACTGGGGATAGGATAGGCATTTCAATACCAGGCTTATAGGAAATAGGCGTAGAGCAAGGCATCCTGGATAATGTGTTACTTGCAGTCTTCCATCTTGTTTTTACTCCCTGAAAGTCTGTGTCATTTGTTTCTGCTTGGAAACAGAATGAGATTAAAGCCAACAGCACAAGACACCTCATTCTCATCTCCCCAGGTTCTGGTCACCACACCCAGCGCCACTGGACAGAACAGTCTCTTGGCCTAATACACAGTGTGTTGTCCAGCCCTAAACAGACACTCACACACATCTGGTTGTCCATGTCAAAACAGATCCCCTGCACCATGGTGTATAATGAGAGGACTGTGTTCCCAGCCCAGACTTTTAGTCGATGGCACTAATGCCAACTGGGAATATCTTGGACCCACCCTGTCTCTGCTTTATGGACTAAAAGATGTTTCAAGGAATAATTTGGATATGGCTAGTTAAAGAGACAAAAACAAAACAAAAACCTCCCTTTGAGAAAAATTGTGCAAGAGCTTTCTCAAGTTTTTAAATAAGGAAGCTGCTCGATGCTCTGCAGAAAAGGAGAATGGGATACGTTTATTTGTGAGGATTCATTTTCTTGCTAAATTCAGTTGAAAATGGGACAGAAAGTACATCATAATTTTGTCCTTTAAAGAAAGAGATGACAGATTGGTTTAGGAGGAAGTTGTTTTTTTGAGAGTGGCGATCTAATACTCTCAATGATGGGAACCATTTAAAATCATCCAGAAACTCGGGTGGGGTGTGGGGGTGAAACAGATGGTGTAAAATTCCATGTTTATATGGGAAGGGGCTGATTTGTTTGCTCGAGAGCTTTATTTCTAAAAAGTACCAAGCACATAATTATGCTTTAAATCACCTCTCTCTACCTCGATCCAAAGGAAAGCACAGGTGATATACCCAGTCTTTGTAAGAACATGATTCTTTCTAAAGTTCAAAAGATCTAGAAAACAGTTAGCTTAAATGCAGGCACTGATTTACATCATCCCCTACATCTCTCCCCTTCCCAAGAAAACTTGCTAAAGAACATGAAGAAAAGTACCATTTCAAGTGAAACAGATTTCTACCAACACCAGCAAATCTTCTCTAATGGAGGAGAATAGAGACCTTGTTCTGGGCTTCACAGGACTGCTGAAAATTTTCTTTAAAGCCAACACAAGCCGACCCTGGGACCATAGGACATTCAATTTGTGGATTTCTGAGACACTCAGGTAAGCTAACCTCTTTAGGGGAAGCGCTTTTCTCCTCAAGTCACACATGCCCTTTGCTTTTTTTTTTTTTTTTATAAGCAGTGAACCATTCCTGGTCCAACAGGGCTCATGGAAAGGAAGAAGGAGGCAAAATGAAGTGCTAAAGGTGAGTGCGGGGTGTGTATGTGTGTGTGTGTGTGTGTGTGTGTGTGTGTGAGCGAGTGAGAGAGAGAGAGAGAGAGAGAGAGAGAGAGAAGAAGGGAGGAGATAGGCAAACTTCCTTTAAGTTTTCAATTGCCTTTAAGGAGCTAAACCTAAAGGTTGATGGAAATGTAAAGAGAAAACTAGAAGCTGAAGGGAGGGCTTTTTAAATTTGCATTTCCTATAAAACAACTTCAGGGTTAATTTATTTTTTTAAAATTTACTATGGAAAAATGTAAACATATAAAATAAACATACATGCAAGACATAACAGTACCTCTCCTCTTATATTATTCCTCACTCAGCTTCAACAATTGTCAACACACAGTCAATCTTATTTCATCTTTATCCCCACTGATTTACTTCCCTTCCATATTGTTTTGAAGCAAACCTCCTTTAGAGTTGAACTTTATTCTGCTGGGACTGGAAATATCCAAAAGTTTAAGAATAGGAATAAACTTGGAGACCAACTGTCCTGGCTATTTTGTTTGTCTTCCCTCACCCCTGGCCCAGATCCATTTTCCCGCATTCTCTTTGGTGCTGTCTTGGAAGTGTGCCCACTGGGGACTGTATCTTCAAGCTCAATTCCCTTACTTGTGAGTGATGTTTCCCATTGGCCACCAGTTAGTTTCAGATGGGAAATGCCAACAGGAGATCTGAGGGTGGGAGGAGAGATTGGAATATTTATTCCTCCTGGATTCACAACTCTGCTCCTTCCTTCCATGGTTTTGAAGTGGCTGTGTCCCCTATAGTTCCAGTTTCTATAAGACATCTCTCTCTTCCATGGTTGCAGCTTTGGCTTCAGGCCTAGTGTGTTAAAGCTGCCCCACTATTGCTTGTCCCTGAGTGTTTCACCACCCCTTAACTTTGACCTCTTGAGACACCTGTAAGAATTTATGGGCCTTGCACCTAACTTAGAGCTGAATATAAACCAGGGCTCAATACTGACTTGAATGGACCTGATTCCACTCATAGAAATACTTTGGGAAATACAGTGCTGCCCTTTCAAGAACGAATTTCTTTCACCTCATCTTCTCAACCTCCTTCCAGGAAAACGCAGATAAGAAAAGAAGTCAGGTAATTTATTGCCATGATACAATGCCCTTTCTTGGACATATTTGCAAGTAATTGACATCAAGGCGGAGAGATGGGGAAAGAAATGGAGTGCTCAGTAGATGAGGAGAAAATTGTTCCTGTGGAACATGATTTTTTAGGAGGACACCCTGGTTCAAGATCCATACAGATGTTTTTCTTTCTTCAAAAGCTAAAGCATGGGCTTTAGCTTGAACTTAAATAAGTTCAACTACCCAAATGGCTCAGGAGGTGTACACTTGATCTTTTACCAATTTTTAAATTTATGGTAGTAGAATTGTTTTCCTCACTTCTGGTACGTCTGAGACAATCATGACTTTTACAGTGTACACTGGATGATGGTAGCTCCCTTATTAAGGAAATGCTAAAATGATCCCTTAGTTCAAAGAAGTGTAGTTTGATTACTGATATGATGAGAAGTTAGAGGAGAAATTGGATCCATTTTTAGAATGCTGTCTGTATCTAACAGTGTGCCCTGAAGTTGCTTTAAAACAAGCTTAATATTTAGAGGTATAAATATCTTAAAAAGACACTTGGAAAGTGTTATCACAGTTATTGAGAATTCTTAAGACTGTTCTTTTGTGTCTCCATCCCTCTTTCCTTTCCTCACTCCCTTCTTCCCTTCCTCCCTCCCTTCTTTCTCTTTTGAGGGAGCTATTTGGAGAGCCAAGCTCATGATATTGATCACCTTCTTTATCAAGTTCAATGAAACACACATTTATTGAATTGTTGCTATATGCTGATCACTGTGGGAGGATAAAGAGACAAATATACCACAGTTCCTGCACATGATATTACAGGCCTGAGGAAGAATTAGATGAAATGACTGTTGTATCAGGTGGAGGGAACATCCATCCTAGAGATTCACCTGCCATAGGAGCAGCCTCGTCATACTGGTCTGGGGAGAGACTCTGCTTCTTATGCATTCAGCAGAGTAGTGATGAGGCCATTCGGACATTCAATCAGCCAACAAATATTAAGTGCTAGAATCAGAGGAGTGTTGACTAAAATACAGTAGGCTCCCAACTCTCTTCATTAGATATTCCCAGCATATTAGTGGAGATGCTCATCTCATTCAGATACTTTCTATTTCCTCATTCATTCAGCTATCACACATTTATTGAGTTCTTACTATTTTCCTAGCACTATTATAGGTAATAGAGACATGAAGATGAGTATTTCAAGGGGTGTACAGTCAAATGATGAGATAGCTTTGTAAATGAATGTCTTACAATGTCACAGTTGCTCTTGGGAAGTTTATACAGAGCACAGGGGGACATAAAGGGGAAGAGGTTAATTCTACTGGGAAGAGGTAAAAAAAAAGCCTTCATAGAACAGTTTACCCTTGAACTGATTCTAGAAATATGAGCAGTTATTTGCTCAGCAGATGGAGATGACTGAGTTATGGGTGTGCATAAAGGGATGAAATTTCAGGTATCAAAGGCGCCATCATCTTCATCGATGAGAAAGCCCCACTGGTGTCCAGGGTACTGATTTCGTATAGTGGGTACTGGGGATCATGGAGAGAAGGTGCTACAGATGTGGGCTGTGGTCAGACTACAGAGGGTTATGGTGTCATGAGAAGGAGTTTTTTTCTTTCTCCTCCAGGCCCAAGGGGTACCTTTCTCTATCCTGCAACCCATGAGCTCTCAACCATAGGAGATACTGAGAGACTACTCACCTTGTGACAGGACAGTGAGTGCAGTTTTCCGGAGTCGGTCCCCAACACTTGGCACAGGAGGCTTCACAGATCTGGCAGTGGCCATGCTCATCTATGTATTCTCCTGGGGAACAAAATCTAGTTGTTTATCTCATTTCTACATGTCAGTGCTGCGTGGGCTGTTAGTCTGAGAGCAGCCAGATCTCTGTGGCTGCCTAAAAGCAATGGAGACAACACAGAGAGAAGAGACCTCAAATGGCTTTAATTGCCAGTCCTAAATCCTGACCTTATAACAATAACTGATTTTCTCCCAAGGGCCCTGAAAGTTGGAACCTCAAAAAGTTATGAGGCAATGACATGATTTTGGATCTAGTCAACATGTGTAACAGATTTTATAAGCAGAGAGAAGCCAAGGGGGCTTCCTATAGGACCCCTTTATTGAGCTCCTACTGACTTAACTGTTAAAGGCTGAAGGCTTATGGTCTACAGAGATCCCAGTTATAGCCGTGGCTCAAGTCAGGCAACAAGCCAGACCCACCCAGGTCTTGTCCCATCACTCTGGGATGGATAGTGGTTGCTAGTCAAGAATGGGAGTTGAAGCTTGGCTGACATTTGACAGATGTCAGCCGCATCTCACCCTGAAAGAGTAACAATGAAGAGATAGCCAGAGAATTCTTCATTTAATTGGAAAGCTTATCTTTCCCAAGAAAAGAAAACACATGTTAGGCCTTTCCGCAGGAGCAAGTCTAGCCTCACAAACTTCTTGTGAACGTTTAAAATTACGCCCATGACAAAGGTGGTAGAGAGAGGCTAGCCTCACTGAAGGTGATTCCAGTGATGGGTCTCTACTCATTGAATTCCACCTTCTACTCATACTACACTCATTGTCTCTTCTCATTGAAGAAATTGACAAGTTCCTGCAGTCTGATCCAAAGAACCACTTTATATGGTGTAGACACTGCTCATGCTCACGAATTATAGATTCAGATTTCAGCAGAGGCACAACTTTCACTTGCCTTCCACTGCAACTTTCAGAGCCCTGTAAGCATATCTGAACATTGTCAATCTGATATATAGCCAGGTTGGTGAAGTAGCAGGATTCAGCCATGGTTTAATCAAGTTGCGTTTCTGAAACTCTACCGTTCGTTGCCTGGTTTACTGTAGTTGCATGGGAAAAAAAACCGTGGAAACACAGACTTGACTGGTAAGGAATGGAGGGAAGTCCACTCCTCTGCCTTTTCCTATAACTTTACTGAATGTGTGCACTGGGTAAGGTAAATCTTACATATAAAAATCTACTTGCTATCACTAAACCACAAAAATGAAAATGAAGAGGCAGCTAGAGCTTGTCCTTACATAGTACAAAAAGCCTTTCATGTACAGTTATTCTATTCATTTTGTTAACTGAAGGGGAAAATTACATATTCAGAGCAGTGCAAGTATCTAGCAGTGGCATACCCTGCAAAGCCTGGACTCTGCTTTTCTGTGTCTTCCAGTTGTTGCCAAGGTAGATTGTGGACCAGGAATCTGAAATATAACTTTTAGAATGGGACTGTGGTTCTTAGCTCAGGAGTAACTCCCAGAAGCCTTAGGCCTAAAAGAGTGAGTAACCACTAGGGGCTATACACACCAGATGTTTGAGTTGTTCATTGTACAAGGTGCCTGCCCAAGCAGTCAGGTGTAAGTGGAAATCCAGCCTATGTTCATCTCACCAAGCCATGCACTCTGGTCTTGCCTGCCTCTGCGTCTATAGGAGGTACCTTTTTACTAATTCACACAAAGGTGTTAGAATGGACTAATTGCATTCTTGATAATCAGCAGTCTCAAAGCAGAAAAAAACCTAGGACTTCTGTCTAGTAGGAGTGGTGATTTCAATTTGGGACTGTCTCACAATAAAGGCCTCATATTTATGCAGCCTTCTTTTTGTTCAGACTCTTCTATTCCACCTCTTAATTATTACCCTTGTGTAATCTTCCACTTTTGTCATAGGAGGCACAACCAATTGAGCCATGTGATTATCAGTCCAGGCACCAGCATAACAAAGAGCAGAGGATCTAGGGTAGATGTGGTAGGATGACGTAAATTTTGCCTACATTGCCAATGCTAATAATTTGTTAGGTGTTAGCACTGGTGTGTATAGAAATTGACACAGGGGTTTGTTCCTCTTAATTCCTGATATCCACCCATCTTAACCTCTGTGGTATATTAGATCCAATGCTAGAGTAGAATTTTAAAGTAAATACACACTGCTCTGCTAAATTGAATGTTACTGAGCTAGTTTGGAGTTATACGATTCTATACTCAAAGTCTCCTTTGCAATTAGAGATGATTTATGGCAAGGTTAATCAAGGGTTTTTCAGATATTACTGTGGAAAAATTTTAATTCTCCTTTGTCTTTTGTTTGCTTCTTCATTGGCTTCTATAAGCCAGCAGGTGGCAATGATACCTTGTACTTCCTTGATCAGCTCAACTGTAATGGCCTCTATTGGCACTCACAAAGATATGATCACTTTAGATATAATCATCACTCTGAATTGCCCCATCTCAGATTTCAAATACTGCCTCCAAACACAATGATGTTCTCATGCTCCACTATGACTGGTTCACCCCCTTGATCACATTTTCATTCATCTTTCTAGTTCCCTCTTGCATTTCTCACTGGAACTGGGTCAAACCTTCCCAAGACCTAAGTTCTACCCATTCTTTCTCAGAAGATTACCTCACTACCTAACTTGCAGATACAATACTGAGTTTCCTCAGTACCTTTTCTCAGTGTCAAAATTCCTTTCTGTCTTCTTGACTATTCACTTGTCTCTTGTCTCTGAGAAAGGTACATTCTTCCTCCTGGCCATTGCCAACTCTCTATCTAATGCTCTTAATCTTTCCTCAGGATATTTCTCCATCAGTCTCCCTGTCTCCAGTGTTTTTTCACATTTTCTATCACTCTCTGATCTAAAAAGTTCTCCCCAATCTAAAACACTTTTATCCCTGATAAGTGACCCTTAAAACATATTTCTCTCCCTTCTACCATGTGTTAACAAAATGGAGAAAACCTCATAACCTTGAAGCTTATGTAAGAAAGTCAGCGTAGGACAGCTTAACTGCACCTCTCTCAAGTCTGCATGCCTTTTAGCTTTAGAGCAAACTCTGGCTTTAGAACAGATGAGAATAGAAGGACCTGCCCCAATTTTCATATTTATGAAGATGTCCAATAACTTACATAAACAACTGCCCCCATCCCTTGCAGTCACAAGTTTTCTGCTGCACATTTGAAACCAAATAAGCCAGATTCCAAGGACACAGTAAAGTGGTTTTTTGGTTGTTGGAGCAGCAAATTCTTCTCATCTGTCTTTATTGCACAATGAAGCTGAATGTTTATGACAAGACTGATACACAATATTCTTCTAAAAAATCACTTTTAGCACAGACATCAGGGGCCAATATTTTGTTCTCCACCTCATCCTACAAGCTCTTCCTTCTGGTGTCTTCATCTATTATTATTATGTCCGAATTGTCTTTCTCCTGTGATCAAATTTTTTTCATTCCCCTATTAGTTGCTTTCTCATCTTATTCTATAGTAGTTCAAAGGATGTTGAAGAAGTGGTGTCTCATGGGAAAAAGGATATCTCAAAAGTTGAAGACAGCTTAAAAATTAATACTTGTAAATTTAAAAAATTTTCAGTAAGTGGCATGCCCTGCTTATTTCACCTCTTGATAACATTGTGGCATGTGTTTGTGTCAACAGGTCTAAGTTGCAAATAAACTTTATGAAACCATCCAGAATTCGTGAATATATATCATCCACAGCTACTAAACATGGTTGAGACTAACATAATAATGCTTTTAAGGCTTATATAACGAGAAGAGCTTCATTTCTCCTACATTTCTTTTGTATCTTATAATATTTCTTTATTGATAAGAGCTAAATTTATTGTAGAGTTTAAGCAAAGAAATATATAAACTAAATAAATTAATAAACATATAAGAAGATAGATTATGATGTTGGTGTCTAAAACATTTTTTTTTCTTTTAGCAAGGGTGGTTAGTAAGAGAAGGTGGGAGGGACATTTGATGAAAACTCAGCCATTTGATTTTCGATCTGGTTATTTCAGTGAGTAAACTTAGGGGACTAAATTACCTGTAGACCTCTATTTATGTGCCTTATCACCCAGATGCCAGGCAATACAGAGTGTCACTTTCCTGAATGACTCCATCTACAAATGCTAAACACATAATATTGTCTCTCTGCAAGGATGCCAATTCTTAGTTTCCAACTTAAGATACGACCATGTAAAGAGAGTTTTTGTGAAAAGAAATCCATACATTTATTACTTTTTATCAGCTACAATATATACTCAGTTACACTTTCCATTAGTTATATACTAATGAAATAATTCAGTTTTTAAAGTATCATTAAACATGAAGTTTTATAACAAAGTTCAAAATATGAGGCCTTTCACTGAGACTGCAACATCACTTAAAAGTCTATATAATTTATTTCAGCCTTAAAAAGGAAAGGCATCCTGACACATGCTACAACATGGATAAACCTTAAAGATGGTCTAAGTGAAATAAACAAGTCACAAAAGGATAAATATTGCATGATTCCATTTATATGAGGTACTTAGAGTAGTCAAATTCAGTGGGACAGAAGTAGAATGGTGGTTGCCAGGGGCTAGGGGAGGGAGAAATGGGGAGACATTATTTAATGGGTACAAAGTCTCAGCTGGGGAAGATGAAAAAGCTCTGGAAATGGATGGTGGCAGTGACACTATAATGTAAATGTAATTAATGCCTTAGAACTGTATGGTTAAAATGATCAATTTTATGTATATTTTACCACCACCACCACCAAAAAAAAAAAAAAAAAAAAAAAGTCTGCGCATTGAGTTTGTTCCTTTGCAGGCCAAACTTAATTTTAACCAAAAAACTCAAGATTGTCTGCCCTTTGGGAATGGATCCAAACAGCACCAACCATCTCGGGGGAGTCAGTTCATTGAATTGAGGCCTAGGAAATCTGTGAGAATAGAACTAAATGAATACATGGATAAAGCCTGTGATAAAGGAGACATCTGGCAAATGGAAAACTGCTTTTTATCTGGATCTACAAAGGCGGAGTGAACATCAGGCAGCTAGAAGGAGAGTTCTACTTTCACAGACTGGAGGTGTCTGGGGGCCACTGCTCCTCTGTCTTATCCTCTCAACTTCCTTTTTACCTCCCAACAGGATTTCTGATTGACGGGACTTATCCTTCCTGGTCTCATTGCTTTTTCATTCTTAGTCACTAGGGTTCATCCATGTGGTTTGTATAGATGCCCTAAAACACTACTCTGGCATTCCCATTGGCTGGCACTCCTGCAAAGAGGGTGGACCAAAATTGTGAGTCTAACACATTTGCAAATGTTTAGCTTCCTTCAGTCTGTACCTTGTCTCAAGAGCAAGGAATTAAGAATTGATCCTTTTTGTTTCTACTGTTGTTTTGGGCCCCGACCACAGTCAGGTTGCTAAAAACATGTATCTAAAGTGAAGTCCTGGCCAACATCCCTGAATGTAATGGTAATGTAGCAATCGCACAGGCTCCAATTCACTGACATCTACCAGGTTACAAATGCTGTTCAATGTAATGTTTACACAGACCCTTTTATAAATGAGAAATTGAGGCTCAGAGAGATAAAAAAAAATCTTGCATAAATTCATTGAATTAAGCAAGTGACAGAGTTGGGCTGTGACCCAGGTGTGTCTGAGCCTGAACCTGAGCCCATGCTCTTTCTCTGATTTTTCCCTGGTACAAATTCATTTCTCCTTTTGCTCTTCCAAGTGGCTTTGCTATTTATAAGACAGAAACGAGCACATGCTTTGTCTAAACCATTTGATGAAGGGTATCAAAAAGAATTCACTGTGAAAATAAACTTTGAGCAGGCGTATTGCAGAAAGCATATTTACTCTAATGATTGACTATACCCTCCAAATTTATTTTCTCTGAAAATAGGCTGCCATTCATTAAAAGGTGATTTTATTTATCAAATTGAGATTTTACAAGCTGTTTGCTCTCTCCACTAGCTTAGAAGCTCCTAAGAGGAACCCAAAAATGTTTTTTTGAATGAATAAAATAATTGGTTGGAGCTGTGCACAAGGATTTTGTGTTTAACTGCTGTCCAAAAACAAAATAAACTGGCTCTTTGGAAATAACATAACCAGAATTATAGTAACCTCTTTCTGGTCCCCTAATTTATATGAAAATCTAGTATAGATAGATTGGTTCCTGTACATCTTATCCTCAGTTAAGAGAATTTTGCATTGTCTCTATGTTAGTGAAAATTCACTCTAAGTCCTAGCTTAAGGATACAAAAACTAAAAAGGCACCAGTTGGTTGCAAGATGAGACACAAGGGGAGACAAAAGGCCTGGATGTGATTATTATCTGCATTTAAGCAAAGCAATTTACAAAGCCTATCTTTGAATCTGTGGATGAAGAAAAGCATGAGCACTTTCCCATAAGCAAGATATCGTATGTAGAGATGCATTTATTGTCTGTGTGAGATATGTACAATATCTCGACAGTCTCTTTATTTAGTGGGCTGTCATTACTATTCCTAGAAGTGAGCCTAGAATTTTTACAGGTTCTCTAGTGCACTCAATTCCTTTACTCCTTAGGACTAAGATTTTATCCCCCAATGTTCCCACCATTTGTTGCTTCAGAAGGACCACTTTCATGGGGGGAAATTGTAGAGTATCTGATGCATTCACAGTGAGGGGATATGTGGGGCTTAGTACATAGTGACAGAATTAAGTGGCCGTAATGTGAGAGAATAACTCCTCTACCTTTTGGAAAACTTCACTGATAACCCGAGGCAGATTACACTTTGGAGACAGTGAATGACTCGAAGGGACAGGTTGTTGACTAGAGTTCCCATGTAAACCCATGAGTGAGCACAGCATTATCAAGTCCTAACAGCTGTATCATTTCCTTTCACTTTGGAGGTGATAGGATGGCAGGTGAAACTAGCAGAATTGTGGCCCAGTGAGCCTTTCTGACACTTTTGAACTAAACAAGGGTCCTTGAATAGGATGGGTTAAAACCCCAAATCTTTCGCATGGAGCTTAAAATGATCGAAATATTCCCTGTGTTGATGTAAGTCTGGAAACACAGGCACAAGGATGAGACTTGTTATTATCCACTTTTATTTCTATGTTGACAAAAGAGCCTCCCTGACTGCTTTTATAACTTGCTCTTAAACCCTTCAAGGTACCACTGTCATCACTTCCCCTACTCCAGTGTACCATGGGAGGGAACTCCTCAAAGTACCTTCCTTCTCTTCCTCTGTATCAACACACCCAAAGTGCTGCCTTTACCATTCTCTCCCACACTCTCAGCCTTCCCTCAAGTCCTGCCTGCTAGTGTTAAAACATTGCAGCCTAATCACTAATTAAGAGAAAAGGGATGCTTCTGGAAAGAGAAGGAAGTTGCATTCTAAGGCTTGGGGGCTCCCCCCCCATAGCTGGTAATTGACTGTAGCTAGTAAAAGAAAATTTATTGGGTCATCATTAATACTGCCCATTTTCTAAGAGATCTGTTAGCTTTTCTATTGACAGGTCTGAGTGGTACAGGGCACCCAGAATACCTTAGTTCTTTAGTGACTTGGGAAGTGTTTGATTAGTCAGGCTGTCATTAGTTTTTCTGGGGATGACCAAATTGTGCTTTTTAAAAAGCCTAAATGTGGAAGTAAAGAAGAGAACCAGACTTTGTGTGCCTACTAAGTGCCAGCATAATAGGAAGCATTATGATGGGTAAATGTACAAATTTTGGAATCATTACCACCTGGGTTTGATTTTGGCTTCTTTCTCCAACTGTCTGACATTAATCAAATTACATATTTTCCCAATGTTCCTCTTCTGTGTATTGTGAATAATACTCTCATTCTCATAGAATGTGGCTGGGATCAAATGAAAAAATAGACCTATAGCACCGAGCATAGTGCATGGCAGAAAATTAGTTATAATTATTAGGTACTTTGAGTTTCTCATCTCACTAAACCTCCAATAATAATGTGGGGTAGGGGTTGTCAGCTCAATTTGGCCAAATAAGAAATTTAAGCATCAAAATGTTAACTTCCTGAAACCTTGATCTGACTGGATTCCAAATTATGCTTTTTCTTACCCCTGAGGGGACTTGAAGAATATATTGGCTGCATATGTTGGTGGCAAAGAGGCACCTGAAATTAATGACCCTGGAGACTGAGAACAATGACTTCTGAAAGCAATTCAGCTGCAAGATGTGACTCACATGTTAATCTTTATAATTGGCAGTCCCTGGGAGACTACCTTCCTGCGCGAGAGCGAAGGCAGCTTTTCCTGCACTTCGCTGTGGAAAATTTCAGAGCCACGGCAGTGCCTTTCTCAGGGTGCTGAGGTAAAAGTTTGTAAGAAATAAGCGAATCTCTGTGAGAAGGGACAGAGTTTCTACCCAGCAGAGGTGCACCGAGTAGCTTCAGAACATGGAACTCTTGGCTCCGCTGCGGAGTGGTTACTATGCTTGGACAAGCTGCTTTTCCTTCAGGTGAGTAGCCGAGAGAGACTTTGCTTCCTTACTTGGCAGGTATTAGAGACAAATTGTAGTTTCGTCTTTCTTCAATGAGGGTGAAGCACATAAACAGATGAAAATGAAAGTGGGGGCAGTGTCATATGTTGTGAATGTGTATGTGAGGGGCGGAGGACTTGTGGTGTGAGGCAAGAGGCCTCAGAGTCTCTGGATGTAAGAGGGAGGGAGAGTCTCAGGTGTTTCCCTACCTACCAACCTCTGCTTACATGGTTTGCAACCTGTGAGAGCTATAGATTCTGTCCAGAGCATGGACTCCAGGACTGGTACCTCATCTGGCACCACCATGGAGAGCATGTTTCCTTCCCTCCTTAAAGATTTCTCCCATTTGCACTGTGTACCTAGATGACCATGAGTTGTCCTCTCCCAGTCAGGAAGGAGAAAGGCAGTGTACAGGTGAAGTGCATGTATCGTAGATGTGGATCCCAGGGCTGCCTTGCACTAGCTGTGTGAACTTGCACAAGTTATAAAGCCTCTCTGAGCGTCAATCATTTGTAAAATGGATATAATCATAGCTATGTCATAAAGTTGTCAGAAGGATTAAATTAGTTATATGACATGTGCTTTGAAAGATACTAGCACACAGTAGTAAGTGCTTAATAAATGTGAGCTGTTAGAACTTCACTGAGCACAAGCAGGTCCCTCAGATAAGCAGCATGAGAGAGTAAAAGACCTTTAGAGACACTTAAACCTCAACTCACTTCTTATTGTTTGGGTGGCTTTGGAAATATTTAACTTTTCTTTAGCTTTATAAAATAAGTTGCACCAAACATTGTAGTTCTGTTATTTTCCTGCCTATTATTAGGTAACATTCTTTCTTACATTGAGGTTGATTTAGAAATGCATGGTAAATATAAATAAAATATCTAGAAAAGATTTCCTTTCTTCACAATTGTTCAGGGACCGCTTAGAAGAATGGACTCCAGCACCATTTCTAGGGAACAAGCAACCAAGGCCCATTTTAGGGGTCCTGGGCCCTCAAAACCCAGCTCGTGGCTTAGGTCTGCGGTCACAAGGCAGAGAGTTGGGGCTCAGTGTCCAGGACTGCTGCTCTCTGGAAACTCCGTCCCATGATCCCCACAGGCAGAGCTGGTGAGTCAGGCTCTCCTCCTTTTCCCAAACTCCCTCCGGCGGCTGTCTGACCTGCTTTGACTCCTTTTTGCTTTCAAGGCTGCTCTTGATATTCATCTTAACCACATTTTACATGGTGTAATGTGTCTGGGGCCCCAAACCCTCCCGGAGAGGGCCAGATCCTCTTTCTGCTATTCACAGTTGGCTAAAATAGGCAAAAGGACTGGCTGTGGAAAAGCCGCCTGTGGGCTCGGGGAATTTGAACAGTCTTTTGCTTATACAATAATCCAGTGTAATTACGTTGTAATTTTCTAAAGATGATTTGTAAGAGACCAACATTTTCTATGGGATAAAAACAAGCACTTACTACAGTAGCAATAGTGATGAGCATGCAAAACTGCTAAAAGGAGGCAGAAGAAAGGCAATGTTGTTTGGGTATTAGAAGTCCAGGCTTTGGGTCAAAGATAAGGAAACCTTTCCTGAAGAAGCTGAGCGCTTTCTTGAGGCTTTCACATTTAATTCTCAGAGCCAGCTAATGGAGAGGAGCACTGCTCTCATTTCAAGGTGAGGAAAAAGGCCCAGGAAATTTAATCTTTCTTAGGTCACTAAATGGGTGGTAATAATAACCGAGACTTTATTCAGTTATGGCTGTATGCTAGGAATTGTCCTGAGTGCTTTACTAGTGTTAACTCAATCCTTACAATAATAACCCCACGAGGAAAAGGGTGCTGGTTGCCACTGTTCTCTGTCATCCTAATTTTTCTGTCGAGAAAGTTGAGGCAGTGAGATAGTAAATGACCTATTAAAGTCATGCAGCTGGTGGTAGAGCTGGGCCTTAAGCCCAACATGTCAGACTCCAAACTCTGGTCATTTAACCCAGATTTTGCTGCACTCCTTTTCCCAGAAGGTAATTGAGATGGGATTTATTCCAGGCCCAGTTTAATTTTAAATGCCATGTGTCCCCTACGCTAGAAATTCAAGTGATTGGTGGGTTGCATGTGCCTATGTGTATGTGTGCAGGATAAGGTTGAAATAAACAATTCTACATACCTCAGTCATGCAACCTATAGCTATTGCTTGCCTACTATTTTCTGGGGGCTTTGTTGGAAGAAGGCTCAGTGTCTACCCTTCATGAGACACAGTCAGCTCACATTATATACCAAGAACATAAGCCAATATAGAATCAAGTGTTCAAAATCTAATAGTTGCACAGGGCAGCTGATTGTACCCCTCCCTGAGGGCAGGGCTATTATGGGGGTCCCATGACCCCGCTGCATGACTAGATCATTGTTCCTAGACTTGTTTTGTGTTTTGGGAAGAAATTCATTAAAGTCATTTGTTGTACTGAAATAAGATAGACTTAGGTTTGAAAAATAGGGACATGTCTACGTAGACAAAGGGGAAAGTAGAGAATATTTCGGGAGAGGGGAACAATGAAAACAAAAGATCTGAGGCTGAAATAAGCATGATGTCTCTGTGACTCAGGCAAATAATTGGATGACTGAGTTTGGGGGAATTGAAAAATGAGTTGAGATAGAGGATGTAGGTAAGTCATGGAACATGACACAGTCTATCTAATGGTGTGATTGGCACAGGGAGCCATTGAAGATTTAGAAAGAAAGTCACTGATGGGAAAAACTTTGGAAGATCACCCTGGTCAAGGGAAATGGGATGAATTGGAAATGACAGTCCAGTAATTCAGCTAAGAGATAGCTTCAGTAAGCTAGGAGGGTGAGCTACTGCAACAAAATGAAGATAGTGTGGTTTCCAGAAAATAGAGCCATAGGATATCAGAGAAAGATGGGTCTTAGAGCTCATCTACTCTAACAGCTTCCTTCTCTCCTCTCCCAGGGGTTAGGCATAATTATGGTTATCTAGTCCAGTGATTGCCCAGTGTTTGAATGAAAGCAGAAAGGAAGGGAGAACTCATTTCCTTCTGTTTCATTTTCAGAAAACTCTGATTATCAGAAATGTCTTTGTGGGAAGCCAAAATCGGCCTCCTAGTAAATTTCATACATCGGTCATTTCATTTCAAAAGAAGAAACAGCTGCTCTGAGAAAAGAGTGTGATAGTTACGGGCATAGTGAAAACAGAAGCTCTGAGTCTAAGGCTCAGCCACAGGTGGCTTTGAGCAAGTCAGATAAACTGAGTCAGTCACTTCTGTGAAAATGGGGATAAGATATGTCCTGCCTAGTTCTCTACTCTCTGGAGGATCAAATGACAAGCCTTGTGAGAATGCTTTGTAAACTTCAAAATGCCTCATACATAAAGATATGATTAATGCTGCACAGGAGGGAATAAGTATAGTTTAGTGAGAAAGCTGGATCCAAATTCCACCTCTGCCACTTTCTGGCTGTGTGATTTGGGGCTACTTATCCAATCCTCATTACCATACCTGCAAAATGGGATAATAATACCTCTACCTCAGAAAGTTGTTGTACCAACCACATTTGATAAAGTACCTATGAGCTCTTAGCACAGAGTCTACCTGATATATAATAAATGATGAATAAAATACTGTTACTGATAAATGATGACTGCCTATGTACAGGAGACGAGTGGAGACAAAGGAGTCAAAGCAATGGACTTAGACTTGAGCTAGTAAATAAATGAAGACAGTATTGATGGGGCCTGAGAATGTGAGGGAAACTGTTTTGGGAGCCTGCTCAACATTGAGCAACTGTTCTCTCTGACACGTGTAACAAGAGTTGATGGCATAAAATACAGTGTAGGCATTTGCAGCCCATTCTGCCTAGATCCATGCCATAAACAATCGGGAGCTTCAATGCATTGTTACCAGATAGAATATCATGTTAAGATGTCAAGATGGTGGAAGAAATGTCATCGCCTATGAATTCCTGTGGAGGGCAATGCGTTCTTGGCCAGGATGACTGGCAGAAAATACATCTGTATACACTCAGATGTAGAACCCATGCAGGAGGAAGGTAAATTGTTTCAAAGGGCTCTTATCACAGTGTTTTCAGCTGCTTAAGTTGATTATGCAACCATTTTAAAAGGTGCTTTTCAATTAGTTACCAAGTCTTAGGTAAAAGGTGAACTAGCATCAGCAGGTTAAAGGCACATGCAGTGGAGGCAGTGCTGTGGGAATTGCGTGAGTGTTCTTATATCAACCAGGTTAAATTCTGGTAAAGTAAAAGCATTAGTTTGATATCTGTGTTCAGGAGAGAGTTTACTTCAGAAAGTCTCTCTCTCTCCCTAAGAAAGTTTCTTCAGTTGACTATTAGACAAGCAGATCTCTACCTAGGAGATCACCTTTTTATGGATGAAGAAGCCAACAATGAGAGTTTACACAGCTTGCTCCAAATTACAATTTATCTTGTTCCTTCTCCATATCCAACTATGTTGAGGGGAAATACAATTATTTGGGGGGAAGATGAAGAGAGAAAAAAGACATAATACACAGAGATGATAGAAACCATGCCATCTCTAAGTTGGCAAAGGACTTGATACTTAAAGGGTATTGATAGTAACATTCAACTAACTTATCTCAAATGATAAACTTCTAGTTATTTATCCTGGAATTTTTTCTTCCCTGTCTTCAAATATCTTTATAAAGTGGTGATTCCCAAATAGCAGTTCCCAGTCTAGACCTGTCTCCTGAGTTCAATAATCCTATCTCCATTGGCCATTGTACTGTTCACCTGAATACTTTCAGGTATCTCCAATTCAACAGTTTCAACAAAGTAATCTTACCCAAGTACTGATATCCCTCTTGTGCTCCCTGTCTAGGTCAGTGCCACTATTTCAGGCAGGAGAGCCAGCATAGGGAACTTATCCTGTACCCCATCTCTCTCCACATCTGATCCTCACAATTTCTATCATTCTTTCCCCTCAACTTCTCTCAGTTCTGTCTCCTCATCTGCAATATCTAGCACTATCATGTGACTTCTAGCCCGATCTTTCTCATTCCATGTGGTAGATTTATCTTTCTAATGGATCTCCGGGACTCATTATTTGCCCCCCGACCCCCGCATCCTGTCTATTCTGTAACCAGAATGGTTTTTCTCAAATACAAATTCTATACAACTACTGAAAATTTTCCATTGCCACTCCCTCAACACAGAATAAAGTTCCAAAGAACAACTTGTAAGATCTTCAAAATTTGTCCCTTGCCTCAATTTCTAGCCTTTTCCCTTGCTGCTCTCCTTATGAACTGTAGTAGACTTTTTTGAGGGCCCTGTACACATCCCTTGGCCGTGTCAGTGTGCAGGAACCAACTTCCAGGGGAGAGTATCTGCTTTTGTTAGTATGACGTTTACTCCAGTGCCTCAAAAGGTAGGCCAGAAGAACCAGGGAACTGAATCCTTGGAGTTTTCTTCAACCAATGATGGGATTTGGTATACAAAGTCCATAGCAATAGAGCAATAGAGCTGTGGACTTTGTATACCAAAGAACTTAGAGAATTCTGAGGCCTGTGTTCTATATAGTTTTTCAGAGTTTCCCCACAGGACTGGGCTCCAGTTACCCTCTATGGTAGCTGGCTTGATAACCTAACCTTTACTGGCTGTCTTCTCTTTCTTCTCTTGTTTTCCCACTCCATCACTGGCACTGTCTTTCATCTTCCAAATAAACCTCTTGCACTTGAATCTTTGTCTCAAGGTTGGCTCCTGGGGGGAACAACTAAGACATATCTCTCACTCAGAATATTCGTTTGGTTTGTACCTAGACCCTTCTCTCTTCTCCCAGAAAACTTCTAATCACTTCCTCTATGAAGCTTTCTCTGAGTCTTTCCACTACACTATTACGCAGCTGAATTGATTTTTTTTGTGTGTGTGTGCTCTGTAGTGCTTTGTACATATTTATAATTTATCCTACATACTGGTATTTTGCCCACATGTGCCTCTTCCACGGGACTAGTTCAACTTCAAGGTCAGGAATGATTTCTAATGACCTAGACCACCACTTGACATGTGATAAAGTAGTCACAACATTTGTAAGTAAGTAGATTGACATGTTTGGTGTTAGAGATGCCCCCCAAAAGGAGGGTGAGTGTCACTTAATAGCTCAAAGCTCCATGGAAATGTGTTAATTCATGCAACATATAATTATCGAGCACCTACTGCATGCCACACACCAGTCCAGAAATTTTGGATATAAGAGTGGACAAAACGCAATTCTCTTTCTTGGTGGAGTTTACATTATAGTACAGGAGGTAGAGGGTACGCCATAAATAAACTGGTAAATTTTGTATAATTAGTATGGTTAGAAGCAGATAAATCCTGTAGAACAGAAAGGTTAAGAGGACAAGCAAATCAAGGAATGTTGGTGAGGGGCAGTGATGTGAATGCAGGTTGCAAGTAGAATATAATGGGTCCAGAAACCACAGTGATAGAACCCAAGAAGAGGGTGTATGCATTAGGCTGGAGTTATTATGAAAGTTAGTTGACAAGGTTAATTACCAACATGCAGTACAGTAATTTTTCTTACAGGGGACTGGACATTTGTGCTTTAGAGTACACCAGCCCTATTCTATCTAGGCTTGTAATATCCCTAGTTAAAAATAACTGCTCTCCTAGACATGTGGTCCCCAGGCAGATTGCCTGCTGTGAATCCAATTTTTAATATAAAATGTCTTTCCAACACAAAAGAACACTGCCAATTTATTGAAGTTCATGGAGAGAGTGGTATCAGTTGACAAAAGCACATTAGAGAGGGGCGCTATGCTTCAGGGGGTAAAGTGGAGGGATGAAGCAGATCAAGGACTACACATCCAGGAAAGCAGACATTCCTGACTGAATTCACATCACAGTTACTATTAATCTGCTTTGCAGCAAAACCACCCAGGTTGGGAAAAAATTGCGTGAGCAATCAGAATGTATGTGTTCTACTTAATGCCTCACAGTTAACATAGCAAATTTACCCTTTGAACATTTTCATATAAAAACCACAAAAAGTGGGAGATTAAATGAGATCCAAGGGGTAAAAGAACATTTTTAGGAGTGAATGATTTAAAAATGAGATTGACAGATTCTAAGGGAGATGATGGCTCACTATAACAGGAGGCTCTAAAAATAAAAATCTGAAAATATAAATCACAAAGGAGCTCAATAAGGAAGAAAAGGCAAGAGGTACTTAAAGAAACCAGCACCACTTCACAGGTAACTATCTGCTAAGAGTTTATTTAAATGTCTGTCAAGAGGTCTGAGCTTTCAGAGCTTTAAGGGTTTCCTGCTGGGAGACCCCCATCACTGCAAGGGATGGGATATTGAGGAAAGCTGCTTAAATTTTTATGTGGCTCCCTGGAGGACATAAAATAATCCTGGCACAAGGGGCAATTCACAATCAAATCCCAGTCTGCATTGTTAGCTCATCTCTCTTACACTATGCCCAGCTCCTTGCCCCAAGGCATCAACAGGATGAAACTAGCACTTTCTAGATGCTCTAGGCTGTTTCACACCTTCCCATGCCTTTCCAGCCCCATCCTTCCAGAAATACCTCCTGCCAGAGGGCTGACAACTCATGCTGTTATATCCCTATTGAATGTTTGTAGAGCATTTCGTCTCCAATTTCTTTACATAGCGCTTGTTGGGCATTTTCTATCTAGCACTTATCTGTCTCTATAACAATATAAAACTCATACAGGCAAGATTCCTAATTATATCACCTCCCCTGTGCCTAGCACAATAGTTGGCACTTAGTGTTTAATAAAAGGCAAGTAAATAAATAGAGTTAATGTAAGATAGATACAAAAAAGTAGCAGGAAGCATTTAACAATCCAGTGAACATTTCTTCAGTGATTTAAGGTGCACAATACAACATCATCTTCATGAGTGTATATTGTTTCTGTTTTACTGAGGAAAAATGGTGGCTCAGTGGGTTAGACAACCTGTGCAAGTGTGATAGGCTAAACAAGGGTTCCCAGAGAAGACCAGGCCCTGGAACCTGTGAATGTTACAGTATATGATAAAAGGGATTTTTGTAAATATGACTAAAGATCTGGAGATGGGGAGATTATCCTGGATTATGAAAGTGGGCCCACAAATCTTTATGAGGGAAGGTTTTACAACAGAAGGTGATCTGATGACCTCAGCAAAGAGAGATTTAAAAATAGTACTGCTGGCTTTGAAGATGGAGAGGCCACAAGCCAAGGAGTTACCACTTAGCATGAACAGTAGCAATGAATACAGTGCTAGACACTGAAAGACAAGGAAACAGATTCTTTCCTAGATATTCTGTGAGCTTAGTGCTACTGACACCTTGATTTCTACCTAGTGAGACCCATTGCTTACTTCTGAACTCCAAAACTGTAAGACTACATACATACATATGTATACATATATACATACATATACATAGATATATAGATATAGATATCTCTATATATAGTTTTACAGTACTAAGATGTGGTCATTTGTTACAGCAGCTATAGGAAATGGATACACTAAGATTCCAAATGCAAGTGCTGTGTTGTCCTGACTTAGGAGCTCTACCACTAAGAGCTGTGTGGTTTTGGATGAGTCATTTAACCGCGGTCTCAGGGCAGAAAACCACGTGGGGCACCATTTTTGCGGGACAAGTGTTGGACAGTAGCCTTGTTTCCTGTCTGAGGTGACCCGAGGAGAACCTGATACTTCCCTTAGCACTGACCTTGCAGGCAGGACAGTTCTGGAGAGAGGTGGTTGGAGGCTGAATTTGCTGTGCACTGCCCACCACACAAATATCTCAGATCAGCCCTGCCAGGGAGAGCCACATGGAGCATCCTGCAGCTGTGGGAGAGTGGCAGCAAGGTATAGGACAAAGAAAGGGGGTTCCTTTGGTACTTTGTATGCGTCTGCAAACAGCGCCCTGCATTATCTTGTTTAATCCTCAGCAGTGGTGCCATTATTTTTTTTATAGGTGAGGAAAGTGAAGATTGGAGAGAGAAAGTGAAGGTTACATGGTAAATGACCAAGCTGGGACTTGAACCCAGGTCTCTCAAGTCTAATTACTTAGTCTTTGCCTAAAATCAGTGCCAGTGGTTCTCAAGAAGTGTAAATCCTTGGCTTCCACTTTGAACCTACTGCATTAAAAAGAGTTCTAGGTTGAGGGTGGAGTGCAGGAATATGTTTGAACAACCTCACCAAGAGGTTGTGAGACCTGTTCAAGTTTGAAAAGCGTCCAGGCTTTGGAAGCTTGCTACTCTGAGTTACCACTTAGCACAAGCAGTAGTGGATGGCCAGTGTGCATGGCCATTCCAGATTTGCCATCCTGAATTCTAGCTGTGGCATAAGACCTTGTGATCAAGGGTATAGGAGAGAGGAGGAGGAAATTAGTAGAGTCAAAAATTCTGCTGACTAGCTGGAGAGTCGTTTAATATGAAACACTTAGTATGACACAGATAAATATCTCTATTTTAAAATTGATAATTAGCCTGAAACAACAAACGGAGACTGTTGATGCTGTTTCTGTTGACATCATTAGCTCCATTTTTAAAGCACTTGCCCGTATCTGGAATTCTCGGTGCTAGCTGTGATCCCTGTGTTCTTGGAGCTTATAAGACAGAATGGACTGCATTGATCAGAAGCCCAGAATACACACATCACAAATGGGGCAGGGCCAGAAATTAGGTTCTGGAGGGGGATTTCAGGCCTCTCTGTTCTACCCTCATGAAGGATTTAGCAGACTTGGACATTCTTGGATGATGTATGAGTCATCTTTTCTGCCACAGATACCAGAGGTCAGGTTATCCCAGTCCACCCCCAAGAAGCCCTCCATAGTCTGCAAAATATCTGGCCACCTCTGCACACTGTTTTCTGAGCGAAAAGAATAGGTGGATCTTCATTCTCCAATTCTGGATCATAGTGTTTTACTCCCACAGCTGGAGTCAGGAGGTGGTGGTTTAAGGACAAAGACGATGGCAAGGTCTAAGCTGGTAGCGAGATAGGAACAAACTAAGGTATATATATTTTGGTGGGAGAAAAGAATCTCAAGATAAAAATCTTTCTAGGCAGTAGCCCTAGTGAAATGATAGCTATTGAGGGGGACTGTTTTTCAGCTTCTGGTTTTATATGATCTGTTAGACTTTTGTCTTTTGATATAACACCTTTGCAAAGCCAACTGTCAGTTGCTCCTCCTGTGCTGGTTTGGCTGCTTCCAACACAGTTTGCAACGTGCAGGGAAAGTATATCAACTCAACAGTTATCCAGCCGGTGACTTGAAGTTTTGATCTTATATAATGTAATCTTCACCCTCCCTTACCCCAAGCAGGAGTCAAACCAAGAGAAGTACCAGTGCCTTACTTGTCCTGCCTCTACACTTGTGTCTCTACAATTGTGCCATAGAATTGTCATTCTTCTCTTTTCTTCTTCTTTTTTCTTTTCTTTTTTCTTTCTTCCTTCCTTTCTTCTTTTCCTTTCCTTCCTTTCCTTTCCTTTCCTTTCCTTCCTTTCCTTCCTTTCCTTCCTTCCTTCCTTCCTTCCTTCCTCCTTCCTTCCTTCCTTCCTTCCTTCCTTCCTTCCTTCCTTCCTTCCTTCCAAGACTATTGAGCAAATATATGCCAGTAACTGTGCTAAGTATGGGGATAAAATGATGAGAAAAAGCAAATACATTTTCTGTCCTCATGGAACATGCAATCTGGAGTGGGAGACAGACATCAATCAACCAATCACAAAAGCAAATGTGAAACTGGCTGTTGAGGGAGAGTAAACCAGACATGGAGGGTGGGGAGCTGGCATGATGTCTGCAATGTTCCACATGAGAAGAGGCTTGGCCAGTGGGAGGGTCTGAAAGGCCAGAGTGGACAGAGAAGAAATTGGTGTGGGAGGTAGAACTTGCAAGGTCTTGCGGTCCTTAAAGGCTCCTGTGTTTATCCCAAATGCAATAGGCTTCAGCAGGGCAGGTATTGTGATCAGATGTGCGTTTTGAAAAATCCACTTTGGCTTTTTGTTAAATAGGGACTGAAGAGAGTGCAGGAGAAAGGTTGCAGATTGCTTTTGACAAGTGATGTTAGTACTAACCTAGTGTAGTGGTGGAAGAAGACAGACACAGATATTCAAGAGATAAATTAACTAGATTTAATGATAGTTATAGGACAAGAGGGAAGGCTCAAAAATGAATTCAAAGTTTCTGGCTTAGTAATAATAACCAACACATATGTGTCTAATACATACAAACACTGTTCTAAGTGCTTTAATCATTTTAAGTCATTTAAACCTCACAACATTTCTAAGTGGTATGAATGTTATCCTTATTTTAGCAATGGGGAAGCAGAGTCAGAGATTAAACGTAATTCCTAAGCGTAATTTACACAGCTAGTAAGTGACAGCCAGGATTTGAATCGAGGCAGCCTCCCTCCAGATTCTGATTGTAACTATGGGATTGAACTGCATCTTGGAAAGGATGAATAGAGATTCATTTAGATAGAGATGGATAGAAACTTATTTAGTAAAATTTCTTAGGTTCAACCCAGTCTTCTCTCATAACTTCATAAATGGGTAAGGGGAGTAGGGGATGCACTGCTTGGCTAGAAGGACCTAGAAGGCTGGGAAGTAGAAAGGAGAGGAACAGTCAGGGGCAGCTGTGCTGTCAGAGGAAGACCCCCCTAATCACATAATCACAGAAAGCAATTGACCACTCGATCTCTGAGTCCTCACCTTCCAACGGGAACAACCACATTCCATTGCTAAGTAATGAACACAAGTTGCTAGCGCTGTGCCTGACTTAAAGGAGGCGATCAGTAAGTGAGTGAGAAGTTTGAATCTGCAGCAAGGGAAGTAAAGAAGGATAAGGCCCACATTTGTCCATCAGCGGAAAACATGGCTGATGTTCATGTAGCTGGTTTAAAAGAAAATGCATAGAAAATGGTCGCAAGGACAGAAGTGAGTCCTTCGTCTCAGCACAAACAGTGCCAAGGCATAGCTTAGTGTGTTAGTGAGCTGACTGTGTTAAAGCAGCTATAGACAGACTTGGTTGGCTGATCAAATGCTGAGAGCCAGTGTTGGGAGCCTGTAACCAAATCCCCAATTCACACCTTCAGCGAAATAGCCCAGTCTCTCAGGCTGGGGTTCAGACTTTAGTTGCCATTAGCTGTTTCTTTCACTTAATGTGCTGTTAACTTGCCTTAGCTCTCCTAGTTAATGACCAGCCAAGGGGTGGTTCTGAGCTGCCTAATTTCTCAGCGCTCATCCTTTAAGGACAGGAAGTTTGCAATAGTGGCTCTCAACAAATGAAGGGTAGGCTACTCAAACTTTGATGTGCTCACTCACAGATCATCTTGGGATCTTACAAAAGTGATATTCTGAGTATGTCTAGTCTAATTATATGGGTTTTTTTTTTTTTTGAGGTTTAATTGACATATAACATTAGTTTTAGGTATACAATGTGATTTGATTTTTGTATATATTACGAAGTGATCACACAATAAGTCTAGTTAATAAATCTGTCACCATACATAATACTAATTGTTTTTCTTGGAAAGAGAACTTTTAAGATCTCTCTTAGGAACTTTTAAATATGCATTATATTATTATTAATATTGTCACCATGCCATACCTGATATCCCCATGTCTTTTAAACTGAATGTTTGTAGCTTTTGACCCCATTCACCCATTTCACCCACCTCCACCTCTGGCAACTACCAATCTGTTCTCTGTATCTATGAATTAAATTTTGGCGGGGGGGGGGCGGTTTCCAACATGTAAGTGAGAACATACAGTATTTGTCTTTTTCTCACTTATTTCACACAGTGCAATGGCCTCAAGGTCCATCCATCTTGTTGCAAATGGTAGAATTTTTTTTTTTATGGCTGATGAATATTTCATTATATATATACCACATTTATTCATCCACTGGTAGACATTTAGGTTGTTTCCATGTCTTGGTTATTGTGAATAATGCCGCAGTGGACATGGTGGCACACATATCTCTTTGAGATAGTGATTTCATTTCATTCAGTTACATACATAGAAGTGGAATTGCTGGATCATATGGTAGTTTCGTTTTTAATTTTTTTGAGGAACCTCTGTACTGTTTTGATAGTGGCGGCACTAATTTACAGTCCTACCAGCTGTGCACTGGTGGATTCCTTTTTCTTCACATCCTTGCCAACATTTGTTGTTTGTTGACTTATTGATGATAGCCATTCTGACAGGTGGTTTTAACTTGCATTTCATCAATGATTAGTGATGTTGAGCATTTTTTCATATGTCTAAGGCCATCCCTATGTCCTGTTGGAAGAAATGTCTATTCAAGTCCAATATTTTAATTGGATTGTTTGTTAAATTGTATGAGTTCCTTATATATTTTGGACATTAAGCTCTTATCCAATATCTCACTGGTGAATATCTTCTCCCATTCAGTAGGTTGTCTTTTTGTTTTGTTGATTGTTTCTTTCACTATGCAAAACCTCTTTAGTTTGATGCCCCATTTGTTTATATTTTTTTTGTTTCCCTTGCCAAGGAGACATACCCAAAAAGATATTACTGAGAGCAATGTCAGAGAATTTACTACCTATGTTTTCCTCTAGGAGTTTTATGGGTTGGGATCTTACATTTAAATCTTTATTCAGTTTTGAGTTTATTCTTATGTATGGTGTAAAAAAGTGACTCAGTTTCATTATTTTGCATTTATCCATCCAGTTTTTTCATCACCATTTATTGAAGAGACTGTCTTTATTGTATACTCTTGCCTCCTTTGTCATAGAATAATTGACCATTTAGGTGTGGATTTATTTCTGTTTTCTATTCTGTTCCATTGCTCTGTGTGTTTCAGTGCCAGTACCATATTGTTTTGGTTACTTTAGCCTTGTAATAGTTTGCTATCAGGTAGCATGACTCCAACTTTATTCTTTCTCACAGTTGTCATGGCTATTTGGGGTCTTTTGTGGTTCCATGTAAATTTTAGGATTATTTGTTGTAGTTGTGTGAAAAATGCCATTGATTTTTTATTTTATTTTATTTTTATTTTTTTTTTAGGCATTGTATTGAATCTGTAGATTGCTTTGGGTAGTATGGACATTTTAATGTTAATCCTTCCTATCCATGAGCACGATATATCTTTCCATTTGTATTTTCTTCAATTTCTTAAATGTCTTTTAATTTTCCAAGTATAAGTCTTTCACTTCCTTAGTTAAAAATATTCCTAGGTATTCTATTCTTTTTGATGCAGTTATAAATGGGATTGTTTTCTTAATTTCTCTTCCTGGTAGTTCATTATTGGTGTACAAAACTGCATCCAGTTTATGAATATTAATTTGTATTCTGCTCTTTTATGGAATTCATTTATAAGTTCCTATAGTTTTTTTGATGACTCTTTAGGGTTCTCTATATATTGTATTGTGACAGTTTTACTTCTTTCTATCCAATTCAGATGACTTTTATTGTTTTTCTGTCTGAATGCTGGGGCTAGGACTTCCAATATTATGTTGAATAAAAATGGTCACTGGGTATTCTTGTCTTGTTCCTGATCATGAAAAGATTTCAGCTTTTAATCATTGAATATGATGTTAGCTGTGGGTTTGTCATTTATGGCCTTTATTTTGTTATGGTATTTTTTCCTCTATCCCAACTCTGCTGAATTTTATCATAAATCAATGCTGGATTAGGTCAAGTGCTTTTTCTGTATTTATTGATATAACCATGTGATTTTTATCTTTCATTTTGTGTATGGTGTATCATGTTAATTGATTTGTATAGAACCAACCTTGCATTTGGTAATAAATCCTATTTGATCATTGTGTATGATCTTTTTAATGTGTTGCTGAATTTGGTTTGGTAATATTTTGTTGACAATTTTTGCATCTATGTTTTATAGGTATATTCACCTAGAATTTACTTTTTCTTTTCTTTTTTTTGAAATGCTTTTGTCTGGTTTTAGTATCAAGCATAATGCTGGCCTTGAAAAAATTTTGGGATTTGGGAATTCCTTTTTGCTTTTATTTTTTCAGTATAGTTTTGAAAAGGATAGGTATTAGTTTTTTTGAATGTTTGATTAAAATTAACCTGTGAGCCATGTAGTCTGAGACCTTAGTTTTTTGGGGGGTTTTATTGATTACTGATTTGAGTTGATTTGATTAATAGTTATCAATCAGTTCAGATTTTCTGTTTCTTTCTATTCAGTCTTGGAAGATTTGAATGTTTCTAAGAATATATCCATTTCTTCCAGGTTGTCCAATTTTGGGGCATATAATTGTAATATTTCCTGATAATCTTATTTCTGTGTCAGCTGTCACTTCTCTTTCATTTCTGATTTTATTTATTTGGCTTCTTTTTTTTTCTTGATCATGCTGGCTAAAAATATATTAATTTTGTTTATCTTTTCAAAGAAGTCGCTCTTGGTTCCATTAATCTTTTCTCCTGTTTTTTTTTTTTTTAAGACTTTAATTTTTCTCTGATCTTTATTTCTTTCCACTCATTTTGGCATCATTTGTTCTTTTTTCTAGTTCCTAGTGTAAAATTAGAGTAAGATTTTTCTTATTTCTTAAGGTAGACCTAATTGCTCTAAATTTTCCTCTATAGATTTTTTGGGTCTTTTTGTTCATATTTTAATTTGTCTCACAGTATCTTTTGATTTCTTCCTTGATCTTGTTAACTCATTCATTGTTTAGTAGCATGTTATTTAGCTTTTGTGTATTTGTGTTTTGCAGTGCTCTTCTTGTAATTGATTTCTAGTTTCATATCGTTGTATTTGGAGAACATGCTTGATATCATTTCAACTTTCTTAAATTTATTAAGGCTAGCTTGTGTTCTAACATGTGGCCTATCCTGGAAAATGTTTCATGTGCACTTGAAAACAATGTGTATTCTGCTGCTTTTGGGTGAAATTTCTTAAAAATATCAATTAAGTCCATTTGGTCTAATTTGTGATTTAAGGACACTGTTTCCTTGTGGATTTTCTGTCTGGTTGATCTATCCATTGACATCAATGGGGTGTTAAAGTCCCTAATATTACTGTATTACCATTGATCTCTTTATTTTTGTTAATATTTGCTTCATGTTTTTAGGTGCTCCTACACTGAGTGTGTGATGGCTATGAGAGTTATAGCCTCTTGTTGAATTAAACCCTTATCATTATGAAAGGCTCTTGTCTCTTGTTACAGCCCTTGTTTTCAAGTGTCTTTTGTCTGATATAAGTATTGCTACTCCAACTTTTTTTGTTTCTATTTGCATGAAATATCATTTTGCATACCTTTACATTCAGTCTGTGTCTGTCATTCAATCTGAATTGGGTCTGTTGTAGACAACATACCTACTCTTTTTTTTTTTTTTTTTTACCAAAAAAATCCATTCAGCCACCCTATGTCTTTTGATTGGAGCATTTAGTCCATTTACATTCAAAGTAATTACTGATAGGTACGTAGTTATTGCCATTTTGTTATTTTTTTTCTGATTTTATGTTCTCTGTTACTTATTTTCTTGCTTTCTTGCATGTTGACTTTCTATACTATTATCTTTGGATTCTTTTCTCTTGATTTCTTGTATATCTTTTGTAGATTTTTGGATTGTGGTTACTATGTGCTTTGTATCTACCAAGCTATGTTTATAGCAGTCATTTTAAGTTGATGAAGTCTATTTTAAGTTTAAGTCACCGAAGTTCAAACATTCTAAAATCACTACAATTTTTACTTGCACCCTCCATGTTTGTTTTGGTTTTTTTTTTTTTTTTACTACTTTGGTGAGTTTGTTTGTATCCTTAATTTATTGTAATTACACATGGTTTTTCTACTTTTGCCTTTTAACTTTTGTACTAGCTTTATAGTTGGATGATGTCCTGGTTTTATAAAGTGTTTTTGTCAGTGAGAATTTTTTCCTTTATTTTCTTATTCATTTTTTTATCTTCTAAAAGAAGTCCCTTTAACATTTCTTGTAATACTGGTTTAGTGGTGATGAACTCCTTTTTTTTTTGTCTGAGAAGCTCTATCTCTCCTTCAATTTTAAATGATAGCCTTATTGGGTAGAGCAATCTTTGTTTTGGGTTGTTACCTTTTATCTCTTAGAATATTTCATGCTATTCCCTTCTGTCCTGCTTAGTTTTTAACAAATCAGGTGATGATCTTATGGGAGCTCACTTGTACATAACTAACTGCTTTTCTCTTGCTACTTTTAAGATTCTTTCTTTGTCTTTAACCTTTGTCAATTTAATTATATGTCTTGGTGTAGCCTTCTTTGTGTTCATCTTGTTTGAGACTCTCTGAGCTTCCTGGACTTGTGTATCTATTTCCTTTGCCAGGTTAGGGAAGTTTTCAGTCATTTTTTCAACTAGGTTTTCAATCCCTCCCTCTCTTCTCCTTCTGGTACCCCTGTGATGCAAATGTTGGTATTCTTGTTATTGTTCAGAGGTCTCTTAAACTATCCTCATTTTTAAAAATTCCTTTCTTTTCACTGTTTCGATTGGGTGTTTTCCACTACCTTGTCTTACAGAGTGCGGATTTGATCATACGCTTCACCTAATCTGTAGTTGTTTCCCTCTAGTGAATTCTTCATTGTTGTTGTATTCTTAATTTCTGATGGGTTCTTTTTATGTTTTCTATATCCTTATATTTTCTGTCTCTTTGTTGAAGTCCTCACTGAGTTAATCTACTCTTACCCTAAGTTTACTGTTAATACTTATAACCAGTTTTGAACTCTGTATCTGGTAGATTGCTTTTCTCCATTTCATTTAGTTTTTTTTGTTGTTGTTTTTGTCTGTTCTTTCATTTGGGATGTTTCTTTGTCTCCTCATTTTGGCTGACTCCCTATTTCTATGTTTTGGGTATATCTGCTACATCTCCTGGCATTGACAGAGAGGCTTTATGTAAAACACATCTTGTAGAGCCTAACGGTGTAGTCTCCCTGGTCACCTGAGCTGGGTGCTCCAGAGATGTTTCCTGTGTGAGTTGTATGTGCTCTCCTGCTGTATTTCAGACTCAACTGGTGTTTGCATGACCATGGGTGGGGTTAATCTCAGAGTGAATGACTGTGAGGGCGGCTATGACTACCATGTATGAGCTGTTATGCAGGCACAGTCCCCATGGAGTGGGACTCTGGTACCAGCTGAGCCTGCCCTTTGCATGTGTCATTTGTGGACTAGTTGGGTGGTGCTCTGGTGTAGTCTGAAGATCACCACCGGCTGTCTTGGGTCTTAAGCCCCCTGCAACGGGCTCTGGTGTAGGCCCTGGTCAGCCACCACTTGTGTTAAGCTTGAGACAATTTGGTAGAAGCTACAAAGTGATCTGTGGTTGGTTGCTTTCTCTGGTGGACTTGGAAGTACTTGGGAGAGGCTATGCTGTGAATTGAGGCAGGCTGTCCCTTATGCTCTGCATGCAACCCTTTGGTGGACACCAGTATGTGAGCTGAAGCCAGCTGCCACTTGTGCAGGGTTTGTGGCCACTAGTTGCAGCTATGTTTCAGGCCAGGACTGGCTGCCACTTATGCTAGGCTTGGGGCCACCTGATGAGAATTAAAATGCAAGTTGAGACTAATTGCTGCTTGTGCTGAGCATGGCATCCCTTAGGAAGAGCTACAAAGCATACCACTGTTGGCCACTGCTTGTTTGGGGTTTGTGAACCTTTGACAGATTTGGGGAAAGTCTGCAGTACAAGCCAAGACAGGTCACTTGTGTGGAGGAGCCACTGGAAATGTTCCGGCTGGGCAAGTGAGTTTGTGGTGTGGTGAGGTCTCAAGCAATCACTAGAGCAGGATGAATGGTGTTAGTCAGGTTGATGAAGAGCACAGATTTGGTGCCTGCCTGTGCTGGGCTGGCTGGGTGAAGAGAGAGCTCACCAAAAGAACAATGGCATTTGCCCTCAAGAGAGTTGTCCTTAGAGAGAGTTTTCCTGGCTCTTGCCCCTGAGGCCTTCACCCCAAAGTTAGTCTTTCCCTTTCCTAATGTCCCTGGAGCTTTTTGAGCTGCTGCCCCTCAGCTGGAGCTTAGATCAAGTGAGTTTTGAGCAAGTGAGTCTGTTTGCTAGCCCCTTAAGAACAGCGTGTCTTGGTCTCCCACAGCCCTATATCTTTCAGGGATGCAATTTCTGCTGGTTTTCTTAGCCAGATGTTATGGGGACTCCTCTTCCCAGCTCTGGTGCCCAGGCTGGGGAACATGGTGTGGGGTGGGACCCCTCATACCTCAGAGGGGGCCTCAGTGGCTGAGATATCTCCTGATTCTTAATTGCCACACTATGGATGTGGGACTTACCCATTCTGTTTCTCCACTCTTCCTGGGTCTACACCCTTCCTAACAGTCTTGACAGGGCTGCTTCTTTATATTCTTAGTTATGAGAATTCTGTTCAGCTAGTCTTCAGGGTGGTTCTAGTGATGGTTATTCTATAATTTAGTTCTAATTATGTTGTGATCTTGGGAGGAGGTGAGCACAGTTTACCTACTTGCCATCTTGACTGGAAATAGGCAGAATCTGGGTTCAACTTAATTGGAACTCTCTGGGGTTTCTGGATCTGGTTGTCTGTTTCCTTCTCTAGGTTAGGGAAGTTTTCAGCCATTATTTCTTTGAATACGTTTTCTGCCTATTTCTGTTTCTTTTCTCCTCTGGGATTCCTATAATGCCAATGTTGGCCTGTTTGATGATTTTCCACAAGTCCCTTAAGCTATTTTTTTTTTTGCATTCTCTATTTTTTTTTTTTTTTGCTGCTGTGATTGGTGAGTTCCACTGTTCTGTATTTAAGTTCACTGATCTTTTATATGCTTCATCTAGTCTGCTATCGAATCCCTCTATCATATTTTTCAGTACAGTTATTATATTCTTTAGTCTGTGACTTCTATTTGATACTCATGTTTTCTGTCTCTTGAAGTTCTAACTGTGTTAATTCATTTTCTCAAGTTTAGTAAGCATATTTATGACATTATTTTGAACTCTTTATTAGGTAAATTACTTATCTCCATTTTATTAAGAACTTTTTTCTGAGGTCTTATCTTGTATTTTCTTTTGAAATATATTTGTTTCTTTGCATTTCTTGACTCTCTATATTGGTTTCTATTCATATGATAAAACAGCTACCTCTTCCAGTCTTGAAAAAGTGGTCTTGTATAGGAGATGAACCTTATTATTCAGCCCTGACCTAGCTCTTGATTGTCTCTCAATCTTTTGTGATTTTTCAAGGTATTTTTATTTTTACTAGTTGCCAGTAGTTTAAGATAGGCCAAGAGCTGTAGCATCTTAAAGGGGAAGATTTCAGTCAACACCTAGATTCAGACTGAATGGAAGCCAGACCCAAAAGCCAAACTTGAGCTTTAAAAGCTCATTCAGCAGCTTTTAAAGTATGCAAATCTGTACAGTTTGTGGGACCACTGGCTGCCAGAGTTAGATGTCCCTGGAGGTATCCCCTGGGTGGTAGTAATAGAAATCAGGGTGCTAACAAGTATACAAGTGTGTGGGTTTTTTTTCACCCAGAGATACTAACCACCTGGAATGAGCAGAGGGATAGTGTAAAGATGGTGTTTACACTGTCCCAGTTGAGCATCTAAGTAGGCCCCTTGATGTATGCCAAACCAGAAGCTTGCCCCTCAGGATGAAGCTGCAAGCAAACATGTAAGCTTCTCTCACAGAAAGTGTGTGTTTCAATCTGCTCTCTGCATAGGTACTCTGGGGATACTAGCCAACCATGAACTGTCTGTTAAGGTCTTGGACCCAGGAATACAAGCCCTGCTTGCCATTAAAGCTAGGTGATCAAGGGGTGTCCCCTGGGCTGCAGCCACAGAAAGGGGGCACCAGACATGTGGTAAAAGCTCCCTCTGGTGGAGCTACATTCTGGAGCATGGAAGAGGGAGAGCACAAAGATAGCGACTACTTTCTGAGGTCTCTTGATGAGTTACGATGGGTCCTTATATATAGAAGCCTGCCCCTCAGGCAGGAGTATGAAGATAAGCTAATATGTATTAGTTTTCTGTTGCTGCTGTAATAAGTTACTATGAATTTTGTGGCTTAACAAAGCATTCATTTATTATCTCACAGTTCTGTAGGTCAGAAGTCTGAGCACAGTGTGGCTCAGCTGCTTCACTGCCCCAGTTGGAATCAAGGTATCACAGGCTGCTGCATTCTTTCTGGAGGCTCTGGTGAGGAATCTGCTCAAAGTTCATTCAGGTCAATGGCAGAATTCAGGACTGATTTTCCTATTTCCTTGCTCTTTGTTGCCTAGGGAATTGTTCTTAATTTCTAGAGGCTGCATGCATTTCTTGCTCATGTCCTCCTCTTCCTGTATCCTTAAAGCCAGTAACTGTGGGTGAAGTCTTCCTCATTTCTGGAATCTCTCTCTCTGATCCCCTCCTCTGCCTCCTTCCTCTGCATTTCTCTGACTGACTGTACCCTGGGTTCACATAGATAATTAAGGATAATGTCCTTATTTAAAGTCAGTTAATAATAATCTTTAATTCTATCTGCAAAATTCCTTCACAGCAGTGAATAACTTCTGGATGGGAATCTTAAGGGGACACTTTAGAGCTCTGCTACCACAGTATCCAACTCCCAGCTTCTGCTGCCACCACACATTTTAGTGGCAAGGTCTTAAAGCATTAGCTTTATTGAGTTTGTGCTGAAGGTTTTTGTGTTTTAGGGCTAGTGACAGACTCTCCATGAAATCCTCTGGGATTGTCTTTTTACATTGACTAGAAGGGCTTGAAGGGTCACAGGGATGATGTTGGAAGATGGGGAAACTGAAGTGTAGCCACATAGAGGGCTATGTTAAAGTTATACATAATAAAGCTTAGAACTTAGTGGTTCCAATTTCTGGAGTAGGGCTGTTTCCTCCCTGCAATTTATTTAATGAACTCTTATTCATTCATTGACTTACTCATTTATTGATCAAAGAGTTATCAAGTACCTATTTTGTAAGAGACATTTTGGTAGATTCATGAGATATAAGACATTTATACATTTTGCTTTCGTGGAGAAAACTGTAGTGAGAATTACATACATCAAATAAATACTCATGTAATTGACTAGATATTTATAGTATCATTGGTATGAAAGTAAGGTAGAGATTTCTATGAGAACTTACAATAAGGAGATCTTGTTTAGAGGGGTCAGGAAATGAAGTGACATTTAAACTGAGGCCCAGATAATAAATATTAGGCAGGTATAGATGATTAGGAATTGGGATAGCATTAAAGAAGGGTAAATGGCATGTGGGAAAGTTCCGAGGCACAAAGCTGAATAGATAAATCAGGGAAAGTCATTGTGGTTGGAAAATAGGAGGGAGAGAATGGCATGAGATGGATTTGAGAGGGGGGATGGGTCAGATTGACCATGGCTTTGATGGCCATGGAAAGGAATTTCAATTTTATCCTAAGCGAAATGTGAAGCCATGGGAGAGTTTCAAGCAGTGGAGTCTTGTGTGAGTTTTGAATTTTTAAAAGGAGCACTCTGGCTCCTTGAAGAATAGATTGGAAGAAGGAGGTGAAGACATGGAGTGTAGACACAATGAGGGTAAATTTAATGAGGTTAATTAGGAATATTACAACAGCTCAGTTGAGAAGTCATTTGGCCTAGGATTGTGAGAACTAAGTAAAGAAGTAAAGTTGAAGGACAGAAAATGGTCAAGATGACTTTTTTTTTATTATCATAGTCGTGGCTCTTTAGATATAAGTCCATTAAAAATCACATTCCTATATGTAATAAAAAGCCTTGCATTTTCTTGATAGTTTAGCTTTTATTATGTTGTAACAGTTATGATTTAGGTGGCAAGGAAATCCTGTTTAATACCACCTGAAAAAAATCTGTTTTACAGATTTGTCAAAGAAGCTCACAGAATTTGTATTATGTGAGGAATTCAGCATTGTAATGTTTCTCCATGTTCCTTGTATCTCTATTCTATTTCTTCCTCATTTCATCTGGGGCTAGAGAATGCAAATGATGGCTTCTCAGATAAAGAAAAATTAACATGAAAGGAAGCATCACATCCCCATTTTTTAACAGCTACTGCCTCATTTCTTTTAGGTTCATTAGGATTTATTTTGCCCACATGGCCTGTTGATCACTACTAAGTCTTATGATATTGATATCCATGCCTAGCTTGGTTACACAAGCACTATGTGGCCATGGTGTGTAACCCTGGGTGGACATTATTCTATTCACAAGAGACAACATGCACCCTGGGCCAGACATTGTTAGCTAAAATATATACAGTCATCCCTTGGTATCCATGGGGGAGGGGAGAGAATTGGTTCCAGGATCTCCTGCAGATACCAGAATAGGTAGTGTCCAAGTTCCTTATAAAAAACGATGTAGTATTTACATATAACCTATGCACATTCTCCTGTATACTGTAAATCATTTCCAGATTATTTATAATAACTAATACAGTATACATGCTATGTAAATAGTCATTATGCTGTATAGTTTAGGGCAGGATTTGCTAGTCCCTGGGCCATGGACTGGTACCGGTTCATGGCCTGTTAAGAACTGGGCCACACAGCAGGAGGTGAACAGTGGACCAGTGAATGAAGCTTCATCTGTATTTGCAGCTATTCCCCAGCGCTAGCTTCACCACTTCAGCTCCACCTCAGATCATCAAGCATTAGATTCTCATAGGAGCCAAAAAGGTTGGGGACCACTGGTTTAGAGAATAATGACAAGAGAAAATGGTCTGTACATGTTCTGTACAGAAACAACCATTATAGGCCTAAATACATGGTACACACCAGCTGCAGTATTACTTTCTTTTAAAAATAATTTTTAGTTCCCAATTGGTTAAAATTGTGATATGGAATCTGTGGGCATGGAGGGCTGACTATAACTATGAACACAAGCTCTGTGGTCATTGGTTGAAAGTTGTTTTAACACACATCTTCCTGGCTCTTGTATTTCTCCATCTGGGGTCTCTGATATCAGATTTTCTGGGTTTAAATTAACCAGATCTTCCGTTTAATAATGTGGTGCCTTAGGCATTTACCTCATATGCTTCTCTATTTGTAGAAAGAGGACAAAATGAGGCTACTGGGAATACTGGATGAAATAGCCCATGTAAAGCATTTAGCACAGTGCTTATCACATAGGAAATACTCCAAAATGGGAGTTATTATTGTTTTCATTGTTAGGGATGAGTGGTGCTAGCACATCACTTTTCCTTTTGCTCTTCTCTGGTAATGACAGCTTAGAAGGTTTTCTCTTGGAAGGAAAAGAAGATTCTAAGCTGGTCCTTGTTCCCAAGTCTAGGCCTTGCCAAATCTGTTGCTCTGGCCATGCACATTACAGTGGAGAGAAGCTATGGGCTGCCTCCCCACATGTGAGCTCATCTGACAGCTAAGCTCTGCACAGTACCCTGTCCTTACATTTAATTGGCTCATTATAGCCATCATTCCCCTGGGTACTAAAGCAAATACAGCCTCCTCAGCATTCTGTTTGAATGCTGCTTCTCGAATAGGAGGCCAGAGGTTGACTTCATGGGGTCCTTGAATAAGTCAGCTTCTCTGGAAAAAGCATTGATGACGCTGATAACAAGGAGGTGAAGGAAGAGCAACAGCCCACCCAAGAACCTTTGCAAGTTGACCTCAGTGGTCTTTTTATCCCCCTTCCAGCTGTCCACCCTGCCCACTCCCTGCCATGTCCATTCATAAGCCTTTTGATGGTTTTGTGTCTTTGTACAGGTCTTATATTTTGAGATGACTTCTTCAACATCTTTGCCTTCTTTGATTTACAAATTCTTGCTAATCTTTCAAGACAGTTAAAATGTTATTTCTCTTAAGTCTTTTCATTCCACAAAGTTTTATAAGCAAGGCACTAGATGCTAGACATATAAGCCGTGAACAAGATTGACAAAGCCCTAGCTTTCATGGTGCTGATGTAGTGATGGGAGGGACTGACCATAAACAAATAAATGAACCACTGAATGCCATGTTGTGATAAGTGCTGTGAAAAGACTAAAAAGGGTGGGAAAGTATGGGGTTTGTGGTGGAGGGAGCTGCTTTCCAAGGAATCAGTTTTTGAACTGAGACCTATGGAATGATAAGAAACCAGCCATGTGAAGAGCAGGGGTCTTGATGATACACAAACAAGGTAGTTGTATTTGAAGAACAAAAATAAAGTTGGTATGACTAGAACATGATGAGCAAGTGGGGAGCGGTCATGAAAGATCAGTAGATCTCAGGTAAGGAGTTCAGATTTTATTGAGTGAATAGGCAAAGAGGTGAAATCTGATTTTGTTTTTGTAATAGCACTCTGCTATCCATGTGGAGAATGGATAGGGAAGGAGAGGAAAAAGGAGGAAAGGAGGGCAAGAAAAGTAGGGAGCCTAGTTAGGAGGCTCCTGCAGTAGTACAGGGTGCAGATGGTGGTGGTTTGATCCAGAATTACAATTATGAGTAGACCATTTAGAAATGTCTGGGAGAGGTGCAGTTAATGGGACCTTGCTAATGGATTAGATTTCGGGGCAAAAAAGGACAAATCTTAGGTTTTGGGTGGGTGTAATACCATTTACTATGATGGCAGCCATTTGGCGATAATAAATTTAGGGTATTGGGAAGTCTAAAGTCTATTGGATATGTAATTTTGAAATGTCTATTAGACATCTGAAGGGAAATATGAAGTAGCTATTTGAATCTATAGGTGGGACTCTTGAGGAAGGAGATCAAGAATATGTATTATTATAATCCCCCACCTTCTAGCATGACTAGTGAATTTCTCCATCCTTTTTGCAGGGTTATATTTAGATCCCAGAAGATTCTAGGCTCTCCTACCTCTGTAGGTCCTAAATCATATTAAAAGTCACCTTTGTTCTACATTAAATGTAATCGTATGTGATTCCTTAAGAGTTGCAACTGACTGTAAATATAATTTGACTTTTGTTCATTTTTGAGGCAACTCTGTTTTTAATGTTTCAACCTATTTTTGGACGCCCTTAGAAAGCTTGTGCAAGGACATGGGACCTTTAGTATTTAATTAGTAAAGTGAGCTTCCTCCTCTGGACTCTTAAGGCACTTAAATAGCTTCATGTTATAGCCATGTGTTCTCATGTCTGTCCTCCATTAGACTATAAGGTTGAAAGGGCAAGAAGTACCTTGATATATAACAAGGACTTAGTATTTAATTATGGAAGCATTAACTTGGGCTCATAAAAAGAAAAAAACAAGTCTAGGGATACAGTGTACTTTCTATCTGCACTTGGGAAAAGACTCTTACCCCCTGCCTTGCAACATTTGTAATATGGATTTATTTTCTGGCACTCTTAAAAAGGGAGGCAGTGTTGTGCAGAAGGTTGATGTTGTGGGCTTGAATCTCAGCCCCACCCACACCCCTTATTAGCTGTGAATATTGCATCGGAAAGTTAATCTCTATAGGCCTCTGATTTTGGTATGGCCCAAATTAAATAAAGCCATTTATGAAAACTGTCAGTTTAAAAATACTATATGCTTAAAATAATGTATTCTTTTCTAAAATGCAGAAAGGTCTCACGATTCAGGCCATAGGGAATATTTCAGGAAATTTCTAGTTAGTGGAGAAAGCAAAATATCTTTTGTTACCTGACACCTGGACCTGAAAAAAAGCAACAAGACCCCAAAACAATGGCCCTTTAGAGAGAAGATATTATAAGAAAATCCTTCAGTAATGATACTCAAATATCCTAACTCACTTGTAGGTATAGAGTGGTAAGAAACTGCTGGCATTCCCAGGTCCCACACTGGCCCTCTGAGCTTTAGATGCAAAACTGCATCTTTCTTGCCCAAGAATTGACTCTGGGCTGGATTTTCACCTCTCATGATGAAGAGGAGACATGATACATGGATTGCAGCCTCATTTCTTGATGTCAAGTAGTTCTGACAAGCCACGGTGAAATTAAGTCCATCTTGGCTATGCCCTACTAAATTTGTCAATGGGTCCAAAGTATTCTGCTGAGAACTTCATATTTTGTGGATTTGGAACAAAAATAACATTTGGAAGTGGATGTAACCTGGGAAGAGAAGCAGGTTTATACTTTCTGTCATTGAGACATGAGTTTGGGGCCCAGGGCCCAGCTTGGGCCAGATGAGGTCAAGCAACAGCTGGCCTTTGTGTGCCCTCTGCTATTTTGTATTAGAGCATGGAAGGAGGGAGTGTTGAACTGGCTAAGTCATAGTTTACAATTGCCTCCAATTTTTCTATATTCATCAATGCTGTCATTGCCCTTTGTGTGAAGGTGAATGATAATTTGAAAGCAGTTAAGAATGCATGTGTAATTATGATTTAAGTGCATGATAGTCTTTTTACGTGAGGGGGATAAGGCGTTAATATTTCCATGCCCAGATGTGCCTGAAGTGTTATCACTTGACTGAGAAACTTTAATTTGGTGGTTGCTACAGCAATCATTTCTTCTCTACCAAGCAGTCAGTTGTGACTTTCTCAAAATTAGGGTAGATTGTTGAGTGGAAAACAGTCTGATAGAAATCAGCAGCATGACGACAAGCCCCTGATGGTAGGGTGGGAAGTGAGAAAATTCCAGTGAATCCATAGATGATTATTAGCAAGGTCTTCCATGGATAGGAGGATGGGCAGTCTTCTGGAAAGTATAAAAATGTAGATTCTTCTTGACTAGCCCATCAGATGTTGACTCACTGTCTTTTGTAGAAATGAGCTAATTAAGACCATTAAAACAATTCACTTGTTTCCCTGATCATCTCTTAATGCAGCAAGTTTGCCAGCAACATTCTTCCCGCACTCCTGTCTTCTTAGTTAAGCCTTAGCCATCTTCTAGTTCTACCTGCTCTAGGAAACTCACCCCAAATGGTCCAATTCAAAGGAATATCTGCCTGTCTGAACTTAATAACTTACTGTCTCTTTTATTTGAGGTTTAGAATTCACTACTTCTGCTTTTACTCTTAAATTTGATTTTTATTATTTTGGGTCTGGCTATGTAATCTCACTTTATTTCAAGTCCATATGCCTTGGCTTTCTTATTTGTAAACAGGATAATACATGGACCTATGCTCTAGAGTTTTCATTGAGAATTAAGAGAGGATATATTTACATTAGCATGTGTATACTCTATATTCCCATATTGTGCAGCACAGTGGCCAGTAAGATTAGTTCTTCCCCTCCCTGTAATAGGACTTCATGACAGCAGGGGATTTCTCTTACCTTTTTGTATCCCCAGATCTTTAAACCTAATTGGAACTCAATTTGTTTGTTGCTTTTACTGATTTCTCATTTCTTTTCCTAGAAGGCATACATTAAATCTTTAAGACTAGAGATCCAAAAAGATCTGTAATCCATTGTGTGGTTTTTGTTTTTCCCTGTAACTGTTCAGTCCCACCTTGTGGTCAGTACTGGAGATTTTAGACAAAGGCATCTTCTAGGCATCCAGAGATACGGCCATTATCAGTTTTATGTAGGATGCCATTAAATTGTATAAGGCCATCTTTTAACAGCTTTCACACCAACCACCAACTTGTGCCGAGCCCCGTGGTCTCCACCCCTCTGTACACTGACTGGTGACTGTGCAGTAGTCCACAGCCTGGGGAAGCCCAGGAAAAAGCAGGCCCAGATGACCCATGCGTGGAGAGGGCATCTATATAATCTGATAGAAACTGCACCAAGTTTTTATGGATTTTTCTCATCACCTTTCTAAAAATGGAATTTGATATACATTCATGACCAGACCTAAACTGTTCCTTTCTTACACTGCTCTGTTACTTCCCCCCTCCTTTTCACTTCCCACCTCTGCTCAACCTTTCTTTTCCAACGTTATTTACATGCTTCATTCCTCTCTGCCCTTTTCTTCATATTCAGTTTCTATGTGGAAACAGAGAAGTTTCTCATTGCTTCACCCTTTCAGAGGCGTTTACACATGGGTATGGACAGATCAAATAAACAGGAACTTAGGTTAATTTAATAGAAAAAATAAAATATGGAATAACATTGATTTTGGCCAGTATCAATTACAACCGTTCTACTATATTTTACAAAAAAACAACTGAACATTTTACACATGTACAGTATTTTTCAGTAAAAGTGGATTTGGATTTAACAATGAATCACTAATTAAAAATAGACAAAAGAAAACAGAAGATAGGACTTTTGTCTCTAGAAGGTTAGAGCATTTGTTAAGTCTTCAAACTTTGTACTATCCATTACATATATCTCATTATGAATATATATATTATACATAATATATAACATTAACTTAAACTTTGAAAGCATTATGTTCTAGTTAATAATATTCTGTAGATAAACGAGGCAGTAACACACTAGTAGTTAAACCAGTATTTCCACGATGTGCGCCTGCATGGTCAGTGGGGAATGGAACACGCATTGGTGGACCCCAGTGAATTTAGCTGTCATATTGATGGTTATTTTTATTTTTTAAAATCATTTTTATTATTTTTATCTCTGTGCCTCAAATATTATGGGATCATTCAGTTAAATGGATTTCTCTGCAGGTAAATCTGTTTGACCTTGCTTTAGGCTTGTGCTTAATTTGTCCATTTAAAGACCTTTAAATGCAAGACCTTTAAATGCAAGACTGTATATGCCCTACCCAGGATTAACTTGCCTTTTTAGGTCAGAAGGGCCTGCAGGGTCATGAGAAGGAACATTGCTCAGCAAATCACTTGATTCCCTAGTTACTTATGAATCATCATGTGACAGTATCACTACATTGCTAATTAAGAGGGTCATTAGACTATTATTTTTCACGTTGGGTTGGATGTTAACTTTAATGTTTAGGAATGAATATTTTCAAGGTAGTCTCTTTACTAGCTTGTTGCTTAAATGGGGACCTTAGGATGTACTTCCCAGCTCCTTCCTAGCATAATCTATATTGATATCATTCTTCTTCTCAGCTGTGAGGCCAGTGACATCTTGGAAGTAAAAATAAAGCCTGTAAGGTGGCTGGTCACTAGCAAAGCAAATGAGGTCACCAATGGAGTTTGATATGAAAAATGAGGAAACATGATATCAGTCTATCCTCCCTTAAACAGAGAAATGCAGAATTGGTAAAAAGATTTATCAGGCTTCCTCATTTCTGACCACTGATCCAAAATAATTTCCACATAATTTGATCTGCAAGATTCCAGGATGTGTTTAGGGAGTCACAGAAAACCAGTGAAGATAGTTCCAAGAAAACAGATGATCTCAATGACATTCAGTGTACAAGTGTATCATAGCACAGTTCTAGAGGGACAGAGGAGTGGGAAAAATAACAGAACCAGGAGGGTACAATCATGCCGCCCATATTCAATTTCCAGTTTTATTTTCTGACAATGAGAAGATGAAAAAAACTTCTAACAAGCACCATTGAAAACTGTTGCCCGGCCAACTTGGGCACGAGCTTAAATATTATTTAAATAAATTCCATTTCTTAGAAAATACAGGACCTTTTAGAAACTTTTACTCCAGGAAAAAATTTCCTGCATCACATCCAAAATGCTTCCCACCACAGTAAATGGAATTTCTGATGGCCTTTAAAAAAATGCTATGGGGATAATGGCTAGATAGCACCAAGAGATTGTGCAGGGCCTACGAAGTGAACACTGGATTTCGGGGGAGCTAGATCAGTCTGAGCTATTTTGTGTAACTTTGCATTCTGTCCATCACCAATTTGATTATGCAGAGCAATCCCATTTGACCAGCTGTGTGTAAAATAACCCAATCTACAATGGAAAAGCCAGTAGCAGCGTCTATCTGATGAAACCAGTGGAGCAGACTTATCAAGTGAATATAATGCCAAAACCACATAATCATGAAGTAAATTATATGTGGAAAGTATCAATGTTCAACTGTGAAAAACTAAGACAAATGACACTGAACACAAGTCTACAGGATGTTCTTAATGCCCTTAGGTCCAGTTTTCTGCCATTTCCCCCAATGATGGACTCAAGTATGAAAGATGACTAATGCAAGAGCTTTTTGTTTTCATTTTGATCTATGTCTGCTCTTGTGACTTTTTGAAAGGTACTTTTAGGCGTCTCAGAGGGGAAACAAGCAAGTAAATGCAAAAGGAAAAAAATGGACCTTCAAAACGAGGGCAGGAAATCAAATCATTACTTTAACGTCAAATTTTGGCATAAAATGCTTTGGTCATACAATACTGTCTCTGTGGTTCTGGCTGTTTAGCACTAAACACCCAGTTATAAAAGGTAGGCTTGTTGTAGGTTTATTTTTTTTTCCATTTAAGTTCTGACAAAACAGTTCACCATCTCCCTGCACAAATTTGAGAGAGAGAGAGAAAGAGAGCAAGAAAGAGAAAGGTGGCTTGCTTTTTTTTTTTTTTTTGCTCTTTTTCTTTTTAATAATAATATGGAGTAATCTATAAGTCTACAGAAACAAATAAATCTAGGATGGCAGCTCAGCCTTGGAATGTACATGTTTTGCAGCAAAGTTGTTGAAGAACCTTCCGTTGACACAGATTGTTCTTTTTCACTAGCATACAGAAGCCTCCTTCCGCCCAGGACTCTTCCGTTGCTTTTTCCAGGAAGTCAGCAAGAGAGAGGGGAAGTTGAGGACGAGAGCAGCATGATGTACACACATGGAAGAAGGTTTGATTGGCCAGAGAGGCAGATTGGGGGATTGGAAGAGATCATTCAGGAGCAGTCAACAAGGAGGAAATTTGGTCCACCCAAAGTGATTTCAGTCAACAGCATTGTTTTTCAAGGAGAGATATTGAAGTCCAACGGTAAATGATATCCATTTGTGAAAGGAAAAAAAGATTGGAAAAGAATAAATTAGAAAACAATAATAACATCAGCAAGGAATTTTTATTTTTAGAATTATCTAGAGCGGAGAGTATACAGTCATTTATACTATATTTCATTGACTCTAAGACAATGGATTTAAGATACACCACTATTTTAAGTACTTCCAAGACAAAAATGCTTCTTATTAAATGATGACACAGTATTCACTTACCAATTAGAATTTTCATTTTATGCTTACTGAAAGTATTTGTTAAACTTATGTAACATGCTGTTTTATTTCTGTGCACATGCAATAACTCTTGGAGCACTGAACAATAGTTTAATTTTTGAAGCAATTATGAACTGTAATTAAATTTAATGCAGGAAGTAGTAACCATATGCTTAAGTTAATTAGACATCTTTGTGACTATTCACAGGTGATGACAACTATGTACATCAACCTGCTGGGTCAAAAGCACTTGTAAGCTGCCATAAATTATAAGGTGCATCTGATTTCAGAGGTGATAAACGTAAAAAAAGGTATGTCTTAGAATCACTGAAATATGACAGTTGAAAGAATAAATAGCACATCCCTAAATGCAATTGCCATGTGATTTGAAAAGATTGGTAAGCCATCAATACTCATTCTTTTTTTTTTTTTTACAAGTTTAATGGTCTTTATAATTGTAATATAGAATATCGGAGACCTACAAAGAATATATAATGTAAGAAAGCATAACAATACTATGAACATTTAGGAACCCATCAATCAGTATTTCTGATTCTCTTGGATATGTCATGTGCTTATTTTCCTTCTTCACGTCTACGGGTCAAGTCTCTGAAACTTGTGGTTATCATTCCCTTGCTTTAAAAAAAAAAGTTTCAATTACATTTGATATACAATATTATAATAGTTCAGATGAAAAACAGTGACTAAACATTTATATAGCTTATGGAGTGATTCCCCCGATAAATCTAGTACCCATCTGACACCATAAATAGTCATTACAGTATTATCGACTACATTCCCTATGCTGTGCTTTACATCCCTGTGACTATTTTTTATAACTGCCAATTTGTATTTCTTAATCCCTTTCACCTTTCTCACCACCACCCCTTCCTGTCTGGTGATCATCAGTTTGTTCTCTATATCTATGAGTTTTTTTCTGTTTTGTTTATTCCACATATCATATGGTATTTGTCTCTCTGACTTATTTCACTTAGCATAATATTCTCTAGGGCCATCCATGTTATTGTAAGTGGCAAGATTTCATTCTTTTTTATGGCAGAAAAATATTACATTTTATATATGCAGCACTTCTTTACTCGTCTATTGGTCAACATCTAGATATCTTGGCTATTTTAAATAATGATGCAGTGAACATAGGCATCTTTTTGAATTAGTGCTTTAGATTTCTTTGGATAAATACCCAGAAGTGGACTTGCTGGGTCATAAGGTAGTTCTGTTTTTAATTTTTTGAGGAATCTCTATAATGTTTTCCATAGTGGCTGCACCAGTATACAATCTCACCAACAGTGCATAAGAGTTCCCTTTCTCCACATCCTTGCCAACACTTGTTTGTTGACTTATTGATGATAGCCATTCTGATGGGTGTGAGATAATAGCTCATTGTGGTTTTACTGGCATTTTCCTAATAATTAGTGATGTTGAGTATCTTTTCATGTTTATTGGCCATTTGTATATCCCCTGGAGATATGTCTGCAGGTCTTCTGCCAAGGATGATGATGATGATTATTACTTTTTGGTGTTAAGTTGTATGAATTCCTTATATATTTTGTATATTAACCCCTTATCCAGTGTATTATTAGTGACTATCTTCTTCCAGACATCAGTTTGTCTTCTTGTTTTGTTAATGGTTTCCTTCACTGTGCAAGACTTCTTAGTTTGATATAGTCCCATTTGTTTTTCTTTTCTGTCCTTTGCCCAAGGAGACATATCCAAAAATATATTACTGAGAGTGATGTCAGAGAGTTTACTGCCTATGTTTTCTTCTAGGAATTTTCTGGTTTTGAGTATTACATTTAAGACTTTAATCCATTTTGACTTTAATCTGGTATATGGTATAAACAAAATGATTCAGTTTCATTCTTTTGCATGTATATGTCCCATTTTCCAAGCACCATTTATTGAAGAGACTTTCTTTACTCCATTGTACACTCTTGCTTCCTTTGTCATAGAATAATTGAACATACAGGCATGGGTATATTTCTGGGCTCTCTAATCTGTTCCATCACTGTATGTATCTGTTTTAATGCCAGTACTATGTTTTTTTGATTACTATAACCTTACAGTATAGTTTGATGTCATTTAGCATGATATCTCCAACAATGTTCTTTTTCTAAGATTGGCTGTTTGGGGTAGTTTGTGGTTCCATGTAAATTTTAGGATTATTCCTTGTAGTTCTGTGAAAAATGTCATTGGTCTTTTCTTAGGGATTGCATTGAATCTGTAGATTGCTTTGGATAGTATGGAGAACTTAATGAAGTTAAGTATTCCTATCCATGAGCATGGTATATCATTCCATTATATTTGTGTCTTTTTAATTTCTTTCTTCAGTGTCTTATAGTTTTCTGAGAACAGGTCCTTTGCCTCCTTCTTTCTGATGCAGTTGTAAATGGGATTGTATACTTCTGATAGTTTGTTATTAGTATGCAAAAAAGCAACTGATTTATGGATATTAATTTTGTATTCTATGACTTGTTGAGGTATGTTCCCTCTATCTCCACTTTGCTGAGAGTGTTTATCATATTGGATCTTTCTCAGATGATTTTTTTCTGCATCTATTACTATCATGTGATTTTAATCCTTTATTTTGTGTATATGGTGTATCATGTTAATTTGTGGATATTATTATAATTTGTGGATATTGCTGAATTTGGTTTGGTAATGTTTCTTGTTGAGGATTTCCTGCTATCTTGTTTTCATAGGTGTATGGCCTATACTTTTTATTTTGAACAATACCTTTGTCTGAATTTTGGGTTCGGGGTAATGCTGTCCTCATAAAATGAGTCTGGGAGTCTTCCATTCTGTCTGATTTTTTGGAATAGCTGAGAATAGGTATTATTTGAATGTTTGGTAAAATTCACCTGTGAAGCCATCTAGCCCAGGACTTTTGTTTGTTGGGAGTTTTCTGATTAATGATTGGATTTTGGTAGTAGTTACCAGTCTGTTCGGATTTTCTTCCTGATTCAGTCTTGGAAGATTGTATGTTTCTAGGAATTTATCCCCTTTTTTCCAATTGTTTAATTTGTTAGCATGTAATTGTTGATAGTATTTTCTGATAATCCTTTGTATTTCTGTGGTGTTGGTTGTCACTTCTCCTTCATTCCTGATTTTCTTTATTTGGGCCTTCTTTTCTTCAGTCTGGTTAAAGGCTTACCAATTTTGTTTATTTTTTCAAAGAACCAGCTCTTGGTTTCACTGATCTTTTCTATTGTTTCTTTAGACTATTTCATTTATTTCTGCTCTGACCTTTATTATTTCCTTTTCACTTTGGGCTTTGTTCCTATTTCCTTTAGGTGTAAGGTTAGATCATTTCAGAATTTTCTTGTTCTGAGTTAGGACTGTACTGCTATGAATTTCCTCTTAGGACTGCTTTGCTATGTCCCATAGATTTTGAATCATTGTGCTTTCGTCTCCAGGTAGCTTTCGATTTCTTTCTTGATCCTATTGCTAACCAAGTCATTGTTCAGTTGCATGTTATTTACCCTCCATATGTTTATGTATTTTTCAGTTTTCTTCTAGTAATTGATTTCTAATTTCATACAATTGTGATCAAAGATGCGCGATATGATTTCAGTCTTCTTATTGAGACTTGTTTTGTGGCCTAACATGTGGTCTCTCTTGGAATGTATATTCTGTTGCTTTTGGTGAAAATTTCTAAATATATAAATTAGGTTCATCTGGTCTAATGTGTCATTTAAGGTCATTCTTTCTAGTTGATTATTGGTCTGGATGATCTAGTCATTGACGTCAGTGAAGTGTTAAAGTCCCCTAATACTAATGTTGATCTTTACCTTTATGTTATCAACATTTGCTTTATATGTTTAGGTGCTCCTATGTTGGGTCTGTGAGTGTTTACAAAAGTTATATCCTCTCTTTAGACTGATTCCTAATTATGAAATGTCTCTCTTTATAGCCTTTCTTTAAAAGTCTATTTTTTCTGACATAAGTATTGTATTGCTACCCAAGTTTTGTTGTTTCCATTTGAATGAAATATCTTTTTTGAGATCTTTACATTCAGTCTGTCTTTTAATTTTTGAAGTGGGTCTCTTATACACAGCATATGTATAGATTTTTTTATTCAGTCATCTTATGTCTTTTGTCCATTTAAAGTAATTGATAGGTATGTAGTTATTCCCATTTTATTGATTGGTTATATATATATATTTTGTAGTTCTCTCTTTTTAATTCTCCTGCTCTCTTGTATGTTGATGACTTTCTCTAACGTCTTGTTTGGATTCCGTTCTCTTTCTTATATACCTACTATAGATTTTTGGATTGTGGTTTACCATGTGCTTCATATATTCCAAGCTATGTTTATAGCAGTCTATCTTAAGCTGATAGTCACTGAAGTTCATATACATTCTAAAATAACATTTTTACTTATACTCATGTTTGTGTCATTTTTAAATTTTTTTTTGAGGTTTTGTATGTATTCCTTATTGTTGTACTTACACAGGATCTTTCTACTTTTGCCTTTTAAGCTTTGTACTAGCTTTATAGTTGGTTAATCCACTGCTTTTACTAAGTTTTTCCTCTGTCAGAATTTTTTCCCTATTTCCCTATATTCTTATTCATATTTTTACTTATATTTTTTTTTCCTTCTAAAATAAGCCCTTTAACAATTCTTGTAATACTGGTTTAGTGGTAATGAACTCTTTTAGCTTTTTTTTTTTTTTGGTCTGGGAGCTCTTTATATCTTCATTTCTAAATGATAGCCTTGTTGGGTAATCTTGGTTGTAGATCTTTGCCTTTCATCTCTTTGAATAGTCCAATCACTTGTGGACTGCAAAGTTTCTGTTGAGAAATCAGTGGATGATGTTATAGGGAGCTCCATATACATAACTGCTTTTAAGATTCTCTCTTTAACTGTTGCAATTTTAATTATGATGTGTCCTGGTGTGGGCCTGTCTGGGACTCCGTGCTTCTTGGACTTACATATTTGTTTCCTTTGCCAGGTTAGGGAAGTTTCGGTCATTATTTCTTCAAATAGGAGACCAGAAGGAGAAGAAAACAAGATATTGAAAACCTATGATGTGAATATTGATTGGTATGTTTGATGTCCCAGAGGACCCTTAAACTATTCTCATTTTATGAAATATTTTCTCTTTGCTGTTCCATTTGGGTGTTTTCTGCTACTTTGTATACCAGATCTCTGATTCAGTCCTCTGCTTCATCTAACCTGCTGCTGATTCCCTCTGATGTATTTTTAAATTCAGTTTTTGTGGTCTTTTTTTCTGATTGGTTCTTTGTTTCTTTTTGTTGAAGTTCTGAGTTCATCTATTCTTACTCTAAGGTCACTAAATATCTTTATAACCATTGTTTAGAACTCTGCAAGAGGTATACTGCTTGCCTCTATTTCATTTACTTCTTTTTCTGGAGTATTGTCCTGTTCATTTGGGATGTGTTTGATTCCTCATTTTGGCTGACTCCCTGTGTTTGTGTCAATGTATTAGATAGCTCTGCTACATCTTCTGGTTTTGGCTTTATGTAGTAGGTGTCCTGTGGGGCTCAGTGGTGTAGTCTCCTGCTCACCTGAGCAGGTATTCCAGGGATATCTCCTGTGTGGGTGCCCTCCTGCTGCAGGTTAGCCTTGATTGGTGGCATGTTAGTGGGTGGATTGACCCTCAGGCTAACTGGCTTAGAAGAGTGGTCATTGTGTGGGAGTGCTGACCCTGTGGAATGAAAATTGCTTTGCAGGGTTCTGGTGTCCGGCAAGTCAGCTGCTTGAATGTGTTGTCCGTGGAGCTGGTTGGGTGGTATTCTGAAGCCAGCCACCAGGTATGTTCTGGGACCTCTTGAGAGGGGCTCCGGTGCAGGCCATGATCAGCTGTTGCCTGTGCACAGCCTGGGACCACTTAGCAAGAGGGACAGGGCACACCGAGGGCAGCTGTAGCTTATCTGGGATTCATGGACCTTTGAGAGGTTTTAGGAACATCTACAGCCCAAGTCTGCTTGTGTAGAAAAGCTGCTGAGAAAGGTTTGTTCTGGGTGTCCGAGTTGGGTGCAGTCCCAAGGACTCACCAGAGCAGGAAAACAGTTTTATCCAGGTTAATGGAGAACTCTGATTTGGCAGAAATCTCAACAAAGGAACAATGTTTGCCAGCACTTCCAGCCCTCAGTCAATTTAGTTCCTCCCTGCTGCTTTTCACGTTCCTCCTCCTGTGCTAAAGCTCAGAGCAAGTGAGTCTGTGCTCAGGCCCTTTAAAATCTGCAGAGCCTAGTCTCTAGTGGCTCTTGTCTTTCTTGGACATGATTCCTGCTGGTTTTTGCAGCTAGATCTTATGGGCACTAGTTAGTTCCCCAGGCCAGGGAGCCTTGTGTGGCTGGCCTCTGTACCTGAGATATTCCTCCCAAATCTTAATTGCTACACTGTGGGTGTGGGACCCGCTTGTTCTGCATCTCTGCCCCTCTTACCAGTCTCTCTATATCCTTAGTTAAAGGAATTCTGTACATAGTCTATAGTTCTGTAGTTGTAATTTTGATGTGGGAGATAAGCACAATGTTTACCTACTCTCTGGGTAAACACTGTACTTCCAGCCATCTTGACTGGAAGTACATTACTCCTTGTTTTCCTGAAAATAGACTCATTACAAATTATTTTCCATTACTGCCCATAATCCTGATACGCTACCAAAGTTCCATTTGGCATAACTTATCCCACGTTTTACCATGGTTTAGGGAAACTAGTTAAAATATTACAAACCTTGAAAGGACTGGTACCAAGTTCTATGGGGGACAATTTCAAGTCACAGTAGATCTCCTGGGTCAACCACTTAATCTTCCTTTGTTTTTAGGTTATGAACTTTTATGAAAATTCTTGTATTCAGATATAGGAGTACCTGTTGGTAACTAATTAGTGATACTTACATGGTCCTGGGGTGGCCATCACCCAATCTTGTCACCAGTGTTTAGCAGTGAGAATCAGCCCTGGCCAAGAAAACCTTGAACACAAAGCCTGAGTGGGCCTGTTCTTTCGTTCCTTCCCTGCCAGACCTTGGTACATCAGAAAAGCTATGAAGATGCAGTTACCTATCATGCTCCATGGAAAGAAGACCATAAATGATGTTCTGTCAATGCCACTGCCTGCCCAGTTCTTTTTGATGTCTTTCTGAGAATCCTCATGGAATAACCATATGAGGTCAGTACTGTTATAGATGAGAGAAGTAAGGCCCAGAGAAATTTGTAACCTGTCTGAGGTCTGGGTTCAGATGTGAACAACATTCTGACTCTTAATCCACAGCCTCCAACCACAACACTATTCTGCCTCCTGTGAAATTTCTAGAAGAGGAGCAATTCAAAGGAAGACAAAGAATAAACCCAAGGGACTGATATTTCAGGGAAGACTATTCCAACTGCATGCTTTTTTCCCCATCTTCATTACAATCCAAAGATGTTTAGAGATGTGTGCGTAAAATTTAGGGACAAGTTTCAGGGCCTCATCAGTGTACATTATGAGGGTCAAAGTTCACAAAATGTTGAAGTAACTTAATCATTCAATGTACAGATGGTGAAACTGAGGCTAGAGAAGTGAGGGAACTTAGCATTTGCCCAGTTGTCAGGGGATATGGAATAGTCAGAGGTCCTGAAACCTGGCTGTACATTAGAAACACTTGAAAAGCTTCTAAAAATATCCATGTCCAGGACAACACCAAAAACCAATTCAATCAATCTTTGGGGAAGGTGTGAGGTCCTGGAATTTTAGTTGAGAACCACTGGTACAAAGAAAGAAAAATGGACCATCATTTGAAGTTTTAAGCTCTGTACCTGGTTCTATCTTTAATTCCTAGTCTCACAGACTTAATGAATGATTCAGATACCATTTATTATTTATATATCAAAATGATTCAAATAGAGTGGCAATAAACTAGCATCTCCACATGAATTTTATACTGTTATTAAAAATAGAATTTCTAAAGACTTTGTAAAAACATGGAATTATGTTTATCTAATGCTTACTTCCAAAAGCAGGATACAAAATTCCATGTACATATGGAAATAGACGGGAAAGAAATATATCAAAAACTAACTGGAAAAGGCTAAAAAAAGGCAAACCTATGGAAGAGTAAAAATGTGGTTTCCAGGAGTGGGGAGGAAGGATATGTGGAACACAGGATTTCTAGGGCAGTGGAACTGTATTGTATGATATTAAGATGTTAGATACACAATGTTGTACATTCTCTGGTTTTGGAGGAAAAGTATAACAGCAAGAGTGAATCCTAATGTAAAATATGGACTTTGGGTGTCGATGCAGTTCATCTACTGTGTAAATGTGCCGCTCTGGTGCAGGATACTGTTAATGGGGAGGCTGTGTGTGGGTTCCGGGGATATATGAGACCTCTGTATTTTCTGCTCAATTTTGTCATGCATTTAAAGCTTGAAAGTTTTACAAAATAAACAATTAAAAAAATTAACTGGCATTATCTTGGCTAGTGGTACTATAGGTGATTTATTTCTTCTTGCAACTAAAAATATGCCCCAAACCAAAAAAACAAACCTGTGGAGGTCCTCAGTTCAGGATGAATGCAAGCAAGAGATTGGGCATGTTCTATTTGATACACACGTGGTAGTTTAAGTGGAAATATATTAGGCTTTAAAGTACAACGATCACACTTCGCTCAGAAGATCAAAAAGAGCAGTTGTACTCACCATCCTTGCAGATGGCTCCCATTTGACACATTCCTAAGTCTAGGAGATACCCACTGGGGCAGCTCGTACAGTTCTTGAACCCTGGACCATTGCATGTCAAACAGCTCACATCACATCTATGGGGAAAATGTACAATTTATCATCCTTTCACGTACAGGCATTGAAAAAAATGTTTCCTATCAACCTCTTAATAATCTTAAACTTATATCTCTCTTTGTAGATGACACAAAAATCTTAAAATAATTGCTAGGGCTCGACATTAAAGAAAATCTAACAAGTACATAATGTGATTTAAAAGGGAAGCAAGCATGTGTGTGAAAGAGATTTATATTACTTTAAAGGTTCTAAAGTGTTCCTAAGGCAACAGAATAAAAATATCAAAGATAAGTTGAGTTAAAGCTCTAGGGCAGTGTCCATAGGTAAATGTGTGAACCTTATTATATCATGAATAATTCTGTTTCATATAATTTATGAAGACAGTCAAATAAGGAACCCAGTAACTAATTGCTAGGGCTTGAGGGGTAGATCCGCTTACTTTTTGCAGGATTTGTATCCATTCTCTGAAGAGTGGTCAAAGTAATAGCTGATACTACAGCTCTGCACACATCTCCCATCCTCCATGAAGTAGCCTTCTGTGCAGTTAATGCATCCATCAGCTCCTGCCCCTTAAAAACAAGACAAATGAGACAAATGCAGGAAACCAAAACAAAACCTCAGAAGAGGTTGCATGATGGGCCTCTTCTTGCACAGTTTGTGAAAAGGCTATTAACATGCTGCAATTTTAAGAATTATAGTTTAATATTTATACTTTTTAAAAAATTCTTTGGGGGGAAAAACACCCCCATTTTAAATTGCACCCATTAGCCAAAAACATCACATCATTTGGAAAGACGAGCTATCACTGGGGTATTTAAATTTCTCAATGAGTATAAGATGCTGAGGACTGACTTTTGATGAGAACATATACATGATTATCGGAAGAGAAATATGCCTTTATAGCATTTACTTTAAAAATATTAAGTGGGTTTGCAGGAGCGATGGCTAAGAACAAATAAACCAGAGCCAGAAGAATAAACGAAAAGGACTGGGGGAGAAGATACCAGCACAAGTGGCGCAGAAGCGGTGGCAGGGCTGACAGTCCTGGCCATTGAAGTACTGTCCATCCTCACAGGCGATGGAACACCGGGATCCCTGCAGGCTGAAGACACAGACAGACTTCTGTGATCAAGGCAAAGGTGTAATGACTCCCCAGCTCCATATGTAACAAATATAGTTCCTCTCAGAGACCTGTGGATTTGGCAAAGCTTCAAAGCAGGGGAAATAGCCCTTGTACCCTTTTTTTTTTTCCTCTTGATGCCTATAATGCTTCTCTGTGCCCTTTTAATGTCTGTAGCAGATACACGTGCTGTAAGCTTTGGGGACATTCCTTTGAATTGTTAAACAGGCTGATACATCTTACACCCTGGAGGTTTTAAAAAGTATTTTATTGACAAAACAATCACATTACCTGATAATATGCCGAACACTCCCTGATATCCAGACCTACTACACAATAAATTTGAAAATTGTTTCATAATTATAAATGCAGTAGGAACACATGGTAAATGAATTATAACTCAATAACAGGGCACAACTATCTCTGCCTAAACACCCAAGAGTAGCTTTTTTTTTTTTCTTTTTAAGAGTTTCTGATTTTATTTCTTGGTTCCCACAACAGAATTCTAATATACTTTTCCCTCTGTCTCTTGGTTTAAACTTTGATGAATAATTTAGCACAATTGCCTACCTAACCTACGCTGCTACTTCCACAAACATCTCAACCTTTGTGAATTGTTACTATTTAGTGTTTCTGGGCATTATCTGTACCATATTTTCCCTAGCTACCACTCAGTACTGAATGAGTTGCTAGAATGTCGAGTGAGAAATGTATATTTTTTCATGTTCTTAATTTTTATCAGCTATAGTATTTCTCATAGTCTACTTATTAAAATTCAAAACAAATAATAGAATTCACAATATTTAATATAGAGTTATTACTCATTGAATAAGTAGTATAACTTCAACAAAGAAGAAGGATGTAATCCTATGTCAAGTCACCAAATAGATGATGGTACTAAGATGGGTATCTAAGCGATAGGGTTCTAGTATCTTAAATTCTTTATACTGTTCCAATTCACATCTCATTTGACTTTTCTCTGTATATGGATCATACTGATTTTACAAAATAAAATTTACTTCAGTAAAGAAATCGGGAAAGATTAAAACCAAAGTAGATAAAAAAGAATTCCAAAGAGTCCTGTTATTTTAATCTGTTTCCTTCCAGTATTTTATGCATAGATATTTTTCCATGTTTGTTCTTAATCACTATTTAAAAATTTACTGGCCTCTTGAGGCAAAAATGGTCAACTCTAGAAGCCCATAAGGAAAATATAGGGACAGTCAAAGAAAGTGAGTGAGGGAAGTATAATTAAAATTGTACTCCATTCATAGATATCCTCACTGGCAAGAGAGAGCTGTTGTTTAAAAAGAAAATTCCTTCCCCTTCTGCAGAACTGGAAAACAAGGACACTGCATTAAATGGATCCTTTTGTGGGAGGAAATAGGACCACTGAAAAACTTATCAAAGTTTTTAAAAAGCTGCCTAGGTTTCCTAATAAACCTAGATTACTTGAGATTGGCGTTTATTCAGCAGGAGACAGAGGCTGCACTGTGTGAGGAAGTAATGAACTAAGTGGGACATGCAACAGAGAGCAGTCACTGGGAACCCTGAAGCTTTCTGCTGCTTCCAGAATACAGGGATGGCATGGCTCATGGACCTGATCCGGTGAACATGTGGGTTCTTTCTCTGATAAACCAGCTGGGTTAGACCTGTGCACGCTGAACACTAGAAATGTGACTGGTGTGGCCAAAAAACGCAATTTAAAAGTTTAATTTTAATTAATTTAAATCTAAATTTTATAAACTGGCACTTGATTCAGTTATTAGCAAAATTTTGAGTAAGTCTGAAACAACTTGGCTACTTTCAACTAAATTTTATAAAACCTAAATACAGATCAAAAAGATTGTCTGAATTGAGATATGGTTTAGGGGTAAAACACACACACCAGAATTTGTTGTTGGTCCAACAAATAATCTTAACTTTTTATTTCTCATGGACCAATATGTGTCAGATATTAGAATAAGTGCTTTGTAAATGTTATCACAGTTAATCTTTATCATAATCCAGCAACATAGGAGTTATTATCACCATAGATGAGAAAATTGAAGCTCAGAGTGGCTAAGTGACTTGGCCAAGATCACACAGCTGATAAATAGCAAAGGAAGATTGAAATCACATCTACTTTTTATTATAATAATCTGTTCCTTCTCCACAAAGAGTTACACTGACTAGTCTGATATTTGTCAAGACTATCTTGAGATGAAAGGTGGTAAGCAAACTATTGCTGAATACCTTTATGAAAAATAAGCCACAGATTAGTCAATAAATATAAAAATGATGTAATAAAACATGAAGAATTACCTGCCTGGACTCTGCCTATTTCACTGCTGATCAAAGGTGAAAATCGAGGTATCATCAATACTCAAAAGGGATTGAATGCAGAATTCTAGCTCTGTGTAAACCCAGAGTCCAACTGCTCACTTGAGATAGGGTGTTCTGACTTTCTCTATGGAAATCAAGAGACTGCCTAGTTCGTTTGAGCTGCATGTTGTTGTTCTCTTACAGAATATGTCAACTATAATAAGTCCTTCCTTAACATCATCAATAGGTTCTGTGACTTTAAGTGAGATGATGTATAATAAAACGCTTTTACCACAGGCTATTTGATAGAAGCAAGAGTTACTGGAAGACCTGCTCAATGTGGCTTTAGCAGTGAGCAAGTCATCCATTCAAGGAAAATATTTCTAGGTGTTAAACCTATGTGCATACCATAGCATAATGGAACCGAGCCTGAGGTACTGAAGATAAGAGGATGGTTGGCTATATAATAAAGATAAGGAAAGTTTCCAACCATTGAAGGAATGAATCAGGGGGATTAAATATAATTCATTGGTATTACTTACACCATAATCTTGACTGCAGCACTGCCAATTAAAAAGCGAGAAGAAAACCCCTCAAATGGCCATTTTTATTTCCTTGTTTCTTAGCTATCTTTTCTAAAGAGAATTTTATTTGGTTTATAAACCTTCCTTAGCCAAGATGGCATCAATTTTTCACAGTTAATGGCAGATATAATTCAAATAGCAGTCAAGTCTTTGAGAGTCAAACCAAGTGTGACTGAGAAGCTCCTTGGACTGTGTTACTTGATGCAGTCCTCACAGTCTTACCTTAACCCATCCCTACATTCTGTACAGTTGTGGGATTCAGTACATGTCTTGCAGTTTTCATTGCATTTCCGGCAAAGATTTTTTTCTGTTAAAAAAAAAAAACAACAACAAGGTTATAAATCACTTGGCCAGTTGGGTTCCATAAAAGCATGTGGAGATATCTCAGTCCTTGCTAATATATACTATAGTCCTTATAAGGACTTCCTGGAAGTCCATCTCCTTTCTCAAGTCTGAGGCCCATGGCATAACCTATGTAGTCCTTTACAATCTTCTGGTAGTTATCACCTGGTCTCCCCTGCACTGTGCCACCAGGAATACTGGACATGGCATAAGAGCCGAAGACAGAGAACCTAGATCTGCGTTCTGTTTTTAGCATTTCCTGTGGGCAAGTTCACGGTCTTTGTTATTGCATTTATTACATTCATATTACAATGATGCCTACCTCTTGGCTTGAGTACTTAATGAATTTATTCAAGGGAACTGTATAAACTTTGAAGCACTGTAAATGTGCTAAAAGTAATTATTACTAGTCATGATCATATATGATCATTAGGTTGTATATAAATGGACACGTTGAAAGAGGAAACTATAGCAAAGGCAGTTACACTGAAGGAGAAAGATGCACAGACCACTCTTATCAGCAAAGTGTTTTGTTTTGTTTTGTTTTTTGCACCTTCAGCACCTGGTCTTCCTAGGTGGTCTCCCATCCAAGTACTAACCATGCTCGACCCTGCTTAGTTTTTGAGATCAGACGGGATCGGGCTTGTTCAGGGGCATGGCCATAGACAGCGAAGTATTTGTTTGAACAGCCTTTTTTGATTACCCTCCTTCCAGGTTCTGGAAAAACTCACTCTCAGTTATCTTGATCCTGTCATTTATCATCTAGAACCAAATTTCTTTTCCAAGGCTCAGACTTCTTGATAGAATTTTGACTTATTTTTTCTTTTTTCAAGGAATACTGCTTATTTCTGTGGACCTTATTCACCTTCCCCACTCCCATCTTCTTTTAAGTCATGTTGCAAATTTTGAGGAAAATAACTACAGGGAATCCCTACCCATTGCTCCAGGGTAAGGTGAGAGATCCTCTCTGCCACATACAGAAACACCTGCCTTTGAATCAAGAGAGAATTTGACTTCTTAAAAAGCAAGCACATTTACTTCAGAATTCTTTCCTGATTATAAAAAAAAAAAAAAAAAAAGAAAAAGAAAAGAAAACTTCCTTTACACTTGGGTTTTCTTAGGTTGTGTAGAAACATAAAATTCTAGTGTCACCATATACTGAGGTGTGACAGCCTTGTTGAGACAAATTATCAAGAACTCAGAAAGGAAGCAAGCAAAACATACCAGCAGTTTTCAGGGCTACACCTGAGTACTAACAGGTATGCCCAAGGATTATTTAACTCTTGAGAGAATATACCTTCGTCTGTTTACTAATGACAGTTAATCAGGGTCCAAACTCTGTGAAGTACACGTTAACTTACAGAATTTTGTTTTATAAAGTTGCAAATGATATCTGTTCATTTGAAAAAACACCCCCAAATTCTAGTTGTATTGCCACGTAGGAAATTATTCAGTTTTGTCTTTAACTCAGCAAACGGATTTCATTTTGCCTTTCCTAATGGACTATAATACTGATAGTCTCTGAACCTATTCATTACCTTGTAGGTTCCCTCCTTGAGGGTTAAAGAAGTCTTTGACACTTGTTCATTCTACATTTACAGGAAAGTCATGTTTTTTAAACTTTTTGAAAAGTATACTTTGAAATCATGCAGGCCTGGTTCCTTTGGTTAGTGTGCAGAAAAGAGCAGGCCTGAAAGCCTGCTTAGAAGGTTGATATATAAGATAGGTATATTAAGGCTGGGAACTTAGATTTCAAGAGGGTTTCCACAATCCCAACTGAGAAGAGTGGCTCATGATGCCTCAGTTGTGTGTACAAACAATATGATTTATGCTGAACATCAGCTTTCCTTCGGAAGTCTGGAATTTTGTTGAGTGATGGGCAGAAGATGCCTTGATGACCACTCCCCGGTAACAACTGTGGGCACAGAGACCCGAAGGAGTTTCCCTGATGGACTGCATTTCAACATGTTGTACAAATTGTTGTTGGGGGAATTAAATGTATCCTGCGTGACTCCATTGGGAGAAAACTCTTGGATACTGGGCCTGGTTTCCAATGGACTTTGTCCAATGAGCCTTTACCTATGGCTGATTTTACTTTATATCCTTTTGCTGTAATTAATCATAATTATGAATCGATGAGTACAACTATATGTTGAATCTTGTGGGTACTCTTTAGCAACTCACTAAAACTGGGTATGGATTTGAGTACTCCCCTGACACAGTTACAGTCATTTTTAATAAATTATTTTTTATAAAACAATTCTAAATTGTTCTCTTAAAAATAATTTGGCTAGATCCTGTTGATATCAAGCAAGTCCTAGCTTTTATACAGGAGAAATATTCCTCCAGCGTCACTCAAATGAAAACCTTACATTTGTTCTCTGAAGTCCAAATATTTTAAATCAACTCACTGGTGTCCTGATATGATCCATCAGGGCAGTGAGTAACACAGCTGTTGGTTTCTTCATTCAGGAAGTATCCATGTTTACAGGATAGGCACTGGTCACCGTGGCTGCCAAAGCAGGACTCGCAGTTGGGAGCACACTTCCTGCATCGCTTCTTGTCGGCATGATAGTGGCCAGGGGGGCAGCTGGAGACACAGATCCTGTGTTGTGGAACAGTAAGAGAGAAGGGCAGCGTCACCAATAACTCAGTCCTCAGCATCCTCTTGGAGGTGCTGAGCAAATTGCTGTCCGGGTCTCAAATCCTTTTTAAACCAAGATGGTAAGTAATACTACATCCAGAGGGCCAAATGCTGTTAGTTACAGCTTCCTCCTGTGTAGGGTGCTGAAGCAGCAATGCAGTTACACGGTAACAAGTCCTTACCAAGTGAGGCGTGTCTTGGTCCATACCGCCTTCCAGTTTGGGTTTAGCTTTTTAAAGGGGATGATGGTTAGAAATTGGCTTAAGAGGAAGGTTATGGCATGAATTGAAAAGAAAATATGTGGGAACCATGATTTTATGCAAAAAGGTCACTAGTGAGGGGTTACTTCTATGTTGGTTTGTCATATGGATTGTGTGGGGGTGGTGGTGGTAGTTACATGCTGTCTAAATATAAATATATTTAAATTTATGTTACTTATGATAAACTTAAAAAAATTACTTCCTTGTTTAATTGAAGGACAAGGCTTTATTTATTCTTTCAACAAATATTTACTGAGTACCAATTAAATGGCAAGCATTTGCTAGTAAGTCTAGGAGATAATAGAAGTTCAGAGATAGCCAAGGGCCATTCCTTTAAGGAATTTAAATTCCAGCATGGACGTAAACAGGAATTGAAAAATGTCTGTTTGGGTGGAGTGTGGAGTCACCACAAGTCAGCATCCCATCATGAGTTTTTGCTTGAAGTAAGGAGGAGAAGGTGGCTGTGAGAGTCAGGCAGAAGAGCATGGCCTCTGATGGACAGTCACTCTTCCTGGCCCTGCCCTTTAGACATGTATCTGCACATGAAGCAAAAGCCAGGGGCTTGGGCATAGGGTCCAAACAGGTCCTTAGTGCCCAAAGTGGAATAGCGAAGATGAGCAGCAAACAGCACCTTTGTCACATCAAAAACTTGCACATGGGGGCGTGTGGGAGAGCGTCGTTTGGCCCATGCACTGGCATTCTCATGAAGAGAAAATGCAGCTGTGCATCAAACATCAATAGGAAGGAAAAGGATGGAGGGGAAGACCAGGCATACACACAGCTAGTCCCTCCCCACCGGCTTTCCAAAAGTGAGAAAAGACATTTGCAGCTTTATAGCAGGTGTGTATTATGTGTTTTTGAGTCAGCTCTGATTCCCTGGCGACCTTATAAATGAGTGCATCCACAATGTCCTGTCCTCAACAGCCCTGCTCAGATTTTGTAGACTCATGCCTATGGCTCCTTGTATGGAGCTAATCCATCTCATATCTGGTCTTTCTCTTTTCCCACTGCCTTCTATTTTTCCAGCATTACTGTCTTTTCCAAAGAACCTTGTCTTCTCATGATGTGCCCAAAGTAGGACAGTGTCAGTTTTGTCATTTTTGCTTCTAATGATGTCTCAGGCTTAATTTTCTCTAGGACTCACTTATTCATCTTTCTGGTGGTCCAGGGTATCCACAGAGCGTGCCTTCACAGCATATTTCAAATTAATCAAATTTTTTTCTTTATGGGTCTATTTTGGATTTCATAATTCAGTATCAGTTTTACCATTTTGAATTACACAAGGAGGCAGTGGGTTTGTGCAGCAGCATCTTTCCTGTGCTTAGTCCTGGTGGGGGAACATCAGGATTCCTGGTGACTCTGTGGGAACCCCCAGGGACACATGGGACATGCTGCGGGGATCTGACTTAGCCTCTCTCTTACCTGGTGTTGTTTTTCAGCTTGTAGTAGTAGTGCAAACAGTCATTGCAATGGTCTGGTCCCGGCCCGTCACAGCCAACCTCGCTGCACTCAGGGTCGCAGGGACCTTACCAAAAGAAATTAGAACACCACTTAGAAAAAATGATTTTAAGTTGGCTGGATTTACCTGGAACTGGGTATACAATAAGATTTTTTTTTTCTTATGCAGTGAGAGTTTAAGATAGAGGAAAAATGTTTGATGTGGCTGTAAGCCCAGAGATGAACTCTAGACATTTTTGGGGAAAACCTCATTACCTAAATATTAAGAATGTAAATCCTAGTCATGGCCTGTTCTTCAAAGCACATATGGCTGCCTCGTGGGAGATAACAAATATTTCAGGATTCGAAGGAACAATGCCACTGTAGCAAATGGAAAAAAAAAAATGACTGCAATCAAGTATGCATAATGATAAAAATGTTGGATTTATAGAAAAATGAGAAGTTAAGGCTGTTGACAAAAAAAAGTTATCATTCAATGCTTGGACCAGATTTCCTATCTCGTCTAAGGTCATTAAAGCCACTGAATACCTCTGAGATACTGTAGCTAGCAAGAAACAGCATCATGGCATCAGGCACAAGCTTATCAGCATCTAGCTTTGGATTACAAAGCAGGTACTTCAGGCACAGATACTAGATTTAAAATTGCACCCTACCCATAGGCCAATGGGCAACTCACCAAAAGAAAGCGACACATAAATTTTAAAATATGAGCAAGCTTAAAGAATTCCAGACCCGGCATGAAGGCTCCTAATCTCTCTTGTTACATATCCTTTGGTATAGAACTAGAGAGAATGCATAGTCAGAAAAAAAAATGCCAGAGAGATGGAGCTGTTTTGAGATTGACATAAAGCTTTCTAATGACATGAGATAGTTATAGACATATCGCTTTATTGAACTAAATGCCTTTTCCTTGTTCTCCATATTTTGGGACATTTAGCCTCATAATCTTCAAGTTCCTTCCCACTGAAAATTCATATGATTTTAACTAGCAATAAACATACTGCATGAAATATATAAACAGTAAGTTGATGGTGACAGAAATGTTTTGAGCCATGCTTACTTTAATCAAAAGGACTCACTGTTGAACATCAGTCTCCTTTTGTCATTATGGGATTATGTTCTACAATTACTGAATCATGGGAACATAAAATGGTAGAACTGGGGAAGGATGACTCAGAGAAGACTGTAGTAGAAAACACCCTCATCTTACTGATGAGAAAACAGATTTTTCAGGAGTTACAATGGCCTGCCCAGCATCATACAGCTAGAAGAGTTGGGATCAACATATGTCCTGATTCCTAGTCTCCTACTTAGAGTAAATCATGTATTAGAGATGATCTGGTTGGAAATGAGTCATTCTGAAACAATGCAAACTTAAAATATATTTCTGATAAATTGCAAGAATGATTTGATGGCACTGTTTCTCTCTCTTTTCCCCAAAGCCTTAAAAGTGATCTCTAAAGTAAATTCCATAGCTAGTATAATTTGGGACATTTTAGCTGTCTTCTGCTATGGTTGTCAAGAACAGGGTGTCTCTGCTGTGTAAGGGTTGACGTCTAGCCAGCTCTGGGTCCCCTAGTCCTTGGAATTTGATGAAACAGTACAGGGATCTGGTTATGGTAATATCATCTGTGCCTCTAGACAGACTGATTTCTTAATAAAGGTGAAAATCACAGCTTCGAAGAAGAGGTGTCATGGGTGGCCTTAAATTTTCACCAGAGTATTTCTACAATTAAAAAACCCTCCCAAACATTTATTCTTGATATATGCCAAAGGTTTCTCTGTATGGCAAGTTCATATACTAGGCTATTTTATTATCTGTCTCAGATGCAATTTAGTGTTTTAGGTTGTAGTGTAATAATGAAATAATCACTTTTGTTCTCTCACAAGTGCCAATGTGGACATTTTGAAGATGTAATGAGAAAAGCCACAAAGATGTATAACTTTAGATTTTTAGCATTTTCAAAATTTTAATTGAAACATACTAGAAGGCACATAGTAACAGGTTACTATTATGCTTCATGTATGTTTTTGGATATACTTTTTCCTATCAGAAGACAACATGGTTTGCTAGTTATTGCATAAATAGTAATATATTACAAGCTTGAAGCAAAATAAGACAAAAATCTAATACAATCTAGCTCTGGTTAGATCTATTGGTCTGAATTACCCAAGCTCATTATTGATTCTGGAATACTACCAGTTTAGAATAAAAGAAACTACATAGATATTTAAGATACTCTGTTAAGATGATCAATGAGGTACTTGTATCTTTAGTATCCAGAAAAAGAATCTCAGAGAGCTAAAGGGAAAAAAATTCTCCTCTAAAGGTACATTAAATTGCTATTTACAAACAGTTCTGCATTAGGAGAAACTTTATTCATTAAAGTGTTATACATCATAGAACAGAAGGATTGAATCCTCCTAAAAATGGTAGCCAATGCAACAAGGCAAGAATCAGAAAAATACTGGGGAAGAGAAGAAAAATTTGCTGATGATATGGCTATAGTACCTAAACTACCCCAGGAAATCAACTCTAGAACATATAAAATTAGTAAGAGAGTTAAGCATAATGGTCAGATATATCATAAATATGCAACAGCTAGCAGATTTCCTAGATACCAGCATATACTAGGTAGAAAATATAGAATATTTCCCACTACAATAGCAACAAGACCCAAAACAGGAATAACACTAATAACACTACATAAAAGATTTCAGTAAACAAGGTCTATTGTTTTGGATAGAAAGACTATACATTGTAAAATCAATTCTATTAGATTGCATGTAAATTCAAATGAAATTCAAGTGGGACTTTTAAAAGGGGAATTTAAGAATTGCTATGAAAATAAGCAGCAGATATTCAGTATATGTCAAAATACATGACATTAAAAAAACTGGGAGTTATTGGTCTATGAATTATTAGATCGATAAATCAGAAAAGGTACTACCATAAGAGACCCTGGTATAAGAACTTAACTATATTATTATGAAGGAAATATCCTAAACTATTAAAAGAAGAGATGGTAACTCACTCAGACGATGACGTTACTCTGTTTAGAAAATAAAGACAGGACTTCATTTTACAGTCTATGTCATAAACCTAAATAAATTTTAGATGAATACGTGACTAAATGTAAAAATCAGGTTAAAAAAAGCATGTGAGTATTTAGCTGATTTTAAAGGCTAAAACATCTATTAAAAAATCTTGTTATTATCTTTTACCCTCCAATTTTCTTTTTCTGTCAAAACAACACAAAACAGAACAAAAACTACATTTCAGAAGCAAGTGATAACTGAGAAAATGTTTTTGGCAAATATGAGACAATATGAAAGACAATAACATACGAAGAATTCTTATAAATAAGAAAATTGCTGCCACTTTGAAGAGAATGGGGAGAAGACAGTTGTATTTAATTCACAGAACTGCAGTAAGTCTTCACTTAACGCCGTTGATAGATTCTTGGAACTGTGGCAAAAGGACATATAAGGAAGCCAATTTTACCATAGGCTAGTTGATATAAATAAGAGTTAAGTTCCTACAGCATCTCATCAATGTTATAACGAAACAACACTGAATGAAACGACGTTATTTGAGGACCTGCTGTACAGAGAATAAATGTTTAGATTTACTAGCCATCAAAACTATAAAAAATTGAAAGTGTTGGCAGGAATGAGTGCAATAAACATATACACAGTTGGTCACAGTGTAGACTGGTACATCTTTGTCTTGAAAGCAATGTGATACAACTTATCCAAGCCCTAAAACTGATGATTCCCTTTGATGCAGTAATTCTTAGAATAGAACTCTATTCTAAAGAAATTATTAAAAGTATAGACAAAGACTTATAAATAGTGATATTGATCTAAACCTTATTAAACTAATGTAAAACTCTTAAGCAAAATACACATCCCAGACTATGGATTAAATATATCACAATACATAGGATGGACATTTATTCTATTTTGAAAATGTGTTCTAAGGATATTTGACGGCAGGAAAAATGTGCTCTTAATATCGTTAATGGAAAAAAAATATATGAAATACTATATACAGTGTGGTTTTAGATTGGAGGGAAAAAACATGGATATTTGAATATAGGAATATACACATACAAAGATTGGGGGGAATAGAAAAGATGAAGAAAATGCATCAGAATATGGGTAGAAGTTTATCTCTGCATGGCGAATGATGCATGAGCTTTCTATCCTTAGCCCGTGTCCCTGTTGGAAGCCAGCTCACCTGCATAATCCTCTGTACCATAGTCATCGGTGGGGTCTTCGACTCGGCTGTAACGGACACGTTCCACTTTAGGAAACTCGTTGGTTGGTGAGTACGGCTGCACAGAGGTGCCATAGAGTACCAAAGACCATTCTTTCAATTTACCTTGGGAAATAATGAAACCACACTGTTATCAAACATTTACTCTTTGGCTTTTTAATTTCTTTAATTCCTTCTTACCTAAGAAAAAGCATCAGTAGAAGAATTGTGGGAAGCAGAGTCATATGAATCACTGCATCAGATGCAAGGCTAGAAATGCACATTTCCCACTGTTTGCAGAATTATTAACTATTTAATACTACACACCACATATTTACTGAGTGCCAACTATAGGATAGGCCTTAATCAGCATTTATAGGAAGACTGAAAAATGAACATACCTCAGATTGTTGGGCTGAATTCTAAATTATGGATATTTAAGAGAATCCCTGGATTTTACAGAGAGCTTTGGTTTTCTAGGTAGAGAAGTCTTATTTGAATTTTACAAAAACTTTTGATGTTATCTGCCTTGTTTATCAGTAAAAAGATAAAAACAACGACTTTGGTCCACCTAATTCCTGAATTGGTCATTCAAGCCTCAGAATATATCACTATTTATATTATCCTACAACACCTGTGCTCTCCAATGATAGCCACTAGACATATGTGACTACTTAAATTTAAATTAGCCAAAATGTAAAAATTCAGTTCCCTAGTCACACTGACTACATTTCAAGTGTTCAGTAGCGGTAAGTGGCTACTGGCCACCATGATGGACAGCACAGATATAGAACACGTCAGCACTGCAGTATTCTACTGAACAGCACTGCAAGAGAGTATTTTCTGGTCAAGGGTGCCTTGAGACATGGACAGGTGTTTAACCTCATTTGGATGGTATGTTCTCAAGGAACATTTTGCTTTAGTTCATATTTATTCCTTTATTTCTTAAATTTCTAAAACTAAACTTTTTAGTGCAAAAAGTAAAAAACAAACAAATTAAAAAACCACACCAAAACTGAAAAAACTGCCCCCAGTCCATTAAGGTTAATAAGAGTCACATAAAAATAATTGAACATAAGCAGATATGATGAAGACAAAACCATTAAAAACTTGGAAATAGGCTGTTAGAAGGACTCCCCTTGGGACTTCCAGTCTAATATGGAGAATCCGGGCATGGTTCGGGACTAGGGCTCTGCCACAGTAATGGTGAACCTCAGGTGTTAACCTAATCATCTGTTAGCATCTGTAAACACCATCAAATTGACACTTATCATTTCTAAGTGCTTATTATATGTGAAATAAATTTTCTCCCATTAAATGTTCACAACAACCAGGAGGTAGGTATTTGTATTCCCAATATAATTAATATAAACGATAATGAGGAAATTGAGGCACAGAGGTTGATAACTTTCCCAAGGGTCTCAACAGGACTGAGTCTTTTCCCAAAGGCCTTTTTAACCTAAAAAAATATCACTTAACCCAAAAGTGAAGGCAGTAGAGAGATGAGCAACAGCTCTGTTGTTAACATCAGTTCTTGCTAATCAATAGGGAAGTGCAAATCAAAACCACAATGTTATATCCCTCATACCTGTTAGAATACCTAGTATCAAAAAGAGAAGAAGTAACCAAGTGTTGGCAAAGATATGGGGAAAATGAAACTCTGTGTACTCTTGGTGGAAGTGTAAATTAGTGCAGCCACTATGGAAAACAGTATGGAGGGTCCTCAAACAATAGAACTACCATATGATTCAGCAATTCCACTACTCGGTACTTATCTGAAGAAAACAAAACATACAGATATCCTCATGTTTACTGCAGCATTATTTATAATAGCCAAGACATGAAAGCAACCTAAGTTTCCATCAATGTATGAATGGATAAAGAAAATGTGACATACAGATATACACATATGTGTGTGCATTATATGCATATACATATACAAACACACACCAGAATAGAATATTATTCAATCAGAAAAAAGAAGGAAATCTTGCCATTTACAATGGCATGGATGGACTTTGAGGGAATTATGCTGAGTGAAATAAGTCAGAGAATGACAAATACCATATGATCTCACTTATATGTGGAATCTTAAAAAAAAAACACGAAAACAACACACATACACAAGAACCAAGATTCAAAGATACTAAGTTAATAATACTGTACTGCATATTACAGTATTACTCCGCTAAGGAGTAAATCTTAAAAGTCCTTATCACATGGAAAAAATTATGTAACTGTGGGGTGATGGATGTTAATTAGACTTAATTGTGGTGATCATTTCAGATCATTCTGTTGTTCACCTGAAACTAACATTATATGTCAATTATATCTCAATTAAAAAAAAAACTATTCTGGATCCATATCCTGTGTTCTTAAACCATTATATTATATTGCCTTCCTGTTCATTTCCAGTTTAGGAATCTTATATTTAAAATTGTACATATTCTGTGCCACATTGTTTTCTGACATCTTCATTGGGGCCAGTACATTGGTTTATATGTGGTTTGCTCTCTGCCAGCTTTTCTTTGAACTTGGTTGTGTAGGGACTATTCTTTTCATAATCAGCGTGCTGTTTGGTCTCAGAATTCCAAGTGGTGTGCATTAAGTCATAGCAAGAAGTGATGACCTATATGACTGCCTTTATGTTGCAATGCAAAAGAGAACCCCTTTCCTAACAGCATCTCTGAAACGTACAAATGGAGCATGTAACACAAGGACATCACAGTCCATCAGTCTCCCTAAAACTTAGTTCATTTAACTTACAATTATTTTGGGTCTAAAAATTTACCCTAAGTGCTTTGAAGAGTGCTGCCTCATAATTGATTATTTTCCTTTGTGCCATTTCTTAAGTATATAATAAACCTGCTAAGGATATCTTTGCTTGGGCAATCCATCTCTATATTTTTCACTTAAATTTTATTTCCTTTGAATCTCTGCCACAATTCACATCAAATACTGCATATTTAGGCTATTATTTTTTTTCTTCCCTACCACTTTTCCACTTGCTAAATTCTATAGATTTTGCATTGATTCTGCAACATTCTGCTAAGAAATCGCTGTGTAAATATAGAATGAGAAAAAATCCATTTTACTTGCTAACGTATAAACGCACCCTGCCCAAGATAGAAAACCCAAGATAAGCAACAAAACAAAGTAAACTGCTTCTGATGCTTTTAATATGTATTTAAGTGCACGCGCGCACACACACACACACAGGAGAAGAGGGGAGAGGGAAGGGAGAAGCAAAAGTCTTCTTCCAAAGTGTGAGTAATCCTGAACAAAAAGGTTGGTTGAAGGAAGGATACCCAAAGAGCTTGTGTTTCTATTAAAGGCTCCAGACTCCAGGCCAGTAATAGCACTGGAGTATCTTCTTCAGGCATAAATAACATCTCTGAAATGATTGAAGGTGACTGGGGTTAACAGTGAACATTTAAATAGTGTAAAGGAAAAGGCAATGCTATAAATAGACTATCTAGATTATATGGGCTACTGCAGAGAGTTTTCAACACAGGGAATCATAGTACACTGGATAGACTCTGAACTCCTTGAGGGCAGAGATATTTATTTCATGTCCCTTACCCTTGCACACAAATGGCAGATCAACTAGTAGTGTGCCCTTCGGGCAGTTTGCTCTTATGGGGGTAGAGCGTTTTATCTGACATTCTTTAGAATTGCTGGTGCATGGTGACAATAAAGGCAGAATCACTTTTAGTTTTATAACTATCTTAAATTCTCAACAGAGAACGGGCTCCTGATTCTATGCCTTAGGCTGCACACCCCTGTTGTATACAACTGCCATATTTTGAAAGTGTTTATTTCTCTGGGATCTCTGGACACATAAGAGTTCTGTGTGACACCTGCTGATGGATCAACTGGGAGCTGTCCTTTGGCCAGGGCAGCACAGTCCAGTCACATGCTGCCATTGCCCTGAGTGCCATGACCACGTGCATCTCCATGGGCGTGGCCTTAAAAGAGGAGGGAAGAGAGAGGAAGGTCCTGGGAACTCAGTATATGATGAACAAGTGAAAGTGGTTAGAAACAGGATCTAGTTTACCTGAATGTCTTCTATCGCCTGCCTTGTTGATGAACATTTGATGTCTGGATAAAACTTTGGTATCATTATATTCAGGCTGCACGCTGGAGGTGAGCTGGACTCAGATACTCTAACAAAACTTTTATCTTGTTCCTTGTGACCTTCCACCATGCTGGTTTTAACCTCTTTGATTATGAGAGCGCTGTGGCAACACAGATGAACCACATCACAGAATCAGGGAAAAAAGATGGTCAAATTGTATGACCAAAAATGGATTTTCAGAATGAGTAACTATCTGATTGGTAGACTAAAGTTTGGTAAATGTACACCGGCGTTCTCCACTGTGTTCTACCGTGTGCTTCCTCTTCCTATGCAGCCACTGTACCTGAATGGTATGCACCTTTCAATTAATTACAGAATGTCTGGATTAATTTATTCTGAGATCAGGAGAGGGCTAGAAATGGATGTCAGTCCTAAAATCACCCTCAGGCCTGAGTCTTCTGCACATGGACTGGGCAGAGCATTGAGAAGCATGAATATTTCAGACAATCAAAATTATGTCCACAGCTGAGCAAGGAAGCTGGGTTAGTTATCAGCAGATTCATTTGCTACTGAGCCATGTACTCCACAGGGCTCCATCATAGGCAACACAGGCTGCTGCAAAAAACTGTTCAATCTCTCACCCCGTGGCATATTGTACATACCCTTATTTTAGGTTACAAATAAACTTCCATGAAAAGGGAAGTAGGACATATACAGCAAGGATCTGAGACCACCTGAAAAGACCTTTGTTAATGTTGAACTTACATGTTTTATATCTAGAGCATTTCTTTTTCCTTAGCTCTTGGGCTCACCTGGGGCAGAATACCATCGTTTATTTTCTTTAGTGGTAACCCTTTAGCTGACAGGGGCAGCTCAGTGTCTTGCCTGCACTAAAATTTAAATGCAGAGTAAACTCAGAAAAAAGATTACTAAGGAAACCTGTCTCCTGTTATGACTTGGCAATTTAACCCATTGCTGGTGCACAAGGTAGCTTGTTTATGAACAAAGAAAGTAAGAGAAGCTGGGTAGAGACATGGACCCTATATCCTGAAATATTAATTAATAGCTGTCATGTTTTATCCTATACTTAAACCTAAATATTTATCTTTATTTCTTACCCTTAAATCATTACCTCTGAAATCATAATCTGGGAACTGGAATACATGCAGACAAGTCAAAACATATGATCGCAGGGAAAAGAATGATGTTGATGCGTAAGTGCGAAACACACTTTGGCCAAAATGTACTCCATCACTTTTTTCTACTCAGTAGTCCAAATTATAGAAAGGAAATACTCACCTGGAGTCTTGAAGTTCCTCAGCTGAGAGGGAGTGTCATAGACTTCAAGGATCCAGTCACCAGCAGCTCGTTCTCCCCAGCAATGAATGGTCATGAACTCCCAGTTTTTAAATCCTTCATGGATGATCAAAAAGCTAAGAGAGAATCATAAAACAGTTTATCTGTTACTTAAAACCAGTGGGTCAAGTCAAGACCATGATAAATGACTTTTCTGTATCATACATGTTCAGCTCAACAATGAAGGTTGTATTTCATCCTGGACATCACTGATTAGTAGAGCCACGGACCGCAGACTGTCCTACCTTAGGGAACCAGGCATGAGGCTGCCCATGCAAGAGCAATCTAGAAGATATAACCGTTGGTGAATCAGGGAAACTAGGTTAAGACTTTACCTCAAACTGACTGTACCAAGTGTTGAAGATGTGGTGCAATGGTCTTCATGCTGCTGATAGGAATGCAAAATGGTGCAGATGCTCTAGAAGACAATTTGTTGTTCTTATGATAAAACTCAATAATCCAACTCCTAGATATTTACACAAGAGAAGTCAGACATATGTGCACTAAAGAACTCCATGTACATGTTTCAGCAGCTTTATTGATATGGTCAAAAAACTGTTAACAACTCAAATGTCTTCAATGGTGGATGAACAAATTTGGTATAGTCATGCAGAAATACTATCCGTAATAAAAAGAATGAACTACTAACAAACAACACCGTGAATGAATTTGAAAAGCACTAAGCGAGTGAAGTCAGACACAAAAGACTATGTACGATTTAATTTATATGGCATTCTAGAAAGGTGCACAAAAAGAAAGAGATCAGGAGCTGGGAGGGTTGTGGGTGGGCCATGGTAGAAGTTTTGAGGGTGATGGAACTGTTTTTTTATCTTGAAAGTGATGATGGTGTATGGTTATACAACCATATAGATACGTTAAAACTCATTGAATTCGAAATATGAAAATGTGAATTGTATGTAAATTAGACCTCAGTAAAAGGACTCTGCCCACTAATCTTATCTAGTTTAGAGTCACGCCTGGAACTCCAGGCTATTTTTTCTGCTCTTCCAGCCCTTCCAATGATTTTCTAACTTTTTAATTCCCTCCATGAAATCTTTCTACTTGAAATAGCTAAAATTATTTCAGTTTCCTGTGATGTAATCCTAAGGGATACAAATATGAGGGAAATAATATAAGGAAACAGAATTCTTATCAAATATGTCAGTAGATAATGTATAAAACTATCACATTAAGGTACAGGCATATCGTTTACATAGGTATATAATACAGATTTGACTACCCAAAGAAATATCTAAAAGATTTCTGTAGAGATGGGACCTAAAAGGTGAAAAGTAAAAGATCAAGCAGGGGGCAGACGTTTTTAAAATAACTTTTCATTTAAAAATCATGTGCATCTATATTTTTATTGAAAAAAATAATAAGAACTCGAGAACTATAGAGGCAAACAGAAAGGGAAAAATATCTCTAGCATTGTCTTAGGAGTAATCAGTTACTGTGACCTATCTGTCCTTCAATGGAGACAAATGCAAAGGTCATGGCAACTGGATGCTGATGGCTATTCAGAACATGCAATCAACTGTCCCTGCTTTAACTTCATGTTTACCAAGCAAATTGGTGGTTATATGTAGATCTTCCCACTGGGAGAAAATGTACCCTTCTAAAAACGAAAAAATAACCACTTAATCTCCTTATAACTTACTATGTTAGAATTCTAAATGTTTAAAAAGTATTTTATCAATGTGCTTGAGGCTCCCTCTGAAATGCCAGCTGGATTCTAAAGCTGAAAGGTTGGGTGGCACAGCTGTGGGCTGTTAGGTAAATGGCTGACACTCAGCAGTATTCCCTACGGAAAAATGAGAAACAGGAAACGCACCTGCTACATGTTCCTGAGCCCTTAAAAAAGATTACTTAGTAACATTCTCAAAGTGTCCCATGATTTTGGAAAGGCTGAGTTAAAGTTGAACAGGTCTCCTTAGTGGACAATATCTCAAATCTTTAGAATAGTCAAATATGTTTTGTTACTCTCCATAATGGGTTAATGATAGGCAGTAATTTTCAAAACTTATACAGACAGGAAGCATTTTCCCCTTTTAAAGAATACCTGTATATTATCTATAAAGGCCACCTCTGAACAGAGGGGTGTAATATTTCAGTGAGGACCACCGGATCGAGAAGCTTTCCCCCATGATAACAGGGATAGAAACAGTGGCTCCTCATATGAATGTTTCCACACTGCAATTGAGTTTCAATAGAGTAAGGATGGTACACTTTATGGAGATGCTACAATCCATGTGCTACCACAGTAGGGCTAATTTCACAAGGTTATGGCTTAAAACTGGTCTTTGCCAGGAGGAAGTTGCTGGGTCACTATATAATTGACTTACATACACAGAGCCCTTCATGTATGTAGAAAGCATGTATGTGAGGTGAAAGGAGAGACAGGGGAAGAGGAGCTTTTTCAAGCTGCCCTTCCTGACAGACACACGTCCCTAAAGGGACTATGTTGACATAGAAATGGCCGGAAGCAGAAAATCAGTCTAGAACTACTTCTTATCCCACAGTTCTAATTTAGGCTCCAATTCATTGAGGCCATTGTGCCATTTGAGGGCACTGAAGCAGTAACTTGTCACATAATACCTTTCTAAGAGTGTGGAACTTAAAAGCAATTCCCAGTTTAGACAGAACATTTGGCTCCTTGCCTCACGTCCAAAAACTACAAAGGAGACTCGAGGCTGCCATCACATGAGGGGCAGTCTTGTTTCCACCACCTCTGCCAACTTTTAATTACTCATGGGTCAATTATTTGACTGCTGGATTAGCAGACCCTATGTTTCGTTCCTTCCACCCTTTCCTGTCCACCTTTGAAAATCACTCCCTGACTAACCCATCACTTTAAAATCACACTGGGAACAAAAATTAAATATAAACTGGGAGCCAAGAAGAACGCTCATAAATTAGCATTCAAATAAGTGTTTCAAAGCCCAAATATAAACAGGTTTTGTCTATCTGGCTAAGCAGTTACCCCCTGGTCTCCTCACTTTAGGCAAAGCTGGAATGATCATTAATTTCACGCAGACACAAAAGTTGAGGAGAGGAATTAAAATGCAGCCAAACACAATCATTACATTTTGCTAAAAGAGTTGATGGGGGAAAGAAACAGACACTGATTGCTGCTGTTTTAACTAGCTGGGCATTTAGTTTTCTAATCTCACCCTGTCCTTTATTTTAATTCTGATTCAGTACTTAAACTATTCCCTATTTTGAACACAGTAACGTTTAAAAGCACTGCATCATCTGCATATAATGAGAAGTATGTTGCTGGTAGACAAGATTTGTTTTGCAAAGAACACACTTCCTTAAGACAATCATGTCAAACCACTGAACACCTGCTAGGAAGATTCTAACTGTGTGGTCCCTGTATGTCAACTAAAAAGTTCAATGCCCAGTTTGAAGGTCTGTGCTGTGCCAAAAGAGCAGAAACCAGACTTATGCCAACATTATGAGTACGGCTACAATGTCAATAAGGCAGGGCCAGTGTGCTCAAAGCCAGAGTAGATTAACGCCACTCCTGTATCCACGTCTCCTGTTGCAACGAAACCCTGTTCTCTGAGTTGACTTCATAATCATGTGCTCGATGAAATGATATGTGCATGTGGTGGCACAAATTACACATCCAGTTATTAAAGTGGTGCCCCACAGCCCTATCCCTGTGAGCGGTTTTCAAATAAATTACTCTGGACGAAGCCTGGTAGAAAAGACTGCCATTAAGTTGTACTACATCCTTTTGAGGAATTAACTCAGGAAATAACTCATATAATTACTGTAAGCTCCCCCCACCTCCCCCTCACTTAAAGGGTCTAGCCAATCTCTCAAGGCTACAACATTCTTCTATGATGTTACGGCAACTATTTATTTTAACAAGACGCTTTATAAATACTAATAGCTATGTTATATAATTATTTCTAAAACTGTAAATGGATCTTTATTTCAGAATTATCCACTACTAAGCAAACAATATTATGTTCACTACAGAATTAGACATTAGACCAATATTTTTGGAAGGTTTCTCTCTTAAAAATTTTTTTATTTTCGTGCCTCATCACAATTTAAAGTAAAACTGTAGAATGCTTAACTTATTTGGCTTCAGTTTTTGATTTCTTTAGATGCTGGCTTTTGTAACTTTTAAATAACTTGTTTCTGAAATAGGGTATTTAAAACACACTACTAAGTATTTTCTCTCTCCTAAACTAAATCCCTTTTTTGAGAAAGTTTAAGAGAAAGGTACTCGTTCTAGAGGTTTGGAATACCTAAAAAGATTTAAAAAAAAAAAAAAACTTTCAACATGCATACTATTCCTAACTTACTCACCAACCCCCAAATGCATTTCTTCTTGTGGATATATGATGTAAGTCCTTGATTTTCTTGCAGATTCCATTTTATAGTTGATGGCTTTTATCTATGTATCTGCTTTATATTTTAAACTCCTTTATAAATTAACTTGCACAGCATCCAGCACATACTGCTCACAAGTCTTTTGATGACACGAAAGTAACGGGAACGTATAAAAAAGTTGGATGATCTTTTAAATTGACGCTATTTAAAGTGTGGTCTGTGGACAGGCAGCTTCAGCATCACCTGGGAGTTTATTAGTAATGCAAATTCATGGACCTCACCCCAGACCTACAGAATTAGAATCTCTGGGAGAGGGGCCCAGCCATCTGTGTTTGATTGAGTCACTCACCAGGTGCTTCGAGAAGCACAGCGTAAATAAAGGTTAGCACTTATTAAATGCTTACTATGCCAGGGGCTGTGAGGAGGACTTGCGTTATGTTATCTTATTTAATACTTGTAATAACTCTGTGAGGCAGATACTATTAGGTCTCTTTTCTAGATGAGAGAATCACTTTTCCAAAATCAAACATAAAATCGGTGAAATCAAGACAAACCTAACCTTAACTCCAAAGTGGAACCTTCTTTTGAACGAAGGAAGAGGGTTGACATGGAGGCCTTAGTGGAATGTAAAACTTTCACTGCAAAAGTATAATTTCAAGTCACAAATTAATTTATACTTTCTCGACACTTTACAAATGTCAGTAGTTTGCCATTAAACATTTGGGTAAGGCAGCAACAAAAATGATTCAAACATATCCACATTTAAACATAGTTAATTACAGAATGCTATAGGTTTTGCAGAAAGTGAACCTCCTCTCTCTAGTTAAGATCATAATTAGAAGCAGAGATATTCCGCTGTAATCAAATTTGGGGAGGGAGGCAAAGTTTCAGCTTTCAGTCAGAGGCCAAAATTTGGAACAGAGAGTCAACACAGCTCAACTAAATCTAAAACTCAATGAGTTGGGGGAGGGGGAGATTTAGGGGAAAAAAAAGATGATGACAGCTTTTCATAATTCTACAACAAATGCAGCTGAAGGAAGAATCTGATGGGACAAGCTTTTTCATGAAAAATTTTACACTTGCAGAATTTGAGTATGTCATAAAATAAAGGCTAATCACCAACGTTACTCTTGTCTAAAAACATTTTAAAGAACCCAAGCCCACCTAGCTTCCCCCCACGATACTGGACCTCCCTATCCTCCCCAGAAGTAAACCATTTGTTCTGATTATTCAATTTGGCTTTTTGTTTGGCAGGGTGCACAGGCCAAGAGGAGGACCGACAGGGTGGGAAGGCAGAGGAAAACAAAGGGAAGAGAAGCAACTAACCATTTGTCCATCCCCGGACTGCTCTGTTTACTCAGGGCTCCCACCCACTAAATGATCAACCTGGCTTGCCAGGGGTGCTTGCCTGCTGGGCTAATGGGGCACAAAGCTCAAGTTGGACTAGTTCTGAATGCTGCTGAGTGCCTTCCAGGGCTCAGCACCTGCAGATGCTTGGTAAACTGTTCTCCTCCAACAGCTGTTCTCCACAGGAGTCCTAGCAAGTGCCCTTCAGCTGGGACAGGGAGGCACTGAGGGGCTCCAGACGGCCCACACAGATTTCAAGAGTTCACTGACTGTATGGAAAATCAACTCCCAAGGAATCGCTGTGGTGAGGGGAAACATAATACTGAAGAAATTCCTCACAGACATGTCTAGGAAAATAAGGACTTCTCGAAAGCTGACCATGGCCCCTTTATTTCCTTTGGGAAATTTACCCCTACAGATAATATTTTCAAGTCCCAAGACTATGACAGGCATTTTGTCAAGACTGAAAAGGAGAACAGTCACAGGTAATAAGGGAGGGGTGGTTGCTGTCCTCTCAGGTCTCCCCTTCCTGGTTTATCTTCAGTGTCAGTGTTTAATTTTTGCATCAGAGAGGGGGGATCACATCAAGTGAGCCTCAGATTCAGGGTCTGAACTGGCTCTCAGCAGCCTTTCTCCTCACAGCAGTCAACACAGAGCCCACCGTCAAAAGAATCCTACCTCGTGAAGGGAGGGGGGAGGTCAAATGGGGACCCCTTTTTGCCACCACAGCTCTACTCTTCATCTCACATGACCCCCACTACGGAAACTTTATTTAGAAGTCCTGTCTTCTAACTTCATAGAGTTCTTTAGAAACTCTATGGTCCTCAGAAATCTTGACTTCTTGGAAGGAAAGTAATTATCCAACAGGGTAACTATTGCTCTCATTTAATCTTTGAGACCCAAATTCCTTCTAAAACCTGACCTATTCACCTTTTCCTTGAGGCAAGAGTTCCTGCCTTGCAGACCAGCATGAAGGACACAAGGAGCGAAGCAGGCCTGCCCTTAGCCCCTTCCCCACCTTTTTCTGTGCTTCTTGCCCTCAGCCCAGTCCTGCGAATGTGCTCTGAAGTAGGACATGAGGATTCCTTGCCACTAGGTCAGAGACAGAGGTTTTGAGTAGATATTTCCTCTCATAACATTAAAGCTTCAGGATATGCCAGAAGGAGAAAATGCCAAAAGAAACGGTCTTCCCTTAGCTGCCTTGGTAGGAGGGACGCTACTAGTGTCAAGTACAACAAGGACAGGGGAGCCAGGCCCTGGAAGGCGGCCATATGTGGTTTTGGGACCTGGTGCAGCTGTTTTACATTTAAGGAGTCAGTTGCTCGGAGCTACGTCTTGGGGGAACTGTAGACAAATGAATTCAGAACATCCTTCATATCTCTCGGTGCCTCTAGCCCCTTTCCTCCCTCCAATCTGTCTCCCTCTTTTTGGTGGCTACTTATTTTCGGCACTGAGAAGGAAGATATACAAAAGAGCAGCACTTTAAGAAATGCTCCAGCCCCAGAAGATGCTCTCTGGGTGCAAACCTTATTCTCTGGGGGGGTCTTGATTGAGAAAATTGAAGTAAACCTTATGACCGCCAGTCACCGAGGGTCTGAAATACCTGTTTCTTTTCTCTGACACAAGTTATGCAGCACCCTTGGGTTCAGCACTTTGCAAAGAGCAAAGCAGATGTCCGCTGTTGAAGAATGCATGTGTGACTGAAGCCAGTGACCTTGTAATCCACCAAATGCCTCTGATGGAATCCACAGCTCACAAGTTTCCTTACTGAAGTCATTTCGGGGGAAGCCAACAAAAAATACTGAAGTATGCAGGAAGAGCCCAGAATGTCTGAGGAGACAGAGTTTTCCAAGCAAACAGCAACTGCAAAAGGATTACTTTTCTACGAGGGAGGGTGCTCGAAGCATAAGAGCCACACATACATGAAGCAAACCTTTGTACTTCGCAATATTTCACTCGGACACTCTTTCAAGTTCAACACAGTTGAATAATAGTAAAGAAAAGAAAAAAGGCAGAGAAAAAGGTCTTCCCTGGCTTTAGTAACAAGCTGGGGTGACCACCATTAATCATGTAATTGTGCATCTGAAGGCCGTGCTTGCCGGAAAGAAGCATCACGCAGGTAGCAGCAATTACCTGGCAGGCAACAGCTGAGACCCCTGTTTGCAGAGGGAGGAGGGCATGCCTAGTGATCTGATGCCAAAGCATCCTTCTGTTCTTTGCACCTGCACACAATGCTTCTAGCTAAGCTGAGCTTCATAAAGCACTAAGTCCAGGTTTCCCCATACCCGAATAGAAGACATTAGATTTTAAAGATCACAGCAAGTCTTCCAAGCACAGAAATAAAATGCACTTGAAGATTTTGGAATCTGTACTCCTAGTCACCGTCATGTAGAAGTGCTTGCTGTTTATTGCTTTCTCTTTTTCTCACTACCTTACAGCAGATGAAGTTTGGGGATTTTGAAAAGCAACTGGTAATTACTCAGTCACACTTTCAGTTCTGCAGGCTTGCATCGGCTCCTGGCTTTTTAATTCTTCTGGCTTGTAGATAGTACCCTAACAAAGATCACTGCTGCCATGGTCACCTGGCATGTGGACAGGTGGCTATGTCTACATAAAAGGTTGGCTTCCATTTGGACTTTATGTGCCATTGATGATAAAGTTTTGCTCCCATTAGATGTTCTCTTGGAGAAAAAAAAATCAAATTAAAGAAGCTCTTAGGCTTCTGGTTATGGTTTGTATTTTAGAACCATAATGAGAATGAAGTGTGTAGGACAACCTGACATTTCCCCCCATCTGGTCCCACTTATTGATAAGCATGCCCTGCCCATAATCCCAACCACTTGAAAAGCCAGTGGAGGAAAAGGAAACTTGTGCTAGAACATACTGGCCTTTCAGCAGGGTCCTGGCAAACAGTTACCTCCTGGAGAAATGTTTGGAAGGAATGAGGAGGAGGGAAGAGGCTAAGAAGAGAAACTGAGGGCCCTCGGGCAATAAAGACTAAAGGGCCAACCTTTAAAATGGGTCAGCAAACGATAGTCAGTCCTCAAGCCAAATCTGGCCTCTAAATAAAGTTTTATTGGAACATAGCCACTCCCATCCATTTATAGTGCCTACAGGGGCTTTTGTACTCTTAACGGTGGAGTTGAATAGTTGTGACAGAAATGGCCTGCAAAGCTCACGACATTTACTAACTGGCTCTTTAGAGAAAAAAAATTTGCCAGTACCTGTTTTAAAACAAAAAGCAGTTCCTTGAACTTTGGAAAGTGCTTGGGCAAGAGAATTCAGTTAATCTGTAGCAAATGCCACAGGACATTTGAGGGGGGAGAGAAGCTGAGAGGCCTAAGGAGTTAGTGCTCTGCATTTCTTTTTTTTAGGATAAAGAACAATGGTGGGCGTTCAGTTTTTCTGTAGTATCCTTTACATATTCCTGAATAACTAAATGTTATACTGTTTCACGCCTACAGAGTCTAGGCAGCTTCGCACTTACGGATGGGCAGTGAGAGCTATGACCATCCCAGCAGGACACCTAAGTGCCCCTTAGGTAGTTCTTAGTGTAGCATGCAAGGAGCAGCTGGCCTTTTCTTCCCTGAAGAATAGCTGAGTGTCGGGGTGACCCTTACCATGGGCAGAGGCCATTACTGTACCTGTTGGCTAAAAGCTGGGACCTGGTTCCTGAGGGTGAGGTCAGGTAGATGGCTAGGTCTCCCTCCTGGGGTGGGTGATGGTTATGCGCACAACTACATGTTCCAAGTAGTTGACATGGTGGTTGGGGTTATCGGAGCAGCCTGAAGCTTTGTAGATGGAGCGCACTGCACTGTTGGGGCGAATTGTCCTGCAAGAAAGACAAGGAGTTTGAGCAAAGTACATGGCAGAGCTCAGTGGAGTGATCCCGCAGGCCTAGAAAGAGATTACACAATGTAACGCAAGCAGCTGGTTGCTGGATACTAAAGGACACAGTGCTATCACCCAAAAGACTGGGTCATTTAAAGGATTAACACCAGTTAGATAGTGGGAAAGATGCCAAGTGAGAGGAAACGGGTAATTTTAAGGGTCCATTGAACTTGAGAATCTCACCTTGTTAAAAAACAGATTGCTGGCTCTCAGCCCCAGAGGGTCTGATTCAGTAAGGCTGGGGCGGATCCCAAGAATAAGCACTTCCCAGGTGACAGTGATGTTGCTGATTTATGGCATACACTTTGAGAGCCACTAATATAGGCTACTGTGGTATAGTGAAAACTAGGGATTAGCATGACCTTGGGATTTGACCCTGGGCTACCATTTCCTTGCTCTCTAACCCATAGACACATTCAAACTCTTGCCTACAGATTCCTGTCTTCTTCAGGAACTTCCTCCTGTTCCATTGTCTCCCCTGAACACTGGGCTTCAGCCACACTGGCATCAGTTCAAATTCTGGGATAAATTAAGTGTCCCATATCAGGGCCTTTGTATACCCTACTCTGGTCCAAGTGCTTTTATTTATTTATTTTTTTTCTGCTCTTCATATGGCTTTTTCTCTTCCTTCATGGTCAAAGCTTAAATTTTACTGAGACCGTCATTGAACCATAGGAAAAAAACATGCTCCCTAACTTTTTTTATTTCCAACATTCACTTATAATTTATAATTATCTACTTATTATATTTTTTGGCTTGACTCCCTTAGACTGAAAACTCTGCAAGGGCAGGAAGCATTTCTTATTCTCCTGTCTATCCTTAAAATCTAGATCAGTGCTTGATATCCAGTAAGTGCAAGAAAAATAACTGCCAAATTGGTAAATGAATTTGTAAATGAATAAAAAAATATTCCATGTAATAACATTTCCTCATTTGTCAAATGGCAATAGTACCCAAGTTTTTATAAAGTTTTAATAAGAAAACACATGAAGTTTCTAGCACTTGACCCATAATATGTGCTGCATAAATACTGGTTAACTTTTCATTCTTTTATCTTTTTGTTATTCTTTGTCACAAAAAAAGTAGAATAGGAAAAAATAAAACTTTAGTCCATTTATTTCTGCTTCCTGACAAATTTTTTCAAGAATTATAATAGCTCCAGTTTCATTACAACCTAAGTTTCTAAATATTTCTCTGAGAGCCAACTATATAAAGAAAGCCAAAAGCAAAATACGAATAAAGTCATGAAGTTGAATCCTATTCTTTGGATTCAGCATCTAGGAGAGACTTCACACTATCGTGTGGTAAATCCTGCCAGCACAGCCTCCAAGTTTGTGCAGCGGAAACACGGAATAGGCCCCGAAATCTCTGAATAAACCACAGTCTCGTTTACTGTGCATTTTCCACCACTCTTTGGAGAATTACATGCTATGTAGTTAAGTTGCCACAACTTAAGGTTTAGATTTTTGGTCACACTGACTTATGGAGAATAAGTGCATCATCAAATAGAAGTATTGACAGAGCAGAAACCTAAAGAATGCTTATCTGTAAGGGTTGCCCATAGAACCCTTTTAGAGATGCTTTTCTTTAAAGAATCCTTAGGTTCTACTCGTGGGGATTTAACAGATTAGCATCCTAGACATTCTATTAGAATTTTATAATTACATTAGAAAAAAACTACACAAGGTTTAAGCTTCCATGCGTAACAAAGGGTGATCTCGAGCACTTGGCCTGGTCTCTTTCAAAGCATTTTCATACTGTCTGCTTGCAGCACACATTACTTGATTTGTCGGTCTGTGCTCTCCACACACACGTGCTGCTGGGGAACAGTGGTCCACTTCTCCGCCTCCATCACCATGGCTTCTGCATCCATCAGTCCAAATCCATAGAGATGGCTCACTATAGAAGGCAAGAGGGTGGTTAGCTTTGCTGTAGTTAGGAGCAACCTACATTATATATGCTGAGTTATAATTTCACTCAGCAGAACCCAGACACATCCCTATGGGATCCTGGCTTTCTTTCTATCAATGATTTAAAAATAAATAAAACAGGTAAGTGATCACAAAAATAAGATGAATGTATATTACTCATGAATATATATCATTACTAGTAACATGACTTTCATTTATGAATTGTTACTACGTGGCAGGCACAAGTGCATATTTTTACCTTTAATCCTCCCAACAACCTTAAGATGTTAGTGCTATTATTATCATCATTCATGGATGAGAAAAATGAGGAACAGAGGAACTTGGTTGGGGCTGACCAGCAATTCAGTGGTTGGGCTGGATTCTAACCCACAGAGCTTATTCAAAGGCTTCACTGTTAACTGCTTGTATTCAAGTGATGACATCATCGATTTTGTAAGATAAAATAATTAATAGGTTCAAAAAAGAAGTGACAGTGTATATGACTTCTAGTGCAATAAGAACTTACATGCAAGAAATACCAATTTTCTGACATGTATGGTATTTAGGTTGAATATCCCAGAAGGAATAAATTATTACCTTCCTTTAGCATATGAAAAATTTATTAAATTTTATGCATGAAATATTTGGAGGCCTCTAGATTTTGTATGCCAGCTTCATATCCTCACATGTAATCTTTAGTTCTGCCATGAGAATACCTATTTATCTAAAGCTGAATTTGACATAACTATTTCAGAAATTTCAATTATATATAGGAATATTCTAGTGATGATTTAGCAAGATCAGCATGTACAGTCCTTTCTAAAAATACTTTAAAAAAAATCCCACTTGAGTACTTTAAATCTTTACTTTGTTTAAACTGTCTCATATCTTTATATTTGTACAAAATCATACTTCTACCGGATTTGCTGCCTAAAACATTTTCCTTATAACATTAATTACTTTATGCAAAAATTTCTATAGCTGCCCAGGCTTATAGATTATTTAAATACTTCAGCTTGAAATTCAAGATGTTCTATGATACAGTACCATGCTATTTCAAAACAACCTATTCACCAAACTTTCTCCTTTAGAAAAGTCATTCCTTTTCTAAAGATGAGACTCTCCCAGTCACATCTTGCTCTTTCTGTCTGCCTTTGCTCATGCTGAGCCCTTGGCCTGGAAGTCCCTCATGCCTCCTCTCCGCAGAATCAAACTCTAACAAGTTCCTGAAGGTCCAGCTATTCGACCTCCTCCTCCTTGAAACATTTCTGGCCAATAAAAATGAATAGATATTTACTGAAATTCAACTATCTGTAATGAGTGAACTTTTCTCCTTTAAAGTCTTACGACGCTAATTAACTTGTCAATCCATGTGCCCTCCTGCCCATCCATCTACCCAATCGTCTCTCTACCCATCCACTTATCCATCCAGCCAGCCAGACATCTAGCCAGCCAGCAATCTTGTTACCTGTTCATCCACCCGTCCGTCCATCTGTCCGTCTGTCTGTCCGTCCATCCACCCATCTACCTACCCATCATTTAAGTGCTTTCTATGTTCTAGGCACTATATTAAGCACTGCACTTTGTCTGTGCATCAATTTTTCTAATTAATTGTTAGCATCTATCTTTTTACCTCAACTCCATTATAAACTGTTTACTGACAGGAACATGACCTTATATTTCTTTAAATGTTCCACGGGATTTAGCAGAATGTTATACATGTCAGAGGAAAAAGATATTACAACATATAAAAAAGGAAAATTATTCTAGGATTCAGAAATATCTATTTCTATTTGCTAATTACATAATTCTTGAAAAACAAGATAAAATATCTTACCCACGATTTCCTTATTTTGGGATATTATCCATCCCGTTACCATTACTAAATTATTATTATATGTCCCATGTGAGAAAATCAGTGTAAAGAATTATATAAATAGTAGGACTCATTATTATACTATCAGGTACTCAGCTGGTCAGAACATACTAAATAAAATCGAATAAAATTACTATGGCAAGGATATTTGTAGTATGGGCACTTTTGTAATTTTTAGTATAAATGATTTATTTTTTTGATGAAAAATTAATGCACATTCATTGTAAAAACTTGTAAATACATCCAGAAAAGAAGAAAGAAAATAAAACTCACCAATAACCTCATCGCAATTTGGTAACTGCCATTAACAATTCTGTATATTCAGTACTAGTCACATGATATTACGTGAAGCAATTTTACCCCCTTAGTTACAAAAAAGACAGAGTGGTCCACATAATACAGGAGAAATGTCAAGTTTGGGCTCAAGGAAACCCAATCATGGAGAGTTTTTGTTAAAGTTCATGTAAGTCTTATGTTCTCACTTATCCCTTAACCATAGTCTATATCATTCCATTGTGAACAGTCTCAGGTATTTTCCTTCTCTAGGGGAAATGAAATTGCTCCCAAAGATGCTATGCCTGGCATTCGAACACTGCCTAGAACCCAAATAACCCCATGCTAGTGTCATGTGCTTTTAAACCAGCACAACTTATCATTTTACCTCAGTTTAGGGGAAAGAGGTGAATTATTTGGCTGGTGTGTGTAGGGGTGAGAACGAGGGGAGGTGGAGGCTGGGGAGGGCAAGGGCTTTGAATGGTCTGCAGAACAGGCTGCCTGGGCTCCAGTGAGCTGTACTGGCTCCTGCAACGCCCACCCGTATCGCCAATAGCTGTCAAGCTCACAACCATTAGGACATAAATTAACACACAGAATCATCAAACACAACAAACACGTCATGCCTGTTAACACCGAGTTAAGTAGAAAAGCATCTTGAGTCTTTATGAAGGCCATAAATTTGTTTCCTTTTCTGATTCAATTCTACCCTCCAGAGACAATGTCCGTTCATGCAACACTCAAACTAGATGTTCAGAAAAGGGGCTCACAAGCTCTACTCAAACTACAGACTGGCAAGTCAACAGAAAAAAAAAATATGTTAATAGAATATTAATGAATGAAAGAATTGGATTAGATCAATACTGAGTCAGTAATGGAGACTTTTAGTATTTTAAATACTAGAAATTATATATTGGTCCACAACCTAAGAAAAAAATGCAATAAAGTTATTTCCTTTTTTGGAGGGGGGGGTGGTTGCTAGCAATCTATCAACTCCACATATTTTGATTGGCACTTATTTGTTTGTTTTTTGGTAAATACTGATGAGAAAATAATTACACAATTGTGTTGAGAAGATAAACTTCAAAATATAGTGTCAACAGGGGAAATATAATTTGGAAATAATAATTTTTGAGATATAATTGTAATTGACATATTAATTTTAAAAACATAAAGTTTTCAGACTCTAAAATGACCTATAAATTCAGAAACACTGATCTTTCTTTTAGTGGCCATTTGAGTCAAGTCTGTCTTGCCCATCACACTGTTACCATGATAGGCCACGGGGTGTATGATTTCCTCAGTGGCCTCAGCAGATCTAGCTTAGAGGCGATCCCATAAATATCTGTGAATGAACACACCTTGGAGGAGAAATTTTATGTAATTCACCAAGTGGCATAAAGTGTTTACAAGAGAATTGTAAGGGGAATTAGGAGTTCTGTTCTTTTTATTACTGACTCCTACGAAGTCATCATTAACACTCAACCTTTATCCAAGTATAGAGCCCATATTCACATTTAAAACATTTCTGATTGTAGCACATATACCCCGCAAAGAACTGGTTGTGATATGGCCATTCCATAACTAAAGTAGTTTTATTTATGCACATTTCTCATGCCAAGCTGAGAGAAAAACCTAAGCCTGAAAATCAATTTTATCCTCTTGGTGTGGAACCCTCTCTGTGTAAAATGCAAAATTCTATAGCATTAGTGTACAATGTTGGTGTGGGCAGACATACAACCAGTTCAAACAGAATTTTCCATTCCTATGAGTGGGGGCAGTAAACAGGCAGGTTGTAGTTTTAATATTAGTTAAGATTCAAAAATCAATATTCAGAAAGATAGAGGGAACAATGCATATGTAGAGTGATGAATGATCTCAAAACAAAATTATTGAAGTATATTTCAGAAAGTAAATGTATTTCTTGGTAGCATGATGCTAAATAAGCTTAATAAAGAAAATTTGAAAAATTTGCATAACATTGTATGTAGCCCATCAGGCTGCAAGACTGTCTACGCAGGTAAGCTCAGAAAAGTGAAGTTGTCTTACACCAGAAGTAGAGCTAGTTTTTATTCAAAGCTTTCTAAAGGCTTCCCAGCTTGGATTAGTCAGATGGACAACAAAACGCAGGAAAATAGATGATGTTCTCCAGCAGGTGTATTTTCATTTTCTGATGAGATCAGAAGTGCTGAGAGAGGCTAATCACTAAGCACACAAGTAAATGACTGCATAGTTTGAAAGCAGATACAGTTAATTTAAATAACAGTTCTAACTAAACTCAATTGAGGCCTGAACACAGGAAGCTATTAACCAGGGAAACAGTGTAATTTTATCTCTTTCAGTGGACTATCCTTACAGGAGCCAACTACTTTAAATCTTTCTTTTCTTTTTAAATATTATACTGAATGTACATTTCATGATGACCCTAAAATGACTATCAGTAAAGGATTCTATATATAATAAAGGAATTGGTTAAAAAAGAACTTTTTAAAAGGTTTTTGGGCTTCCTGAAGTAAGCCTTTCTGCTGCCAGCTGTCAGATGTACAGACAATGTTATGCAGCATCCAACGTAAAATAGGGCAGGCAAACAACAACAAAAACTCTGTATAAGAAATCAGAAGAATCATTAAAGAAGACAACTAATGGGAAAGAACCCAAAAGAGGCTGGTATACAGAAAGTACTCAGTAAATGTTAGTTGACATTAGGAGTCAGGTAGGAGGACCCAAGAGGGAAAAGTGATATTCACTTTGTGCTTTGGTGCAAGTGTGGACTTTGGTGAGGTGCAGATGGCAGGGGGTTCATTCCAGGGGCCAGGACGGAGCTCCTGGTTAAATAATCAGGTCTGCCTGTGGTTCTTTGGGGCAGCAAAGAAACCAGCAGCCCTGGAGTGGGCAGCAGGTGGGTGAGTGGTTGACAGGGATAGGCATTAGTGGTAAATGTGGCAGGAAATAAGGAGGTGAGGGCGGACCTGGAGAGAGCCAAAAGCCAACCTTAATTGATTGTCCGGTGTCCTCCGCCATCAACCAAGCTGTGGTTATTCTCATCTACCGACAAGAAAACCACCATACTAAAAGGTAGTTATGCAAATTCCTGTCTTGAGGGGACTGCTTGATCTGTGGGTGGGTAGAAACTCCAACCTCACATCAAAGGGCTCCTGCAGCTGTGCAGTCCTCGCACCTTTGGGTTCTTTGATCCTCAACAGCGCAGAACCACCTGCTCTGAAATAACAGCTCCCACCAGGGACCCTGTGCCTCCCACACCTATTAATCAACCAGGCCAAATGTGCAGAATAGGGGGAGGAAGTGAAACATGAGAGGGCCCGCGACACTTTCTTAAGTCATCTTGTCCCACGTGCATAACGTAAATGCTTAAGTTCTCTGCCTTTTCAAAGTAAAAATACAGAGCTAAACATCGTAACATAAAATGGAAAATTTGTAAAGATGACAAAGTGGCAAGTAATGCTCTTCAGTCTTCTATGTTTTAGATTTCTTCACTTACATATCTTGGATAGATGAAAGCCAGGGTACTTCCAGAACTACCTACTTCTCCCCTTTCCTTACTCCCTTTTTCTGACATCTATCTCTTCATTATAGACCCCTTGATTTCAGTGTGAAAGGCTCATAAGCTTTTTTTAAAAATTAAGTTTACTGTGGTAATATTAATGCAATTACATAATTTTCGGGTATACATTATAATTTGACATCTGTATATTCTATTGTGCATTTACCACCCCAAACCAGTTTCCTTCAGTTACCATATATTTGATCCTTCATTAGCTTTTTAGAGAATCAGAAGGACAGTTGCTGTGCTTTCTTCTGCAATGCAGTGCAAAATGCAGACTCCCTGAGGGAGGGAAAACAGCAGCCAGCACCTGCCTTATTTCTGCATGTTTTATATTTCCCTTGCTCTTCCTAAAATCTTGAGCTCTAGTCAACAACTCCAGCCAGATCCAAACATGCCAGCCGTCACCAGTGCTACTGTGGTCTTGCATGTGGAAAGTTTCCAGACTGATACTTGTCTGTCTGCAGGTCTGTACTTCAAAGCTCCTCTCGGGATGGGTTTGGTTAGCAGCTGCAGGTAGTGAGACAGGCTCATCATTACAGAGATGAAGTAAGGAGAGTTTGGGGAAGCACTGATGAATACTTCTCCATGTATAATGTACATCCTTATAATGGATGTATATATACACATCATGTTATGTATGCATATATAAAATATGTATTGATCATTATCATGCTTCATTTACAGAGTTAAGGAGATACATCTGTCTTTTCTCAAGGGTCTCTTTCCATTTGAAGAAAAAATGTCAAATTATCTTCTATTCTTTGGACATTCCTTTTATTTGCTTTCAATATAGTTATAATAAGCAAGAAATTCGTTTAAGGAAATTGACTAGTATTTCTTGACTGGAGGTAGGGAAAATGTTTTACTAGCTTGGGGAGGACTAGCTATGTCTCTGAGGGCATATGCGGATCACATTTGTGCTTGTTTTTAGGAAACTGAGTTTGTTTGTACAGAGATGAAAATCAGATAAAAAATGTACTATGAGGGCCTCTGGGTAAAAACTAATTGAAGACTGGACTGACCATATGTCAGCTCTTAGCCTCAATTTTCTGGTGTGTAACTTGAGCAAACAAATACCAGATTGGGATCTTGATGAGCCAGCAGCCAAAATTCTTATTTGTAAATTATTCACTTTTTAGATAAACCATCCTTTAATTTCTTTTCCTTTTGTTTTCTTTTTTTCTTATCATAAAAGAAATAGAAAATCTAGTTTGTATGTATTTCAAGTGACTTTTCACACAGTGGTTAATAGTGGTTGCAAAGATATGGTTGTTTCATCCACCTACACATCTCTGGCTCACCTGATATGGAGTCACTACCCACTGCTGAGAGTGATCACAAAGCACAAAGAAGAGTGACAATAAAGAAATTATTCCTTGCAACTGGAAATATCACCATCTCATTAGGAAGAAAGCTAACACTTATCTTTATATGTTCCAAGTACTAAGTACTAAGTCTTCTCATAACATTCCTTTTAAATTACATAAACTCAAGTTCTAAGCTTAAGAAACAATAATCAGGAAACGTCTATAAAATCTCAGAAAAATAGGCTGTTAATGAGGACTGTATGTGCTCTTAGAAGAAATAAGACCTGAGATGGTTCTTAAATCCTTAAGTTAGATCTAGATTCAAGGAGGTGTAACTGGGAGTCAGTAATGCGAGCAGGACGTTGGGATTGGTGGCTTCCTCGTGGGAGCTGTGTGGACCTGGGATCATGTGGACGGATTTAATCCAGAGGCAATGAGTGGCAACGATCAAGGAAATGACAAAATTTTATTGATATTCTAGAATGTTTTAGGGAGCTGTTTTGTAAAAGATGATCAATAGATTGTGTTTTGGAAGTTCTGAGTTTTAAATGACAGGAAGAGCTTTGTGCAGAGATTCAAGACTGGTAATGGATCAAGTCAGTGTTCAAGATGTAGAACTAAAAATCATTAATAAGGAGATAATACTTGTAATTGAAAGGAAAGCAGGGATGTGAAAGAAAAGCAGTGAAATTAAGAGGATGTGGAAGGGAGGGAGAGGGGAAGTGGGGAGGGTGAGAAGAGAAAAGGAGAGGAGGAGGAAAGAGAGCACTTAGAGCACAAGAGGGCACACCCCCTCAGCAACAGATTTCAGGGAATGGCTAAGGAGAGAAAAGAATCATTAAAGTGTCAAAGAACAGGGCTATATCTTTGCATCACAAAAGGCAAGGAAACACAGATCTGGCTTGGGTAGATCAGAAGCATGAAATCCCAGAGAAAAACAAGAGGCCTTCTGATTTGGCAAGTAGGGATGGTTCAAAGTCTCAAAGAGTAACTTCACTTCAAAGGTGGAAGTGGAAACAAAATTGCAGGGAATTATAGAGGGCCGGAACAGTAAGGAAATGGAAGCAGCTAATTTAGATTATTTGTTGGAAATTTTTAGTTGTGCAAGGAAGGCAGTAGGAAAATGGAAAAGTGGTTTTATTCTCCCTCCAAGATGGGGAATACAAAGTTTGAAAGCAGAGGATTATGGTGTTATTAACAGAAAGGAGAATGAATGTGGCTGGGAACAAAGGGTTAAAGAATGGAATTTTTTTCAGAGCACCTTTCACAAATGGGATTCCTTACTCACACATTCCTTACAAAGGCAAAACAACTAATGAACAACAAAAAAAACACCCCACTTATTTGAGAGACTTTTTTCATTTCTTCTAAAGATGGTACTTCATTTGTGCCATTCACAAGTAAAAGTTAATTCATTACATACAGTGAATGACTTGGTTCAATAAGTAGTTCCCAAACTTGCATGTACATCAGAACACTGAGACAGCTTGTGAAAGTACACAGTGCTCAGTCTACTGTTTAGCAGTTTGGAGGTAAGGCCCAGAATTTGCATTTCCAACAAGTTCCCAGATGTTGCCTATGTTTGTGACCCACTTCCTGAGGGTATAAGGGCTAGCCAGAATCTCTCCTGGAAGCCTACCTGAAAAACCTGGTTAATCAGGCTATCACCTCCAACACAAGGCCAGAGTCTCTGCAGGCACATTCATAAATACCTTTCCCTCATGCCAATAGCACAGGAAATGAAAGTTGGCTATGCAGTACTTCATGCTAACATCTTTCATATGGGTTACCACACACATTTTTGCTTCTCTTACAAAGGTATTTTAAGAAGACACGGTTCTCCTAATTAACCTAAAGATGAATTACCCCTCACTCTTCAAGCACAAGTCCATCTAGATATTTCCTTTTCGGATGCACTTTCCTCAAGGAGTTAATTTCTAAGCATTGTTAGGACAAAATAAGAGTTTGACTGAGTTGAGATACACAATCATGCTTAAAAATGCTGACAACAGTAAATGCTCTGAAGTATTTATTTAAATCTACCTATTTTGTATCTACTCTTACAATTGAAGTGCACTTACTGTATCAAGCATGCTTTCCAAAATAAGATGTCTAGAAGAATTTTGGGAAGGAGGTAAAAATAATACCTTACATATGCATTTTATTACATATTAGCTAATGAAATCTTTTAACCATCCCACTGGCAAGATAGTATTATTTGCATTTTACAGCTGTAAAAACTAAGTCTCAAGAACATTAAAAGAACGCATCCAAAGTCAGAGGGACTGGAAGCCAAGTCTTCAGAATCTCTTTGTATTATATATGTACCATTGGTTATTGCTATCTATAAGACACACAGTATTTATTTCAACTAATTTTTCAAGTCAGTCCTCAGCCTCAGAATAACGAAGTGGCAAAGAGGGTAAAACATTTCAGGTATTTATCTACATATGTAAATGAGTGGATCATTTTTATCCTCTTTGCCTTTTGCAAATCAGCTGCTTAAAAGCTGCTCTCTTCTTCAAAACTCATTAAAATATCATGTGTAGAAAAAGAAATATGTGGGGTTTGGAAGAAAAGCTAACATCTGGCCCAGAACCCTTTCCCCTATTCTTGCTGAGAAATGACCTTCTTCAGTTATTTCTAGCAGGGATTTTCCCTGAATGTGGAGATATTAATATGGAAAAGATACTTTATATTATACATGCTTAGGCCATTTTTTTTTTTTATTAGAGCTAACCAGTCATGCACAGATGGGAGAATGGCATTGGATGGCAAAGGGCAACTTCCAATTGTTAGCATCCAGCAGCAATCACAATACCCTTCTTTTTGGCTCTTTCAAAGATGACTCTGGCAAATTCAGGGTATACTTTGTCTTCTAGTATAACACCATAAAACGAAGCCTGTTGAAGCCATTATTGGGATGTGTGATAGAAGTTTAATTGCTTTAAAATGCCTAAGGCTAGCAAGATGTGAACATGTGTAAAGAGTATGAATTGAGATTCTAAGAAGAATAAAAGTCTGGATCTATTTATTTCACAGAAGATGTATCCAGATGGATTCTGCAAAGCAATTGCCTGGCATGTAACTGTACCTTGCTAGATGCAGTGGCCTTAGGAAGTCATGCATAGAACTAGGGCAGGATTAACTTTCAGGATTTCTTTTTGAATCTTTGAATCTGGTTTGTATTATAGACATTGGCACTAATATAAAGATCTCTCTGAAGAGAAAAAAAGGATGGCCTAAGCCATTTCTACTAAAATTGTACTTTAACAAGATGTAATGGGTCTTTTGTTTCTTCTTCATTTGGGGTATCTCACTGATCTCAACCCAGTACAGTTAGAGCAGTGCCCATTTCCCACCGTCTCAGGATGGTTCAGCAAGTTAGAGCCCTCTGTCCCTCATGGGGGACAGAGAACTGGTACTGCAGTCTGTGCCAGGAATGCTGACGTCAGAGTTCAAACTGATATGCACGTACTAATATCAATAACAGAGTTTCTCCTATGCACCTCAATCGCATTTTTCCCTTTCACATTTCGAGCTTTATTCCTCGGAGGGAAGGATGGGTCTGTGAGAGCACCTTCACAAGACAGCTTGATGATACTCATGGAAGCTTTAAATAAAGCCTTTTCACCACTGACATGGCTGTGTTCATGCATCCTGTATATGTCAATATTTATCAAGACTTCACCCCAAATATGAATATTCTCCTACTGGGCCCAAATAAAAAAAATATATACATTTGAACTCACAAAGCTTCAATTATTTTGGGTCACAAAAAGAATATAAAAAGAATTTGAAAAGAATAATAGATTAGTGCTTAGTACTTATACTCACTTCAAATTCTAAGGTTTTGCTTCAAACTTTGTCTAGAGAGCTGGCAATAAAGGTAGTATTGAAATCATCAGAGATACCAGAAAACTCTATTTGACTCTGATAACACTGAGTTACTTTGCTGATGAAATTTCTGTGGCTGTCAAGGTTGAAGCAATAGGTGAAGGTTAAAATGAACAAATACATCTATGAATAGATACCTTTTTAAAAGACCTTTGAAAAGACAATGACTTTGATAATTGTGGAAAAAATTACCACAGAATTCCATGCACAAGGGCTGCCCATGTGAGACCTATGTGAATTAGAGAAAGGTAGCTCTTTCTTTATTTTTCTGTTAAAATTTATTTGATACTTCTTTCTTTAAGGCGAACATCATCCCACTCTAGGGCACATGGTTTGGTGAGTGGATCACAGGCTGGATTTCGGTCTCCACGGAACCCCTCGGTTTGGCTCCCTAGGTCAGTTAATAACCTGTGCAACGAACTATGACAGCCCTATCATACAATCACAGGCATTTCTTGCATTTTTGGCAATCTCCTCTGATTCTTTAGTCATATGTGGCTGGAAGTCAGTCAGGCTTTTAAGGCTTCTAAGATGCACAGCATTGAACAAAGCTGGACACATGTCTTTTGCTTTAGCTCTGAAGATACTTCTGAGGGTAAAAGATGAAAAGAAGCAGAAGCAAACAATTTCCAGACAAAACCATTTCGCACACTGTATTAAGAAAGCACACACATTGTAGCCTCTGGTGGGTTCAAAAAAGCAATGCTGCTTCTGAAGACTACACATGATTATAAGTTTGCTTTATGGCCAAGAAAAAGAGTATCAGTGCAAACCTTAAAGAAGAGAAAAAGTAATTCATAAACTGTAAATGCTTTTGTCATTCTATGTTATTCTATGTTAAAGTCTTATAGCAAATCAAGAGGTTCACCAGAATTATATCACTTGCTTTCTTTAAATCTCTGCAAATCATATGACAAGTACAAAGACTATAACTGTATGTGAAAAATAATTCAAATATTGGAAGTTAAGTGACTTTCTGAAGGTCATGCTGAACAATAACAACCAGCAAAAAGACTCTGGTCAAAGTAAATTTGTGATGCCTTCTCAGAGAACAATTTCTGGTCTGACATTTTTCTACAAGCAATCTTGTCACCACACCTTTTGCCCTGGGTTTATTAAAAAGCCATTTCAAAGAGCATTTCTTTCTCTTCTTTTTTAAGAAAAGAATTTAGCAAAGATGATTATATATCACAACTCTATAATGCTCCCCATTTAGAAGGAGGCCAAAAGATAAGAATTTCACTGCCTGTCAATAGTCCCTAAGGTCAGGAATACACAATTGCAAACCAAGATAATATAAAATGATCACTGCAGGAGAATTTTTATCCATTTTAGCAAGCCAATTTCTTATAGACATGTAATTTGGTAGGCCATATCATAGAACCATGGCTTTACACTATCAGTTTAAGAAATAAAACTCTTTCTGACATCAGAAATGCAATTAGAATCTACTTACTTGAAAGTCATTACTACAATCCAACTCACTTTCTCAAAATCACTGCAGCGGCTCCAAAATGCTTTTCAAATCAAACAAGAACTCCTAACTCTAGGATTCATGTAGCTTTGCTGTCAGTTCTTTTAAATTACTTTCCTCATCACACTATACCTGGCCTCTTTGCACACTGGGTTTCTCTCTCCTCCCTTACCCTGACCATCACTTTGACCATAGCTGTCTCATCCAGTTTTAATCCCCAACCCTCCAAGAAATGCAAATAAACTAAATAATGCATCGGTTTAAACTGAACAACCACTCTAGAAGCTATTTCAGACCCGCTTCGGTTCCTAATAGCAACTCTAAAGTTCTCAAACACCTTTCACCATCTTATATTTATTTATGCTTCTGATCTAGCTTATGTATGTGACATTAAGGTAACTCATTAACGATCAGCAGATTGTTTTTTTCCCCAATACTTTTGAGCCCATTGATTGTAATCTAAGTAGTCTCATAGAAAAACAGAGAACACGTGTTAATCCTTTAACCACCAACTACATTATCAACTAAAATCATCAACTAAAATTATTGACAAATGAAAGTTATAACCCAAATTAGAGGAAACAGACTACAAAAATGATCATAGAAGTATTCTAAGAGACGTGTGAATATTAAGTAGTGAGCCCAATATTCGAAATAGAGAGCTAGTTTCATTTCTAAGCTACACGTAGCATTTTAATGGCTGCGGCTCTCTATATAACTATACATATATATGTGCTCAATTTTTTTCATAGAAAAATCATAACATTGTTTATTAATTCAATATTAAATGTTGTATGAGAATGATGTATGACATATAGATGACAATTTTACCTGAGTGCATACTATGAATGAGGAACTGTGCTAAATTCTGTATGTGTTACTGTTTTCCTCATTCTTCCCTTTGCCCACACCACTCAGCCCATGATGGCCTCCTAGCTTCTTCTTGACTAAGTCTTTGTATATGCTGTATGCCTAGCCTAAAATGCCCTACATCTGGAAAGCCATCTGGATTGCTCCCTCACTCCTCAGAGTCTCTGTTTAAAAGAGGCCTTTTCTCACTGTCCAACATCTAAAAAGTTATAATTTTTCACACAAATACCTAGACCTGAATATCCATACCAGTTTTACTTACAACAACTCCAAACTTGAAACAGTAAAATTGCCCATGAAAAAGTAAGTACACAAATTATGGGATAGTCCTAGAGTGGAATCCTACTTAGCAATAAAAAGGAATCAACTCCTTATATACTTAATGACATGGAATAAACCTCAACAATAGTACATGGAGAGAAAGAAGCCAGTTTCAAATAATTCTTTTTATATAAAAGTCTCCAAAAGACAACCTGATCTATAGTGACAGAAAGTACATCTGGTTGCATAGGGTAAGGTGGGGGCCTAGAGGATGAGAAAGAAGCACAAAACAAATTTTTTTGGGGTGACATAAATGTTCTATAAATTGATGGTGGTGATGGCTACATACATGTATACTTTGTACACTTAAAATGGTGCTTTTCTTTATATGTAAATATACTCCAGGAAAGTTAAGACTGCATATGCATCACCAGATACACTATGTTTGTTTATAAAGCTGGTTATCCTGAGTTTTGTTTTGTTTTGTTTTAAATGAATGCAAAACCTCAAATAATAATAATAATAAAGGTTGTTAAATTTTAAAAGTCTCTATAAGAGAATGTGTGTGTTTTGATAGGATTGTCTTGGTTTAAATCCTTTGTGGGTATCTTAATTTGAAACTGGATTCAGAATCCAGTTATCAGAGATTCAAAGAAATCCATTTCATTACTTTATAGCCACAAAATACTTTCGGCCTGAAAACAACATTTGCCCTCATTGATCACCCTCTGTAATCACTGAGGTTAGGGCATGATGATTTTTATTTTTGCCTAAAATATCAATAGTAACCACAAAATATCAAGATTTGCTACCATTAAGGAGAGCCAGACTCACATGCTAAAAGAATTTTTAAAACACCTGGAAAATCCAGCCTCATTAGAATTAGTGAAATCAAGTTTCATTAGGTGATCACACAAAAAGACATCAATTATCTCCTTAGTGTACAAGCTTTCTCATGTTGTTGAAAAATCGTATTTTATACTCGCAGCTTTCATATTGTATATTAATGACTGACTAGAGAATCAATAGGACATTGATAGCTATAATAAGTTCATATTTCTACCACTAGTTCTTATGTTGAAGCATTAATTGAAACTTTTAGGATTTAGTAGGTAGAATTCAAGGTGACATTTAAACATTAAAACTAATCTGCAAAACAAAAGTAGAATTGTGTTTGATATATGATTATAGTCACTGAATGCAATTACGAGATTTTTAAAAAAGTGTGAAGACATATTAGTGATAATTTTATTACAAAGTCCTTAATACATTTTCTCTAGCCCATTCAAGGAAATTTAATTAATTTCAATCCCAAAACAATTCACAACATAGTTCCCCATCTTTATCCTCATTTCAGAGAGTAGAAAGCTGCGTGTATGAAAATATACTTTAAAGATTCTTTTTATGTGTGGTGTTTTCCATTTTCAAAGCACTTTCATTCAATTCAGCCTTCTCATTATATTTGGTATTTGTCATTCACATTCAAAAAACCAAGATACAAAAGCTTTAATTGGCTTCCTCAAAGGCCAAAGAAAATATCAATAACAGAATACTAGAATTTAAAGGCTCTTAAGACTATGGCAAAGTTACAAAACTACTCCAAACATAATACTCTTCATTAACTAATTATATTTGGTGTAGAAATAATAGTCATGTAGTGCAGCCGTCATTTAAACTCTATTTTGAAGATGAATCTTAAGTTTGAAACTACATGCAAACTTTTGTATAAACTTATGTACTTAGGGATGAAAAAAATGCAACAAACAAAAACACCTCAAAGTCTAACACACTGTTTAACATCATTCAAAAACCAGCATGGAGAAAACACTTTTCAGTTTTAGAAAATATTTTTAACCTTATATATTCGTAAGCATGAGTTGAACACTCTTATGGGGCAAGTGGACATTTTGGATACAAGACTCTAGATTAAGAAATGATCAAACTCTTTGCTGTCAGGGTTCTATAGCTACTGTGGATGTTTTAGTAAATCATCCCCCAGACAAAAGAATAAAAGTAAAATCTCTAAATTATATACGATTGACACCTTTTTAAAAAAATAATTGAGCAAGAAGAAAAGCTTATAGATACAATGGTCAATAAATAGAAAAAAAAGGTTTTAAGTTAATACATATTAAATGACTGAGTTTATAGAGCAAAATGGTAAAAAACATAAAACCTTGAAAGAAAGTCAGGTGGCATTTCCAGTGAGCAAATTTTATTAGGTAGAATCAAATGTATTTACTTCACTTTACTTCTTTGCATTATATATGAGAAGAAGTGAGTGCCTTATTTCTGCAAATGAGATTGGGACTGGAATGAAGCATCTCATTCTATATCACCTCTGACACTGACCAGATGAATAACATTTCACTTTGACCTTTCTTCAAAAACATGATGTGGGGATTACCATTTAAGGTGCATTATGTAGCTTTAATCAGAGCTACAGTATCACATCAGCATGCTAGGTGGCAAAGACTAAATATTATTTGTACAGTTAAATAATAAAATAAAATATAGCTTTACCCTTTCAAATGGTAACACATCAGATACCACTTTACACACTCAAAAATAAAACAAAACAAAAAACCCCCACCACATTTCAAAACCTTCAGTTTCAATTCAACACATGGCATGCTTAATGGTTTCAGCATTTCTAATTCTTTTTAATAAGTGTTACAAACTGAAAGCAAGACAGGTAGGTATTAAAAATATATTGGAACATCTTAAAATTACCAGCCCTACCAGTGGAAACAAAATGATGGCGATTAAAAGTAATAAAGGTTATTAAAAGTTAAGGCCTTGGGAGGCTAAGAAGTCATGTTAGACTGTCAATTGTTTTCCCCATGATGGGAAATCAGTTAGAAATTAAAAAAAAAAAAATCTAGTAGTTTAGTTGTGGTCAAAGAAAGAGTCAGTGGGGATGGGGAGGTTTCAGCAACATGCTGGTAGAAAAAAAGAGACTTACATAGTCTGGGAGGGCAGTGAAATGGAAGGCGTGGTAACCTCGCTCACTTAGTTGTCATTTTTGATTTTCAATGACATTTTTTTCATTCTTTCGCCTAGTAAAGATGACAGAAGGTCCTAATTTATTATCTGACGTCTATTCCTGTTCCTAGATTTAAGAGTTTAACTGTATACAGTCATATCATCCAAATACAGACACTTTGGAAAAAAAAAAAAAACTAAAGTACCGATGTTGCATGCATTCAAATATAATTATAACTGTACCCACAACCAGAGATAAGGATTTGAGGGAAAGAGTCAGCCCGCACAGCCCTGGCAGTTGGGGAAAAAGGGGTGGTGGGATTGCAGGTTCCTCAGATTAAAGCAGTAGAAAAAAGGGAGATTACAGCGAAGAGCTAAATTCTTCCTGAAACGATGCCAGCCATGGATTCCTGAAGAGTGCAGAATTAAAGTCCTCAGCATGGTCCATGTAGCCATTATACACTAACAGAGCTGGTCAAAATGCATATCACATGCCACAACAGATATAGTCTCTACATTAGATGCCTTCTGCTGCTGAGGTTGGGCTGCACCTTACATGATGAGAAAACTATCATTGACACTTATTAACATGACCTGGAAGATGATTTGGGCTTGACTGAAGGGGAAATAAAGGTGCAGTGTAAATTTCTGTTTCTGTATATAAATCACACCATGGCCAGATCACATTAGGCAATGCAATGGGGCCTCTGACCTTTCCTTCCACTTCTACTTTTTGTTGCAGTTCAACATGTGTTGGATTGGTATGCTGAAGGTGCTCAGGAAATATTTGTGAATAAATAAATGCAAAGACCACATAGATTAAATTTTGTGAAGAAAACCTCCCAGATGGCAAAAGCCCTCCTACTGCTGATCTGTACATTTTAAGGAGCATGAGGGATCACTGAAAAAAAGAGAGAAGAAATAAACAGAAGACTTTTCATAAGAGGAAAGGGAAGGGATCAAGGGAGAAAGAAATAATACTGGAAAAAAAAAAAAACCAAACAATTTAGTGCCAAGGTAATCTCCTGGCATTGCAGATGTTGGTCAGTAACAAAATATTGGAATTTGCATTTTAGTTCTCTAGTGGCAACTATCACATCTGTTCATCTGGTCTCATACAAATACTTTCTTATTCTTGTGCATAATCTCAATTAGATTCTTTGATAGGTGCATTATATTTATTCCATTTATTTTTAAAAAAAAACTATCTCTGGAGGAGGTGTAAAGTTAAAAGATGTCTGAAATTTAGCTGGGATTATTCACTACACATGAACGACCAAAATAATGTTTAGTCAGTTTCCATATGTATATATTTATCTGTCTGTGTTTATTTTGAAAAAAACGAATCTTCAAGAGACACCTTAACTATAGTATAGCAAATGGTTATTATTATTTAAGAAGAAGCAGGATAGAATGATCTTAGTTCAATTAAAATTGTTAAAAATTAAGGTAATATTAGCAGTAAAATGTTGATGAGTAGCTTCCTCTTTGGGGCGGGCTCCCTTCACTGTGAACTAGTCTCACTGTAGGATCGTTTATAGAGTGTCACTATGAAGAGAGCATAGAGAAAGGAGAAGGAAGTTCTCTGCACCCAGCACATCAGTATGCAACTCCAGAGTAATCCCACTCTCAGAGAAACACATAGCTGAATCAGTAGAGAGCCACATTCCTCACTTTTTCAAGGCCAACCTCCTAGCCTGAGTGAGAATCTGCCCATGCCAATGAACAGGAAGCCAGCAGCTACTTCTGGAGGGAATCTCATTTCCCAGGTCCATAGCACGTGTTTGGGAAGAGTGCATCAAGTCTGCCTTAAGGAGAGGCCCTCGCCAGTCTAGATAATCTGGCTGTATTCTCTGACTTGGATGTACTAAATATGGGTACGTCTGAAGAAATGTAAGAACTTTGTGTGAAATGGACTTGGCAGGGTTTGGTGAGAGATTGTTCTTTAGGGTGTTAGCTTCTCTGAAGTTAACAGTGATAAGTAACTCTTAAGTCTATTGATGGCTAGGCCCCAAACCAAATTGTGTGCTACTCTGCAAGGCTTCTGCTTTACCGGATGAGAAGGAAATTCTGATGTTGATACTGATGTTCCCGTTGCAGTTTGTAAAGTGATTCTTAAAAAAATAAAATAAAATATTTTTCAAACAAGTTAAATTCTTCAACATTAGGGCACAACAGCAAGCACAGGGAAACATAAGTGTTTTCAGATCCATTTCATGTATACGTCCCACTCAGCACTAGAACTGAGGTGCATGGGAAAAGGGAGTGTGCCCGTGGCGACGCGCTTCTGTTTGTAAGCAACTTCCGTTTTCTTCTAAGGAGAAATGTTTGGCCATGTGTTCCTGCTAAGGCAGGCCTGCAAAAGCCGGCTGACCTAATTTAAAATATGAGCTCTGCTGAGCTCTCATTGCATGAACCTCTTCCAAGAATTGGCTCTTTTGTTCGTTCAGTTCTTATTTATATAAAAACCAGCCCATCTTTCTACAGCTAGTGTGCATTCTCTCCTTCCCCAAAGCACGCCGCTTCTCCTGCTAGCCTTTGCCTTAATCACTTTTATTTGTGGGACACTAGGGAGGGAATGGTAATGCTTAAGAGTAGAAAAGAAAATAACTCATTTTCAAAAAAATTCTTCTTATTATGATCATGTTTAGATGAAATATGGGGCTTGCCATCAACAAAATTACAAAAACAATTCCACTGGGAGTCCAGACCGTTCAGGGTAATTCATCTATGAAAAAGCAAACTTTAATTGTTACTCTTGGCAGCAATCTAAGAGAAGAGTGAAATATTATACTAAATATTGCCACGTGCAATAGTAAAATGCTCTTTCCTCTTTGCCAGAAGCAGTGTACAGCCCCCTTCAGAATCAGGTTTGGATCTGGCGATTTAATCTAAATCCTGTTTCCCCCTCTCCAAAACCAACAGAGGTTTTCAAAAGAGTTGCGTTTTTTATTAGAACCATTTGCTCTTTCTAAGTTGCCAAAAAGGAATAAGTAAAACTAAGACTTTTATTTAGGCTAAAGTTGATTCCTCAGCTTCGTGGAGGTCAATGTACTTAGTCTGTGAACTTTCTGCTAAAAAGTTCATTGCAGCGTTGAACCAGCCAAGGTTATATTTTGGTCCCTTCTTCCCCCTAAGCTCCACCTTCCGGCCTCAGGATTTATGTAGTAGGAGCTGGGAGCATGTATGTGGAAGCTAATCAAAATGAAACATACATATGGCAAATTACCTCCTGGATTTTCTAGAACAACTGAAATTTCAAATATTTCAGATGCTGCACATATCAATTGCTATTTGGGGATCAAGTGTCTTGATTTGGGCTTCAGAAAATGTGATCCCAAAAAGTATTTACAACTCTTGAGATTGAGCACTCATTGAACACTGCTGCGTTATCTAGTTTATGAGCATGGAAAATAATTTGATAATACTGAAAAGCAGAGAGATATTCTTGTTCTAAAAATGGAGGGAAGCTTTTCAGTGAAGATGTTAATCAAGAACATTTTATATGGTGCTGGTTACCTGTTATATTTATAGGTTTTGGCTATAATAAGCTATTTGCAAACAATTAAAAATTACCTTTTCTATTTGCATACACTGGGTATAATTCACTAAGGATATATTAGAATCGTATGTAAGATATTATATGAAGATAATATTATCAGCTTCTAAAATGTTTAAGTTGAAGAAGTTAAGGCCCAGAAAAATTAAATAATTTGCCCAGGATTTTTCATCATGTAACCAGAGCTGAAGATCAGAATTTTTTAATTGACATTCTCCATGTTATGAGATGTCATTTTTTCATTGACATTCTCCATGTTATGAGATGTCATTTTTCATTCATGGAGATATATAATAATACTAAGACTATTTGGGAGTAAATTTAAGTCTGCAGATATGACAAAAAGTAATCTTTGTTGTAACTTAAATTAATGGATTAAATTTAGGTCACCTGAAACCTGAGTAAATATACTAAACTTTAGGACATCTGCTTTATATAATTATTTTCTTTTTATTTTAACATATGTTATGAATGACAACCCACAAAATGGCTACATTAGTAATACAGTTTGAGGAAACAATACTCTCTATCGGTCATGGGAAAAATAGTCAGCACGTATTATATATTATACACAATTCATAAAGACTGCATATTATAAAATTTCATAAGCAGTTTTAGTTTATATAATGTTTTAGAACATATGCCTACTTTTCTGTTTGTGGAAGTTAAAAAAAAACCAAAATGTACATACAGAAAGCATGGCCTAGAAACTAACAGTGCTATACTCAGTGAACGATACACCGGCTATTATTTAAGTGAAGGTAATCACTGTAGGAGGTGAGGAATTTTAAATGTTATTACAAATAACACTCAGATAATCAATAACAGCAAATAAACTGATTAGGAGCCCCGTAGTCCGACTATACTTGGAAGTTGGTTATCTTTTAAGAAATTGATGTATAATGTGGGAAGCCAAGGAAATCTGCCTTATATGTATTGTTTTAATTATTATTATTTTTTTTAATCTGCCTTTTATTTACTAAAATATCAAGCTCTTCGTGTGTCAGCACAAAATTTAAAGTTTCTTTCGAGGGGTTAGATTTCCTGCTCTCTGTTTAAAATGGGGGGAAAAATAAAAATAGTTTGCCTGTGACAGAATATGAAAGAAGTTCTCACCCTTAAAACCAGCAGCATTGGTTTTCCAGTCATTAGCGTTCAAATGTCCTGCACGGGAAGTCCTGACAATAACATGCTGCACGTCTCTCCAGGTCAGAAACGGACTGGGGAAAGACAAGGTAAGAATCATTGTACCAAAAAAAAAAAAAAGATGGGGGAAGCAGAGAGTCACAAGCAAATTAAAAAAGCGAAAGCAAAATGGCAAAGTGCTAAAAACGAAGGGTCAGCGATTTGGGTTTGCAATACACAAATGCCAAATGCCGCTCTTGTTCTCGGCGTGGAGAAGTGACATTAGTGTGAGGGAGGCAGAAAATGTCATCTTAAATTTAAGAAATAATGCGATGTTACGGTAATTTAGTTTTTAAAAGGGTGAGGGTTTCCAGTTTCCTCAACAAAATGGCTCCCCGTGCTAGCCCTGTCGTGTAAAAGTGCATCTTCGTCACAACATCATAATAAGCTAAGTCAAGACTGAAGTCTTCTGGAACATTCCTTATTCAGCTCTATAGACAGGCAATTGTTTTGTAATTTACCAAAAAAAATTTAGCAATGGTTAACATTCTACATGTCTGTGTGTGATATGGAAAAAGTCTCAACTAAAATCAAATTCCTGTTTTCAGTTTCTTAAAAGAGAATATTGTACAGGGCCCAAAGCTGGGTTCTAAGGCACACACAGCTGTGAGAGTATTCTTAATTTGCAATGAGTAGTTATTATATTGAATTACTGGGTACCTATTTCTTGTGGCTGTTAGCACTGAAGAGCACAAAGAAACTTGTTGAACAGGAGATACTTTCTTTGGAGAGCTGCAATGCTAATCTAAACACAGAGAAAACAAGTCCAAGTACATATATACAGACTTTTGTTCTTTTTCAAAGACTATATATTGGAAGGCATTTGACTCAGTGCATCATGACATTCTAATCAGGATATTTACTCAATTTAGTATTTGAATGCAAGGTGTGACAAGTTTTTACCTGACAAGGAAATAGAAATTATCATGCAGCTTGTGTAGTTATTTTATTTTCTTCATTTTTGAAGGATATTTACAAAGGATGGGTCAGAATACTGGGGGAGGGGAGACGATGACTCACTATCTTCCTTGAGGTGTGACAGGTGCATGTGGTCATCTCTGTGCCCCATCATAATGTGCACGGATGGACGCTGGCATCTCCCAGGCAGAGGGAGAACCTGGTATCTCCATTGTTATGAATTTCCAACGACGGAGCCACATGTTACTTCACTCTATACTACATTTTCCCCATCACAATCACCACATACGTGTTTTTGTGGGTGTTTGCCTAATGAGAGGGGGCCCAGTGATCAGATTCTGGATTTTCTGCCTATATGAAATTGACTTTTCTCAAAGTTGCAGTTTCTCCCCTTAGAAAGTGGATGCTAATATCTACTTTACTTCATTGCACCGACTGAATCAAAGTAATGCCAAATACTTAAACCTAGTTCCTGGTGTATAATAAGCCATGAAGAAGTAGTAGATAACAAAATTATTTGCAAAATTATGAGTTACGGTTCCTATATGGTGGTTTGAAAATGAAGGAAATAGAGAAAAGTACTATAGAGTTCTGATACCTATTTGTTATGAGCTGAGATGAAAAATGAAAAAAGGAGTTTTTACTGTCATTTTCAAAGCTTTCAGAGGGGCAAGATTGGGTCTAGACTATTTTTGTATGTTTGTATCAGCAAAAGAACTTAATACTAAGGAAATGAAAACCTGACCATATGAATTTTTAAAATATAAGAACAATGAAAATATAATCATTTTTGTTTTGTTTTGATACAATACTCATTAGGAACCAATATAGAACCTGATAAGGCACGAAATCCTGAAGAAAGGGAGGGAGGTGTGTGATGGATCCCAGGAGGCAGAGAAGTTTTACTTCTAAAACAAATAGTATGATTTGGCCCTTTGCTGACTAATACTGATTCCATGTAATAATTCAGTAGACTTGATGCACTGCTGTGAGGAAAATTAGGAAATGAGTCAAGGTGTAATTCTGAGTGTTAGTCCAACATAAAATGTTCTAGCTCTGCCTGAGATGTGATGCTAATCTCCTTTCTCTTTCACAGTGTAGTTATTGGATGAGGAGCAGAAGCACCACCAACAAAAGCTGTCTGGAAAGACATTTCAGTTACTTATTTATGGTAAAGTAGAATCCTCAAAAATGTTTTTAATTTTCATGAGCAAATGGCAAGATACCTAAAAGCACAGCGAAATCTGATAAATATGTCTAAATCATTTAACACATAGTTAAAACTTCTATATTTTAAACCTTACCCTTTGGGGTGGTGGGGAGGAAGAAGAGAAACAAGTTTCCCATGTTAACCTATCGCATTGGGGCATGATTCCTTCAGAAATATCAAGTGCAAGGTTTTGACTATTGGGAACCTTAGCACTAAAAACAAAATAATAGTAACAGAACAGGGAACATTTATTTTGTACTGTAAGCAATTATATTCCGGCAGATTTGGGAAACCTCCTGCATTCAGCTCAGCCTGCAGAAATAAGAGTTACTTGCCCTCATGCTGAGTTGCAAAAACTAGTTCTTCTTGGAGTGCTTATGATTAGAAGAAATTAGCTTCAGGAAATTGGAACTACACATGGAAAGAAGGAGGCATTCAGATAATTTCACACTGACATTTGATAATGTACAACTTCAGAAGTGATTTAATTTCATAATTTTCTGAATTTCACCAAAGTGTGGAAGATAATATGGAAAACCAGTGTATTCTGAGCCAGTGGTTTTTCTACCTGTGTGTGGGGGTGGGGGGGGTAACTAATTAGCTTAGGGAACAGTCACAGATGAATTTGTTAGTATCCTGAGAGAATCTTATTTATGAAGAAGTCTGATTTACATTTTATGACCTATTTATATTTATGCTGACAGAAATGATATACAAGTGAAAAAGTCAAACGATTGGACGTCTGGTAAACCAAATACAAAGTGAAGGCAGAGAAGGGAAGGCTGAGTGCCCTGTGCCAGGAGCTCTGCGGTTCACAGCGGCAGTGTAAGACACCCTAACACTTACCCCCTTCTGCCAAACACCCTGGACCCACACTTCCCTGGCTTCTGAAAACCAAGACCCCTCTCCCCTCAAAGAATAGGAAGACTGAGCACCAAGAGCTTTAGGGACAGGCAATAACCAAGAAGCTGAAAGTCTAAGCAACGTGGAGAAAAAGAGCAGGTTTTCTTAACCCTGAGCCTGGTGACCACTGTCCCATAACAAGCCACATGCGGTTATGCCTCACATCTCTCAGGTTTCTTCTTGGAATTATTGACAGCTATCTTTAAATAACAATATACACTAAAAGGGTAACATTTATAAATGCCTGCGAGATGTGGCTAGCTAGCTATCTATGATCTTTCAAGGCAATAAAATATACATGATTTTTCTGGGGAGTCCTGTATATGTAATCTTTTCCTGTTTTGAAGTTTTACATCCTTTAATGACCTTATAATAATAACCAACATTTAGTAGGCACTTGGCCAGGGCCAGGTACTGCATGTTGTACATGCATTATTATTTCGTAATCTGAAAAACTGCATGATATAGGTAATATTTTTATTCCCATTTCATGGATGATAAAACCGAGGACGTGAGTTACACACAGTAACTCGAGTACCTACAGGTAGTTAGTGGTAGAGCTACAATTCAAATGAGCTGCAGAACCTATGCTCTCAGTCAATATTAACACCATCTCCAGACGGACCCACAAAGGTGAAATGGACGTACACACGATTGTTTGTCAGACGATTCTTTGACAATTGGATCAGGAAGCCAAGTGTAGTATATTATGTCCTCATGGTCACACAATTTTTGTACCCACACTGTCTCAACTCAGTAGGCTGATTTTTGTTTACCACAGAATTCAAGAGATTCTTGAGTCTTAACTTTGCTTTAAGGTTCCAAAACCTAACATGGGCATACTCTATAAAAGTAAACAGAAAGATATCCAACTGGGGGAAAATATATTATTTTTATAATATTTTCTTCTGATATAATGTCATAACATTATTCCATTGTTTCTTAACATTATTTTTACAAACTTGTCACCTTGCCTGAGATGCTCACACTTTGATGTGGTTTACAGACTGGTTAGGTAACTCTTCTCCAGTCAGGGAACCTCAGCTGAACCTCGTCCCAAACACTTCTAGTTTCCAGCTGTAAAAACAGGATAATGAACGACACTTTCACTACCTGGTGTTTGTATGATATTTTTGTTCTGCGCAGTTCACAGTATTTCATGGGCCCAACAGTAGGTTTAGAAGAAATAGGACGTATCCCCAGAGAGACATTTTGTCTGGTGCTTCTTATTGGGCTTCTAAGTGCAACTTCTAGCACTTATAGTAAAAAAATTTCTCTCCTCAAGAGTTGTCCCAGGTAATTCTGCATAGGTGTGAGTGTTTGAAATAAATCTGTACTTGGTGGTCCGTAAAAACAAGGGAAAATTTTTAATCTTGAGTGACTGACTCACCTGCATTCATTGAAAAGAAAAAAGAACTAACTTACCCTCCAACCATCCTGATAGATTTATCAAAATAAACATTCAAGGGGCAACAGAGAAAAGGGGGCAACATATACGCACCTTAGAACAGAAAGAGAATTTATCAACAACAGGAGTGACAGCAAATTCCAATAATGAAAGCTGCTCCCCAAACAGGGCAATCTTCTTTAAATACAAGACTGACTCTAATGCAATATGAGCAATTACACAGAGGAGACCTACAGGGAACTTGCATGACCAATCAGCAATCATCCAAATATACAACTTACTAAATATTCATCAAAAAATCCATGAGAAAACCAGACTCTTTTTATGTTTCTTAAGATTGTATAAAATAGGAAAAGGAACAAGTGGCCAGAAAAATCAATATCATTGCACAGATGCTAAATAAGTTGGCATTTATGGGAAAAGAATTTGTTATGAGCTGGAACAACAAGGATGAGGCAGAAAGTGTTTAAAGCCTGCTGAGATTCGTAAAAACATTATCCTGGCTGCGGTCAGTGCATGCCCATAATGATTTAAGAATAAAATACTGACTATACAACAAAGGAAACCAGTCTTCTTTTGTCAGTTAGTGAAGACCCTGAAAGAACTGTCAGATTGTCAGTCTCACCTCAAGCAGGAATATATTATTAATGGGAATGTGTTCTTGTTGTTGTTGTTGTTCAACATGAATTCAAAAGTTCCAAGCCTAATGTTGGGTTGTAGTAAGAAAAAAACAGAGTTAATAATACCACCAGATTTAGAAATGTGACTTGTGTTAGTATTGCCTGGACACCTACTTAGGAGCCATCCACACCTGGACCAAAGCAGACATGATAAAGAGAAAAATGATTTGCGACCATCCACATCACATTTTTATTACACTCTCTTGTGAAACCACTCACCAATTGCCTAAATTGAGCATAATCCAAAGGTATAAGAATTTGGTCTCTTAGACTTAAAAGAAAATAGCCCCTAATTTGCAAAGAAAAATTCTGTCATTTAAACTGAAGTGTCTTCTTTATAAATTCTGGCTACTGCAGAATTTGTCATTATATCTAAAAGACGTCAGTTAAGTTTTAGCAACCTTACAAACAAATGATATTTTGTTTGCAAGCTCAAGAGTTATTTCCTTGAAATGCCTTGCTATATACACTCTCATGGAATAAAATTTGATAAATGGTCAGAAAGAAGTACACTAACTTGAGATCAAATGCATTGATATCACAAGTTTCCACCAGCTATCCTGTATGCTCAATTCCCTCCAATAACATTACCCTGAGACTATAAATTCTGACCATTTGAATAGCCTCTCTCTCTCTATACAACTCACAACCTGGAATCTAAATCTGACCCTCATTTCCCTCCCCAAGCTTTGCCATCTTTTGAAGTAGACAAAATGTGACAATATGAGAGCTTCCCCCTAAGCTTATCCCAGTCAAGCTGCAAGAAACTCAAGCCTGGGAACGATACTGGAGGACATTGCACATTTTCCCTTTTCTGCTAATTTTTTGTAGGCTGTCCAGCACTTGGCATGAATAAATATGCAATTCTAAGCTAACTGACCTAATCCTGAAAGGAGACATTGCCACCTCCATTATTTCTATTTCTAATTTAAATTCATTCTCAAAGTAATAATAAACATAGTCTCTAATCACAGGAGAATAATGTAAATTGTGGATTAGAGTCAGGAAGACTTGGGGTAAATCATGACCCGATACTAATAAGAGTTCTGTGACACTGAGCTGCTTACTGATTCTCTCTGGGACTTGGTTTTCTCAGTTGAAATGTGGAGGCTTACTCTGCATGGTGGTTACAACAATTTGAGGTAATAAATATAAAGGGCCTGGCACATCATAGGCTTCCAAAAACAAGTCACTATGATTTATTGAGATGAACAACCTATCATCCCAGAAAAATTCAGGACAACTTTGATGAATCTCCACTTAATTAAGCTAAGTTTTCTTCTATGCTTCTAAGTTTTATGAGTATGTTTTTTAGTTTCTGTAACAGATGAACAAAATAGCATTTCAACACCTTAGTATATTTTTGTTTAGTTAAATAATAATGCTACTAAGATCTGTCAAAAAGATTGGTTTTAACAAGCCAGTGGCATAGGTGGAAAACTGACTGGCTGAGAAAGAAACTGTCTACCCATTTTAACAAATCCTCTCTATTTGTGGGTAGATCTTTCTTCTTCGTGGCTGGTCATTGATGTGATGTTGTCTAGAGGATGGTGAAATATTCTTTGGTTTGATAGCGGAGTGCTTTATAATACCAAATATCAGAATGAGGATTTCGAGCATACTTATTCGCTTCACTGAACTGCCAAACAGAAATATCTTTGAAACTTTCCTACACAGTTCAGGGATTTGCAGAGTTCTTACCTCAAAAGTCAGCAGTTTAACCCTTGGACAGGCACCAGAAATAGTTAGTTGCATCTCTGTTATTACTATTATTTTAAATTACTCCACAGCATTTCTTTTTTTTATAGTTAAGTACAAAGAATTAAAATGATGCTTTTCTACATGCTTATCAAAGTATATTTTTTTTAAGCAAGGATTTTCAATGTTTGGCTTTCATTTTAAACTTGAATGAAAATTAGTAAGCATTTTGGATTCTAGCTTTTTAAGTAAATGTTATTCCGTCTATTAACAACTCCTAATTTAATATGTCAACTCCTGGACATCTTTCTAAATTAGTAGACATCAATAGTAACAAAAAAATATTTTTAAACAGTTATTCACTGCATACACACACACACACACACACACACTAAGGAAAAGATTAAGATTAACAGAAATCTATTACAAAATTTTTGTAGGTATTTCAAATAACCTTGTGACTTATTGATCAGAATGAGAAAAGTAATTTTTAACTTTCTCAAACACTTTACATTAAGTAAACAAAGCTGGCTGGCCACCTAAAGAAAGGAAGAAGGGGGAAAAATTAACAAAATATCCATAAACCTCAGGCCTGTTTCCCTGTCTCCTGAATTAAAGACCCAAGATATCATGGGCTAAAAAAGCAGACACATAATTCTCTACTGGACAAGTATTCCTTTTATTTTTCAAGGCGGCCCAAGTATTAACTCTAATATCTCTCCTCTCCCTGTTTTCAGAGTCTCAACTCTCAGAAACTATGGCAGGAAATAGGAGATAAATTCCAACTTTCCTTTTCATTGTCTCTCCCACTGTGTATTTTCGGGATGCCAAAATCTTGTTTTCCAAGACTCCCTGATAGTCAGAGGTGCACAAAAGACATTTCTGACTAATGAAACATAAGTGAGATGGTTCTGGGTATTTCTGAGAAAGCCTCTCTGCCTTCCTGCTATAGTCACTCCCTGATCCTCTTTCAATCTTTCCTTCCTCCTAAGGCCTATAACTGCAGTAACTACTAAGAAAAGATCAAGAGAATAACATGGACTTTGGCCTTGGCAGCCTTGAGCTTCTGAACCAACATCTTGACTTGTGGATTTCCTATTGTACCAGGCACACTTTCTTGCACAGAGTATTAGATAGCACTTATTGAGGACTCACTGTGTGCTGCAAGCTGTGAAAAAGACTATGTTCATTGTTTCATTTATTTCTCATGACAATTCTGTGAAACAGGTATAATTACTTTTATTACCAAAATAAGGACCATCGAAGCACAGAAATGAGCCTGCTCAGGGGCACATAAATAGCAAGTGCTGACACTGGCTATAGGCAGTCTGACTTCAGAGCCCTAGCTCTGACCAACTAACTCCACCACCATCTTATACTAGAGAAGTCACAAGGGGAGAGTCAGGTTATCAGTGTTTGTAGGAACTGGCTGGCAAGCCTCCAGTTTTGGTAGTGGGTTACAAAATGATCGCATCCTCACCCAGCATGCTCACTTTGGAGGAATTGCTGCTAGGATCTCGGAACTGACTGAGGGGTTTGTCCATCATCCCACCCTCTTCAAAAGTAGATCTGAATAGGTCCGTGCTTGAATAATCAGAGCAAGAATAACATCACACTATTTATGAAGCCAGAGTTTATCACTGAGAATGAATTAAAACAAAACAAAACAAAACAAAAAACGGAAACCAAAAAAGAAAGAAAAGAAAAATAAATGAAGGGAAAAGAAATATACAAGGAGAATACAAGGGACAGAAGAAAGAAGGGAAGAAAAGAAAAAGAAGACAGCAAAGAAGAAAAACAACAATAATGTGGAGCCGATGGAAAACATAGTGCAGAAAAAAAGGAATAAATCAAAAAATAAAGCAAGCTGAGAAGTCAAAATAGAAGTAGAGAAAAAGAAAGACAATAAGGTCTAGCAAAAGCAAAGTCTGCATTGGAGAAAACAAAACAATATGGATATAGATATAGTAGAAAACTGAGTTAATAGTATGGAAGATATAACAACTTCCTGCATTTTTTTTTTTTTTTTTTTTAGGAAAATAATGAAGAGATGACAAGAAAAGACAAGATGATGGATTTGGAGGACAGAAAACAGAAACCCACTTCAGGATACTAACATTGTCTTCCTCTGAGGACAATCATTTACTGAATCTTTACTCTTTATTCACTGGGTGCTCTATCAAGTGCCTTACAATATCACTTCACTTAATGCTCACAAAAACAATCCATGAGATAGACAACATTATTATTTGCTTTTTATAGATGTAGAGACTAAAGCTTAGAAAGGTTAAATCTTCCCCAAAGTCATGTAACAGTAAGAACCAGAATGGGGCTTTGAAGCTGTATCTCTAAGACTCCAGGGCCCAAGCTATGAAGTCTCACGGTAGATTTGCGAGTAATAAAAATAACATTTGATTAAAAATGTACAAGTTAGGCTAAAGGAACTCAGTAAGTTTCAGGAAATGTTAGGAGTTGCATCCCCTTGACTCATCCTTAAATACATATATTTTCATTATAAATACAAAGAAAAAAATATCCTAAAAGCTCCTCTTCTGGATTTAAACAAAACAAAATAAAACGGGATTTGTCTTAAGACTTACTCTGCAAAACTAATTTCAGCAGACAACAAAAGAACAGTTAAATTCCTGAAAGGAAATGGACCTAAGAATTTTATACTAAGCTCATTGTCCTTCATGAGTAAATACAGAAGACACACACCTGCAGCGGTGAGAAAGTAGACTAACCCGCCTCTCTATAAACATGCACGCTGAAAACCAAAGTAAAATAAATAATTTAAAGATCTATTTCAGCTGATGAATAAGTACGTCATAATTTAAAACTCTAGAATGTGTAGTTGTTATGAAAGACCTAGTAATGGCTCTAAAATAAATTAAACACAGAGTGAAGAGTTAATAATTGTTTTAACAGAATTCTTCTGAAACAAAAAGAAAACTAATCGTAAGAAATAAATTAACTAAAATATTCTGTTGCGTAAATCCCAATTATAGTATTAAATATGGGGAAAGAGTATAGACAGGAGCAGTAAGTAAATGTAAATCAGATTTATATAGCAAGGAGTTAAAAGAGATGACTACCTTAGATAACATACATTTATTTTAAATATCAGCTTTATCTTTTTAAATGAACATTTTAGTTGTCAAAGTTATTGGAAAATAAAATTTTTAACCTAAAAATATATATAAACTAAAAACTAAAGAATGTGCATAGATTTTCCCACAAAACACAAAAATGTATAAAAGGCAAAATTAGCCTAATATAACACTAAAAAAAAACCAAACAAACACTGAAAGGACAAAGAAGTAGAATTTTGCTGGAAGATAAAATACTGTCTATTATAAATATTAATAGCATGAAATTTGTGCATCACAATGTTTGGATCAAGAAAAGAGAAGTAACTGATGGAACCACACTAGTGTCTAGATAATTTAATCCATTTATGCCAGGAGAAAGAATATGGAGGATTTGTTTACATAATTAGATATAATTTAATAATGATAATACATATACCCTACATGGGCATATAGATCAACTAAAGAGTTTTGAGAGAAAAGCTGAAGATATATTAGGCTGAAAGAAAAACTCAACAATTGCTCTAAAGAAAAATAATGCCCCATAAACCACCAGTGTGGTTGATTAACTGACCACAATTCACTAGAAAAATAAAAGTCAATAACAAATCCCAATAGAGACAAAGTGTGTTAAACACTTAAAAGTACTATTCTCAATTGTCATTCCACCAAAGAGAAGCTAAAATATCATTAGAAAATAGTCACAGCCAAAAGTGTGTTGAGAGGTAAATGTATATTTTAAAAAATTATATTAATATAAAAGGAAAATAAAATGAACCATGATTCATGAAGAAAATGAAGAGTGTTCCTAAGAAAAATATGAAAAATATTAAGGAGACTGAAAAAAAAAAAAAAGACTAGAGAAAAAAACAGCATCAGAGTCAAGAACTAACATTTTGAAAAAGAAAATCTAATAAAGAAAAAAAAAACACTATTAAAACAGTAAGCCAATCATAAAAACCAACATAAGGGATTTTTATAGTATTAGGAAATCTCTATCTAATCTATACAACTATATATAATAATTATGTTAAATATAATTATATTAGTTATATATGTAACTATATATAATAATTGGCCAATAAATTTGAAATTCAAATGAATTAGACATGGTTCTGAAGAATATAAATGAAAAAATTAAAACTGAAAAATTTATTTAAGAATTAAGTCTCAGAAAAGGATTTAGGGCCAGACTGTTTCCTTCAAACTTATAAGGAAAGTGATCCCAAGTGTTTCCAGGGAGAAGAAAAGTTGCAAAATCTTAAAACTTATTTTGTAAATTTAATGTCACTTGATACCAAGACTGGCAGAGATAGAGGACAATTTCAAAGTCAAATCAATTTGGGTTAGGAAGCCTGACTCTTACTTACTACCTGTGCTATCTTATCCATGAGGAATAAATGAAACAAACCATAAAAAATAATTTAAAGATTTTTTTCCTGCCATATGTACACAATTAATGTTAGCTAGGTGCTGTAACAATAATATAGAATGAACACTCACCTACCCACCCACACTTTTCAGTAAAAACAAAAAATGAACAAACAAAAAAACTAAATCTCTCAGGAAAATAAATACAAAGACATAAACAAAATTTTTGAAAACTAAATAGCATGTTAAAGAAATAAATTTAATTCATGAATATAAGCAAAGGATAATAAGAAATCTATTTTTGTAATAAATCATATTAACAATGCTAGTATGAGAAACTATTAATATCAGCAGATACTGATAAAATACTCAAATCCCATTCCTAAGAAAACCTTTATAAAACCAAAAATGCTGTATAGGTTCAATGAAGAAAAGCAAACTTCAACAAAAAGGTTAAAGGAAAAAAAAAAATACTCCAGAGACAATCAGGACCTATACATGAAAGCTTATTTAATTCTTGATGACATAACAGTTGAATGATTGACTAACGTTAATAGAAATAATATCAATTGTGATGATATCAGCTTCTATAGTTTTATACATTCATGTCTAAAGTCATTTAATCCTAGCAACAATTCGATGAGTTCAGATTGTTACCCAAATTTCAAATGAAGAAACTGAAGCTCAACAAGATAAAATTTTCACTTGTTCAAGGCTACCCAGGTAGTAATAGTATAGAGGCACGACTGACACTGAAGTCAGCCTGACTCCAAAACCTGAACTTATAAGACCAATTTGTGTCATCTTCCAATAAGAGGAAATATGAAAAATACTCAAACAGAGATGAGTATTACTATTGTCAGGTGCCATGTATATATTTCAAAAAACAAACAGGCAATGAGTTATAATGTATGTTAAAGAGCCTATAGATAAGAAAAAAATACAAAAACAAGAGCTCTGGTATAAATACACAATAACTAGTTAAAGGCATATGGTAATATCAAAACAAACAGATATTTACTATTTCAAAAAATAAATTTATACTAAAAAGTATAGAACTAAAGACATGCCAAAAACTTTATTATGCCAGAGACAGATTTTCTTGAATGGGAAAACCAACTGTTATAAAGAAGCCAAGATTCATACAATTGTCATCAATTGTCACCGGGATTGTTTTTTGAACATGGCAAAATGTTTCTAAATTTTATCTGGAAAAATGAACAGGTGAAAATGTTTTAGGAAATGCTTCAGAAAATGTTTAAAAAGTGGAGTGATACTGTAATGTCAAAAGAATTTACAGAATAATAATACGGAAAAGTCAGAGACCTTCATAAATGCAACAACTTAAAGAATATAAAACAAATTGTTTTTGGAGGAGATAAATTACTTAACAAATGACATTGGGCAGATGGGATCCTATAGTACTGCAATTTAGATCCTCGCACTGAATGTCGAAATAATTCTAGTTGGTTAGACATACATTGAAAAATAAAACAAGAAAACACTAAAAGAAAATTTAAGTTGGTGATTAATAGATATGGAGACAGGAAAAGACTTTCTAACCTAAGGGTTCTTAACACCACAGCAAATCTCTTGTATTTGTGTACCTGGGCTCATTTTAGGTGAATGCATACATAGTTTTCATCAGCATACATAAAATTCACCAGAAGGTACCAAAAGATGAGGTATGGCTAATTGAAGAATTTATAAAGGACACGTATATTTGACCAAGTAATTAAAGATAAAGAAAAAAACTCTCTATGTATAAAGAAAACTTGAAAACAAATGACAAATTGATGAAATATTTGTAATAACTATGGCCTGAGGGTACTATGGTATTTATACACTGATAAGGAAAATATTAGCATAAAAAATGAATAGGTGATTGGTAGAGAATTCATAGCATTACTATCCTTTTGAGTGACTTTAAAATACATTTCTAAATTCAATTTAAATGTTAGTTATTGGATGAAAAAGGTGAAGGGATGAAGTACAAATTAGTAGCTACAAAACAGCCATGGAGATGTAGAGTATGAAAAAAATAAAAATATTAGTTCTTAACAATTCGGAATTTTCAATGCCTAATTTCCAACAAGTGAACAAAGGCCATACCCACAAGAACTGAAGTTTTCTTTAATCTATTCGCTTGCTTGTAGGTTTGATAAAGCATTTTTTGGTTAAGAGGATGATTTAAAAAAAAAAAAAACTAATGGGAGAGGGATAAAATGAACAACAAGATCTGAAGGAAAAGACTGAATGAAGATAACAAAGTAGAAAATACTTCTGCAATAAATACATTGCATATATTAAGAATAATTGGAATGGGCATCATAGGATTAGGGGTTATTGCACTATTCAAGCATAACAGAGCCACTGAAAGTTGATTATGTAGACTTTTGATTTTTGTTTATATGTTTCTGCATGATATGTTCCTTTTGATAAAGAGTATATATTATTTTTGTGATAATAATCCATTTTTTAAAATGGTTCTAGGGCTAATAATATTGTTCGTAAGGGATTTCTCTTTGCAGGATAGCCTAATGTTAACTACTTATTTGCTTCCAAGATGTTAGTGACAAATGGAATTAATGGGTTGTTGGCAAGTACCACTAGGATGAAAAAGGCTCCTAAACTTTTGGACTTAAAAAATTAGCACATTCTTTTTAAATTTGGAAATCAATGAAGATTGGTAACTTTTAATTTTGCCAAATAAAGATAACACAGTTTCATACAATTAAAGAAATTTTATACCAAAGTAGTAAAATTTTTATTTAAATTTTTTATTTAATTTTTTTAATTTTTTATTTAAAAATTTAAAAAAAATTTTTTAAAAAAAATTTAAGCTATGAAATATACCTCACTTTAATTACCTACATATATAATAATTATCTTCTTTGCTGGTGATCTTGAATATATTCTCTCAATAGCATCTTTACAAACCAGATGGTCTCTGGCAGCCATCCAATGTTATGATTTCTCAGACAAACTGAAAACAATTATTTTGTATTCCAGGTAAGGTATTACATGATGAATTGAGAGTTTTTAGCACAACGAAATCATAAAATTGAATACATCTGCTATGGAAAATGAGGCTATTAGATGTCAGTCCTAATGGCACCTAAATTCAGCACAATGAATAAGAATTCAGCATGACTAATATGATCACTCCCATATCATGCTCTCTTTAGGAGCTCTCTATTACATCCTTTCAAGTCAGGGTAAAGGTTTCCAATAGGGAAATAACAGGCAGACTCCTCTGAGAGCCTATCTTAAATTTCACTCAATTCTCTTTCTTCCTCCCAATATTCCCTTGTTGTATACTGAGTTTTTCAGATAAACTAGAGTGCCCAATAAAGATAGGGAATTCTGACTGGATGAACAATTTTTCATTTTTGAAGTGATGCCCAACCAGTTTTCAATCAATGTGGGTATGCTCCTAAATTTGTGTAGGAATATAAAAAAGAATTACAGGTCATTAAGGCTTTCCTTCTTTTCATTTGGCCTTCTGTTATCTAAGGCTTGGTCATGATTGCAATGGATGAAAAAAGAGAAACTTGGTTATTGTTGCAATCAAACAATAACTCAAAGAAAACTCACAGAAACCAAGTATATGTTGGATCATTTATATGACTCCAGTCTCAGCAAAAATTCTATCATCTCATTGAAGATAGCCTTATCTTTTCCTTATTTGTCATGATTCACCTTTTCCTACCCTTACCCCACAATCATCTTCTATCACAATATCATTCTGTATTTTATTTTTTCTTTCATAGCACTTAGTATCAGGTATGATTATCTTTAATCTATGCTTCCCTTAACTGGAATGTATGTCCTACTGGAGCTAGGTTCAAAGCATCATATATATTTATGCTCAACCTGTGCTACCACACCTGGCAACTCTGGCATGGAATTTTCATGTTTTGCTCATAGATGTATTCTAGTTTTAAGTATAATGCCAGACACATACTGAATTACATCAAAGATTGCAACTATAAGATGTATTACAATTTCAGAGATGTGAAAAAAATCTTCTATTTCAAAATAGAGATAACAAACATGACTCTATAAATATTTCTTGAATGAATTAATCAACATTTAGAGTTAAGACTAACCTTGTTACCTTATACCCTACTAACCACACCTACCTTAATAGACATCTATGCATATTTTTGAATAACTAAAGGGAGAATTCCTTCTATTTATTTTTCATTCATTATACAAATATTTGATTGCCTACTATGTGCCAAACGGTGTAGGTGATGGGGCTACTAGAGTATACTCATTTTCAAGACAGCTAACAGTTTAGGGAATTTCTTATTGTGATCTGTGGGCCACCTGCAATTGAATCCACTGAATTACTTTGAAGGCTTTGAAATTTATACTTTTAAACAAACTTTTGTATGACATAGGCAACTAAAGTTGAAAAAAGAATCTTCAAAGTATAGCTCAAATTCCTCTCCTTCCGTAAAGTCTTCCTAAATCATTCGTGTTCAAAGTTTGTCATTCTTCTCCATCCTCATGGCCCTTATACTTTATAGCACCTATTTGTAATTAAGCATACTTTGATATAGCTCTTAAAACAGAAAGGTGACGTAGTGTGATGGTGGGCTCCGGTGTCATATTGCCTTGAGTTCAACTTCCAGATCTATCATTTCTTACTTGAGTAAAATTCTAAAACTTACTTTCCACATCTGAAATATAGTACACTTTGAGGATTAAATAAGATAACCGATGAAAACACTAAGCACAGTATTTAGCATAGATTAAGTATTTAACAAAAGCTGACTGCTGGGTTTTTTTTTTTCCATTATTTCATTTTCTATTTTACCTCTTTGCACTATCAAACACTATTTCCACAGTCAGTTGGGGCAATGGCAAGAAAAAACTTTTTTGTTTCATACACTGAATGTTACAGCCATGTGCTATGATGATCTTTATTGGTTAGAATGACACTATCTGGCTTCTTGGGTGTATTGTTTTTCTGGGATATGCAAAGAATATACTTTGCTTCATCTTAGTCACACATATGGTTACTTGATAAGATTTAAAATCATCACAAATAAATGAAAACTTAATCCAAGATGGTAAGAAAAGCCAGTCTTTTAAACAGGGCATGTCTTTCTTTTTGTGTTGCTTGTTCTATTCCAGGTATCAGTTTATTTCACTATAAATTTGTTGCTTAGAGCTTTTGACACATTTCATAATCGACCTGTTGATATTCGGCTGAATAAATCTTATATCTAATGAAATGACATGCTTTTCAATGTCATTTATATACCTCTTATTTACTTTTCTCTCATACTGATTGCAAAATGTATTGTGATTAAAAGTGAGTGAGAAATGAAAGAATGCTGGAATCAGCTAAAAATAAAAACTGGATTCTAGTGTCGCTAGGAACAATTATATTCTTCTGAATAAATGACAAAAATGTACGAGAAGTAAAAATTATAGATCAAGATAGATCAAGACAATGGGGCACAGGCAGGATTGACTCAAAACTCTGCCCAAGAACACTTGGTATAAAAATAGGTTTGAATTTTAACTGAGTTTCAATACAGAGCTTAGGAATACATCTAAGAATCATCAAATACAAAGACAGTTCTATTTGATGAAGCCATACAATAAGTCATTTTGCAGAAATTTTTTTGATTAAAAAATTAAGTAGCAGCCTATGATGTAAAGCTATAATGGACCCTGAAAAAAGTCAGCTTTTCTTATTCCTAGCAAAGAAAATTATATTTGATAGTATTTATGGTGTTACCATAGACACTATAAAGTGCAAAAATTTCCTGACAATGAATAAAATCCAAAAACTCTCATGAGACTAAACTTAAATACTAAATTTTACACACTTCTTGGAAACCCACTAATACTTAGTACATTTTCGAAGCACTCTTGTGGGGTAACGGAATAAATGTTAATTTGCTATTAACACCTCATTTAAAGAACATGGCAGTCGATGAGCAATTTATAATGTAAGTAAATCCACATTATTTTCTTTCTCTTTTTAAAGATGTAAATTGTTTTAGTCATTCATAGCAATCACGATCTTGGTGAAGAGCATTTTCTAAGGATTAAATAAACCACCTGGGAGCACAACTGAAGCACAGCCAGTAATTGTAGAAGAATTTGCTCAAGGTCTTGTTTTAAGACATATAGGCCCAGAGATCTTGTCTCATTATTTATGCTTCTTCTAATTTGTCGGATCCGATGGGAAGAACAAATGGTATCTATCTGAAGAAAAGGTACACAACCCACCCAAGAATTTAGCTAAGAAACTAGAACTCAGCCTTGAGTTCTTCTGATCGCCTAAGGCATATTATCTTATTCATTCCCCATTTGCTATACCTGCAAAATGTACACCATACCTATCTACTTCTCTCTCTCCCCATTACCACCACCTTGACCAGGCTACCCTAATCTCTCCTGTATATTGTACTAGCTACCCAAATGGTTTACCTGCCTTGCTCCCACGCCAGTACTTCTCCAAAGAGAAGCTGGAATGATCTTTAAAAAATTTAATCAAATCATGTCTCCCTCAAGACTCCATAGATCTACCATGCTTACTTACCATGATGCCCTATATGATCTGGACTTTACTAGCCCCTCAATTCACACTAGTCACATATATCTTCATATTTCTCAAATTCAGTAATCTTGTTCCAACTACGTGGTTTCCCAACTTGCCCTCCATCTCCCTGAAATGCTCAGTCCAGTTCTTTACAAGGCAGGCTCCTTCTCATATTTCAGGTCTCAGCTAAAATGTCACTTTCTCCATGAGGTCTTTCCTTGACCACTCTATGTAAAACGGCTCTATTACCCTCCATTATCCTATTCTGTCATTTTTTCTTAATATTTATTACAGACTCTCTCGCCAAACAGGATGAAAGTTCCACATCTGTCAATCCACCAATCAATTCACAATGCCTATCACGGGAATTGATCATTAATACACATCTATTGAACAAATGAATGATTCCATCTGTGGTCCATGTTAGCAATACCGTTATTTTCTTTATAAACCTTTCAAAAATGAGAAAAATGATATGACATTAGAAGTTTCCTACCAAAGTCACTTTTTATACTCCTACCCTTCTCCTTTCCCCTCGCCTTTTTTTTTGCTGGACTAAGACTGAGAGAAGCTTCTTACCTTGTATTTTCTTAGTGGTATCACTGTCAAATTCTCAGGTACAGTGTCTTTTGAGATAGGATTCTTATCAAGATGGCAGAGAGGAGAGAATATCATAGATAATGATATAATTGCTATGAAATAAATCACAACTCAGAGGATACTGTAAATGTAAATGTTTTTTCCACCCCCAATCTTTAGCATTACTGCTTAGGTTAAATCACAAATTGGATATTTATAAAATGAGACATTTCTAATATATAATATAGGACACCTGAAAATAACATTTAACTTGCTATACAAGGAACTCTGTGGACTGCAACAAAACTGAGAATTACTCTTAAAAACAGTCCTGATTATTATAATAATAGGAGCAAAATACACTCAATGAAGAATCTATTTTTTAAAATACAGCTAAGCAAAAAGAGGCAGGTAACGAACACCTAATAACTTCTCTGTCCTCAGTTCAGTCTCTGGGCAATTCAATTACCCATCAAGTTTCTTAGTCTCCATCTCAGGAAGGCAATGGAAAACATTGGCTAAATTTCAAGATAATAAGAGGTAAATGAGCCTGTTGACCAGGACTTTTCCAGTAATACAGAACACCTTTGAAGCTGCATTGTTTTAAACCATTAGTTAAGATACAAATTTGAGTCCAGTGAAAATTGGCTTCTAAATAATTTGAATTTGAAAAGTGCTAGAGGACACAGTGTATTGTCTGTGTGTATGTAGACATAACAAAGCTATTTTCATGCATGGTCCTGGCAGAAGGCCCGTGGTAACTGCTCTGTGGGTCTGGTTACAATTATTTCACTATAGGAATATTCCAGGACAGTACATCCCTTCTCTGTCCGCTCTGCCTCAAGTGGAAATGTGTGCTGTTTTTACCTCACAAACCTTCACAGCTCTCCTCCCTGATTACATTTTAATTCTCCTCAAGCTACATATCCCAACCATTCATGCCAGAAATCTCAGCTAAATTCTAAGCCCAACCTACAGCATTACAATATGAGAAACTCTAAGAGTATGTGAAAGTAAGGATGTCTGTGATAGTTTCTTCTTTACCCTTTTAGTTATACAGAACCTGGGCATATATGCCTGAATTCTCACTATTTGTGCATGTACTTTAAAAAAATTATTTGTGGAATAAAAAAACTCTCCTAAAAGAAGAGTTGGTATGTTGACATTCTGCTATTCTACCTCAAAACCAAATGCATTTGTGCTCCCCGCCCACTGCAACATTTCACACAGCTGAATGTGGCCCTTGGGAGAATTTTTAATGGAACATTTTATACTGAAATGTGTTTTTAATTAAAACAGAACAAAGAAGATAAGAATAGTTTACAAGACATCAGCACTAAGATGCTAACCCCAATATTTAGAAATGTTTATGTCTATCAAATCCTTCTCTTGTGGCCTCCCTTCAAGATGGTCAGTTCTGGGATTTTGAAGCCCTTCCATTAGTTACTTTAACTCAGCATGTTAAAAAGTCCAGACTCTCTCTCAACTGTCCTAGGAATTAACTTCTCACAATAATTGTATCTCAAATATTCTGGGTGTTTCCTCATGTTTCCTGCATTGGACATATATATAGATAAGACACAGATTATAAGGAAATGTGAAGCAAACACATAAAGTAGTTGATCACTGGGAACCATATAAAATTTATGTAGATGAGCATTTTAGGTTTAGCAGAAATGCAGATGGTAAGTTCAATTTCCTGAGAAAAGAATTCTGGGGGATCGTTTTTTGAAATCAACAGCATATGGTGTGAATCATCCTATGGAGTAGCACCTCTTTAATTCTTCACACTCTGCCCTTTCCATGTCTCACATTATCCCTTTCACTAAAGATCAAAGGTAGAGGGACTTCTTTTGGAAGCTAAGGGAGGGAATCACATCATGTCTTTATTTTACCTAGGGTAAGCCCAGTGCTAAAGAATAAGTGAATAGGGTAGAGATCAGTTGAGGTAGTGTGAGGAGAAATCACGAGTCATTTAAGAAACTGAAAGGTAAACATAATATATAAAAGTGAGCAATTCTGTTAACCTCATTTCCCTTGTACAAAAAATAAGAGGGTAGGACTAGATGGATTGATTTGACATTTGTTTAGAATTGACCTTGTTCAAAATATTACGCTTATATATCATAGAAAATATAAAAGTGCCATAGCACCAATGTTCCAATTTGGATTATCGAGGCTGACCATTTCTGTTTTCATTCAAGTCCTGCACCTTCCACAACCTTCCCCCCAAATTATTTCACTTTATTACATAATTTGTGTATATGTGAAATGTACACTAGCAAACATTTGTTATATGTAATTTATACAAATATGTTAGTGTACATTTGCCTAAGAAGATTCTAAGATCCTTTGAAGGCAAGTGACATGTTTTACAAATATTTGAATTATGCCCTGCCTAATCCACTTAGATCCTAGCATGATGCTTGTGTGTGTGTGTGTGTGTGTGTGTGTGCGCGCGCGCGCGCGCACGCACATGCACGTGCAATAGGTATTTGTAATATATACATAAAGACTGTAAGGTGTAATCTTTGGTTTCAAGAAATTTAAGCCTCGTTCAGAAGATAACACATACAAAAATATCTGTAGTACAATAAAAACTGTCTAAATTACCTAGAACTATATTTCCCTCTATATATGCTTTAATCTATGTTCTATATATACCTATATGGTATATTCTATAAACTAGTGGTAATAGGACGATTGAAATAGGAGAAAACAGGTAATAAGAAAGTAGATGAGCCTACCTAGAAACGTGTGTACATGTATGTATATACTATATAGCAAAACGGAGGCAGCTAATATTTATACACACCAGGTATGTTTCTAATATAGAATAACAGCTGCCACCTCAATTTGTTTATTTTCTAAATTTGGATCTAGATGTGTTAGGTGTTCTCAAAGGAAGGTAACCCTGCATGTCCCGAGATATGAAATTTGAGGAAAAGGCTTTTGGGTCACTTGAAAGAAAGATTTGTGGATATTCTTTATATCAATACCTTCCGCGTAAGTCCTAAATAATTTCAGAAGTATCTATCCAACTCAGTTCCTTTTATTTACCATTCACTATGCAACATTTCTTGATTGCTGAACATACATTGCTTAATTTTCCAGAGGGATACCATTTGCAATTTAAGGCAAAAAGATTTCTTTGGTGAACTTAAAATTTGAATTTCCTGAGATAATGCTAGTAATTTAACATTTAAAATACTAAAACAGTTTTTCTTTGCTAGTAGTTGCAGATTTGGATAAGGGAAATCTTTCAGTAAAACAATTTATGATTCTGAACACTGTTTTTATGAATGTCAGTTATTTCAATTTTAATTTATAAACCATTATACATGAAACACATTTGTTAGCAACTTTTTTCCCCCTTTCCATGGGTCTAGAGTACTGGTAATATATACTAACATCAAGATGTAAGTAAGGTACCTTACAGATGTGAGTTGGCATTCTTCTAGGTTGCTCACCTAAATTTATTAGTCATGTTTCACTGTTTTCTTCATTTAAGAAACCTGTACCCAGGAACTCTTCATGTGAACTTTTTGAGTGATGCTACATAAAGAGACATCACTACAAACTGGTAATCACCGATTATATATTCCTATTGGTTCAGCTGAAAAACCAGAAAATTACCCCCAAATCCACAAATCCAGCTCATTGGACTATTATAAACTTTTGAACTAACACCTATGTGATGACGACACCCCAACACAAAAACCATTTTCTTCCCTAAGATGTCAGTATTTTCACTTATTCTGAAATTGCAAGGCTCCAACACACACACACACACACACACACACACACACACACACACACGCACGCACGCAAACATGCACTCATGCAGAGGAAAGGAGGCAGATTTCTAGAGGAACTGAGATTCCTTCCAGTCTTGGGAGTAGCACACTCTTACCCAAGTATCTGGGGGTGTACATAGTGGACTTTGTTGCAACAACATCCTTACATTCCCCATAGGAAAAGGATGGCCTAGGAGTCCTAGCAGCTGTCATAGAAGAAGTAATTAATGACCAAATTCTTGCTAACTCAGATAAGGGATCTGGACACTGAAAGCTTATCTGTTCTGTGTTTTGTATTTGCTTTCTTTTCTCTAAGTTTCCTAAGAAGGATTTTTGGAAAAGCTCTGACCTTAGGGGAGCAAGAAGAATTAGAATGGCAGAGAGGTCAATGGTTGCGGTCACATCCAGGGTAGGATACACATCTTATTTATGGTCCAGGCAAATCTGCTGATTCAGGCAAGCACCTGGAGAAGGAAAAGCTGGTGGCAGCTAAGGATGTGGGAGTTTCCCGAGTAAATACTGTGACATAGCGATATTAGGAGAAAAGACGCATTTCTCCTTGTAGTGCAAAGATAGCTGGGGCGCGCAGTTAACCAGGGACTGGCAGCTTTTCACCTGAACATTCATTTTCATCCAGTCACTCATGTAACCTGAGAAAGGGTGCATATCTGAAGTGTTGGCAGGGTTCTGAGCCATAATTCTGCTCAGCTGTGGCTTTCTCCCCACTTGCCTTACAGGGGAGCACCATATAGATCAGGCTCTGACTTGAGAGTAAAGTTTGAATCTCAAAATACCTAAGTTCAAATGTTGTTGAGAAGTACTAGCTTAAGAGGAGATTGTCAGGGGTCGGGACTGGGTGAATGGGTGAGATTCCTTTGCCAGGGTTAGGGTTAGCTTTAGAACAACTGTGACCTTGATATACTGTTATCTGAGCTCCTCGTTACAGAAGTCCAATTTACAGTCACCAAATTAAAAACACAGCTACTTCTTGTTCTATATTTGTTTACTCATGCTGGAGGCGCACTGCTTATTGATCCTAATTGATAACATCAGTGCCTGACCTGAGTTCTTAGACCTCTTTCCCCTAATTTTCAGCTTCACTTATAGGCAAAGATTGGCCTGTAAAACCAACGGAATTATCAGAAGAGGTTTATTCTTTCTCATTTTATCAGATTATTCACCATATACTTTGGCCCCATGATCAAACTAGACTATCTGAAATCTTAAAACACAGTGGATTTTTTCCAGGTTAACTGTATCATGCGACCTTCCTTCCACTCATCAGTTCTGGCAAAAATCAATCTTAAAAAATGCTCAAAATGCAACAGAAAACAGATGCAGCCTTTCAGTGTGTTCCCAGCCCCAAAATGACCTTATGCAACTAAGTAGGATGTTTGAGGTATAAAGGACTTTTCTTTTGAACTTTATGTAAATAGTGGTTAAAGAATTACTGAAAATATTAGTATTATAGTCATATCTTAAGGAACTAAGTATCATCATGTAGCCGCAGTTACGGTATTAGGTTGCCAAGTTTGAGATTACATGCTTTTTGGAGAAGTGGGGAAGTGCAGGAAGAGTTCTTGAATTTTTTTCCTTCGATATTTCATGGACAGGAAAATATTCTGGAAAACAATCTATAACTTCAGAATTAAGATGATGTATTTTCAAAAATCCAATTTATAGTCACCAAACTAAAAACACAGATACTTAATCGAGACTTCTGCAGTCAGAACAGTCTAGTAAAAAGCTGTAAAGTGAGAATTTAATAGGATAAGTGCCAGTTCCTGGCTAAATACAAACTTTTAAGACTTTAAAAGATATTTAATATGTTGAAATGATTTAATATTTAACCCCATCAAAAAGAAAGAAATCCAAACATTACTGGGAGCTTGAATACCTCTCAATATAAAAAGATATGATACCTGCTATGGTCTGGATGTTTATGTTCCCCCCCCAATTCGTATATTGAAACCTAACACCCAATGTGATAGCATTATAAGTTGGGGCCTTCGAAAGGTGATTAGGTCATGAGCAGGGAGCCCTCATGAATGGGATTAGTGCCCTTATAAGAGACCTCAAAGACCTCTCTTGCCCCTTCCTTCTGCCATATGAGAATATCTAGGAAGTGGGTTCTCACCAGACACTGAATCTGCTGCCATCTTGATCTTGGGCTTCCCAGGCTCCAGAATTGTGAGAAATAAATGTCTGTTGTTTATAAGCTACTTAGTGTATGGTATTTTATTATAGCAGCCCAAACAGACTTAGACAGCCCATATTCAGAGCCTGTGTTCTTCTACCTGTCTCAGTCCAAGGAGTTACACGACTCAGCAATTTACAGTATCCACATACATTAAGGTCTAACTGCCTTAACATAGGCCCCTCCCTTCCGGAGGGGCAGCTGTAAATGTTGGGATGCCTCCTGTGCAATGAGAATAAAAAGTATCTTTTTACTGTAATACCCGAGTCTTGATCTGATTCTTGTATTCTTTTCCTGTTGCTGCTATTATTCTACATGGGGTATAATTAGATAAAAGAATCTTTCCAATCCTCCCTAGGGCAGGGGTACAAGGCTATTTTTGGAAAAACATTTACATCATTACTTCAGTTCTTGTTTGGTTATGATTCTCTTGCAAGGAGAGACTTTGAGTGCAGGCCCACAATCCCTTTTCCAAAGTCCTTGCACCACATGTATTTAAAATCCAAACTTTCTTCAGATATCTTGTCCATAGCATATATCGCACAAAATTCCAGTGGGGTCTGAGCCAGCACCTCATGAATCAAATACATTAATATTTCTGCAGTGAAATATATGCATTTTCATAATAAATAAAGACTGTCAACGGCCTCAAATCAAATCAGGGCAAGCTTTGCCATCAAATAGGTTTTAGTGTTAATTTTGCAAAAGGACTTTCAGTTTTCTAGGCATTTGGATTTTGAAATCGAGAGTAAGAAGAATGTAGATATGAATTAGGTTTTCAAAGAGTTAAGACAAATTGATCTATTGGTGCTTAAAGAAAGAGAGATGGAATGTATTGCAAACAACCTTTTGAAGGAAATTTTTAGACACAGAATTTGACTAGATTAAATGGAATTTAAGGTAAGTGGGCTGTCCTTGTTCCTGGGCTCCGATCACATGACCTTGAAATATTCTGTTCCCAAGAATGGGTCTGTGACAGTGCTGTTGTCATAGATGCTGAGCTGCCTCGTTGCTCTGCAGGAAAAGGGCCCAGAACTGGGCAGACCTGACCATTCTGAGACTCACAGGAACATTCCCAGACTAGAATAAAAACCTCAACAAGGCAAGAGTGTAGGAGCCAACTGGCACGCTTGCACTATGACTCCATGACAAAGTAATTACACAGCTGATTTTTTAAAGATATGAAAACCAAAAAAAAAAAAAAAATTTGCCTTTTTTCCTTAACATTAGGGGAAAATGTTTTTTAAAGTCCTAATCTTTGAAGTTTTCAAGGTGGGACTGGGAAGATTATATTCTGAGTTGTTGGCTAGGGATTATATACTAGGAAAAGGGTAAACTGTCATTGAGATGAGGGGTTGTCGCCAGTGGAGACATATGGAGATAGAGGCTTACTTGGCTTCCAGGGCCAGTGCAATGATGCCTGCAGCCATGGGGGCTGAGGCCGACGTCCCTGTGTGGTTGTCCGTGCAACGCTGCCTCAGATCCGTAGTGATCTAGAAGACAGAAGTAAAAAAATTTCAGGGCTCTGGGGTCAATGCGAATCACATGCAAGTAGAAAGAAATTTACTCATAAAAGTGGAATGGAGAGGTGTTGAAATAGTTGTTTTAGATTCCTTGTTCCTGCGCTCCTATGACCATATCACTTCCAGAGAATTGCCTGTATAAATCAGCTTTGAAAAAGGGGAGGATTTGGAAATTGGACTCTGCTTCTGTTAAAAGCAGGGGTCAGAAATGAGGGTGAGTCTTTGGCCTGAAACATAGGGTTGTGTAAGTGTCTATTTAAATTTTACACCCTAGACACCTCGCTTGCTAGTCCCAGCTCTATTTAAAGCTAAAGTTCTTTCATTACCCAAACATTTTTAACAAACGCACATGTTGAACCAGCAAACCAAAGCTGGTCCTTGCCCTCCTAGAACACTGCATTGGCAGAGACACAGGTTTTGAGCAAAAGGTAAGCTGTGCCATGGAAGGAACATTTGCTTATGGACGTGTTTTTAGAATTCACAGAAATGTTACATGAATGAACCAAGGATTCCTCAAATGTTTAACATAAAAAATAAAACAAGGCTCATCCCAGTGCACTTAATGAAATAACAGCACTAAGTGCATGCTTGTATATTATATAAGGAAATTAGCCATTGCTTCATTTTTTAAAACAAAATGTGGGAACTAGATCATTTTTTTTTCTCTTGCATTGAATCTTGTTCACTTCAGCTGTGGGTGAATAATATTCTCACCAGCAAGCGCAGTTTTTTCAACCTTTTTTCCATGACCATTTCACTAAGGAAAAAAATTAAATTTAGGTTCTCTTAACAGGAGAATCTCAGCACGTGAGATAAGATTTTTCTAACCATTATAATGGCTAAGATTTTAAAAATCCTTTCTCCTCAGCAAGCATCCATTTTTGCTCCCTTGGGCCTCTGTAATGATGCCCTGACCATTCTGAGACACACAGGAACATTTCCTTGGGGCTGATATCACTCTTGTTGGGAATGCACAAGGCTTATGAGAGGAGCTGGTGGTCTCATTGCCGTTATTGGAAGACACGGATAATGCTTTCTTCAGCATCAAGACAGATATACTCTTATTTCTCAGGTGAGAAAAGTAGAGTAAAAGGTCATCAGAAAAGTGGAGGAGGATCGAGGCAGCTGAAAATACAGTGCTGTTGTTTTAAGGTGCACCTTTAAGAGGAGCGTTGAGATTAGGTGATTTGGAAAACAATTTGATCTTCACAGAATCAAGTGCTGTATAACGCTTTAGAAATAAGTCCTCCTCTAAAAATTTCCTCAGTGTGGAATGAAGTTGTTTTAGTGACTCTTTGTTATGGATCTAGATTGAAATCTGACTGACTTAGCTTCACAAGAGGCCATCGGTTCTCATTGTCTTTCCTTTCTTCTTTAGATATCTCTAATTACCAGATTATCCAAACCAGTTAGGTACCAATACACAAGAAGTGGGAGAATAAACAAAAACATACAGAACCACACAGATATGGTGGTGGGAGAGAGGAGACGAGGCTTGCACTCATTTCATGAATAACTGAATGGTGTGAGGGAGCTCTGACGGCATGTTTAACAAGCAGAGAAGGTTGTTTCTTGACTAACAGACTTCGCTAGCCATCTTTTGAACCGCCACGCTGGATGCTTGCAAAGATATCTGGGTAAACAGAACCCTACCCACTCCTGCATGTAAAACCATTCTGTATTTCCAATTGTTGACCTTAAAAAGGTATTTTTTAATTGCGGTAAAATCACATCACACAAATTTACCCTTTACCAACTTTTAAGTGTAAGTACAATATTGTTAACTATATACACAGTGCTGTATAATGGAACTCCAGACCTTTTCTTCTTGCCTGACTGAAACTCTGCCCATTGAAGAATTCTCCTTTCTCCCTTCCCCCCAGATTCTGGCGAACACTGTTCTACTTTCTGCTTGTATGTGTTTGACTACTGTAGGTACCTCATAGAAGTGGAATTACACAGCATTTTTTGTGACTGGCACATTTCACTTTAAATAATGTCCTCAAGGTTCATCCACATTGTAGCACATGGCAGTATTTCCTTCTTTTTACGCTGTGTCATATTCCACTGTGTGAATATCTATTTTCTTCATTATTTCAGCCATCAGTAGACATTTGGGTTGCCTCTATCTCTTGGCTATTGTGAATAATGCTGCAATGAACATGGGTGTGAAAATCTCTCTTGGAGATACTGTTTTCAATTCTTTTGGATATAGATCTAGAACTGGGACTACTGGATCCTTCAAAAGGTGTTTCTACTTCATTTGAAATTATGGGTAAATTTTGCAACATTATTTTCCAAAGGCCTGGTCCCTAAACCAATGCATAAACAGCCCAGAAGCAGCCTGTTCCCATGTTTTCAGATATGCTGTTCTTGAGAGATGGCCTTGCTGCATTCTTCCCATTTTACCTCACCCTCATGGTCACATTCCTTTGCCAAGTTTTATTTTTTTTCAATGACTTGTGCCCGGCTTCAAGACTTTTCACGATGTTTTCCCACTTGGCTCACTTTGCTTATTCTTCAGCTGCACCAGACACTTTTGATGCACAGAAACAAATCCAGAATAAACACTCTAAGTGTGTATAGAGTTTTTGAGTCTGATAAATAATTGCCTACAGCCAATCTCAACCATGAACAATAAAAATTTGAGGATATTGGGTTTGCAATAGGAATAGTCCCCATCTATATATAAATTGCAGGTATATACCCACATATATTATACATCTAATAATATGCTTAAATAAAAAAAAACTACTCAGTACTCTTGTATATGAATACCAATTTAGTTGTAAATGCTATTAATACAGGCAAGACTGTTGAATTCCAAGTCAGCATTGTGCTTTGATTTTTTTCAACCATTTTAACTAAAAGAAACTTGAGTAGTGAGTAGGGGTGAAGAGGGAGTGGAACAGGAAGGTGATGGAGAGGGGGAAGGTTGAAAGAAATGGAGAGGAAAGAAACAAAAACATCCTCACTCCCTTCTCATCCTGCTTTAAGTGGAAATTCCAGCTGGGTCATTTCAAGAGGAAGTTACTGTCAGTGGTAAAGATATTTAGGTGTAAATTACCAGAAAGATCTAAGGCAAGGTTTTCATCAGTAAGAGAAGCCACAGTATCAGAGGATTTTTATGTCTATCTTTAGAACGAAAAGGCAAAGACCACCAAGAAACATGCAATCTTGAAGAAAAATGATGTTCCGAAAACTGGAACCACATGGGGTAACCTCATTAATCACAACACATGCATACAAGATCTGACGGCGTAATTTAATGGAAAAGCTGCACTCAGTCCACATCATGGGGCAGGGAGTCCAGAGATTCTACACGTGAAATGGAATAATAGAGCACTTTAAGTTGAAATTCCATTTTATAGAAGGTCTCGGAATTTGATTTCAAACCCAGCGGCACATCTTGCATGCTGCAAATTCCCTCAGTTTACTACCCAGATCAGAAACAAAATTTTTCTCCACAAAATTCTCACGTTGCTCAAGAAAATATCATTTCTGTCATTCAGAATGAAAGAAACAGGAGATGACACTGGGCCCCAGGCCAGATCAAAGCTGTCTTGATCAGCAAATTAGATTTTCAGCCTGTCCCAGGATGAGTAGCAGATGGCTTTTTGGACTCCACAAAGTTAGGGATGTCATCTTTATTTGGTGAGAAGGGGTGGGTATTGTTCAGGTTCAGTCAGGCTTCCTCCGAGAAGAACTATCACTTCTCTCATCCTAAGCTCTTATTTCCTAATAGTTCACATTTCATTACTTGAGCTGTTTGAATCTTTTATTCTAGCCTGTTGATGTAATTCTCCAGGGAATCTCAGTTCGGACTGACTTTGGCCATAAGTGACAAGTCTTTACAGCGACCCTACAGTTAAGAATTTCTATTTCCCTGATATCTTGGGATCTGTTTTATTTTGAAGGTGCCATATTGTCTCATATCTGTTAAAAGAACAAATGAATGGATAGTTTTAAAACATGAAATGATTCTACTGTCTGTTAGGCTGAATGTGTTTCTGGTGTTGATTTTGATCTGGATTAGAAATGTGCCAAAAAAGCTGTTTCAGACACAGCTATGAGGGATGGAGAGAAACAAAATCTTAAATGTGTCAATGAATAAAATAGCTGATTTATTAAGCACAGCAAAATAAAAAAGGAACTGAAGACTAATGAATGCTTTCTGTGTTCACTGAAGTCACAAAGACTGGTGTAAAATTCAATCATGACTGACAAGTCCACACAAAATTCTACTCTCTTGTTGCTATGAGAATCTGTAAACGTGAAGTACAAAAGTAAGGTTTTGCTTACAGATGTAGATTGCTATCACCAAAGAAGACTCCCACCTATCATTTCTGCATCTCTGTAATGTCCCCTCAGTGCTAGGTATGGGACAGAGGCACAATATTTGCTAAGTTGAATAGCTAAAGTCAAGCTCCTTTATACTCTTTTTGTTCTATACTTAAACTTTCCCACTTACTAGGAAAGAATTCAAGGTCCTTTCTTTATCGACGCTCCAAACAAAACTCACATAAACTTATAAGCAACCTACAAAAGGTAACGTGTATATGTATTTCTACAATCCAGGGGCTAAATCCTCTCCCAGCTACTGTAGACATCACCGCTGCACTGCTTCTAAAGCTACCACCGTGAGCAACTTGCAATGAGCGAGGCAATGCGCAATAGGTGCAGATGTGTGTACATAAAATTACATTTAATCCCACAAGAAATATGCAAGGAAGATATACATTAAGGAAACAGAAGCTCGGGAAGACTAACTTGCCCAAAGACGCACGGTTACTGAAGAGTTGGTAAGTGGTAAAGTATTAAATCCTGGAATGGTAGCAAAAGGCAAAGCTGAGTGATGGAGAATAGTCATCTGCGAGAGCCAGGATGGCACTTCCAGGCCACCTCCGGCAATGATGGCAGAATTGGCCTTGAGGTCCAGCCCAAGCCAGCAAGTGGGCACAGCGGTTCTCTCCTTTTGGCCACAATCAAAATCAGAACTTTTCAGGAATCACATTTTCTTTTTTTTAACATTCTCAGGAGAATATGTATCAAACTTCTCAACAAACTAAACATCTGGATTTGCTAGTCTTTTACTCATGAAAAATAACATTTCGCAAATCAAAAGGCGAAACAGAGAGATGCTAGAGAGTGGGGACAGCATCTGAATAATGAATTGGGTAGTGAAAGAGGGGAGGGGTGGGGAGCACAGGATGTTTCTGCAAAAGGAAATGTGTAGCTGCTCAGGAACATTAAAAGCAATAAGATAATTTCCCAACATAGAATTGGCTGTTCAGGCCAACCCTGAGGTATCTCAGGCAAGTTTGTTTTGAACATAAATGAATAAAATGACATCAGGAGAGGGCCGAGCAGAGCATATATTCACTAAACCTTGGCTCACAAAACCCTTCCAGGAGGAACACCACAGCCCCTGTATTCCAATCACTGAGACAAATTACTTGAAGGAGGAAAGAAAAAGGCGAAGGCTCAACTAGTCCCCAAAGAAAGAGATAATTTAATGACGGGAGTGACTGGGGAGAAAGGGGAGCTTTATCTCTAAAAGAGAACTTGGAAAAAAATTTTGGCAGTGAAGGGTAATAGATGGGATCTTTAATGCTCTTTGGCACTAAGAAAGACTATATGTACAACCTTATCATGTAGCAAGATTGCTAAATATCTTGTCAAATATCCTTGCCTCTCACTAACTTATCAGTAGCAGGAGTTTTTCTTAAAGAAACAGAGCATCTCTCTGTCTTCCTATGACTATATAAAAAAACTCCTGATGCTTCTGTCTTTTCCAATGTCTGCTTAGTCATTTATGCCCAAATATTTATGAAGCTCGGGCTCTGGGAAGGGACAAAACAAAATCTTCAACCTCAAGCAGTCTCCATTCTAGTGTGCAAAATAGTCAATAAGAAAACGTCAAAGTGCATGTTAGCAGCTCTCAGGATACTAGAAAGAAAATTGCACAGGACAGAACACGATGGAGGGGAGTGCCACGGTTTTAGGGAAGGTAAGGAAGAATATCGTCTTCGGTGAAATTTGAGAAGAGATATAAATGAAGCGGTTTCTGGCCTAAGCACATCACTTATGCCAGGAAAGAGCCCTGGTTCGAATGTCACACAAAGGCATACGCTTGGGGAGTTTAGTACTGACACTGTGCCACAGGAACTAGAAACTCAGATCTGCAAAGCGTTTTAGGTTTTTGTAAGAGTGCCGATTGTCTGAGGGGTTTTGAAAACGTCTAATGACATGAAATTTTAAAAATGTGAGCCAAGCTGTGAAAATCAATGGACACATATATTCCAAATACTTAAAAAAAAAAAAAACCCTGTGAAAAGAACTCAGATGAGACAAAAAATGAAAAAAAAAGTACTATTCTTTCACATAGCCTCATAATGGATGTCCCTGAAAAGTATCCAGGCATGACAGCACATTGGTTTACAAAATGGTCTTGGGGGGCTCTATCTGACTTTGGTTGGTATCTGGGCTCCACCACTTACTAGCTGTGTTTTCCTTAACCTTTCAAGCTTAGTTTTCTCACTTGTAAAGTGGGAAAAATATCTGATATTCCTGCGTAGGGTTTTGAGGGTACAATGAGATGATGAATTCGATGTACATAGTGTAGTGCCAGACACACATTAGAAGGGTGAAAAGTGTTATATTTAGCACATGTTAATATAACTATAAATGTAGGAGATGTATGATATTGTTAATAAAACATACTGTTTCATAATATGGCTTTATAATAACCAATCATTTCAACTGGTTTATATTTAGTATATAGAGGAGTATCTTATTGTAGTAATCTTGATACTTTGGATGCTTCATTTACTATAAGATATAAGGCCATCCCTGATTTAAACCTATTTAAGCATGAACGGAATACCAAAGAATTATTCTAATAGTAGTGGCAGGAAACCAAAAGATGGAGATCCAGCTATGTTTTGAAACCCAGGGCGAGGTTTTCTTGCTTGCATACCATGAGAAGGCATTTTGTTGAGGACAAGTAAAATTTATTTAACAAAAGTGCTTTCCCAGAAGCAGAGAGAAGATGTTTTCTCTGTCCTGGATCCCCAGCAGCTGCCTTGGTTCACATCACAAAGGTGCCCTACGAATGAGGAATGACAACAGTGCTCTTCTGGAGAAGCTGCGAATGACAAAAGAAAATGAATGACTCAGGGAAGAGAGCCCCGAGTACAAAGGGAGACACTACCATTCCTGCAACACTCAATCATGGATGCCACTAACAGGATGCGGGCATCTCTGAGGGACCACAGGCGTCTGGTTCAAAGCCTGATGAAGAAAAGGTCCCAGGCGTAACACAGGACTATTTGTCATTCTGACATCTAGAAGGAAAAGGGGTCAGCTGGACCATAAAAGGCTGATGTTTTGCCAACTCTATTCATGTTCAAACTGTTAACATGTCCACGATCAAAGTGCCTTTCTTTATGGGGTGGGTGGAACAGACTGCAGTATTTTATAGATTGGAAAAATGGAGGTACAACAAGCACCTCTGTTAAAAACAGCTGGAAAAACAACCAGCCTGCCCTCTCAGGAACCAGAAAGCTACACTGAAACAATGATACCAGATACTTACTGAGTGGCTCATTGTGCTAGGTGCTGTGTAAATTACTTTATACTCAGTATCTTATTCTCTTCATGAAAATCTGTAAGGTTGGTGCTGGTTTTACCTTCATTTATAAATAAAGAAACGAAGAGTGTGAAGGTCACTTAGCTACTCTTAGCTCCATCTGAAGCTAGAGACCACACCTTAAAACAGCTACAAAGTTCCTCTCCAATTGAGAATATTTTGAGGATTCAGGCAAAATAAGAGAATCTAAGAATGAGATAGAGGAAATTACTAATACGTTGCTGCTATGAAAACGGAAGAGGCTAAATAAGAAGTAGAAATGAGTAAAAGTTAAATATATAGTGAGTTAGTAAAAGTTTTGATGTCAGGAGCAGCGATTAGGGAAAAGTAAAGTACAGGACCTAAATCAAGGATATTATATTAACTCATGGTGCCCACCTTCTCTCTCAATCCCTATTCTGGACCTATCTGGATCTATCTCTCCATCCATGGGAGAATCCTAAATGACCACCCTGTCATGGGGCTCATAACAGTTACCACATAATCACAGCAAATAGTGATGAAGGGACCAAGAAGGTCAGGTCAGAGAATCCTAAATGACCACCCTGTCAGGGGCTCATAACAGTTACCACATAATCACAGCAAATAGTGATGAAGGGACCAAGAAGGTCAGGACCAAGAGATTCTGAGATCTCTCTGTCCACATTGTATTTTCCCATCTGGGACTCAGTAACCCTTCTTTCACCTTTGATATTTGTCCGATTGGAGTGTAAGTTTCTCTTAAGAGGACAATTATGGAACTTAACAATATCCTCCCCCCAGAAATCATCTATAGGGATAAATTGGACTAAATGGGCATATTTACTTTGAAGCAGTGGTGAGTTTGCCTTAAAATCTTTCAGACTTGAAAGGTACAGAAGAGATCTTATTCTAGAGAGTTTTCATTAAGATTTTCATTGTTCAGTACTGACCGATGCCACTCATTACTAATGGACATGGACCATGAGTTCTGAGAAACAAGGTCTTCATATTTGAAAGCAAAAGGAACTTTCCTACATTATAACGTTTCCATACTGAAGGTAAAGCATCACAGAGATATTAAGAAAGCCATGAAATTTCAAAACTTGCTTACCTCTGTATTTTCTCTTTTATATTTCACTTTGTATTGTGGAGTTATGTTTACTGATGATTGATGGAGGTACTTAAAGGTGGACTTATGTGTATATCTTTTAACTCAGTTATTGCGAACAAATTAGGGAAAGATGGGGACAGGTGGGATCTGTATATGGGTAGGCAGTTTTTTTAAAATTTAAATCAATTTTTATTTATTTTTATTTAAATCAATCTGCAAAATGTCACTAAAGGAGGCCTTAAAAAGTAGCTGAGAAATCAAATATAAAAATCCTATCATAACCAGGAATCAATCCAAACCGATGTGAATAAGGAATTATACGAATGAGACAGTGTCCTATTACCTATATTTCCATTGCCACAAAAAAGACAGAGGTAGCATTAGCAGAGTGATCCCAACCTGCATGAATCTGTAAGATCTGAAAGCACAGTCTTGGCTAGATGCTAAGAAGTGCCAGGTACAGCAGCTTAGCTCTACAAGACACATCCTGACAGTTTACAAAACCATGATCAGGAAAAAAGCAAAGTATAAAGGTGTTTAAAATTTAGCATCAGCAGCACAGCACTGGGGTACCCTCAAAGTCAGAACTTTCCAGAGCACAAATGGGCCAGGTAGTATGAAAAGCACTTTCTACTTAATTCCTCAGAATCTCTGTGTAATAACTCAACAAACTATGTACTATTAAATGTCCCCATTTTACAAGTAAGGGTATGAAGACAGAAAAATTAAGTGTTGTGTGTAAAGTTACCCAGCTAACAAACAGTTCAACAGCAAATGAAACCCATGCAGGCTAGTCCTGCAACCTGAACTCTTAATCATTTTGCTATCTCCCCAAGCAGAGCATGCTGGTAAACGGGAGATCACATAGTACTTCTGTGCTTCTCATTCAGGCAGACTTTGTGCTGCAGCATTAGAAATGCACCTTTTGTATAGGTTTAGTTTATGTTAAATAAGCAGAGTTTAAATGGAAGTCTAGGTTTTCTCACACAATTTTCTTTTTCACACTGAATTAGCTATCCCTAGAAACCAAAGCACTGAGGCTAAGGCTCAAAGGCACAGGGATAAAGGCACCAGCTGAGAGTCAGATCTAGATTCTAATCTCTTCCACCACTAACTTACTAGGTGAATGTGGCCCATTCATTTGTCCTTAATAATACTGAAGCTTATTCATGTCTAAGGCCATATTAAATGTTCAAATGTAATGACCTGGGCAGGCTTTTTCAATAAAATGGTAACATTTTATAAATATTTGTGTTGAGTAATCAGCTAATCAGACTTTCTATTTCCATATATTACTTATGCATATAAATTTATGGTTTTCCCCTTGTATGTCAAAATGAAAGATAAATCAATCATGACAGACATGCAAATGGTACGCACTATTTTCTTATCGTAGGACTCTCCACTGCTGTAGGTTGTGGCCAGGGTGGAAGAACACTCTTCCAGGTACCAAGGCTTCTTTCCACTCTCAGCTGTGCTGCTGATGGAGATGGTGTAGATGCTATTGGTGTAGCCGTCACAGGAGCAGTGGTCTTTGCTCCTTCCGCCATTTCCTGATGCCCAGACAAAAACAGAGCCGAGGCCTCTTCGCCCCTGTTCACAAAGAGAAAAAGTGAAAAATTTAAATGATGGAAGACAAGGATCACAAACTCCAGATGAAGAGAAATAAAATCGACAGGGCAGAATCAGATATCTGCAGGAGAGGTGTGACATTATTTTAATAACATACTGGATTGAAGCTGGGTTTTGATGAAAGAGGAGTTGCTTTTACAAACTAAAATAATCCAAAGTACAGAACGCCACCATAATCAATAATACTGTATTGTATATTTGAAAGTTGCTAAGAGAGTAAATCTTAAAAGTTCTCATCACAAGAGAGAGAGAAAAAAAACAACGGAAACTATGTGTGGGGATGGAAGTTAACTAGACTCACTGTCATGATCATTTTCCAGCGTGTACAAATATCGAAACATTAATGTTGTACGCTTGAAACTAATATAATGTTTTATGCCAATTATATCCCAATAAAAAAAAGAAACTAAAATAATCCCCTTCACATGACATAGGCATAGAAGTAACAAGAGTGCCAGTGATGACAATAATAACAGCAACGTTTTTACGTATCTACCATGGACAAAGCACAATTCTAAATGTTTTACATGAATTGAAATGAGTTACTCTAGTAACTCTGTGAGATGGTACAATTTTTGTCCCCAGTGTATAGATAATTGAGATACAGAAGTTAAGAAATGTTCCTAAGTTCATATAGCTCGTAAGTAAAAGGACAAAATTTGAATCCAGACAGCCAGACCCTCAGAGTTATAATTTCATTACTTATAAATCACCATAGTCATGTAATATTGCTTTAAAATATTTACCTCCACCATGAAGGGGATGCTATTGTGCACCCTCATTTAACATATGAGAAACATGAGGTCTAGAGAGTTTATGAATTTGTCTTGAGATCACAACGTCAGCGAGTGGCAGAATCGGATACTATATCCTTCCTTCTAGAGCTGTGCCTCGCCTGTGCATGGTGTGGACACTAATTACTAAGGGATATTCATGATGCTACCAGAAAGAAAAGATTTAAAGATCAAAAGTTTGGGAAAGTTTGAGTTAAGCAAAAGGAGACAGGTTTTCTTACTGCAGAACTTCTAAGAGACTTTAATGAGACAACATGCATGGACTCAGAGGGTTTTATGCAAAGTAAAATAAGTCAGACAGAGAAAGACAAATACCATGCGATTTCACTTATATGTAGAATCTAAGGAACAAAATAAATGAACAAACAAAACAAAAATAGACTCATAGATAGAGAACAAACTGGTGATTGCCAGACTTGAGGGGGGTGCTAAAGGTCTGGGTGAAAAAGTTAAAGGATTGAGAAGTACAGATTGGTAGTTAGAAATGGTCATGGGGATGCAGGGTACAGCATAGGGAATATGGTCAATAATATTCTAATAACTATGTATGGTGTCAGGTGGGTACTAGAATTAGGAGGGATCACTTTGTAAATTATATGTGTCTAAGCATTATGTTATACACCTGAAACTAATTTAAAAAATAATATTGAATGTCAACTGTAATTGCAAAATAAAAGTTCAGGTAGCAATTGCAAAAAAAAAAAAGTGATTGTTCATTGTAAAACCCTAAGAAGGAGCAAAATCTGAAATAATTTCTAAACATATTTGACCCTAGATACCTTCTTCAACCTGACCCATGAAGTTTTTCTTACGTGGCAAGGAGATGGAATCATGTTCTTTGTGCCTAATCTTGGCATACACTAACATAATTAAGGAAAACCAAGTTAAAATTTAGATGTATTGAAGCATAGTGACTATATGGTTCTATGAGATGAGGTCTTGGGAACACAGAGAAATGAGAAAAAGTGAAGAGTATTTCTGGAAGTAGTTAAGCTGAGTCCCTGAGAAATTTTACTATCTTAAAACTACTATCCTAAAATACTGGAGAACACTCAGGCCAAACCTACCATTGTGTAAAATTAGGAAGTGGGAACCAAAGTCACATAGCTAATGATGGCTGAGACTCTTCCTTCCTTCCAGGCCCTAACTTTCTAGTCTCAGGTGTAGGGAAAAGTATTTGGGATGTTGTTTTGGTATTTCTGGAAAAAGAGCCAAGAAAAGAACGATGACAAAGAATCTGGAGTATCTGTGATAAACTGTCTCTGACCTTGCATCCCCAAGGAACAGAATATTTATGACACAATTTGACTGACTTGAGCATAGATTTCCTTTTGTCCTTCAACATGGAAAGGTGCAATATGATTACAGAAGAATGGAAAAAATTCATGAAGAAAGAGAAGAAATTTGTGGATCTTCTTGTCCTGGACAACTGGGCCTGGCTCTCCTTCCCTTTTTCCTATCAAAATATTCATGAAACAGAGAAAAGGATGCAAAAATCACCACACCATCATAAACTAAGGATTATGTTAAATATGTTGTCAATCTCTAGAAGAAATTGTTCCTATGCTATGATAGTCAGACTGAAAAACCCTAGTGACTAACTTATATCCAGACCCCAGAAATAGAACATTACAGCCAGAGAAAAAGAAGGTTGTAGTTCATCACCAAAATGTACCATCTCTATCACACACTGAGGATCTGTGTTGTAGGTAAAAAGCCTGGTTACATCAGAGCCTTACCCAAAAGGTCAACAGAACATAAGAGATAGTGAAAAAACCCACCATAAACACCAAGTGGTATTTTAAAAGCACCAACATATAATAGATTAAACACACAAAGCAATGAGAAAGCACATATGGCACAATCACATTTCTATATCTCTGTACAATTATGACTGTGCCTATGTATAAAATTCAGTGAAAAACTAATTTGACTCTTAAGGAATATTTAATAAGAAAATATTCACAACATACTTTTATGTTCACAATGTAGTGACATTGTAATGTAGGATACAAAATGTAGGATACAAAATGATATAGTATGGTCTTAGTTTAGAAAAAAAAATGTATGTGCAAGTAAAGTTAATGTGCTTAAATTATATGCATAAAGCTACCATGAAGTGTTTGGTCAGATTAGGAAAGACTTTTTTTTCATCACATCCTTCCATGACTACATATGACTTTTATAAACAAAACAAACACACTTATTCCTCTATTAATAGGGAAAACATAGGACCAATTCTTAAGAAATAATTTTACTTAATGATCAAAAAAGGTTTTACACACAGAAGGTCCACTGTATACTACAAACAACAGAAGCTAACACTTACAGAAACGCACTGCACCAAGCATTGTCCGAACATTTTTCCAAACAATTCAAGTCTATATCATCATAAATTTACAGATGAGAAAAACTGAGGCTCAGAAATGCTCACTACTGCCAGAGCCAGAGCTCGAAATCCAACTGGAACCAAAGGCTGAGCCCTTAATCCCTAAACCAGTCTTCTTTTGAGCAAAAGAGGGCTTACGTTCGCTATACTGTTATTTAGCCGAATCTCCGATGTCTGCACTGAAGCTCGGCATTAGGATCTAAGAGCAGAGCAGCCTCCAAGTTCCCTCTAGACTTGGTGGCAGATTTAGAATGCAGGGCCTCTCTTGAGTGTCCTCAAGGGAAGGGATACAGCCTCTGACCCAAAATTCACTCTAGACATCCCAACCTGACAAGGACTCCCTTGGAAGTATGACGGCAAGTCATTCTATCCTGTCAACATGCACAGCGGACACCACTCTGGAGGCACAACGACATTGCTAAGGGGCCTTTTGGAGAACCCGAGTTGACGTGACTGGATAGTGGGTTGCTGCTGTCCTGAAAACATCCCTTCCAGAGAGAAGTGTCATCCCTATATCAAGTAGATAATTTGAGGTGATTATTTCACAACGGGTACAGTGAAGGGAAACTCTAAAGGACAGTGTAGGTCCAGTAACTCCCCTCCCCCACTCCCACCAGGCCTGCAAAGAGTTGAAGAGAGGGGTGTCACTGGTGCTAGAGACAGAGGAGCTAATACGAATTGAGAATTGGTCAAGGGATACCAACCCATTTCGGCTCTACAGGGAGGGGGCCACGGGAATACTGAGTAACTCTCTCATTTCTTGCCAGTGTATCCCACTGGCCAAGCCCTATCAGAAGCCAGGGGACCTGAGAGTCCAAATAAGACACAGAGATCAGTATCCCGCAGCATGGAGACATGGGACAGAAGGGGAGAGAGGATCTGGAGTGTCAAATGGGAGACGTCTGGCACCATCTTTAAGGTGTAAAGTGTATAATGGACCAAGTTGTGTCCCCCATCTCTGAATTCACGTGTTGGAAGCTCTTACCCCCAATGTGACTACAGTGGAAGATAGGACCTTTAAGGACATAGGTGAGGTTAAATGAGATCATAAGAGTGGGACCCTAATCTAAGAGGACTAGTGTCCCTTATGAGAAGAGGAAGAGACACCGGGAGTGTACCCATAGAGGAAGGCCACGTGACGACACTGTGAGAAGGCAGCTATCTGCCAGCTGTGGACTTTCAAACTTTTAGCCTCCAGAGCTAGGAGAAAATACATTTCTGTTGTTTAAGCGACCAGTCTGTGGTAAGCTGTTATGGCGGCCTGAACTGATTAATCCAAGGTGAGAAAAGAGATAAAGGATGACCTGCATCCCTCCCACAGGGAGGCTATGGAGTATACAGGTGCTGCCATCATTCTATCTATCAGGTAGTCTGACTTTATGCATGTGTAGATGGTTTATGATTAAAGACCCAGAAATAAAAGACTGAATTTGTGGGCTGAAAATGCCATAAAGACAGCTGCTAAAGATCTATGGGGTTAATCTGAAACGATTAGCAATTCAAAGATTTATTTACTACAGATGCACAGGGGATTTTCATTAGTGTGCAATATTCAGAAAACCAAAACACATGTGGTTAAAAAAAAAATCTGGACATTTCTTCAAGATTCAGGGGAATTTAAGAACTAAACCATAATGTGGAATGTAGAGAGAAGGGAAGGTAGGCAGAATACTGCAAAAAAGAAAAGAACCTTGAGACATATTTTCCAAAAACGTAGGAAATAACATTTTCTAAAGTTTGGTAAAGTATTGTGATTGTAATTGGTTATGTAAATATGGCTTTGGATGAGAAAAGAAGAAAACCCTCCTATTTAATTGAGTGCTAAGTTGAAAGTTAGTAAATTTAAGGCAAAATATATTGTGTAATCCACCCAGGACCCATTTGACCAAACTCTAAATATTTTCTTTCCTTGTGTATCTAATTGTACATATGTTTCTTCTTATGTATGCCCTACAAAAATCAATTTATAATACTCCATAGAGTTTTTATTAGATATTAGAAAGGAGGTCAGAAAAGGCTACTTTATGCTGGATTACCAATTAAACCAAACACCCCAAGCCAGGTTTTGAGAGTTATGGAATTTGATGGAACTAAATTTCTTTCTTCAAAATGGTGTGATAATATTTCAGCCAATATAGTTAGATTTTATTTGGTATTTTAATATTACTTTCTTCTCTTATATTGCTTAGAAAGTATTCTTAAAGGGGTGTGAAGAAGTGACTGGGGACTTCTTGAAATACAAAAAAAAAATGACTGGACAGTATGCAAGGTACTTTCACATATATTAGTTAATTTAGAGCAACAGCAAGTCAAATACACATTTTACAGATCAGAAAACTAACATTAAGTAACAGGTACTGTCATACAACAAGAACAAGTGGATTCTGGAGATGGAACCCCAACAAGCTTGATTAGAGCCTGTGTGTCTGTATATGTCAACACGAAGAAATACAATAAAACAATTTCACTTCACTGTGATATCTTCCAAGCATAGCCTAAATACCTAATTTACCAAAGTCCCTCACCACTCTGCTCCCCACCTTTTTATGACAGTTATCCAGTCAGTGAGAAAAGAGCACAGCCATCTATGGAAGGTCTTCTATAGTTCACAAAAAAAGGGGGCTTCAGGCTGGAAGAGGTTGGAGAAAGACAAGGATACCTACAACTACTCAGCAGCTGAGATATGGAGAGAGAATTGTTCATCTTTTTAAAGCTCAAGGACATTCTGACTAGCATTTCCAAAATAAATCTTATTCTTTAATGGAGCAGGGTTCATTGCAAGAAATTGTATGGTCTAGAAACATAACATGAAGACAAAACAAGAACGACAAATTTTAAAAGATATTTGTAGTGCTCACACAAAATGTTCTAGAATTCTGAAATCTATGTTGCTTTTTAAATAACTCTTGGAATCATTATCATCAATAGCACAGATGATTCACATGAAAATAGAAGCCTCTTAGGATGACCTGAAAAGTAATCAGAAAAGATGAATGACCCACAACTGGAAATAAATCAGGAGCAGGTGGTCACCTCTTTCAATGCCTTGGAGATGGCACTGTTGCAGCTTGGTGAGAGAAAGTCACCCACCTTTTAGGATGTACCAAGAGAATGCAGTCATAGTACAGATGCTATCAGACATCGTTGGGAAAGAGCACATTAAATCCTGAGATCTGTTTCTTCAATAAGTTCATTTGGGAAAGATGGGGATGGGGGTAGGAAAATTAATGAGGCAGAATAGGACCCAGAAAATAAAGTGGGCCACTCCCCACCAAAACCTAAGGCAATTGAGTGAGACAGATATGAGATGTTTTTAAAGGAACAAAAGGAGACATGGCCTCTGTGGGTTAGGAATCTAGAGGTTAAGCACTGTTTTTGTCAGAACGATCCCCGCCAACGTGCTAAATTTGTCAGGCCACAGTACCCTCACCCAGAAAATAAGCATGCTTGACTCTTATTTTTATGATCTACTACAGAAGATGTAAAAAGTATCCAGATTTCACTTGATTCTACTTCTGTCCTCAGAATATTCAATGATTGTGCTCTCAGAATTACTAAGGTAAACAGAGGAACTAAACTACTTCATGTATTTTAAAACTCAACTGTCATCAATTAAGGTTTATGTGATGGGTTGAGTGCAGCCAATAGCTTGGTAATTCCACTTGTTTCCAAGCAAAACTTTCAGGACTGAAATGCTTAACAATGGAAAGCGACAACTTCCCAAAGATGATTTCAACATGCAGCCAGCACACGAGAGTGTCCTCCACCAACACCTACCTGTTCAGCCTTCCATCGGCCCAGTAGCTCCCCTTCCTGCTGTTTTTAATCTTTCCATACCTGCCTTAGCTCTAGCGTGTCCACTGCCAGAGCTGCCCATGTAGCATGAAATCAGACTTATAGGAAGGATTCTCTAAACATCCTCAAACTGACTTCCAAAAAGCACTTTGAGTGTCTTCGTCATTCCCATTCTATTCTACTTAGCTTGTCAAAGGATAGTCAATGAAGAGAAAAAGCGTGAAAATACAAATACATTAGTACTTTTTCTAAAGTACTAAATGTGAAAGCAGCAAAGAAGTCTTTTGTGAATAGTAATCTATTTCTCCCCATTTCTGCCGTCCTGTCTTTTCTCAAGTGATATGGCTTCGCTCCCTCCTTCCTTCCCATCTCAACCTCACCCAACTTTTCCGACCCATATCAGGTTTTCTGTATTCTTATTTACTGTGTACTCAATAGGTTTCTAAGTTATGTATATTAAGCAATTTTTAATGTTCTTTTGACTTTTTAATAATACACTGAAAATATCAGATGCAGTTATTAGTGATCATATTAATTTTATCACACACAAATGAAAGTCCATTTCATATGCTTCCAGAGCATACCAAATGCAGCTGACTTCTGTTTTAAAGGAATAGAGAGCCTGATAATAATTATGGGATCAGCTGCTAATGACGGTAGTTGCAAGCATTTCTGGTAAAACGACAGAATTTTATTTTATTTTTATTTTGTTTATTTTTTGGTGACATTGGTTAACAAAATCCAATGTTTCAGCTGCATACTTTTAAATGTAAGGCATATATGAACATCGCTATGAACATCGGTGTGTAATATCTTTTTGGATATGAGCTTTCAAGTCTTTGGAGTAAATACCCAGTAGAGAGATTGCTGGATCATATGGTAGATCAATTCTAGGTTTTGTGAGAACCTCCATACTGTTTTCCATAGTGGCTGTACCAATTTGCAGTCCCACCAGCAGTATATGAGGGTTTCTTTTTCTCTGCAACCTCTCCAACATTTGTTATTACTTGTCCTGTTGAGTATAGCTATTAAAACAGGTGTGAGGTGGTATCTCATTGTGGTTTTGATTTGCATTTCCCTAATAGCTAGTGATGTCAAATATCTTTTCATATATTTGTTGGCAAAATGACAAAATTTTAAATGCCATTTATAACCTCCATTTAGGGTCTTTGTACAATATCATTCATGTTCTAGGACACGAACATGAGCAGCATGGTGCACTGAATTCAAGGAACCTAACGGTGACTTCACTTGGTTTTCTAAAAGGATATTTTGAGTAATGTGGCCAAAGACTAGTGTAAAGAATAATTAATGTAGAACGCCTCAAGACCCATGTCCCTGATAAAAAGCTACTGTATGTTTATTATGGAACATAAAGAAGAAGAAACAAACTGAGTTGCTTATCCACTATATCTGCCAGGATATAAATTTAGTAGAGCATCAGTTAGACAAAGGCTTGGTAGAATGAAGCCTCTTATCAGAGCTGCCCTTTCTGCAGAAGAGGGTGACACTGAGGGCCTGCACACATAATACAGCTTCTTACACCTTATCACCAAAGTGCACAACGGTCTGGCCCTTGACTCCTGAAAATAGGAGCTAAATAGTACTACCACAGTGGAGATTTCTTTTTCTCTGTTTATTTTTAAAGTATAGCTGGAAGAAAATCAGTCTTTCATGGAGAAAGAGAAGTAGAACATCTAGTAGGAAAAAAGACTGGATGCATTTACTAATGGAAATAAATATGCCTTCAAACAATTTTATTCCTATTAACCTTTAGGAACTGTACATTTAGGAACTTCACATAATAAACATTTGGAACCATATAAAGTGTTATGGAGATTATTTAAAGCTGGACACATAACAGGTTCATGCAGTAAAAATGTAAATTTCTACCTTAAAAAAATGAAGCTAATGAAGTTAGCCAAGCCAATTAGTGGCAGAGCTAGGATTAGTCTCACCTCAACCATGCTGATCCCCCCTGACTAGTACTGGCCCTGGGTGTTCCTGAAAACACTTGAAACATCGCTTAATTAACAATAGTGGATTAGAGGGGAGCCGCCTCTTCCTCAAACCTTTTCCTCCTCCCCTATCTCATTTGCTAAATCAACAATTCCAAAATGTCTGATTTTAATGTTCTATCTATAGTCAATACATATTGGTCATTTTTTTCAGACCTTGTTTTCCTCATCTGACTCACTGAAACCTCAGTAAGATTCAGGTTATCTCTTTTGGTCACTACCATGGTCCTCCAAGCTTTGAGCTCTGTGCAAGCTGTTTTCCACAGCATGGGGATTACTAACACTAGTTGGGAGGAGGAGCATAAAGATTAGGTTTCTCAATGTCTCATTCCAAGCAGCTAAAAAAGTGAATCTCATTCTCTCTGAAATAATCACGATCAATAATTAATAGCACCAACAGCTATTCCGGGTACAGCCAACAATCCCAGTATTCCCATTTAGGGTGAAAAAAAGACATGCCTGCCAAAAGTTTCTACATTTTGGGTCATGTCAGAGCAAAAGCAAAATCATCTCAGACTTTTAGGAGAGCCAGATTTATGAAACTGAGACATTGCCAATATCAACAATAATTACTTATTTTGGAACTGCCCAAAAAGATACCATCACCTTTAAATTTATACTGAAGGAGTAGAATTTGAAAAATTCCTTTCATAGAAAATAAAAACATTTATCAAAAGGGGTAGGAAAGGAATTTATTGTAAATGTTTGGAAAGGCACTTGGAAAGGAGGCTAGAGGGATATTCCAGCAATAATGAAAAGTTTATACTCTTCTCTAAGTTAGCTCGAGGTGACAGAATGACTGTGATGGACCGGTTCCAACTATCAGCTCAACTCTGAAAGAGTAAGCAAGCTGCCCCTCTCTAAAGCCCACCATGGGGCTTCACTGTCACTGGTCTCTGCTCCATGAAGCAATAACCCTGACTTTTCGTGGAGTAGTCATAACATAGAGAAAATCAGCCTTCTACATTTTCCTCCCATAAACACAATACTGACTAAAGCAAATCATACTTCTGAAAAAATTACAATTGATATGAGGCTTACATTGTATGTAAGACTCGGTAGCAGATACTCTGGGTCCTTAGAGATGCATTAAACATGCCCTTCCTCTGCGGATGAGACATGCAGTTGGACTGAGCACTTTACATGTGAGATCTCAATCAGTCTTCATGACAGCACCACAGAGTATTCCTATTGCCTTTTCTCAGGGAAACTTAAGATCTGTTAACTTAGCCACTTGCCCCAGGTCAAAATGCTAGAGAGAAACCAAACTGAGATTTCCACCTGGGTCACTGCAACTTGAAGGCCAGTACTTTCTACATCATCACAGGCTGCATCCAGGCATGAAGAAAAAAAAGATACTATAGTAAAGGTCAGAATTTGCCAAATCATTTGCCTGGATGATACTTTCTCCGGGAATTCAGAGGACAGAGAGGTCTCTGCTGCTGCAGTGTTCACTTTCATGACCAGGATTACAGTTACTGAGCTGAAAGTTGTTGGGGGCCACCGAAAACAGAGGCGCCCATATAATATGCTTGACAGGAGCCAATATCACATAGAGCATGGTGGTGAAAGCATAGGCTTGGAAGAAGACAGACCCAAGTCAGAACCATAGTTATGCTTCCTAATGGCCAGGTGACCTACTTTGCCAAGAGTTGGCTTCTAAATCTATAAACTGGGTCAGCTCTTATGAGGATTATCCCTATGCCTAACTCAAGTGGCTATCAGAATTAAGAATCATAATGTCTACCATTCTGAATAATCATAACAACATTTATAATCCTGAATATTAAGTTTGTTGTTTATATTAAAGATGAGGACTGTAGGCTCAGGTTAAGTGAAAAAAATCTGCTATCAAAGGATATTTACTTTTAAATCATTTGATATTATCAACTAAATTCAATTTATCCTTGCTTATTACATAGTGGTTTTTATTTTCTGGCTACTGCCATGTTTCACTGTAGAGAACTGAACTGTCGTCCTCCCAATCAGCTTTCTCAATCTATGTATGGATCACAGAAACTCAGGATTGGTATGAACCTTAACTTGACCTCATCCAATTCCTATATGAGTTTGTATCTTCCCTATAACAAGACATCCAGACTCTACTAGAATGACTCCTGTAATAAGGACTTCACTTACTCCCAGGTGGCCCAGTAGTCACTATAAATAGAACAAAACAAACTAAAAGAGGACTGTTACTGATATCTGGTTAATCCATGAGGAGAAAAGAGGGATTTAGAATGGAATTTGCAAAAGTTAGTATAAGCTATTAGAGTTAAGAATGAATCTCTAAACTAAAACAAGGTGACAATAAATATTGACATTTACACCTACACAAGGCTAGAATAGATTTGTGCTCCTTCCCATAAAAAGGCATCACAATTCACGAGAACACAGCCATCTACATCTGACACTTGGATATCAGATAACTTTGTGAAGATTACAGAATGTGAAACTGCACATGTATTTATAAAAGACATATAGTTCTTTGTTTTCAAAGTGGATAATCTTATATTGGGCTCACTTGGCAAGTCACTTCATAGCTTTGTTAAAAGACACAGAGTTTTACCAGCATATAGTTAGATCCTAAGGGAGAATTTTTAAAACAAACCTCAGTTAAAGTCAATTTTCATTAAGTGAAACCAATATTAAATAAGCTCCCTTGTTTATCTTTGCCTACCCATATATCTTTCCAAGTTTTACAACATTTGCCAACTAATTTAACAGCAATCTGTCATTTATTAAAATGCAAACTGGTACCAATCCTGCTACAGCTGGGTGTATATCAGATAAAAACATATCCCTCCTGAGTGGAATCAGTTAACTTTATTACGATTATTATCACTGCTTTTATTATACAAGCTTATTATACCCCCTCTCTCCCCTCCTGGTGAACATATGCCTTTAATTTAAGGGTGGAGAATGTGTGTGTGTGTGTGTGTGTGTGTGTGGTGTGTGTGTGTGTGTGTGTGAGAGAGAGAGAGAGAGAGAGAGAGAGAGAGAGAGAGAGAGAGAGAGAGAGAGAGAGAGAGAGAGATACAATATGATTGTAAAGCAACCTTGTGCTTTCAGAAAATATTCCAAATATCCAATTAGTTGTAAAATCTGGTGAATCAAAAGGAAATCGATGATGAGAAGGGAATATACTAATACTAATCAGAGATTTCATAAGAGGCTCAACAGCCAGGCATGAGCCAATAGATGTTCATCAAATGCCCTGTTGCCATCTGGACCTCTGAATAGAAGAATAGAGTGAAAATGGGTAAAGGACACAGTTCTGGCAAGGTGATTAGGGGCGGTGATTCTGATTTCACCCACTTTTGTTCCACATCCTTGACATTGGTTTGGTATTGAATTCATTGGAATGCTTTCATCCCAAAGCCTAAAAAGCACAAAGAAAAATGACCTGGAATTGAAAGTTTATTTGTAGATAAAATGGTAAAGCAAAATCTATAAGCTACGTTCCCATAATATCTACAATGAGGTACATGATTTCTCCAGATAAAGGATTAAGATAAATGCCAAACCAGTGCTTGTTACATAGTGAGTACTTAAGAAATAGTTCTTGAGTAAAATAAGGGAAGTACTGGTAATCTTAATATAGGCTTTTTGATTATAGGAAAGAAAAAGATTTGATTACAAGTTTTTGCTCATTTCTAAAGGATATTATTAAACATACTGGTCAGAAAATTGTGAATGCTGTCAGTGCATTAGATGCCTACTGAATATCAAGTTCATAAATATTATTAAAGTTTAATAGCAAAATGGGTCAAAAAAGATGAACGCAAGGCAGCTAGACTGCACACAGTTAAGTTTTGTTGTGTGCTGTTCAGTCTGTCCTTATTGTTGATCAGATTCTATTCACTGAAGGGACTTTGGGAATTTGCTTGCACTTTATTTAGAATATTTATTCATCATTATATAGTGAGCTCCCCAAAGACAAGTGCTGAGTGTTATTCATCTTTCATTGCCACCTAGCAAAGTGCCTGGAATATTATAACCACCCAGTGAATGTCTCCTGAATGCAATCACGAATAAATGAAAGAATAAAGAATCTGTCAAAGAAAACTTTAGGCAATTAGCTTCTATTCTGACACCAAACCTTGGGTCACCTATGTCTGAAACACTGTCAACTGACTCACTCCTTTTATAAAGTCATTGTCCTATTTAGAATTGCCTGAGTAGATGAAGCCAAGAGTTTCCCTGCAGGAAATATTCACCAGTCACACCAAGAAGCCAGGCCAGAGAATCACCACGGTAAGTGGAACCATGTCAGTTTGAATAAGAGCCACTCTGAAACTGTGCTTTCCTAAGATGAAAACGTAAGATTTTAATTCTGAGACCCCTGGCAAAACTGTGAGAGACCTAAGTTCCCTCCAAAGAAGCTCAGAATGTGTCTTGTTGGTTACAGGGAGCAGTGATAAGTTTTAAAGAGAAGACAAATGATAAGATTTACATAAAAGCAATACTTCTTTGGCTGCAGTGTTCATGGCGATTTGCAAGTTGAAGCTCAAGCTGGGAGGATGGAAGTTCTGGAAGCACGCTATCGCCGAAGGCTGCATGAGAGATGTTGGTTCTAATCGTGAGGACAGAGGGCAGGTTTCATAGACTTTTACGTAGCAGTAAAGAAAAAGATTTATTGGATAACTAAGGTGAGGAAAAGAAGAAATCACAAGTTCTAGGAAGAGAAAATAGGTGAATGGTAGTAACAGTCATAAGTAAATAAACAAAGGAATATTAGTAAAAACGACTCAACCACTAAAATTATTTCCAGTTCTAACATTCTGACTCTAAAGGTCTAATGAGTTTAGCTGTATTTTCATAAAATAGCTCCAAAGAATTTAAAATTAAATTAAATTTAACAGCACTTCAAAAAAAGTCATGAAAATAAAAGCTTATATATGGTTAAAGTAAAGACATTGATTAAATGAAGTTAAACATTTCTTTCCTGCAGGAGTTCTCAGAGCCTTTAACATGCTTTAAAATTTCCAAAGGGAGCATATAATAAGTGGTGCTTCTCAAGTGTATTTGACAGTAAAATCTCTCTGTCCCTCCCCACTCAGTTGCCTTTTAAAGCATTTTATTAACTAGTATGTTATGGAATGAACTTTAGAAAATGCCCCCTTGGATATTTTGTCCCATTCATTTTGGCTATTCCTTTATATTAATTTCAAGATTATATACTTGCCTTTCCTAAAGATCATTCAGCAATGTGAAATTGATTAAACCCAGAAATTTCAAACAATCAAGACTTTTTACAGTATTTTGCATGATTAATCAGTATTCCACTTTTACTACTCTTGCATTTTCTGTGGTAGTGATGATTAAGATTTGTAACATAATAAGACTTTACTATGTTCCAGGAACTCCACTTCATATTTTACAGACATTAATCATATAATCCTCGCAACAGTCCTAATAAGTGAATACTGGCATTTAGCTCCATTTTATAGAACTGATCCTCAGAGAGGCTAATAACTTGAACAAGGTAAGAAAGTATTCACTGAAGAGTCAGAATCCAGAGTCTGGGTATATTAATCATGAGACTATACCATGTATATTAATAACTTATTTCTAAACTACCAATCAAAAAATGATGCAATTCTTAAGTAAATTTATTCAGTTTATGTAGCAAACTAGCATGGAAGTCATTCATACATTGATTCATACATTTGTTCAATTACTAAATAGGCACTTTTTCAAGTACTTAGAATACATAATAAACAAAACAGTCAAACTCTGGGTCTTTCTGGAAGAGATCATCATCAACTAAGTATAATAAAGGGAGGGATAACAACAGGCAAGAAGAGGTTCTGAAGGGTTGAGAATTATATGGGTGTGTTATATGGTGGATGGGAAGAACCAGAAAGGCCTCCTTGTTAGTACAAATTATATAAAAGTTCAGACAAGTGCACTGGGTTTCACACAAAGAGGTACCTGTGACCTTGACAAGAACAGCTTACGTGGAGTGATGGGTCACAGTCCAGATGTAGTGGCATCAAGAGATAATGAAAAAGGAGAGCTTGTAGAAGGCAAGTATAAACAATGGTTTCAAGGGATTTTGTTCTAAATGGAAAAAGAGAAATGAGGTTGTAATTGGAAGGATATAAGGAGACAAGAGAGGGATTCTCCTCTCTCTCTTTTGAGATAAGAGTAACAGTATGAATATAAGTGGATGACAATAATACAGCTGAGAAGGAAAGTCTGATGATGAAGGAAGAGAACTGATTGAGCCATATATCTGATGAGGTGAGAAAAGATGATATCCAGTGAAGAAACGGAGGAGGTGAATGAAGGAAGAACATGAGCAATTAATTCACCATAATAACAGGGGAAAAGCTAGAGTATTTGGTTGCAGATGAAGGAGATCAGAGGTGACAAAAAAAAAGAAATGACAACATGTAAAATAATTTATTAGATTTCTTTGAGGCCAATGTTCTGACTTCTTTAGCTATGCTGAATACCAATTTTCTGTAATATTGGAGAGAACAATATCTATCTTATGAAATTATTGTGAAGATTAAAAATGATCTATTTTAAGGCTTAACAGAGTGACTATAGTATAACACACTGGCAAATGCTAAATGCTGTTGCTGTATCATCATTATTATTATTAATTGCAAGCAACTCAAATTACATACCTCTAATTCTTGCATTTAATTTTATAGCTTCTCAGCATCAAATTAAACATAATCTTTGGGAGAAAGAGCAAGTTGTCAATTGTGACATGGTTTATTCAACATAGTTTCTCTAATGCAATTTTGGGACATTAATTCTAAAGGGGCTATAAATTGAATCAATTCTGATTTTGTTAAAGTCTTTGAAAACAGCGTTACATTCTACTGAGCCAAATCCTTATCTATAGCAAACAAATAGGGAGCATTTTGAAATCCAATATTTGCTACGTTTTTTGATTAGCAAGCAGAAGGCATGGATGCAGTCAATACTTGGACTCCCTGAGTAAAATTTATTTATTTCCTTTGTGGAAATCTTTCTTGATACTGAAATGCTTTTTTCTCTTATCACCGATCTGTCTAGTTCTCTTGACATTGCTGGCACCCTAGTTCAACTCATTATCAACTCTTCGCTAAACCATTTTAATCTTCCTTTCGCTTCCCTATCCTTCACTGCATATGCAGTCCATTCTCTCCACAGCAGTGATCTTTTAAAATTGTGTATCCCATCAGGCCACCACCCTGCTGAAAACGATTTTCTGTAAGAGAATAAAATGCAAGCACCCTCCATGGTTTAGAAAGCCCTGCTGAGCTGGCCTGCCTACCTCTCCAACCCATCTCCTACCTCCCACTTTCTGTCCATGTTGCTCCGACAGCCCAAATTAGCTGTTCTGTGAGTACATGCACACCATTCTCCACTCAGGCTGCTGTTCCTTCTGCACAGAACAGTCCTGCCACGTTTCTTCACGTGATTGGCCTCTTATCATTTATGTCTGTCTCCATTCACATATTCCCTCCTCAAAGACGACTACCCAAACTAAAGCAGTTCTGTCTTCCCCCAGCCATCGGTTTTTATTTAATTCATAACATTTATCCTAAGCTCAAATAGCTTGATTGTTCTATGTTTTTCTGTCTTGTTGCTAAAATGTAGACTTGTATGTACTGCATATAAAACGTCACTCCTTTATGTACAAAGTATCGAAAGTAAGAGTTCACTAAATGTAATAGAAATAATAAATTCCAGTCCCTATATCTCAATAGGCCAGAGTGACTCTAAACTGTCACATAGATACCCCTACTACCTGAATAAATGATTTTATTAGTTATATCTCCTTCATTCCTTAAATCACTCAGTCAATAGATCAATTATTGTGCTCTATAATCTAACTTTGTATAAAGTATTTATCCAATTATTCTCTATATATTTGGCAATGTTTCTTATATAAAAATACAAATTAGAATAATCTCAAAGAATATAAAATGTACTGTCTCATTTGATGCCCAATAACGAGTGAAAGGTTTCTTTTCCCTGAGGGAAAAAAAAACCTATTGACTATACTACTTTAAAAATATTAAATTATATTCATAGATATTTAGAGAAGAATCTCTTGGGAAAACATAAATGAAATTTAAGACTACAAACATGATAACTGAAATGAATTCGATAGCAAGAGGTTATCTCAATGAAATTGAAGATGTGCTTTTAAGGGCAAGTGAAATTGAGGGGTAGTATAGATATGAGGAGAATAAAGTAGACGACAGGACAGAACTCAAAGTCTTTGCAGACTTTTACCATTTCATTTTTAATCGACCACTACAGGTAACTCAATGAAATCATCAAGAACTCTACAGTATGGAAATGGTAGAGGAGAGAAAGACAGGAGACTGAAGAGAAATATAAAGGTTTTTGGAAGGTTTTGATCTCTTCCAAGAGGGAAAAATGACGTATGATATATTTCTTGAGCACTTCTTATTATGTTCCAAGTATTGTATCAATTGCTTTCTATGCATTATCACCTCATTTAACACTCATAATATCCCTGTACTATTATCACACTACTTTAGATGAGGAAATGGAAGCAGAGAAGTAATTTGATCCATATCAGGTCAAAAAGTAGTAAATGACAGATCCTGGACTCAACCTGAGCCTAAGTCTCAAGCCTGTGTATTAAATACATAAAAACTCTATCCCGTTGATCTTATCACATTTAAATGGTTCAATTGCTGCTTTTCTATAACTGAATGTGCAATGCCAGGAGCCAAAGAATAATTTGTTGTTTTTAAGAGGTTTTGTTGTTGTTGTTGTTGTTACTACCTTAACTCTAAAAGTAAATGGTTTGTTTAAAAACTGAACTCCTTTTTCTTTCCAGATTAAAACCTGAAAAGATCGTCAGTGAAATGTTGAATAAATTATGGTATCTCTATACTCCAAATATTTTGAAACATTAAAATAAATGAGTTTCTGTCCTTATGGATGCACTGGAAGGATGCCCACTGTTAGGTGACAACAGCGACGTGCAGCAGCATGTGATCCCCATTCGGTTTGTGAACATACATGGCAGAACAGAAAGATGTAGCCATACTCTTAAAAATGGCTCTCTAGTTGGGTGGGAAATCTACTTTTAATTCCATTTTTATAGTATGATTTATTACAACAAGCATGGGCTAGTTTTGCACTTAATAATGAGTTTGGAGTAAATTTTCTCAAAATTATTTCTTTCTAAATGTAAGCTTCCTATAAGTTTGAATAGCTTTCTCAGATAAACTTGTTTTGAATCTTAACCCTTTTTCCAAAGTACTCCTTTTATGAGTTTTACACACTGAACTTGCAGTTAAGATTTCCATTGAATAAAAGATTCTCTAGCTAGAAAAAAAAAATTAAAACCATTGGTCCATATCATCTGATTCAATAACAGCTACTGAATATGGGTATACTCACTCTACATGGATACTCATGAGATTATGTGCATTACTAATATAAGTATTTTTATTCATGAAAATTCCAAATTGCTCTTTACTATATTAAGACCCATACACAATTTGAAAATCAAATATGAACTAAGCTCGATTTATTTAGCTTGAATGACCATTCTATTGATGGCATAGAGGGAGAGAGAATAGTAATCTGCTATCCAGAACTTTCGTAAAGAAATCATCAGATTATTTATATTCATTTGGTGTTCAGACACCTTTGAAGGAAAATACAAGGCAATGATTTAAAACATTATCCTATAGCTCAAAAGGGCTATAATGTGTCTGAAAATCTTAACCAAATCTGAACTATTTTTTAGTTAGGAAGCACATACATAACAAGTGCATAAGCTTCCCCACCCGGCCTCCATCCCTGCCCCTAGTCAATTTCGGAGTAACAGTCTTCTGATGAAAACCCTAAGAGCAATCCCACAAAGGTGGAAGCCTCAGTACTTCTGGTACTCCAGCAGCAATGTTACATTAATCAGCTGTCTGCATTCCACTCCAAAATCTGGGCAGACTATATAACAACTCTGTGGTTAGCATAATTCATAGCAAATGAAATTAAGTTCAACCAACATTTACTGAGTATTCAGTAGAGTTCATGTACTCTATGGGTTTTGCAAAGCCCATGCGGACGGGAGGAGCACAAGCTCTGCTCTCCAGGAACTTAGAATTCAGTGAGGAAGATCCACACAAAACTATGTTATAAAGCACAAGACGATAAAGACTAAATCTGTAACACTAGAAAGAACATAAAGTATCGGGGGACGAGGGGACTGCTCACCCTTAATTCTAAATTAAGCAGTAAGGCTTCTGGGAAGAGGTGGCATTTTTACTGAGGCTTCGCAGTAAAACAAGATCTGTCCGTACAGTAGTAGGACATGGGGTGGGGCAGGGACTCGCAAGAAAAGCAGTATGTGCTGATGGATAATAAGAGTGGAGTAGACATACGTTACAAAAAAGTGAAAGAGATGATGAGGGAAGGGAGGTTAGGTCCAGATCACAGTTAAAATGCATACTTCAAGTCACCCAAAGTTTAATTCATGACTAAAGAGAAAGGAGCTGCTTCTAGGGGAGCTCTCCTCCCTTTATGATTACAAGTATACGGTGTCCTTATTTTTTATTTAATTAAAATGTTTAACTAAAATAAGGCAAGATTATTTTTAAGATTTGTTGCATGAAACAGATGTTTTAACATTAGATTATGTAGTCAGTTTTGGGGGGAAGAGTAGTCATGAATTTTTGAAATCAAGTAAAACCAAGGGTTAAGATGCCTGGTGAGGCAACTTCGGAGGCAGCATAAAAATTATGTTGTCCCAGGAGAGAGGTGGAACTAGGGAAGAAACTATAACAGAGAGATGCCCAGAAGGGCATTGCTGGATGGTCTATCAACACCAGCTGGACAGTTTCAGTATCCCCACTGTTCCTGAAAATCATAGTGCCAAGAATACATTTCTCCAAACACAAGGTTAACATGTGAGTGGACATACTTCCTTTGAGCAAATCTAAGCATCCCAATATACCTCTGTTCTTGTCAGAGAAAAATCTCTAGCATTTAGCTTATTCGCAGAACAAATACAACATCCAATCCCAACGGTTCAGCATCTCTTTCCATTAACCAGTCTCCTGGCTCAGCCTATGAGCTCCATCTATTCCTCTAGACTGGAGGACTGGACCTCATAGTTTCATAGATAGCTGGACACGAGAATCATCATCAATCAACGGTATGAGCCTAGGGGCTTTTGAAACCTACCATTCTAACGCCGTTTTCAAAGGCTTGCCGGGTGAGTGGAGCTGGTCCATCCACAGTCTTGCCATCATCGTCTGGGCCCCAGCTTGCACTGTAGATGTGCACATGCTGGGGATTGAAGCTAACCGATTTCGCTTCGACCATGTCTGTGACATCTCCATCCAACATTCGCACTCCTTCAAGACAGAAAGGAAGTAGCTTTCATTAGAGGCTTTGCTATATAATACCCAAACAATCCAAGACTTATTGCAGTTACAGCATTTGCGGTGGGGAGGGGTGGGTGCGGAGATGGAAAGAATAAACTTTTAACTAACATTAAGTGAGCATATTTTCCCCAGAAAAAGACAATAAAAAAAGTGCAGATTTTTCTGAAGCTTTCTTGGGGAAGAAGGAAGTTACGATGCATGTAAAGGGTCAAAACGTCTTTAAAACCTTTTTTATCCATTGTTTTCTTGTTTCCGCAATTTCTCCTTTCTCTTTATCCCTGCAGTAAGTGAATAGTTGACAGAGAGACTCAAGCAATCCATCTTCCCCAAATTTCTCTTCATTAGATCACTTGGGCTCATAATTGATATAAAACATTCTGACCTTAGCAGTCTTAAAAAACTTGGAAAACTGCCAATTTAGGTTGGTCTAATTTCCTCCATATTTAATATTATCTCCTAATCTGTAAGACTGATGTGAACCTAATATTTTATTTCTTTGCCAAATTATTTATAAGTCAAATAATAAATGAGAATGCTCTCCGTGTATGTAACATATCAAACAATTCTCGAAGGGTTTTAGCAATGCTTAGTCATTAATCTTCATTTAAGTATATTCTCATTAGACAGACAAGAATCTATTATTAGCCTTAATTTGCAAAAATAGACACAGACACTCAAAAATAAATTACATGCCAAATGCCAGGCTTTTCTTTTTCCTTTTATTTTGGAGAAGCACAACAACTAACTGTTAAAGAAACATAAGTCCTTCCGCTTACGCTAAATATCATCACTGAGACATTGTATTATTTAAAAAATATATTTCTGCAGCCCCAATTTACTCCTTAGGAAAATATATTTATCAAGTACAATTTCAAGTTTTTATTGATTACCAATAAATGGGGATTAACTAATAAAACCCCAAATCAGGCAGCTTTAGATATTCTGTGGTTTGAGTGATATTTCTGAAAATAAAAATATTCTTTAAGAAACTATATCTTGTGTTTTAAAAAGTGTTTAATTTTTAATGGTAAAACTTATAAACACAGAAAAATAGAATGACAATAAATACTGATATAGCCAATACTCAACAACTGTTAAAATTTTGCCACATTTTCTTTATCTAAAAATACAAATATTGGTCTGAACTATTGTTACATGACAGATATGATACTATAGCCTTTAATACTTTTTACCAAAAAAAATAAAAGAAATGCTTGGACAATATTAAATTTCCTAACGCATCCCTAAAAACACTGCATTTGATTGTTATATCTCTTGACTTTCTTCCAGACATTTGGATTTTTAAAGGAGATGTAAATAAACAGGAGATATGGAGAACAAAGGTTAGAAATAAAGCCAACAGTATTGTAATAACAAGGTATGGTGCCAAGTGGGAGATCACTTTGTAAATTATCTATATGTCTAACCACTATGCTGTACACCCGAAACTAATATAAATATTGAGTATTAACTGTCATTGAAAAAAAGAGCAAATGTTTCAAAGAATTTTGTTAAATAAAAAAATTTTTTAAAAATTATGAAATGGAAACTGTATTTAGAAAGTTTTTGTGGGCGTAGAATATGGTGTCCTGCATGTACTGGGTACTGAGCAGCCATTGGCTTATTTTTATTTGATATGAATATTCCAAAGTCATCTGTTTGGTTTTTACCAAAGAAGGATGACTACTTCATAATCTTATTTTCTGTTTAAAAGCATAAAATGAAACTATTTTACCTGTACTGGGAGGTCTGAGATAAACATTGGACTAACCATATTTTAAATGTTAATATGCAGGAGCATTTACACAATACCTGAATTAAGTTTTACATCATGTAATTATGTGACATTCACACACACACAAATGATAACATCATATATAGAGAGTAATATTAATTTTTTAATCAAAAGCTGACAAATAAGAATTTTGTTTCCTCAAGTTACAAGATGAAAGACTGCTTTTTCTTCATTTAACTGAAAGCCTTCATTCCTTGGGTCTGAGGGGTTAAGTTTATAATTCAGAATGTTCTTGTTTTTAGGATGACAGAACATTTGTGAGTCACTGCCATATATACTTTTTTTTTTTTTTTTTTACTTAGGTCACATTCAGCTAGGCCAGCAACTTATCTGTGAGGTTCACAAGTTCATCACTTCATTCCCTCAAGGTCAGAGAGTGCTGGGTTAGCACTGGAGAGTAATGACAAGGACATGGATGCATATTTCTGTTGTGGGAGATTGTGTGTGCCTGGACAGCAAGAAGGATTGACTGGGAAGCCACCATAGTCTTGTGATTCTCTTGAGAAGAGCAAAGGCCTCCAGCATCCCATGATTTTCAGAGGGAAGTGGTTTGCTTTCCTTAGCTCCTTCATGAACCTTCTCCTTGATATACAGCAGATAGTCTCAGAGTATAGCTAATTACTGCTTTACAAGTTGCAATACACTAAGAATTCAGGGTGAAATAAAGGAAAGAGGTCAAATGTACTGAGGACTGACATTCAAGGTAGTCTCAGTAAACCTTAGCCCTGCTATTATAGACCCCAAATAGTTCATGTTATCTCTACATTTATCCTACAAAGAACTGTCATTCTTTTAAGATCCAACTCTATTTATCTTTTAGAAACAAATAGTGTACTGGAAACAAGGATGTCACCCTTGTTCCAGGAACTTCATTCATCATATGACACCCTTTAAGACCGCGCAGGGAACACCTGGCAAAGCCGCTGGGATCTAGACCATCTCTTACAATGTTTTCTTCCCATTTCCACATGGCTGTGGCAACAGGCTATACTAACAAAGGTGTCTACAAATAGGAAAGTAAGAGTTTGCTTTTATAACACCTGGATTTAAACAGCTGTGGTTGGGTCCTTGTAGGAAGCTTGTATATTTGACTCTGTGTGTGTACGTGCGCGTGCATGTGTATATAAATCTGGAATTATTAATGATAACAGTCTTACTACATTAGAAGACTATAAAAGATTTTACTATTTTACTATTTACCATTTTAATTGAAGTTAAAAGAAACTTTTCGTAAAGCCTAAGGAAAAGAAAAAAAATTTTCCGCTTTAATAGAATTTCAAAATACTTCTTTCCATAGAGATATTTCAGCCTAGTATTTTATTACTAGTTCTTTCTGACCCAAGTACCAATTACATAGTTCAGTACAGTATGTCACTGAACTCATTTTTAGTACCGGACAACCTTTTTTACATGCCTGTTTAAAAAAAGAAATGTCTGTGTTTGTAACACTTTATCCGATAACACATGTTAACATGGTCATTTTGCTGTCAACAATAGTTGAACACTATTATGCAAACATATGCCTGCCTTTAGTTCAAAAGGGTTCTGAAAACCAGTTAACACAAGAGCTGTTGGCTGATTTCTATATCCACGCAAGTTTGTTTGTTTCCCATACCTCCAATCTTGGCGTTGAAAGCAATTCCGACTGTGCAGTGAGAGTTGTTTGCCGCAGCTGCCACTTCTCCAGCACAGCGGGTCCCATGCCTGCAGGGAGAACACACGCACTTTCTAAAGTAAGACACTCCGTTCTCAAAAACGCAACACATCACTGCCACCATTCAGACTTCAAAGCGGTGAAGAATGGATCAAACTGGGGTTCTTCTGGAATCTCCTATCCAAGTAACACAGTCTGTTCGATATTCAGCACTTAATTATTATATTATGTTATATTCTATTATATTATTATATTCTGGATTGAATTCTTGATATATTTATTTTTGATATCTTGCTTTCCCAACTAGAAACTCTCCTTGTAAGCTAAAATCAAATTGTATACTTCTTTGTATCCTCTAAACTACTGATGTCCAATATGGTAACCACCAGCCATATATGTCTCTTGGGTACTTGAAATGTGGCTAGTATGACTTCATCTTAATTTTTAATTTACTTTAAATTAAATTTAAAAACTAGTACTCAATTTAATTATTAGAAAATGTAAGAATGTACATATGAGATTCTTTTTTTTTAAACCATAAGCTTAAATATAGATCAAATATCTCCAATAGAAATTCACCATCTAAAATGGGAGTGCTGTAAATACACACTGGATTTCAAAGATTTTATGAAAAAACAAAAGCAAAAAATGTGAAATATCCCATTAATCACTGTTTTATATCAATGACACATTGAAATATATTAATAAAATATATTATCAAGTTATTTTTTAAATAATATATTTAATATATTATTTTTTACTGCTTTTTAAAAAATGGGGCTACTAGAAAAGTAAATACATTTTTCTGAAAGATATTCCTTGTTATTTCTCAATAACTCTGCTCAGTGGTCAGCAAAAACCTTGGCTGAAAGAACTTCTAAGATCATCTTATCTGAAGATGGCAAAGAAGTTTCAAGAGTAAAGGACAATTGGCTTTAAAATGGTGGCCTAAAATAGTGTGTAGAAAAGAATTCTAAAGCATGGCTGAGCCCAGAGAAAGGACACTAAGACTGATGACTATGTCTGGCCAGGCTGCAGAAATGGGATGTGGCAACCATTATGGTGTATTGTCATTGCTACTGAAGTCCAATGCCTACCTCCCTTCCCTCATTTTTAGAGATGAGGACATTGAAGGAGGCCTTGGTTTGTAAAGAGATCTGTTGAAAGCAGCTGAAGGGTGACTAAAACTAAGGCCCCCCAATTCCATGGTAGTGCTTTTCATTGAGCACAGGTGCTTCAAACCACACTTGTCATGGGATATGACTATCATCTGTGCAACTATAATCGAGTTACTGCTTACAACTGATAACTGATAGGTTCATGAGTGTACACAAACTTAGTAGTAATGTCATGCATATATTTCTTTGTAAATATTAAGCTATATATAATTTGAATGATTGGTATTATACCACGTAATCTTTCAAAAGACACAGCATGTGTGTATATGTCTCTCTTTCTATATATGTATGTATATACACACACACAGTCTCTTTAACAAGTCCCCTATTCTTGGAATTTTTTCCAGTTTTTCTAATACTGGCAAGGCTACGAACAACAGTCTTGAATGTATGTGTGTGTGTGTGTGTGTGTGTGTGTGTGTATTTTTCATAAATATTTCATAAATACAATTTATGACAAACTCCTAGAAGTGGAATTATTGGACCAAGGAGTACAGAATATTTGTCAAACTGTTAATAGTCGATGAAAGTAATATAATTAAATCTCATAAAAACTACAAGATTAATAAAATTACTATAAAACATTAAATTTTTGTACATGGCAAAGGAAAAAAGACCATAAGCAAGTTACATGACAATAAGAATGGAGAAAATCTCTGGACAAACCCCTGTTAACATAAACCCCTAAGTATGAGTTTCTCAATCTTTTTCATTCTTGCCAATTTGACATGAAAAATGTTCTCATTGTTGCTTCCCTTTTTATCCCCTCTGATTCCATTTGATGTTGTACATATTTTCAAACATTTATAAGTTATTTCTGTTTCTTGCTTTGCGAATAATCCTTTCATGCCCTTTGCCCAAGTTTCTGTCTTTCTATCATATCTGTTACATGTATGTTTCCAAATTTTGTTTGAAACATAACCATCTTATTTACAGCAATTTTAGGTTGTCATACACAGTACTTAATTTTGATGTACTGATAATTATCTTGCCTTCTGATATTTGGTTGTGCCACTTTAACCATCAGATAAATGACACATTTTTAAAAGAGAAAGCATTTCATGAAAAGCAATGGCCTACAACAAAGATTACTCTATGCAACAAAGCAATTATTTAGAATTGAAGGACAGAAAAAGAGCTTCCTCGATAAGAAGATACTAAAGAATTTCATCACCACCAAACAAGAAATGTTAAAGGGACTTCTAGAAGAAGAAGAAACAAGAAAAGTATAAATAATATAATGGCAATAACTATATATCTGTCAACAATTACTTTAAATGTAAATGGATTAAATGCTCCAATCAAAAGACATAAAGTGGCTGAACAGATAAGAAAACCAGACCCTTACATATGCTGCCTACAGGAGACCCACTTCAGATTGAAAGGCACACAGACTGAAAGAAAAGGAATGAAAAAGATATTTCATGAAAATGGAAGTAAACAAAAAAGCTGAGGTGGCAATACTTATACCAGACAAAATAGACTTTAAAACAAAGGCTATAACAAGAGACAAAGAAGAACGCAGTAAATCCACTTCTGGGTATTTATCTGAAGAAACCCAAAGCACTACTTCAAAGGGATGTGTGCATCCACCCATATGTTCATTGCAGAATTATTTACAATAGCCAAGATATGGAGGTAACCTGAGTGTCCATCAACAGACGAATGGATAAAGAAGAGGTGGTACATATATACAATGGAGCACTGCTCAGCCATAAAAAAGAATGCAATCTTGCCATCTGTAACATGGATGGACTTAGAGGGTATTATGCTGAGTATATTAAGTCAGACAGAGAAAGACAAATGTCATATGATTTCACTTATATGGAATCTAAAGAACAAAATAAAGGAATGAACAAAACAGAAATAAACGCATAGGTACTAAGCCCCAAGCTAAACCAAAAATTTTCCCTATCAATTATTTATGACTCTTCATTAGGCTCTTGTTGCATATTACTTCATGGTATAAGTTATTTTAACTTTAATGTCAAATTTCCTTTATGAGTCCATTGTTCTTATACTTTATTGTATCTATTTTAATTAATTCGATTTCTGTTTTTAATTCTGCTCTAGTTTATTATTTGGCCTATGGGTTATTTATGATTTAAAATTTTCAAATGCATGTGGGTGTTTTTTTTGATATTGATCAATAACTTGATTACCTTGTGATAAAAGAATATAATTTTTATGAAGCAACTGTTCGAATTTTGTGAGACTCACACAATGGCCAAGTATGTGATCAATTTTTATAAATGTTCCAATTGCTTGAAAGGGTGTATATTCTCCAATTGTTCTTTGTAAGTCTATAATATTGTCAAATCTTGCTCGTTATATTATGGATTTGTTTAAGTTCTTTGTAGTTCTGTTGATTTTCATTTTACTTAGGATTGTTAAATCTATCCAGTGGGGGAAAAACATTTATGAATATGTAGTTAATTTTTAAGTTATTTACCTGTTTGTTCCTTTTACTTTCAAACATTATGTGTTTGTGTTAGTTAATCTCTTATAAATAGCGTGTAATTGTTTTTTTCAAGCTAGGCTACTACCTTTGTCTTTAATTAGATAGTCCACATATAACAGTATCTACTCATATATTTATGTTCATTTCCATGTATTTCCACCCTTTACTAGTTTGAATTTTATACTTCTATGATTTAGTGCAGAGGTTCCCAATCTCCCGGCTGCAGACTAGTCTGTGGACTGTTAGGACTGGGCCGCACAGCAGGAGGTGAGCAGTGGGCCAGCAAGCGAAGCTTCATCTGTATTTGCAGCTGTCCCCAGCTCTAGCATCACCACCTCAGCTCCACCTCAGATCATCAGGCATTAGATTCTCATAGGAGCACTGGTCTCTGCCAAAAAGTTTGAGGACTGCTGATTTCGTGGTTATCCTAAGGATTTGATCATGGGTACCTAACAGCACAAAGGCTAAAGTCATCAATACTTTTCTCAACTCTGATTAACCATCTCTTGACACATTAGTTCCCAGATTATAGTTATTCACTGGGTTTTTTAACTCTAGAAACTACTCATTATGTTACTAATTTAAACAATGTTTACTTAGCCTTACAAAAGCATTCTTTGCTCTATTTCTTTTTGAAGTTCACACTTCTTTATGGAATCAATGATTTCTTTCTGAAGAACATTCTATAAATGTGTCCTTCAAAGAGTCTTTTGGTAGCCTCAGAAAATGACTTTATTTTACTGTTGTTTTTGAAAATAATTTCTTTGGGTATAGAATTCATTCCAGACTAACAGCCCTTCAAAGATGCTATTTCACTATCTTTTGGTTTCCATTATTTCTGGTGAGAAGCTAACCGTTTTGGCAATCTAGTTTTCTCTGGCTGCTTTTCGGATCTTTTGTTTGTTTTTTTTCTACTATGAAGGCTCATTAAGAAGTTGTATATATGGATTTTTTTTTAAAAAAACTATTTTTTGAAATTCCCAAACCTACTTTAATGTTTAAATTTTCAGAAGTATTAGCTAGCACCTTTGAAAACTGCTTTTACATCATTCTCTAGTTCCTCCCATCAGAATCTCAATTAGACATTTATTAGATCTTTTCACAATATGTTAATCTTTCATCTCACTTTCAGGCTTTTCAATCTTTCTCTCTCTGGGCTTCATTCTGTGTAATTAGCTCAGTTCTATATTTCACTTATCCTATCTTCAGCCATGACTAATCTACTGTTTAGTCCATTCATTGCATTATTCATTTAAATTATTAACATGTTTCTTTTTTTTTTTGAAGTTCTTTTTCAATGGGCCTGGTTAATTCTGAAGCTCTCTTTTTCTTAAAACACTTTTTGATGCATAAAACATATTTAATAACACTAAGACATGTTACTCTAATTTGACTATTTTTGCTGCTAGCGTGTTTTATGGTGATGTTTTCCCCATGTAGTTGGTGAATTGTCCGTTTAGGAGGTCATGCTGTTTGGGCTTTTATCTGGGTGACTTCTTTGAGCTGATATAGAAAACTCATTGTTCTAGAGAAGATTTAAATTTGTGTCTACCACATATCTGAATGCACACCAGCCAGGACCTAATCTAACCTATCTAAAATTTGGGCCATACAAGTAATATAAACTATAGGTATAAATCGCAGTGCAGTTTGTAATTTTTAAAGGCAGTTATTTATTTGCTTGCCCCATCTACTACCTGGATTGGAAAATCAAGTACATCCTCTGTTGGTTTTCTTTTTTTAGTTAACGTACTGAATATGGTGCCTCAGGGATTCTGTTTTATGCAGAAGTCTTCTATTACCCCACTGGATCAAGATCTTGTCTCCTGCCATCCGTAGGCTTTTAAAGATCCAGCTCCAGGACGGCTGGGATTAATTGCTCACTCTGGAAAATACCAAGTGTCCATCTATTGACCACCTAAGTTTCCAGATTTCAGCTTTCTCAGAGAAATATTCCTGATATCCCATTAGCTCAACCATGCACTAAAAAGTTAATATTTTCACAGGAGCTTTATATGTACTACAGTAGAAAAGATTTAATTGAATATCTATTTTACCATATTGTTAAAAAATGGAAGAACTAACTAGGTTCTGTATTCTGAAAATGCAATAAAGCCCTGCACATATTATGTGCATCATTAATGTTCAGTGAATGCTCCTAAGTGAAGAATTGAGTGACTATTTCCTTATAAAAAACATTTCTTGTAAAGATTTCTGCACATTGCTCCATATCATAATGAATGAATCATTTGGGGGGAACAGATAAGTTATCACTCTCTTGCTGACACATATATTTTAAATATCATGTAAATAATATATTGTTGCATATGGGAATTGAAGGTCCAAATTGTTAGCTCAACTATATTTAAACAGCCCACTCTCTTTAGATGACAACGATCATTACCCCAAGTAAAATCATTTTTAAAAATTTTTTGTATCTTTTTGTATCTTAGCTGTACTCAATGTTTTGACATGAATTTAAAATCGATCACAGACTGATAGATATCATCATGACCTGCTCAAGTATGTAAATAAGATACAATTTTTTTCTTCGTTCAAAGAACAAGGGTGGTCAGCAACAATATTCGTGATGTCAGTTAAAAAGTTATAGAACAGAACGAAGTCGGTATTTCAGAAATATTATTTTCAAAGGTAACAGAGTAAGAACATTCAGTATATTTGTCTGTATAAGGAGAAAATTTTATTAGATTTTAGCCCAGAAAACAATATACTCATTATATTATACTCTGATCCACATGCACCTAAATATGAACTTTACTAGACAATTCCCACATAATACCCCTTTGGAAAATTAGCCACCTGTAGCTTTCTTACATATGTGCATAATATTACTAAGACACATATTTTTTGACATGTCCAGAAGATAACCCAATTATGTAAATAAGGATATCTAGACCAATGACTGGATATCATGTCAAATAGAGTGAGTGTAGACAAACTAGCAATTAAAAATGCATCACTTCTCTGATTCTCTTAAAGATATTGTCATTGCTGCCAGGGCCCAGTAAGTGTAAGATGTTTTGTTACATAATTTTTACTTGAACAAACCATTTTATTTCTTAAAGAGCATCTTGACTTAAAAATCATTTCAGCTTTCTTAGTGCTTTTCTTAGTTTTCTCATCTGCTCCATTACCTGTTTCCAACAAGAAATCATTGTAATTAAAGGTCTTAAGTTTTACCTGGGCTCTCTGATGAAAAAGAAGAAAAATTAGACAGTGTCTAGTAACTAATTTCTATAATATTGAGAATATATGAACTTAAGTGAAGTGAATAGAATACAAATTCATGGGGTCCATCATGTCTTGCTAGGTGGTAAAATACTGCCTTCACTCTTTTTGCTTTCTCCCAGTCCTCCAGTCATAATGGTTTGTGCACCTTTTTCTTCCATAATAGTAGGGATGGAAATATTAACTTGAGATTTACCACAGCTCTAAAGATAAGATGTGAGTAAGCTCAGCAGTGAATCTGAGACACCAGGACACATTCAGGAGGTCTCCCTTATAGTTTCCACTGCATTGCCTGAAAATCAAAATTCTACTTGTATGGAATCAAGTAACAGCAACTTGGAGAAAGGTGGCTTTCTATTTCATTTTTTTCTTGGAACAAACATCTGCAGCTGTTCATGGATTCCATCTACCCCTCACTGTTTCTATTCCTTTTTGAAATCTGGTGTGCGCATTCTCTTCAGCATCTTTTCATTTTGTTTAAATCTAAGTGAAAACCTTCCATTTAAGTCTATCTAAAATGCCCCCTTAAAAATAGAGAGAGGAAAGCAATAATGTATTTGATGTGTTTTCCAACAAATCACTTAGAACTGATATTTCTGACTACTGATATTATCTTTGATAATATTACCACTTGATGTTTATATCACACACTCCAGTTCTGAAAGTATTTTTGCCTCATCTGATTCTCACTTCAACCCTGAGAAGTAAGCAAAACAGATATTTCTTCTCTTACAAATGAGAAAATTCAGTCAGTCAGATGGTGATTGGAGGGTATAAAATGTAGCAGGGCAAAGACTAAATCTGAGTCTCTCGGGTCTTTATGTAACGCCTTTTCACTATTCCAGTAAGACTCACAAGAGCCCACATTCCTAAGTCTTTGAATGACTGCCAAGATTTCATGACTTCTTTGCCTGCTATCCTCCTTATCTTATGAGGTAGAGGCAACTTTCTTCCTTCATTATTATTAATGCAGGATATCTGACAGTATGTTTTATAGAATCTCCATGATAAATTATTCAACTTGAGCTAGAAGGAGGAAATGCTAGGAATCTTAAAAATGAAAACTGAAGAAGAATGGAAAAATATCTGGAAATGGATTTTTACCCTGTCTTCAGTGAAAAACTTACCAAAGCTCAAGAAACATATTAGGAGAAAAAAATAAAAGGGTAAATTAAAAAATTTAAAAAGCAAAAAAGAAATTACAGAGTCCATTTTTTTGATTAGTTTTTGTGAGACAATTAAGATAATAGCTTCTGAAGTGACTGCAATTATATATAGTCCCTGAGGCTTCAATAATATTAAATTTTTTTATTATACTAGGAAGAAACTCAGGAAAACTCAGTGAAAATAACTGCTGTGGACTGAATGTTTGTGGTAATCTCCCAATTCATATGTTGAAACCCTAACTAACCCAAATGTGGTGATATTTAGAGGTGGCGCCTCGCCTCGGGGAGGTAATTAGGTCAGAGCCCTTGTCATGGGATTAGTGCCTTTATAAGAGACATGAGAGAACTTGCTTCCTTTTTCTGTGCCATGTGACAATACAGTAAGAAGGCAGCTACCTCCAAGTCAGGAAGAGAGACTTCACCCAAATCAAACCTGCCAACACCTTGATCTTGGACTTGGACTTTATTATTTTACTTTATTTACATGAATTGTTACCACTGGGGAATCTAGGTGAAGAGCAGGGAAACCTCTACTATTTTTGCAACTTTCTATGAGTTTATAATTATTTTTTAAAGTTTTAAAAGTCATTATAGGTCTGAAAAATTTGAACGGTTATTTGTAATACTGGTTGAAATGCAAAAAGGATATTTCAATATATACTGCTTTAAAAGTTTTTTTTCTTACCTCTGCCATTTTCCTTCTTCCATAACCTTCCCAGCCTAGGCCTTTGATGTTCTTTTTTATTCTATGCACCCCAGCCTATGAAAAATCTTATTTATCATTAACTGAATTCCCTGTTAACCATGTTTGCCCATGTCTAAAGGAAAGAATAGCTTGGTTTATCAGAAAACCTAATTCTTTACCTTACTTCTGTTGATCTCTCAAATATAATAAAAAAATGAAGTACAGTAAAACCTATCATGGGCACTAGCATGTGTGTGTGTGCATACTCTTGACCAAGATAGCAACTATCTCCTTATCAATGTAATTCTCTTCCTATCCTTATATTAGGGATCAATAGCAACGTCAAGGCAATCTCCCCATCGATGAAATATACTAATCATGATGATAGAACAAGGTCCTTTTTCTTGGCTCCTCAACTAATACTCTAGATTTATCCCATCATATTTTTGCTTTTAATGATTAGTTTTCCACATGTTACTTGAGCTTGTTCCTATGAATTCAGATTGCTCGTTACTGTCTACAGCTGCTAGTGATACCACAATGCTATTTTCTCCCCAATGGGTCTATTAAGAGCCCATAACCCTGCTCTTCAAATTCCCTAACCCCATCAGAGTTCTGTTTAGTCTCTGAAACTTTGATCTACTAGTTTTTACTCCACATAGTTGGAGCTTTGGGAACAGCCTGCTCTTAATTTCCATCGCAAATGGAAGACAGGGAAATTGTCTCCCTTACATTTTGACTATGAATAGACAGAAATTAGTCATTCCTGCCAATTCATTTTAGGTCTGTTCTTAGTGACCTGGGAGTCAAGTGTTTTCTCTTAAAGTTCACAAATGTAGATCTGGAGGATCCAAGTCTTCTTTGGAATTGGAAGGTACAACACAATGCCCATCTTCTCCACTGGAAAAACGTCTGCTTTACTGGGATAAGTGCTACCTACAACTCCAGAAAACAGGAATAGAACACTTAAAAAATTTTTTTATTATTTTTTAGGTGAGGCAGCCGTTGGTTGACCTCACAGATTACAAGGACCTTGTCAGCTTATAATCCCTTATTTTTTTATTTTTTATGCCTACAGAACCTGGTCTTCCTAAGAGGTCTCCCATCTAAGTACTAGCCAGGCCCAACCCTGCTTAGCTTCTGAGATCAGACAGGACTGGGCTTGTTCAGGATGGCATGGCCCTAGACTAGAAAGAACACTTACTTTTCAAGTAAGCAATAAACTCTGCCAGGATGCTGTTGTCATTTTCTTGAAATTATCAAAGCATCTCCCAAGAAATCTTTTAGTTAACAATATTAGTCCTTTCCCCCGTCCCTCTCTCTAGCCTTCTCTTCTTCCTTTCTCAAATCCAGATAATTCACATTCTATGTCCTAAAGCTCTCTAAGTGAGGGGCATACAAAATTGATAAATGTGAGGTTGTGATGCTAATAACCTTGGTGGAGAAATTCAGAGTAAAGGATTAACAAAACTTTTTCTCCTCATCATGAAAAAATTACCTTGGTTTAACTTCCTAGCTCTGTTCCCCTTAATATCTGATAAAGATGGAATGTCAGCTACCAAGCAACACTGCTTATGGTAAAAATGAACACTGGTTGGTATGCTGCCATAAACTGGGAGGTCTGTGGCTGGGATTATAAATACATGGTGAGAAGTCTTGGCTTTGGGCTTCTGAGAGCAGACACTGGAAATTGAGTGTACCCTTCCTTGTGTGGCCCTGGAGGCTATATTCATAGGCTTTGCAAGAAATATTGTTCTTAAGAGTGTGGGGCTTCTATGGCAAAATGCCTCTCATACTACTCATGTGGCTCACTCTTGCACAACTGACATGTCACTTGGGTAGTGGTGGTGGGACAGGGGAAGATCGGAAAATAGTCCTGGGACTGGTAAGCGCTCTTGCTGAAGAAATTCAGCTGATGTTGTTTTCCTACTGGTACAATGTATTTCTATCTTCTAATTACACTTATGGTCCAATGAATTCTAGGAGTTTAACTGACCCATTGAATCTAAAACCACTGAGAGGGATGTTCTAATATTTATGCAAATAATTACCAAGTAGTGAGGTACATGCTAGCCAAGGTTTATATACAGAGTGTTATATAAGAATTTCTGTTCCAAGAGTTCTGGCCTAAGGTTGGTGTTTCTGAAACTGTGTGGTATGCAATCTAAAGAAATTTCTCCTCTTCCCACCTGAACTAATTTTCCTGTAATTTTGCATCATCATAATTAAAAGAAAATTTCATAATTGGAACTCACTAAAGCATGAAATATAAAGTATATATTCAATGTATATGCTGAGAGCTGGAAAAAGATCTGTAAAGATAATTAAAGGAATAATGACCTGTATCAAATATAATTTTGATTTTTTATGGTCTCTTTCTATACATATTTCTCTTCTCCAAATGTATACTGAAAACTACCTCATACAAATAATTCTAAAGTGGTAAAAACAAGAAACTGGGATGCTAAAATGTACCCTATGTAGAAAATATTTCAACTTTACCTGTACTTCTGTATATAGATAAGCTCCCTTTTATGACTATTATTATAATGAACTAATTAACTATAAATCATGAGACTACTTCCATGACCTGGCCCATAATTAATTAACTTTCCTGAATCATTCATTCAGTAAATATTTGTTGAGTACCTACCGCATGCTGAGGAATGTATTAGTCACTAAGGATTCAATAGTGAGAAAACTAAATATGTAATGATGTAGTTTCAAGGCACTCCACTGGCCTGGAAATCCTGAATAACAGGCAATAATTCACAAGTCCATGTTCATTTAGCAGTAATCTGTTTTATGGTTCTACTTCTATTGGCTTTTGCAAAAATATTCGGGTAAAGATACCACTCAATACTATACACTGTAAAATAGGCAAAAAAATATCTCGTTTGCTCAAAATCAGTTAATGATTGACTTTTAGAGAAAAGTGACATTCTAAATTCTGACTTCAGTTTGTTTGAGACTCCTTCCAAATCAACAAACTGTAAAAACACTTCTAAAGACATGAGCCTTAATTTTACAGAGAGTAAGGACCTAAAATAGGTGACTCTTACGTAATTCTATTTGTCTAAAATACAGGTAAATTGTGGTCACAAAATTCTGTCCCACGTGCTCCCCTGGTGTCCCTTCTAAAATACATTTTGGGATCTGAGAAATGGGTGGCATTTGGTCCCAGGTTATCCGGGAGGAGATCCTAAAGTAAACATAAGTAGCTCCAACACCTTATATTCATTAAGCTATCATCATTTTAGCTTAACTGCACCAAACAACTACTAGCCCCATTTACTGAGAGCTATTCCTGGTTCTTCTTGCAGAGTTCATCAGGGCCATTTCCTCAAACACTGAAAGGTTCTCAACGTTATAGAAGAACGAAACCAACAATTAAGGAATACTCCCTCCAAAATATGTAATTTATCATAATCCCTAATTATCTATTCAACATTTTAGCATAGACATATTTCATTTAGAAATAACATGAGATGGGTTTTTATTATGATGGTTTGCATGAGTTTATAAGCAGGGATTGGCAAACGTTTTCTGTAATGGGCTAACTTGTAAATATTTTAGGCTTTACAGAACCAGGTAAGTCCTCTCCCCCACACCCTGTTTTTTTGAAGCCTTTGAAAACATAAAAACCATTCTTAATTAGAGAGTCAATGGGGAGATTTGACCCAGAGTCTGTAGTTTGCCACCTTGTGGTTTCTAGGCATGAAGGTAAATACAGTCATAGCCGCTATGTCTTCTTAGGAACCAAAAAAATACATGCTACCTTTTCTACCTCCACTTCCTATGAATGCTGTTTTATGTAAATGAATCAACTCAACAAATACAATGTGTCAAAACATCTACTGATATAATAATTTCCATCTGACAGAACGCTTAATACAATGTGTGGTTTAGACATAAAGTTAATGCAGGTGGTCAGGATCACTTATTTATTTTTGCCAGGTAGTCACAAGGTTCTCATATTTAATTTAATTTTATCTGTCCAATAATCTTGCACTACATGTATTTTTGTCCCTATTTTATAGGTAAAAGAAACTGATATTCTTATGGATTAAGTGACTTCACCAAGGTAGGGTGGCCAGTTTATTGCAAAAAGACTCTTGACACTAAGTCCCAGTGTTTCTCCAACAGTAAATGGACCAACAAAAATCAAAGAACATGCATACATTCTCAACCACACACATACTTAGCAGGGCCAGAACAAAGTAATGATGACTTGAGACCTTTCCTGAGAGAAACTCTCATAAGTGCACCTTCAAAGCTATTTGGATCACTGCCCACAGGTTCTTTTCAACAGTGTACCATAATTATTGGTTCCTAACTAAGCAAATAAAAAGGATATTCACCAATGATCCTATCACTAATGAAATTAATGCTGATTCAGTCATCCCTGTCCTTTTCAGTGCCAGACTTTATGTCTCTGTGTAAACATAAAATGCAAACAAACAATACAAGGCAAATCAAGCAAATCAATTGCCTAATGATCTTTAAAAAAAAAAACAACAAGATTTTTTACAATCGATGAAAATAACATTTTAGAATAGCTTCCATCACATTGAAAGCTGTTGTTGAAAGAGGGCCCAGAAGAGCAGGATTTAGTAAAAATGGAACAAGGCTGGCAACGTGATGGTGGCCTTAAATGAAAATGATTTGTCAATGAAATGATTCCAAATGGCCCTTGGAAAAACCAATAAAGATTTTTACAAACTGAATCCATTTACGACTCTACTAAAATTCAAATTTCATAATATTACAGAAAAACTACAACTTTAAACATGATTCATTTTTGTTTGCTATAAAAATGGCTATAGCTGCATGTTCTGCTAGATAATAAACAACATGTATTTTCATCATTTTAGTTTTATTGTTTAAAATAAAACACCATTTGCAGCGTTCATTACAATACTGGCCACAATTTAAGTAGATTTATTTTTAATGTTTTCTCCCACCAATACCCATTTATCCCAATAATGAGTCCCTCCCGCACTCTCCCAACCAGGAAGGTTGTGGATTAAGTAAGAGAATAAGGAACTTGCTTTCCTCTCTTGAGAAAGCAGAAGTGGTCACAGAGATTGAGTTACTGCCATGTCCACAAGTGGCTTGCTACCTTGACCTTCAATGTGTATTCTATGTAAGTCTCTTTCCATGCTTTTTTCACAGATCACTAGAATGCATAAAACTGTTTACACCAAAAATCATCAAAGTGATATTTCCCCATGAGTACGATGTGATAATAGAAAATGTCAGGGCTTGAATTGCATGCTCAGCATTGGTAAGATTTCCCTTGAAGTATTTGTGCAGTTTCCTAAGTCTAGGATAAGGATCTTATTATTTCCTTAGTTGACAAATTACTTGTTTTGGCGAGGTGTTAGACCACACTTAGAGACACAGGGGCAGGCCATGACTGGAAGCCATTATGTCTGGTTTTATTTAATATTAAAGTTAGCAATGGGACAGAGAGAAACTCCTTTTTTATACCCCAAGAGAAGTGTTCATAGAACAGGGGGATATTTAAGGACTAGAGTCACATTCTTTCTTGATCTAGTATCTGAACATCTTAAAATATGAAATAAAATATGTATTAATGCTACTAAAGTTTTAACATTCAGATTGATTCATTTTTCCAGACTCTAAAAAACAAGACAAAACTATACTGATACTCAAAATTTTGTTAAAGCATTTATTTATAGATTCTTTATTATCTTCCCCATGGAATAGTTCCTGAAAATGTATAGCTATAGGTGATAATCTCAGAAATAGAAAACCCTTATGATAAAATTAACCAACATTCTCTCACGAGTAAGAATTTTCCAACTCGCCCTCATCCCCATTCCTTTTATTGACAGTTTTTTTTTTTTTTTCAGGTTGTGGATCACTGAATCACCAAATTGTCTCAACATTTTGACTACTTTCCAGGTGCGTGCCCATCACTGAGACTGCAAGAAAGGCAATCACAGGCCAGTTTAAATCATAATGAGGTAAGAAACTCTGTGAAGGGTGGAAAAGAGATTTAAATTGCTTAGTCAGAAGAGGCATTGTTGGGCTTTGTATGTGTCCCATAACCATCAGTCAATAGCTCAGACAATCATAAAACTGTGTCCTTTTCAAAGGGAGAAAAGCAAAATGACTTGGCAAACATTTTCTTTTCCTTTCTCTCTGCCACTTTAAAATGGAAGAATTCTGGATCCTTGCTGTTAACCAAATGGCATTTACAGTTCTCAGTTGGCATGGGGCAGCTGAGAATCTAAAATGAGGAATGCTTATTCCATTTCCATTTCCATGGAAACCAGTCACCAACTGGTGAAAACAAGGTAGATCAAATTTTGAACAAGAATGCTGAAATAATCACTGTTTTAAAACTTTTCTCTTGCATCAGGATGGAGAGCACAGTGTAATCTCAAGAACACAGAGATGTCTGTGTGGAGAAGCAATTCACTACTGCTTTACTATTGCAACTCTTTTCATAACCACAATAACTACTGTATTTACATGAGTTTTGGGGGTCATTCTTTGAAGGACAGATTGCTATAAATCCAATGAATAAGTCATATAGTAAAATATGAAAATTAAATGATTTTTTAAAGAGATTTTTGTCAAGTAAACCTTGGAGTAATCAAGTAAACCTCAGAACGTCTTTCAAAATTTATGGTCATGGGTTCCTCTTCTATGTTCTGTTAGCAAATGCATGAGGAAAGAAGTGTGATTTCCATTAAATAGGTGGACTATAATCAGTTTTCTTAAAGAAATATAGAAGGAATACTCCATTTTTGAAATTCTACTGTGAAAATCTGACTCTGAAAAGACTACAGAAATAACCGTTAGAGAGCGAAGGTCACCTCTGTGGCTCTTAGATCCATTTAACCTTCCCAAGAGAATTTCAGACTCAGGCCCTCCTCTGCACCCCTGCCCCCCCCCCCCGGTTCAGATACCATTTTAATCGTTTGAGTATTTAAAATACAAATGTTCTAAATTGGATGGAAATCATTTCCTCCAGAAAAAAATAATGGGATGAAAAGTGTCAATGATTCATTTCACTTGCAGCTCTGTCACTAGGCATCCTGATGACAAAAATCTCTAAGTTAGTTCTAATACCATGAGTTATTATATAGGCTAGTAGGGCCTATAGTATCCTGAACATGCAAAATGCATTATCTGTAATTCTCACAGCAAATTTCAGGTAGCTATTTTATCTCTATTTAATATACAGGAGACAATGAAGTCTCCCAGTGGCAAAAAGAGTTACCCCAAGTTATGCCTACAATCATTTAACATATTTCCCCATATCATTCACAGTCATGTGGCTCAGAAACATTTCTCTATTTCTAGCTTATAACCACAATTCAAAAGTATTATGTCTATTTCCCATCTCATTAATTCTAATCTCATATTAGTAAAAGATAAATATGTGTAAATGTCTTGTTGCTATTTTTTGAGTATGCATAACTCATTTACGATTATTATTTTTAATTTTAAAGCAAAGTTCTAAATCTGAAGTTACTACTTAAGTTGGTCCAATTCTTTCTGATTTGTTTCTTTCCAACGTATGCTAAATATTTAAGAGGTTCTACCTTAATTTTTAAGATCAACATTATAGTTAATAAGTCAGAAAACAATAATAAGAAAGCTGTGTGTATATGTATGATGAGATAGAGAGGAAGATTGATTTTCATTAGATTTCAAATCTCTCGGAATTTTCTCAGAAGTTTTACTAATCAGTAATGATATGTATATGACTCATTTTCTCCTTTTCATCCTAAAATTAATTACCAAAAACTATTTTTTAAAGTTTATACTACTTGATTTACCTCCTCACTTCAAGAAAGGCCAGCACATAATATGTGAAAAAAATATATATCCTAAATCAAAGGTTAATTAATTTATAATTTCCTTTCCGATGGCTAAGAATGAGAATTGGTTGATGTTAATGACAATGCCCCAGGTAATTTGCAATATTTTCTTTCCATACAAATTGCACTCTGTTTTTCAGAGTCTAAATAGAAACTTCTTAGTTTTAGCTATGCAAAACACTGGCAACAAGTATTCAGCATAAAGGGAAGTTTTGTTTTCTCCTGTTCCTGAAACTGTTATACTTATTTATATTCATTTAAGACATCTAGAAACAAAAACAAATATGGCAATTAGGGTAATTTTACACAATAATTTGGAATAAGAACAAATTAAAAGTCATTTACAATGTTTACTCTGAGTTTAGATTCTTCACCTATAAAATCTGAATAGTTTTCACTTTGTGGCTTTTCTTTTCCTGCTTTTCTCAAGTAAAAAAGACACAATGATCTTGAGACTGAAGGGATGTTGTGATACTCAATTTCCACCTGGGTTAAATTAGTAATAATCATAATGTACATCAAGATAATATATTTAACAATCTCGAAGCATGGTGGAATGATAACAATATAAGCACTTATTGAGTGCCTACTATTAAAGAATCTCTAGTATGAATGAAACATGCTATTTTCAGATAGTTGTAAAAAAGTCAGTTATTATTAGAGTGTAATGCAGTATGAATTAAGTGATGAGGCTAAAAGACAGTGGACATATTATAAATTCTTTGCATATCTAAATAGTTTAGACTTGGCCATAAAGGGTTTGAAGATAGAGGAAAGACATTCAGATTTGAGTTTTAGATAAAGAAGAGGCTCTATGGAAAATGAAGAAATGTCTGGCTTTTCCCCTTGACATAAATGGAAAAAAAAAATGGCTAAGCAAGAAAACACTTTCTTTTCCTAAGCTTATCAGGAGCTCACTAATACCAAGACACCTTCAGTCATCACTGACTTTCTCTCAGTAATGATTATTCCCTTCAACTGATCATTTTCCAAGATCCACGTCAAATGCTACCACCTTCAGAAACCTTCCATACAATTTCTGCCTACCTCCAGAATTACTAATCTAAACCCTATTTCTATGGTCTGTAGCACTGGTTAAAAACAGTTCTGTTTTGGTTTGTATAAACAGAACTTTTATTTCAAATATAATTTTAGGAGAAATCTCACCATCCAAAATAGATTTCAAAACAGATTTTAATGTAGATATTTAAAAGGTGAGTGGTTTAGTTTAGGAAGAGGGGGTGCGCCCATTCCACAGCCTCCTGAGTGACATCTGTGCAACCTCAGATCCTCCAGCAAACTCAAGGGTTCCATGAAGCACTTTTGGAAAACCAAAGTCTCCAAATCATATTCTGCCTAATGATTTCTTTTAATTATTGTACTGTATTAGTTCAGTGATGGATCAAACATTAAATTTCTACATACTGTGTTTATTACTAGTTTGATTCTTAAATGCTCTTCTCCTTGTAAGTTTTCAAAGTCTTTTCTGAAGTAAACTGCATTCCATAAAATAAGCACTAAACACTCAAAAACCAACTACAATTATTTCCATCAGTTAAAACGTGTCTATTGCTTATGAACACTATATGGTCAAGCACTGCTTAATGGCAGGGATAAGGCCTGAGAAATGCACTGTTATCCATTAGTTCGATTATAGGAACATCACAGAGTACACTTATACAAACCCAGATGGTACAGCCTATACACACCTAAGCTATGCCATACAGCCTCTTGCTCTTGGGCTGCAAATCTGTACAGCATGTTACTGTACAAAACCCAAGATTAAATCAAGCACAATAGAAAATGATGTAATCAAGAGACATAGTAAACACAATATATATGAGGTGGCTGCAGATGTAACACAGCATACTGGTTTACAGCAACAACTTTTTTTATATAAGTAGAGAGAGTACACTCTAAAATGACAATAAAAAGTACAGCATAATGAATACATAAACCAGTAACGTAGTCATAATTATCATTATCAAGTATTGTATGTGCTATGATACCTGATAATGACACATGTATCAAGTATCTCGTGCTATACGATATATGTATCGTTATCAGGTATCGTATAGCATATACAACATCTGACTGGTAGTGCAGTGGGTTTATTTACACCAGCATCATCACAAATACATGAGTAATGCATTGTGTTATGACATATGATGGCTATGACATCACTAGGCAATAGAAATTTATCAACTCCATTATAATCTATGGAACCACCATCATATGAGTAGTCTGTCATTGACTGAAAAGTCTTTCTGTGACACATGACTGCATTCCAAAAAGAGCATTTGTATCGTGCTCCAAATTAGAGTGTATTATGTGAAATAAAGAGCATGGTTTGGAAGCCAGATTCACTCTCATAAACTTTGTGAACCTGCCTCGAATTTTACTTTCTTCCTCTGGAAAGAGGGGGCACCAATGACATTTAATTTCAAGTTCTTTGCCATAACTGATTCACTTAAGCAAAAAAGTGGCTTATTAAGAAGATATTGGCTATATATGACAAACTTACAGGTAACATCATATTCAATGGGGAAAGGCTAAAAGCATTTTCCTTAAGATCAGGAACAAGAAAAGGATGCCCACATTCACCACCCCTCTTCAGCATTATATTGGAAGTCTTAGCCACAACAATAAGACAAGAAAGAGAAATAAAAGTTATCCAAATTGAAAAGGAAAAAGTGAAACTCTTGTTATTTGCTGATGACATGATACTATATAGAGAAAACCCTAAAGATTCCACCAAAAAACTGTTAGAAATGATCAATGAATTCAGCAAAGTAGCAGGTTACAAAATAAATATTCAGAAGTCTGTGGCATTTTTATACACCAATAATGAACTTTTAGAAAAAGAAAGTAAGAAAACAAGCCCATTTACAATTGCATTGAAAACAATAATGTGCCTGGAAGTCAAATGAACCAAGGAGATAAAAGACCTGTAATCAGAAAATTATAAGTCATTGAAAAAAGAAGTTGAAGAAGATACAAATAAATGGAAGCATATACTGTGCTCATGGGTAGGAAGAATCAACATCATTAAAATGGCCATACTACCCAAAGTAATCTACAGATTCAATGTAATCCCTATCAAAATATCAATGGAATTTTTCAGAGAGCTAGAACAAACAATCCTAAAATTTACATAAAGCCATAAAAGACCCTGAATAGCCACAGCAATCCTGAGACAGAAGAACAAGGTTGGAAGTACTGCACTACCTAGTATCAAATTATACTACAAGGCTACAGTAATCAAAACAGCATGGTACTGGCATAAAAACAGATATGTTGAGCAATGGAACAGAATAGAGAGCCCAGAAATAAATCTACGCCTATACACTCATTTAATATACGACAAAAGAGGCAAGAAATATACAGTGGGGTAAAGGCAGACTCTTCAATAAATGGTGCTGGGAAAACTGGACAGATACATGCAAAAAAAGAAACTGAACCACCTTCTTACACCATATACAAGAATAGATTCAAAATGGATTAAAGACTTAAATGTAAGATCTGAAATCATAAAACTTTTAGACGAAAACATAGGCTGTAAACTTTCTGAAAAGTAATTTCTTTTTGGATATATCTCCCCAGGCGAGAGACACAAAAGAAAAAAAAACAAATGGGACTACATTAAATTAAAAATTTTGTACAGCAAAGGAAACTAACAAAACAAAAAGACAACCAACTGACTGGGAGAAGATATTCGCTAATGATACATCTGACAAGAAGTTTATATCCAAAATATATAAAGAACTCAGACAACTCAACAACAAAAAAACAATCCAATTAAAAAATGGACAGAATACCTGAACAGATACTTCTCCAAAGAGGAAATTCAGATGGCCAATAGACATGAAAAGATGCTCAAGGTCATTAATCATCAGAGAAATGCAAATTAAAACCACAATGAGATATCACCTGACACCTGTCAAAATGGCTATCATCAATAAGTCAAAGAACAAGAAGTGTTGGTGAGGATGTGGAGAAAGGGAACCCTCATACATTGTTGGTGAGATTGCAAATTGGTACAGCAACTATGGAAAACAGAATGGAGGTTTCTTAAAAAATTAAAAATGGAAATGCCTTTTGACCCAGCAATTATACTTCTGGGTATCTATCCAAAGAAAATGAAAACAGTAATTTGGAAAGATCTATGCACTCTAATATTCATAGCAGCACAATTTACAATAGCCAAGATGTGGAAGCAACCTAAATGCCCATTAAAAGATTAGATAAAGAAGTTGGATTCATATATACAATGGAATATTACTCGGCCATTAAAAAACTGAAATCCTACCACTTGCAATGACATGGATGGACCTAGAGGTTATTATGCTGAGTGAAATGTCAGACAGAGAAAGATAAATACCATATGATTTCACTTACATGCAGAATCTAAGGAACAAAAAGAACAAATTAATCAAAAACAGATTCACAAATATAGGCAACAATCTGGTGATGGTCAGATGGGAGGGGGTTTGGAGGAGCTGGAAGAATGGGGTGAAGGGTTAAAGAAGTACAAATTAGTAGTTAATAGATAGTCACGGGGATGGGGAGTATGACATAGGGAATGCAGTTAGCATTAATGTATTGGCTAGATGGAGAGCCAGAGGAAAGAGCAATTACATAAATTATATAAATGTCTAACAATGTACTGTATACTTGAAATTAATAAAATTTAAAAAAAGAAAAACAAACAAAACACTGTTTTACAATACATGCATTAAAAATATTTCTAGAGAAATCTAAAAAAAAAAAAAAGAAGAAAAAGAAGATATTGGGAAGCTCAGGATTGCTGGGAACATAGACCAAGCAAGGAGACTAAAAATGAAGAACATCTAGTTGCTCTTCAAGGAAAGGTCTGCATGCAAGTGAGTGAGTGCTTACCTGGCCTCTTCTGTCACTAGCCTGCACAGGTGCTACCGGGTTTAGAATCTAGACCACATAACCTGTGCCTTAGACTAGAGCAAGGGAGGATGAGCAAGTTATTATCTAGCATTTTTGGCTGCAATCTGGAAAAGTCTTGGTTCTTCTACGAGACTCCTAAGACAGAACATTTCTTGTATATAAAGAATTCAGATACTGGGAGGTCAAAACAATTACCTACTACCTATCTGATAAGAATTTTTACAAGACAAGTGAGAATCTGCATAAAAATTCTTTGTGAAGTCTAAACTTCTAGGTAAATTATTATTCTTAGTAAATGGCTCCTCTGTATTTGAGAAGGTAAGAGTGATAGGAATGTCTAAAGCCAGTCAAGGGAACAGGAACACTTGCTCTTTTTTCTCATTCTCTCATGGAAAACATATACTGACCCTGCTGAACTCTATTTGGACTTGGCTGAGTTTATAGCCCAAGGCAAAAGCAGCCAAGGTTTCTTTGGGGGGCAAAGTTGTTCTCTACTCCACCGCCCAAATCATGTGCCAAGCTTCTCAAAGCTACAGAACTACTCACAGGAAAATCAAATAAGTAGCTTGTGTGTATTGAGTTTTAAAAATTATTATAACCACATAGCAATAACTTTTCAAGTACGAACAACACGTAGTGTTTGTCCATGTATCAGTATGAGCATGCTTTTTACAGGGTATTGCTCGAACTATTCTCTCAGTGTATAAAACGATCATTCAATTTTATTTAACAATTTATCTAGCAGTTACTTGAACTTCCTCCCCAATACACATTTTCCTGTTCCACGCAAATCTATATATGTTATATTCATATAGATTTCAGAAGCCTACATATCTTATAAGAAAAACATGTGAATTTAAGATATGAGTACCATCGTTAACAAAGTTTACTCTCTTAGTACAAGAAGAAACAACAGCCTAATCAAAGACAAGAAAAAACCATGACAGAAATGAAGAAGTTATGAGTATTCTGTTTCAACCAGGATGAATTAAACATGAGTTAGTGTCCCTTATAATTGAAATAAGTTTTACAATGGGAATTCTAACACAAGCTTACAGAAACACAATGAGGAAATTAGATGATGATAAATGAAATCAACTAATAGAAAAACAGTACACATGGTCATAAAATATGAAAGAATATTCATATAATTTGCAATGGCTTATCTGAATCCCTTCTCGTATTTGCATTGGAGCTGCAAAGATTTCAACAATACAAATGAACACACTCCTACTACTATAACAGTGAAATAAATGGGTCTTGTCCCTATATATCCATGTTGTAGAATGTGGTTCCATCATAACAATGCCACTAGTAATACTGCCATAAGGGCTGAACAATTTGATACAAATTCAACTTACAGAAGAATTAAGCACAGTTGCTGTGGCATCCCTATACTGGGAAAAACTATAGTCACAATAACAGGGGACTCTAGTGTCCCATAAATGGTATGCTACAGAGGGCATATGATAAAGCAAGTGTATGGCTGTGAGGGGAGCTGCTTCTGAGGTTGTCCCTCACTTTGGGGACCCCTTTATCTTCCATTTGAATTCAATGTCAACAAAGAGAAAACCTCGAATTCTTTGATTTATTTTCCCATTCAAACCCCAGTTTTTTCCAGATACTCTATTACCCAAACTCCCACAATATTCCTATGTGATACATAGAATGGGCAGATAAAAGATTTAATAAGCCGATCGACTGTTTTCATTTCAAATAGTTTCCATTTTTTTAAAAAAGCATCAAAGAGACTTTTTCTTTTAGGGAAAAAAACACACACAAATTGTATGAAAGAGTCAGACATGCAATAAAATTAACACAAGTTGCAATAAAACTATTGAATAATCTGAGTTCTAGTCAGATGACCTAGAATAAACGGGTGCCCAAACTGGGCAATTGCTACACACAAATGTGTGCCTCTTTCTCTGCATGATGACAACATCATGCTAGAACCTATGGGAAGATCAAGGTAAGAGGATGGTGGAAAAAGAAAGGGATCTGTGACAACCTGATACAGGGGCTGCTGGAGGGTTGGGAAGAAAATGAGAGTCTATATTTGGTAATTGGGACAGGCATAGGAGGGGGTACGATCCTGTAAGGTTAAACCTCAGAGGAGAAAAATCCAACCAAAAGCAAAAAGGTCGTACAAAATTTTTAGCAGTCAGCTAATCTTGGCCCAGGATGTCACCACAAGGTATTTTATCTGCAATTCACGCAAATTCAAATGCATTTACTAGCATATGTAAATTATATGCAGATGGTGTAGGGATATCTAAAAATAGGAAGAGGTAAACTCTTTTAACAAAGGTCAGTCTTTTCTAAAATTCATGAGATGGCAGCTTGTCATGATGAGGACACGTGGTAGAGGAAGCGGGATTCAGGAGAATCTGCTGGAAAATTACAAGTAGTCAACTGCTCTTTTCAATTTCTTTGAGCTATTTTCAGTATTATATAGCCAAGAGAATTCACCATAATTCCCCAAAGCAGGATACGAGACTCCATACCCTTCTTAGGGGAGGAGGTTTGTGATGCCCATATGCTCCCCTTGGGCAAGTCTTTTCCTCCTACAGAAAATCTTTCTTTCACAGGCCACATTTCCTTATGATCGTGATAAGACTTATACTCTCAAGGGTTGTCATTTAGTACAAACACTGGGAAATATCTTAGTTTATATGATTCCAACTTAAAACAGTCCATACCTTTGTGTAGAGAAATGTGAAAACTACCTACCTGCCTTCTGAGAATTAGACTAAAACTTTATCTTATCACTTAATCATTATTACCCTTAATAATATCTATACCTGTGGCACTTTTATACAGTTTCCCAAAATATAATGATACCTGATACTCATTCCAATTTAATTTAAAAAACAAAAATAACCCTGTTAATATATATTAGTAGAACTGTTTGAAAACAGAAACCCAAGCTCCAGCTTTCCCATGCCAACCTCTGATCAGACCACACCTGAAGCCTTCACTTATTTTTTTTTTAAGACTATGTCTCTGCCTTCAAGTCTCTTCAAGTGAAGGTAGCTGGCATAAGATCCAAAAATATAGCCTCTAGTTTCATATGCGTAACCTTCATTTATTTTCACAGAATATCATTGTGAAGTCAGGTCTACATAATCATTTTCTGTACGTGATCTTCATTTTTCATAGTCACATGTACATAAAGTGTTGGCAATCTTTGCAGACAAATCCTCTCGTGAGCACCAGTACTTAGTAGAGCCAGGCTGTAGAGTGTCTATTGATCATAGTGATGCACCATTCTGGTGATTACAGTTCTCTCACGGTAGTAAACTTATGGAAGCATATGCTCAATAGAGAAACTAATTTCTTATCTATCTGACCACAGATTATTTTAGCCAGGCAGGTAAATAGATGGTGTGGGAATAATGAGCTCAAATTCTGACTCTGCCACTTAGTGACATCAGGTACTTTACTTCACCTCTTTGGGTTTCTCTCTAAATATGACGTGTTGTGAGCAGTAAATGAGACAACATGCAGATGTGCTCATTTTAATCTGCTAACATTGCATTCAAATATAGTCAAGCAGCAACTCCCATAGACTTAGGCTTTTTTTGGTAGTTTGTTTAAAGAGTGACATTGAAATACTCCTAGCATTGACTTCTCAAGGTCTTCATGCTCTAATTTTTAAATATTTCTGGATACAAAGAAATATGAGAAAATATAAAGGTCAAAGGCTTCAGTTAAGGAGAAGATTAAAAGGGAAAGATAAATAAATATACCTGTCTGGGAACCCTGCTCAAATGCTTAATCCATTATTTAGAAAGGATACTTATCTCTTTCCTTACTGCAATTTCCATCTGCTTTAGAGGCCTCAGGAATTTGTGAGTTTGTTTTTTAAATAAGAAATTTAAATTGAAAAAACTATCAATTATTCATGTCAATAGTGTACTGGGTTAGCATAAATTATACCAAAACCTTACTTTAACCTATAGCATTGATCAGATCCTTTATCAAAACCATTACTGAGAGCCCCAAGAGATTAATTCCCCAAATTTCTTGAGGAGAATACGCTGAAATTGACAAGAAGAAGAATGGAGGAGTCTGAAAACTGCATTATCATAATCATAAGCCCTGGAATAAATGCATTGCTTTATAAAAATGAGTGTTTACACTTCAGGTAAGAGGTGTATAGGAATTATAGATTAGGTAACTATTTTTTGGTATTTATTCTGCTCTCGTTAGAAAATATGTAGGCATTTAGACAAAACTTATGAATATAAGTATCTTCTTTCTTTCTTTACTCTACCAAAGACTGCAGGCTAAAGAACTAGCATATCTGTGTCAGTCAAGGGACAGTCAGGAAATATACTGGGAATGTGAGAAAATTTTATTCAAGGAACTCATTCGTATAAATATGTGGGTGGCATTTGGGTAAACGAATAGGGAATAGAGCAGTGTTCCAGACTAGCGACATTGGGAAACTCTTAGCTCTCAGGACCCTTGAGAGGGAAGTGGTTATTGATACCCACAAAGGATAGCTTATAGGAGGTCTGCCCTAGGGTCACCTGACAGGAGTTAGGACCTTCAGGAATGCAGCTAATCCCCAGTGCCCAAGCAAGGAGTGAACATCGAATAAATACCTTTTCTTCGCTCTTCTGCATCCCGCTGATCTGTCTGAACCTGCCATTGGACAAACCCAACTGGAACCCAAAAGGCAAAGGAACCATTAATGCAAGTCCCTAGAGATCAGCTTTCTGGGGTACAGAGCAGGGTGGAAGGTTAAAAACAAGATATACAGCACAAGGGCCACTGTATACACACACGTCATTTAATAAGTTACTACTTTGGGACACATTTTGCTAATTCATTAAATGAGCCAATCAAGATTAATACTTCCATAATTATTGTAAAACCAAACATATTTTATATCCCAAACTAAACTGGAAATTTTCTTCTCAGCATCTGTTCTTGCCTCTCTATTCCCTGCCTTGGTAAAGTGCGATCACATCCACATCATGAAAGACTTTATAAAAAGTTCACAGGTGTTGTAAAAACTCGATGGAGGGCAGCCAGCTCAGATGAGAGAGGGTGAGAGAAGGCATCACGAGGGAACCAACAAGAGTAGAAGGGGGAGGAGGAAATATGCAGGTGCAGTGATGGAAGACTGAACAGTTGTGGCACATTCAGGGAATTCTACAAGTCCTGTCAGGCTAATGAAGTGGAAAGTGGACTGGACACATAGAATAGAACAGACTTAATAATGATGGAGGAGTGGGGTCATGAAGGGTCTTGTATTTTTAACAAAATGTCAAGATATTAAAGGATTGTAACGTTCTTGTTTTGGTTCAGAAATATCACTCAGCAGGATGGGATGAGATTGGAGACAGTAAAACCGTTCAGGAGATTTTAGAAGGATGCAGGTGAGAGAAAGAGGGTAGACTGACAAAAGGTTAGTGTGGAGGGGGGGTATGTCCTTGGAGAGCTATTGCAGAGGAAGACTTAGATGGTGAGAACGTCAGGACTTAGTGACTAATAGCTGTTGAGGGAAGGGAGGATAGGTGGCTTCTGGTCTGAGAAGCTTTTTCCTGTTGTACTACAACTTTCTGTGAGGTCCCAGAACCTGGATATTCTTCCCAGAACCTAGAAGGTGATCCAAATTGTTAGTTATTTCAACATATTGCATCATGAACCAATATGATAGAAATAAATTTTTTAAAAAATATTTATTGCAAGTTCTTTCATGAACATAAAATCTATGGCTGTGTATGAAAAGTGTCATATATTTTCACAGCTGTCTGTTTTATATATATTCAGCATCTAGTCTGTACATTTGGAGTCAACATTACATAGATTCATTTAATAATCACTGATGTGGTAACTACTATGTAGTATGAATGTCATTTTACAAAAGGATGAAAAGAAACATTTTGAAAATATTTAGTTACAAATCAGCCTCTGATAATGGCCCTACTTTTCTTTGGTAGGTTTTGTATGACCTACTTAGCTACAGGATAATTTTGTCTTAACATATATGGCTAAATCCTGTGTATGAAGAAATAAAGCTTCTACATTAAGAAGCAGTAAGGTCAGAAAGCTAAAAGTTATAGATCTAAAATGTGGTTTTTTTTCCCTCTAGTATAGAGTTAAAATATTTCTGTATAATCAGAAAACTGCCTACATTCACTGGTTTTGCTTTGGAACACTACCTCCTGACAATGGTCCTCATCTGCAAGAATAACACACACACACACACACACACACACACACACACACACACACACACACACACACTTGGTTTCTGCAACATGGCAAAATTCTTAAAACTAGAAATTATGTGTGAAAGGAGACTAAAGAGCCAGGAAAGAACATGCTTTCATCCATGCTGGTTAAATTTTCCTAGAAACGAAGATAAGAAACAAAATGAAAAATCCATTTCTTTTGGAAAATGAGTCTTTAACCTGTGGGTTGGTTTTATTTTGAAAAGGAATTAGATTCTGGGCCCACAAGTCACACATTCAAAATACAATGCCATGGTCTCATCTTCCACTGAATATGTTGCTATGACGTTTGAGCAGAGCGGATCATTTAACAAGAAGCAACCTCAGGAAGAGACAATCTAACTCAAACATCAATAATTAATTTATCAGAAATAGGACTAGTGGTATGAAATGCCAGAAGGCTGTTTCATTTATAGGGTGGCATTTTCTATTTTAAGCCTAGAACAATGCAGTCTGCTTTATTCAGCAAGCTAAAATGAATGAAGGCAAAGCTGAATGGGAGGACAAGTTGTATGGTCTCCTCTAATGATGCTATTTCTTTAGCAACAGTTATTTAGGTCTGACATACTACGTCTGGGGACTTGAAAAAGGGATTTTTATAACTTGTACTTCACCCCAAAGCTTTGGGACTAGGAATGTTATCATGTAATGCTAAGAGAAATGATTTGCATAAAGTTGTAAGGACACATTCTCTCTCAGCACTAAAACCCCTCTGGCTTTGCACCTTACTAAGTCATCTTCCAACTCAACCTACTAGTTAGTAACCTCTATTATTTCACCCCTCAAGAACTTAGCATCCCCCAAGAACTTAGCACAGTGCCATTCACAAAGTGGGGTATCAATGAATACCTCTTGAATGAATGAACAAATGCAGCAAAGTATGAAATAACCCCAAATACACTCTGAAGCCCAGTCAGAGTGTATTTGGGGTTATTGTACTAGCCAGATAGTACAATGTGGAGGCACTTGCACTGCATACGCCTCAACTTCCTTATTCTGATGATGATTCACTATCCCCTTCGCTATCTTACATTGAATTCAAGGATTCATGCTCCACCCAGGGAGCTGGGGAAATGGAATTAAAGAAAAGCAGATTTACCATAGACTGAAACATTCATAGCTCCCAGCCCCTAAAGAAGCTGAAAGTCATAACTAAACCTGTAAACTTAGAAATGAAGACCTCCGAGATAGTTTACATTTGAAATGTTTATATGCATATATATTTTCAGATAATTATAGTTTTTAACTGATTTATCAAGAACTGGATAAAGAAATAGAACATAAATTATAATAACAACAGCTATGATTATCTAGTAGCTATTATGTTCAAATATTTCATTGCTACTTTTTGTTTTGTACATTGCTACTCTTTAGAAGTATTATTATGCACATTTTAGAAAATAAAAAATACTAAAGCTCAGAGTAGTTAGGTCCTAAGACTATCAAGGTAATCAAGGAGAACCAAGGCTAAAAGCCAGCTCTTCTAAACTACAAAACCACTCATTTCCTGATGCCAAGTAACCTCTATTCAAACGGCATTATCTATCAATGGAGCCACATTTAAAGACAGACACATTGATCACATCTATAATTATGATCTAATGAAGATATGATATTTTAACCCTAAATGCCTGAATACATGCTTAAGAATAGCAACACTAAAGAAAAAGAAAAAGAAAAAAATCAGGCAGCACTATAGATGAGATAAAGGGACATCTGATGCCCAGGTATCTGCTGACTTTCATAAAACAGAGGTAGGAAGTGACAGTGTTGCACCTCTGAAAATGCCATATTTCACTGTCAAGACTACAAACCTAAGTACACATCTGGAACAATACCTGTGTCCTCCAATAATCAAACCCACACTGGTACTCAATGAACCATGGATGGTGCTTAGAATGGGTCAAAATGGGACACAGGGGACTACCTCAGAGTGAGGAGGACCATGGCAATTCTTCTTGAACAAAGGTCTTAGTGAGTGGTCAAGTCTAAAAGGAATCCTCACAAAGAATAGTTTTTAAAAGGTAGACTTTAAAAAACCATCAAAGCCAATACTCAAAGAATTGTCTTTGCATAGATTTTGTGGTTAGCGGCGTTAGTCACAGGTGAAACCCACCCTTGAACAGTCACCACCACCGAGAGCTTCACCACAAAGACTCAGCACATGTATATTCAGATAGAACTCACCACAGGGCACATATGTTTTCGATTTCTACCTATAGTCTCTCTTTGTCCCGTGACATCCTGCACAAGGATACTTTGTGTGTCAACATGATCTAGACTTTCCTATAGCTTTCATGTTTCTCTTTTGTCTATACAGTTGTTGATGGGACAAATTTAGCTAATGGCTATGGTACCGTCAGTTATGCCATGACGCTTGCCTTGAAAACACAATTTTTTAATTGATGTTTAATCAACCTAATCAATCAACAGACTGATATATTAAGAGAATAATTTGAATATAATGTAAAATTTTCATGTTTATGCACAATTTGTCCCCCAAACTCTAGATGAATGTAGAAAACACACCTAGCTACACTAAGCCCTGTAGAAATACATAACACACACAGAACTACATACCACAGGAGCACAGTGGGCCTCACTTGTCCACATCGGGTGCTGCCACTTCCTATATATTTCAGATTACCCTCCTTCCACTTCATAATTGCTTGTAGGCTGCCATGCTTTTGAAGGCCATCCTGGTGGGTATCCTCCATTCTACTTAATTGTCCCCTTTTTCCTCTCAGCTTATTTGCAATTTTCCTATTTTCTATTCTTTGTAAAAATTTTACACTTCTTTTTTTTCTCTTATCCTTTTTCTTTTGCACCAAGAGTGGCAGGCATGTGAGTAGGAGTAGATATGATTGCACACACTTTTCCACAAGTAAACTTCAGGTCTTTTTCAAGATAAAGTGTCATAGTAATTGTAGTTTTATATATTTCTTAACCACTCTATATGGATAAAATTGGGCTATTGTTTTCAATAGGTCCCTATCATTTTTGTGTGGCTACTGATGAAGTTTGAGTGTTGAGCTTCAACTCTGTTTTCTTATTACTCTATGATTTTAGATTTTGCAGAGTGCAAATATTTTTAGGAATGCATATATCACATTACAGCAGAATAGACTATGTATTGAAATTATTAGCGATGACTTTTTAACTACTGAAGCTTCAAGTTTTTCTTCAGTGTTTTTCATGCTAGTTTGCAAGTTAGGTTAAACGCATTAGCCCACACTGTCTCAAATTATAATCCTTTGTTTGAAATTCACTATAATTTTAAACATTATAATCTAGACCAGGGGTCCCCAACCACCGGGCTGCAGACCTAGATGGTACCGGTCTGTGGCCTGTTAAGATGGAGCCACACAGCAGGAGGTGAGTGTCAAGCCAGAGAGCAAAGCTTCATCTGTATTTACAGCTACTCTCCAGCACTAGCATCATTGCCTCAGCTCTACCTCAGGTCATCAGGCAGTAGATTCTCATAGGAGCATCAGTCCCTAAAGCCAAAAAGGTTGAGAACCGCTATCCAGTTTAATTTAGTTCTCTTTCTCTATTTAGAAAATTTCAGAAAACTCTATCTACATCAATTTGCATATTAATGCTTTCACCACTAAATCTGATCTGTAATATTTACTCAGTTGTTAATAACAAACAGCATATTTTCCGCAGTGACTTTTTTGAGGCTTCTTGGTAAATAGTAAAAAGAAAAAAGAAAAAACCCAAATTCATATGCCCTGTCACAATAATGTAGGTCATATAGTTTTATCTAAACTTATTGACTTAATCAAATACAAGCTGAGAAATTTTCCCCTAAAGAAAAATGCAGGCTGGAAACAGTACATAATAAGTGGGCACAACACCTCTCTTTGGAACTTCTGTGATCCCAAACTAAAACATATAAATAAAAATTCAAATGATAGTATCTAAGTCACAGCATTACCCTGGAGAGCTTTGCAATAAAAGCAAAAAAAAAAAGTTAATGTGGTCTGGAGATTAGAAATATCTACTAATCTTTTAAAGAATCTAGTTCATCATGAGCAAGAAATACCACTCCCATTTACTTTCTGAAGAATGTTAAGACAGTCTATGTTATCAAATAGTTGGTGCATTTTTATTCGCTTTCACAAAATCTAGTGTACTGACTGGAAAGTATACCTGTGGCTATGGGTTTCTATGGCTCTTGACTGTGGAGATAAGAAACGTAACGTGTTCCACATGCAGCAAACCTTATAAGTATTTCAGGTACATCAGTGGAAAATACAATTACTACAGAGAAGAGGAAAGAGACTTTACGCACAGAATGCAATCGAATTTGTTGAATTTGACAGAGTAAAGTTAACTCTTTTAGGGGATACTTTGTTTTTCCTTTCCCTTTAGCACCTGTATCCCTAAACAAAGGGGCCACAGGTCAATTACCTCTTGAAGGGCAACATCTCCAGTACCCTCAAGATTTTGGAATGCTAGGTCATTCCCCTAAGATCTCATTCTCATTCTTTCTCTCTCTCTCTCTCTCTTTCAATCTACAACCATTCTTACGATGTGGACCACCTGTTTTTGATTACCTAGAAGCTTCAGTGGAAAGGTACTTGTTTATCTTGAAAAAATTAGGAATCATTTGTTACCAAGCATTTCTAAGAAGAAGATTTCTTCCCTCAGCAAAAGCAGAAAGCAAAGCTCGTTGGCAGCCAGGCACCAGCCAACGCATGCTTGGGCCTTACTTGTTCTCGTTGCTTGCATCATAACGAGGCATTGGATCCAAGTCATTCCCATTCACATCACAACTGGCCAGAGCATCCTATGGCCAGAGGAGAGATGGAGAGAAAAGAGACAGACGGTCATTAATTAGCCATTAACCTGAAGGCTCATACATTCTTAAACATTTCTGCAAGAGAGTAATTAGATTAAATAATACATTCATGGTACAATGGTGTCAGGATGCCTTGTTCAGTAATAACCAGTATCATTTTTTTCCCTCTTAAGAAGAAGAAATGCTCTCCATACACCAAAGAAATACCCGGTCTATTCCGACCAACACTCCTCCTCTCTAACCAAAAGCTGGCCCCTTACCCAATTTCTTCAAATATGCCCTCAATTACAACCTTTTCTGTGAAGTCCTGGACTACCTAGAAGCAAAGTGATTTATTCTCCATGGACTCTATCTTCACTTCTTGAGCATGCAAATTCCTTATCATAATTCGAAGATTTTTTATTACAAAAATCATTCACAAGTAATTGGCAGGCCAATTAAAAGTCGGTATTAGAAATTCATTTATTTCAGGTACCTTAAGATCTCTTAGGCAATATTGTCTGGTTTCAGATGTCTTATGTGCTATGAAAGAGTCTACAATTCAGACTTTCTACTAATACCCAATGGCCTTGTGCACCAATCAAAATAATGAACAAATTTCTATTGTATGTCAAGGTTTCAAAATGAGGCAAAATTATCTCTGAAACCAAATTTATGTCACTATAGACAGAACTAATTTAGGATTTTTGAATTTTCTGATCCTTTATAATTCCTGATTTCACTTTTAGTGAAAGTAATTGCTATCTTTGTTTTCTATCTTTATTAAAGGCTCTTCTTTCTAAAAATAATTTATGGCAAGTAGGGTCTGAATTGTTTAAGGGGAATTAAACAAAATATACATTACATACAAAGGTGGTAAGTCTCTGATTCCTGTACAAAGGGGCCATTTAGCCCCCCTTAGCAGTCATTAAAGAATGAAGGGAGTATAGCTCGCATAACTTACTAATTTTATGTATAAAGAAACAGAGGCCCTAGACAGGTTAAGTCACTTGGTCAAAGACATGAAATGAACTGTCTGTGGAACTAAGACTGGAACCCAGGTCATCTGACACCCCATCCAATGTACTTTACTTTTCACCACTCTGACATTAGGAAAACCAAGAGGGCACCAGTACTGCTAATTGCACAGGTAAATTCTGGAGTTTTCTTTCAAGAAGGAAAGAAATGATAAAAATCAAGAATGCAATCACAATTAAGTTAAAGCTATTTGTAGTTTATCAAATATGTTCCAATGCAGTGGAGAGCACGAACACACTATATAAAAATCTCATTGTATACGACAAGAAAGACTCCTTTGCTAGGAGACAGGTGGCTGCAGTTCTCCATAGGACCTAGGTTAACTCATTTTAGTCTTCAGGCCTCAATTTCTAACCTGTGCAATGAGAAGACTGAACTAAAGTTCCATTTTAGCTCTCAAATTCTATTGTCATGAGGAGACACAAGTTTGTCTGAATGTGCTGGGAGGAAGGGGGAGAGCAGCCATTCAAATGTTTTGTTCAAATGAGAATGAAATGATTTTGCAGTTTCTTTTCTTTCTTTCTTCTTTTTTTTTTTAACCTTAGGGGAAATCATCTAATTTAGGGCAAATTGTTTCAATATTTCATTGAGAAAATTAACTTGTAAAGTTTCTTGGATAAATTTTTGAAACAAAAAGGGCAACAGGTAGAATATGGAGAAGAGAAGGAGCTGCAATGTAAGTTGATACTGGGTGTTCTTATGTGAGGAAAGGTTTTTCATAAGTCAGAAACATGGGTGACTGTGGGAGGCCGTGCTAGTTTCCACTGAAGTACCAAGGAGGTGATTTGGAAGTATTGTATTTGCAAAGATAAAATGGAGTCTTTTCAAATTTAAGTGACAAAAATAAAATTAAGAGAAATGAACTGTCATAAAGTAAGTGAGATTGAGCAAGTGAGAAAGAAACACTGGAGAGAATATATGGCGAGTTCTACCTGAATACTTTCATGAGTAAGGGAAGGGCCAGAGAAGAGATGGTCAGAGAAACACACAGTGATTCCCACTATGCAGAGAAACCAAGCCTTCCCATCCCATGCCCACTACGAGAGAGTCGAAACAACATTTCTTCAGGGCCATTGCCGTGTCACCAGTTACGGAAGAGCAAACAGGAGGGAGAGGCAGCAGTCACTCTGAGATGGCAAGTCCTTTGTGGTGATGTGCAGAGGGAACCTATGGGCAGGGCCTGTCTCAGAATTCTCTGCCAGCTCAGGGCACAGTGAGATGGGCTGGGCTTGCTGAAGTCATTCCCTTAATGACCATAAACTGGAACACAGAAGAGAAAAATCTGAGAAGTGGTCCTCCCAGTTATGGCCCAGAATTCTCTGTGGAACTCTTCCAAAAACACAAGGTGATCCTTCCCACCCTGGCCCATGACTTTCCTCCTTAAGGGTCAATATGAGTCCTGTAAGGGAAAGTGGACTTCGTCATGGTATAGAGCTGCTTTTATTTTCAAGGATAAGAGGGGAAACTTGTCAACTGATGGAATATTCAGCAATTTTAAGAGAAAATTTTTAAATACAAACATGAAATTTAGGAAAACCCACAGAGCCAAAATTTTGTCTAAAAGGATTCATGAAAAAATAGATGTTGGTAAAAGCAAAGTGGACATGTAGTGATACCAATGTCCCTACGTGGATATAGCTGTCAACAGAAAAGAGGTGAGAAAAGTCAGAAGACAGGATGTGAGTGGATCCACTAGGAGTTTCTGCTGAGCCCTGACAGGAATCAGGGAGTTGTTATTTGCAGATGATACGGAGTCATTGCAGGCTCTTTGGTAACAAAAGAATATTTTATGGAGAAACCAGCTATCAGGAAACATGAATCTGGAACAGATAGAGAATGGCACATTGGGTGATAATTATGGCACTTTTCACCAAACTTAAGGAGGAGAGGCTGATGGAAGGGAGAATTCAGGAGAGTAGAAGACAGAGGGGTCATGACGCATTGCCAGGCAGTGAATATCATGGCATAGAGGGGACTGGAGGCCCATGGGGCAAAAACCAGCCCCAGTGTCTGGGAACTGGCTACCCACTCCCTCCTCCAACACACCACAGTTGCACCGGGTATAAAAACCATAGTTTTTAATGAAAGTACTGAGTTTCAGCACTTTTGTTTGCTCTGTGACCCTGTGCTCATCTTATGTTCTTCATGAGTCCTAGAATTATAGTTCCTTCTTAAGAATTCACTGATTCCAAAGGACTACTAGGAGGCTGATCATTACTGTCCTTTAAAAAAGGAGAGGCAAAGAGAGAAAGAAACCAGCAGAATAACTTGAGAAACATTCTAAGTACACTTTTGTACATAAAAGAAACAGAGTGCTGCCTGGCTTGTGGATGAGCTGTTGAGAAAAGTGGTTGTTGTGGGTAGCAGGTGGTGCTGGTGGTGGGGTTTCCGTTACCGTATCACCGGCTTTTTGTGGTCAGAACATCAAAGGCACTTGAAAGTTGAAAGCGTTATCTCATGCCTTCTGTAGTCTGAGAGTGCATCTCTTACAAGACGGGAGCAATATATATATATACTATCATACGTGTTTGCTGCACTTTTCTGTAGTTCTCCCCTTTTTGATAATCCTACCAATGTGTTCCCTTGCTTCCAAGGAGAGAAGGTGTTTCGAACACAGCAAAACACTCACATAGTTTGCATCAGATCTGGATGGGTTCTCTCAATGCCATCGTCCAGGATGGTGACCACAATGTTCTTTCCCGTGTAACCTCTCTTCCAGGCTCCTTCAATATTCATGTCTGATTGGCAGGGATGCGTGTTGTCACTGCAGTGCTAAAGGAAAAAGAGGGAGAATTAGACATTGCAGATTACCGAATAGTAAAGAAAAGAGAAAATTATCTACTTTTTAATACATTAAAAATTAACAGAAATTTGGTAGATTGCCTGTTAAAGTAGAAACACAGATCTCTAGCATGATAACAGGAGAAAGCAGGCAGGATAGATGTGGGGACAGCAATGAAACCGAAATCTCTTCTGCCTTCTAATGTCATGGATCTTTTGAAAAAACATGATAAAATATATTCAACAGCAGAATAATGAACATATTATTTTTATTGTTTGCATGATTAATGGCACAGGAAATGGCATTGTAGCATTTCATTTACAAATCCACACGAGGTTACTGAAGAACATCTACTTCTTAACCAGCCAACTAGAAGCCAATCCAACTATAAATGAGGACTAGCTCTGGCAGATTTTACACAGTGTCAACCAGAGAGGTACACTACTGTGAGAAACCCATGGATGAGAAAAAATAAGATTTTTTTTTTCCAATCTTCTTTCAATGAAGTGACAATGGCTGTTATACTACAGTTTGCAGGGGGTAGACACTCATTCGCATTATTTTGAGAAGGGAAAGAAGAATAGTGCAAAGTCTAGAAAGGTGACATGCACAGGAAAATGTGTATGAGGACTTCAAGGGGTGGGTGGCAGAAACCTTAGATCATTATGTCCTATAATTTCATCCTACCATGGCTACAACATACAAACATATCAAGAAATAAATCAATCAGCAGCTCTTCCTAATATAATTTACTAGCATTAATCTAACCCACACAATTATTCCTTCAAAGTTCATCTCTTTGAAATATCCCTCTGAGCAGTATTGTTTTTCAGCTTCTTAAGACTTAGCAGAGGAACAAAGGAAAAGAGATGTACTGTAACATAATACCATAGCAACACGAGCCACCCCAGGTCTTTCATCATTCACTATTTTCTTCCTGCTTTGTAACAATTCAGTACTTTGGACACAAGCTTTGTATGCTCTAAGTATAATGGAGACCCCAACGGCCATTGATTCATCAAACACGTATTTTATTGAGCACCTGCTACACTTGAGTATGGGCAGTGAACAGGAAGATGAGGTCTCTGTCCTAAGGACCCCTCTACAGGGGAGACACAAACTAACAAACAAGACCATTCAGAGAACTCCTTATGCTTTAAAGGAATTACAGAGGGGCAATAGGATTTAATGCTTGATAAGATGGTTAACCCCTCTTTAGGTGGATGATCAGAAAAAGACCCCAGTCTCTGAGAAAGTGAAGTGTGAGCTGAGACATAGCTGATGAGAAAGAGCTGGTCTACCCAGGAGCCTAGAGATCAGTGACTTGGTAAAGGACACAGCAAACTACAGCAAATACAAGGCCTTTAAGGTGAAAACTTAGCACACTGAAGAAAGAGAAGAAGTTGGCATATTGCTGAGGGTTTGTAAATGAGGGAGAGAATGGCATGGAAGACAGCAAATTAAAAGGGAAAAAGAGGTCAGATCATCCAGAGCTTTGTAGTAATGACTTGGATTTCATATGAAGTACAACCTAAATGGAAGCTCATCTCTTTCTAAACTTCATCCTTCAAAATCAAATGCTAACTAGTGACAGGTACCTCTAATTGCCCCTGTGACATGAATTCATTAATTTTTCTTCACATGAGACTGCCTTTGCTGAATTATAAACACACTTGAGTAGTTTCAAGGACTCATTCTCATAGAGTATATCCATTTTTCACCACATGTAATATCAATTTTATAGATAATAGGGGCTTATAGACTTTATGAACATTTTCATCTTTTTCTCACCTTTCTGATTTTTCCTGGCACTTGAGGCCTTACATATATTCACCCTACTACTAGACTGACCCAAATTCCACTCTCACCACCTCACCCCAGTTTTCTGGGCACAGCTTAGGACCTATCTCCTCCCATAAAACCTTCTCAACTATCTCATCCCCTTCCCTGAACTTAGAGACATGCATACACACAAACACACACTATTCTACACAATCCGATCCCTACTCATGAACAGTTGTTGACTATTGAATCCTGTGTGTGAATTTTGTCTTCTTGATTGTAATCCCTTAGAAGACTATGCATTAAACCAAGTAGGATTTAAACTAGGATTTCAGTCAATATTGGCTATTGAGTATATACTAGAAATGAGGGCATATCTTCAACTTTATGTCCAAGTTCATAACTGTCATTATGCTTACTGCTGCCACCTCATCAGCAATACCTAGCCAGCTAATGTCTGGTTAATGGAGATAATCACAAAAGAAATAGTGCAGATTTCCAAAATGTCCACATTTTTCAGAAGTATCACTCTGGCTGAGAATTCAGGCCTCTCTTCACTAAGTACTTTAATTTAACACAAAGCAACCTTGACAGGTTTCTATTTCATTTTTTTCTATATCCAAACCTGCTCTGGCCACCTGTGATATCGTTTGTGACATGAAGTAATATTAATGTGGCCAAGAGGTGGGCTGGAGGAAGGAAATGCAAAGGAAATGGGTAACCCTCAAATGGGATAGTTGCCCTGGAGTAAAGAGATGCTGCCTGAAATTGTAATTATGAAAACTGAAGAAAACCAGCCATCTATGGAAAACATATGGGTTAAAAGTAGAGCAATTAGGTTTCTTCCTTCCACTTCTGCTTCTGGTGAATCTGACTTTACCATTAAATATACCTATTCCACCTTTTTTTTTCTTTTCATTAGCCAACATGATATTGGTAAAAGAGGAAGGAGGGGTGATATCCGACTGATACTTTCGTTTTGATAATCTAATGTGGTGAGTAGCCAAAGACCAAAGGAAAAATAAAATATTCAGAACCTCAGTTTTTTGTTTTTTTTTTTTTTTTTTGCAAATGAATAATAAGGTCAGAGGACCCTTTAATCACAACTTTAAATCCTGAATATGAATCTTTGATTTTATTACATATTTCAAGTGGTTCAGGCTTCAAACATGATTTTAGTATAATTGTTTCATACACCCAATGTATGCAAGAAGCAGAGACTATGGAAAATACTGGTGCCAGTCAACACTGACCAAAAAGGAAAATGGATTAATTATTTCCTAAATTGCCTGACTGAAGTGGTCTATAAACTGGGCTCATTTACTCAACAGGAATCTCTATAATAGCATCATCCAAAGGCAAAGGGAACACACATTAGCCATGATTTCCTCATACACAATCAACCATGTTGAAAAAATCTCTGCCAGAGCTGTGACTGAAGACTAGTTTCTGGAATTGTGTTACCATGTATATAGTCCGTACACTTGTATGCATAGAAGGGGCTTGCCAGAAACTTCTATCACCTTTGAAGCTGATGAAAAACACATATGTTCACAGTTTAGACAAGATAAATATTTATAGTAAATGTATGTACCTTCAGTTCTGAATGATGTACTGTATTTCAATGATGGTCTATGTAAGATGACTAAGTATTGAGAGGGGACATAAAATGGAAAATACCTGCAGAAACAATGGATACCACCTAGGTTTCCCACCTCCTAATCTATAAAAGCTTGTATTTTTTTTTCAGTAATGGAATTTTAGAGAGATTGTGCTTTTCCATACCAAGGTTATGAGCTATTCTGCTTATAAACTATTCAGGGTGTGTCCACTTCTCTTGAGTCTTCATAAACACATCACTGTTTGCTCAATGAAAGAACAGTTTATACCCCAAATAAACACCTTTGTTATATTTTGACCATTAATTTCTTTAGACTGGAAGGGAATCCTCAATGTCATTCTTTTTAAACTTCTCCAAGTTCTGAGGGTCTCCGATGAACTGGCAATTTATATGCTACCAATAGCCTGCTAATATTAAAAACATATGTTGTTCACTGTTATTAATACAGTGGCTCATAAGACTGCATCTCTGACTATCCAATGTTAATAAGAAAGCAGAATTAAACACATGAAAAATATGTTTTACAGATAGGTTCAGGAACAATCTAGTCAACTTAGTAAAGTGCATATTTACTTGAAATTCTTTGTAAAATTTGGAGTTCAGAAGTCGAAGGAATTTTAAAAAACAGAACTGATACTCCCTTAAGTGGAAATATAACTGATATCTACTAGATCTTTACCATGGCTAAGCATCGTACTAATAACTTTATATAGACTAGCTTCATTTAAGATTCAAAAGTATTTGAGAGATGTACTTTTATCATTTGCTTTTAACAGATAAACAAATAAAATTTTTGTTGTTGTGTTGCTTTTTTACAGGTGGTAGGCACTTGATGGAGTATACAGATGTCATATTATAAGGTTGTACACCTGAAATTTATATAATGTAATTAACCAATATTTAATTTAAAAAAAAAAAATGAGACTTAATCAACCTAGGTAACCTTGCAGAGAGTACAAATAGCTGGTCAACAGTCAAACCAAGATTCAAAGTCAAGCAGTCTGACACCAGACCATACAGCTATAGAAACTCTTCTGTTAAAAGTTGAAACAGAAAGGGCTTAAAGGAGGGCAAAATACATGCAAATTCAGATAAGGAATAGATAAGGAGTGGATGTTGGACAATGCAGCACCAGTAAAAAATTCAAATAACAGAAATTTCACTGGTTTTACCACTATCATCAGTGCATTCAGTGATAAGGTGGAACACTCTTGGATAAGACTTTAGATATCTTCTATTTTTTCCTTATTCCATTCATTGCAACACATCTTTTAGGAAATCACCGAGTTTCTATTTGAAAAGTTTCAATGACAGAGAGCTTACTTCTTTACTAAATAGCCAATGATGTGTTGGTAAACCAGTTCTTTAAAAAGAAATCCTTATTTACAGTGTTTGCTAATTTCCATGGTGTAAATACTCATGGTCAGTTTTAAACTACCATGCTCACAAAATTCTGGAATGTGTAACAATAAGCTTTCATGAGCTGTTAGAAGGCGGATCCAGCATACCACTGGAAACAGCTCACTTCATTGTTAATCTTACTCCATTTCTGATGATGTCATCTCTTCCAATGGGTCTGACATCTGCTCTTCAATATTTGGGAACTTCTGAGAAGTATCTAGGCTTAGTTCTCTCTCCCCTTCACAGTTTCAGACAACAATGTTACTTCCTCTTGCATTTGTCAGGAGAAGATCTTTCTTTAATCTTTCTCAAGGCTAAAGAAATTGGACTTTGAACTTTTATGAGGCTAGAAGCTGATGTACTCTCTTTGGGATACAAAAGTAAGAGTCTGTGACTCAAAGTTAAGATTCTTTCACAGATTTTTGAAAATCTAAATTAAGCTAGGGAAGTTCTAACATTTACTATTATATTTATGGGTCAATTTGATGAACTTATCCTTTTTATCAAACACATGCAAAAAAAAAAAAAAAGGATACGCCTTGCCAAAATAGTTCCAATGTTCCATTATTCAAGGATAATTATTCAATTTGTGGATTTTCTAGAAATTCTGAGGAAACCCAGTATGTTTCAACACCAAACTCAGCAGCATAGCAGCTAAGGATGCTAGCAAGAGGAAATCAGACAGAGAGGAAAGGTTAAATTCCACCTCTGCTATGTTCCAGCTGCATGACTTTGTCAAGTTACGTAAATTCTTAAAAGCCGATTTGTAGTTGACTACAGAGAATTGCTATGCATATTAAAAAGAAAAGGAATATAAGTATATAAGAAATTGGTGATCAGGTGTTGTTAAGAACACATTCCTGGGCATCGGTATTCTTAATAGTTTACCAGAGAAGACCCTGTTTTGTTTTGTTTTGTTTTTTTTAAAGAGATTACTACAAAACAGTGAGATGAGGGTTTTCTTCATTGTCTGAAGATGTGGGTTAGGCAAATGTAAAATGGCTATTGATCATTTCTAAGAATAGTTGAGACAACCTGGATATTTTACATTTGGGGCTGGAGACTGGGGATGGGACACAGGAGGGAGAATAGTGTCCAATTATTTTATGGTACATTAGTGAAATGGTCTCCTATGAGTCATCACGTTTTATTCCACACATTTATACCAGGATTTCAGCTCTGCTAGAACCGTGGTTCACATCTACTACAATTTTGACAGAGGATCATTTCTCAGTTACAAAATTTTAAGAGTGCCCCACATAATACCAAAGAAACATCAGAAACAGATGTTAGGAAAAGGCAGACTGTGGTGTACGAAATATGCCTATACAGAGGAAAATGAGAATAAACCTACTTCCTAATATTCTACTCAAAATTGAGGATCAAGATATTGAGGCAGTATAGCCAACTGATTTTTGACCAAGGAGCTAAGGCAATATACTGAACCAAAGAAAGTGTTTTCGACAAATGGTGCTGGAACAACTGGACAGCCACATGCAAAATAATAATAATAAATCTAGACACAGACCTCGCACCTTTCACAAAAATTACCTCAAAATGGATCATAGACCCAAACATAAAATGCAAAACTAAAACTCTTGGAAGATAATATAGGATAAAACCTATATGGCCTAGGGTATGGTGATGACTTTTTAGATAGAACACCAAAAGCATACTCCATGAAAAACCTGAAACCTGAATTTCATTAAAATTAAAAACTTCTGCTTTGTGAAAGACAATGTCAAGAGAATGAGAAGATAAGCCATGGACTGGGAGAAAAAAATTCAAAAGACACATCTGATAAAGAACTATTACTCAAAATATATAAAGAACTCAAACTCAAGACAAACTACCCCATTAAAAAATTGGCCAAAGACCTTAAGAGACACCTCACCAAAGAAGATACACAGATGCAAATAAGAACATGAAAAATGCTCCACATCATATGTCATCATCAAAATGGAAATTAAAACAAGATACCATGACACACCTACTAGAATGGCCAAAATCTAGAACACTGGCACCACTGAAGGTTGGCAAAGATATAGAGCAACAGGAACTTTAATTCACTGCTGATGTGAATTCAAAATAACACAGCCACTTGGGAAGACATTTTAGTGATTTCTTACAAAACCAAAAATGCTCTCACCACATGATCCAGCAATTGTACTCCTTGGCATTTATCCAAATGAGTTGAAAATTTATGTCCACACAAAACCTCAAATTAATGTGTATAGCTACTTTATTCATAACTGCTAAAACTGGAAGCAATCAAGATGTCTTTCAGTAGGTGATTGGATAAACCGTAGTATATCCGGACAATGGAATATTACTCAGCACTAAAAATAAATGAGCTATCATGTCATGAAAAGACATGAGAAACTTAAATGCATATTACAAAGTAAAAGAAGCCAATCTGAAAAGGCTATATACTGCATTATTTCCAACTATATGACATTCTAGAAAAGGAAAACTACAGAGATAGTAAGAAGTCAGTGGTTGCCAAGGACTGGACATGGGGGGATAAATAGGCAGAGCATAGGGAATTATTAGGGCAGAGAAAACACTCTGTATGGTATATATAACAATGGACATAGTCGTTATACATTTGCCCAAATCCACAGAGTGAGCCGTAAGGTAAACTATGGACTTTGGGTGTATGATGTGTCAATGTAGGTTTATCAACTATAATAAACATACCACTCTATCGGTATCAGTGGGAGATACTGATAATGGGGGTGGTTATGCATGGGTAGGGCCAGAGGTAGATGAGAAATCTCTACCTTCCTCTCAATTTTGCTGTGAAGCTAAAACTTCTCTAAAAAATAGTCTTAAAAAAAAAAGGAATTGAGGCAGAGCAACCAAATGAGAACTGGGTGCTCTATGAATTTAGTTAAGTGAACAACATTTCTCTTATTTAAAAATTCTGTGATCCTCTTTGAATCTTCCCAAACCTGACACATCTTGAATTGGAGACTTCCAGTCCAAAAAAATTTAACAAGGCAAAAAGGAAAAAAAAAAAAAAAGCCAAGAAACAGATCTTGTCTTCTACATGTCTTATCTTAGTGTCTGGAGAACTGGTCTCAGCTATCTTACCTGGCCTGTTGTAAAGAGTAACCAGAGTCTCTAAAACTTACTGGACATTTCTGTGATGCTAAGATCAAACTTCACATGTATAGCCCACTGCACTTATCAGGATTGACACCATTCTCAAATATTCAGGTCCAAAAAGTGAGTCAGGTTTTAGAAATCTGGGTCTGAAACTACCACATTCCTTCAATTTTCATACGACTTTGCAGTTCAAGCCATTGACCCTGATCGACTACTTTTAATCTTTCTAATCTAACTTATGCTTCAAAACTATCTCCCTGTCCTTCAAAAAAAAATTTTTTTTTTTTTATCAAGAACTTACTACATTCTGGTCACACTACTGACCATGACACTGTCCCTATGCTCAAGTCCCTGAAGTCTTGTCAGTATGACAAACAAGGAATTTTACAAAAACACATGTTAAGTGTTCCAATGAAGGTTCTCAGGATACTGTGGAAACATGGAACCTAGTTAGGGGAAAGTGTGGGAAGGTTGAGAGCACTTCATAGAGAAAAGGGACATTGAAATTGAGCCCCCAAATATGAGTTGACAAGCCAAAGGGCAAGCAAGCAGGGGATGATGAACAGGATGTTTGTTTTTGGTAAGGGCGTAGAATAATCACAAGAGACTGGAGTGCCAAAGGAACTGAAACTCACTACAGCTGGAGGAACAAAATGAGAGAGGTGGTGGGAGGTGAGAAAAATAGAAAGATATGAGAATGGAGAGGTAAGCATGGGCAAGATTATAAATGTTCTTATAAACCTCTTTTTTTAATTTGTGCTTTCTCATAATTCAATGCAAAATCATTTAAGGGTTTTAAGATAGGGATGTGACATGGTTTGGGTGCTAAAATCCACCTCAAACTTTAATTCCAAAGAAAAACCCTCTTCCTGCTCTGACTCCTACAAAGTTGCACAAGCCCAGAGGTTTCTGTCTCCCCCATGCCCATATATGGCACCTATGGCTTCCCTCCTTCTCTATAAACATTCATCAGTAAATCCTTCAAGGTAGCTCTTGAACCTGACCCTCTTCCACCATCTTCATGGCTACACATTGATTCAAACCACTAGCATCTCTTACTCCTTTATAGTCTATTTTCCATATAGTCGTCAAAGTGATCATTGTAAACATTGTCAGATTTATTCTCAATAAATATTCCCAATAATTCCCAAGCTCCAATGACATTCTCTCACACTTTCAATAATACCCCAAGTTTGTATCATAGCCTATAAAGTGCTTCATGAACCTGACTTTGAAGCTGTCTCCCTCACCTCTTGACCCATCTCTTTCTTCCTTACTCATTCTATTCCACTACACTATTGTCTTCTATCCAACACCACTCCTGTCTCAAGGCCTTGATACTTGCTATTGTCACTCTAAAACTTTCTTCCTCAGATAACCACATGGCTCCTTCTGTTATACTCAAATATCACCCCCAAAAGGGCCTTTCCCTAATCAATTTGTCTGAAATGTCTTCTGGGTCACTGTCTACCCTTAACTCTGATATTTTTTTCATAGCACACATAACTACGATATATCAATTTGCCTCTTTATTCTATGTCTCTCACACTGGATTGTAAGTTCCACAAAGGCAGTCACTTCACTTTATCTATAGTATCTAATAGTATCTAACACATAGCAGAAGTTCAATAATTATATGCCAACTGAACACACAGACTGAGTTATAAAAAGTCACTCTGGTCCTAGAGAACATGGAGACCAATTAATTGGGAGACTGCTCAAATGATCTTGATAATGATGGTCTGGATTAGTGTGAACATTAGAAAGTAAGGTATTTGATACATAGCAGGCATTTTAGATATGTGTTGTCAATGACAATAAATGAGTATGTTGAGAGACAGAGAGATGGGAGAAATCAAAAATGATCAAATATCTGGCTACATAGCAAATAGCAGGATTGCTTACTGAGAAAAGAAACAAAGGAAGAAGAAGAAAATAGAGTTGGAGAATGAATATATTGAGTTCAGTTTTAGAACTATGAAAGTTGAAGTAACATTCAAATATGAGTACCCTATAGCAATTGGATATGTAAAGCTAAAGCTCTTTCTACACAAATCCACTACTGAATTCTTCCTAAAATTATGGCATCGTGCTACTTCCCATCGCAAATTTTTTGATATCTATCAAGTGCTAACGTTTTGGTTTCTGAGCCGCTCTACAATCTGGCAATGAACTTACATTATCTGGTGTATTTGTTCCCTCAAAGTTAAAAAAAAAATGTCTAAGGACAGTAACATAGTATGTAAATCTGATGGTCTTAGCAAAATTCAGGGTCACTATAAAATGTGTTTAATAGCAAAAATAGGCACAATTCTCCACTATTCCTTGCACCTATAACACTTGCAATTATTTTCATCAAGCAATGAGGTTATTTCTTCACCCTTTGATTCTGGGCAGGATTGACTTGCTTTGGCCAAAAAATGTAGCAGAAGTGACAGTGGCCCAGTTCCAAGCCTTCCACACCCTGTCTCTTGTAATCCTTCCAGGTTGCTCTGTGAGTAAGCCAAGGTAGCCTGCTAGAAGATGAGAGACCACATAGGACAGATATAAGCTGTCCCAGCTGAAACCATGCCCTACTAGCTAGCCCCCAGTTGACCCCTAACAACTCATAGATGCATTAGTGAACCCATAAGAAGCCAGATAACTGTCTGCTGAGCTCAGTCCAGACTACAGACGTGCAGAACTATAAATCTAATAAATAGCTGTCGTTTCAAGCCGTAGATTTGTGAGGGGGTTTGTTATTTAGCAAAAGCTAACTAATAGAAAAGATTATCATTCTGAGGGAAGTAAGCCAAACCAGAAATGAGAAAATTGGTGTGTCAGGTCAAAATGGCTTATTTAAAAAAGAGCAGAGCTAGTTGTATGATTGAGAGGAAGGGCAGTGAGGACACCAAAATGTATCACATATATGATTCTAAAGCAAATTAAAAGATCCCTCTGTATTCATTCATACCTTCCCTTCATGGAAAGCCCAGTGTTTTTCTGCTCAGCCTACCCAGCATTCATTTCAGCAATCTCTGGATATATGTGGGTTTTATCTTTCCAATGAAATTATAAGCTACTTGTGGCAATGGAGGCTGTATTATGTATCTTTATAACCTCTAGAGTTCATAGTAAAAATACTCAATAACTCGTGAATTGATATTTGTTTAAGAGGGAAGGCAGAGATAAATCCTGAGATAAAGTGCAGGAGATAATTTACATAGTTAAGACATGTAATGTAGGTAATAGAAAAGGTTTAAATAAGACCTAGAAATCTTTGTCTTCTGCACTTGGATCATAATTGAGCACCTGCTTTTTCAAATTTGCCAAAGTAAAGATTCAGGAAGTAACAAAGTGCAGGGACTGAAGCCTTCACAAAAACTTGTATAAGAAGATGTTCATTTGGGGCTGCTGATTATCCTAATGTGCCACTGATAACATTGAAGAAATACTAGCAGAATAAGTCAGAAGAGATAGAACAGGTGAGCTATTCTCCCTTACAGATGTGGTGGACAAATTCTCCTGGCTGGACAGGAGCTCAGGGGTGCAGGTCTGTTTCCTTTGGAAAAACATGACAGAAGTGAACACTTCTCAACTCTTCTGTTTTGGTCAATGGCTGTTTCCATATTGTCTTACCTTCTAGGTCATGAAGTAAATACTTCCATGTTGAGGAGAAACTTGGTTTTACCAAATGACTTTCCTTCTAGATGACTATGAATCAAGAACTAAGTAACAGTGATATACTACTCTTTGCCAAATTGTGCAATTAGTAAATTAGTGAATTGTGTTTGCTTTGGGATGATCTCAATTAAAATGTTTTCTTTAAGCACCTATAAAGCGAAGAAACAATTCCTACACTGAGCTCATGAAAATGAATTTTAGAAGTGAGATGTATTATTTACATTGGAACTCATGAAAATAAATTTTATAAGCAAGTAACACATTATTTAATAATTATATGAACATTAGCAAGAAGTAAACTTCATCCTTTTCCAAAATGTAATTTCTTTGTTGAAACTGTTTATAAAATTCTACTTGAATAAAACTCTTCACTCTCTGGGTTGACCATATGCATAAATCTGGCTCAGAGACTCCTCTCGCCCTTTTTTCACTCAGGTGTCAAGAAGAAAAACTAATAGATTCGAGGATACTTCCCTTTCTTTAAAATAAGTAGGATGCAGTATAATCTGGATAAACATAACCAAATGGCTTTGGAACTCAATTGCCCCATTAATTTTACTTTTTCAAAGTCACAAAAGAAATTTTGAGAAAAAAATAATAGAAAACTTTTTTCCCCCTAATATTGAAGATGCTTAATGTCACTGAGAAAGAATTTGAATATCAATGGAAAATATTTGAATTCAGCCTTACTGATGTGTCAATGTTCCTTTATTTATATTACTTCATGAATGGCAACGTTCTTACAAAACATAACGGCAGAGGTAGCTATTTTTCAGGTGAGGAAAAACAAATCTATTCTTCAGTTGAAAATATAATGAGGAACAGATATATACTTATGTAAGATCCTCCCAAACCCTCAATTGTTCTGTAATCAGGTTTCGACAACATAATCATTATCTCTTAAATAGATGGATGAATTGGCAAACAGAGGGATGGTGGGGTGCATGGATGGAAAAAGGATAAATGGACAGATAAGCAAATAGACAAATAATACATGTAGGTTTGCTTTCCAAGTCCTATCACATTTTTTCTTGAATTTTTATTGAAGTTTTCCCTCTTTCAATGACTCTACAGAACTTCTTAACAGTAAAAGTCACTTTAACCTCCTTAAGTCAAACCCTCAAACTCCCAGAGATTAGATACTCCCCCAAAACATTTTTAATCAATATCAAATCACAAATGTAACTCACATAGAAAGAAGAGGATAGAAGAGGAAGAGGGAATCAAATCCACATAACAGCAAAATGTGCATATTCAAGTGATGTCAAGAACTATTAGCTCATCCCCTACCAGAATAAAAACTGCTTTAACTATCCTAATAGACATAACTTTGTTTAAATTTAATATACAGAGCAGGAGAAATATGGTCATTAACAGTGGTTCTCCTAATTTTTGTCTCAAAAGAAAGGCACTAAAGTAGATAGCCTTAAAGTACAAAAGAGATTTGTTGATATGTTGAAATAACACATGAAAATTAATGGGATGTGGACTTTCAAATAGTCTTTTCAGACTTTCGTTTCTCTCTAGATCTATGAAATTACTGACTCCACTTTGATTATTCTGAAGGGTTTTCACCATACCCTCTAATAAATTATTACCTCAAACACATTTATTTCTAGAAGAAACTTATAATAACTGTAGTACGAACTCTAAAAGGAGGGACTATTTTCAGCATGTCAAAGTTCTTATCCCTAAAATTAAGCAATCATATCAGAAGAGTAAGTTGGCCAAAACTCTCACAGTCACAACTAGTTGCAAACAAAATCTGAATTCAGTTTTGCTGTCCTGTCAACACACTAGCCTGCTTTTACACACACAAATCTTTCCTTTTTCCCAGTAACATGAATTCTTCAGGTATACTCTAGTCTTTATTGCTTTTATATAATCTAAGAATAAGCCTAGTATATGTAGTGGATCCAAACCAAAGTGTGCTGCCTAGAAAGAGAAAATTTCTCAGTGCCAATAAAGTTTGCATTATAACCCTTTTCCCTATTCAGCATGAACCAACTACAAAACAATAATTATTACAGCTCACAATTCTATGCGTTAATAAGGCTTAGCTGGGTGGTTCTCACTAGGCCTCTCACGCAGATGCAATCAGACGTCCAGTGGGACTGGAGGCATATGAAGGTTTGACTGATATGGAAGTTTAAGATGGCTTCACTCACCTGAATAGCTGGAAAATTTTCAATCTTATGCATGAGATATAATTATCAATGTATATTTCTTCCAGTTACCTACAAATCTCTCTGAAGAAATATATATCTACTGCATAATAACTTTATCCCATAATAGCTAAAGGAATGGCAGTTATATTAGTTTTTCTACATCTGTTAACTGTCAAAACATTTTATTTATCCACTCGCGTTTTATTAGTTTGTTTTTAGTTTTCCAACCAATACTGATTAAGTGCTTTTTAGATGCTGAGTCTACATCAGGGAATAGGAAAACACATGATCTGGTCTTCACAAAGTTTATATTCAAGTTGGAGTACATATACGGACAAATGAGAAAAACAATACAACTAGAGATTATGATAACAGTTATGAAAGAAATAAGAGACCTTGGATAACATCAAGGGAAATATGTTATTAAATTTATACCTTGAGTTCTTTACAATTCTTCTATTATTGAGATAAACTTTATTAAATGAACATAGAAAATTCATTTTGAAAAGAGATGTTTATGGGTATCAGGCAATAAGTCCAGTTTTAAAAGAGCAAATTAGAGCAAAATTGAGGCTCTAGACCTGCCGCCCCTTAAAATTAAAAAAAAAAAAAAAGAAAGAAAGAAAAAATCATTTTGCATTTGAAATAAAAATTTAAAAGCAAAAAATTTCTTATGGCAAAAACCCCATAGCAATAAAGAGTGTGATACATGCTATTACTGTGATGTAGCCACAGGAAAAATAAATAAATCTATTTATACTGCAAAGCAAAAACAATTTCACCTCTAACAATCAACGAAATCAATTCAGATAGCTACTAAAAAGTATACTTTAATATTGTTTCTTCTAGACCGAATAAAAATAATTGTCTGAATCTACTTGATATTTTTGCTTTCATTGTCCACTTGCAGATGTATAGCTAGTATAAAATATACAAAGTTTCATGCAAGAAAAATGAAATGTTTTGCTTGAACAGGGCAATAATATATCTAGAACTACTACTGTGGCAAATAGTAGATGCTTCAGAAAAGATGAAGGATTCCATAATGCATTTGATTAGCTACTCAATAAAGGAACCTACAGAGCAGATTGCCTCTTCGACCTGTTGAGATTCTCTCCAGACCCTGAAGTACAATGAGCAAGAAAACAAAGTGATTTTTATCCTACACTAGCAAACATAATTGCAAGTGTTTTTCTTATAAATAAAAAAATGTCGAATCCTTTCAAGACTCTAACCAAGCAACTTGCTTTAATAGCATCTTACAGAATTTCTTCTGTCAGAGAAAAACAATAATTCAGAAAAGTATGGCTATCTAAACATAGTGGCACGTATTCGTTTATAGAATATGGATAATGAACTTTCTCTATAGTAACTCTCTGTACTAGCTCTTATAATGGTATATTCAGGGTAAACTGGAACATGGCTCCTATAATCCAAGTCACATTTTTTTTTCATCCACTAATGAAAGGAATAATGTTAACACAATTAAATTCAAGACTAGTGTTGCAGCTTTCCCCGCCTCATACCCCAGGACTATACACATATCTTAAAAGCTTCCCAAGCATTTACTGTCTTTTCCATCTATCTAATTAGCAAGCTCTTCGTGGGTAACTAATATAATTACTTCACAGACTATCATGGTCCGAAACATCCCTATTCTAACAGTGGTATGTTTCCACCTATGATTTAGGATACAGCTTTCCAAAGCAGAAAAAGTAAAGAAAATGTTGAAAGATGCCGGAGTTGCAGAGATCTGAATAGTTGCTCAGTCGGCAAGGCAGAAAGACCTACCCCTTTCCATTTCATTCTCCAATACCTTGTTATCAGTAGAAGGGAAAAAGGGCACAGTGAACAATAGAGTGACAGCATTATATGCAAAAGAGTCATTAAAACAAAAAATAATACTTCCATTAAAAAGATGGGTTCGATCTACAAATTGCTGAGCTAAATTCTCGTAAGAAGGAGTTTGTGTTAGAAGGTTTTCAACTGCAAGGAAAGAAAATCCAATGATCAATATCAGAAAGGGCAGTTATCACTCAAGAAATCAGGAAGTAGGTGACTCCAAGTTTGGTGTAGCACCTTATGGCACCATTAAGGAAAAAGACTCTTTGTACCTTCTCTGTCACCATGCTTAGCTGACCTTTGTCCCTGGTTGAAATGTCTCCTGGTTGCAGATAACTGTCACGGCTCCCCATATTATATCTCTCGTATCCCAAGCAGAAAGGAAGAGAAGTCACCAAAGGCTTTTCCTCACAAGAAAAAAAAGGCCCTCAGCCAGAGCCATCAGTAGATGCTTGCTTTACATACTTATACAAAAATTATCTATTGTTTATTTGAAATTCAAATTTAACAGGGTGTCCTGTATTTTTAAGCACTAAATCTGGCAACTTTTAGTACCACCAGTCTAAAAGAAGGTACTTTGTGGAATGATAACAATTTGTCTGTTATGGACCATGATATCTCCTAGTTTAACCAACTGCATCTGTTTCTTAGGGAAGAATTAAGATTGTTAGAATAGGAATGCAAAGAGAAGGAACTGTCATTTTCTTCATATTCATAATAGGCGCTGAAAATCTAATCCTGGTTCCAGAAAAAAAAAGAAAACCACTAAATCTTAACCTGTCCATGCATCTTTAAAATATAAACAAACAAAAAAAAAACCATACAGATCAAACAAGGAGAAAATATTAAAATGTTGACAATATATCTACACCATAACTAGGACAAAAATAATACGATGAACTGCAAATTACACACAAATAGGAGAAAAACATTCATCTATCAGAAACAGCTCTGGGGAGCACTCTAGAGCAGGAAGTTAGGCAGACTGAGCAGAGAAGTAAAGGGGGAGCAGAATCCTGATGGTGGTGGAACAAATAAATACAAAGTTCCATCCTCAGGGAAGTACTGACAACACATCAAGAACTGGACAGAGTTCAAAGAGCAAAGGAACAGAGGCAGCAGTCATAGGAAGGCACCATTTCTAGGGGAGAGGGAGCAATTCGGAAGTGGCATTCCTTGAAGACTTGATGAAGGAGAAGAAAAGATGAAAAATAAAGTTAAAAAGAAAATGCAAAATAAGAAAAAAGGGAATCGCAAAATCAGAAGACCAACTACCTTCCCCCTACTCCTCCAAAAACATTTACAAATTCAAATGAACTTTACTATACCGAATTAGTAGTACACTCTAGAGCTATAAAACTTAATAAGTCACCCAAACTCGCACATCTTTCTACATACAACTGCTATTAATGATCGAAGAAAGTAAAACATTTTAAAATGAATGGAAATCAGCAGACAAATATCCATTCGATATTTCTATTAAGAACAAAATGTAAAATGAATCAATATTTCAGCTTATAGAAATTCTGCTCAAAAATCTGCAAAAAAACAACTGTAACAATACCTACACCTAAATGAAGTACACTAAAATAGAATCTGTAGACATGAAATACAGCTCAAATTAAAAATATTTAAACATAAATGGACACTCAAAAAATCAAAATGATGTAAAGCTGGGGTTGACTAAACACTGGAAGTCAATCAAAAACCAAATTATATTAGAAATAAAAACTAACTTACGTGTCCAAGAGAGAACTGATTCAATTGAAAATATAATCAAGAGCACTGAGGAAAGGCATAAATACATAAAAAGGACAAAAAGTGAAGTAGAGGTCAAAAGGATCCCAGAGCAAGTAACTAAAAAAAAAAAAAGGCAAAGGAGATCCAATATGCTTAACACAGGGTCAATTTTTAACAGTACAAAGTCCTCACTTAGCGTCATTGATAGGTTCTGCAACATGAAGTGAAATGATGTAACGCTAAATGACGAATAATGAAACCAGTTTTACCACAGACTAATTGGCATAAATAAGAGTTAAGTTTCTTGGCATCACATTAATGTTATAATAAAACAACGCTGAACAAAATGTCATTCAAAGACCTAATGTACATTTTAAAGGAAAAATGTCCCCTGGACCTCTGGACTAAAACTAAAAAAAAGAAGTCATTTACATGTTGAGAAACATCAACCAAGGTATCCTTCAAGTATCAAAACTATAGGAAATATTTTATACAATTAATAACTCTGAGAATACTGCACTGCAAGCCCTTTTTAGACAGTCTTGCAGAGGATGTGCTTCTTCCCCTCAAGATATGTATGACTGGCAAAAGAACAGTGAGCACAAAATATATTTAATTATAAATCTAAGAATAAAACAAAGGTGGGAACGAGGGTGAAAGAAGAGTAAGTACATATTATGTATTCTGACAAAACAGGAATAATAGCCTTAAAATGGAAGAAAAGAAATGGAAATGGTAAAATAGAATAAGCTGATGAACAGTTGGATAGGTAAGAATCAAAGTGCACTGTTTAAAGCTGATAAACCAAATATAAAAGCCTAAGTGAGAAAAAAGGAACTGAGAGGATATAAAAGTCATTGTAATAGACATTAAAATAATAAGATGAGCCTTCCCGAAAGTCAAAAGAAATTATTTTAAAACAGCAAAAACAAACCACATAAAACACAGTAAAAGTAATACAAATCACAAGTCATGCATAAACACACACATGTAGAAAATAATATGACAGGGTTGAGACTTTTTGGTCATATCTATAAATGTCAATGAGCCTAAATATCTCCACTAAAAAGAAAATGCCTTAAAATTGAATAATAAGGAAGACTCGAACTCCTAATAAAGTAATTCAAATGTCTAAGAAAAAAGGATTAGAGTAATGTAAATGATAGAAAAAACACGCATTATGATTCTGGTATTAGATAAAATACACAGAAATACCATTTTTTCACTATGAAACTAGCCAAAATTCAAGAAGTGACAACACGGGAAGGGGAGAGGAACAGGCCCTCTCAAACACGGTTTGATGGGAATGGAAGATGTTCTTGTCTGTGTTCAGTGGGAGTTAGGCACGATCTAATAAAAAAAACACTTGCTTCTATCTTTTGTTGAGCAATTCGATGGCTAGAAATTTATTCTGAAAATATACCTCCAACACCACACAAAAATATATGCACCAGGTTACTCGGTATGAAGTTATTTGTAAAACCAAAATATTGAAAGCAATGTAACGACACATTCATCAGATGTCTAGTTAAAGAAATTTGACAACTCTCCCACAACAGCTGTAAAAAAAAGAATAAAGCTCTCTATGAACAAATATGAAGTCATTTCCAAGGTATATAAAGTAAGAAAAGCAAAAAGGAAAAAATGCATTTATAGTATTCTATGCATTTTATTTTGTACCATACATTTTACATATTCCAAACTGAAATTGAGTTAATAAAATTAAAAATATAAAGATGGGGGAGAGAGCTCTAAAAGTGGACAGAAAAGAAACAAATTAACTATCAACCTGTGTATTAAATAATATAATCATAGAGGAAAAAAGTATTCAAACGACATTGGATTCAAGTATTCTGACTGTATCACCTCAAGGAGATCAAGTCTAAGAACAAAAAGAAATCTTGAATTTTATGTAAGTAAGTTTGTTGTTGGTAGTGATATCGGTGTATTAATTCCAACACTCTTTTGTGTGCATGGTAGTAAATTTATTGATATTGATGAGAACCATTATGCTCACCGTCGGAGGGAGAATACAGAATATGAAATGAGGAAGAAGCTGGGCTATTGGACTGGAATGTGAGATGCCACTAAGAACTCCAGCTATGTAACATAGGCTCTGCCCACTGAAAAGGGGCCTAGAACCTAGGACACCCTTACCGCCAAAATCTTGACTTTTAAATATCACTCCTCAATAAAAGAACTCATCTTCTTGGAGAAATGGCTATTTCTAGGTCTGAAGCAGAGAAAATATAAGGTGACGTTCGTTGTGCCATAAAGGAGAAAGTGCTGAACATGGTTGGAGACTTCTCAAAAGGATACAGGAGTCAGCCTGAAAGCTCGCCTACTCATCACACCTGGGACAATTTAAGAACCAAGAAGGAATAATGTAAGTAATGAGTCATTGCATTAGAAAAGAATCCATGAGCTCATAATGATATTTAAAAGGAAGAAGAGTGAAGAGGGGATTACGGAATTAGAAAATTATCTTGCAACCACTGATCTAATGGTTAACTTAGGAATCATCTATAGATGCTAAAATCTTGGGGCAAATTTGACAGGGAATAAGAAATTTGAAAGTCTCAAAATATTACCTCTAAAATTTCTTATTAACTCAAAAGACAAAATGTACCTTTACAATGGAGAAATTCAGTAGATACCTCAACCACCCAAGTTAATAAATTTAACATCATCAATGGGATTTCTAACATGCTACCTGCTGACATGAAGCACCGAAAAGGGTACAAACTCACCTGGGTAGCTTTTGTACCAAAAATGTTTAATCCCTCCCATAGTTCTGAAAAAACCATCAAACAAATCCAAAGTGTGAGCTGTTCTACAAAACACCAGCCTGGACTCATTGAAATCAACATAAAGACCACTCTCTACCATTCCCAACTCCCAGTCCCAATACCTGTAAAAAGTAGGACAATACTTCTAGATTAAAGGAGATAACACAATGAAATGAATAATGGCAATGTATGAATCTGGATCAAAAGGGATGGGTCTATAAAATATTTTTGTGTCAACTGGAGAAATCTGAATATCGACAATAAATTGGATAAGATCACTATTTGTTAGAAGTCAGAATGGTATTATGGTGATATGGAGAATATTCTTGGGAGAGGCATCCTTAAACATTTAGGGATGCATTTTTATAATGTCTGCAACTTACTTTCAAAATTCAAAGAGAAAAAGTGTGTGTGTGTGTGTGTGTGTGTGTGTGTGTGTGTGTGTAAAGAGAGCTATTAACTTTTGGTAAATTCAGGTTGATAAAATGTATGTGTTCTTATAATTCTTTTAACTTGTCTGTAGATTTTAAATTTATCAAAACCAAACACTGGGGATAAAATATTCCAGGCAGAGTTGAAAAAAAATTATCAAAGGGTTAGGTCCCAAAGGGCACAGGGCATAGAGCTCATGCCAGAATGACAGACTTCAAGATGATCCAGGGAGAGAAGTTGGCATCTGGCAGCACCAGAAGCCAAGTGGAAGCCACATCAGTGCCCTGCCCTACAGACCACCTGCTGCCCTTTGGACATTATGCCCTGGCTGAGGCAGCATGCCAGCCCTCTCTTCTTTAAAGCCATCTGGTGAGGGCTTTTTAAAATCTAAAGCTGCCTTTACTCTGCCCATGGAACACACGTGACAATGATGCCCATCCAAATCCCAAGATTTCTGATGAGGTGGCTTGCACTTCTCTGTGAACTCTTAATTACTCTCCCTTTAAATCATTTTGTTCCAAGGGTATATAACATGACAGATGAGGCTCAGTAGTCAAAAAACAGAATAGAGAAGGAGGTGAGGAGAGATAAAAAAGATGTATACCCCTTCCCCCCAATTTTTTCTCAGATACCAAAGCTAATACGCCTCTTATTTTTCAGTTAGATTTGAACTAGGAACTACTGACCACTATCTTGCAACCACAGGCAGAAAGCTTGTTTGAGAATGAAATCAACAATTTAGAGAGATAAGCGCTGCACTGGGTGGCAGTTAAGAACTGGGTCCCTGGAGACTTGCTTTGCTGTCTGAATCAAGCAAGGCATGCCAATCTGGACTTGTGAGCCAATAAATTCCCTCACTCTCTCACTATTTTTTTTCCTTCCCCCGGTTTTGATAGAAGTTTCTGGTCACTTAAACTCAAACAATCTCAGTTGAAACAATATTCCATTTAAAAGAATTATTTTACAAATAAATTAGGGAAACAACTATTTGCTTACATTTACATACCTCTCTCATCAATTCAAAAAGCATTTTAGTACAATAAAGGCTCTGAGAAGTACTGCAGTTAAAAAAAAAATCTTTTTAAGTTTGTTCAAACCAGTTTGTACCAAGCCACTTAACTTTGGAGATGACTGTTAACAATCCTTAGAATAGTGTTCCATGAAAAAGAATTTTTGGTATAACTATGGAAGTCATTCATTTGCCTGCAAAGAAATGCTGTTACATAGCATCACCTGATTTCAGTATCTCTTATGTTCCATTAGGAATTTGAGCTCCAGGTAATCAAACCAAGATTATAACTCAATATCAAAAAGTTTAAATATACTTGCAGGGGTCTCACAGTAGTTTTGTGTGAGCCTATTCTACAGTTAAAAATTACAGAAAGTTTACTATTTCTCAGCTTGCCTATGACCTGGCTAGTGAGCAGAGTACGCAACATTTTTGTATTTTATCTCCAGCAGGTGAATTATGAGGGATATATAGGAGCTCGATAATGTTGTTGAATGAATAAAATCATTACCAATTTACTTTTCCTATGCTAATTACATTTCTTGTTGCTTTCCTTCATTTTCCCCTCTGCTACACATTGAATTAATACTTTATTGAGCAGTCAGTGGTACCTCCTAGTTCTTAAGTCCAGGGAGGATAGAACTAATTCAGTGCTCATTAGTCTATACAACTAGTTTAAATGATTTGTTCACTGCACATTCCCTTTTACTTGTCCAGAATAAATCAAGTTTGATCATTACAGAGCTCTTTAATCTTTCATTTTCTTGGACAAACCTCTACAATTAGAAATGTTTCTAGTCCTGTTTCTAGTCCTGTTTTACCTCATCTTTCAAATTAATAAAGAATGACAAGTTTTAACACACTTTTCCAATGTAGGCACATTAGCATTGGGGAAATAATTATATGCTACTGTAGAGTTTATCTCATCCCTTAAACAGAATATTAATTTCTGGGCATCAGGTTGTCGAAACAGATTTTTGCTCCTCTCCATCTATTGCCTGGACGAGCTGGAGCAATGCATGTCCTTGGAATATTTTCTAACCTTCCAAAGAGTGTGGAATGTGAAATAAACTAAAATATGTCGATTAAAAACAACTATGAAGGTAGAATAGACTTAAAATGACGTAATATGTAATATAAAGATTTTTATTTTTAAAGAATTGAGGATGGTTAATCTTGAGAAGATTCTGGGGCAGCATGAGAGGCATTTAAAAAGTTTGTAGAAAGAGAAATATTTCAAAGTAATTTTAAACAAATAACTTGACTATGTGACATGTGTGGGACATACTTTTTAGGACAAAAAGAACTATAAACCATTTAAACTGTGCGGTTATCATAGTGCTGGTGGTAGTATTGTTATTATGAGACAGTGTTACATATAGTGAAATAAACCAATGAGAAATTCGGTTGGTGTCACTGAGAACAGGATTTTCATCATGTAACTGATGAGGTAAATAAACTCTGTTTTTTTTGGATTTTAAAATGGAAATATCTGTGTATATAATGCATATTTCCAAATATGGTCACTAAAAAGGACTAAAGAGAACCCAATAATAATGAGAATCTCAACATTCATATTGTGATCACTAAACACCCATTTATTTTTTTTATTATTTATTATTACTATTTATGCCTATAGCACCTGGTCTTCCTAGGTGGTCTCCCATCCAAGGACCAACCAGGCCCAATCCTGCTTAGCTTCCAAGATCAGACATTGGGCTTGTTCAGGGTGACATGGCCATAGACCATGGACCATGGCTCCACTGGGGTGTGAACCCAAGACCTTCTGTGTGTAAAGTAGATATGCTAACCACTACACTATGGAACCACATCTACTAAATACCAATTAAAAAAAAAAATAACTCGGGGTTTATGGAGAAATGGTTGATTCCATGCCTGGGAAAAGAAATATACAGGTATAGGATGACTTGTCATGCCAGAAAAAAAAAGAATCCTAAAGTCATATCAAAAGGAGCTAATTTGAATGGGTTCTCACTAACCAAAGATGGGATAACTTAAGCAAGAATAGGTTTATAATTTCAATGAAATATAACATCACATATATTTAAATGATACATTTTTAATAAAAAAAAAAACACAAAAAAGCCCTCATTAGTAGCTTTGGTAAATGCCAGAGGAGTAACCCCTAATAAATGAAAGAATTCAGTATTAATCTTGCCTTTCCTAGAGGAACTGTACCTCATTATACCAAATAATTATGAGAAATCCCTCTTTATTAAAGGATTTCAGCCAATATACAAGAATAAACTGAAAATAAATTAAAGATTTAAATGTAAGACCCCAAACCATAAAACTCCTAGAAGAAAACATAGGCAGTAAACTCTTTGAAACTGCTCATAGTAATATGTATGTATTTTTCAATATATTTCTTCTGACAAGAGAAAAAGAAAAAATAAACAAATGGGACTACATCAAACTAAAAAGTTTTGGCACAGCAAAGGAAACCATCAACAACCTACCCACTGGAAGAAGTTATTCACTAAAGATATATCCAATAAGGAGTTAATACCCCAAAATATATAAAGAATTCATGTAACTCAACACCAAAAAAAACCCAAGCAATCCAATTAAACAATTGGCAGAAGACCTGAATAGACATTTCTCTAAAGAGGAAATATAGATGGTCAACAGAAATATGAAAAGATGCTCAAATCACTAATCATTAGAGAAATGCAAATTAAAACCATAATGAAATCACCTGACACCTGTCAGATGGTGTCATCAATAAATCTACAAACAGCAAGTAGGTGGAGAAAAGGAGACTCTCATACACTGTTAGTGAGATTGTAAATTGGTGCAGCCACTATGGAAAACAGGATGGAGTTTCCTCAAAAAATTAAAAATAGAACTACCTTATAACCCAGCAATTCCACTTCTGGGTATTAATCTGAAGAAATCTAAAATACTAATTTGAGAAGATATATGTATCCTTATGTTCATTGTTATTCAGCATTATTGATAATAGCTAAGATATGGAAGCAACCTGAGTGACCATCAGTAGACAATTGGATAAAGACATGCCCCCCCCAATGGAATATTACTCAGCCAAAAATAAAGAATAAACTCTCACTATTTCAAGCCACATGGATTGCCCTAGGGAGTATTATGCTAAGTGAATAAGTCAGCTAGAGAAAGACAAATTATGTTTTCACTTACATGTAGAATCTTAAGAACAAAATAAAAGAACAAACAAAACTGAAACGGACTCACAGATACAAAGAACAAATGGTGGTCACCAGATGGGAGAGGGGTTGGGGAGTTGGGTAAAATAGGTGAAGGGATTAAGAAGTACAAATTGGTAGCTACAAAATAGTCACAGGGATGTAAAGTACAGCATAAAGAATTCAGTCAATAATATAATAACTACATATAGTGCCCAGTCGGTACTAGATTTATCGGGGGGGGGGGATAATTTCATAAACGATATAAATGTCTAACCACTATCTGTAACCTGAGACTAATATAAAGTGTTTAGTATCGATTGTAACTGAACAAAATGAAACAAATTCCAGCCAAAAAATGAAGAAAAAAATCACAGAAAGATCACTATTTTGCAAACTCGAATGAATAAAGGATCTACACAATGGTAGTTGCTAATTTCACAGAGAAACAGGCAAATGTTGTATCTCCTGATGGAAGGATGCACATCGACTAGGAAAGGAGTCTCACCTTCATGCTCTCAAAACAAACTTGAATGCGATCGAGACTTTAGCTCTACCAATTTACTGATAATATTGGAAATAGAGCATGCTAAATTAACTCCAGACAATGCAGTCACCAGAATCTAGACCACATGAAGCTCTAAAATATCCTAGATTCTTCAACCAAAAATTTTCAAAGGAAAAAAAATGGAGGTGATCTAGAGAATAAAAGAAATTTAAGAGATATGGCAATTAATCACAATGTGTGAGCCTTATTTGGATCTTAACTCAAAGAAAAAATTATGAGACAATAGGGAATATTTGAAAACTGACTGGATATTTAATAATATAAAGAAATCGTTAATTTTTTATGTGATAAAAAGTAATGTGATATTTTTTACCAAGAGAAAAATGGTCCTTACAGAGATACATACTATAACATTCAGGGATGAAATAAAATGATGTATGTAAATTCCTTTAATATAATCAGAATGGAGGGGGCAATAAATGAAAATCTTTGGCTTTGAACCAATAATTACTGATGTTGGTGGAGACATGGGTGTTCATTAAATTATTCTCCCTACTTCTGCTTTAAATTTCCACAAAGTTTCTAAAGTATTTATTTGCAGTGAAAGCTGGTAAAATAGGGATCAGACGTGATCCTTACCTGGAAATTAGACTGAGGGAGTGTGTGGATTGAGAGGGACATAAGTTTCTGATAAAGCACAAGGAAGTGCTTCTGAAGGGAATTGTTTATTACAGAAAAAACAGGCTAAGTAGAGCACATTTCCAGTTACAGAAAATATGCATGGTGGATATCAAGCATGAACTGAGGGCTTGAATCAAGTTATTTTTCAGGTCCATTCCAATTTGATGGTCCATGAGCTTTTTTCCCCCCAATATCTTTTTCTGAAAGACCACCTGACTCAAAACACTAAGTGCAAAAACACATTTGTTTCTGTGCACCTATGTAAATGGATGTGAAGCAGAGGGCCTGGATTACAGAGCACAGGAATCAAAGAAAAATGAGAATGGGTGTATAAAACATTTCAGCAGAACAGGAATAATCTAAAAAAAAAAAAATTATGCAAAACTGCTATGTTTAACATTGCTGCTGAGGGTCCTGCTGAATTTCTTTTAGTTCACTGCAAGATAAGGATAGTTTCTCTATCACTAGGTAACAAACCCAAATATCAAGTTTTTAAGACACTAATTTAATTTTCAGGGAACCATGCACAGAGATCATTAGGAGAACACAGTCCTATGCTACCTGGGCATAATTTTCTCTTCTTTGTTTCAGACATGCTAATTTGACATGTCTGAATCAGAACTTCCATCCCAGCAGGCTTTTTACAAGGGTCAAACTTCAACTCAACTGAGAAACTAAATAAAAAAGAAAGACAAAAAAGCTACCTTTCTGCCACGTAGTCAAGATATTCTATAAATCTTATACCAAATACTTGAATAGACACCACCCAAACTGATTTTTTTTTTCCTTTAGCATAAAGGAAGAAATTAGATTTCTTATCAGGTTCTTCTCCTTTTAATCAAGAAAATAATCAGTGAATGAGTTTTTTACTTGATCCACATCATCCACTATCAAGAACAGCACCTCTGCATTATAAACCCAATTTTGATTCTGACCTATGCAATTAAGTAATCAAATCCTATTTGGGAATTTATAGTGTTTGTCTACGTGTCTCACTATAACGTGACTTCATCTGGGGTGCAGCAACCTTTTCAATTTGTACCTTTTGCATATTGGATTATCCATTGCTAGCGTGGAATCTCAGCCCCTAGGCTGAGACAGTCTACCAAAGATCTGTGTTGTTTTTCCATTTGAGAAATTGGAAAAATCACATTAATGTTCATGTGCAATCTATTTGAAGATATTTCTTTCTCTCTCCTCCCCAGGCAATATTAATCTCTCTCTTCTTTTGGATTCTTCTCTTCACTGGATTATAAGAATCATTTCTTTTAGGCCATTAATTTCCTGGCCAAGTTCACTGTCAACCAAAATTAAGGAAAAACAGCATTCCAAATGCCTCTGTCTCATAATTTTTTGAATTTGAATTCTTAACACAGGATATCTGAAGACACCATCATCTTTTAGGGATAGTCAAACTCAGTTCTATGACTCTGAAAAATGATGAAGTCTAAATGATTAATTCTCTCTTCACTTTCTATCAACAAACATCTATTGAGTACTTATTAAGAACTCTACTTATTGGCAGAGAAACAGGTTAAAATAAGCCAAAAAATGTGCCTTGATCACTAGAACTTGAATACTGGATGAAAAGTAAATAAAAAATGAGGAATTCAGAGAAACTGTTTGATAAAAAAACTTGAATCAACATGTTAAGAAGACAATCACAGATTAAGTAAGCTCAAGGGTCAATGCTATCTGCCCTCCAACAGAAAATGAGTTACTAATTTTTAAAAAATCATGACTAAACTCTTGATAAAAACAACTGTGTTTCTGTTAACAGATCCCTCATGTTAGAGTCAGGCCCAAAGGACCAGACTACCCACATATTTTTACTCTTTGAAAGTAAAGCTTAGAAGATAAATTACCAGTATATAATGTTATATTTTGCTCAAAGAAATTCATAAAGTTTGTTATAATTTGTACCAGGCATGAATGAATATTATCTGACGTAATTTTTCCAAGTGGATCATTAATTACTGGCCTCTTCTAGAAGTACTTTGACTAGTTAATAATAGGTTAACTTATTCCTGATATACTGACTTCTATCACAAACATCACATGGGACAATGAAATCACATGAAATCATCGTAATCATGAGTTAATCAGGAAGCTCCAATTAGGGTTCTGCTATGGCACCCTCAGTGAATTATCATCAACTGATTAGGCAAACTGACTAAAATTAACCAAACTTCTGTCCATAAAATTCTCCACTTACTCGTCATTAAAAATAGGATACCATTTACTATTTTATCCTTGGTATCAGGAACACTGTAAACACTGGGGGAAAAAAATAAATCTCTGCTAAATATGAATGAATGAATACAGGCATGTATGGATGCATGAATAAACATCTGTCTCATAGGAACTTTGATTCAGTTGGGATTTTCCAGGCTGCAAAACAAATATGGACCATACCTGGATTTAAGCTTGCTTTTCCTTGGAATTATCACTTGAGTATTTTTCTTGGTATTATTCATTCAGTGAATACATTTTTAAAAAGGAGGTGCTATAATTCCAACCCCCGTTCATGTGTTTGGCCCCCTAAATACTTTTGGCTGGTATCTTGAATGTGGGGAGGAACGGAATGTGGAGGATTTCTCACTATTCCCTCATAAGAATGTCACAGTGTGCTTAAACTGTTTATGCAAACAATATGGTTTATGCTGAAAACCTTCTGAGTGCGTGGAATTTCGGTTCGTGGAAGGCACCGAGTACCTATATGACCCCTACCCCCACCCCCAGAAAAACCCTGAGCACTGAGTCTCTAATGAGCTGCCCACATATGTTGTCACAGTTTGGAGGAATTAAGTGCTTTCTATGTGATTGCACTGAGAGAAGTCTCTTGGAAGTTTAAGCCTGGTTTCCTCTGGACCCACCCCACGTGGCTTTTCTTTTTGCTGATTTGTGTTGTATCCTTTCACTGAAATAAATCATAGCCACAAGTACAGCTATATGCTGAATCACGTTGCATCCTCCTAGTGAATCACCAAATAAATCTGGGGGTGGTCTTGGGGACCCCCAACATAGGAGATGTACTGAGTTTGAAGTCGTAATGAAACAAAAGCATGGTATCCCCGCTCAGGTTGTGAGCTCATGGGGTGGGGCTGAGCTGGAAATCAAGACAGGGGCCCATTGGTGATATAAATTCTCTCTAGACTAAATACCCAGTTCAACTTGCCATGTGGCAGTTAAAGCAGGGATAAATTTAAGAAAGTATCTAATCCAGAATCCTCATTTTTTCAGATGAGCTAAAGTGGAGAGAGCTAAAATACCTTTCTACAGGACACAGAGTTAGTTCAAAGCAAATACAGTATGCCAAAACCATGTCTCAACCCCCGGTAGTTCCTACCAGTAAATCATTTGCTGCCTGGCTGGAGTCTGTCCTTTCTCAGAAGGCCTCCTGCTTGTATCGAGATGTGCCACATGGTTGCAGATTTGCACCATGTTGCATTTTCAATTAAAACAGCTAAGCAGGTGTTTTCAAAGGATGATTTCCAAGCTGCCAGGACAATAATGCCACAAACTCCACCAAATTTTATTAGAGTCAAATGACAGTATAAATCATTAGAAAAATGTGTGCCAACCAGAGAGACAGCAATACTTCAAACTCTTGGAGTACTGAACACCATCCAGTTGGCTGAGAAAAACCATGTGGCTTAAAATCATTTTTGCAATTACTATACTAGCTAGTTCATAGTTTTTGGCAGCTACGTCCCACATGCATAGCCGAACTCAGCTAATTTTCACTCTGCTGATCGACAAATATGATTTCTTTTTTCCCCTCAGAAAAACCACCCAGAGAGCTTTCATGAAATCTGAGGTAGTACATCAAGAAGGAAGCCCATTTGTTAAAGCCTGGCTTTAAATAATGCATTGAATAGGACCACCCAATATTCATTGCAAAAAAAGTTCTACTGTGCTAAGATGATGAGTTAAGCCTATTAGTCATACTAATCACTAGAGTTTGAAAGTCAAATAGTGAGATTTCCCGAGTCCTTTACTTTTCTCTTTTAAATTGAGCTTGCCTTTCCATAAAGTAGGCTAATTTTTTTTTTTTTTTAGTTATTTACTATGGCTTCTCCAAAACATTATTAGTTCTCAACTGTTAAACTAGAAATACCACACAACACTGCACCAATTTCTTTAAGCAATAAAATACTTACATGACCAAAGGAAAAAAAAGCTTTTCTATTAAACTTAATCTTTCATCCAACTTGCATTTCCAGGTTGTCTTCATGGGACCTCATCAATAGCCCAAGTGTTGAATTTCATCTATGAATGTGTTATATGATGATTTCAAAAAATGTTAATCTCTTCTAAACTGAATAACCCCTCCCAGAAAGAGAAGCATTCTGCCAACAAGGGGAATTCCCTTTTTCAAATCCAGCATCTGTGCTAACTCTGTAGGGATGAAGGTACACAGGATATGGCTCATGTGGGGTTTCAATGATAGGTAGGTAGGTGCGTAAATAATGTTCTATTGCTTAGCTTGGGGGTGGGTGGACAGGCATTTGTGGTATTCTTTAAACTTTTTGTATGTTTTAAATATTTTATAATAATTTAAAAAATACTTAACTCCCTGAATTTGCTCAATCAGCATTCCCAGGCCCTTGAGGAGGTATCTTACTTAGCCTCACAGTCTCTAGAGTTGAACTGAATTTTCTGTAGTAGTCTCAAATGGTCTATTAAAACTACTTCTATTACACTGAGTTCCCAAAGTCTTAATTACCTTGGCCAAGTCTTCACTACCTTTCCTATCAGATATCCTTTGTTTGTGAAGCATCTTGAAATACATAAGTCAAGATAATCCATGTAAAGAAAATGAAAATACCTTTTCATATTAAAGCTTCCAGCTTCCCAGATAAAACATTTTATCCATAAGTAAAAGGTATGAGTATGAAAAACAAGATAAATTGGCCAAGTGTGCTTCAAGATGTCCCATAAACTTACAAATACTTCTGCTTTCAGCTGATAATGGGAAGATGGAAGCCAGCCATGTTCACATAAACCTCATGTTTAAAGTATGGCAGCACAGTAAGATCTCAAATGAGTCCCCAGAACCTAGCTTCAGCATCAACCTGTTAAAAATACAAATTCCCAGATCTACGCTGGGGGTCATTCAAAGGGTGGGCAGTAATCCTTCCAGATAACTCTGATGCCTGCTAGTTTGAGAACCAGGGATTTATGAGTTGGAAGTCTAACGAGCCTTTGGAGTGAGAGTGACTCACTCCAAACACCACATTTGAATATCAGGATCTGCCCCTGGTAACTGGCATGAGTTTGACCAAGGTATGTAACTTGTCTATGCTTTAATTTCCTCATCTGTAAAGTAAAGATAATAATAGTTACTAACTCAATGAAACACTGGCAATAAGATAATACATGTAAAAGTTTGGCAAAATATTAGACACATACTAAGCATTCAATAAATGTGAGCAATTATTTTCTCTACTATGGCCATTATCACAGATTTTCTTTTATTCCAGTTTACTCATCTATTTATTTGATTAGCATTTATTGCTCATTTAGCACACCTAGATTCGAGCACTCAAATGACAGGATTCCTGGCTGCAGTGCTTCTCATCCTGGCTGCCCATCAGAATCACCTAGGGAGTTCTGAAGAAATCCCACTGCCTGAGCCCTACTCTGTATCAAGGCACAAAGAATCTCTGATAGTGGTGCCCAAGCTTGGATATGTTAAGCTATTCAGGATATTTTCGTGGAAAAAGCAAACCTGCAAGCAAAAATCAAAACCCAAAGCCCAAGGAGCAAGGGCCGAACATATGCCCACGATAGCAGAGAAACATTTAGGAGGGCTCGTTTGCCCAGTAAGCTTTAATTGACCTTATATATTCCTCTCCTGCTTTACTGACCTGCTTAGGAAGCACAAATCATGTTTTCCTACATCTTCAGTGCTGGCTACCAAGTCGGACAAAGAGTAGATGCAGACGTTTATCAGTGCAATGAGATGTGAGCTCTATTTCTAGGATTGGGCCCTCCTGCCTCCTGGAAGCCTGAGCAGTGTTTCAGGGCAGAGGAGTAATTATATAGCCATCATCTCTATAACAAACTCTGTAAGTGCACATTTCCCTAAATATATTGCCCAACCCTGAAGGCTAGACATAATGGTTTCACACACCAGTCTCCAAGGGGAGGAGCGACAGAGGCAAAGCTTTTCAATTAATTAAAAGAGACATTCAGGCACACTTCATGCCATTCTTTAATCTCCATTCGCCTGTGATAAATATCGAATGACAGGACCAGGACTGGGCTAACGAGCTAAAGGCAGGACCTTGTGGAGACTCGCCAAGCAGCCCTCAGAAGCGCTGTGGCAGGGCCCAGGGCTCAGAAAAAGGAAGGAGGAGGAAACAAACCACCTTGCCTCCGCTGTGTCACTGATGGGTCACCAGGGTGCTCTGAAGAGTACCGACTGGACTACGATCCCACCCTACCTTGACCAGTAGCAATTTAAAGAATAAATAAAAAGGAAGTAGCATGCACTGTAATTAAAAAGTCAAAGGAGAATAATTATTATGATTTAGTGGGGATTTTCTAGTGTCAGGCACTGTGCTACAGGCTTCTCATGTAGTACGTGTGACCTATAGAAAATTCCAGAAGTTCACTGTCAGTGACTTCTGAGATTAGATCACAAAAGACATCATCACTTTGAAACAACCTCTTAAATCACTTGCTCTGGGGGAAGCCAGAGCCATGCCAAGTGGTCACTCAAGCAGCCCTATGGTGATGCTCATGTGGAGAGGAGACAGCCATGGGACTAGGTCGCCTTGGAAGTGGGTCCTCCAGCTCCAGTCGAGCCTTTGCATCTTCCAGCTAAAGCCCTAGACATCACAGCACAGAGAAGTTATCACCGCTGGGCCCTGTCTGAATGCCTGTCCCATAGGACCCATGAGATTTGTTATGCAGGAATAGCAAACTCAAACATAAGAGCTAGATATTCACATAGTTGATGGGTACGGTCAGTGAAGCAATGGGGATTTGAATCCAGGATTGCAGATTTGAAGTTCTGACTCTCATTTGTCATACTACTCCTGACAGATAGATATAAAGTGTGTAAACTGTTTCCCACTCCTTTTATCAAGGGAAAAGTAATTGTTTAATAGAAAGCTTTGAAGCACTGCGGTTGTCCTCAGGATCCTTTGTTCATCTTACATGGCAGCTGCCATCCTGCCTTGTGTTTTAGCCATGTCTCTAAGGAAGATTAGACGTTCCTGGAAGGCTAGAGTAGTGTCTTCTTTACGAGAGCCTTGTAAATAGCAGAAGGGCACGGACAGGATGTCGCATTAATCTGGGGGACTCGCATCCACCAGCCTGGTTTCGCAGCTCTGCTCTACCACTTCCAGGCTGGGTGATCTCGGACAGATCAGCTAAATGTTACGAGCCTCAGATTCCTCACTCTTACAACCGGGCCAATATTAACGCACACACTTTTGTTTGTACTGCATTGAAAAAAAAACAAATGTATTTATTAGCACATCGCCTGGCACATAGTAAGTTCTCAATAAATGTTACCTATTTGAATGATATCAAATATGTGTTGAAAAACATCCAACGTTTTAAATGGCCAAACAGAAACTTTTCCCTCAATCTTTCTTCATATTGAAAGAGAATTTCCAAAGAAAGAACGGTGGTTCTTGAGAGTGAAGAGATTTCGCTCTACAGGCACTGAAACTTTGGAGACGCCTTGGCCGTGGCCCCTACTAGAGCCCAGCCTGCCCTGACAGAGCGATGAGAGGATTGGGGAAAGCTGCCCTTTACTTCCACCGTCCAGTGATACATGTGCAGACAGCAATCTGGCTCTTTCTTACAGGAAGAAAAGTAAGGCAAGGAGAGTCTCCCTCCCCCTGGCCTTATAAAGAAGGACAGGGATTTTACTTCCATCCTATCTCGTAATCCCATTACATTCTTATCATTTTGTCAGTGCAGACATGGCTCTTTAGCTTCTGCCAACACTCACTCTAAAGCCTTCCCCTGTGGTTCATTCTTTCTTGGTCTTAGAGCTAACAGGCTGTCAAGAGTCTTACTGTCCCCTCAGGTGATTTCTACTCAAATGCTATTTAGAGTCCCACCTCCCTTTGAACTTAGTTTTATGGATCCTAGTTCATTTTTCCCTGTGCATGAAAACAACTTTGTGTAAAATTCTGTTTAGGGTCCCAAATATTTCAACAACCTTCTACTTCTGGGTAAGATTAAGAAAAGGTAAACTGGGAGAAATGCCAGCCGCATTTGTGCGTCTCCAAATAAACAAATTCCTAGCACTGCAAGGTGCTAGGTTAAATTCTAAGGTGTGTGTGTGTGTGTGTGTGTGTGTGTGTGTGTGAGAGAGAGAGAGAGAGAGAGACAGAGAGACAGAGAGACAGAGAGAGAGAGAGAGAGAGAGAGAGTGTGTGTGTGTGTGTGTGTGTGTGTGTGTGTGTGTGAGAGAGAGAGAGAGAGAGAGAGAGAGAGAGAGAGAGACAGAGAGAGAGAGAGAGAGAGAGAGAGAGAGAGAGAGAGTGTGTGTGTGTGTGTGTGTGTGTGTGTGTGTGTGGACCTAAGTGACCCCTCCACTGTAATAGAGATTTTCAACAAAGTGCCAAGTGAAATGGCATGAGTGACAGGGATAGAGGGCTCAGGAGAGCAGAGGAAGGAAAAAAGCTGACAGATGACGACATGGGAGAGCTGGAGCAGTCAGCCTCAGGTCGGGGCTCTGAAGGATGGAAGAATCCTGACGTGAGCAGGTAGAGAAGGGCAGAAAGAGCACTCCAGGCAGAAGGAAGGCAAGGAGGCAGGAAAGCATGAGGCAGGTATGAAAAATGCTATAGATTTGTAAAGAAGCAGGGATAGGGACTGAAAAAATAAAGTTACATTAGGGGGAAATATACTGCCAATAATTAGCAATAAAGATCTTCAAAAGAGAAAACAAAAACTCAATGTCTTTTTGCAGATTATAGAGCAAACTGGTGACATATGGATTTCATGATTAAGAATAAATGACATATTCTAATCAAATTCTCAGGGATCATGAACATAAAATCCTAAGACAAAAGAAGTATATTTTCAGAGGAGGCAATGTCAAGTGAACTGGTAGATTACTCTTCCCAACATATTAAAAAGATGTTTCCCCTCAATGAAAGTTTTGCTCAAACCACTGAACTAGCTACAAGTCAAACACTTTACAACTAGTTTTTCCGAGTCCAGTTTTAAAAACGATTACCTAAAGTGAGAAGGCGCACATTAGATGACCTGAGTCAGGAATCTGTTATTTACCAGCAGAGCCATTTCAATGATTTCCAAGAGCCGGTATCCATTAACCAGAATGGTTCAAGGTGGAGTGACTGTGTACCAGAGGTAATAGACACAACTATTGATAGGCCTAAAGGTGTCCACATATCAGCATACTTTTCTACTCTCTAGCCCACACTTAGAAAGCTAGTATACAGAGCAGCTCTCAAACAAATTCTGTGAATTGGAATGTCCTTCACTCTCCCCCTACAACCAAAGAGCTAAGTTTAAAAAAGATCCAGAAAAACACCTTAGGCTATCGATCAATCTCAAATGGTGAGTTCTTGAAACAGGAAAAAGCCCCTGGGCACCATTGCTGTGTCCTTCCAGTCCCAACAGATGTTCCCTGCACAACCCAAATCCGGATGACGCAGCCCCAGGCCAGGTGAGCTTACCATATACCACATGCTTGGCCACTTGGGATCATTGAAGTAAGTAGAGTGGGCACGACTTAAGTCATAATCCCTCTTGGTCCGTTTTTTTACCACTTGCTGTTGGATCCACTCCACCTGCCAAGAAGAAGGACATCTGGTGAGTGCTCAAGTTCCATCAGGGTTAGCACAACATAAATGACAGTCTGAAGCACTTCCCATCTTGAGTCAATTCTGCTTAAGTCACAGGCTTCATTTTGGCACCAGAATATCTGAGTCAAGGGGCTCAGGGATTCTTTAAAAGCCTACTTCTATTTTATTTTTAATGCAGGCAGGTTTTTTTTTTTCTTTTTTTGGTCTTTTATGACAGATCATTCACATCTCTCACAAATGTGCTAGCCTTTTAACCTTTTCAGAAAGCATACTTTACTCACAATTTGTTGCAAATTGAAAGTGTTACTACTTTTTAAGGTAATTTTTTCATCCTTACCTAATACTAAAGGTCAGCAAACTTTTTCTATAAAGGTCCAGATAATAAATATTTTAGGCTTTGCAGGTCATATGATCTCTGTTACAACTACTCATTCTGATACTGTAGTGCCACAGGCAATATATAAATGAGTGGGAGTCACTATGTTCCCAATAAAACTTAATGTACAAAAACAGATAGCAGGCTGGATTTAGCTCTCATGACCCTCCCTCATACTATACATCAAAATTTTTAAGGGTTCCAGGATTATGCATCAAATTTAAAAACCATAGGATCGAATGCTCTAGGATCACAAATTTTCCAAAAATAAAAAATAAAAATGGCTTCCTATAACACAGTGTGGTGGAAAAAGCACTCTTTGGGGGAATCAGAAAACCAAAGCCCTAGATCTGCCTGTCAAAAAAAAAAAAAAAAAAAAAGAGAGAGAGAGAGAGAGAGAGAGAGAGAGAGAAGTCACTTAATTTCCTGAGCCATAGGCTCTTTACCAGCTCTCAGATTCATTTAAACCCACCACATTTGAGAAAGTCTTAATATCTAGCTGTAACCTTCGCTTAAACAAAGCAACTTGGAAATCTGAATTTAATATAGAATTATAATCTAAACCATAGGACTAGGAATGGGGTGTTTTTTTAAAAAGGTAACCATTACAGCAACATAAAAATAATCATGTTCCAATTTGAATGGAACATTTCAAATGAAGTATCAGCCCTGGTGGCATTTTACAATTTGTTCCTAAATTTTCTTTTAATTCTTTTGGCATAACTAATTTTAGTCACAGTACTCTAAGATGTTTGATTCACCATTTATCCCTACTCTCCACAAAGGAATTAATTGAGAGGAGGGGATTTTGTAGCCCACTACTGTGATTCCATATCAACCCATGCAGTAAAGATTTCATAACCCCTCTTGCCTATTTGATTAAAGATTACTGGAGGAATCAAGATATTAAGGTACTGATTAGCAAGCTCTAAAGCATAGCTGTAAATAAGGTACTAAAGGCCAAAAGCCAAACTAATAAATTTCTGTGATTCTCATATTAGGAAATATATTCAACAGGAATATTGCTATGCAAGATGAATTTAAATAGTGAATGCTTAGTTACATCACTAATAAGGCGAACTCAATCACATGGTCTCCTAAATATAAAATCCATTTATGGTTAGCATCACAGCTAACTGTCACATATGTGCTGGCTCTGATAGGTAATTTAAGCAAAATTAATACAGAAAACAAGACAACAAATGAAAAATATTCTGAAAAATGAAAGTTTTTTTTTTTTTTTATCCTGTTTTAATTAACCTAGACCAAGGGATTCTGGCACCAAATCATTCTCCACTGCACCCCCGACCCAACACACATACACGTGGACATTGGGTAAAAGGTATCAAACGTTATTTCTTTAAACTATTGGATAATAGTTGTCAGAGAAACTAATAGGGACCTTGTTTTTTTCTTTAAATCCAACACACTGCTTTTTAGAAATCACACTGAACCTAAGGCGGCATTAAAAAACGTGTTTAAGTTTTTTTTTTTTTTTAATGAAGACTACTTTTTAAGTGACTTTCTAAAAATACAGGGGAAAAATCAATTTCCTTCTCAAAATGGTACAGCAAGCATGACCATGCATATACTTCTCTATCTCAAGGAAACATTTTAATCTCTTCATTTCCAACAATCTTTCTAAGAAATGAGCTTCATTCACTCATTTACTTACTCATTAAGTGCCAATTCTATACCAGACACTGTGCTGGGACTATGAAGATTACCAAAAAATATTTAGCAAGTATTCCACAATTTTTCATAAAATGAAATCTCCATGACTGACATCCGATGCAGGCCCTATCACTGTGTTAATTAGACCACTTATGAAATGTTTGACTATGCAAATTACATTAGCAATCCTTATATTACTATCTATAAGTCTTAGCCCAATAAAATTGAACCATTTCATATTCGCATACTTGGCAAAAGGAGGCTTCAGATCAGTTTAGACAGAACTTTTTTCAAACTAATCCTACATTGGCAGTGGCTTTTTTTTTTTTTACACAGCCTCCATAAATTTCAAACTGCCAACATAAATGTATGCATAAACCAGAAAGTGTCAAATGTCCCCCAGTGTGGACTCAATACAGAGATTCCTAGAGATCAGGAAAAGTCTATATTGAGGTGAGGATGGATAATAGTTTCTACAATGACACTTCACCCTATACACACATATACACACCACACACACCCCACACGCACAGACAAATGGAATAAGCATGTGAGAAGACCAAGTGACAGCCATTTTCCTAAATGAACTATAGGTACGAAAATAGAACAAAATATCTTACCAAACAGCTTCTCTTCTGTAATTTTACCAAAAAAAAAAAAAAATGCTTAGTTATAGGGCTTGGTGGCTAGAAGGTGGCATAGCAACTTGGCATCTAGGTTTGACTCTAGGTCACTCTGTCTGATCACAGAGCTGCAGTACTCAAGAAAAGTACAGTGGAGATTTTTTTAGCATCCGATACCATGTATTTTGCCTTGGTGCTTTATGAGTATGTATATATAGCCCTACAATTTTTGGAAAGCAGGAAAAGTACCTCTTGGATCGGAAGATTTCTATGACTGGAAAGACCATATTTATATTTTTAAACTATTATCCATATGTCTGCCCTTGAGCCCTTTAAGTAAAAGCCCAGAGCTAATGTATTACACAGATTTCATTTCTTGCCAAGAAGCCCAGTGCAAAATAAAGACACTTAGAAATTCATTTTCATAAAACTATGGTGGTCAGCCCAGGACAAGAAAAAAACTATGTTCTTTCTCTCCCTAGTTTAACCTCAAAAAGTGCTATTTCCTATATATTAAGAAACTAAACTTAACCAAGAGCATAAAGACCACAGAACCTTTGATATCAGTCTATCCTCCATTAATTTCAACACATGTATGCTACATGGTTTTACGGACACTCCCTCCCTTTACCTGAAAGCTCCCCCTCCTCCCTACGTGATGTAACTGAATGTCAGGCATTCGCCTCTTCACAGTCTTTGCTAAACATGTTCTCTTTCATCAGATTTCACTTGTCAAGCAAAACATATTAATTGATGATTATAGAAAGCATACCCCCACAATCTCTGCGGAACTCACATTTCATTATTTTGGAATTCACCAGCTGTCTGATATTATATACACAGGGAAGACAATTTGTCAGCAATAAGAGAAAGATGTTATCATACAAACATACATTATATAAGTTCTTACATAAATACAAATGGAAAACAAAATGAGAAAGATAACACTACACGGTATCATTTACATATGGAATCTAAAACAAAAAAAAATCAAGCTCATAGAAAGAGCAGAAAAGTGGTTGCCAGGGGCTGGTGGGTAGAGGTGGATGTAGGGAGAGATTGGTAAAAGGGTACGAACTTTCAGCTATAAGACGAATAAAGTCTGAAATCGAAAGTATAACATTGTGACGACAGTTGATAATACTGTATTGTATAACTGAAATTTGGTAAGAGTAAAACTTCAATTTCTCACTCACACAAAAATAGGTAAATATGTGAGGTCATATGCTAATTAGATGGGGGAAATCCTCCCACAATGTGCATGTATATATATTTATCAAATTACCATGGTGTATACTTTAAATATCTTACAACTTTATATCTCAATTATGCTTCAATAAAGCTGAAATTTTTAAAAAAATCATGGTATTGCTTTAAAAACTGTATTCCACAATGAGGATGAATCAGCCTTTTAGAAATTAAAATATATTAAAGCTAATGATTAAAACATATCCTAGTAGCAAATACCTACAGATATATCAATGGAATGTAATGGAAAGTCAAGAAACTCAAAATACATAACATAGTATATAATAAGGGTGCTATCCTAAATCAGTGGGGAAAAACAGATTACTTTATAAATGATGTTGGATCAACAACCGAGGGAAAAAATAAAAATTGAAATCATTCTCATTTTACATTGGGATCAATTCCAAATGTATCATATTTAAATGTAAAGGTAAACAAAACCATAAAAGTACCATGAGAAATATGAGATTAAAAAAAAATCTAAATGTGGAAAATACTTGTCCAACAGAAACAAAAAAGGGTGATTTTAAAAATTTGATAAATTCGGCTACATAAAAAATATATTTAGCATGCCAAAAATCTTCAAAAAGAAAGTCAGTTTGGGGAAATGTTTACAGTTCCTACTATTGACAAAGACTGTTTTCCTAATATATAAAGAGCTTCTACAATCAATAAGAGAAAAATTCAACTGGAAAACAGGGAAAGGATAAGAAAAGGTAAATCAAGTTTCTTAAACATAAAAATATGTCTTACATCATGCATATAAAGACAAAATCAAATTAATACTACACTGAGATACCGCTTTTCACTTTTCAGACATAAAGAATCTGAATATTAATAACATTTATTAGTGAAGGAGTGAGAAAATAGTTATTTTCATATAATGGCAATGGGAATGTAAATCTAAATTTGTTAAAGAATTGGACAATATCTACAAAATGATAAAGAAGTAACTCTAATTTTAGAAATTTATCCTACATATTTATTTACATATGTAAATATGCAAGGTTATTTACTGAAGCACTGCTAGTAATAACTGAAAGTTGTAAACCACCTGAATATATATATATATATATATATATCTAAAAGAATTAAATAAATAAATAACATATCAATACAATGGAGTACATTGCAACCATAGAAGAGCATGAAATGGACTTTATGTACTGATAGAAAATAATCTCCATGATGTAGTTTAAAAAGAATAAAAAAGTAAAGTACTAACAGTCTATAATGGATTCTACCATTTTTGTATCTCAAGTGATTATACACAAAAAACTGTTAACACTGGTTGCTTGCTAGGGGGCATAATTAAAATAAGGATATAGGACAGGAGGGGAACTTTTTACTGCATGCCCTTTAATACCTTGTTACTTTTGAATTATGTGAATGTTACGTATTCAAACAATTAAAAATTTATTTGAATTTAATATATTCCATTGTTTAATTGCTATCACATAATCCAATGATTTCAAATGTGACCAAATGCCTAAACTATAGCTTATTTAAAAAAAAAGAAAAGAAAAACGGTACATAAAAATGTGTCTTAGATGGTTTTATATTTTGTTCTACAGCATGACAAATATTGAGAAGAGATAAATAGCAAAGTGGTTGGAATTTGGAGAACTTGGTTTATAATCATAGTTTTGCAACCAGCCATCTGTGTGACCTTGTAAAATCTTTGAGGGCCTCTTTTATCTTCAGAATAAGAGAAGACAGACTAAATATGCTCTTTTTTTTTAGCTTTGAAATTTTATCTATATAGACTCTCCTCCGAATTGACTGGGAATAAAAAGTTAGTGTGAAATGCAATGGATAAGTGAGGTAGGGGCTCCAGTTGATCAATGATCTTGTCATTCTATGAAGAGGCAAGATTAAGATCTAGAAAGGGGTGTAGTAAATTATATTACTCCTTTTGTGACTTGAATGAAGCAGTTTCCAGGAAATAAATAAAATGAAGCAGTTTCCAGGAAATAAATAAAATATATAAAATTTAAAAAAGTCCATGTTTCATGTCTTTTTTTGATTAGCTTTGTCAAAAATGGAGGAAAAAAAACAAATTTCTCCATTTTCTTCTCTGACTTAAACAAAATAGAAAGAGCTACCTTGATAAAAAAAAGGAGGTACAAGTGACGTACATAATGGCCATGCACTTTTTGCTATGGAAGAGAAAAAAAGGATGATGAAGGCAATTTAGTACTAACAAGCTGCTCTCAAACCCTAAAACATCCAACATAGCCCAAAAGTTTTCTAAAACTCTGGTCAAGGAATCAAAGCTATTCAATGAAAGAATCAGGGAATCTACTAAAAGCATGTGTTTAGATGAAAGTAGTATATTTTTTAAATCTTGCTCTATCTAGTAACTAGCTGGTAATTAGAGCATTACTAAATATTGACATTTTTTGATTTGTTACTTTAAAAAAACTTTGTTTGAATTCTGCTTATTTCAGATAGCTACCTGTGAACAAAATATGCATTATTTTTTATTTGATGAAAATTTTTACTTGATTTGCTTGAGATAGGCTCTTTGAACCCATTTAATGACTGTAAATATCAGAGGCTTATATAAGTCATCTAGTCAGGAATATGAGGAATCATACAATTTTTGGAAGGTCATTGAGGAAAAAAGTTGTGAAATAAATACCACATGTACGTTCAGAACAGTATAATAGAAGATGATACATGCCAAAGTGAAAAGCTTTAACTGCCATAAAATTTTTAAATTAGTTGGCTTTCTTCAAGAGAGCCAAAATTTTTGAAATGTGTCATCAATTTAATTTTGCTCTATTTTGGTTAGTGAAAAATTACAGCATTATTGTTCTAACTGTATTACTTTCAGAGAATTAAAGTCATATTTCTTGCCTTAAACTATTCCACCACTCTGCACACTTCTAATACCTTAATTTCCTAATTTTGCCTGTTTTCCCCCCACTTCTGACAGGATGACATGTGAAAGGGAAAAAGTTACATCCATTTAAAGCAGTAAAATGTATTCCCCACCCTCAAGGCCCTTTCTTTCATTTGTCCATTCACTCCAAAAATATTATATTGAGTACCTACTATGTTGCAGACTATTCAAGATGCTATGGAAAATCAGGGAACAAAATAACCAATATATTGCCTTAAGGCAGTTTCCATTCTAGTGGGAGTTAGACAACAAGCATGTGAATAATAAAAGATTATCTAATAGACTTTCATAGTGTTATGTGGTATAAAAAGTAAATAACAAGGAGGTCAAGAGTAATTATGGAGGAGGAGGCTATTTTAAATAAGGTGACCAAAAAAGACCTCTTTGAAAGAATGTGGCATTTAATAGAATCCTGGAATCATAAAGAACCAGCCACATAAAAGCCTCAAAGAAAACACTGCAGACAACATTGGTGACTAATTCACAGCCCTAGAATGACATGAGTCTGTAGCTCATCATGGGCCACAGATGTCTATGGCGATCTCTAAAGGTCTAGGGGTAGGTATAGGAGGAGTGCATTTCACCCTCCAGTGGATCGATAAAGAGACTCACAAGAATCAGGAAAGTGGATTCCGAAACATCTGGAAACTAATTCTGGGCTTCTGGGTACCAGGAATATGATCTAGAAGGAGTCATAGGTTCAGGGTGAGCATGCCACCAACTCCTCAGCTGACAGGAGCAAACTCAGCTGAACAAGGCCTTCTATAGCATGGGAACTCTTGCCCAGATCTAGGGATGGTGGTACCCTTGTGATACGAGGCATTATAAACTGGTCCAGTAAGGGCTTTGATGCAGATCTGTCCTTTCAATTATACAGTAAAAATCACAGGTTCAATGTCATCTAAACTGCAGAGAAATTATAAAATGATTTTTAGGATAGAAAAGGTCCCAAGTATGAAGCATTCAAGCTTAAGAAAAGATACGGGCATAAAATACTATTTGGTATAGCAGCAGGTGTAGAACACTGTACTGGGAATGAGAATACATAGCTACTTAATCCTGCAGTCTTGGACATATCAGTGATCACCTCTGCAACTCCATGAAAAATGACATATATCTGTGTTGGACAAATCTTGCAAAACAATTTAAGATTAGGTTATGTTTAAAATCAAGGTACAATTGACCCTTGAACAACACAGGTTTGAACAACACGGGTCCACTTATACGTAGATTTTTTTTTCAATAAATATATTGGAAAATTTTTTGGCGATTTCCTTACTACCATGAAACGATCCTATAGATTACACTAGGCTACCATAAAACGATCGTATTGCTGCTTCTTTGTTATCAATGCAAAATTGTTGCTATACCTGTAGATAAATATAAACTTTTTATATTTATATTTTCATTTTTGATGTCTAGTGTTAGTAACACATATAACATCTATGGTGTTTTGCATCATTTAAGACAATATTGGCAAAGGTACTGACAATTTATCTTACAAACAGATGATATAAACTTATGGTACTGATAAATACAGTACAATACACTAAATGTATTTTCTCTTCCTTATGATTTTCTTAATAACATTTTCTCTTCTCTAGCTTACTTTATTGTAAGACTAGAACATAATATATATAACATTTAAAATATGTACTAATCAACTGTTTATCAATAAGGTCAATAGTAGGCTATTAGTAGTTAAATGTTGGGGAAGTCAAAAGTCATACATGGATTTTCAATAGTGCAAGTACCACCAATCACTAGACCGGGGACTCTGGGTAAATCACAAAGTCTTGCCATTCCATATTCTTGCCTGTAAAATGACATTATTATTGTGATGATCAAAATATGTGTTGTACGAATGCAGGCTCCTGCAAAACTTAGTACTTTATATTCTAATTTCACGTTTCCTCCTCTTTCCTTGAAAGAAAGAGACTAAGTTTTAGTATTCCTAATACCAGTGCTTGGCGATAGCCCCTCAAGAAAGAGGCTCAGATGGATGGATAATATTTTTACACTCCATTAATACATTTTTGGTGTGCATGTCTGTTTCCTAGTTTTTAAAAAATAGCAGGAAATTTTAACTGAGAGGGTGTAAAATGGGTGTATGCTTAATCCTACCAAGTACAAGAGGATATTGCAACAAGGATGATTACATTACTAGCAACAAATGTACTAATAAAGAACGTGTTCATTCTATATAATTGTAAGTTTTTAATGTATCATAGAACCCTTCTCGGTTTGACCCCCACCACTTGAAACCTATTGCCATACAGATTTTTATCTTTTGAGATGAGGCCATTTCCTCCTTACCACCACTCTATATTTAAGAAGCAAAAAAAGACAGAGTCTGAAATTAAAATGGATAAACACAGGAGAATAAAGTAGTTGTTGATACAGGTCAAGAACCTGGATTATTACTGCAGACACCAGAAGTCATTTCATAAACTGCACAGGCCTAAGGTTAACTAAAGTCAGTGAACCCTACAGTGCTCAGTGCTGCATTGTCCCAGACTAACACAGAGTATCTCTAACATTTTGGTGGTCAATGACTAATCCATAATCAAAAGAAGTATGATTTTAAAAGTAGATATGGAGGGAGGGATATAAAAAGCAAGGAAATGACTGGAAATCAACTCAAAGCTAAGAGGGAAAAGATGCTAAAATGACAAAAAAAACAATGTTAGGGCATAATTCTTTAAAGAAAATTTATTTTTAAACATTTAAATTTAAGATGTTGCCCATCCTGACCACTATTAATACTATCCATAAGCAATAGTTTTTTTCTGACTTTCAACAGCCTTTTTGTGTGTGTATATAGATATATATTTTTATGTATATATATTTAGATATTTATTTATACTTATATTCATTTATATTTGGTTCATTTGGTTTGTATATCAAGTGAATACACACACACACACACACACACACACACATTTGCCCTCTGGAAAAAATATAGCTCTCTATTCCTAGTCATGCCAAAGTGCTTTCTTAGAAAAACACAATTCAATTTTTGTAAAATAAAAAAAAAAAAAATGTGTGCGCCCACCACACAGAGCAGGGGCATTAAAAGGAAAAGACAGTGATATAACTCATTAGATACTTGTTAAACGGCAAGACATCCAAAACTTACATTTAACCTGGATTGTAGGTTCTTCTATTTCAAACTTTAAGATAATTCATTTAAGCAATGAGAGGAAATTTGAAAACAATTTTGATTGCTTAAAAGTATTAAAAGGAAATAGAATTCTAAAGTACCTAAAACTAATTCCACTGTCTGAATGCCACCTGGGGTTAAATTCACACTTTTGATTAAACGCAATCTTAATGCGGGGATTAAATTAGGACAGCATGTAATTCTCTCCAGCTTCACTCTAGGATCAAGATTATCACTGCATGAAAAACACAAGGGCATGACTTTATTCTATATGTATTTGTCTTTTGAATAATCATCCTTTAAGCCATTTGAAAGCCAAGGTTATAAAATTAATAGAATCCATTCAACATTTAAAGTAAATACAAGTTAGATCTCATTCTGCCCTTAGTATAGTTGAAGCTTTAGATATCTGCAAGAATGACATTTACCCTTAACACAAAGTGTTAATCACTTAATAGATTTTGGTTCTCTTGGACCCATTCTGCAACTCTGTGTACAAATCATTCAAGATATTCCCAGATCTGTAGTTGCAAAAATTGGATGCCCTCAAGTTGTATATCAAGTGAATACAAAGACGGGCATTATTTTGTACAGAGTGGAAAAATTGTTCAATTCAGCTGAGATTAATATAAAGAGGCAAACGCTGGCCAAGGAAAGGGCAGTCATTCTCATATTTCTCCAAGCAGGGGACATGTCGTGATCTGCTAAATATCAAAAGTATGTCAGCATCTTGCCTCTTAATATAACATACCGCTTAACTCCATGGCTCACAGGCAATGATCATGAAACTTATATTCATATGGGAGAAACACTCTTCCCTGGTGACTAATTCAGCTCCACTGCACATATTGTCTTATTCTCCTTGCCATTTACACATAAATGACAATGGCTTTTGTTTCAAAATGTCCAGGGACCCTACTGCTATGATTTTGATCAGAGTGGAAAAATTTGAGGGGAGAAGGTCACTACATAAATTCAGAATTAGACACCCGAAGTTTTCATTTCATCCATTTCATTCTCTTTTCAGTGTGAGTCATTCTCAATACTCTGGCAGCTTCAGTTTTTTAATCCTTTCAGCATCTTTAAATCCCTTGTCAAGATTTCAAATCTTGGAAATCAAGAGACTACCAATTATTAATGTTGGTGAGCTCTTGTGCTATGAATCAAATGGGGTTGGGTTCAAAATCAATGTCTTTTTCCCCCCTCCTATTGCTATAAGATAAATGTGCAACTTTAGGGCCAAATGCAATGGAGTCTGCACAAGTGTTCTGTGTTCTCTTGAGGCTAACTTATATTTTTAAACCTAAAATAGGCACAAAAATCCGTAAGTAGTATGGAGTCACTGGTGGAAAGAAGCCTGGACAAAGATTTCCCCACTCTGGGCTCTTAAGCAGCAGAGGGAAACGAAAAAGCTTAGCCTGCAGAGGGGGTCTCTGACGTGGGTTTCCATTATATTCCCTTTTCCTGAACTCTAACCTTATACTTGGCAGGGAGGGCAGGAGTGTTTTGTAACGAAAACACTAAAATTGTGGCAGCTCTTAAACACCATCATCGCCCTCTGAAATATTTAGCAAACAGCTACTTTGGTCAGGGTGGGGGAGAAGCATGCCTTTCAGCCTCAGGGAAAAATGCTACGCAAAATCCCTGGGCCAACAGCAAAGGGATTGGCATTTTCTCACCTAAATCCAGTTGCCTGAAGCAAACCAAAAGTTTTCTCAATTTCATTGCTGTTCCCTCACCTCAGAAACCACTGCTGAGGCTTCCAGCAAGGTGGTACTTGACAAAACTTGCAGGTCAGAGCACATAAAAATCTGGAGCAGGGCCTGGTGAACAAGAGCCCCGGCTGGAACTTCCGCCTGCCCTCTGCGAAGGGAAGGCAGAGCCTGGCTCCCAGCTTCCTGGCAGTCCTCATGTCACAGCACAGCAGTGCCAAGGCACTCTACTGGGCCTCTCTCTCCCCGAACTCATAATTCATACCCACCACAGTCAATTACAGGAGCCCTGGGGCTGAGGCTTGGGGAAAGAGAGAGAAAACACATTTTTCATCACTGTCATCAAATCTGACACATTTTCACTGTGAAGACCCAGAAGCTGCATCTCTCCCCCATCAGGCTTCCTTCTTTCATGCTGTGTGTTTTGGACAGCTTACCCTGGAGTCTGTTGTGTCAATGTTCACGGAAATGTGATGCATTCACTGCACCCGGAGGCTGTCAGAAATTCTCTCTATGCTCCCCCTCCTCCTCCACTGAGTTCCACTCGGACACATTCAGGCTCTGGCACTGGAGTGAGAGCTGGCCTGGACCACAGTTCCCAGCAACCCTACTGAGTCCTGACTACTTGAGAAAAGGCTGTCAAAATTGCAGCACCTGCTTAGTATACTCCTTAGAGACTCCGTTCAGTACAACACTCAGCAGCTCAGAATCTAGGTAAGGGAAGCAGAGGATGAAAACAGAAACTACGGACTAGAGAGAGTTTGAAGATTATGCCTAGATTTCATGAAGGTTTAGTTTAGGAGTTCAAGGGCAGCATCTCTGACTTTCTCTAGCCCCCACAGCATCCACCCTGTTCCTTGCTCAAAGAAGGCACTCATTAAAGGTTTTTACAGAATGAATGAATGACTGTATTAACTACTCTTTCAGAAAAGGAATAATTGGTAGACTAGCTGTTTTTCAGCCCCAAACATATAAGGGAGAGCAGAAAAGCAAACTGCAGTAGCACAGGAGTTCCTGGTCTCTAAAAAAAAAAGAGGGAAATAATCTTATGTCATTTTCAGATAGGAGCCTCTGGGTTTATGCCCAGGATAGATCAATGAAGTCATTCTTGTTGAGCCAAGGAATAAATCACATAGGTGATGGTGGTGGTTTTTCTGGTACTTTGATTTGAGAGAAATCACTGGTTATAATGACTTTAAAAGTACACCTATTTGTTTTCATATTTTGTGCAAAATAAAAGCTACCTATTGTTTATTTAATACCACCAACCTGTCCCATGAAAAGATCATTCTTTTACTAGTGGCAAGCCTGAGGCACAGCGATGTTGAGTGACTTGATGAAGTCACAAGGCTGTAACAGACATGAACAGGAATCCTGATCAAGTAAATCTATGTCCATGTTTCTTTCGATGAGCACAGTGGCTCCCTTCTGAAATATCTTCTCAGCCGATGAAGTGCCTTGGAGGAGCATATCTTTTTTTCCAAATCATATTTCTACACCTGCAGATTAGGCAAAGCTGGTCACTTTACTATACGCTTTACTGGGTGAAAGATGAGGGAAGGAGGAAAAACATTGAATAGAAAATGGCATAACATTGGATCTTTTATCATCTACGTAAGGAATTTTTGTGGAGGTTCTCAGCTGGAGCATTTTTCAATGGGTTAAGAGGCTCAGTCTACAAATGGCAGGAGAATTGCCTGATGAGTAAAAAATAAAAAATCAGAATCAGGAAAAGAATTCTTAGCCCAGCCTTGGCAATGATGACAGAAATCCCTTTTCCCTCAAGGGCACCTTCTGACTTATAATTTAAGAGCACATAAAGTTCAAGGCCTGAAAATTCCCCAAATTTAAAAAAAAATAAAATAAAAACAAAACTGACCCATCGTCGCCAAAATCCTTAGTTATCCAGCTGCTCTGAGTTGGACTGAATTGACAAGATAGACAAAGGAAGACATAATGGTCACTGATTAAAAGCTGGGTTTCTGGAGTCCAGGGAACGTGTGTTGCTCATCCACTGAAAAGCAGGCTAACCTCAGACAGTTGCTTAACCTCTAAATATCAAATAGGGAAGATAATTGAATCTGAAGACTAAATAAGCGGATTCATGTCAAATACTTAGCACAGCTCCTGGCACAAGAACACCCATCATGTAACCATGGTGATGTGTTGGTGTGCCAAAGTATGCCCACCAAAGAGTTTCCTTTTTTCATCAGCCCAGGAGCTGCAAGTATGTGTTTAGTCTTAACTGACCAGAGTGTGGCACTGGAAGCAGAAGTTTTATAAAGGCACAATGGACAAAAAATCAGGAGATGTGTATTATCTAGTCCTGTTACCTTTATTTGAATTTCCCTTACTATAGCTTAAGGGTTAGGACAGATCAGTGATTACACCCAGGGGTTCAGAAAGTTGCCTCCAAGACCAAGGGATGAGTTAAGCTTTAAGGCCAATAAATGTTCCTAGACCTCTCTTCCTCATCCTACAGAGGAAGCCATCTCTTGAATAAAATGGTCTGCTTCAAACCAGAAAAGACAGTCTCAATGGTTCCGATATCCCATGTAGTTAAGTTCTAAGGAGCTCTGAAATTCTTAGACCTTCTTTTTACCAAGCTTTAGGGCAATGTGTATTAACTTCTGAGAACTGGCATCCAGATCACTAAAAAAAAATTTAGAGCTCTTTTGAGATCTTTTTTCATTGTTTTGTGCAAATAAGATTTCCAACTATTTTTTTTATATATTAAATAATCGGCAGTAGTCTTGGGTGGAAGACTGGAACCAAGGAAAGCTATGTTGATGTGAGAATTCCACTGGAGGCAGCCATGATGTTTCTCCATTCAAGTGGACTTCCAGACCTTCCAAAGAACAATTCTAATGAATACAAAGTCTTGGAGTTTTCAAAAGCTGTGTTTAGAAAATAGATAATATACATAATGATGTCTATAATAATATAAATAATGAAATAAGCTCACGATAAATAAAATGACAAAAAGATTTCACAAACATATCAAATGGCCCCTATGACTGACAGCAGGAATCGGTTTGTTTCTACATGAGATGATCAGATCTGGCCACTTTTCAGCATCTCCACAGTCACAACCTTAACTCAGACACTCATTTTCTCATATCTTGCCCATTGAAATCCCTAATAATTTCCTGATTGTATTTCCATAAAATTTGGTCCTCATTTCTTTCATTTTTCATGCCCTTGCCAGGGGACCTTGGTAGGTAAATTCTTTTATCCTAGCACCTTCTCAGTGAGGGTATCTTTCCTTAGATGGTGCTTCTGAGCGCCCTAGGCTTAACACTACCACAACCATTATTAAAAGCATTTTGACTATTCCTTGTCAGGCTTCTCTATGAAAGCATACATTCCTAGATATTTTCAATATTGGTGTCCCTGGCATTTGGCAGGTTACCTAGCTGACAATGAATGTGCAGAAAGTGTCTGCCAAATGAATTAATTTGCCTGTTAAAGCATGAAGACTACGGCAGGACTTTGTAACAAACTGGTGATACTCCAGCCCTTACATCAACCAGCCTCATTCCTGAGACTAACCTCAGCACTTATTTGATATAGGTAGTCCTAGCTAAGCTTTCAAATCAATTTGATTCAACACACCTTTACTGATACCTTTTGAGTACCTGTTAGGTGTGAGCATTTTATCAGTGAATCCACCAACTTGCCTCTGACTTCTGGAGTAAGAAAGGCAATTTAGTTAATTGCTGAAATAAACTAAAAGGATGGGGGTCTGTGCTCCAGGTGTTCACAGCCCAGCGGATGGAGTTATTACAACACCAAGGGCGTGGGCAAATGTCTTGGCAACAGAGGATTCCCTTGGTTCCTTCTTGCTCTAAAATGTTCTACATTACAACCCTTTGAAAGCTTCAGCATGTTCTTACCATTACATTATATTGTGTGACGTGGGTCAACAATGTAGAAAATAGGAACCCTAGTCTTAAAGGGGTGCTGTACATCTTAAGTGTATCGAAGATGCTTTGAGGCCCTAGCTAAAAACTGTCACCTTGTGTTTATACTCAAACAAGAGAAAATGAACTACCTCTTTCCCCCTGGATTCCCTTGATTTCCTGAGGTCAACTGGAACCGAGATAGAGAGGACCAAGAGCCATATAGAGGCAAAACTACCTTTTCCTTATGGGAAGACATAACCTGCAGTGATGAATGATTTCACAGTATTTGTTGTGTAGAAATAGGACAGACAAACTAGATGCCTCTAGACTTAATTCTAGGAAGCAACAATTAACTATGAACTCTGCCCAAGAGGTTGGCCCTAATTAGTGGCAAGCCAAAGTACAAGGCGCGTGGTAGGTGTCAGTAGAAAACAGTTCCTTTCCAGTCACCCCAGCACTCCTGGGGCAAAACTGTCATATACATTTATTGACAGGTCAAAAGGACACACTGGTGATTCAAATGTGGGTAGGTCTACCTGCAACTGATTAAATTTTATTGAAATCTGTAAAACCACTAAAAACATGACTATCTCTACAACAAGGATTTTTTTTTTAAAGAACACATTCCCTCAAGGTTGGCATGAGAGCTGCTCTCTTTTGGGGTGGTATAGCCAATAAACATCCTATTTGTAAGCAGGTATTTAAAAAGCACTATGGAGGGAAGCACTGCAGGTGACGACCATGATGTCATTTTTTTTTTATCTCCTGGCTGTCCCACACCATTCAGAATATGATTAAACTGTCAGTTTTGTTTTTCAATCACCACTGTAAGCAATCTCTGCTAGGCATTTTGGCCAGTTCCAACCAGGAAACAACCTGCTAAGCTTGACTTCCATTAAGGACTTCTGGAGAGATTTATCTTTTTTATCTCTGACATACCTCCACGGTGAAGAAACCATGCCCTTTCCAGCCCAGCCTCAGCACAGGCTGATGTACACCCAAAGCATTAACTCTGGAGTAATTTCTAGATGCACTGGCTGATAGAGACTTAGGGCAAAGAGCGGCAGGAACTGACTCCTTGTTTCTATACTCACACACCTTGCCATACTTGTCATCCACCCTCTGCTCTCTCTCTCTCTAATGTGCCTTCCCTGGCTCACATGCTGGATTCTACTTCCTACCTACAAACCACATCAGTAGCCCTCAGGTGGCAGGTGTAGAGTTCAGGATATTGTTCTTCTAAGGAACAGTTCTCAAGAATTCCCTCCTAACTGGGAACCAGTGACTGAAAAAGCAAACAGCTAGATTTCACACTTGAAAAAGGGGAGAATAGCCTTACCAAATAGTCATCAATAAGCATGTGATAAAGGCCTATGTATGCTCCAGTTAGCAGCCTCTCATGAGGGATCTTAGAAATCATCTAACATTTTACAAATGAGAAACCCGAACCTAAGTGAGGTTACTATTTATTTGTGATAAGAAAGGTCTTCCCTCTCTCAGTCTTCTTTGACCACCATTACAGACTCTAATACTTGATGCTTATTGTTTAAGTGTAATTGAACCAATATGGATAATGACCCCTCACACACACACACACACACACACACACACACACACACACACGGGCAAGAAGAGACAAAGATGCTATTTAAAAAAAACTTCAGGCTTTCTAAAATTTGACAATAAATTGTATATCTGGAACATGGGCCTACAAGGAAATAGCCTTATTACACGTATACAGTAGATATGCATGAGGACTTAATGCGCAGATGAAGTTGCAATGAACCACGGATTAATAATGGCATTCATCAAACTGAAACTTGCTTAGTCATACATTGGCATTTGTGGCTTTATTCCTGTTATACATAAACACACAGACACACACGCACGCACGCACACACCTAGTAACCATCAAATAGCTAGGACAAACATCCCAAGTGTGAAAGCAGCACTGGATCTGGGCTTCGGAAAGGCAGCCAGTCTTTGGTGGGGCTGTGCTGCCCCAACCATGACTCCTTGCACTGCTGGCATTTTTTTTCCAACTATGGTCTAAACACAAGTATCACTTTATGGCTTTTATCTCAAGGTGTGTTGAAAATATTTAAGAACACTGAGATAATGTCAGGAAGAGTATTCCAGGAACACTATCTACGGTTTCAAATATATTACTCAAGTAATGGAAATATTCACTCTCTTGGGATAAAAACATCAAGAAAGAAAAAAAACATAATGAATTCTTAGAATCCTAACTTGTTTGTATTCTGGCCAAAGGACTTTCACCCTGTTATAATCTGACCTGCCTAAATATAAAATGGGCCTTGCCATCTCAACCCATACACAGTTAAACATGCTCTTGAGACAAGAGAACAATGCAGCAGCCAGTGTCAGATTTGCTCACTAAGAACACAATGTCAGTCCCAGATACTCCACCTATATAGTCTCTATTCTTCTCAACAAAAGAAAAGGTTGGATTTCATTTCCATTTTCCAGATAAACTGAGATTCAAAAGGCTAAGCCCAGTGTCTGAGGTCACCATGAGAACACGCAGTGTCGGGATTCAGCTCCTAAGGCTATGCTTGGAAGTCCCACTGTGTCCCATGCAATCACTGAATTCTTCTTTAACCAAAACTAAAAATGGACTCAAACAAATGCTTACACTACCTGTCTATCCCTCCCTTGCCTGGAACAAAGTCTATACCTCTTTCAGTTGACTAAGAGCCACACGAAAACTAAATGTCAAGATGCTCTGTGTGGCAGACACTGTCAAGAAGATGACTCAGTGACGATGCCTCCCCCTAGTTCTTCTTCTTCCAAGTTACTTATTTTAAACACAAAAGCTCCTTCGATTTTCACTGTAAATTGTTAGAACAGGAAATGTGAGAATAATTTCAGAGGAAAGCTGTGAGTTCCATGGTTTGCCAAAGTCTGCAGCCCAAAAGAGCCAAGATGATGTTATTTTTCCCTAGAGTCATGTTAGCAGAGTGATGTCTCGCGTGATTGTATCAGATAAAGTGTCCCCAAAATGCTAACTCACGAGCCATGGCCTAACCTGATCTTTTAACTAACTTTGCTTTTATATGGTAACTTTTAAAAGGAAAAAGGGGAATAATTAAAATAATACCAATAATAATGGCCACCATTTATCAGGCACTTTCTACATGGGAGACACTGTGGATAAACCTTGTTATTTAATACTCATAACAGTCTGAGGAGGTTGGTTGGCATTGCATAAATGACATCATTTCAGATGAGAAAACTGGGACTCAGAAAGAGTCCCACAGCCAGTAACTGGCAGGAATTAGAGAAGATCTGCTTCCAGAACCTGTAAGATTAACCAGCACACACAGTTTCCTGGGTCGGTCAAGAGGCCCATTCAGGACTGTCACCACATGTCACTTTTGTTGGTCCCATTTCAAACTGAGTCAACCGGCCAGGGGTGATGTCTTACCAGTTCCCTGCCACCGACTGAGAGGGCCACTCACTTCAGATGGGGCATATTATGTGTTCGCACCATAAATACTGGTTCGCATTCCACTTCCAAGCCTCTGCTGAGACTCCATGAGCAAATGACAATGACTATCTATCCCAGTGCATTCGGTCCCTTTCCAAGGTTAGGCAGCATGGTGGAGCCAGGCACACACCCCAGCACTACAATTTAAAACCTACTCTGTGTTCTGCTGTGAAGACCCAGTTGTGAAAAAAAATGTTTTTTTGATTCTTATAGAAGAGCCACCCTGTCACATCCCCAACCCTGAACATCCAGCTGGCTCCAGGATGATGAATTCGCCAACAGACTCTCTCCCCGTGTGCTGGCTGATTGCTTGGCCCCTGGCCCAAACGGAGCTAAGCCATCTGAGTTGCCGGGCCTGGGCTCAAGCCAGGAACTTTCTCTACATCCTCCTTTGACCCAGTGGCCCAAAGTAGTCCTGAATGAGCTAAGGAAACCACAGCATATCCACCCTTCAGGGTCCAGATCAAAGACTTTCCCTGAATCCAAGAAACTTTCCATGATCCTTCCCAGCTCCTCCTCACCTTTCCAGGTCTTGGTTCAATCATCATTTCGTTCAGGGAAGCCTTCCCTGACCACCCTCTAAATGGAGCCTCCCTCCCCCAACTACTCGAGCATCACCCTGTACAACCGCTTCCCAGGACTTACCACAATATGAATTCATGCTGATTGTGTGTGTGTGTTGCTTTATTTTCCATCCTTCCCATAAGAACCGTGTGCTCTACCAGGACAGTAACCTCACAGCCTCCACGTCTGTTGACTATGGTGAGCACAAAGCCAGAGCCACTACAGGTGATTAATACCTAAATCAGTACTCTCCAATAAAAATAGAATGCAAGCCACGTGGGTCACTGTTAAATTTTCTCGTGGCCACGTTAAAGAAGCAAAAAGAAACAGGTGAAACAAATTTAACACTATTCTTTAACCCCGTACTGGTATACCGAATACAGGCATACCTGCTTTGCTTTATTGTGCTTCACAGATGTTGTGTTTTCTACAAAACGAAGGAAATACCCTCCACCAACTTAAATATCATTTCTTGCTTTACTACAAGACTTGCTTTATTGAGGTGGTCTGGAACCAAACCCACAATATCTCCTAGGATACCTGTGCATCCAACATGTCATCATTTTATCATGTAAGCAATTAGAAATTATCAAGGAGCTATTTTATGTTCTTTTGCTTGGTTCTAAGTCTTAAATCAGGTACATATTTTATACTTACAACACATCTCAATTCAGATGCCAAGTTTCATTGGAAATACTTAATCTGTATTTGATTCCATAAAACTGACAGCCGAAATAATAGATTTGCTTCAATACTTTCTAAATAACTGAGTCAAGTATAAGATTTAAAACTTGAATTTCAAGTTAAATTAATTCAGTAAAATTAAAAATGTAGTTCCACAGGTGTACTAGCCACATACCACATGCACGATGGCCACATGTGGCTGTTGGCTGTCATTTTAGAGAGTCACATTAGAAAGATTAAATGAGAATGAATTCTAGAAGTGATTGAGCAATTAACTGTAAAGAAAATGTTAGTGACACTAATTGCTTGAAAAGCCTTAAATTTCTTATATTTCCTCTGAAGCTTAAATTACTCTGTAGCAAGACAGTGCAATCTTGAAACACTTCCGCGTAGGGGTACAGCAGCCCCACCATCTGTGCCATGAGTGGGAGATGAGGCTACACAGAGGCACTAGATGCAGTCAGGAGGCCTGGACTTCAGGCTCTGCGCAATTACAAAGACTCAATTCAGCTCAGCTGCAACAATAACTGGTGGACCCAGGGACACTCCTAAGCCACATAGTTCTTTTGCCTGATTAACAAAACACCGTTCTTCTTCCAGGCAGTTGCTGCCTGATCTAGTCCTCTGGCACTTTACCACTTTTCATTGTAATTGATTCTGTATATATTTCAGTCTCCCTTGCAGGCCAATCAATAACTTGGGGTGAGAGAGAGTCTTAATCATCACTGAACGGGGTGACTAGATGTCTCCACTGGACCAGGACAACTACAAGTCAAAGCTGTTGTCCTGATGTCATCCACACCCCTTTTCACTCTGAAAATTCCTAAAGATTATAACTTATCACTGAACTTCTCAGAGAACTGAGGCCCTAGCAAGCACTTGAGAAACAGCTGTTGGATAATAATGAGCAGAGCCTGGCACGCGCCCTGAGGATGCCTGATCTCACCTGTGGCCTTCTATTCTGTATGATTTAAGGGAATAAGAAACAAGGGCAAACCTGTGATATGTAAAAAGCATAAACTGGTCTTTAAACTAAGATCTGATTTGCAGTCGTTGATGTTCTACATTTCCAGTTGATTTCCTTAATCATATCCTTTCCTCTTGATCACATTCCCTCTGTCTTCCCTGAATATTAAAATTTTTTTTCTCTTGATAGTTTCTATTGCCTTGCTTTTTCCCCATTTCCTTTCAATGATTAGCTGTACACAGAGCTCTGGAAGATCGCTTAGATTTCTCCTTCGGAAGTCTAGTCTATTGAACTGCTCTGACCTCTGGTTGTTTCAAAACTAATCCTATTCATTCCCACTCTTTCATTTTCCTTTCAATTTGCTAGCTTATTAGAATGTGACAATTGCTCTGATTGATTCTTCTGACCTATGATTTAAGAAATGTAAGCAAAAGAAAGCTTTGTTGGTTTTATTTTTATTTGACAGTTGAAAAAGGACCCTAACTCTGGTCTAAGTTATTTCCTACAATCTCCTTCACTCTCCTTCACTCTTCACCTTACATACAGTTAGTCACATACACAACTGTCTTCACTATACACCAGAAGTAGGAGTTCAAGCACAAGTCTGAATCCCAGCTCCTCTACCGTGTGTCCAAAACAGCTTCTTCTCATCTATACAGAATAGGGATTACAATACCTTTTCCAGAGGGCTTTGGAACAGTTAAATGAGTTAATACAATAAAGCACTTACAACCATGCCAGACCCATACTGAGTGCTCAGAAAAAGGCAGCTATTGACATTACTCATCTTTATTTATTCCCTGCACTTAGCACAGCGCTGTGCCCTGCACACAGTGTTGAATAAATGGCCTTTTAAGTTGAATGTTTATTGCTGTAAATGAGTCCAATGGGAGTTGACTCTCATAAGGATTCTTAAGTTTCGCCTCACAAATATCTCAGTTTGTGCCATAGCCGCAGAGTCGGCCTCAAGCCCGGCCACCACTGGAATGTGTACAACTGCTGGACATGGGGTACTAGGTAAGAGGTTAACTGGTTACTGCAAATCCTTTTCAAATCTGAGGGTGGGGGTATCAAATTGCATGTGTGCCTCATGGAGGCTCAGCGGCATCACTTTCTAATATTCTTCAGTTTTATATACATGACAACCCAGTGTATGCAAAATGAGGCCTAAAGTCTTTAGTATGGAATAAGCAGTGCATTGAGATCTGGTTCCTAGGGTACCTCCCCACCTTACCTGTCCCTCCACAAACACCTAAGCTCCAGCCAAAATGAAATGTGACCTAAACATGGCCATTTCCTGTCACATACCTGACGCTTCCCCAGTCTTCTCAGAATTTCTTGTGCCACTTCGATGTTCTTGTCCACAGGCCAACTTCCATTCCTTAAGGGTTGGCACAAGGGTCGCCCATCCTCTGGGAAGATACTTCAGGTTCCCCAAATAATTACACTCTCCCAATGTTTCTCTGAGTTGTGGGCGCACTTCCACCAAAAGTTTAACCACAGTGTGCCGTAATTGTCAGCTTCCATTTCTGTCTGCCCTCTAGACTGCTAGCTCCTGTGGGCAAGCATCCAAAGTAGATGTGGTGTTGGCTGAATGAACAAGTGAGTGAATATACTGCTTTCAAGTTTACGACATGTCTTTTGCATAAATCCACCTCTCTAACCTTCACACCACTCTGAGTTCTTCTTATTATTTTCATTTTACACAGAAAGAAACATTTGCTTATAGAACTAAAATAATTTGCCTAAATATTCACTGTCAATGAAAGATAGAGAATTGGTTCTCCTGACTCCAAGTCAAGGGCCCAGTCTTCCACAGAAAGACAATTCCATGAGTATTAATTATCTTGATCTCCAAAACAACCCTACAGGACTGAATCAACTGAGGCACTGACCATCTCAAGGTCAGGAATCTAATAAATCACATAGTGGCCGGGTTCCTGAATAAAGGTTTTTGACCTCGAAAGCTCATGTCTTTCCCTCAAACCAAGCCACACTGCACAATCCATGGGTATGCCTGGCTATTCAGAAAGCAGAACTTCATCCAGCTGTTGTTTATGGTCAGGCTGAACAAACCACTATTAAGTATACAGAGGAAAATGTTCTAATAAACTTGCTTAATTTCCACTCCTGAATTCCACTCTATTCCAACTGGGACAGGAGCTAGGAAGGGTCAGGTCCTGACCACTGTTGAACCCAGACTGGGTCAAAGCTGAGTTTATTCCAGGCTGGTTATAGGGGCTTTTCTCACCTAGGCATCATAAAAGCTCAGGAGGTTTACCCCAATTTAGGCCTTACTATGGCCAATGTGTTTATTTTACATAACTTTTCTGAGTTTAAAAAGCAGTTTCAAATCTCATTTGAATTTCACAACCACCCAGTTAGACAGGGTAGATGTTCCAAATAAATAACTGTACATTGCGTGGGACAAATCTACGATCTGGGCACGTAGTTACTGTTCTTTCCGCTCTTGCATAAATGATCAATCTCAGGTGAGAGAGGAGGATCAGTTTGCCCATGCCTGGATCCTTGGTGGGGTGCTAAATGAGAGCAGACTCTCTCAAAACAACTGCCTGAGAGGAAGAGTCATACCTTACAACTACCAGCAAGCAATGAATCTCAGTGTGTACATGACTGTTTACATTAGGAAGCTAGACTATTCAAATAGAGATATTCTCATCTCTTCTTGCCTAAAAAGAAATGCTAATATTAATACTGCAATGTATTTCAATAGCATATTTTTAATTAAAAAACGAGAGTTGTGAAAATTAGAATTAGAAACTAAAAAGCAAGACACACAGGTTAGAAACTCTGGCGGCAGATATTAAAAAGGCGGCTAATTAGGAGGGTGCCAGACTCTACTGCAGCCGCCATGTCAGGGAGAAGCAGGACTGTGTTTATCAACAGATGGTAGCCAAAATCCTAAAATTCTGTTTTTGTCAGAAAATAGGAAGAAAAAAAATTTTTTTCCTAGCAACAATTTCTGATTCTTTGGTACACCCACAAATCATGAAGTGTAGGAAATTTAAGCTAGAGTCACTAATTTGCTATTTATTGTAATAACACTGCCTGGTGTTTATACAGCACATTCCGTTCTGTGATCTCCAAGAATGTTACAAGCCTTTCCACTAAAACAGATGGAGAAACTAAGGCACGCAAGACCACCCATACAGTCACCCTGAGGCGCCAAGAGCAGAAGCCCTCTCATTCATCACTCGGCCCACAACCTTCTGCCAGGACTGAGTCAAGATTTGGTTTCACAACAAGACACAATAACCAGAAAAGGGTGGGCTTCATCTCGCACAGGAGCTCAGGTCTTGGAAAAGGTGGGTATATAAGAAATCCCATGAAACCGACACTCAATTTGACTTACAACCTGAGAAACAGGCCTATGGCTGAGTCTGTAGACAACAGCCATCTGGTGGGATGCAGGGATCAGTGGGGGCTCTCCTATGAATTTCCCCCCCAAGTCTAAACTGTCTTCCTTAATATTTTATTCCCTAAGCTTCTATTTCTGCCAAATTGCAAATCCTCTGGGGAGAAATAATACTTTAAGCTATTATTGATCTTTTCTAACTTGTGAATTAAGGCTTTAAGAATCAGTCTGAGAACTGCTGAGAAAGAGAATATGAGGATACTGAGAACAAAAAGATGTAAAGATACAAGAGAGAGGGAGACTTCAAAGAGGCAGGACACCAGAAAAAAAACGGCATCTATTTTGTAATCCTGCCCAAGTTCCAAGATATTTTATCTTCTTTTCTAATTGACCTTCAGACTGCTGTGCCTTCTAGCCAGTGTTCCAATTATTTTTATGTAGTTTGTACTTAAATTATGCACAGCTCTTTCTATGACTCTCTTAAGGTTTTGCTGAAGATAAGCTTGACTCATTCTATTTTGTCCACAAGTGTAGAATTACTTCAAAGAAATATTTGAGCGACACTACTATATGTTCGAATGTGTGATGAGATGTTGAAAGCCCATCTAGAGTTTACACTGCCATGGGAGATTATCTGGGAAGTGACCAAGGACATGCATGGGCTTTGAGATAGAACCAGTCTGGTCAGTAGTTTACTAGCCCCGTGGCCTTGGGCAGGTTTCCTAATCTGGTGGCTTCTTCCAGACCTCTCTGAAAATGAGGGTAATAACACCTACTCACTCCACAGGTTATCAAGAGGATTAAAGTAGATACTACAGTGAAGAGCTTAGTAAAGGGCTAAGACAGGGGAAAGAGTCAAGGGCACATAGTGAGTATTACAATGCCCAAGGCCCAAATGCAAATGGATGTTAACCATAGGCAACAAATAAGGCAACTGGGACAGACTCAATCATACTGCCATCAAAGATTACTATTTTGAATATGCAATGTGTTTGTAAATAGACAGCCACCAGTATGAATGACTAAAGAGTTAGAGGCAATATCTGTGTGGTAGTGAAGAGAGTACAGTCTGGAAGCTTTAGCTACTTACTTTGTCCACCTTGAGTAAGTTACTTAACCTCTCTGTAAAATGGGTATACTAATAACAGTACCTAATTCTTAGGGTGTCAAGAGCATCAGATGATTTGATTTAGTAGATACATTCCCAATAAGGGTGATAGTGTCTTGGAGGGTGAAAAATCTTAAGATATTAGAATAGTTTGTGGTCTTTTAAATCTCAATCCTGCCTGAGACAAACTTATTTCTCAGTATTTAATTTTTCTCATTATGGAGAAATTAAATTCAAATGAATTTATTTAAATTAAATTAAATTAAAATTTTCTTAGAGAGACAATGAAAAAAAAAAGGTTGAGAAACACTGAATTGATATATATATAAAGCACTTACAACAGGGCTTGTCACATAATATGCATGCAAGAAGTATTTATTATGATTTTTATTCTCATTTTTAATAGTAGCAGTAGTATCCTGGCTCCAATTAAGTATGTAATAATTGAGGTAATTATAAGCTACAGTTTAAAACCAAAGTTTAAATGTTTTAAGATATTTAGAATTACTTAAATCATTAAAATGACTTTAAAGTATGTGTCTTGGTGAGAAGGGATTTAAAGAGTGGGAGAAGAAAAACTGATTTTTCAGCCATGCCTGAAAAGTTCCAGCCTAAATAATGTTAATCTTGTTAATTGCTAATTTTCACCCTCCTACTTTTTATCTTTGTCAGAAAGAAGAAAAATAAATGCATGAGGGAACATGGTATAATGAAAACAGCAAAAGTCTTGATGACACTACCTAGCATTTCTGGGTCTTTTTCCTGGAAAGAAGTGAATCTTCTTCAAAAGTTTTTGAAGTGACAGAATGTTCATGAGTCACATAGCACAGTGCTCAGCATATACTAGGGGCTTGATAAATACTAGCTCTTCCTTCAAATTATGTTATTTTGAATTACTGTGAAACATACTACGAGGTTTTCATTAAAATGTAGTCAACATTTAATGAAGAATTTAAAACATTTCCAACTCATTTTTAAAGGATGATGGAGAGGGAGAGAGAGAGAATGAGGAAAAGAGAGGGAGGGAGGGAGGAAAAGAGAGAGAGAGAACGAGAAAAGAAAAAAGAAAAAGAAAGGAAGGTGTTTTATAGTTCGGATAGAACATGCAAATAGAATTTCAGAGACATGCAGGCAACTACTAACAAGTAAAATTCTGGTGTGCTTTCTTATAATTTCCCTTTCTCCCTGGCAAGTGCTGCACAGACCTGGTCTCCTGTCAAGAAAGCCCCAGAGTAAAAGAGTAAGGCAGCTTTTCAGGCCACTTTCCCCTTGTGTGGGATTGATTTGGATCTTGGAGGCTTCCATGGGATATGCATGTATTTCGCTACGATTTTCCTGAGGTCTAAACCCACTTGATCGGTGTGGCCAAACTCCCACTTCACTCTTGTTAATAGTGACATTCTGAAGAGCAAGCATTTTAAGTGTGACAAATTGCCATTGTAACAGCTGCAGTTATGAGTGAATTTAATCTTGAAAGAAGCCGAGGCATTGTAACTCAATAACTTTGCAACAAAGCTATCCTTATAATAAGGATAAAGTACCACAGCTTTTTCCTGGGTGCTTGCTTCATCATCGTCCTCTAACATGAGGAGAGGGGGAGGGAGATGTTCAAGGATGCACTTACCCTCCCTCCTGGGAGGTTCATTAACCAACTTGTGTGCTCCTAAATTCATAAGCAGCATCAAGGTTTACAAACACAGAGATCAATTATTGATGTTACTTAAGTGTTAAAGTGACTGATGAACCTAATCTGAACAATAATGTACCAAAAAAGAAAAATGCTTCCCTGATGACTATCTCAGAAACCCGGTACAAACTCTGCATGGGAGAAAAAATAGTCCTGTTTCTAGAATGAAATACCAGGTATGTTGCAAAATCACTTGGTTTTCTACATTTCCATGTACTGTTCAGCCACACAATTACCAATTAATAACCTATTCAGATGGCCTTTTATTCCCATTTGAAGTTTATCAGTTTAACATCTTCTCATACAATGCTAAATACAAAGTTTTCTATAACACCATTTCCTTCTCTATTCTTAGCTCAAAGAAGGGAGGGAAGCTTATCATCCCAAAGGACTTTACTGAGGCTCCTAAGTAAAATTCCATCTCTGCCCTTAATTCATATAATAGTGACAAAACCACATTTTTCTGTCACAAAGTTCTGATCATGGAGACTACAGTTTCAAAAGGGTGGGGATTTGATAGGTGCTTAATACATTCTGTTGAATAATTAAGTAAATGAATAAAACAGGTACTTTCTTTTGCTAGCTCCAACTCAATTGTAATTGTGCATATACACACACAAGCATGCATGTAAATCAAACTATCAAATTGTTTCTGCTTTCCTAGAAGAGGCAAGAAGCAAGAAGAGACAAGCGGATTTCATCCAGTAGGCCCCTGGCAGTGGCTTCTCACATTTGGCACTAGCTCTCTGGTCAAAACAAACAAACAAACAAACAAACAAACAAACAAACAAACGCAAAATCCTATGGTGAAATTCATCCCCTCATTAGTTTCTCAGCTACCTAAACCCTGCATCAACCTGACTTACTGTTAAGCAACCTGAACTGGTGTAACCACTGCCACGTAGCAACCAGATGAAATATTTATCGGTGGCCTATTACTGTTTCTTGGAGCCCTCCCTTCTCCCATATCCTTTCCCCCAATCTCACTTTTTTTGTTTCTTCACCATCAAATCTTTACCCATGGTGCTCAGAACATTAGGGTGGATTATACGTACTTGCTTCTGAGATTAAACATTTGCCTTGCCCAGGAAAGGAAAATGCACCAAACCCACTTGAAAGAAAAGCACCCATGTGACAGACACTTTAGACTATGAAATTCAGTTAATATTTTTCTCAGGTTCTCGAAGTCAAAATGCAAAATGTAATGTAATGCATACTGACAACCTGGATTTACAAGGTGCAAATTTCATAAGAGTGAAATAGCTAAACAGTTTTCTTCTAAATTATATAGTTTATACTTTTAGCAATCCCTGATTGTGCATTTGTCTTGTGTCTTGATAGTGGATTGAGAATTTACAAATAAACATCAAAAGCTGCATAGTGCAAATCCCAGGCTTAAAAACATATTCCATTCAGTTTATAGTATCTTTATTCATAATCACCAAATCAAATAAACCCAAAGTTCTTCAACCAGTGAATGGACACACTGTGGTATATCCGTACACTATAATGTCCCGGTAATAAAAAGGAACCAAATACTGACACCACAACCTCATAAATGAAGTCTCAAATGGATTATGCTAAGTGAAAGATTTTCGACTCAATGGGCTACATACTATTCCATTAATAGGATATTCTAGAAAAGACAAAACTATAAGGAAAGAGACAGAGGGAAGGGAGGCAGAGTGGAGGCAGGTAGGGGTAAAGGGGGTCAAATATATGGTGACGGAAGAAAATCTCACTTTGGGTGGTGACACACAATGCAAAAACACATATGACATATCATTAAATTGTATACTTGAAACCTATATGATTTTATTAACCAATGCCACCCCAATAAATATGATTGTTAAATAGATGATAGCTAGATAGCTAGACAGATAATAGATAGACAGACAAAATCGAAATGATACTTTAACATTATAACTTGTCATTCATGGTCTTTTCTGGGGCAAGCAATTTACATATCTGATTTATACTCATCTGATTTGTACTTTTTTCACAGCTGGAACAATTCAGGATAAAACCAAAAAAAAAAAAAAAGAGAGAGAGAGAGAAAAGAAAGAAAGGAAGGAAAGAAGAAAGGGTCTGAGGTTACTGGCACCAAATCTGAATACTCATTTGTCAAAACTCAAGGACTATATATTTATATGTGTGAGTTTTATTGTATGTAAATTTTACATCAAAAGGAAAAACAGAAAACAAATATATTAATGACAGGTATTCTAACGTACTTGGGGGTAATGAAGTGATATCTGCAAGTTACTTTGAAATGCATCTAACAATTAGATGGATTGATCGGTGAATGAAGATGGATAGGTTCATAGGTATGTAATAAAGGAAGTATGTAAAGTTAACGGTAGAATCTAGATGGTAAGTATAGTGGCATTCAATTTTGCTGTATGTTTGAAAATTGTTTTAATGAAATGCTGGGAAAATCAATTATAATTAATATGTATACCTAATATAATTAGGATTTTAAAGGATTTAATATAAACATATGCCATTAACTCTTAAAAAGATGAAAGGTATCTTTTCTCCTATGACTACACTTTTCCAGTCATATCTCATATTATTCAGACTCAAAGCTTATAAACTATGCCACAAATGCAGAGCTCTGCCTGTCGCTTCACAGGGTTTGCTCGATTACAAACCTGAATTAGACACAGGGGGCTGAACATGGCTTCTACTTATCCACCGATAAGAGAAGCCAACCCTCACAGAACCGTCTCACAGTTTCCTGCCGCTGTGTTAACTCACAACGCAGGTGCTGGAACCGGTGCACGGGAGGAAACCATCTCTAAATTTTATTTCCAGTGATGTAATCCCTATGCTCCCCAAGGTCTGAGCAGTAGAGTCATGAAACTGGAAAAAGCTAGCTGTATGTAGTGGTGATTCATCTTGTTATCATCACTGGGGTCTGCACATGGAGTCTCTGCCCTCTGGGCTAGTTCGGCTGTCTCAGATTTAGTGCCAGGCTGGACTTCCAACGCTGCTCCTATCAGTTAACATGAACTGCTGGTTACGACTTATGCCTATGAAGGTGGAACTTTCTCTCATGAAGGAGCATTGCTACAACTACACTGCTTAATATCCTCCAAAACCACAAATCTTCAAATTGTGTTGCTTTGCCTATAATCATACAATCTGAAAGCTGACAGCTGACCAGAAGGCTGCTAAACAGATGCTTTCTTTCAAAATGCCCTTGTTTTGGCAGCTCCCAGGTCAGCTCCTCAACTCACCTCCAAAAGACACACCGGCTCTCTATTATAGAGGTTTGAGGGTCAGGTACACAGACCTTAGTCTCATAGAAAGTTGGCCCTTTTATTCTAGGGCAGTGCGTGTGCAGCACGGTGACTATACTTAACAATGTATTGCACATTTAAAAGTTGCTAAGAGAGTAGACCTTAAAAGTTCTCATCACAAGAAAAAAAATTGTTAACTGTGTGGTGACAGATGTTAACTAGATCTCTCACTCATGTTGCCTCATTCTTGGGAGACTTCAATTTTCCCTACTGTAAGGAATAACCCCATTTTTTCCCAATCTTCCAAGTCTCTATTTTCATCCTTTTCTCTCTGTGGATAGATGGGTTGAACAGGAGCTCCTGGATGGTCTCAGGACTAAGTCCGCAAAGTATGTCCTATCTTAAGGGACATTACTGTAACATTCCATCTGGAGCAAAGGCTGCCCTTGAGCTGGGGCCCAGCAAATGTGTCTCAAGGACACAGTGCTATTACTTGCCTGTTCACTCTGCTGCTTTTTGCACTTTTTTTTTGGAATGGGTGCCTGGGCTTGACAAACTCATATATGAAAATGCTTGCTTAGCTTTGCCAGTAGATTAAAGAAATCTACACGTCCACCAAAAAGATTTATAAATTACATCCATCCTTGATTCAACCTAATTTTATTTTTGGCCTTTTCTCTTTCCCATCTCCACCACCACCACCACCTTCCTAATATATTTCTATTTTCTCATTTCCATGGACAGGCTTTTTGAAATTTGTTCTATTGTTGCTATCATTTTAGAAGGTATTCTGTTTCTCCAAAAACCACATAAAGTAGTTAATTCCTTAGAAGAACTTGTATAAAGTACAGTGTTTTGCTATCAGAACTGCCTTCTAGAAGTCATGGACATCAGTATTAATAATTACTGTTCTCATTATCAGATTCTTGTATCAGTGAGAGGCATGTACTGCGAAAATAAAGAAACAATGTTTCTTGTTCCTCATTTATCACATGTGCATTGCTGAATAGGTAAAGTCTATATCTGTTTCAAGACTGACCAGGTTAACCTTGAGTCTAATTGCAAAATCAGCTCTTTCAGGCAAATGTATCTAGAGGCAGAACTGAATGTGGTAAGAAAGAGTCTAAGTATTGGGCAGAAAGGCAGAAGGGGTAAGTTTGGAAAGACACTAAAACAGAGGATGCGAAAAGGGCACATCTGATGGGCAATGAGGACAAACAATAAAATCACAAATGACTTTGGTTCAAGATGGTAATTAACGGATTGGAATAAACAGTAGAAAAAAGTTCTTCTGCTCCATGATTTTACAAGTGAAATAAGCCAATGAGGACTAACGTGCTAATCAGAACTCTGAGTTAGTAGTAAAGCTGAGACCAGAATCCAAATATCCTATTCAGTAAACGCCTCTTTCATTTTGTGACACAATGTCTAACTGGCTGCTCCCATATCTGCACTAAAATGTGTCAGTACTATGTATGTCACAAAGTGATTTAAGTTCTAAGGGAATTAAGAGATAATTATAGCTTCTAGGTTTATTATTGCTTTCATTTATTTTCCTATAAAAATTAATTTTAAAGTATCATTAATTTATTAACTTGTTCATTCTAGAAGTATCATTTGTCATATTATGTTATAGATACTTACTAGACAGCTAATTGGAAATGTCAGGTATGTGAGAGAAGGAAATATAAATTTAAAGCAAGGACACCTGCATAAAGGTGAGCCCCATGAACTCTCCAAAATTTACAGGTGAGGTCGAATATGTGCCATCAATGAAGACAGGAGATATGACAGAGGAAAATAAAAAACTGAGAGAATGTCATGTCTCAAGAAACTGAATCATTTTTTAAGAAGAAGCAAATGATTGAACACCATGTCAACTAAAAGGTAGAATCAGATGAGAACAGAGATGTATCCAACTGAATTGAAATATCAAAGTAATGTCAACAAAAGCAGTTTCGCTATAGCTTTGTTAAAAATCATACAGTGTGGAAAGGTAATTATTAAGAGTTTTTAAATGTGTTTGTGTATTATTCCAAACCTATCTTGCATATAACCACACACACATACACACACATACATAAATGGGAACACTTCTTATATGTTCTTTTCATATTGATTTCTTTTTACTTTACATATTATTTTAGAGAACTTTTCTTATCAGTATGTATAGATTTATAACATCATTTTAATGTCTACTTATCATTTTGTTATAAGTATATACTCCACACTGTTAACCTTACTTATATATACAATTTATTACTCTATATTATACCATATAATTCTCTAAGAACATGCATGAACAATAATGAGTCTTCAAATGCAGGGAGATCAATGGACAGAGGAGTTAAGTGCTCACCCTACCAAGCATAAAACAATATCCAAAGGTTCTTTCTGCTGCACCATATTGCTTCCTTTTATGTTTTAAGATTTGATTGCCATTTGGTAGAATTGGGTGCAGAAACAAAACTCACAAGCACTTATCAACAAATCAGGCCTTTTCAATGGCGATGTTTTATTTGATTTCTTAGTTATTTTTACATCCATTAAAATGAATACATGAATCAGTATGATTTCTCTTCAAAATCAGACAATTAAGATGACTTTGGGTTTTGTTGTTCGTGCTGTTTTTTTGTTTGTTTGCTTTCTGCTGTTTTTGCTTATTTCCTAGGTTTGCTTATTTATGTTGCTCTAACTTGCCCAAAATTCCAAAAGGACCTGTAGTTCCAAACTTCCTTTCTTAAGACCTGCTATAGACTGACTATATTCCCCCAAAATTCCTATGTTGAAACCTAATTTCCAATGGAATGGTATTAAAGGTGGGATTTTTGAGAGGTGATTAGGTCATGAGGGTGGATCCTTCATGAAGGGGATTAGTGCTCTCATAAACAAGCTTCCAAAGAGCTTCCTCCTCCTTCTGCCACGTGAAGTTGAAGCATGAAGATGATCTACGAACCAGGAAGCAGATTCTCACCAAATACCAAATCTGCCTCCAAAACTATGAGAAACAAATTTTTGTTATTTATAAACTACCCAGTATTTTATTATAAGTACTCCAAACTAAGAGAAGAACTATCTAGAAATTTAGAATGTTGTTAATACCCTACACTTTCTAGAACCAATATCTACTTTTCTAGAATCTGACACCTCAGCTATATTACATAAACTAAAAAACAAACAAACAAACAAACAAAAAACAGCATTTTATATTTAGTGTTTTTCTTTGAGTGGCTAAACATACTTAGGTAAAATCCATAATCTCTCCCTGCTCCCCATCAAATCTCTCCTCCAACTTTGACATGGCCATAATTTTATTCTCCATTGGTTCTCTTATCCTGTTTCCTCCAACTTTCATTTCTGGTTAAGCGTGTTTCTCTCAGTGCAGTACTAGGTGTCAGTGGTAAGCTGGACAACACACAGCAGAAGCTAGATGAGCTCCTTCACCTTGTCTTCATCCACCACAGCCCTTGCTTCAGAACTTGAATGACCTGAGCCTGTTATTTATGCCTACAGGATATTTGTGTTTCAGTTTGGAGACTAAGACACAGAGAAGCATCACATTCGAGCCACTCAGTGGAGCATGACTGACAGAACTGAAATGGGTGCCAGGTGAGGGTGAGACCACAGTGAAGTCAGGAACGTGCTGCCACCCATCTCTCAGGCATCCTCCCCTTCTCCTGACACAGCCTCCTCGAGCGGTCACACACTGGCAGCCCCTCAGATGTGTTGTCTTTGACCCACGTGAATATGTTAAAACTTGCGAATTACCTGCCAACATTTAAAATCAGGAAATGTTATATAAAAATCCAGATGTGCCGGTTCTTTTGAGTTGGCAACACCGAGCCAGCTTGTCATCATGACGACGGCAGGTGCAGCTGAGTGGCGTCTGCTCCCTCACATGCAGCAAGGGTTCTACACGTTGCTGTAGGCCCAATCATTTTATATCGGGCCCACCTCACTCATTCTTGCTATCTGCACTCCCCCTGTAGGTGTGTGAGTTTATAACCTTTCCAAATGAAGAACTGCCAAGTGCTCTCTAAGAAAGATTTGGCGACCTTTCCAAAGAAGCTGATAATTTATTTTTTTTAATTCAATCCTATCTCTAAGGGGTTTAGATTGTGACCCAAACTTTCCCATCAGATAACCCAGCAGCTTACAGTCTGAATCTCTGGTTGCAGACCATCCAGACATCTGGAAGATTGGAAATAAGACAGAAAAGAAGGGGAGGTGGACGACAGGGCAGACTCTGTACTCACAAACTTCCTCCCGTCTCTCGTACACCCCTAGCCATCTTGCCACCATAGATGCATCAAAGGTTGCAAATTTATGGCTGTAATGCTTCTCCCGAGAGTGTATGTGTCCTTGTGGGATTTTCAAAGATGCAGAAATGCTATCAAAGCTAAAGACAGGAATTTATTATAATGGTCACATTTCACAGCTGATGACAAGGTGGCAAAGAAAGTAGCCTAGAATAAGAGAGCCCCCTGCATGTCCCTTGGCCACCACGTCTATGTCTTTTCTGCTCACTCTTGGATCCAAGCCCTTGCTTCTTCCAGAAGAATTCAAGGCATTCTCAGGATACTTGGTAACTACTTGCATTCGCCGGTGAGACATTGAGAGGCAAATGTGCAATGACCACGGTTATGATATATGCTAAGAACACAAAGCCACAGGTACCTGCCTGAGACAACATAGCCACTCTCATCCCCCTCAACACATCCAGGATCGTCCCCATGGCTGGATGTGCACAAACACAGGAATGTTATATTAGTCAACTACACTTCACAACAGAAAGTCAAACCATTAGGTTATTATCACATTTAAAACTGAAGAGCAGAAAATTAATCTGCTAAAGAAAGCAGCCCACGGGAGCACCAGCTGGAATGAGGGCAGGTGGAGTGAGAGGAAATGGAGGGAGCAGTGGCCCAGACAGGAAGCACTTGAACTCAGGGTGAAATGAATTTTGCAGCCGCATCAGGCCAAATGGAATCTTATTAATAAAAAGGCATGGCTGTGATTCACGCATGGGAGCCGCATAAGAGTGAGTTCAGAGCATATATTTCTAACTAGGCAAGGTTTCTTTACCTTCAAAGGCCCACTAGTAGATCAGGTACATGTAAACAATTTATAAATGGTTTGTCTCAAGGTTAAAAAAAAAAAGATAGCAAATGTGCTGGTTGTCCCTGTGGATCAATTACAGATCAATCAGCAATGCAGATAAAAATCATTCCAAAATTATTAAGTTAATCCATGGGGATGGGATTTGGCTGGTAAGAAGCAGATCTGTACAGCATTTCAGGAACACGGCCATTATGTATAGTGAGGTACTCCTGTACTCTTATTCCATCACATGAGGCAAAAAGAGAAACTTCAGGCATCTGAATATCAAATTTTGGACACAATAGGTACCAATCTGCATTGGTAAGGAACTCAAATTTACTCTTCTTCTTTGACATGTCTGATTTCATCTGATCTTGCTAACTACCTCTAATTACTTCATTTCTCTCCTGCCTTTTCCTATATCTGTTTATTTGACATTGTACAAATGCTCTGCTTTGAAATTCTCTTCGGAGGAAATGGCTTATGTATAAATGTAACAAATAGATAATATCTCCATAGGCTAAAGCCTTATACTTAATTCTGAGTCACATTTACGGAGGGACAATTGCTGCTCCAGGAAAATAAGTGAGGGCTTCGAATATTTAAAGAGCTGTTATGTGTAAGTCTGGATAGCAAAAGGAGATCCAATGGGTAGAAGTTATAGGCAGCATATTATATAATACAGCAAGTTAAATCTTTTCAACTATAGAAATGTTAGCTCTGTCCAATATTGAACACTTTGTCACTGGGCATGCTTAATAGAGCTAAAAAAAATTCCTTAGGTGTATGATGGAGGATATACCGGCACTGGATAACAAAGGGGTAAGTCTAATTCTAACAAACCTATGATTCTGCAATAAATAATGTTATATGAATAGTTTTTCCATAACTGATATACACAGCCATACACATCCATGTGATGAGGCAGGCTGACTGAAAATGAACTTTAGGACAGGATCCGAAGACAGAAAAAGTTTTGGAAAAGGTAAGAGGTTGAAAAAACAGAAACTTCAAGATAAAATCTAATGGGTAAAGTAGCCACGCTTATATAATAAGTACGCATGGATAAGACATGGGTGCCTAACTTAATGGCAGCCTATGTGTGTTTTTTGATGTTGTTGTTGTTTTTTAATTCTTCAAAGCCTACTGTAGCAGGAAATGTAATATTCTGGTTTTTCTGTTCCAAGTTAGGAGAATGAAAGTTATCTCCTCCGTCCTTGCTCAGGGGTAGCTGAAGACCTACGAAGAAATTCCATTCCAGAGCACTCCTAATAGATAATATCCTCCTTGACCAAAATGCACAGAGCTGGCAAAGATTTCCAAACAGATTAACAAGAGGCTTTTGAGAATATGAATTTGAGGCTGTTGTTTCTGGAATTTAACTTAGGTCTCTCAGAAAAAAAGCTCAGTGAAAAAGAAAGATAGAGGTAAAGAAACTGTAAGACTCACTGGTCTGGCTGCTATAATATTGTAGCAACACTTTGGCAAAACTGTTATTACTGTTCTAGAGATTCTATCTTAGAAGTCTATGAATCTCTGTCATTTAAAAAGCTAATCATAACATAATGTTAACATGTGGGAACCAGGCTATTCTTGTTCTCCAGGCTCATGTGCCCCAACTGACCACAGCACTTTGTCAGCACCAGGAGGGTTGTTCTTACAATGTTGCTACTTTCAGATTTCTTTTTTAGAACCCACTAAGTAAAAACAAAAGCAGGCGGGATGAGAGCCATGCAATTTACCACAGCCAAGTAAAAGCCAAGCTGTGTTTGGTATGTGTTTTCCATTTCTTGAGGAAAAGGTGATCAAAACCAACTTTACTCGCCGCCGCTTTCTTCCACCAAGCCATTTCGCATGATCTGATCACTCCAAATCACAAATGTGCCTCCTCTCTTGACACAGAAATCACTCACATACATGCACCCAAGATTAAAGACGAAGAGACCCGCCTAGGAGAGCAAGTCACACCGCGCTTGCCTTACGTTGCTGACAAGGTCGGCGGGGAATGAAAAGCACAACGTCGGCCTGTGGAAATGTAGTCAGTCTCCAAGATTCTGCCCACAAAACATTTATTAATTAGGTTATGGCAGACGCCACCATAACCAAGTGACCGAAGTTAAAATCATGAGTGACAAAACGAAACATCGTGCTTCGCCTGCTCTGACACACCTAGAACACAGTCCTTCTCTGGCATTCTTGCTAAACCTGAATCTAACCATGACATTAGTCTACAAACTAACTGGCCTGGAATCTTCAAAAAAGTTGCCGCTCATGAAGGAAAAAACAAAACAAAACAAAACAGAAAACGGAAGGAAGGCTAACGGAGTCTACAAAGGGGACTTCAACAAAACGACAACTACATGTGATCCTGGTTCAGAAAAGAGACAATGAAAAAAGTTCAATAAAACCTGTTGAATAGATAATAATATTGATATCAATGTAATATCCAGATTTTTACTAGAATGTTAACTTCTAGTAATGTTGTACTTCTGGTTATAAAAGAATTTTCTTGGTTTTAGTAAATATACAGTGAAATATTAGAGTTAAAAGGCATTACGTGGTAGGAAATTTACTTCAAATTTAAAAAAAAAGCTTACATACATATATACCTATACATACATACATCTATGCTTGTGTTTGCATGTGTCTAGATAGAAAACAGAATATGATCAAGTAAGTACAGTAAAATGTAAATGTTAGCATTTGGGGAATCTGGGAAGTGTATACAGGAATGCTTCATACCATTTTTGCAACTTCTCTGTAAGTAAAAAGTTTTTCCAAATTCAAAAGGAAAAATAATCTAAGTGGGTCTCAGCGTTTTGAGGAGGGAGCTGGAGAAGGAGGAGGAATGTAGTTGTCCCCGCTGCTCCATTTCCTCTGCTCCACATCCCTGACACTGAAAAGCACTGTAATGTCCTGAATTTCCCTGAAAACTACTGTGGGAGACCCTGCAGGGAGCTCCCTGCGGGTACCAGCACATCTCCAAATCCCCAGAGCCTAACACAACTAGAGGCTCAAGAAATGATTGACTGAATGAACATAAAGAAATAGCTACAGAAATTGTGGGCAAACCCCCATCTGTGGTGCTCCATCTATAAAGTTGGTAGTATTGTCCCCCTTTTGTATAATGGCTGGGTGAGAATGAGGGGCAGGAGGCAGAAGAGTGAAATACACTTCTTCCTTGGGCTGTTCTTACTGAGGAGGAAAGGGGACTGAGCATGAACCCCAGAGATGGCCTGAAATGACTCTGCTGCTCTGGACAGGGTGAAGATGGGCATACATTCCAGGTACTATGTGTCCCAGCATCCAAGGTCTCTGTTGGATCCTGCATAAGCTATTTGATGCACTGAGATAAGAAGCAATAAGACCAAGATCCCCCGAGATAACATTAAGGATTAAATAGCTCCATATTTGGTAATTCCTTCACCATGAGCACAATACCTTCTTATATTCTGTTGTTACTTCCCAAACCAACTAGCACTTGGTTTTTCAAATTCACATTGACTCTGCGCATGATATCCCAAATTGGAATCATTTTAATTTCCAAAGTTCTAGAAAGCTTTGAAAAAGTTATTTAACAGATAAAAAAAAAAAAGTGACTACTCTGAAAACTGATCTAATTCAAGAACATTGTAACAGATTGCTTTTCCAAAACATTTAATTCTGAAGAGAGGTGATGGGGGAAAATATTATAATCCATAGGCCACTGGAGTGCAAGTATTAGGGGAAGTTCCATAACCCCCCTCCCCCAAAATTGGGATCTATGACAAATATGCTTTTTCTAACTACCAAGATACAATTTCACAATCATGAACACTGTAATAATATTCCAGAAAAATAATTAAACAAGGCGAACCATGGCACATAAGAGGGGCAGGACTCCAAAACCGCAAACCTGATCTGCATATTAATTGAAATAGGGACCTTTTTGCTTTAATAAGGAATACAATTTTTGAGGAATCCCTAGATGAGATTGTTATGTTCACTGGTAGAGACTTGTTCATCAATTTATTTAAAAATAAGCTCATATGGCAAACCCAAATCATAACGGAGGAAAACAATCTCTTCCTAATCAGTAAATAACAAACAGTGAGCCCTCAGAGGAGCAGGGACAGGTTGGTGCAGTGACCCTCTCTTCCTCTTTACTTGCTATATCCGAGAGGCCAAATAGTTCTGTCAGAGTGAATTCCCTTCGATAACTTAGTAAGGACAGATATTTAACTTCCCTTCAGAGTTTTAGTTGCCAGTTACTAGTTTATTTGTCTCTAATACTCTGTAGCTTCCAGTTTGGAACTGTTCCACCTCTCTAAAATGGAGTGAGAGGACCTGAACATATCATACCTCTTTCTAGGTTCTCCCAGGGATATGCTGTCTGTATAACTCAAAAGAACTTGGAATAAGACAACGTGTAAGAGAGATAACTGAGGAGCCCCAAGAGCAGCAGCCAGATCCTATCCCTGCTGTGCTCAGTATCCTTCTTGTCCCAGACATGGTCTAGTTCTTGGCCTGCCAATGGCATGGCTTTATCAATGCCAGCTGAAATCGCAAGGATTCATGGTGCCCTAAGGCCTGACCTAAGTGTTTTGGAAAAGACCCCTCTATGGAGTTTGGATAGAGCCTCAGATCTGTATGCAAATAGGTAAGATAGTGTAGTACTCTTAATACTTCGATACTTCTTAATCAATCACTATCTCCTTCCCCCCTCCCACACACACACCCACACACACACACACACACACACACACACACACACACACACTTCTCATTTCTCCGTGAGAACCCATACTATTATACCCTTGGACTGTTCTACAACTGGGATGATAATGGCACTTCAATTAAAATCAAGCCATTGCCTATTATTGTCTAAAGAGGAAGCAAATACACTGGACCAAAGGATAATATGAAAGCTCTTGAAATTTGAGCCTTCATGCTAGCCATCAGGCCCTAGTGTGATGTTACCAATTAAAAATGCAGAAGCTTTGCCTGTTGGTCCCCACCCAACTGGTTCTTCTTACCTTTGGTTCCATTGAAATGAAACTGTGGGTTCCTCTGCTCGAGAGAACTGACCTTTTAATCGTCCTGCTATGGTAGAAGTGGTAGTAGTCCTTCAGGGCCCCGATCTGCAAAGATAGGAGGGAAGGAACAAGAGGAAGCAAGTTAATGTATGAAAACAGTCTTGTTTTCCTGTTCTCAATTAAAATAAGAACACAAAACAAAAAAGGTCCATAAATTATGCAGTTGCCTACTCTGCTTAAATGTTACTTGAACCTTGATGATCACTTTCCAAAAGAAAGACATGTGATATGGAGTGTCCTTGAGGCGGTGACTGTGGAACTAAAGATTATAATGGGGCAGCGTAGCCTCTCCATATCTCCTTTTTAATGTTTAATTTATATGCAGCATTTTTAAGTAATTCTATATCAATCTATATCCAAATGTGGAAAAGAGGGGAAAAAATCAAATAGCTATCTGGTTATAAAAACACACTGCACTCTGTTTGCTCTGAGAAATGTACAATGAAGGACCTTGTTAGATTATTTATATCATTAATTTGAAACAAGTCCTAAGCAGTTGCTCATTCACAAACAAAACGCTACTTAGTTTCCTGAGTTCAGTAGACAGTATAAATACATAGTAGTTTTTTTATTTATTGCGAAACTTAAAGTAGAATGACAATTTCTAAAACAAAACAAAGATCATATATCCTACCAAGAAACTAAGCTTCCTGTGTAAAAACAGTTTGATCATTTTATCTTAATTATTTCTTTAACAAATCAGTCTTCTCATTTGTATTCTCTTTTCTTTAGTTAAAAAGTTAGGTCTGTTCAGGATAGCTTTGAAAGTAAGTCCCTGTCCATTTTAGGAAAAAAATGCACAAAATCCCAATCATATTCTCTCAGCAGATTATAAAATGTGGATCACATAATGGAAATCAAACAATACAGCAAATGAAGACAGGAGAGCTCGGTCTAGTTCCAGCTGCCACTCTTGGCTAAATCACACATTATTTCTCAGTTTCTATTTCTATAAAATTGGACTTTGGGCTAATTTTTAAGATCACTATAGCTCTCGAATTCTATCCTTTGACATTGACACCTTCCTTGCTTTGGGCAAATACACTAAGTAGCTATTTGTCCAGAACACCCTGGCTCTGCCCTAAAAGAATGCCCATTGTCAGAATGTTTTCCAACTGGGACAATCTGGGCTTTCCTAACTTAAAAAAAGAAGTGACTTACCCAGCTTAATCTTTCCAGATAAAACATTTATTTCTTATTTCCATCTTTCCATCACATTCTCAGTCATCACCCCCACCCCTCCAATAAGGACAATCAACTTAATTTCTGTGCTATTTAAAAGTCATCTTCTCTCTGGGACTTTAAGCACTGATTGAATGCCTCTCTCTAATCATCATTAAATCTGAAGGTCTGAAGGCTCATATTTTTTATTCAAGTGGAAACTGCCCAGATGTACACAGAAAAGATTCTGGACTCCGAAAACAAGTATAGAACAAAGACAAGGAAATCACAGCTGAAACCTCTAATCTCAGTGATCCTGGACAGTCTGCAACAGCAGCGAACAATGAGGAAGAGGGTGCCAATGCCGGCCCCAGTCTCCGAAAGCGTTTCAATGAGGGATTTACAGGCCAATTTTAAGGTTCCAGAGGACTAAGCGTAGAATTCAAGGGGCCACGAAATACTTCATAAGAAAATCTTAAAATCCCCAAAAGCTTAGAGTTTTCACCTCATGTAGCTTCTGGCAAGAGTGCTCCTTTGGAAAACAGAGTAGTTCTTATGGAAAAGAACTTAGAATCAGTGAGGAAAAACTTTATACAAAACCCATCATCAGTGTGAAAAACGCCGGTGTGTTTAAGATCAAGTCCACTCAGCTATAACTCATTTGATTATAAGAAATGAGTCAAGTCAACTTAACTATTAAGTTCAAACCATGGAAGAAATACACCCCGAGGATATATTCAGATCCTTTGTGCTCTCATTAGTACAGACTGGAATCCTGACCTAATGCAATGTATAATGAGGTAGAAAAAAAATTCCACAGGACTGGTACAAGGGCCACATGTATTCAGGCCACTAAATCTTGATAGCAGTAAGCTCTACTGTATCTCCATCTTTCAGGGATTCTGTTTCCTCTACTGCGTTGTGACATAGTGATTATTGATTGACTGATGCCTTGTTTATTGAATGTCTTCCATGTGCCATCTTGCTGCTCTTCTGCCTGTTATTTTTAACTTCACTCCCACAAGAACCCTTGAAGATAAACATCATTACCTCCGATTTGATATACAAGGCTGTTGAGGTTCTGGAAGTGCCCAAATGTGCAAATCTAGTGCTCGGACATGGTAAAATGCAAGTCTTTGTTGAATGTCTAGCATCAGGGTCAATTTAGTTAAGTTTCATAGTGCATCCTATGGATGGGCTCAAAAGAGGCATTCCAGCACCCTTCTGGTGAGTCTTTCTGTACTGCAGAGCTGAAAAACTAAACTCAGTGAAGCTAGGTTTCTGACTGTGATTAAGGTTCTACCAATCAAAAGCACACTACAGCATCATAAGGAACGCTCTTGGAGGTACTGATATGTTTAATGGTAGCAGTGGCAGAGACCTTAGTGTCTGGTTGCTAGCTTTCTAAGCATCTATTTGCACACCTTGTTTTGCTGGCAAGTCATAAGAGATTATAGAAGAGCTTCAGGGGCAACAGAGGGTAGCTTCCTCATTCCTTAGTTTCCCGATTAAGGCAGAAGCAGCAGCCCTTGGAGGCCCATTGGCTTTGGGGGCCATTTTTGAAATCTTGGCCCTCTTGATTGATTCTACACGCTATTTAACAGTCTGTATTGACTGTCTTCCAAAGTGGGCCCCATAGCAGATTCAGTATTAGCCCCACCCCCTCAAATCTTCAAAACTTAATAGGTCAGGACTTCTGAAAAAGTAGCTATGTATTTATGTCATCTTGTACAACTCAGAGATCCTCAAAGTTATATACCTTGAGTCATGAGCTGTCGGCACCAATGATCCACTGGCACCGGATGTCCCAATGTGACTGTTCTGACATCCTGTTAGATAACTATACTTGATCCAGTCATCTCAGAGTCATTTGCACCACACTCTGCCTTCATATGTGTTCTACACAGTAGCCACAGCAAGGTTGCAAAAGGTTATAAAAACTGGCTGTGTTATGTGTCATACCCCTGCCTAAAATCCTTTTTGGTTTCCTTTTGCTCTTAAAATACCTAGTAATAAGTAATATTTAATATTATGTAACAATATAGTTTTAATAGTAAATCAGAATAATATCATATCAAAATTCGTGCTGTGCCAGGAACTACTCTATATGCTTTACCTGACACACTGAATAGAGACCATTATTGTCCTCTGACCTTCAGGAACTCTGTGCCCTGGCCCAGTCTCCTTCTGTAACTTCTTAAATCACACCGCTCTCAGTGCACTGGACTCCAGCCATGCTGGCCTTCGTCAGTTCCTGGACGGTGTCACGCTTGCTGTTTCCTCTACCTACAGGACCCTCTTTTATCTCCACCCTTTCCGCCTTCTTTCCTCATCCTTTAGATCTCACCTCTTGTCAGACGTCTTCCAAACTCCCCAGACTGGATCAGTTTTCTTTATTATATCATCTCACAGAACCACAGGAATATATACCACAGTTTATCCTTTGATTAATATAATTATTTGTTTCATGTCTGTGTCTCCACCTGTATGCTTGTATGTTCCAATGAGGCAGGGGCACATCTGTTTTGTTCACCATTTTGTTCCCAGCTCCTAGTACATGGCTTGACACATAACAGGTTCTCAGAGCAGACTGCTGAATGAATGATACGAAAATCAGAATCCTGCCATTGCTATAACTGCATACATTAGAGCTGTATGTGATTCAAAATCTCTAGTATGAGCATCACAGAACTATCAAATTACGGTTAATTTTGGCAAAAATGATCGAATTCTGCCTTAAGTGAAGTATTAACTATTCCAGATTTATGGCTCTGAAGGTTGTAAGCTGAGATGTCTCTATGCTTTTTGTCCCCTCCAAAACAACACCTAAGGAATAGTGTGCATTAGTTCAATTATTCTACCTCATTCTAACAAAATAACGTCATTTCCCAAGGCTAGTGCATTCTCTGTCTCTCCCTCTATGTATATATGCATGTGTATATAAATAAATACATATACACATATCCATGCACATACATATATTTTATATACTATATATATTTAAAAGCATATTTATGTCTCTTGTCTATTTAATATGCATGTCCTTATTGGCAAGAACCGTGTCTTTTATATTCTTTCAACAGCACTGAGCATGTTGAGGACATTTAATAAACATTAAGAAGAAAAATGTCACAACATGTTGGGAGTTACTCAAAAGAAAGACAGTGTATGAAAACAGAGCAGTAATATCTATAAACAGGCATTCCATCTAGCTCCTCTAGGATAATGTAAAACAAAAGATGGCTATATTTACTTGTTATACAATAGCAACAAGGGCTAAAACAAGGAACAATCTGTAACTAACATAGGGACATTTTATAAATAAGTCAGGAACTATGGGAATATGTGAAGTATAAAATCAAGAGCCGATAAATCAAAGCCTGACCCTTTCCTTAACACCAGATAAAGGAAGGAGAATAACGCCTTCCTCTTGGCCCTCTTAAGCTCCTCGTCTGTACAGCAACACACATTCTTCTCTGTCCAGCAACATAACTCTACACACAATATTAAGTGGATGAATTCCACCTTTCATTCCCAATTCTCTCAAGTTTTTATGCTTTTTCTTCCTCAGTGGTAGCCCCTCACCCTTACACTCAAACTTTTATCACCACCCTTCTCAAACTAAATTGTGTTCTTGGGAAAGTTTATTTTTTAATAAGCCCTACTAAGGCTTTTTATACTCAGGTGTAAATGACTAGTAGTTCTTCCTGGGACAATTGCATTTGATCAGAAACTTAAAACTTAAGCCCAATAAATGAGTCTATTATACTTGTAAACACACAATGTTTCAAAAAACAATCATTGGAGGGTTTTTTTTTTTTTTTCCTGGTTGCAGGAGGGATACTTTCTGTGTCCTCAAATCCTTATGTCAAAAGCAAGGTACAGACTTCTGAGGAGAGGGCTGGGAGCCAGAAGACCCACATTTTACACTGGCTTTGCCCCTAATGAGGAACAGTGTGGCCTTTCCAAATTCATTTACCACTAACAATTTCACTTGTGCCTGCAGCTAAAACCTTCACCAGTCTAATTATTCCAGGCATCTAGTTTGCAATTAACATGTAGTTCTGATCTGATCACATGTATGGTGATCAACCATGCCGGTTTGCCCAGGAATGAGGTGTTTCCAGGGACACAGGACTTTTCAGTGCTTAAAACAAGGCAGTTCCAGGCAAACTGGGACATTTGGTTACCTGATTATAAAGTGACTCAGTCACGAGTGACATGGCCTCTTTAATGAACCTGTTGGTTCGCTAGGGCTACTTGTCTGTCTTGTTTTCCCTCTTGCCCTCTCCAATTTATAGATCTCCCCAAATTTCATATTCCTTTTGAAAAGTTATTTACTTCCAATCTGCAATCTTTTTAAATAACAAAAGTCTGAATAGACATCTCACAAAAGAAGATGTACAAATGACCGATATGCACATATGAAAAGATGCTGAAGTTCAAATTAAAATCATAATAGCACTATATACACACCAGAATGTCTAAAATTTAAAAGCCTTATAATATCAAGTTGTAATGAGATTGTGGAACATCAGAGCTCTCTTACTTTGCTAGTGGGAATGTAAAATGGTCCAGTATCTTTGGAAAATCGTTTGGTAATTTCTTATGAAACGTACATCCTCCTCCTGACCCGGACATTTCATTTCTAGGTATTTACCCAAAAGAAATGGAAACCTATTTCCAAACAAAAACTCATACACAAATGTTTATAGAAGCTTCCTTGATACCAGCCCCAAACTGGAAACAACACAAATGTCCATCAACAAGTGATGCATATATATCAATATAATGGAATGCTCAGCAATAAAAAGGAACAAACTACTGACATATATTATATAATATACATCTATGAGGGATGAATTTCAGATCATCACGCTGACACAAAAAGTGCATACTGTATGATTCCATTGATATGAAATTCTAAGACAGTTAATCTATAGTGACACATCAGTGAGAACCTGGGTATGGAGTGGGGACTGACTGGGAAAAAGCCTGGAGCCAACTTGGAGTTTTGGGTATGTTCAGTATTTTGATTGTGGTGGTAATTGTATCGGTGGTAAGTGCTTAGGTGTGCTAGAATCTGCTCATTATAGGCTTGTGAGATTCAACTGCATCTTTTTCCGACATCCTGTTTCATGATACCATGTTGATGACTTAAAATCAACAATGAAAGTATGTACACATCAGGAAAAATCAACAAAAGCTACAGATTAGGGCTTCTTTTTTCTCTGAAGAGTAACTTGATCAGTATTTATCACATGCCACAAGGTACACAAAAATGCCTGCATTTGGCGGTTTGTAAATTATACCTTAATAACGATTTCAAAAGTTTTAAATTCCCTTCTTCTGATTTCTAGTTCTCTTCCAGCTGTAGAATAACTTAAAGATCAGGAAATGCAAGAACCCAGTTACCTGGGGCTGGAATTTATCTTCCAGCCCCTTCTTCTTCCTACCATTTCAAGTGAGGGAAAAACCAAGTCACCAAGACTATTGTTCTTCCTGACCAACCTCTTTCCAATGGCGGAAGGTGACAAGTCCAAAACGCTCACTTGTTAAATCTATTTAGACAGAAAGTTGCTGCACTGAATATACTGTTACAGCATTAAATATGGTTCCTCCTTCCTGCTTCCCTGCTAATGTTAAGACAATTGTAATTATTTACCTTCTTTGTTCCAGATTTTGTAACATTTAAAGGAGAAGCAAAGAGAAGGTAGCCATGATTGCTTTCCTCAAGGTGACCAAGAATACTCCCAATCTTAGGGCCTTTACATCTGCTTTGCCTGCTCTTCTAGAAATCTCTATGATTCACTTCCTCACTGCTTTTAGGCCCTTGTTACAATGCCACTTTCTCAGAGAAGCTTTTTCTGACCATCTAATTTTAAATTGCCATTACCCCTTCTAACAAACCCCATTCTTCCTACCCATGATTTATTTCTCTCCTTAACACTTATTACCACTTAACATGTTATATATTCTCTTTATTTGTCCCATTTATTGTTTATCTTCCCCCACACTGTAAGTCCATAAGGGCAGAGATTTCTGTTTCATTCACTGCTGGATTAGCCTTAGTTCCTGTGAGCAGTGCCACGTATAACCAATAAATATGTAGAATAAGTGAAAGAGTAAAATGCCCCTGCCCTTGAAAAAAATCAAAAAATGACAGTGAGCATGTCTCCCAACCTTAGGGAAGGTCTCTTGCTCATTTATAACCGCTTCTGTGCTGACATTAGCATATAATGTAACATACTTTATGCTTAATACATGTCAAATGAATGGAACAATCACATATAAATATATCTGAAAATTAAGAATTTACCGCTAACAACCATATAATCACCAAAGTCTGTCTTTATATTTCTTAGCTCCCTCCCTTGTCTTATCACAGTCAGTGATTTCTTGGAATCGCCGAACAAAAGTGATACAAGTCTGTTGCATTCATTACAAAATATTAAATCAGAAGACAAGGAAATGCAGAAATCTGATGAACTACTAACATTTATGGAGCACAACAAACTAAATGCCAGACATTATTGCACTGCATCTTCAAAACAGTAGGAAGCAGGTATCATTATTGCCATTTTATATGCAAGAAAGCAGAAATTCACAAAGTTTAAGAACTTGCCCAAGGCCACACAGCTAGTAAAAGATGAAGCTCAGATTGATTCCAGCCGGCCTAACTCCAGAGCATATGTTCTTAACTACTTTAAAAGATGCTTAAAATAAGGTTTCTAAGGAAGAACTTAAAAACACAACTACCCAGAAATTTCAATTATCCAGAAGACTGCGCTCCTAAGTTGTACAGAGAAGGGATGTTTTCCAGGAATATTTCTGTGTATCCTCAGCAAATGCAAAAATGAGAATGTTGACAAGGATCTAAGAGTAAGAGAGAGTTCATTCCTGCCCTCATCGGGGCAAGAAACTGGTCTCTACTTCCAGTTCCACCATTGACTGTCACCAGGAAATTTATGTTAGTGTCTTCATGTCAGTGAGAAAGTATCTTTAAGGCACATCTTTATCATGTAGTTCAAGGGACATTATAAGTTAAATAGGTGTAATAGCTGGCACTAAGCATCACAGATGCTCCTTGCATTGGGCTATGGACACACAATGACGTGAAAAATATCTTCCTTAAATTTTAGTTTCAAGTCAGTCATTCAGAGAATACTTGTGATTTCTTCCTAAATTCCTTCGAATTCAGGTTCAGCATTTGAGCTCTTCAGAGAATGGCATTAGAGTTCATGAATTCAGCGCAAAAGCACACTAATTTTTTTTTTAATCAGGATGCTCAAGAAAAGCTGTATAATTTCTATGATTTCAAAGGCAACTTTCTAAGATGTTCAGGCAGACTGAATAATGTGAACCTTTGACTGTTACTTTATATGGTGAAAGAGACTTTGCAGCTGTGATTAAATTAAGGATTTTGAGATGGGGAGATTATCCTGGATTATCTGGGAGGGCCCATCGTAATCACTCACAAGGGTCCTTACAAGAGGCAGGGAGCAGTCAGAGAAGATATATTCCATTGAGAAAGAGATGGAAGCACAGATCAGAGAAAGAGGGATTTTTAAAAAGCTGAGCTTCTAGCTCTGATAGATCGAAGAGGCGGCCACAAACTACGGCATGCAGACATCCTCTCGAAGCTGGAGAAAGCAAGGAAAGAAACTCTTCCAGAATCTCCAGCAAAAACAACACAGCCTTGCTAACACATAGATTTTAGGTTAGGACTTCTGGTCTCCAGAACTGTAAGATAATAAATTTGTGTTGTTTCAAGCCACTAAGTGTGTGATTATTTTTGTTAGAGAAGCAGTAGGAAACTAAAGCAATGAGAACTAGTACTTCAATAGACATCGATAAGAAGCAAAGGAAATGAAACTAGACTATTTGTATTCAGGGCCTTTGTAGTCTTCATAAATTTCAGGACTCTCTGGGTATTCAGTTATCAAGTTCTAAATAGCTGGATCAATTTAATAATTGTGTTTAATATTTCCAAATGGCTATACCAATTAAATAATTACGTTTAATATTGGCTAGGCATTCTGCTAAGCACCCTGTTAGCTTTATCTTGTTTATCTTGCTACACAAGATTATCTCGTTGAATTTTCAAAACAAAGTCCAAGATTAAGCAACTTGTCCAGCAAAACAGAACTAGTAAACGCCTTGTCTAGTCAAAGTTATTACGTAATTAATAATACTAATAACTAAAGCTACCACTTGATGCTTTCTTATGTTATATCTAATCTTTCCAATAACCCGGCAAATGAAGAGGAACTATTCTAATTTTACAGACAAGAAAGCTGAGTCCAAACCTGAGAGAAGTTAAGTCATATGCCAAGTGAAGAAGTGTCTCGAGTCAAGATTTGAAAACAGGTCAGTCTAACTCCAAAAATCTGAGCTTTTACTAGTCACAGCAATTTAATTTTATTTAAAAGTTATTCGAAGGGTTTTATAGTGCCATATGTGATTTGATTAGCATATTGTATTATCCCCACCCTACCCTACCTCCTTTCCCTCACCAATATGAGGCATCATTATTTTATTCTAAAGCTACCTGATCAGCAGAGTGTAGGAGAATCTAGGTCCCTGTAGTCTATCTTAAAAGCAGGTAATCAAAAACATCTTGACTACAATTTCCAAGCAAGCAAGAAATAGATACAACAATTTCACCAAGGAAACATAAAACACAGCATATAAAGCAAGCACTGAATTTTCCCAGGTTCAAGGAGAAATCTATAGTCTGTCCCGCTATATGGGACAAGGGATTTTCTTCAAAGCAAATCGTAAAATCTCAGAGTTGGAATGAAAAAAAAAAAAAAAAACCCCACGAGCTTTTAATCTAATTTTCCCCACTACATGCAGGAATCCATTCTTCAAACTGGCATAGAGCACTGCATTTTCTGGGGCAGCCCATTTGTTATAATCTTCCAGATAATTAGCCTAAATCCACTCACTACTCCTGGTCTTAGCCTATAGAGCCAACCCATGGCATGCCAGGCAGCCAGCACGTCTCTACCTGGGTCTTCCCTGTTCTTGGCTGAACATTCAAATTTTTCCTTTTTTTTTTTTCTCATGTGACAAGCCTTCACAGGGTTGCTTCCCCTAAATAAGCCCAGATAACTTGGAGCCTATAATACAACACATCTCAGCTCCAGGTATGGTGGAGCCAGGATGGAGTCCATGATTCGATGACTTATCTTGTCAAGGTACTTCTAATAGAAATAGCTTTAAATTGAAATATTTTTGGCAGAATAAACCTGGCCAAGTAAAATCAATTTTTTTTGAGAAATCCTTAATTTGATTCTTCTCCAGTCTATATTTTAATATCTTAAATATAAATGATAGAAATATACATTTCTGTTGAATGTCATTTCCTATTTTCTACTCTGCACTTTTACACCCTGTCTAGACATTCATTTATTTATTGAGTGTGCACTATGTGCCAAGCACGGATCCAAAGGCACTAAGATAGTGATCAAAACAAAGAAGTCCCTGCTAACATGGAGATAACAATCTGATTTGATTCTGACAACCCCACTGTGTTAACTACAAGTTTGAAATTTATGTCTTCTCTACTGAATCAGAATATTTCTTTCGAGAGCATTCAAATAATTTTTAATAGTAGGATATTACAGATAAGGATTGGATTCAACATACAACCTACAATATGTTTGTAACAGTTATTTAAGAATGAACTGAAAATGACATTAAGCTTTGATTTTTTTTCATTCGATTTTTGTCCAAAATGAATAATTATGTCCTTAATGTAAAATAATCCTTGTATTTATATTCCTGAGAGTAGAACATTTATTACTGCTATTTATAGTCAGTCAGCAATTCTTTTAAAAAAGTTTTTAAAAAACCATCTGTAAGTAATTTCTGGAGAAACTAAAAGAAATTGTTGTTTAATATCTAAGCTATTCCACCTGCATGAAAGACACACACACATGCACTCAAAGGAAATGGATTCCAAGAGAGGCTGCGAGAGAGAACACATGTATTCCTTTCATTACTGATCATCTTAGCAACTGAAAGCATTTCCACATATATGAAAACAAAGAAAATAGTACATATTTTGATAAGTGAAAACATTTCTAGAAGTACCCCTGGAATAGCAAATTTTCCCTTTTGATCCAATGACTCTCAAGCCTTGCTATATGTTAGAATTATATGGAAACTTAAAAGATACTAATGTCAGGGTGCTACACACCTACCTCAGAGATTCTGGCCCTAAAGGTTTGAGTGACGGCCTGGGCATCATTATTTTCTTATGAAAAGCTTTCTAGGTGATTCTAATGTACAACAAAGGTGAAGAACCACTGTTTTAAACCATCCAGCTCATTGTGCAAAATTAAAATCATTTACCCTGAATTCTGAGATCTCTAAATATTCCTATCTACTTAGTTAAGTTTTAATGAGAAAATCTCTAATTAATTTGATTTTAGCATTAATATAACTGGCAGGTTTTGCTCTTTTGTTTATTCTTTTAATTATTTCAAAAGCCTCTTCTCTCTAAAAAAATTTAGAAAGATATAGCATAACCAGATTAGAATTTCTAATATTTTATCATACCGGTAAACAGAGGCTCTTTTGAGCACTATAGCATTTTAAATGACCTGTTTTATTCTTAAAATTGATGATTCCAAGTGTAAAAGATGTGAAAAAGACTTTTGTGCACTCAGGACACTTGACAGGCTTGTCACCTTAGCTTAAAAAAAAAAAACTTAGGATGAAAAGCTATGCCATATCTTTGCTAGTAACTGTCCTGAGATGCCTTGTTCATTTGCCACCATCTCGGTCGTTCCCGGGGGTTAGCAAAGTTAGCACTTGCAGGGTAGGGTCCCCTCAAAACTGGGCCCAAAGCAAGGGATAAGCAGGGCATCCGTGGCCTAATGGCAGAGGGGAAGTAGATGAGGTTTCCAGCCAGCTGTGAAGTTCTGTATGGAAGCAGATGTGAGGTTGGATCCTATTTTTATAGTTCCTGAGGCTCTGCCAATTGTGGGCAGCCATTAGCCATTTGTATTAATTAAAGATGTTAGAGATACACGTTAGAACAAATAAGAGAAAAATGGCAATACCAAGTGATGGTGAGGATGTGGGTAAATGAAGTCTCTCATACATTGCTGTACAGTTTGGCAGTTTCTTATAAAATTAAACATTCACTTACTATATGACCCCAAAATCATACTCCTAAATATTTTCCCCAACAAACAGAAAAACTTATGTTCACACAAAATCTTGTACATAAGTGTTTATAAGTTAGTCATGATCACCGCAAATTGGAAACCCAACTGGTGAATGGACAAATTGATGTATCCATACAATGGAATGCTACTCATCAATGAAAAGAAACAAATCACTGATTAATCAGGGATTAATTCTCAAGTGCATTATAATAAGGAAGCTAGTCTCAAAAGGTTGCATACTGAATTAATCCATTTACAAGACTTTCAGGAAAAGGCAATAGACCAGAACACACATGAATAGTTGGGGGTGCAGCAAGAGGTTGACTACAAGGAAGCACAAGGGAACTTTTTTTGAGGTGATGGAATTGTTCTATAGACTTATTATGAAGGTGGTTCTATGACTACATTTTCAAAACTTTTAGAACTACAAAGTGAATGGCACCATAGGTAATTTTTCTGTATGTGTGAGTACTGGGGTTTATGATATCTCAATAAACCTGATCCCCCTCAAAAAAAGTCCATAAGGAAAAGCCCAGTCATCAAAGTGAGTTAACTGGAAAAGTGATACAAATGGAAAAGCAAAAAGTTAAGAAGTTGTTTGGACTAAAAAATGTTTTTGAATTGACTTTATTCAATTGAAGAGCTTCCCTAAGCTATAGCAACCATCTCAACATTTGGAATTACACAGGGCAAACAGCTACCCTAAAAATCATTCACGATATGTAAAGTTTTCCTTTTATCATAGAAATGAAGTATTTCGACATTTCTTAGTAAAGCACTACTTTTACTAAATGACCACCTTAGTCAAAATACAACTGATTATGCTAAGTGGAGTCGTTTGAAACTACTGCAAACTCTGAAAATATGGCTGATGATTTTGAAACAAAGATAAGAATGGTTCAGAGCCTCCTACGTGCTGTTAACCATACACCTAATAGTGCTTTGAAAGTACGTAAAAACCTGTAAGCCAGTGATTCTCCAAGTGTGGCACTAGGGCTAGAAGCACACAGTACCTGTGAGCTTAGCACGTTCACGGGCCCCACCCCGACCTGAATCAGAGTCTGGTCATCGCCCTACTCAGTCAACTCTCAGTTCAAGAGGTGAGGAAGAGGCCACACGAATGCCTGATGAAGCAACAGTCAACAAAGAATGCAAGCACGGGTCTATTCTGATTCTGACTTGTGCAGTCAGGATGAAGTACAAACCCACTCCTCCTCCTTCTACCCTTACAATCTACATAGTAAATAAGTTTTAATTCTAGGTTTGACACTTCTTATAATGCTATGAGCCCAAGCTATGTTTAAAATAAAATTGGATTTTAAGTAGAATTTTATCCAAACTCAGTTCTAGGAGATGATGAAAAATGTTAATAATGTTCATGGAACAAAGAGAGGGATATTTCTGATCAGTTCATTTGATGTCCAAGCAAACAAAATTTCAGAACTGGAATTTCACAGTTGTTATACATACTAATAACTAACTATAAAAAGTTTAAAAAGTTGGCGGGTCCCAGCAGCTCGGGCTGTGGGAGGAGCGGTAGCTGCCAAGCAGGCCAGGTCAGCAAAGGCTCTCGGCACGCGCCAGCCCCCGGCCCCGCCGCCACCATGCCCTAGTGGGCGGGGAAGGAAGAGCCCAAGAGCAGGTCGGCGACGTTGTCAGCTAACCGCTCCGCAAAAGTGGAAACAGCCAAAAAAGGTGGCAGGAAAGAATAAATCTGCAGACCAAAAAGTTCAAACAAAAGGGAAAAGGGGAGCAAAGGGAAAACAGGCCGAAGTGGCTAACCAGGAAACTAAAGATTTACCTGCAGAAAATGGAGAAACTAAAAACAAGGAGAATCCAGCCTCTGATGAAGCAGGAGAGAAAGAAGCCAAGTCTAATTAATATATATACCATGTCTTAACCATGGTCCCTGTCTCCCTTCTTGTACAATCTAGCGGAATATTTTTATGAACTATTTTGTAAATGTAATTTTTTTAGTAGCTTTAGAACATTTTTAAGGAGGGAATTCCACCTCATCCCATTTTTTAAGCGTAAATACTTTTTTTTTTTTTTCCCCTAAGAGGTGAAATCATTTGCTGGTTGTTTATTTTTTGGTACAACCAGAAAATAATGGAATATTGAATGTGGGGTGTTTTGATTGTCTTGGGTGTCAGCTTAACGTTCCATAGATGGGGGTAGTTTTTATATCCTATAGCACAAAGCACACTAAATGGCAGTTTGGAGTCATTTGTGCATTTACTGTGTCTTGAACATTTAAACTACTTCTATTCCATGTTGTTGGTAGAATTGTTTCCTAAAGAAAACCACTCCTTGGTCGCGGCTTTCCCTCAGAATTTCGTGTGACACCTTTGTGACGGTAGTGCACTTTTCCTAGTAACTTTGTTAACGCGCTGTGAAGGATTGAAAATTTGATTGTGTAGTGTATATGATATTAAATTGTGAATTAGTGAAACTTTGATATCCGCATATTGACATTTGAATATATTGGTACTCGATATTCTATTGAGGAAAATTAACCTCCAAATTTCAGGCTGGAAAGTCACTGGAATAATCGTTTAGAAAAGAATCACAACTACATGACTAGGTTTTTGGTACATACGTTAAGAACTGTGTACAAATTGAAATGTCCGTGTACTTCTCAAAACAACCAATAAAAATCTCGATTATGAAAGAAAAATTTTTTTAAGTTGTCTTCCACTAACCATTAGGTCCTGCCACATTCTACTTTAGGTGGCCTATATCTCCTTAGCTTCTGCTTCTCATATAAAAGGATCAATAATGATTTGTAAATTTTCAATAAACACCTCAAGCCATAAAGATCAGAACGTGTTTTTCTCCCTCTTTCAAGTAAAGTATTTTTGATATCTCAACAGATGTCTTAACAGAAAAATGTGATTTTCATCCATTTAAATGGGAGTTCATCAAGCACAGGGAAGATGGATAAGTCGTCCCAAATATCACCATAATTATATCAGCAAATATGCCCAATGTATAAATTATGGCTTTATTTACATTGATTGTCAATGGCTCCTCCTGGAGTCTTGCTTTACTGACACTATCTGTCCATGATCTCCAACAACTATAAATTCATAATTCTGCACAAATGAACTATCTACTCTAAATCACCTAGGGGCAGATATTTAATCTGATGGTAGTTCCAAGGTGACCTCCAGTTCTTCAGTAGATGCATGCTCACAGGGAACAAAATTTGAACATCCCATTAAACAAAATACTACCAAGGCAGAGCTGCTGCCCTTCACCTTCAAAACATGTGAAAATAATGCCAGTGTTTTAGATTATGTGCGTGCTTTAGTACCATTTGTGATTGCCCACTTTAAGAACTTTACGACCTTCTAAATAGGATAAGTAACTCACAGGCTACAGGTTTTTGTCTTGCTGTTTTATTCTATGTAACAGCAAAATTAACTACTCATATTCATGTGCTGTTCCCATCTTTAAAGCGCTTTCCTAAATACCGTTTTATAATGAGTAATTAAGATTTCATGCCCCTTTGTAAAAATGATGAATTATTTCTTGTTACTTTTGTAATGAAATAAAAAAAAAAAAAAGCCTTTATTTGGCCTTTGAGGGGCTACCAGAGCTGTCGTCCATTTACCCTTTTAACGGTCATCTTCTAACACCTCCCCTCACTCACTGTGCTCCAAACCCACTGGCCCTCTTACTAGCCTCAGGATGTGCTCCCGCACTTTCCCATCTGCCTAGAAGTCCTCTCTCATTGCATGACTCCTCTTCATTTTTTGGACCTTCACTCAAATATTACTTTGTCAGAAAGTGTTCTCTGACCGCCCTGATAAGTGACCTTCCCCAGTTATTTCCATCTGGCCAAGCTGTTTATTTCCTAACTCTTAAATTGTTGCCATATTGCCTGTACCCATCATAGTGCCTGGCATGTTATGGTTGCCCAGTAAGCATTTATAGAATGAATGAGTGAATGAATGAATGAATACTGTGAAATAAGTAAAGAAGTATTATACTGATTTTCCAAATAATATCACTGAGTTCCAGAGAAATTCAGTGATTTACCCAACTTTATGCTATGAGCAAGTGAAAGAAACAAGGTTTTTCTAACACCAAGCTCAGTGCTATTTTTCACTATTCTATACAAAACCTAAACTGGCTAAAGAATATCTCATTTTGTGCTTGGAGTCATATTTTCAATTTTTATTAATGTTACAACTCCAACCTGATTAACTTTAGGATTAATATCTTTATCTCAACATCTGAGCCTGACTAAAGTGCCAAGTTTTTAATTTTCTTTTCTTAACATAAAAAGTCAATTGACCTTTATCTCAACAGCTCGCTTGTCTTAAATACACATCAAATAAACCCAAAAAGAGTTTAAGTAACCACTATGCCTACCAAGTAAATGTTTGTATCTATAAAATAGAAAGTTAGAAGTGATGTTTAGGAAAATGTACTTGGTGCAGTAGATTGAGTTTTAAGTATCTCCCTTCTATCATTCCTAAGTACTTACTGTTGACATAGAATATAAACCCAATACAGTGTTTGACTAAAAGAATCATTGCAATGTTTACAGATCTTTGCAGTAACTGAAGCTTATAACCTTATCTGGACAAATACCTCATATCTGGATAAATGAAAAAAAAGTAAGTGTATTAAATATATATTAAGCTTCTGTCTTTGGCTTCCACAGGATTGGAAATTAATCCATGAATTATTTTAATATTCCAAACACTGTATATTGCTCAAATAAATGCAGGCAATTTAGTAAAAGAACAGGGCTTTGCAAGTTTTCCTCCCTCTTAGTTCAAACATGCCAACATTCTGTAGCTAAGTTGTGAAATAGGTTTAAAGCCCCAATAAACTAAAGAGATAAAGACGCAAGGTGGAGAATGGTTTGGGCAGCCACAAGCATTTACTCCCATCTCAAATGTATTGGGTTAATTTGAATTCTCACAGCTTCTGCATGAAATATGCTGGTATGTCTCTATTCTGTTATTTTACTTACTGTACAGACCTTCCACAGGCCTAAAAAAAATAGAACTTATATGCTCAGTGTGATTGCATGCAACAATTTACCCTTCATCTCACAGTTTTAACAAACATCAGCCATGGAAAGTCAATTTAGCTTGCAGTCATGGATAACGGTACCCCCTTAATAAGTAGACATGTCCTACTTGCAAAAGTGATTACTATGCTCACCTCCCTCAAAATGAGCCTCTGACTTTCCTCAGAAAAGAATTCTCTGGTTCTCAGAGACCTACCAAGATGTTTATGAGTTAGAAATTAGATCAATTATTTACTTATAATTAAACTACCACCATGGTAGAACTGGCCTTTGCTGTATCAAAATCATTAAAAACAAATCTAGCATTTTTTATCAAAGTAGTTTAATAAAAAGGGTATAAAAGTCAGATTTTCACAGAACAAGGCAAAAAAGATTGCCTCCAAAATCAAGTTATTTGTTCATTGCCCCATATCCATATATACAAACTCCCTTAATCAATTTTCCTCACCTACATTGTTAGCTAAAGAAATATAGGCCCTGATACACATATATACATACACACACATCCTACAAAGGACCAAGATGAGTAGAAAAACTTCTTTACATTATTAATAAGGTAACTCTCAGGAGTCATTTTATAATCAGAGCTTGAAGATACTAGAACTTGTTTGCTAAATACCAGTTCAATGCTCTATCCACACCTCTTCTTTTTGGTCCTCAGTTTCTTCATCTTTATAATGAGGGCTAGGTGACACTATTCCTCAAAACTCTAAAAACAATGGATCTAAATACCTGAGGGCCATTTACATTTAGGAGACATTATTAGGTCTCTTCCCAAGCCAGGGACTATTGGAAGTGGCATTTCTTTCAAGACAAATAAATTACTATTAATTAAAATACAACATCCCCACCCACCCCCGCCACAATACACACACACACACACACACACACACACACACACACACACACACTTTCTTCCCAACAATAAGGAATAACCAAATCCTAGGTCATAATGAGGGGGCAAAAAGCAGTGTCTTAATGGAATGCTGCATCCAGCAAGATTCAAGCAATAAATTTTATGGAACTTCATCATACTCTCACATCACAGAGCCCTTTATGATAACATTCAAGTAAACCCACCTGGTTGAGTTAATAATTAGTTTAAATCTCCTACGAGTTAATGATACACAGACAAGTCATCCCTGGTACATAATGATAAAGCGAATTTGACACAATTCAGATAATATTTTGCACTGCCTTTCATTTTTCTTTATTTCCTACTCTGAACAGAAAACAAAAAATCATTAAAGAACAAACAAGACCTTCAAATAAGACCTGCATACATATAGTCTGGATTAAAAGGGGGTGGGGGGCCAAAGCACTCTTTGAAGGAATCACATGGGGTTTCAGAAGGACTTCTCAAAGGTGAGACAGACCCCAGGCCATTTCTCTACTTTGAGGTACCTCGTATACTATAAAGACATGCTAAAATATATATATTATATATATATATATATTATATATAGCATATTTATTTAAACGTTTTCATATAATACTAAAATACAATTATGCTATTCACCAGATAGCTTTGGAATGCACTAAGCTTACTATAAGTAGTGAATTTCAGTAATGAGACATGACATGAAAGTTCTTAAAAGGACAATGTATTTCAATCCAGCCAGAGCATGAAATTTTACCTGTAAGCTCACTGGGTGATATTTCAACAATATAAAAATGGTCATCCAGCCTATGTTCCTGGTGTCCTGTCCTCTGGGTAACATCCTAGTTCATTTAAAGATTTGTCATGTGAATAGGGCCTTTTGGTATCAATTACATACAAAAAGCATAAATACATGACATTAAACATCAACAAATACTTATTATATATTTGCAGCGAATACAAAGAACATCCCCTGCCCCAAACGCAACTGTAATTAAGCAAAATCTGACTGCTGAAGCAAAGGTTGAAAATGAACTAAAGATTCACGTCTTTCGATGGTAATGAAGAGAGAGAAGGCTGAGACCAGAGCGGAGGGAGAGCGGATTCCTCAGGGAAAGAGAAGCTCTGAGCTCTGGGGAATAGCCAGCACCCAGGTGCCAAGGAAGAACTGGAGCACAGTGGCTGTTCTCAAGCTCGGCTGCTCATTCAAGACTGCCGATGCCTGGGCCCCACTCAAGACCAATTAATCAGAACTGATCAAGGTATCTTTAAGGGCTCCCAGGTGACAGGAATGTGTAGTCAGGAACAGAGAGCTAGAGTCAAGGGCGCTGAGGATCAAGGAGAGAAAAGGCCGAATAAGAAGAGCTCCAACAATCAGGATTTGGGTGACTGCAAAGAGACAGAGGTGGCTGGTTCTAGAATGGATCTGGTACGGGAGTGGGTGGGTGGGGGTGGGGAGGGTATCCAGACATCGATCCCTTTCTTGTTCACCAACAGAGTAGAAGAAATAGCTCTTTAGGAGAAAAAAATTGTTCAAATAGTTGAAGCTATGGCAAGCGAAATTTAGACAAAGTTCACATTAGACAGCACGATGTCAACAGCCCTTGCACTACATGTATGAATTTAAACATTGTAAACAATTACCTTCTCTTACCACACTTTAGAGGTCACATCTCTGCACAAAACCGTCTAATGGCTTTCCCATGCTCTCAGAGAAAACCCAAAGTCCTTCCTATGCACGACCTGCAAAGAACTGCAGGCGTGGTCCTCAAAGTGTGGTCCCAGGACCAGCAGCAACAGCAGTATGCCTGAGCTTATTAGAACAGCAGGAGTTCTTGCCCCATCCCAGACCTACTAAATCATAATCTTGTACTTTCACAAGGTCGCCAAATGACTTAAATGTACTCTAAAATGTGAGAAGTATCAACCTACAGGATCTGCCTCACCTCTTCAACCCACTCCCATCACCTCCCCAGCCCATTTGCAATCTGACTTGCTCATTCAGCATCACTGGTCTTCTTACTATTCTTTCAACATATCAAATTCTCTCTTATCCAGGGCCTTTGCCTGTGCTTTTCACTCCACAAGAATGTGCTTCTCCCAGATATCTGTAAGCCTCATTTCTTTACCTCACCTTCTTCAGATCTTTACTCATGAAAACTTCCCTAGCCTGTTTAGAATTGAACATTTTTTTTCCAGACACTTCCTCTTCCCTGCTTTCCACCCCCATTTTCTCTGCTTTCTATCCACAGCACTTACCAACAACTGACATATTTTTTGTTATCTATTCAATTGTTTAACAGTCTCCTTGTGCTAGATTGTAATATATGGCCATAAATTCTTTGTATCTCATTCTATCAAGGGTGAGGTATATGTCTCCATCTCTTAACGCTGGGCTTGTCCATATGACTTGTATTGACTTACGGAATGTTAGTAATAGGACATGAGCGGAATTTTGAAAGGGCCTTGCCCATGGAGGATTCCTCTCTGGCTGCTAGAATACCTCCTTGTCACTATGGAAGAAGCCTGAGCCAGCCTGCTGGATGATGACCAATTAATTACACATGCCCAGTTCGTTACCCCATAATCCAAACCAGCAGTCAGCACCAGCCACTTGGAACATGAGTGAAGCTGTCCTAGACCAACTAGGTCCTACTGACCCATCAGTTAACTGAAGAACCTATCAGTCAACTCATAGACTCATAGCAATAATTACTGTTTAAAGCCACTGAGTTTCGGGTGACCGGCTTTGAAACAAGTTGGTACACTTCTCACATGAGTGTGTAAGTTTCAAGGTAGAGATTTTGTGCCCTCCTACATCTCCAGGGCTTAGTAAAGTGCTTAATTAGCATAGTGTGGATATTCTGAAAATATTTGCAATGAATGTTGAAGGTCAGAATGATGGCAAAGGGAACACACCCACAAGTGAAATAAATAAATGCTAGAGATGGCTTCCACCGCTGAGACTGCAAGTGGGAGAAGGACTTTTTGGGTTCATTATAACCTGTCTCTTCAGAGTTAGGGTGAACTAAATAAGGTTTTGACTACTTTGGTAACAATATTTTAGCAAAAAAGAAAATTTCACATGTTCACATTCAGTGCTTCGAATTTATTCAAAATAGTTCTAGTTTCATAGTGCTTAAACTTGTCTAAGGCTGTACAAACATGTGACCTTTAGAATATTTTTCTCATTATGCAGCACTTACTCTCCTCGTTTTAAGTTATTCTGATTTTTAACAGCTCACAAATCGGCGAACCAAATCACTGCATGTTGCTTCAATTCTGTCCTGCCAAAGAAGAAAAATCTGCTGCTTTGGATTCATTTCAACGGTTGGAAAATTCAGGCCATAACATTTTAAACCTCAGATGTTCCCTGCTGTGTCCACATCACATAAATCACATAAGTGCACAGATATCCACATGTTTGTAAAGCCGCTTCTCTAACAAGGAAGGCATAACGTCCAGGAAAATAGGGCGGCAAATTTAAGTGGATTCTGTAGCAGCGGGTGTCATAATTCTGAAAGCACAATGTGGCCCTTACAGAAGGCACAAGTAAGTGCTATTGGCAAGCAGAAAGCAAATTCTCCATTAAACAATGATTTGAGGTACAAAGCTAACATGTTGTTTTCATTTAATGGGGAAACATAAAAGACGAACTGCAGTACACTAACTTTCTTCTTGGAAAAGAAAAAAAAACATTATATTTTCTAAAGGATTACCAGGCATGAACAGGTATATTTGAACTCATAGAACAAGTCTTATCTGGAGAACTGGCAAGGCCAGGGGGAAGCAACTCAGTGCAATTAAGTTCTGGGATCTACAGGGTTGTAATGTTGTTGTTTTTTTCCCCCCAGGAAATTCAAATCTCTAAGCAACAGCACCACATACACACACACTTGCAAATACCTACTGTCTGGCTTTTGATTTTTTAAAAAAAATACATATAATTATCACTTGTATAATGAGCAAAATGTATACTGGAGATCACTGAGGTCTTCCTATTAAGTCACAGTGTTCTTATCCGGAATATCACAGGATCCTTTTTCTCCCTTCTCTCACACCTCCTTGTCTCTAATGTGTGCAAGGCTACGGAGAAAGGCTATCGTACTTTTGTATTAGTCAGAATGGGCAAGGTTCCACAGTGGGAACAAATGAACCCCTGCATCTCAATGACTTAAAATAACAAAGGCTCATTTCTAGCTCATGTTACACATCCATGTGCGTGAGCTTGGAGTGCTGCTCATCATATCCCACAAGGACCAGGCTAATGGAGTATCTATACCTGGAGCTCTGTAGACCATGGCACATCAAGCATGACAGTTCAAGAAGGGGAACATGTCACTTCTGCCCCCATTTCATTGGCCGATAGAAGCTACATGGCCACCCTTAACACCCAAAATAGAGAAATACAATCCTATCACATGGCTAGGAGGAGAACGAGGAATATTCACTCGATTTGACACAGTCAACTATCATGGTTGCACAGTGGTTGGAGGACAGCAGTGGACAGTGATAGTGACTGTTACGGTCTCCATTTCCTCCTGCCTCTCTGTGCTCATGGCCATTTATCCACTTTGGAATGTTTTTCTGCAGGCATTTTAACTGCAGAGCACTCTTCTAGGTGTCATATGCGATATGAAGGTGAACCAGACAGAAATCTTGTCTTTAAGGGGATAACTGTCTAGCAGCGGAGATAACAACGCACATACAGAAATTGAATACAAAATGAAAATGTCAAATGGCAGTAAAAAGGAGCATACAAAGTTCTGTGAGAGTTTAAACATAGGAGTTTTCAGCCACGATGATATCTGAGAAGAGCTTGGCAGAACAAGTGAGAACTAGACATGAGGCTGTCCAGGCAGTGGGGACTACATGGCAGTTCATGTACAAAGAATGGCAAAATATTTAGGTGGAATGATGTTTAGATTAGAGAAGGGAAAAGAGGATAAGGAGGGAGAAAAGGGGAGAGAAAGAAGAAGGGGAAAGGTGAGTGAGAAGAGGGAGTAGTGGAGGAGGAGGAGGAAGAATAAGAAGAGGTCATCTTTTGGACCAGAGTGGTTTCTGAGAAAATTAACCTGTCTTATATGGCAAGCTCTGAAGGGAAAGAAAACAGGGAATGGATACACCTAGTGCAATAGTCCAAAAAGGAAGTAACGAAGGGCTTAGTTACAATAGACATCATAATTCAGAAGAGGGAGTTCTTCTCTAGAACTGTATACAACAGAAGACTCAGTTTTACCATCTCCCTTTCATCTGACCCAGAAAATATAACTCACCTTTCACTCTATCTGCCTGTGCCTGAAGGACTGGTCATTTGAGGCTTAAATCTGATAAAAGTGAAGAGGTCAGATGGGGAGACCCATCTCCACTGAGAAACTGGCTCTGGCAGTGGCACCCAATAATTGGGGAAGTTAACTCCCAATAGATAGTTGCTCTATTTGTCCTGAGTTTATTTCTTATCTCCAAGGATATTTCTGAAGCCACTCCTTAAGAACTAAGCTGCAGAGCTTAATCTGTCTGCTTGTCCTGAAGCCTGAAATCCTTCCTCTCATGCAGATCTAACTTCAGTGTTTTGGCCCTTCAAAATCCAAGTAGGCACTGCCATGAGCCTCTGACCATCACAAGGTTCTACTGCTTATATTATACAGAGCTTTAGCATTTTCATGTGTACCAAACCTGCTTATTTTTGCTATTTCCACACAAACAGTAAAACTTGCTTGTGATCTGAAACCTTCTCTTACTATTGACCAATTCCTTCACTGGTGGACTCTCTGTGCTATTCTTCCCACTGCTCCAATAGACACAAGACCTCCACTGCCACCCCTGGGGAGATGATCACAGCTGCCAGGGTCCTCAGGGTTCCCTGGAGAAGCAATCCCAGTCCTAGGATGATCTGGAACTTGGCACTCCAAGTGAACAATATCACACTGTGTACTCTGACTCTCACACTAAGAATTCGCATGGAAGTCAAACCAGTAAGGAAGACCCTGCTGATCACGCAAAGGTCTGAAACAGTAAAGATAAGGATTAGGCTACTTCCTGGAAGGGCTGGACTTTAGAATCTATACGCAAATGACTCATCAATCCTAGGTTACTGCTTTTTATCATATTCCTTCGTAGAATATGCTATGCACTGTTAGCCTTCCTCATTGAGTAGCAGGTTATTTTGTAATTTTTTCCCAATGTTCATATTTATTTCACATTTTACATGTATTGCGTGCCTGTAAGACACTTTAGGATTCAACCAATATTTATAATAGATAAATGATATTACTTTATCTAGAATGAGACACCATGCTACATGCCATAAAATAAGAATTAAACCCCCTAAAAGAGGAGTGGGGGAGAGAAAAACTTAACTAAATTCCCTAAGAGAATTTTGGGCAAACTATACCTATATTTTACCTATACCAATACTTCCAGAGCAAGGTAAAGAGGGGACATTGAGATATGCCTTCAGAAAGAGATGAGATTTCCAAAAGTGCAAGAGGTCAGGTGAATATTCCAGGTGGAAAGAAAGGCATAGAAACAGAACATTGAGTATAATATCTGAGAAACAGTGAGAAATCCAGTTAGGCTTTGTTAAGTACAGAGTCGGAGAGGTGACAGAAAAAGTACTTCAGGAAGAGTAGTTAGAGGCCTTTGAAAGCCCAGGCATCTTTTTAAACACAGTAGGCAAATGGGAGCCACTGGTGGCTTCTAAGAGGGAGATGGCATTACCAAAATTAAACTTAAGATCACTGTCTCCAACTTCAAACTTAAACACTTCTTCTGTGTTACCTAGACTCCATTTATACCAGCGATTTCCTGTTCTCTGGGGCCTTTGCAATGGCCGTCTCCTCTGCATTGGCCTTGCCCCCCCCAACTCCATATGATTGCCTACTTCACTGCATTCAGGTCTCTGCTCAAGTGTTTCCTCCTTGATGAGCCTCCCTGACTAGCCCATCTAAAAGAGTTCACCCACACCCAGTCACTTTTTACTCAACTAATGTATTCTGCTTTCCAAACAGCACTTATAATTTGAAATGATTTTATTTAATTACTGGCTTGTAGCTTGGCTCCTCCCACTAAAATATAAGCTCGACATAAGCAGATAGCTTATTAAAGACAAATGTTGTAGTATGTGCCTATTAGAATGGCTGATAAACAATAGGTGCACGATAAGTATTTTTAATAGCTTTATTGAGATATAATTTACATATCATACATTTCACCTAAAGTTATTATGCAAATGTTTTTAGTATAGTCACTGCATTGTGTGAGTCACCACAATTTTAGAACTTTTTCAAAAGAAACTCCATACCCATGAGCAGTACTCCCTATTACCCCAACCCTTCCAGCCCTAGGTGATCACTAATCTACTTACTGTGTCTACAGATTTTACTATTCTGAACATTTCATTTAAACACAATCATGCTATATACGGCCTTTGTCACTGTCCCCTTTCCCTTAGCAGATCATTTTCAAGGTTCCTCCATATTGTAGCATGGTCAGTAATTCATTCCCCTTTATTGCCAAATAATAATCTATTCTATAGATATACCATATTTTGTTTATCCATTCAGCTGATAGACATTTGGGTTGGTTCCACTTTTTGGCTCTTATGAATAATGCTGCCATGAACTTCTGTCCACAAGCTTTTGTGTGAACAAATACTTTTGTTTCTCTTGGGAATACGCTTAGGAGTAGGACTGCTGGGTTAGATGGTAACTCTGTGCTTAACCTTTTGAGGAACTGGCAGGCTGTTTTCCAGAGTGGTTGCACCACTTTGCATTTCCCCCAGCAATTTCTCTACATCTTTGCCAATACTGTGATTATCTGTCATTTAGAATATCACAATCTCACTGAGTGAACTAGTATCTCATTGTGGTTTTGATTTGCATTTCTCTGATAACTAATGATGCTGAGCATCTTTTCACGTGTTTATTAGCCATTTGTATATCTTCGGAGAAATGTCTATTCAGATCCTGTGTGCTCATGTTTAATTGGGTTATTTGTCTTTTTATTATTGAGTGGAGGAGTTCTTGATATATTCTGGATACGAGTCTCTCAACGGACGTGATTTGAAAATATTTTCTCTCATTCTGTGGGTTGTCTTTCCATTTTCTTAATGGTCTCTTTCAATAACTATTTTTAAATAAAACAATGAATAAAATTAATTCTTTAAGACAGAGGAAATCCATGACCAGATCGTAAGTATGTGGCAAATTAGTGGCAGGGTGGGACCTAGAGGGGAATTCAAGTTACCCGTTTTTATCTTTGAATTTTGTTTACTGTTTCTCAGTATTGTCCAACCAGCCATAAGCAATGACATATTCCTGTGATGAGTCAAAGAATGCAGCATTTGGTAAACTGGCCCATGAACACTAACCAAATAGAAAGATACCCCACAGTTAAAGAAGAAAGAAAAAAAAAAGTTTTGTTGGAAGCTAGGCAGTAATAAATCCTAAGTGGCCTACAATTTAGTTTTCTCTTGAAAAACTTTGAAACTGATTAATGGGGTCCCACACACACCACATACACACAGGAAAAAAAAAAAAACAACATGAGTTAAATATAACTAGCAGGATGTAGTAAGCAGTAAACTTCTGAACTCAAAGATATTTACTTACAAGATTAAAGGCTCTGGGATTGTCTCCCCTCCCTGCACTGCAGTCAAACTAGAAAGCACTGCCCAGTTTTATTTTGGTTAAGAAACTTCGACTAGTGAAAACAAGGTATAAGACTGGGAACAGCAATATGGAGAAAACTGGACTATTTTTACAGCTGGAAGAGCTTCTCAGATTAGAAAAATATCAGACCTTACAAAGGCAGGAAGAAAAAACTTGCTTATAATAAGTGCTAACTAGTTTCAATGCTGGCATGGTATTGACAGTATAATTTTCCCAGGACAGAATTAACCTCATAGGTAATGTGCAGAGGATTAAACTAGACTTAATGCTTCCTTTGTGATGTTAACTCTAAATTAGCAATCAGATTACCAAACAAATGCAGATAAAATTAATCTAATATTAAATAAAGCAATCTAAAAATATTATATATTGGAGATCAATTTATAATTTTAAAAACATATTTTAAAATATATCTATATTCTTATAAGGCAGTAAAAAAAAACACATTTAGAACCTAGCTTCATTTTACTATATAAAATAATGTATGTAAAGGACAGACTATATGACATGTGAATAAATTATAGGCATAATTAATATAATTGAAAGTGGGCTACATGAAACTTAAGGTGGAGGTAAACACAAAATATGACATAGCTATATACCATTTTTAAATCAGCCTTAAATATTATTTCTGGTTTCATATTCTCTGTTTACATTCTTCTCTCTATATTCTGTGCTCAATGAAATCTTCAGTTTTCAAATCAAATATGGGAAGACACATTTGGGAGTTAAAGGCAATCACCCATGTGTCTGTCTTTATCCCTTAAGTTGATATAGGACCTGCAGTGCAAATAATACTGCATGGATGTGTAAAAGTAGAGATAATGCCTAAATTTATCCAAGGAGAATTGAAGTATGGGGCAAACTTCATGTTTATCTGCCTAGTGGATATGCCAGCACAAATTACCTGGAATCCTCATCTTATCCAAACTGCAAACCCTTCCAACTCTCCAGCCTCATAGTTTCTCAACTCCATCTAACACGCTGGCCTTCACCTGTTCTCTATCTGGCTGGTCCACCAGCATGTCCATACCTTGGACTTCATCATTATGCAGAACACCTCTAAAAAAAGAACTACCCTCCGGGATGGCTCCCATCTTTCCACTTCTACCGCTCTTACAAAACTGGCCCCCCATTCTCATTTTGAACCGATAGCTCCTTTACTCGCTCGCCCTGTTCCTTTGGTCCACCAGCCCTGTTCTGACCCCTCTACCTTCCTTAAAGCCTGGACATGGTGGTCAAGCATTCGAGCATTTCAAAGGTAGTACCCCTTGTATTCAAGAACCTTTCATCCCCCTCCCCAGTTTCCCAGTCTTCTTCCTTTCTCTCTCACCCTAGAGAATTCTAACTCCCTGTTCCATCCTTTTCTAATCTCAAATTGCTGAGCATCAGTGACAAAAGCACAAAATAATAGATTGGTTCATTTTTTCACTCATTGTTTAACTACTAAGTACAAGCAGCAAATAACCTCATTCTATTTAGCAGTTCTTAGTCATTGATTATTGATTCTTACTAGAATTTCCCAAAAAATGTTCCAATGCACCGGAGCATCCAGACATCACTCTCACCCACTTTCCCCCTCTCTCTGCAGGTGGCCTAGGGTCCCCTGCTAGGAAGTAGCAGTAGTAAGGTAGGATTCAAACCCTTTGGATCCAGACCTGTAACCCTAACTACCTCAGTAAATTGTCTAGAAAGAGATTAAAGGAGCCACTGTAGCTGGGTAGGGGGATGTGGAATAAACAACTTTTGTACTCACTTCCTCTACTGCCCTACAACCCCAGCTCTCGCTCACTATTCAATCAAGTGTTGGCACGAAGAGTACTGGTAACCTCATCACCAAATCTATGAGCTATGCTTCAGTTATCTGCCTGGATTCTTCCTACAGCACTCCTCACTCCTGCATACTCGTTCTTCTTGAGCCTTTCTGAGTCTGTATCTTCAGGGCCTCTGGTTGCCCCCGTGTACTCCCTCTAGCTCTTCCCCCTAGGTGGAGACACTTTAGGTTCTATTCTCTGTCCTCCTCTCTTCGTGCTTCTCCTCTCAGCAATGCTAAGCACTTCCTCAACTTCACTGATACAGATGATGAGTGCCAGTCTTTACTTCTTTCCCATACCAAATTCTCTTCTTCCTTAATGGACATTTCTACCTGCATGCCCTTCTATCTACCAACAACACTAAGCCTGAACCTGTCTTTTTGTTCCCGAAAATGCTCCTACAGACTGTCCTATTTCTACAAATGAGTCTATCATTCTCCTGGTCTCACGGCTATAAGCTTTGCATTTATCGTCACCTCCCACCCCATCTTCCATTTCTACTGAGTTACGAAGCCATACTGAATCCAACTCTAGGAGAGCTTGAAAGTCTATTCTTTCCATTGTCACAGCTTCTGTGCCCATTACCAATAATCTTTGCCAACATAATAGCCTCTCTGCCTCCTCTAGTTCGTTATGCACACTGCCACCAGTGGACACCCCCAGGCATGATTCCATCCTGTAACTCCATTAGTATTTCCCTTGCTGAGCAATAGTTATGGGTAGCAATGTCCTAGCTCCTTGAGAGCAGAGAATGTCTGAAATGCGATACATGGTGAACTCTCACGTTTGTTGAATCAATAGGTTGTTGCCTCCTTCTCAGAGACCTTTAATATAACTCTTTATCCTACATAGATAATGTTGAAACTCCCTAGACCAGGCATTTAAGGCCTTGTATAATCTGACCTATAGTGGGTTTTTCCTTGTCCTGCATCTGCTTTCCCTTATTCCAGTAACACTATCCCTTTTTTCTTTGGGGGGCAGTCCCTCCCCAATTGGTGGGATTCCCATCAAAGGTCAACATCTCCCTTACTTCAAGGATGAACATGCTAGAATATTTTGAGGGCTATTAGATGGGAGGGAGGTTGGGGGTGCAAAAAAAAGGCAAAAGGATTAAGAGGTACAAATGGATAGTTGCAGAACAGACATGGAGATGTAGAGTGTAGCCTGGGGAAAATGGTTAATAATATTGTAATAAATATGCCAGGGGGAAGAAGGGTATTAGGTTTAGTGGGGTGATCACTTTGAGAGTTATGTGGATCTCTGATCACTACGCTATACAACTGAAACTGGTATATTATTGTATCCCAACTATAATTGAAAAACTCACTAAATCATATAATGTAAATACAAGCAACTAATTGTCTATTATATTTCAGTGAAGATGCAGGGGCGGGAAGGCTGAACATGTGACCTGAGCTGAGTCATTAACATACTGCCACCCACATGGGCAAAGTGATTGGCTTATGAGGAGGACTATGACCCAATCAGGATGAATTGGAGTCTTTTTCAGGGGCTAATTTCAATACCGGGTAAGAAGGGTACTAAGTATCGTGTAAGCTTTACTGCCTTGTGGGCCTGTCTAAGAATTAAGTTAATATAAAGAAATGAAGAAACACCTGACATTGGCACTACCTCTGGCCTTTAAGCTGGACTGGCCCATAATCACTTTCATGAAACTCTTGGAACTGGATGAGTTTCAGGATTCCGAATTCTTCAGGTAAGAAAAGTATAATGAGGCCCAAACTGGAGCGTATTATACACACCTCTACCTGGATCAAGGACAACATCCCTATAACCAAACTCAGTAATATTTCTGCCAATAACAAACAATGCCCTCATTAATGCCAGTTTAGGTCAAGATAGGCTTTGCTGCAAAATACAGATCAGGCAAGGGCTAGCTGAAAAAAGGGTTCAGCTTCTGTTTTCAGAACTGCACGTAAAGGCATGTGGATCTGTTTAAACCAACAGATTCCCTGTTTCTTTATCTGCTTGTTTATGAATTTTATTTAAGCAATTCGAGTTGGGTTTTTGACACTTGTACCTAAAAGCATCTCATCTGTATTCCTTATGGGCTTATCTGTATTTAAGTTTAATTTCCCACTACTCTTCTATATATGCCCATGTTTGAGTCAAATTTAAAAGGCTGTTTTGATTCTTTAAATTAAAAATCTTGCAACCTCCGTATTGTATACACCTTATAAACCAAAGCTGCCCAACCAGGAGATGGGAAACTTTATCTTAGCTAGTTGATTTTCTAGTCAGTTGTCCCAGGCCTACGCCTTCTCCATAGCTCTCTCTACCTTCTAATGAGAGAACCAGGAGTCACACTGACTCTTCCCCCTTTTCAGCCCCTACTAGATCCCCAGGGGCAATTGTAAAAATCTGGAAAACTACAAGTTGCTCTACTACAGAAACCCCCATAAACCACAGCACACTCTCCCTTTAACCCTGAGCAGCCTCTGCATTTCCTTGGGACCCCTCTAGATCAGATAATGCTTCCCATGTCTTCTTTTTTTTCTATATTCATGTTCATTATTAGGGCACTGGATTTCACAGTAACTCTCCAAGGTGGACTGAGCAGGTATTAAGGTCTCCTATTTGAAATATGAGGCACTGAGGGTCAGTTTGGTTAATAAAAAGAAAACCCTGGAGTATCGCTCAAACCTGACTTAGTCTTGTTTTCTTTCTGGCTGTCATTCTCATTTTCCTCCCAGGAATAACCCAAATTGAAGAGTTTATTGGCACTGATTATTCCTTCTTGGTATCCTTACATGCAGAAATGCAATCTAGTGAAACTAGTGAACAACTTACATTAGTAATTTCACTCTAAACTATGTACAAACTTAACTTTGATAAAAATAAACAGATGTGCACACATGTACACATATATACATATATATCTTCTAGCATACATGAAACAAGCATTCATTTTCATCATCCAGGAAGCCAAAATCAGCTTTCTTTGTCATTGAATCTGATCTGAATTAGCCAAGTGATAAAGTCCCAAGGCAGAGTGATGTCTGATGCCTGATGCCTGGAGATACTTCAGCCTTGGGGAAAACCCAGACACTACTTCACATAACTTGAACAGACATCACAAATACCCCTCCCTGCCCAGGGGATGTTTTTGGGTCAGGACTCTCTCCCTTAACCAGAGTCAGATATCACTGGACATTTTCCCAGCACACTGCCCTGCTTCTCTGGCTGACCTTTTAAGGTTAGGACCTCTGAATAAAATGAAATGAAAGATAGAAATAAGGCAAATTCAGCTGCCATGGGGCTCACAAAAAAATGCAGTTTTCCATTTCAAATAGACCCCAAAAATCCCAATGGCCACATACAAGCCATTCCCAGTCTGTGAGGTTAATGCAACAAACCTGCCATCACTAGGTCAAGCACTCTGAACTACTTTTCCTCATGAAAGGTTCTCTTACACGTGAGAATGATGCATGTGAGTGAGAGTGGCTAGTAGAAGTCAGGACTAAGGCTCTTGGGTGTGAAGAGCTGCCCTGTGCCAAGCCAGATGTATCACACAGGGATCAATCCATATGTACCCAGCCATCAAAATTTTATTTTCCTGATCTTCACACTTTGCCTCTTCCACTTAAAAAACGGCTTCCTTTCACCCTAAAGTTTGAAACTCACTTATTTCAGATTCAGATTCAACAAATATCTCACTGCAAGCCTAATTATGTGCTGAGCAACACACTATCAATTTAAACTCTATTACCTAGAATTATCGTTCTATAGATGACGGCACAGGGCTCCAGTAAGTTCAGTGCCTTGTCTACTTTCAAAAACCCTGCAAGTAGCATCTCTGGAGTTTCCAAGTCTGTTTTCAATGGGAACTTCAGGTAAAATATTTCCCCAGTATTGCTTGCACCTCGCTTCATCCTTCTGGAACTTTGCTCAAGATAAGTTACATGGTTTAAGGAGGGGTTTCTGCTACTGGTAATCTCAGCTTGAAATCAACGAGTATAAGCAGTTCACAGAAGAATGAATATAGCTATTGCACATTGCAAACAAACAGGGACCGCCTCCCTGAGTTCAAATAACCAGAAATTAATTCCTCCTGGTTTGTAGATTTAGTCCAAAGGTTCACAATTAACATCACGTCAGGTCTTATTCCTTTATGCCACTCTCTAACCATTACACTGTTAGTTCAAAGGGTCAGATCACACAATTAGTGAGAAAGGACTAAGGTCTCTTTCATTCCGTGCAGATCAACAGGCAGGCACACCCACCACTCTCAGCCAGCCCAGTAAGTGCTGGTCATACTAGATACTAAGAGGGCTTGGAGTCAGGGCTTACAGAAGAAAGGTATGGCATGACACATCTGACACTAATATCAAGCAAAATGATATATGCTGACATGACAACTACTAATAATACTTATGGCATCATTTCAGAATTTTAAGGCATAACCTTTCACAAAATATAAACATTATGTGAAAACCTATCTAAACATAATGCATCTCTATAACCTACAGCAAGAAAACCCTATTCTTCCTCCCAAGAAGTCAAGCATGTCTCTTTTTTTGCATTTGTTTACGTGCTTGCTCTTTTGTTACTTTGTACATCCTATTTTTCATGAATACAAGAAGCATGCCTATTTTTTTTTTTTTATGTAGAAATCTCCAGGCCAGAAACTTTACCTCTGGTAGCTTTTAAATGCTAAGATGCAATACAAAGCATTACACTGAAATTCTGAGTAAACAGTCAAAACTATACCTTTACTATAGTGAAAATTCATAACCTCACCTAGAACATCATACTGAAAATATCAAAAATACTACCAGGATATTAGATGACTTAAGAAACAATAAAAGGTCTCAGTTCCAACTAGTTACACATGAGGTGGGGCCCCAAGCCTAAATGGGTAAAAACAGGAGAACAAACCGGGGACCTCTGCAAAGTAGTTACCGCCCTCAACTGAACCACAGCTGATTTATTGATGGAAAGAAAGAATAACAAAAGGATATCTAAAGCGTGAAAAGGTCAGCGCAGTTAAGAATGGATAAGAACTACAGTTGGCCCTTACAGTGCAATGATATTGCAGGTGTAAACTCAATTTACCACCCCAAAGACTTAGCATAGGGTTACTCTCCTTTGATCTACAGAGGAAATGCTTTCCACTGTAAGAATAGCTGATCTTCTTACACTGCTTATGGCATCAGTTCAAGGGGTCCTCTGTAACTTCTGTAAGCACTAAATTTCCTCATTGGCCTTATAAAAACAACCATAAATAATGTCTGCGTATTTGCATGTAATATTTCTTAGTATTACTTTTTAAATGAAAAACCATAGATCTTCATTAGAAGGTCCTTTGTAAAAAGTCAGGCAAGGTTGCAGAACACTATAATATTGTCTTGTTCAAAAGGGGTTTAGTAAAATCTCTCTCACTCATAGATGTTCTGGAATATCTAAGTTCTATCTAACAAGTTCCTTCAGATACAAGTCTTTTGGTCCTTGAAAGTCATGATGCTTTTAGATTCAAGAAGTCCAGGTCTGTTTGAATAAAGTATCTGTGAATTAAGTAACTGGATGTTTGCTGCCAGTCACTTGAGCTACTAAATCAAAATTCAGGGAAATGAGGATTATGCTTTCTTCCTCCTTCCCTCCTTGGGATGCAGGGATTCTCTAAAAGACAGGATTCACACAGGAGTAGGCCTGGACCAAAGAAACTTAGATCTGAATCATGGCTTTGCCACTGCCTAGCTGGGAGACCCTCTGCCAGTCAACTTCTCCAGCCTTGGTTTCCTCTTTGCTGTATGTGAAGTAATATCCATCAAAAATGGCCATTTTGTGGATTCCGAAAGCAGTGTATGTTCAAGAACTTATTCTTCCAAATATGCCCGCTATATGGGAGATATTCACTGTTAGCTGAACCTGAGAGACATGTCTTTGGAAAGATTAACACAGCTACTGTCAGTGTTGGCTTCCAAGTTACCTCCCCAGTCACATGTAACACCCAACTTTAAGCTCGTGTAAAAAGATTTGAACAGACTCAGTAGTTTTTCCAGTGAAAAAAGAAGCCAGAGGAATCCTAACAAGCCATTTGAATGGAACTCTGGGGAAGATGATAGACACTCAGGCAACAAAATCTGGCTGGCTTCCCTGACTTCCTTCCAGGTGTGTGTTTGGGGAGAGTTTGGGGAGGGGGTGGACATAGACTGTAGCCCTTGCTCTGTTCTCAGTCCTCCACACGACTGGCTTTTCTGGACGGTATCCTCGCTCTGGACCCGCAAAATATAAGACCTCATGCTCTGGCTCCTCCGAACCACCTCCACCCCCAGCACTCCATAGCTCCTTCTAGATGCAGCCGGCAACAGCAGCTCTGCCTCCTCTGAGGGTGCCGGGTTCCCCAGCTCCAAGGCTCGAATTCCCGGACGTGGAAGACCCTGGCATCAGAAACTGTCTGTGCTCCCCTGCTTTATCGGCCCCAGCCGGCCCCTTCTCGCCTCACCATGGCAGGGCACACAGGGCGCATGCATCTCGGGCAGTCCCAGAAGTGCGTCTACTGCGAGGGCGCTCCCACCACCTTGGTCTCCCACCCCCAGCAGAGTCTCCCCAGGGTCTGGCCAAGGCATCCTCCTCTGGCCAGGACCAAAGAAGCGAGTGGAAAGTGTGTGAGTATGGAGTGGGGGACACTTTCTGGAAGCCGCTAACACTGCCTTCTCCATCCCATTTCTTGCTGGAAAGAGCAAGGAAACCAAGGCAATTTAGCCCGGAGGTACTCCCAAATCTGTTGCACTAACAATCATCCCTTTAGCCCCACTCAACTCATTGTACCCCATCACGGCAGCTCTGCCAAAAGCCCTCAAGAGATACCCTACAAAAACCCTGCGTCCTACTGCCCACCACCCAACTCTCGCCCCAACGCTTTATCTGGGCTCTGCGTGTCCCTACCCGGGGAGAAGAGCAAAACCTGATAAGCGGGTCTCTCGGACGTTTCCCACCTCCCTTCTGAGCCCCTCTCCGGGAGTCCACACACGGATCCCACGCAAGAGGCCAAGAAGCCGGGAGGTCTTTCCCAAAATCTGCGCTCACGCCACCACCCTCTTCCCTCCCTCCGCCTCCTTCCATCCTTCCAGCTCCAGTCCCGAGCCTCCTGCACCTCCAGCTCTCAGCGGCTCTCTGGCCCAAGAAGAGGAAACTTCTTTCTGGGCTAAATTCAGGTCCCAGCAGGAAAGGCTTTCCCTTCCCCGCCTCCCTCTAACTGCAGCTTTAAAAATCCATAAGAAGCCGGAACCAGGGCAGTGCTTACTCCTCAAAAAAGCTCAGGCTACTAGTGTTCCCCTAATTTCCATGTCAAAAGGTCCAATCGGGTCTGAAACAACTCATGGGGTATGCACACTCACGATTTTTCCATAGACCCTATCTGTCCTTCACGGCTTGCAAGAAACAAGTAAATAAAACGCAAACCCCAACAACTTTGGGGAGTGAGTGTATATGTAAAGAGAGGAAGAGAGAGCATCACTCAAGAGTTAGAGCAACAGCTGAGAGAGCACATCTGGAAGAGGGGAAGGGGATTGACGAGAAGACAAGAAGAATGATGTCGTGGGGGAATCCCCCTTCCCCCGGCAACCTCAGGGCCAAGAACCAGGCCAACCCATCGTTACCTGTCCTATGTTGATGAAGCCGTACTTGCTGGCGATGCGGTTGGCCTCCGGGAAGCCGCCGGCAATCTTGACTGCCCAGTGGTTGGTGTAGACGCGCGTCCGGCACACGGGGAGCAGACAGCCCCAGAGCAGCGCCAGCACGCACAGTAGGTCCAGCCGTCCCGGGCAGCAGCAGCGGCTCCCCCAGCCCATGGCCCCGGCGCTTCGCTGCCTCCCTCGCGCGCTGGCTCCGTGCACTAAGCGGCGCGCGCACAACTAACTTCTCCGGCCTGGGCCGCCCCGGCGCGCAGCCCCCCGGCCGCCGCGCTTGCAGCCCTGGGAGATTGGCAGGAGGCGGCGAGCCCCGGCAGGGAGCAGAGCAGCGAGCCTCACGCCGGCTCCTAGACCATCCCTGGGGCTGCAGGGACCTGTGCTCCTTGCTCTCCGGCCCGCGGGGCAGTCGGCGGGCGCTCCCCGGCTCGAGCGCAGGAGGTGGCTGAACGGGGCAGGCGCCTTCCCGCAGTTGGGTCTCACCGGGCTCGGCTCCCGGACTCTCCGACTCGCCCTCTCTCCTCCCGGGGCCCCTGAGCACGGTGGAGGCGGTGCAGGCAGCGGCCGGGCGCCCCCTCTGCTGGCCCGGGCTCCTAGCGCTTGCTAGCTTGCTCCCTGCGCTCCCTCCGGCTCCAAACTGCGCGCGAGGAGAGTGAGCGGCAATGGCAGCAGCGCCTGCTCTGCATAAATTACTCCCCTCGCCCCCTTAACACCCCTCCTTTCCCACATTCCCCTCCTCCTCTCCCTCCTCCGCCTGCCCGCCCAACAGCAGCCACAGCCAGACGCCAACCAGGTCCTAGCGCCGCCGGATTCTCCTGGCTGTAACCTCCAGGGTCGGGGCAGCAAAAGCGAGACTTTCCAAAGGGCTCAAAGCAGAGCTCCCGTGTGGGAGTCGTGGTTTTACCCACTTCTCTGTCCTCCCTCCTGAATTTGTATTAATATATCACCACTTCCCGAAAGACTAAAGAGATTTACGCGCTGGCGCGAGTCAAGCGCCCCAAAGATTCATTCATCCTCGTTCTGAACCTCTTTAAATAACCAAGTATTTAAGGAAGTCACTTGCGTGTCAATTGCCGAACAAATAACCCGAGATTTTCACTTCGTTAATTCTTCGTGCTTTTCAGCAACTGTTTTACACATTCTGCTCCCGGGAGAAGCTATCACACAGGACCCTAAGGACATCGGCTCCAACAAAAGCCAACCAGGGTGGCTCTAAAGCCAGGTCTGTTGCCTGCGGACTTTTGAAATCTGTACATCTGATTCTAAGCAACACCAAGGGAGAGTCAAATTCCAGTCGTGGAACTGAAGAAAGATGTTTCCATGAATATTTGGTATGAAAATGGATGGACGGGTTAGGCCAAGGGAATAACTTCATTCATTCGTTCCATTGTGTCTGAGGAGGGCTTCTTTTTCTCTACCAAGGGAAAAAAAGTTTTCCAACTTTTCCAAGCACGGCCCTGAAATAGTGAGACATTTTAACATAAAAAGGACCACAGAGGAAGTTCAGATGAAATAAGTGGCTGCTCCGCCTTCATTACTGTATCACGCACGGTGACTGCAGCAGGCTGGAGGGAGCGCCAATTAACCCACTTCTGCTGAACAACCTCCCCCCCAACCCCCCACCCCCCCCCCGCCCCGCTGCCTTTTTTGGCACAGGATTTCTTGTGAAAACAAAATTTACCCTTTATGAAACAATTCAACTGACATTAAAAGTATTCACTATATCCCTATCTCCTCTGTCCACCACTTTCCCCCTCTCCTTTTCCAATCTCCCATTATCTTTCTTCCTAAGCATCAGTTATATGTATTTGAGATTAATTAACCCTCACACCTATAGCTTTGGGTTATAATTCTTTTATCTGCCTAGGGCTCCACTCCCCTCATCCACTCAGCTGAACCATATCTGTGAACTCAATATTCATAAATTTAAAGGTCATAAAATTCATAAAGTTAAATTTATAACTCATAAAATTATCATTTTATGACATTTTACACATCGTATAAGGTGTGCTATATTATTTCATCTTGAAAACAAACTAAATACTATTATCCTCAAATTATTGAAGAAGTGTAAGATCAAAAGAACTAAATAATTTGCAGAAGGGCAAATATTTTACTCATTTATCTTCTGATCTCTCATTTGATTTCTCTTTTATCTTCTGATTTCTCTTCTCCTAAAAGGTGCCAGGAATTGTGCTGGATACTGAAGAAAGAAGAGGAGGGGGAGATAGAGGAGACACAAAGGCTAGTGGAATTCAGACTCTGAATGACTCTAGAGTAAATGTGGTTTACAATAAAGGTCATTGCTATTGTTATTGTTATTATTATTGATAGCTGGAAAAGCATAAGCACTATGCTCAGGCTTTAGAGTTTTGCAGTCTCACTACTAGCCAGTCCCTTCCTTCCTCTCCAACCTGGAGTCCAAAAAGCCCACAATCTATTAGATCACAGTTAATTGCCACCCAGACCACCCCCATCTATTCACAGGGACATTGGATTATGCCCCTGGAAGCTGATGGGTTTCAGATGGGATGGGAAGAGCTCACTAAGGATCGTATACATCAGTCCTTCTTTCTTTCCTTCAGAATTGTGGACATTTGCCATCAGATGGGAGGGGAAACCCTGCAGTCACTGTGAGGACTACACGAGGTACTTCATGAGTCAAGTTTGAAGTACAGCTTATGGGTTCCTCTGGGACTCTGGGTCTATTATTGTTTAGAGCTGCAAAAGCAGCACAAAATGCTTCTGTTTGAAAGCCATGTCGCCCCTGGGCTTCAACTTCTCAATGAAATGAAGAGGAATCACTGCACCAGGTCTTCTGAGGCCTGGAGGTGGTTTCCTAAGAGTGGCAAAACTGCTCATTGATATTTTTTTCTCCATGGTGTCTATCTCTTTTTCTTTCCACTAACACTCTTGCCTTCTGTGAGCATGCCCTGCTTGGCACACATACACAGCATTCACTGCACTGAACATGAGAGAGAATTGGAAAGGAGGTAGGAAATGAATGGGCAAACCAATCCCTGGGCCAGCATTTAGCTTACTCAAAGGGTATATTCTTCCAATTGAATGAATATGTATTTAGAAGAGAAAACCTAGTTCTGTTTAAAAAATTTTAAAAGATTTGGAACCTCCACCCCCCCCATTCATCTATCATATCAAACATATGAATGTAGATTCATCCATCTTATTGTCAACTGCTTTTGCAGTATCTTTCACTTCAATTACGTGTGCATTTGCAAAGAGCATGATTTCTAAACCTACATAATACTGAAGAAGTCCCTCTCCCATTGATGCACAGGCACATTCTGAATCCTGCTTTGGGATCTACCTTGAACTCATTAGCTTCTTTGATTAGAGCTAGTTGGCCAGGATGAAGCCCCCAGGACAGGATCAATAGCTACAGAAAAAAGTAAAATAAAATAAATAAAATAAATAAAATAAAATAAAATAAATAAAATAAAATAAAATAAATAAAATAAAATAAAATAAAATAAAATAAAATAAAAATAAAAAAAATCTTTTTTCATGACCTTAAGCTCTGTTGGTTATCAAAGTCAGCTCTATTTTCAAAGGCATCAGTAACCAAAAAGACAAAGAACTGACACAGTAACAGTTTCCAAAACCGTCACTAACGTTGGAATAGAAGCTGATGCAAGTCCTGCACAAATTCTTTTCTTTTGTATGGGATCAGCATTGTAGGATTTGATGCTGGACTCTCCCTCAGTTGCATGCCATATGGCAGGAAGCCAGGCAGTTTTACATTCTACTCTACCTTATATTTAGCAATATATTACCTAATAATTTGTCCCCACTAGGTTTTGGCCTCTCCGCCAAGGTCCCTCATAGCCCTAAAAGAAAATTTCACTGAAATGTTCACAAACAGAAATCCAAGCAGGTTAGTAGAAGTGAGCAAGAACTCCATAGGACTCATCTTGAAACTCAGCAAATGGGATTTATTCTGGGAATAGTTTGCCTCACTTTTCTCTGCTACATCCTTTGCTGGAAATTGACCTTTAAGATCTCTTCTAACCTGAGATTCTGTGAATCAATGATAAATTGGTAATGGACAGTCTAGAGCTGACCAAGGGAGAAAAATGATACTAGAAATTTTACCGCCCAGTAGAAGAGTCACCAAATTTATGGGGATTCTAATCAGTTTTCTAGTATATTAAGTTCAGAATTAACCGTGAAAACTTGTCATATTTAATAATGAAAATAAATAGTAAGTATTACTACCATTTATTAAGGACTAGTTATAGTCCAGGCACTGATCTAAACACATTTCAGGCTTTAATCTCATTCACAGAACATCAGAACTGAAAGAGACCTTAGCTGTCATAGAATCTAACTACTTTAAAGGAGAAGAAAACTGAGGCCAATAGAAAACTAATTTGGAAGACAACAATCCTATCATGGACAAATAAATTAACAAATGAATGCATCATATAAATTAAAAAAAAAAAAAGGAAGGGCTGCATTGACCAAAGATGATAGTGCACTATGAACCTAGGATTAATATTTATCTAATACGCATATCTGGGTTAATAAATCAGGAGAATGAAAACTTGACTTAACATTTCAGATTCCTTAGATTTTTAACCACCACCATTTAAAAATATGATTCATGACATATATGCGTCCAGGACAAGTTAATTCAGGCCTTGGTATTATCGTTATTGCACAGTATTTATATAATGGGACACTTACAAGTGAATAATATCCTGCAGATTTCAGGAAGCTTTATCTCTGTATTCAATCTATTTAAGGTTGCCTTAGATTGGCATAGTTGACTCTCTTCTATAAACATTTAAGGCCTACAACGACAAACTGGTTCCAAGAAAGCTTTCTCATTTGAAGCAAAATGTAAAGATTGCAGGTGACTTCCTTTAGCTATAGATGAAGAAAGTGACACCAACTGTCTGTTACCTTCTAGCTTCTACCCCTGGTCCCAGAGTAATATCTTCTTCAGGATGGATATGATGATGGATATGATGGATAAATGTGATGCCTCTTCTCCCCACCTCAGACTATAATTCAGTGAAAAGTGGGTAAAGAAAGGATGGGTAAATTAAAGCTATCAAATTAAAGCTATCGGCTCAGGTCTTGGAGCTTCACCCACCAAAAAGAATAAATGCTATGTCACTGTCAACAGCCCGCTCCAAGAGATTTATATTTTGCTTTTTTTTTTTTTGTAGTGCCTCTGGTCTCTTTTCTGCAAAACATTTTACTGGCTCCTTCATTCTTAAACTTCTCAGAGAATCAGGGGTTGAATACTGACTCAACAACTTGATCTCACTTAGGAAGACCAAGTTAAATAGACCCTAGGAATTAAAACATTTTTTTGTCCAGGCATTAGCTGTAATTCACCGATGTCAAGTGATACACTGTAATTCAAAACATTCAGTATACTTGTACTTATTTACCTGAAGCAAGATAAATTATGATAAAATTATTTCACAAATACCTTGTATGACTACATCTTTAACACTTATTATATTCAGTCATTTCCAGAAAGTGTATATCTAGACCACACATCATTTACTGCAGGTGACATAACTTCATTTTTCCCATGATATATTCAGGATGTAGTTGTCACAAAACCATTGTGGAGCTATTGTTCCAGCACCTCCATACCAACCTTCCCTAACCTCACTTCTGATTTTAGTAATCTGAAAAAAAAGGACATCTTTTGTTGCCCTTAATCCTTAGATGAATGACAAAAGTATTTATCAGTAAGATACTCTCAAGCCGAACTTCACTGCAAAGTTTGCCTGGGAGAGAAGTTCAGTTTAAATATATTCCAATGAGCAGCTTCTACTCTTTCCTATCGTGTATACAGAATGGCAGCAAAATAGTGTTTTCAAAAAAGTTACCCCATACTTACAAAAAATTCATTATAAAATTTTATTTTTCTAAGGGCAGTAGAATGCAATTCAACAGAAAGCTTTTCAGGGCTTTCCAGTTTTAAAAAGTGTAAGATTTCTCTGGCTCTGTGTTTACAAGTTCCCGGTGACAGCTCCAAACCAGATACCACACAAACAACGGACAGACTTTGATTTAAACTCTAGCAAGTACTATCTTCAGAATATCAAGAATATCTCCCAAGACTAAATACCCACTAAATCACTGAAGACCCTGAGGCAGCTTTTCTGTTCAATTTTCTCCAAATACAAACAGTAAAAGCCTATTTTGTAGACATGTTAAGTAAAGCTATAATATAAATTCATTGTGTAAATGCTAAATATTGCCTTCTGTGAGTGAAGATGAGACCAAGTTTTATGAAAATACTATGCATCATAGAGTTGGGCGAGGAAAACATCTTTCTCTAGTACTGCTGTACTGATATTTATTTATTTTAAAAATAATTAGAGCATTGTTTTGAGATCTGTTAGCATATTAAACTGTGAAAGGTGAGCATAGACTGAATCTTGTGTAATAAGAACTGGCAATATATTCGGTATCATTAATCATTTTTTATTCTAGTCTTTGTCATACTGTGTGTGTGTGTGTGTGCGTGTGTGTGTGTGTGTGTGTGTCTGTACAGAGACAAGTTGGCAAATTCTTACAATATTTGCATGTTGACATTTTGGCAGTGAAATGAAAAATGGAAAGAATTTTGTAGAAAATGTCAGCAATGCAAAACTTAGTGACATTCTATAAAACTGGGCTAAGCATTATTAGGAAAAAAAAAGTCTTAGGTGGATGCTTAGCTGGATGCTAGATGCTGGGTGGAAAGAAAAAGTTGAAACCTACAGGTAAAATAGTGACCACCTATAGGTGAATGAAATATTCAAAGTTACACCATTGACTAGATAAAAGAACTAGAGCCACAGGGAATTGATTTTGCATTTGCTCTCCCAGACAGTTTGGAAAACACATTTTCTACCCAACTGTGTGTGTATAGGAGCACTGGGTTGAACAGATGGAGTCTCATGATTTGAAAGATTCCAGAAGTGGTCCAGTTATGTCTAGAAACTAATGACTCCGAAGCAAATGATCTGATCAATATTCTATCATCTTACATTGGGCCTAGAATGCTGCAATTTCTCCTGTGTTAGTCACGCCCTCTGTATGTTTTAACACAAACTTTACCCAATGGAGTCTAGGGAGGAAAAGGCCTTTTTCTTTCTATAAATTCAAAGTAAAATTCCCTGAAAACATCTGGATCAAAGGAAAAGAGGAAATTGGTGAATCTGTAGAGTAAGGAGGAAAGTAAACCCTGTCACACTGATTGGATAAATGACCCAGGGTGATCTTGATGATGATTACTGACAGAGCACTGAAACAGCAATGATATACACATTTCAAAGTACTTTCAGGTTATTATCATATTTACTTCTCACAGTGATATACCAAATAAGTGGAGACAGCATCATTATTTTAACACTGTCACAGCCATCACAGTTACTTCACAAATATGGAAAGTAGGTGCTGATATGATTTCTTCAGCTGCACATAGCCAGTGAGTGACAGGACTTGGACTGGAACTCAGATTTTCAGAATCCTATGTTCGTGCTAATTCCACCATCCTAGAGTTACAACAAAGTATCTACACAGAAAGCCCCCTAAAATACATACTTCTGTCCTGTCCCTTGTACATTTACCAGTCACCCTCTGTGGAAAGTTCTTGTGTTAGTTGAGGAGGAGAGAGACTAAAGAATTTAAAGCTAAGGTCTTTTCTTCAGGGCTTCCTGACTCTGTCATGAAGTAGCAGTTACTTCTTACTTCCACCCTCACCTCTCTCTTCATTTCAATCATTTCTCAGCAATGTCCTAGATGTATATCCAAATCAACACTACTCCAAAAGTTTGTAGGAAGAAAAAAGACCTGTAACTCATTGTGTCTAAGATGCATTTTCCTTTCCTGACTGAATTTAGAGGTTTTCTTTTCACCTGCTAATTATCCACGCCCTAGAAACGGCAGATGTGATTAATTGCAATGTACTTATTAAGATGAATTCCACTAGTTTTATGAGAAGCAATTGTAAAGTCTGGTTGAAATGCATAATAGACATGCTTATAAAGGATCATCTTACGGTTCCCAGTAACATGGTTATTTTATAACTGGTTAAATTATCAGAGCGGTTCTTACTTGATGGCAAAAGTTGCATTTTTAAAATTGGACCTTCTTATATCATACCTCAAAAAATCTATTTTAAAAATTGTATGCTTCTACCACACACACTCAACACACATAACTATCAGTAGAACTTTAAGAACTACAGAAAAAGATTCATGCAAAAGTAAGTGGACAGGTGGCAGATGCCACAAGTAAAATTTGTCGTGGGTGAGGCAACATTAAATGAATATCCTTCTTCCTTTTATCCCAAATTTAATTTCTTCACCCCCCCCCCATTAACCCATTTCTTCCCATATCTCCCTTGTTCCAAGCTTCCTACCAGTTTGTCTATTCATTACCTGTTTGTTGATTTTTTTTACCCTGATCTTCATAAATTATAATAAAGGAAAAATATTTAGAACAGATTGTGGGAAGAGAAATAAAGCAATATTTCCATTGCTGAAACATAGCTATTTTCTTATTTATAAACTCCCTCCTAGTATTGGTCTGCAAACAACCATATCTTTATTAAGTTATACATATAACAATACACACCTTTGTATTCTGCATTTTTCACATATTATGACCTATAAATATGTCTCCATGGTCTTTGTAATTATCATTTTAATGACCATGCTCTAGCCAATTGATGTATAATTTACTAAATTCTATTATAAGACATTTAAACTGTTTCCAATTCATATTGTTGTAAATAATACTGCAGAGAATATCGTTCATGAATAAAGACTGTGTATTTTAGAATTTTTTTTATTCCTTAGGATGAATTAACATCCTTTGGGTCTCTCAAGCTCCAAAAATTAGAAAATGGTTTGCAGCCTTAAACTCTAGAGGGACAGGCACATAATTTAAAAAATGAAATAGGCCAATCAATATTATGAATGAATCAGCTCTTATCTCAACTCTGACAGCATTCCACAAATCTACTGCCCCAACTACTAATATTGCTGCAACCATCCACCCATCTATCCATCCCCCCCCCCCACTATCTTTCCATCAGCCAGTCAGTCAATACTCGTGTTAAAGACAACAGGCCCAAAATAGAGTCACTCATGCTAATCCCATTTCAACAAACTAAAAATTAAAGTTTGGCTCCCCCCGAAACGGAATGTTAAACCAGCCAATCAGGAATTGCCTGATCAGCATTAGTTAGGTAATCTGTCTGATGAACCCTGCCATCCCCTACATGGAAAGCAAGCTTGTAATAACCAATCCTCTTTTTTGCCTAGGATAACTTCCTTGTTCCTGCTCCCCTTTGCCTATAAAAGTCTTTCATTCTGTACAGCTCCTTGGAACTCCTTTCTACCTGCTTGATTGAATTCTGCTCAATTCATGAATTGCTGAATAAAGCCAATAAGATCTTTAAAATTTACTCAGTTGAATTTTGTTTTCTGAACACTGGGTTAGGCATTATGACCAATGACTAATACAGAAGTCACAATTTCACAAAGCTACACATCATCTACTGAAACTCTTGAATTGTTACGTTATTATTTAATTTATCTAATTGTCAGTGCTAAATGCTGATACTGAGAGAGAGAAGGTGAGGGGATGAAGAAGATGCTGCTAGCATGGTATAGGCAATTTCATGGAGAAAATAGAGCTGGAGATAAATTTTAAAAGGCAAGTTGGGAGCTGGGTTTGAATAGAATGAAAACATCATATGGTTCTAATATTTGGTACACTTATTGATGCCGTTTATTGGGGATATTTAGACACTAGGAATTTTTTTAAAATACCTTTTACCAAAGTTCTTCAACTCTTCAGGTTGAAAAATAGCAAGTAACCCCCTCCTTCACCAATGAGAAACTTTATGACTCTGTCTTCCCTCACGCTAAAAGTCAATTTCAGAGCAAAGTATGAGGGTCTGGGCTCTTGGTTGGATTGTGGGAAAGTGCTCTGTTCTCTGGGACATTTAAAATCCATTCAAAATAATCTCCTAGTCAGTAACAAATGGAGAAAACCAGGCTTGGGTAGGAAAATGGAATACCATTAACCTTCCTTGTAAATGGTGCCAGTCTGCCAACAGGATTCCCCAAATGCAGCTTTTGCTTCTCCAGTAACCAGAGAACAGGTGCATGCTTCCAGTGAGTTCAAGCATACTGAATGACGTTTGATGGGTCTATAAAGTAATTTAAAATTTACTTGAAACTCTGCAGTCTAATCAATAATACTCTGATGAGACAATCAACGAAAATCACCAATTCCCTAACAAAGAATAGCCATTTCCCTCAAGCCTTTGGGTCTCATTCTAGTGGGGTTTCTCTGTAAATAACAGATGCATTAAAAGCTTTAAGTATTTTCTCTGAAAATGTTAATTTCTTTTCTTTCACTCTTCCTTTTTTTCCTCCCCAAACATCTTTAACACTTCTTGTCTGCAGCTTTAATTATTTAATTTCTTCATTACATTATTTAAGGAAAAAACAGTTTTGAGGATGCAGTATGCATAAAGAAAGTGTGACTCCATGCAAAATTAAAGAAATCTGTGTAACACTGCACTGCAGCAGATTATTTAATACAGAATATTTCACAGTCTGTAATCATAATTTATATTAGTGTATCCTCCTGCAAATATGGACCAAATGACCATTTTGCTGACTATGTCAGATAAATATCAATAAAGGAAAGACGTTCAGGAGCTTGGAAAAAGGAGATGTGTGTGAAAGCATATCATTATTTTCTGTTAAAAGCATTTAGAAATGGGTCAAGATAAAGACAAGATGGAAGTGCTTATCACAGCATTTCTATAGAGTTTTCTTTGACTCCTCCTCCAACATAAAAATAAAATGTAATAGGAGTAGCATTGAAACAGAAATCCAATTTGTAAAAATGTGTAATTCTCTTACATTTATAAAACATTCTTCTACCAAAATTTTAATTTCATCAAAGATAGATACACTTACAAATAAAAAGTCCTTTTCTGATGGGATCAGTATAAGTTTATTTTAGAAAACAGTAAAATCACTAAAAATGTTCCATATCCTCCCCGCAAACATGTTTAACCTCTAAATACTACCTTGGCATGTAAATGTATACATAGTTTTCTAGATAGATATAGATATATTTATTTTATGACAACCCTATATTAGTACCTGTTTTTGCTAACCAAAAGAAATCTGAAGATTTTTGCTTTTACATTACCATACTAATGTAGGTCTTTAATAAAAGCAAAGTGGTGTAACCCGAACTTTCATAAAAACACTCTGCTTTCAGATGTGGGGGGTCTGTGTGTGTGTGAGCGCGTGCACATGTGCATGCACTCATTAGGGAAACTGCATATATGCATACATTATACTACATATATATATATATATATATACACACACACACACACACATACACATGTATTTTAATCCTAATTTAATATTTTATTTTAATTTATTTCCACTTACATGTTTCAAATATATTCTATTTCTGCATTTATTTTTTAAATGTATCTTTTCATGGCTGCATAAGAATCTATCATATGGATGTCCTATACACACACACATACACACACACCCATACATAACCATTACTTTATTCTGGACAACATAAGCCATTTCCAATTTGGGGGAAGGGTGGTTATTACAGATAATACTGTATTGATATCTATATAGAGGCACATCTTCTTGGTCATAAGCTATCAGGATCAAATAATTTTTACAAAGCAAGTATCATAGTCTAAAAATAACCTATGACATGGCCTAACTACATAGAAATCATAAATGTCAAAAAACATATAATGAAGGTATATTGCATTGTGTTAACACTGTGGACTCTAAAATCACAGTAGATTCGAATACTAGATTTACTGCTTGTATAACCTTGGTTAAATGCTTTAAATTTTTTTGTCTGTATCTTTATCTGTGAAATAGGTACAATTCTAGGACCTACTTCATAAGTCTCTTGTGAAGAGCAAATAAAACAATTTATAAAAATGGATTTAGCATGTTACTTCACATAATAGTTTCTTAATAGAAATTAGCAGTAAATATTTTTATTATAAATACTATATGAAATAAATACTGTACATATACTCAACATACCATCAAGTAGTATTCCAATTTCTTCCTGTATATAATTTAACAATTTTTCATTGGAGCACACATAAGAAAAGAACAACTCAATATTCAGAGATTCTATTTAACTGATTTTGTTGGCATATTAGCTATCATTCATCTGCCTTTTCATGATACGTCACAAATACTCAAATCCAATAGACCCACTGGGTAATCTCATGCAGAGATGATGGCACTGAGTCACCCTCTGGGGAATATGCCTTCTGATTTGTCCAGATCCACATATATCCCCTTCCACACAGTATCCACTAGAACTTTTCTAGGTGGGCTAGGGATCTAAGATGTAAATGCTAATGCAGCATGTCAAAGAGGCCATAGATAATGCAAGCAGATCTGCTCTCTCTTTGTGACTGGATTTATTTTGGAGATTATGTCTGGGATAAGAGTGTGAGTGTTAAGTGTCAGAGTGATATTAAATGGCCCCCTTAGGAAAGCTGATTGCATAGAGTAATTTCAACAGATGGGCATATAGGCATTAACGTGTTGCAGAAGTCAGGTGTTTCATAGGGTTCTTTCCACTGCCTAGAACTTCCTTCAACCTCCACATCATCATTTGGTGATGAATCTTCAAAATCCACTCAAAAAAAAATCAATTTTGGCAAAAAGCTTTTCACTAAATTTTGTCCTCCCTTGTCCAAAATAGTCAAAAACTGCATTGTAGCCAACTCTTTTTTTTTTTCTGTCTCCTTCCCCAGGAACACCCCACCCCTCTCCAAACACACACCAAACTTAAAACTCCTGAAGACAAATACCATGTCTGATTTTACTTTCTATTCTAAGTAACAAGTATGTATCAGGTGCCCAATATCTGTCTGTTGAATGAATAATTCTGTAGTCTTCCATTTCTGAGACAGACTGATGGCTCACATCAATTCCAGGAGATATGCTGATGAATTAGTAATACTGACAAGGATTAAAAAGCATGTCTCTTCTGAAGTATTTATGAATGAAATGATACACCTGGGATTTGCCTCAAAAGAATCCAGTTTTTAATTTGGGGGGCGGGGGGGAGGCAAGGTGGGACAGTGGCAGAAATAATAGGTTTTGATGAAAAAACTGGCCACAGATTGATAATTTTTTGTTAGATGATGAATAAAGAATTAAAATACTATTTTTCTATATTTCTATTTGAAAATTTCTATTTAAAAATTTCTATTTATATGAATCTTTTTTGTAATACTACATACTCACATACACACACACAAAATCACAAAACAGAACACATAAAAACGTCCTAGGAACAGTGACTTTGTAAAGCTGGTATCTTAGAGTAGAGCCTGCATTGATGGAATTTTTATTTTTACAGCACATGACTGTTATATTTGGGGGAATATTATTTGAACGAGGCTCCATGCATAGTTTGTTCTGCTTTGAAAAGCTAGCTACCACTGTACTTCAGCCAAAACTGGTGGGATTACAAGGGCTAGGTGGATAAAAGTCTCCTTTATACAAGGACCCAAAGGCAGACATTGAACCAAAAATAAGAAGAAAGAGAAACAAACTATGAGCTACAGAAAGAAAAAGAAACAAACTATAAGCTTCAAACGTTTAAAATCTGGCCAATAAAACTCATCTGAAAAGTCCTGGGAGATGGCAGCATGACCGAGGTGGTAGTGTATGTGTTTATGTTGGCCGTTTCATTCCCCTAAACACCTTAGACATCTCTAATTAATCCCTTTGGAGCAGCAGTGGCTGGAATTCTCAGCTCGCAGTGTTGCCCTATGCCAGCTACATGCAATCCTGAGACACTGCATGTACATGTTAACGGGCGTTAGTGTCCTTCGGATTTAAGAATGACTCTGATCTATTAGACCTAGAGGTGTCAACCCTGGCCGCACATAAAAATCAGCTCGCTCGCAGAGTAGGATTTGGATACCGGTATTTCTTTAAAAGTTGCTCCAGATGATTCTACTTTGTTAGACAAATACCCCAAAAGCTCAAAGATAGCTGCCCAAGACATAGTATTGAAGCGGATGCAGTGGTGTGCTTCTCGGATATTTCCTCTCTGCCCTTTCAGGTCCGCAGCCCTCATCCTGTGAGCAACCTTTCTAGGACTACAGGCTCCCTTCACCCCTGATTCCTGCCTGGAAATTGTCTCAACACTAGGAAACCCCTCACTCAAAGTTGCACCCCTCCCCAGGTATAGTCCCCATTCAACAACTGCACAGGCAAAAATTCATGGTTCCCTAGGTTCGGTCTGCAATATTTATGAAGGCCCATCCCTACTTCAGAGCTCCTCAAGGATTCTGCGGAGTCTCTCCTATAACCTAGTCCTTCTTGGAAGGGCCTCTGCTTCCAAATCCTTCCTAAGGCCCTCACAGGTGTGGTTCTGTATAGTGCTCCCCAGTAAACCAGCTCCCTGGAAATCTCCATTTCAGAGGCTGTTTCTAAGGGCACCTGACCAAGACAGTAATAGGGGCTCAGCCTTAGTGCTTTCTTATCTAGTGAAGACACGAAGTCTCAGTATTTGCTTTGCTAATGCTGATTATTTACAAAACCAACTCAGAACTACACTAGAGCCAATTTTTTGACAGTCTTATCATTTCTGCTGGTCATAATAGATGAAAGCTTGAGGCTATGATCTCTCATTAATGTAGCCAAAATATTGTAAGTATGAGACATATTTATCTCTATGTTTTAAATCAGTCAAAATAAAGCAATTGTGAACAAATGTTTTTTTTTCTCAGATGTCACCAGAATCATTGTGTGATATCTGGCTATTTTTTTTGACTGCTCAGGTTCCTCTTACTCCAGTGGGCATCCCTCCCTAATGCTGCCTTGTTATTTTTTTCCAGACACCCTCACTTCCTGGTTTTTGTTTGCCTCATGATCAATGCAGGCAAAAACTGAAGTGTGCTTCTACTGAGAAGGCCTGTTAGAAATAGATCTTTCGGTTCATGGAAATCTAATGAGTTATTCAAAGATAGTAGAGGCTGAATGTGTAAATCTACTGGACTTGAATCTTATTCTAAACAGAAACTCTGATTTGTAGATGCGAGGTTATATAATATACTTAGAGGTAAGATGCATGGGCAGGAAAAGAAGTGTATTTGGGGATCCAGGAATTAATGTCTTTCTCTCTACTCACTGGTGACTAAAATCTACAGGGAGTAGAGCACAATTTATTAGGCCGTGTTGGTGGTGGCTCTTTTCACAAGTTTATGAGATCCAAGGGCTTGTAATTTTCTTTACTTTTGGGTAAATTTTAAGTTACAAATAGGACGTGACTATGTTTTACATTTTGGGAAGATGATTTAATTTCTCTATGACTACTACATTTTGGGAAGATGATTTAATTTACTCTAAACTCTTGTGCATCAGCATGTGCCTTATGAAACCAGCAGCATTAACATCACCTGAGATCTTGTGAGAAATGCAGAATTTTCGCCCCTAGACCTTACTAAATCAGAAAGTGCCTTTTAACAAGATGATTCTGTATTTCCAGGAAACACCCAGGTGATAGTCTTGGTATTGGTCTGTAGAACACATGTTGAGTAGCAAGGCTCCAGAGAGTTCTACATATTCCTAGCACTTACAAATTTTACTCCTTATAGGAAGCCAGGTTTGGGGTGTGTCCTTCTGCATCCTTCAGTGCTGTTTGGACCTACTCATTACCCAACAAGCCAAGAACCTATAACAGGAAATTAGACAAAAAGCAGCACTAGGTAACGACAGGTGGTGGCTGTTCCCAAAGAGATAAAGGGGGTCCTTGTCTTGTGGGCAACCTGCTCTCAGGTATAAGGGACGTAGTTTGTAGCCCAGCTCTGAGAAATAGTTAATTGTCTTATAGAGAAAACTCACCAAAAAAGCTTCTATGTGGAGGAGAACGTTGCCTGCCCATACTGAGAATGGCTAGCCCTGTTTAGAAACAGCAGAAAGTGGAGCTTTGAGAAGTCACACTAGTGAGGGTGTGATCAAACTTGTAAAATATATAGAGAGAGCCCTTGATTGGGAGACAGAAGACTTGGATACTGGATTTTGCTCAGTCAACAACCAGATAAAAACACCAAAAGTTACCTGTCCTGACCTGGTTTTAGTTATCTCGTCTACAAAATATTAACCAGCCCTTTAGCATCTAAGAGCTCAGATGCTCTAGAATTGGCTGCAAAAAATGCTTTTGCCACAAGAGGGAGTTATCTTTCTGAAATCATAGAAATTCTATGTATTGTCCTAATGAAATAATTTAGGCAAACCATAACATTTGAGCACCAGAAGTAACTGGTCTTTCATAAACGATTAAAACAGATTAAAAGACTCATTAATTTTTTAAAACAGATTAAATTATGACTAATTCCTTCCTTGAACAAAGCAAAAACGGAGACTACAACAAAAAAACATAGATTGAGAGACTAAATATAACCAAGGGGGATGATTCTGACTTTCCTCCTCAGTTTCATTAAGAATTCAATGCCTGCTCATTACTTCTCTCCTTCACAAACTGGCAAATCATGGGGGTGTCCTGGCCTTATGACGAGAGTTTTAAGTGGCTGAGAATAGATATGAGGCTCAAGGTACGTCTAAATGACAATAAATAACTGGCAGGGAATAAACTGGTACACGAGGTAATGGGAGCACTGTTTATAAGATTCCAGTCTATGGCATGCCACGCCGAGCAAACTCGATCCCATCTGATCTTGGAAGCTAAGCAGGGTCGGGCCTGGTTAGTACTTGGATGGGAGACCACCTAGGAAGACCAGGTGCTGTAGGCATTAAAAAAAAGGGGGGGGGGATTGTAAACTGACAAGGTCCATGCAATCTGTGAGGTCAATCAAGAGTTGCTTTGCCTAAAAAAAAAAAAAAAAAAAAAAAAAAAAAAAAAGATGTCCGACATCAGCATGAAAAGTGAAACATTTCATCAAGATTCATCATATTGCCTCTACAAGAAATGTTTCTGGTACCCTAATGTTAGATGTCATGTGAGCTCATCCCTTAGCTGAGGCCCCATTTGTCCTGGGTCTCACAGACCCCTAGTTCTGTAACTGATCTCACCATTCTTGTATTCCTCTACCTTTCTGTGTTGTTAAAACGAGTTTTCCAGGCTGAAATCAGTTGACTCGTATTAACCAGTTAGAGGAGAGAACTGGGATGTGACGTTTTGGCTAGGGCTGGGAGAAGTAGAAGCACTAGCTGACTTTTGGTGGACTCCAAACGGCATCTCTCCTCCCTGCCTGACTAGAGAGTGTGTCTCAGAATATTGTGCCATTTAGCGCTGGAAGGTATTCTCAAGACCATCTAGTCCAAGACCAATGTTTCCCACAGTATAGAGTCTTCCATTCACTGAACAGGAAGTTATCTAAGCTTATGCCACGGACATGGTGATAACTGAATTACAGAGGGAGAAAGGTAATTTTCTTTCCAGGTCTCAGGGATTTCTTCTAAAGGCCTCAAGAAAGATGGCTCAGTCTTATACTGGACTGTCTCTAAAACTCCTTAACAGTTGTCAATTTCTCTTTTTATCAAAGAAGGAGACCTCAAAAATCAAAGCCTTCACCATGTAACACATTATTGTCAGGCATCCTGGGACTGCTTCCTTTATTGTATTTTTATGATTGTCTTCTGTTTACGGCAATGATATTGGTTTTTCATCCAGGCGACATCAAATCTGCTTTTTAAAAAAAGTGAGTTGACTTAAAAAAAAAACTGTATAAGTAATAGTACAGGTAGTGCCCAGATAAATAAAAAATTGTGCAGAAGGTACCAGGAAGTAGAGAGACTTAACGGTAAATGCTCAGCTCTGTCTTCTGACTCTGTGGTAAGTTCTCACATGTGGTGGGCATCTGGTTCTACGATGGAATTGGCCACTAATGGGTTACTTCAGTCAGGCTGACACGGAAAAACAAATGTGCCCTAATTTTCTTTCAACTAGTCAAGTTTTTACTTCATTACATATATTAAATAACTCATACTGCTCCTTGGAGACAAACAGGGAAAAGAGGAAAATTCCTTTTGTGCCAAATAATACAGTTCTATGTTAAATCCCATCACAGCCCACAGGCAAAATCCCATAGCTGCCAATGCCATTTCAAAGAAAGTTCTCCATTTCCATATCCCTGTAGCTCAGAGTTAATAGTACTTGGTTTACCTAATTACAACAAATTCTTTACAATAATAATCCTTACAACTAGTGCTTTCTCTGGCCCTGAGCCAGACACTCAATAAAGCAAAGAGCTAACTGTTATTTCCTTTAGTCAGGAAATCCTTTTTCTATTACCTTGGATCTTTCTTATAATATGTGTATTTATCATCAACCGGTACAATCATACTCCTTGAATTATGTGACCTCCTTGAAGGCAGGGTCGCTTTTGTTTGTTTATTGCTATCTTCTCAATGCTTGGAATCGTGCCTGCTCTTCAATAAACATTGGTTGATTAACCGATAGATTAATTAACTGCCCAGGAGGGAGTGAATCTTGATTTGAGGGAATTGCTTGTCTATGCAAAGCCACCCGGAACATCTGCTCCACATAGGTGCACATCGCAGAAGCAGCTTTCATCTTCAAGAGGGAGATAAAGAACACACCAGCAGGTGCAGGCTATGCTCAGCTTGGGAAATCACAGGTTCCAAAGAGTGAGAGAGGTTCTCTACTCATACTGAACCGTGGACCCAACCCAGATTGGAAACAAATAACTAATAATTGTCCAAGGCCATCAGGATAGTAGATTGGTTGGCAACTCATTGCATATCACTAATAGGTAGTGTTCTTCTTGTGAAACAATACAGAGTTTTCGAAGTCTCCTGAGGGTATGGTGATTTGGTTTGGTTTTGTTTTCGCTAAACATTCAGTTGGTTTAATGCTCTCTTTGGACTTTATGTGGCCAACAAAAACAGATCGCTTTAGTTCAGTGGAAAATATGAAATCAACAGGAAAATTCAGGATCACAGAGAGAACTGTTGGTTTAGAAGAGACTGGTTCTTCAAGTCTCACCTGTAATTACAAAGCTTAGTTTTCTTAAAAGATATTTAGGTGTCAGAGAGTACTGGAAATACAATATGTAGTCCCTGACCTCAAGGAATGTAATCACGGCTGAATGGGGAAGACAGACAGGTGAGCCAGTAACTGCAATTCATGTGTGTCACAGATATTATAAGAGGAAAAAGTGCATGGTGCACGAGGGAGGGGCATGTCTCTCTATAACTTGGGGGTGGGGGTTTGAGGGCCAGGGAGAGCTTCTGGGGCTAGATTAGTAACCTAAAGTTCTTGTAGGACTTAGCCAGTGAAGATGAGTGAAATTTTCCATGCAGAGAGAAGAGCTCACTTCCCTTAAACAGGTCTCGTCGTGTTTCCATTCTCAGGGTTGCCTTCTACCTTCTGCATCCTGTTCCTGTACAGTCCTGATGTGTCATTACAAAGAAGGAAAGATTATTGCTGTAGACTGAATGTTCGTGTCCCTCCAAAATTCATATGCTGAGGTCTTAATCCTCAATGTGATGGTAATTCAAAGTGGGGCATTTGGGAGGTAACTAGGGCATGGGCCCTCACGAGTGGGATTAGTGCCCTTATAAGAAGACACAAGAGATATGATCTCAGTTCACCACATGAGGAGGCAGCAAGAAGGCAGTCATTCGCAAACCAGGGAGCGAGCCCTCACTAGACACGGAATCAGCAGGCACCTTGATCTCAGACTTCCCAGCATCTAGAACTGTTAGAAATTACTGTTTGCTGTTTAAGTGACCCAGTCTATGGTATTTGTCATAGCAGCCTGAGCAGACTAAGACTTCTGATAATCTTCCAGAAGACTCCTCAAAGGCCAGCCAGATTGACCCTATAAGGGGTAATTGCTCTTTAATTACCCAAAGGGATCTGAAAATATGTGGGACAGAGGAGCTGCATGTGCTAAGTCTCAGGAACATAAAATATCAGGATTCGTTTAGAGAACCAAACTAAATCCTTTTGGATGGATCAAAGAGCAAGTCTGTGCTTCAGGCAGGAGGAGGTACAGAAGGGAAGGACGAGACAGCAGATAAGTTATGATAGGCAGTCAGGTGCCAGATCATGAAAGGCCCTGCTTGCTAAACTGCTGCCTTTGAAAGTTAACCTAGAGTTCACGGTGAGCTTTGAGCAGAGACGCAGTATTACTACATTTGCATTTGGGAATGATTGTTCTGACAGCATTGTGGAAGATGCATTCAGAAAACAAATCCAAAGGCAGGGAGATGGGAGTTAGAAATCCCCATTCAATAGCAAAGCTGAAGAGAGGAACAAGGCCAGAAGCAGTGGGAAAGAGAGGAGGCAGAATTAATGGAATTCAGTGGCCGGTTGGCTGGATATTGGGGATGAGGGCTATGTGACAGCAAAAGTCTGTGCTAACCTTTAGGTCTCCAGATCTGACCACTGGGTGGTAATGATAGAGACAGAAAACAAAGGAAGAAATGGGAGAGTGGGGAGGAAATTTAGTTTTGGACACATTAAACTGAGGTGTCATTATACAGTTGGTAGTCATAGGCACAAAAGGTGCCCCAATAATATCATTCAATGTCATTCTGTTACAATGTTGAAGAGATGCCACAGGAATTGAACTCTTGTTTATATCAGTTAGCCTGAGGTAAACTGTTTTGTTATACATCATTTCACTCTAAGTTGCAGAACCCATCGACGATGTTGAAGACTCACTGTTATGGGTGATAAAATATTACGAATTTATTAAAGTTTACATCTTCAGTAACTGATTAGAGCTGAAAACGGGTTTGAGGTGAGACAACCATGCTAAAGTGGAGTTCCCATCTTTCAATTCATTTATTCCTTTGACAGTAGTGTCTTTCCACCCAAATACCAACTTGATAGCTAACACCTTTGTTCCCCCAGAACCATGCACACAGCAGGTGTTCAGTATTTCCTTAATGAATACATGACCTCTCTGGTGGTTTCCTAGGTCATGTAAATACTTTAATCTTTTTCTCCTTACTAGATGACATTCCATCTGGGAATTGGGAATTGACATCTCCAATTCTCATTAATATCTTCTTTTTCCTTATCCTTGGAGCTTTTACAGAAGCCACTAGAGGGTGACATGACAACACCCACTTCCATGGCTCAACAGAGAAAGCCTTCCTTCCTTATCCAACAAAAGTCAGAATGGCAGGGGATACTCAGGCACCCTGTATATATCCACAAAGAGAAGTGGAAGATGGTGTCACCAAAAAGCAAAGCCTGCAATTGTCTATGGATGACACCATTACCACACCACAGACAAGAAACTTCACATCTCTGGACTCTGTGTTCTTATCTATAGAATGGGAAGACGATACTTATTTTTGCTTACCATTTCTACTTTACCAAGTTTATGAGATGTTATTTAATGTCTACGTCTGATAAAAACAGCATGTCAAACAGTAGTTTTTTAAAAGTACACTCTTAAATAAGTTAACAGTTAGCATGAAGTTTTTGAACTAAATTTTGGTAAGGAGTTTGGCAAATAAAACTCCTTAAGTGAATAAGAAAAAAAACTTAGCAGCACAGATGAAACATTAGTTCGCTTTTTTACTTATTAAACAAACACTCCTTGGATGCCTGGTGCTACAGCAGCAACCTTCCCACAGCTTAAGTTCTCATGGTGTGAGGATTTGGAGAGACAAGCACACCTCGTCAGAGGGTGCTGGGCACTGTGGGGATAGAGTGTCTGGAATCACGTGCTGTTAGTAATCACCATCACTGTCTACACTCCTGTGTTTGCACCATGCTTCACATCTTCCAAAGCACTTTCCCACTCATTGTTTCATCCTTCACATCATAGGGAGTGCAGATGGTTTAGGAGATAGGAAAACGGAAATTCAGGGAGGTTGAGCTCAGGATGCAGCATCATGTAAGTGGGCGGTCTGGTGGAAAAGCACAAGGTTTTGGCTTCAGAAACACCAGGGCCCCCCAAAAAGATCTGATAAAGAAACAAGTATCACTTGTGGATTGATAAATTGATTGCATTTAAAGTAAAACCCATGCAACGATCAAGCTACTATTTATATGTTTCCACTCATCTCAAATGGGTAAGAAGGGCTTTGTTCCCAGTAAAAGGAGTTTGTAGGAATCAACAGCAAATAAGGAGAGGATCCTCTGGGGGGTAAAAGATGTTGAAAAACTTGGCCTCTTCTTGTCATCCTAGAGGGCACTCCCAAGTCAATCCTCTAGTGTGGGGTGGAGCCCAGAGAGACCCCTAGATATACTTCTCATTAATTATCCCCAAGAGCCCCCATTACCCTAAGGTGCCCCTTAAAAGAGCTGCTGTTTTGGTCCTGAAATGTTTAGGTTTGGAAGAGTCTGTATTCCTGCAGCATTAACTTCTTCAGCAACTAATTCTAAGTACCAGAAAGGGTAAGTGATCAATAAATATTCATTAACTAACTAGATAAATGATTTTAATAACATAAAAATCATTTTACATTACAATGCTGCCTGTATTATATCTGCATTCATTTGCCAGATTTCTGTCAATAAAAAAGGTGTTTCACTAGAGCACATCTCTTTGTTAATAGAAAGGTATTCCTTTATTTTTGGAAAACAAGCAGAGCTTGGTGACTGCAGAAAGCTTCTTGCTACTGACTAATTAGATGTACCCAACTGTTCGTCGAAGAAGATAATGTAACCCCTTTAAAATGCTGGCATTGGAGTCTTGCAGGCCCATCGTACTCAGTCGATTAGAGGGACAGTAAATACTATGGAATTTAAAGGTGGCAACTTCTAGCCTCGAGGTCTGTCTGAGGTCCAGAACCAGATGTGCTATCTGATATAATAATACTATATTTCCTTACAGTTTAATAAATACATTTTAATTTAAGTAATACTTTTTTCATCCCTTTATATGCCAGACTTGTTGGCTTTGTTTAGAAATGCAATCTTGGACATTTTTGTGAGGACGATTTGCGGAAAACAAACGAGGATCCTGACACTGAGGCCATCTTCACTTTTCTTTAGATCATATTCTACTAGGAGAGTGTCTCCCTGCATGGCTGCTGTACTACTTTGCACATCCAAAATGTTATGATTACTGTTGCTTATGTTTTGTGCTGATTGAGTTAGAAAAAAAAAACACAGAGAGGAAATTAAATTGGCAATAGGATCCCAGCAAGGAGAAACAAAAGCAATATCTGAGGATTGCTGTCGTCTCTTCAGTACAGAGAGGTGTGAAGGAAGAAGAAAAAATATCTCCTTTGACACATGTCTATGACAAAAATGACGTTTTTGTCATTGCAGATATGACTATAATTATGGCTATGTTTCTGTCTTTCCAGACACCTCTCAAGGAGATGACAGAGTAGTCTGCATAGTGTTAGAGCAGCTGAAGCCATGTTTTAGAAAAACGATTTTCTCAGGGTCCCGAGGCCTGGGACTGAATGAATTAATGGGTAGTGGGGATGCTGATTTTTGGAAATTGGCCCTTCCCTTCCGGCTGGTATGTTTCAGAATGGCTGTTATCTGGGACAGACCTATTCATTTGACGAAAGGGTGAGGTCACTGGGATGCCCCCACCCTTCCTACATTTACAATGCTGAGACCTTTTCTACTAGTGTCAGATGCCAAAACCTGGTAAAGGGTGGAGTCCACCAATCAAACTGAACCAAGAGACTTGTTTTCAAGAAAAAGTTGATTTCCTTGTGCAGAGACCTGAAGAATGTGTGTAGAAGACTGGCTTGGGTTAGGAAAATGTCAAATGTACAGAATTATCAAATAAATGAGAAAGTAAAGGGTAACCAAAATCAATCCAATAGTGTACCAATTAAAAAAAAAACACTTTTTTTTTTAACCATACTCAACAATGGAGAAAATAAGATTGTTTTAAAGGCGTTCTAAACAATGCAATACTCATGAAATTTATATGATTCAGTGATTTCCTGTTCTGGCTCAAATTACATAAACAAGTGCTTTTCCCAAATTCTAATCTCCAAATCCTAATGTATCACTGTGCAGGAGCAGTTCCTGCCACATAGTAAGCAATCAGTGCTGTTTTTGAAAGAATGAATGAATTACTTAAAAAACTGATGCCTCCTTTGTGCTAGACATTTGAAGGCCATTGAGATTAATCCACTAGAGTTACTTCCGAGGTTAATTAAAAAAAATAATGATATCCCTGAATACAAAAACAAAGTAGAAAGAACTTTCAGCATTTATAGTTTATTCATTTAACCTGCACAACCACCCAAATAGGTAGATACTATTATTATCCCTATTTTACATAGGAGCAAAAACTGACCAGAATATGTTTATGGAAAAAAGGAATTTGAAGTAAACTTTAAAAGATAAGTAGGATCTGGGTGTTTGTGGCAAAATTTGTATCAAGAACTGTGGAGAGGTTGAAATTTTACCTACTTGAAAGCTAATGATTTGCCTGCTCCAGTTTCATGGGTGCTGGTAGGAGACATGAGACTCAGGGGTTAGAAGTGAGTAACAGTTTATTATTCACAGAAATAGCAGTAGCCAGAGTAGTAGCATTTTTAAATGTTTATTCCCTGAGTCCTAATTCTCACAGGGTAATGTAAAGAGGGCCAGATAATAACTGCACATACAGCGGGTTTTGTTAAAGAAAAACCCTGAATTTGGGGAACCTATATATTTTATAATGGTCGGGAGGTTCCCTTACTCTCAAAGAAGACATTGCTTTGTTTTCTAAGGCTGCTTTCTACACACACCTTTGAAAAGATAGTCCAGAACAAAGAACAGTCAGTGCTTCTGGTCATAAAACATGCAGAGACATGAAACCTATGGAGAAATGTGTCCCAATTTTAGGCTGGGAATAAACAATTCCCAGGAGAAGAAACGAGATGAGCAAAGAGTAGTAGGAGGAAAATATGGGCACGTATGGCAGGTAGTCAGCAATTGAATACTTGGAGGGAAGAAAGAAGTGGTCAAAAACATAAGTGGAAAGCAATGGGGACCAAATAATGAAGACCTTTAAGAATTTGGAAGAACGAAATGTTTTTAATTGCCTTTCTTTGTTTTGTACTCATCTTGTTGCTAATAATACCAAATGATTCACTCTTTTATTGGGAGATCCAGGCTCCAGTTCTCTGAGCAGGCAAATTCTTCCAAAGATACCTCTCTCTTGAGGAAAAATGCTTCCTCCTTTGGGACAGAAGACAGCTTCACAGGGTCTAACACTGCTCTCCCTTTGATAAGAGGCAGTATTGCAATCATGGCCACCTCCCACTAAATGAGAGTGAAATTGTGAACATTTAAACATTTCTTAGTGGATTACAAGCCCACTTATCCTTCCTTCTAGCCTGGGTATGGGCGCACGTTTTTGTTATGCCACTTGTCTATTTCCAGAGTGCCTTCTTTAGGTGGCAGCAGTGAAGCTGCCCGGCCTCATTTGTCTTGCACAGATCTCTTATTCTTTCACACTGTTTCTAAGTGGGGAAGCCCAGAGCAATGGGTCTAGTTACATGTCACTGCAGAACGTGGAAGAAAATATGCAGGCAAAAGTCTGTTTCTAGTGGCAAATAAATTACTTTGGGTTCATTCTAAGTTGCTCCAGAATTGAGTTAAACTTTTAATAACTTTAACATCCTCTTTATTGGCATAGGGGAAAGGAGAAAGAGAACAGTGTCAAAGCACCAGGGGGCTTTATGTGCATTTACTTAAGATATCTGTATTAGCCTGCCATAACAAAATACCATAGACTGGGTGGCTTCAACAATAGAAATATTCTTCTAACAGTTTTTGAGATTGGAAGTCTGAGAGTAGGGTAGCAGTATGGTTAGTGTCTCGTGAGAGTGCTCCCCTTGAATTGTAGATGGCTGCCTTTTTGCAGTGTGCTCACACGGCCTTTCCTTGGTACACATGCATGGGGTTGGTTGGGGAAGAGAGCATACTTTTTGATGTCTTTTCTTATAAGGACACTAATTCTATTAGATGAGGGCCCCACCTTTATGACCTCATTTAACCTTAACAATCTCCTAAAGACCTTATCTCCAAATACAGTTACATTGAGGGTTAGGGCTTCCACATATGAATTTTGGAGGGACACAATTCAGTTCATAGCAATATCATTTAATTCTCAACCAAATCCAGAAGGTCTTAATTCCCATTATATAGATGAGAAGACTGGCTCAGAAAGGCCTAGTGAAATCTGGAGGGTTATGATACCGACAAGTGGAAGAACTAGAGATTGAAACCAATTTTCTGGTTTCAAAACTCATTTTGATTTCAACACCACAGGCTGCCCTGCAGTGGCTATTTGCTAATATCTCCTATATTCTGCGCACTACTAAGTGTCAGCAACTTTGTCATGGACTTTACAACATTAATTTTTAAAACCTCAATGACAAAGGGAAGGCAGAGAGAAATCAATGGCTTGCCAAAGAGCAGTGAGAAAGTAAAATGGTCGACAACTTGAATCCAGATCAATTTTACTCCAATGCCAACATTTTTGCTCTGTTTCTCTCTACAGTGCATTCAGGGAGTTGGCCAATTACTCAGTAATCAATAGTTTAATTAGAATGCAGTGTATTTCAAACTTCTGAAACCATGAAAATTTCCTAACACGAGAAAAAGAGTCCACAGAACATTGATCAGGCTGTAAAGTTTTAATATATGTAAAGCCAAATGATACCAAAAACAAATTTATATTAGTTTCTGCTTTAAATTTCATATTATAGGGAGGCTGCTATGAATCGTAATCATATGGAAGACATATCAATTGGTATTGGGTTCGCAGGCCATGAAAGTTTCAGTAGAACCTCTCTTGTTTCAAAGTTGTATCTGGTCCAGCTAAAGTTTTGTTTTCCACCCAAAGGTGGCAGCACATGTTCTGTGACCTGCTGAACAGCTTTTTAGAACCGCAGCCCAAACTAGAATCCAAGTTACCTGACTCTCAGACCTCTCTCTCTTCACTATACAATACTCTCCTCTGCTTAGTAACAAATTCACAGCTGATAGGTAAAGATGAGAGAGTAAACTCAAGTTTAAAAGAAGGAAGGAAAGAAAGGCAGTGGATTCAAGAAAAGAAATGCTTGATACAAGCTTAAACTCTTGAAGCATAATATAACTTTACAGAGATTTCAAAAGCTTAATTTCACTTGCAAAAAGGAACTCATAAACTAAGAAACAATTTGGAGTCCCTTGCTATGTGCAAGATCAAATATATATGTATTTATCTATTTTGGCTAGATATACCAAGTCAACAACACCTGAGAGAAATGTAGTGTTTCAGCTCTCTTTCCTCCAGAATTGCTGAGTCAGAATCTGCATTTTATAAGATCCCAAAGAGATTCAGAAGCACATTAAAGTTGGAGAAACACTGGTCTAGAGCCTGGATCTGGATGATAGCATGGTCACTGGTCACTGGTCCAGCAGTATCAGCATTGCCAACTGAATCGGAAACTCTGGGTGGTACCCAGCAACATATTCACTGCAGGCCCTTCGAGTGATCTGGATGCACGCTAAAGTTTGAGGGCCTTCTCTGAACTTTGCTGACTCCTGTGCCCTCAAAAGTTCTACATCTCTAGTAACTGCATCTGCTGGGCTTGCTCTAAATTGCGTATTATCCAGATGTCATCTCCCATCTTCCCCACTTCTGCCTGATTGAATGGTTTACAGCAGATCACTCAAATGGCTTAGCTTCTCCATGCTGGCTTAACTTTACACACACACACACACACACACACACACACTTACCTTAATTATACGAACACATGAAATATATATATATATGTTGAGCAACCAATTTTCTGATTGGGTTACTGGTTAGGAGCTATTAAGATGCTTAGGGAGAGTGCCTGAAATGGGATCATTCAGACTTTCAGAATTTACCAAGGAGGAGATTGTGATAAGATTTGCCATCACTTCATTCAGGCCCCAGTCCTATTTTCCCAACACGATGATGCATACCTTCTACATCAGGAGACTATGAAGAGATCAAAAGTCATAAACCTTCTATAATAAACATTTAAATATGGGTGCATTTGCAGAACCACGTGAAGAACACACCACACACATTCTCCCACGAGGAGAATGTGACTGAGAGGTTCCTAAAGGAAAAAGGCGACTTTGCAATCTTTGTTCATTCTGCAGATTTCTTTCTTTTTTTTTTTTTTTGAGCACAGGCAGTGCTGTCTCAGACAATGGAGCCTACATAGATTTAAATGAAGAACCATGGTGCCTCCGCTTAATGGTAAAGAAGAAACAGAGTGTAAGGCAGAATTGTTATAATTTTGTTGTTGTTCAATAACTATTACAGAAACACTCAAGCGGACAACAAATTTTTAAAAAATATTTTACCCCCTGAGCATGTAATTTATTTCCTCATTTATAAAATGAGATATAATTCCCTACCTCATCTAGATGTTAACAGAATCAAGTGATATTACACATGCAAAAGAATCTTGTAAATATGCTTTTACATATGTAGATATATATATATGCCAACATGGCTTCCATTATTATAAAATTTTCATTAAATATTATTGGTTTCTATACCTGGGAATTTTCAGAGCTACTTTCCTTGTCCTTTTCATAACAAACAACTAAGAGGTGCTGTGGTTTTGCAGTTTAAACTAAAGCAGGGGTTGGCAAGCTTTTTCCATAAAGTGCCAGATAGTAAACATCTTTGGCTTTATGGTTGCAACTACTCAACTCTGTCTTTGTATCTAGAGAATAGCTGTAGACACTACATAAATTAATGGGCACGGCTGTGTGTCTGTAACACTTTATTTACAAAAATTGGCAGCAGGTGGAACTTGACCCTACAATCTGCCACTCCTGACCTAGAGTATTGGCTTCAGTTCTTATCTTTGATAAGCTTCTGTAGCACTTGGAAGTCCAGACACAAATGAAAAAAAGTAGAGATATTTCCAATGTGGTGTTTTGAATGGAGGAGGGAAAGCTTTTAGCAAGGGCATTCTAAAGAATTCTATTCAAGTTACCCAACAACTATTTATCACATGTGTAGTGTTTTAAGCTTCTGGGTGATATATATATATATATATATATATATATATATATATATATATACACACACACACACACACACACAACACACATACACAACACATACATACAACATACATACATACACATACACACACATACATATATAGTGTGTATGTATGTATGTATGTATATGTATATGTGTGTGTATATATGTATATATGATATGTGTGTGTGTGTGTGTGTGTGTGTGTGTGTGTGTATCAAGCCTCAAGAAATGGATATGGCCCCTGCAAAGCACTGACTTGGAAAGCAGTCTGTGGCTCTTCTTCTGTTCGTGCTGCTTCAGACTAATTTATGTGACCTGGGCCCATCACACAGAAGGGTTTCTCTGATCTTCTCTTTAAAAGGAGGCTGATTCCTAAAGTTGCCATTAGATTAAGGATGCTGGCAAGGACCTGCAGTAGACTTGGCTAGGCTGCCTTCCCTCCATTCCCCTTAGTCTTTTTGCTTCTTGCCCTATTTCTGCCAAGACTCAGAGTAAACCAAAGGACAATACAAGTCATTACACTGTGGACGTATGTGAGAGAGCATGTATATGAGGCACTCCCGGTGAGAGGTAGGTACTACAGGTAAAATCTCCAATCTAAAGGGCAAAAGAATCCGCTCATTTCTATACTTCTCTACTCAACCATCTTTCATATCTCTATAAATACCTAAAGGGTCTTTACTACTCTGTGATTTTAGCTCACTTTCAGGGCCTGAGTTTCTTCATTTGTAAAATGAGAGTCAGACTCATTAGAAAATTTCTAAAACCACACTCTCCTCAATTTCATATGAAGCAAATATTTCTTGCTTGCTTATTATGTTCAAATCTATGTGCCTACTTTATGTATAGACAATCTTAGGTTTCTTCCTAGTCACCTGCTAAAGTTTGCCTGAGTCAATGTGTCTTTCTCATATAAATATCTGAGACATCTCAAATGGTATATTTCTCAACTTGCAAAATTATCTAATTTATTAAGATAATTTGTGCCTTTTTATTAACAGAAAGTAATTTTACCCATAAATGAGGATAATTGGATGCATTTCATAAGAGAAAGACGGCTTTTGCTACCTTTTCTGCTGTTGAAAAGTTAAACCCTATAGCACATGAAGAAATTACATTTATTCCCAGAAAAATATCATTTGATCTGGAAATTGTCCCTGCCACGAATTCCAAATTCTATCAAATTTCCACCTTCTCAACAACGCAGAGAAATTGATCAACAATTATAACTCCAAATGGGAAATTAGAAATGTGTAACATCAATTAAATGGGTGCCGTTTTTGTGTTGGTATTTATTTACGGCAGGCCCCAGAGATATCCAGGTCCTAATCCTTAGAAGCTGTGAATGTTCCCTGATATGGCAAAAGGAATTTTGCAGATGTGATGAAGTTAAGGATCTTGCCTTGGGGAGATTATCCTGGATGATCTAGGTAATCACAAATGTCTTTATGGAAGGAAGGCAGAGAAGATTTGACTATAGAAGTAGGAAGTGTGATGATGGAAGTAAGAGATTAGAGTGATGTGGCTGCAAGCTCAGGAGTGACAACAAATGCTTAGGAATGCTGCTAGTTTGCAGAATCTGGAATGTGGTGGTTTCTAGAAGCTGGAAGTATGAAACAGATGCTCCCCTGGAGACTCCAGAAAGAACCAACCCTGCAGGCCCCTTGATTTTAGTCCTGTAAAACTAACTTTGGACTTCTGACCTGTAAGAGAATAAATTTGTGTTGTTTTAAGCTACTTAATTTGGTAATTTATTACAGCAGAAAGTAAACTAATACATCCTTTTTATGGCCTTATTATTTATTGAACAGCTTGATTTAGGAAAAAGTGTGACAAGTATGTTTAGGGCCATAATTAGCCATTTGGTTGAATGGCCTTGGAATTCCTTTGGCTGATAAGTGTTGAAATAGAAATCAATTTCTTATACAGTGCAGAAGGAGATACTGATGATGGTTACCCACTCTTAGAAACAAGAAGAGTAGGAGCATGGGGAGGTAGATATGAGTTACTCTGTTCAGGCTGCCATAACAAAATACTGTAGACTGGCTGGCTTAAATGGAAACTTATTTTCTCCCAGTTTTAGAAGCTGAAAAGTCCTAGATCAAGGTTGTGGATGATACAGGTCCCAGTGGCAGCCTTCTTCCTGGCTCACAATGGCTGCCATCTTGCTGTGTGCTCCCTTGACCTCTTCTTTGTGAGCCTGCGGCGTGGGGAGTGGTGGTAGAGGAGGGAGTAAGAGCAAGCTCTCTCCTATATCTTCTTAAGGACACTAACACCATCATGGGGTCCCCTCATTCTCATGAGAAGATACAATCCAGTCCATCAGCAGGAGGTAACTGTAACATCTATGGTATATTATAGAACTATTAGAATATTTACAGCATCTCAGTTTGAGAAGTCTTGTCTCCAGGTGAAAAGGTGAAAAATTTTTTTGTACTTCCTTTGAATTCAGATGTATTCACAGATAAAGCCCTATTTGACAAACACAGTGTCAACACACATTAGGAGTATGGATGCATCACCCCTTTGTAAATTATGTTGGTTTGGTGAATTTTCTCTATAAATACATGTGTTCTTCTTTGGACATAACACAAGAGCATGTGCAAATGTACAAATAGAGTGCCTTGTTCCCCAATGATTAACTTAATTGTTGAACTAATCTTTTAGACATCAAGAATACCTTGGTCAAAGAAAAAGTTATGTTAGGGGCTCCTGATAAAAGAATCATCTATTCCATGGGCACATATGAGTAAAGATGGTAAGAATGCTTGGATCATTGCTTCTTGCAGTACTGTCTTTGTTAGTATTATCTCCAATTAGTTTATAGGTATAGATGAGTATAAAATGGTGTCAGACAAAAATGAATGCACGTAGCTGTCTGCAGAAACCAAGAATCCTAGAAATCTTTCTTTGGTATAATAAGTTCCAGTCACAAGATATTTCACTGGAGTATGCACCTTCTGATAGAAGAAAAAAATTGCTTTTTACAGGAGCAAACAAGAAAGATATAAAGTGTAAAATGTTTTCTAAGGTTTAAATACTTTCCTTCCAGATGGTCTACAATATAAGGTTATGCAATTTGTGTGAGTTGTGTGTGTGTGTGTGTGTGAATATGTATGTGTGTGTGTGTGTGATGCAATATATGTCAGGTATAAATTGTATGTACGTATGTATGTATGTATGTATGTATGTATGTATGTCTATATGTTTCAATGGGTCAAAGAAACTTTCTAGTTTTAGGGGAAGGGGCATTAGGAAAGGTTTCACTTTAGAGATTATAGGGAATCTAGTCAAGATCAAAAGACAAAGGACCACTTCTTCTGAGAGAGGCTATCAGTGACTTCTTGTTGCTCTTTCATGAAATCTGAGCCTTTTAAGGGTAATTACTAAACCTCTTCCTTAGAGAGGTCCCACTTGTCACTCCCTGTTGCAGGCATTTTTCAGGGTTTGTCTATCTTCTCAAATATATTGGTGTCCAGAGTTGTGTCCAAATATTCATAGGAAGAGTTCAGGTTAGCCTAAGACCAGTCTCAGCTGGGTTGTCTACAAATCAGTACTGTTTAATAGAAATATAACATGAGCTACACATATATAATTGTAAATGTGCCACCAGCCACATTAAAGATGGTAAAAAGAAAAAGATAAATTTTGATGTTTTATTTAACTCAATATATTACAAATGTTATTTCTATATATAATCAATATTTTAAAATACTGATATATTTTACATGTTTTTGTATTGTCTTTAAAATTTGTTACATATTTGAAATCTGTGGTCCATCTCAATTCAGACTAGCTACATTCTAAGTGCTCAGTAGCTACATGTGGCTATTAGCTACCATCCTGGTACCTGCTCTAGATGAAATACCATGGATTGCCTAAATTTCCTCTAGCAGATTGTTGAGGCGTGGGTAGGACATAGATCCTTGTCTGTTTTGAAGACTAATGTAGTTTAAGTACATGGTAAGTGTTCATTAAATGAAAGTACACATTTACTTTTCCTGGTGTGAGATTTCCTGCTTTTGTTCTCATGTATTCCAGTTTTCTCACATCGCCACCTTCCTTTCACACACCACCTCTGCCCGCAACCTGCCATTCACACCAGTCACGCTCTAACATCTGGAACTATTACTTTGACCCCAGCCCAGGCTCCCTTCACTCCACACGCCTTTCTCCCTTCCCCTTCATGTAACATGATGGTATGAGGTTTTTAAAGGGTTCTTTCTTTATTTCCAGAAATTGGCAGTGAGATCCTATATCAGGGCACAAACTCCTCTTATTCTAAGTTCAGAGAACTTCCAGCTGTGGAGCCAGCACCCTTCTCTCAGAACATGCAGAGACGTCCCATTTAAGCAGAACCTGAACTCGCCTGAGAGTAAGAGAGGTCTTACGCCACATAAAAGAAAGCTCACAGGAAGCAAGAAGTCATTGTAGAGGGAAAATGGAATTTGTAAAATAGCAACCATTTCCTCTATATTTTCCTGTGTCTGTCTATCATCTATCTATCTATGATATAGATATATATATATAGCTTGCTTTATAATAATGCTTTGCAGTGGCAGAGGATTTTATTTTTATCATCATTGTGTACTTTCACTTTTATTTCATTTGAGCCTCATAAAAATTTTGTGACATACAGATATGTATTATCAATTTTCAGATTAAAAAACTGAGGTCCTTGCATATGGGCAGCATTTATTTAGCTATCCCTTCAAGGATTCTATCTCAGAACTTAGGGCTGCACTTTGCAAATTGGTAACTACCAGCTTCTGGTGGCTATTTAAATTTAATTAATACTAAATAAAACTAAAAATTTTGATTCCTCAGTTGTAATAGTCACATTTTAAATGTTCAACACGTGGCCCACTGGGCAGTATGGATATAGAGCATTTCTATCACCATAAAAGGTTCATTGGACAACACTGGCTTGAAGAGTTAAAGAAAGTGTTCCCTACCCCTAACCTCCTTCAAAGGATCAGACTTTTCTTCTGGTACCTGATGCCTATACTTCCTGCTTGACCACAGAGTTAGGCTGCGATAGGCATGCTCTAGACTCCAAGGTTGGGCTGTGAACTTGACTGCTATCTGACCATATTTTAGATGAATCCCTCATTGTCAAGGCATCATTTAACAGTGGAGAGAAGCCTGGAACAGGACTAGCCCTCTTTGGAAGATGGTAAAGTTGAGTCTGAGATTTACAAGATCCACTGAAACACTATCATGGCACTAACTTAAGTTTGTGTGACCATGTAGATAAAGAGATTGTTCTCTAAGCAGCTCTCTGAACCTCGGAATCAGTCTTCCAATATTATATCAACAACTAAGGGATTTTCAAACTCTGCTGCTTCTTTTACATGCTTTGGGTTGGCTTTTTAGAGGAATTTGGATTGAAGATAATAAATATTTGCCTCAAGTTCAATTATTTCCTTAGCCAAATGGGATTCCAGGAACATAAGGGCAAACAAAAATTGTGAAATAAGCAACTTCATTTCTTCAATAAATATTTATCAAGCCAACCATGAGCCAGACACTATGCTAATTGCTAGGGGGATACAAAGAAGCATAAGACTTGGTTCCTGCCCTTAAGACACTTAAAGGTAATTAGGGAGATTGAAATAATTAGTCATGATAATAGCTCCCCTTATGGAGCATTTATTCCATTCCAGGAACTATGCTAACCACTTTATATAATTTCTCCTAAGGCTCCTTGAGATCCTAGGAATAACAGGGCAACTGTCAAAGCAGAGATTAGACAGAATTTAAGGAGATACTGAGAATCTCAGCTTCTCCTTTAAGGGTGGAGACAGCAGGCCACAGGAACAAATCTGTTCAGAACAGAGTCACAAAAGTGGCCACTCAGTTTTATAAATTATGGAGAAATCTTTTTCTTTTTATTTGAAGGATACTGCCACTCCTCGAGGTCCTTGGTACACAAAGATAGTCCCAGGAAGAGGTGATCCAAATGACATAAGTTCAAAGTTCTCCTAAGAAGGGAGAGACAGACTAGGTGGGTACCAACAAAGACCCTTTGGTGGGTGAATGGACCAGACATAGGTGTCTAGGTGTTCAGTCAGAATGAGAAACCAAATATTATGTATGATTGCTAATGGAAATGCCATGGTTACAATACCTTTGCTTTGGTCGCCAAAGTCTCAGTTCCCTAGAATAGGGAAAAGCTGTTAAGTAAGTGGGGAGCTTCGTAATATATATTAACTAAATAGAGTCTCTGAGATACTCAGAAGAGAAGCAATCTGTAGACTTTGTTGAACCTAGAGTTTCTCTTAGTTGTTTACTGAGGCATAAAGAGGGAAATAGTGTATATAGCATTTGGCCTGAGCATCATATGAATTAATGTTCCATGGAACACCAGTCTGAGAAATACTACAGAGATTTTTCCTATTAAGGTGTGTCTCCCCCTGACTCGTCCCCCAAATTCACAGTACGTGTGCCTTAGTTTCCATATGAAACAAATACAGGAGGGTTAGCTAATATTTACATCTCAGAATCAAAATACAAATGACTTCAACTGAGACAGGTAGGACCAGAATTCCCAATTTATATGCTGAAATTTGAGAGTAAATTATGGGGGAAAAATTCAAAGATACAAACAGTGGGTCTCAGTTCTGTTTCAGGGACAATTCATGTGAAGAAGAGGACTTTCAGTGTCAGAAAGTTCAATCTGAAACAACTGTGTCATAACCAACCAAAAAAAAAATCCTGGAAATTGGTGCTTCTAGAAGCTTTGCTCACAGCTACACTGTTGTGTCCTGCTTGGCTTCAAGTGTTGGCAGCAGATTTATCAAGGTGGTTGTAAAGCCAAAGCAATTTCATGTACTGTGCTATATCATTTATTGTCAACTGGGTTAGGTAGTGATGGAACTACTTTCCCTGAATTCCCTTAACTGTATGCTTCTGAGTTACAGCTAGCCAAAAGAGATACTTTCTGTAGGTTTGAAGGGTATAAGTCTAGCAATATCCATTGCTCTCTAAAAGTTGTGATGTAAGATGACAGACTTAGGGATGCCAGGTTGTCCTTGTTCTCTATATCCAGCTCTTGCTCCTGACTACTGACCCTGCTGACCAAGAGTGGTCTCAGCCTATCACCAGATACTAGAATGCTGCTCCACCATTTATTCCTATCAGTGTTTCTACTAGCTCCATTTGTGACACTCCTTGTGGCAGTCAGGTGATCCTGGCCCCTTAGAGATTATAGTGACTCCTCTAATTTCCCAACTGCTCTTTTCAGACCTTGACTTCTTGGCTCCTCCCACAATAATTTAATTCTTATATTAATTCTCTTAATCCATAGCTCATATCTGCTTCCCCAGTTGAAACTTTACTGAGGTATGTAACAGTAATCACAGCTGACACTATTTAATGTTTAGTTATTATTAGTGCTATTTAGCTCAAGTGCTTATTCTTTGCCGGGCACCTAAGAGCTTTGCACAAAATAATTCATTTATTCCTTCTAGCATCCCTTTGTGGTAAATACTATTATTATTTCCACTTTACAAGTAAGGAAATAGAAACACAGAGGTTTCTCAAGTTAAAGAATGGCAGCATCAAGATTCAACCATGAATTCTGACTCTGGAGTCTTTTCTCTTAACCACTATAAAGATGAGGTCGATCAGAGTAACAAAGGGTCCAGGGATTGTCAGAAAGAAATGAATGAAAAATAATGGAGAACCCTAACCTAATATATAATTCACAATAAAGATTTCCAGCTATCTCAGGGAGAGTGACAGGAAGAGAGAGTAAGCTTGTTTATTCCTATTCTGTTGGGAAGAACTACAACTATTTGGTAGAAATTGGGTTTTCATACTTTAAAAGCACTCTAATTATTAGAGCTGTTGAAAAGTGAAATGTCTTGCCATGTTGATATTGTTCAAGCAGATACAGAATGGTCATGTCAGAAAGATGGCCAGAGAAGTTTAGCTGTTATTAAATAAGTGCTCTTTTATTCACTCCAGAAGTGTTTCTTGAGTACCAAGTATTATGCTTACAGTGGACATAGCAAAACAGACATAGTTCTGGATAATGTTTCCAGTCCAGTAAGTATACACAGATATTAAACAATAAAAATCACTCATATATACACATATACTCATGCACATATACTAAATATACATACATATATACTTATATATACACTAACCATTTAATAACTTGTGATAAATACTCTGAAGGAAAAAAACAGAGCTCTTAAAAGAGAATGTGACCTAGTCAGCAACTTCAAGAAGACTTCCATGATGTAATTATATTTGGTCTTAATCTGCTGGCTAATAAGAGTTTTTCTGGGCGAATTGGTGGGAGACAATAGTACCAGGCAAAGGGAAAGTCTATTCATAGACCCAGAGGCAGGAAAGAGTGTGGCATTTCTGGTGAAATGAAAGAAGGCCAGATGGCTAAAGTGCAGAATGTTAGAGAAATAAGGAAATAATATGAAGCTAGACAGGTAGGTGGACAGATCATGTAGAATGTAACAGGCCACTGGAGGATCTCAATTAGGGGTTGGCAAGAGAATCACTGTAGACTACAAGTATCACTTTAGATGCAGTAGGATCACAGGGTAAGAGTGGACCAGTAGAAGAGTTATGTGGCTCTTAAAGTAGTTCCCGTGAAAGGCAAGAGTAATATGGACTTGGATAGAGATGGAGAGAAGGAGGTAGATCCAAGATATTTTTAAAATGTAAAATCTATTGGACTAAAGGGGCATTCTTGGGTATGGGAAGTAACAGAGAAATGATAAGAATAACACCCAAGGTTCTCATTTGTACAACTAATTACAGGGGCTTGAAATGCACTGAGATAAGCACATTGGAAGGTGGCCAAATTTGGGGGGCAGATGTGAAAGAAGAATATAAGATCAATTTTGGAAAGGTTTTACTAAATTATATTTGAAACATCCAATAAAGAAGTAGACTGGTTGGGTTGGAACTGGGAAGAAGTGTAGACTTGAGATATACCCTGACAAGATATTTGCATGCAGATGGAAACTATAGAAGTAAGTGAGGGGGCTTAGGGGAAAGGGTATAATTTAAGAAGAAAAGAAGGGCCAGAGATGAGTCTGAAAGAAATCTAATATTAAAATGTTTTTTTAAATATTTTTAAGACTTGTTAAAATTGTCCATTATTGCATTAAAGTGTGGTCTCCAGGAAGATGTGCCCTTCTTTTTTGCACATTTAATAACTCCCAGTAGTATTCAAAATGGAAAAAAAAAAGTTACTAAGTGAGTGAATGGGGGGATGAAAGGATGAATGAATGTCTGTAGAGATCCAGCTTACGATGATGGGGAAGGGACTCAAATGGACAGTGAGAGAGCACAGACTTGGTCCTACATGAACCAAAGGCTTTAAATTATGTCCCTGGAGGATGTGTAGACAAAGAAGCCTGAGAAGAAGTGGTCAGAGCAGTAGGAGAAAAATCAGGACAGGGTGGTGTCTTGGAAGCAGAGTAGGGAGAGTATTTTCAAACAATTTAAGAGAATAAACTATATAATATCAAAGCTGGCTCCTAGCTCTGAAATTTTATTGATCTATATTTTAGAAAATAATAGCATGGAATTTTCTATTGGATGATGCTATTTTGCATATTCCTCAGCAATAATCAAGACAAACTGATATGAAGCTTGACTTTGTACAGTGTTTCCATACATGATTAACTTGGCTCTCACACATTTAAGGAAGTATAAGGAAAATATCTTTCAGTTGTTTTCAAATAAGGGAACTGAAGTTCATAAAATTAAGTATTCTGTCTAAGGTTATGTAACTAGAAAAGATGATTTCTGGGCTGATTAATTTACTTTCTTTTCTACTGTGTTTCTTCTTACATAGTGTACAGGGGTTCCCCCTCATCTGTGGTTTTGCTTCAGTTTCAGATACCCGCATTCAACCATGGTCCAAAAATATTAAATGGAAAATTTTAGAAATAAACAATTTATAAGGTTAAATTGCATGTTGTTCTGAGCAGCATGATGAAATCTCACACTGTCCCAATCCATCCCACTTGGGACATGAATCATCCTTTTTTGTAGCATCTCCACACCCTGTATATGCTACCCACCCTGTAGTCACTTAGTAGCTGCATTGGTTATCAGATCAACTCTTGTGGTATTGCAGTGCTGGTATTCAATTAATCCTTATTTAATTTAATAATGGCCCCAAAGTGCAATGGTCATGATATTAGTAATTAGAATGTGCCAAAGAAAAACCATAAAGTGCCTCCTTTTGGTGAAAAGGTATGTATATATAGGCAAAAAATAGTATATATAGCATTCATCCAATTACTATTCATGACTTTAGGCATCCACTGGGGGTCTTAGAACATATCCCCTGAAGATAAAGAGGGATTACTGTAGCATTAAATTTCAGCCAGTCTCTCTAAATTATAATAAATTCTAAATATTTGGAATGTGCATACTTTATATATTTCTAAAGCTCACAGCTTAGTAATTACAAACTGTATGGAAGTGCAGCTGAAAATAAATTTTAAAAATCATTATTATCTAATATCAAGAAAATGACCTGGATGTAAAATAACTGTTTTTTTTTTTCTTAAAGAAACATCTCTTTCTAGAAATATCTCTGATAAGTTCAGTACTTCTGTTCTCTTACATCATTGCCATGGAAACATGTGTGAGGTATAAGCTGTTATTGGGCAAATTTACAGTTGTTACATGGTTAGTTCCCTATTGATAATGGCTGCAATCGATGTAACCAACTGAAATTTTGACTTATGGCACTAATTTAGTAACTAATTCTAAACTCAATAAAAAAGTAGAACAAGTTCATCTTGTAGAAAAAAAATGCTTGCTAAAATTGGCAATGAAAATGAATAAACATACATAGAGGTCAATAGTGGTTTAAGAAATAATTCTCTCGACTTTAACCATAATATGTCAAGGGCATTGCAAGAAACTTCACTCAGAAAGATACTTAGGAGAACAATTTAGTAAGAGAATAGTGACCACTTAAATGAAATATTGTGCATATTGTCTTGGAAGCCAACTCAGTTCATTAAAACAAAAGAAAACAAAAATGATTAAGCTGCCATCTTTTCATTTCAGAAACTGATGGTTAAATAAAGCTGTCATTTTATTTGTGTTCAATATTGTATAAAAATTATCTGATACTTCAAAATATTTTAAATTTTATACCTTATGTCTCAACTTTATCTTTATTTTTCCTTGGCTCTATAAAGTCATCAAATGATTCTCCTCCTTCAGCTCTGGTAACATAGAATCTCCTCTCACTCCTCCTTTTTCCTCTTATTACAACATACACAGTGGCTTTGGAATTTTCCCCAGCCCCCAATACATTACTTTTCAAATTTAGCCTTACCTTATTATGCTGTCTGCTTTCTTGCCCTCGCATAAACTAATCGGAAGTATTCACTCTGTCTATTGAGTCCTGCTGACTGGCAACATTTGAGGTTCTTATTTATTTTCTTGGGAGCTTTTTCCTCTGATTACTGAATAACATATTTGGCAAAAATCAAAATATAGAAATGCAAAAATCAGAAAGTGATAATACCCTATAGCTTCCCTCATGTCAACAGCCACTATTCTATAAGTTTAAAAATGTAAATTTTATTTTATGAGCATACAAAAGTATTTATATTTTTGCAGGGCTTTAGGCTTATTTACTCTTTTCTTCAACAACTTTCAATTACATCTTATCAATTAGTTTTTATATTTCCTATTTCTTAACAGCTGCAGTGAACTCTGTTGAATGGATAACTCAATATAACTTCCATGTTATGCTCTTTGAATGGACATATAAACACATATAATATAATAATGACATCTCATAGCAGAAAGAAATTCAGAGTCCAACGTCAATGCAAAACAGGGGTCAGTAAACTTTGTGGACCATACTGTCTCAGTTACAACTACTTAAGACTGCTGTTGCGGTGCTCACACAGCCACTGAAAATACATATATAAATAGATGTGGCTGTGTTCCAATAAAACTTTATTTAGAAAAGCAAGCAGTGGGCCAGATTTGCCCCATGGGCCATAGTTTGTCAGCCTTAATATAAATCATTGCTTTTCCTATTGTGTCAGTCTATTCAGAGTCCACATCTGCTGGGCATGTAGGAGTCACTCTCTTTCTGATCTTCCTTTTCCTCCTCCTCATATTGTATACTGCTTTGCTTTGTCATCAGGACCCCCAGCTCCATCATAGAATAGTAAATTAAGACCTAGAGTTGTGTCTATAGTTGTAAAAGTCCTTCAGATTTTCCAGAGTGAACGGTTTCTCTGCTAATACTGTTTTTTTTTAAATCATAACTTCCTTAAAATATTTATTATGAAGCCCTTTACAAAAAAAAAAATTTGTCAACCTCTTTTTTATATCTACCTTCAGCCTCAGAACTATTCTATTACCACAGAGAAATTCTCTTGTACTACCCCTTTACAGGGGCACTCACCCCATCACTCCCACCTGTGGCAATCACTAAGCTAGTCTCCATCTTTACAGTTTACATTCTGGTCTTTTTTCATCTTTGCATCCATGTCATTCTTTCTGAGTGGCTGTACACAAGTATTTAATAAACATCTGCTGAGTAGATAAATGGAGACAATGTTAAATGGTCCTTTTTAAAGGTGAAGACATAAGAAATAGAATATTTTTTATTCATTAACAAAATTCTGAATGCTTAAAAATTAAGGTAGCAAAATAATTGTAACCACTTATACCAACATTGTTAAAACAATGTTTTCCGAGGAGGTAAATGAAGTCCACAGAATAGTGAATGAGATGGGGTTAAGACATTGCACTGACCTCCTTGAAAGGCTGGCTAATTGTGTTACACAGGAAGTGTTATCCTGGCACATCACAATGGGCAATTTTTTTTAGCTCATGTACTAATCAGGAAGTGACTCTGACCAAAGGAGTCAACCCCACCCTTTCCTGTACCACAGCAGAGATGACTGGAGCAGGTCTTTGAAGACGGATTAGACCGAATTTGAAAACCATAGTTGTTCACTGTCATTTCTGGGGTCTAACCTTTAAGAGGTCTTCTGGAATAGAGATTTCGAAGATAAAACCTTGGGCAAGTTAAGCTACGGTACCCATGTGTGCCACATCCCATACAAATAGCAAAAGCTGCATGGAAGACCATTACCTGAACCTAACCACTGCAAAGGGGAAAAGGACTAGGCCAGTGGTCCTCAAACTGGGGGGGCACAAAGGTTTTCCAAGTTTTGTGCAGGCACAGATTTAGATTTTCAATTTTAGGGCTTCAACTTCCATGTATACTTTCTTAAAATGTCAGTAGCGGAGATTGATTGAGTTCACAATAGCTCTTTTCCCATTTGACAAAACAAAGGCATTTCTTCTCATCCATCCGCAAATCTTCCCTGGTGTGCTGACACCTCAAGAGTGCCAAATAAAGGAGGAGGCTCAGTTAACCATCAATCAAGTCACCATTAACTAGTAGGACTTCCTGTCTTATACATTTTTCTATTAAGGGTGAAGCTTGTTCTTGGAAAATAGATATGTTTGTCTTTGTTGGCATATTCAGAATTCGGATATGTGATAAAGTAGGTAGTGGTAGTGGTGATAAATTTCTTCAAGTTCCTGACTATTAAGACCGTGAGGCTCTAGGGAAGGTTCCATAAGATCAAAGCAAAGTTGGTAGAAAGTATTAAACACTGAAAACAGCTTTAAAGATTAAAATACAAATTCATTTCAGCTACTCTCGGTATTTACCCTTATGACATATAATTAACTGAGAACAAAAGCACCTTCCAAAAGCTGAAGCAGTATAGATTGGTGTTATTGATTCTCTTAAATATAATAATTGTTTCCCAGTATTTGCCAAAGTTTCAAGATAACAGTGGATAATATTTGGGTGAAACTTTTATGTGATTTCTTTTAAAATTCTGATGTGTTATTTAATAGTAGGTATTCTTTTATAAAAATGTTTTAAAATTTTTAATTTAAAAACAGTAATCTTTATTTTATTTCATCCAAAAAATATTTAGTATTTCCAAATTCCATATTAAAAAATATGTTGGCTGTTCATCTAATTTTTAGCAACATATACTTTTTCATTAAGTATATAGGTTTAACTCTAATGTCTAATGAATAAATGGAGTTATTTATTTCTGATTTTTAAAGTTGATTCTTATTACTCCTAAAAGATAAGCATCAAAATATATTTACTGAATTATATGCCTTTCCATCATACTTCTTGCTTTATAAATACCACAATTTTAGCAAAATTTAACATTCTCACTAGGTAAAATATGAGTAATAGGATATTGATTTATCTTAAAACTTATTATAGAATGGGTGTATTAATTACACTAGATCTATAATAATTTAATCCTGAATAATTTTAGTAACATATTTTGTAAGATAGAGTCTATTTTTGTGTCTTTTTAAAAAATTCCTTGAATTACCTTATTATATGTTATTGCAACTGAAAAATAAAGTCAGACTTTTTCTGATGGAAAATAGGTCTTATTTGACTGATGTGTAAAACATAAAAGTCAGTCTTCCTAAATTATAGGGCAGAAAATCCCCATAACTTGAATAAACAAAATCTGTAACTCAATCTGGGCATGATGAAGGTACTATTTAAAGTTTGTGATTAAAGCATTTTATCAAAAAATAATAGTTGTAAAAGTGAATAATGTCACAATATTTCGACTTTTCTCCATCCTTCTGAGGTTAAATAAAATGCCTTTAAACTGAAGAGTAAAAAGTACAATTAATAATAATTTTCTAAGTTTGGATAAAGACTATATTTCCTGAAATATAGAAAGTGATTGACTCGTTAGTTTAACTACTGAATTTTTTTTTGCAATGCAAGCAGTTTCTAATTTTCTACATTCCACGAAATCAAAGAAAGATTCAATTAAATTGTTGGATAATATATCATTAAAAAAAAACTTGATGATAGAGCTTTGTGTGAATTTTGATTTATAATCAGGACAGAGTTCAAATAATCAAGAGACATAGCTTCTTAAAAGAAAAAATAATGTCTATCCCATATACTTAAGTGAACATGGCTTCTAGGTGACTACATTTATAGAAGTAAAAAAAAAAAAATCAATGGTGACACTTATTTCATTTGGCAATAAACCATTTATATCCATAGATACATGAACTAATTGAGAAGAAAACCCAATTTATCTCATTGGAGAATACCTGTACTCTTTATATATTTCTTAAATTTTTAAAATGTAAATATTTGCAAATATTTACAAATAATAATGTAATGACAAGTCATTTCAGAAAAATATTGGTCACATTAAGACTTATGGTCACAGTAATTAAACCAATTTAAAAATTAATGTAAAACTTTTAACATTACATTTATATAAAATTATGTGAAGGAAGTAGAATAAAAATTTAAAAACCCAAAAAGGAACTAAAAGAATGATGAAAATTTCTGATTATTAAAGTAAAGCTTGTTTATGTAACATTTAAAAGAATTATTGTAGTGTTAATGTATTACTGATTAGAATCCATAAGATGAGACCTGGGACATGGAAGTGGGAGTGGTCTGGCCTGGGGAGAGCAGAAGCCATGGAGAAGAGGCAGCCATTGTTAGAGGCCCTTCCAGAAGCACACACACAAGAAAAGGTGGAATGAGAGAGATGCCTTAGCATCTTTCTTTCTCCTGCTGCCTCTATTGGCTAAATCTAGCCCAAAGCCAGCTGGCAAGAGAATTTGGGAAATATACTTTGCAGTAGAAGGGCATCAAATAGATCAAGAGCCAATAAGCCAATGACATTACACAAGCTAGAAAGTTCGAAGACATCAGATTGAAGCCAAACCTCCCACTATGGAAGATTAAGATTCCTTTTTACATGCCACTCCCTAACATTTTCCATTTTCTCCTTCTCCCAATATAATTATTTCATAATGATGGTTATATAAATAGCCAATGTTAATATTACTATGTTTAGTAAATATTCTATAGCTGAGCCATGCAATATACCATGATTCCTCTCCATCTCTGAACACATTTTTATTTTTTCTATACCTATATTAAAAAAAAATAAAATATACACAATAGCATACTAACCTCTAGGTACCAGCTATAATAATCATGATCTCTTGGCCATTCTTACTTTATCTATGTTCTACTTATTACACTTTTTTTTTTTTGAGGAGGAGGGGACATATTCCAGACTTACGATTGTCCTTCCTTCGCCAATTTTTAAATTATTTATAATTAATTCATCCCAAACTTTCCCCCATTTTTAAAACTCTGTTCTCAAGACCTGAAGACATATAGGTCATTCTATCAGTTTCATCTTGAAGAAGGCCTTCCTAGGACCTTCTTACCTGCTCCAGTCAGGGCAGGTTTTTCTCTATGTCTGGCATACATTCTGGGACCTTCCTCACCTTCTACCGACCATGCTCTCAATCTCGAGCCTTCAGTATGTATTTAAGTATGTACATATGTATATATGTATGTATGTATGTATGCATGCATATATGTGTGTATGTGTGTGTTTGATTTTACAATTCATTTTGGCAGCACTCATCTCTCAGATGACTGCAGCAAAAAGATGCAGGTAAACTTTTTGAAGCATCACGTGTCTGAAAATGTCTTCATTTCACCCCCATCTTCAAATAACAAATAGAATGGTTATGCATAGATATTCAGGTTGGAAATCATTATCCCTCAGAATCTCTAAGGCATTCATCCAGTCTCCTGGCTTCCAGTGTTGCTGTTGAAAAATCCCAAAGCCATTATAATTTCTGATCCTTTGTGCCTGACCTATTTTTTACATTTTTGGAAGTTCATAGAATCTCCTTTTTGTTTCAAGTGTTCTGAAATTTCAAAACTGATGTACTTTACTGTGAGTTTAATCTTTATTTCTTGTTCTAGGCAATCAGTGGAAACTTTCAAAAAGAAAACCCTAGTTCTTCAGTTCTAGAAAATATTTTTTATTATTCCTTTTATTATTTTCTTTTCTATGACTAGTTTCTAATTTTCTTATTTTTTTTTTCTAATTTTCTACCTTGTTGTCCTTTTGATCTACTGTAAGAAAGATTTCCTTAAGTTTTTCTTTAAATATCTCTAATTTTTCATTTCTGTGATCAGATTTTTAATTTCCAAGTCCCTTTTTGTCCTTTTTTTAAATCTATAGGATTCTGTTCAGAAAAAGAGTCCAAATCTTTTCTCATCTCCCTGAGCTTATCGATAACATCTTCTTTCTTTTCTTTTTTTTTTAAATAGCTGTATTGAGGTATATTACATACCACTAAATTTCCCTACATTTTAAGTATACAGTTTGATAAGTCTTAATAAATTTATACTGTCATGTACCATTACCACAATCCAGTTTTACAATATTTCCATCACCCTAAAAAGTTCTCGCACATTCATTTATAGTCAACCCCCACTGGATTCTTAAAATTTCTTCAATTTTTTTTTCTATCAATTTTTTTTCTTTTTCTCTTTAAAAATTTTTAAAATTATAGTTGAGATTCAATATATATTAGTTTCAGGTGTACAACATAGTGGTCATTTATAAAACTTACAAAGTGATCCCCCAATAAGTCTGGTTTTCACCTGGCACCACACTTAGTTATTTCAATATTAGTGACTATGTTCCCTATGCTGTACTTCACATCCTAGTGACTATTTTGTAATTGTCAATTTGTACTTCTTACTCTCTTCACCTTTTCACCCAGATCTCCAACTCCTTCTCCCCTCTGGCAACTATCAGTTTGTTCCCTGTATCTATGAATCTGTTTTGTTTTTTAGATTACATATGTAAGTGAGGTCATATGGTATTTGTCTTTCTCTGTCTCTTATTTCACTTAGCATAACAACCTCTAGGTCCATCTATGTTATCTGAAGTGGTGAGATTTCATTCTTTTTTATGACTGAGTAATATTCCATTGTATGTAGGTACCAATTATTTATCTAATCTTCTATAGATAATCTCTTAGGTTGCTTCCATTTCTTGGCTATTATAAATAGTGCTGCATTGAACATAGGGGTGCATGTATCTTTTTCAATTAGTGTGTTAGATTTCTTCAGCTGAATACCCAGAAGTAGAATTGCTGGGTCATGAGGTAGTTCTATTTTTATTTTTTTGAGGAACTTCCATACTGTTTTCTACAGTTGCTACACAAATTTGTAATGTCAGCAGCAGTGCATGAGAGTTCCTTTTTTCTGCATCCTCACCAACACTTGTTGTTTGCTGATTTATATTGATGATAGCCATTCTGACAGGTCTGAGGTGATATTTCATTCTGGTTTTGACTTGCATATCCCTAAACGTTAGTGATGAGAATCTTTTCATATGTCTATCAGCCATTTCTCTGTCCTCTTAGGAGAAATGTCTATTTGGGTCCTTTGCCCATATTTCAACTGGATTATTTGTTTTCCTGATGTTGAGTTGTGTGAGGTCTTTATCTAGTTTGGATATTAATCCCTTGTTGGATGTAATGATAGATTATTTCTCAAAATTTTCTTGTTTCTGTTTTTTCTAAGGATTTTTGTTTACTTTTGTATTTTGCTTATTTTTGGTCTACATCAGTCATGTTAAACCCCTGCTCTCTAATACAGAATCCACTAGACTTATCGATCACTGAGTAATTGAAATGTGGCTGTCCAAACTGAGATGTGCTGTAAGCATAAAATAGACTCTGGATTTTGAGAACTTAGAATTTTAAAAAAGGGTATAAAAGATCTCATCAACATTTTGATATTTCTTACATGTTTAAATGATATTATAGATACACTGGATTAAATAAAATAGATTATAAAAATTAATTTTACCTATTTCTTTTTACTTATTTTAACATGTCTTCTATAAAAATTTAAAGTACTAATGTGGCTTGAATTATATCTCTAATGGACAGTTCATGTTCTACATTTTTCTCAGATGTCTGGAAAATTTTGTTTTTTAGCATGTGGTGTGTATCTGTATGTATAACAGATTTATTGAGAGATAATTCACATGCCACAAAAATACTCCATTTTAAAGGTTACAAATTCAGTAATTTTAGAATATTCAGAGTTGTGAAATTATTGTCACTATGAAATAATAGAACATTTACATTATCCCAGATAGAAACCCTATACCCATTACCAATCACTACCATTTCCACCCCTCTCCAATCCCTGGAAATTTAATCTACTACTTTCTGTCTCTATGAATTTATCTAGTCTGGACATTTCACGTAAATGAAATCATACAATATGTGGTCTTTTATGACTCGCTTCTCTCACTTTGCATAATGTTTTCAAGGTTTATCCATGTTGTAGTATGTATCAGTACTTCATTTTTTATGGCTGAATAATATTCCACATTTTATTTATCTATCCATCTGCTGGTAAATATTTAGATTGTTTCCACTTTTTGGCTGTTATAAATAATGTTGCTATGAGTATTACATATACGCATTTGTGAGAATGTATGTTTTCATTTCTTGTGGTCATTGACCCAGGAGTACTCATTTTTAGAACGAGGTACTACCAAGCTGGCTGGACTCTCTGAGCATGGATGTGAGGCTAGTCGAGCTTGGGCTTCCCTGAATGGAGATACAGCTAGAGAAGTACCACATCATTATCTTCAGGTCTTTCCTTTGGGCTGGACAGATTTCACGGAAAAGCTCTCTTGCATCTCTCTAGTACCCAGTAGGGCCCCATCTGTCTCACAATGTTCTGAAAATTAGGTGGGAAGAAAGAGTTGGGTTTTTCAACATTCAGCATGTCAATATTCATTTACTCCTCTGGTTTCTATATTATACCTTCACCCTTGACTGTGCCTGTGGTCTGGCAGTTGGAAACATTCTAGTTTATGCTCACCACAGAGAGAGTGGGAGAGGGGTAATACTTGACTCACTGCACTGAGTGTGGGAAGTGATCGGGGGCTCCCCTTCGTAAACAGGCTTCCTCTGGCTTTTAGCACCATCACCATGCTTTGTTCCAGAAACTCTTTGGACAGTCGGTTGGAAGGTTATGTGGAACAAATCAGTTTTCCTATTGGCTTCCCCACTGCCAGCTTGGGATTTAGCACTCTCAGCTTTATTTACCTGCTTTCCAGATTTCAAAGTTTTGTGACTGTTATTTCCTCTTGTTCTCCTTTTTCTTGTGGGCGTATGCATTACAAATATTTTGTGTGCATTTTGAGACCACTTTAGGAGGGAGTGAAATTAAATGCATGTACTCAGTCAACCATCTTTATCCTAACACCCCTGTCCATGCATTTCTTATGTATTATTTCAAATGTTTAGAGGGGCTTCCTCCAACCTTTTCTCAAGTTTGCAGACTAAATCATCTCGAAGAATGATCCTTTTGGGGTATCTGTAATATGAAAGATAATGATTATTTGTAATTATTTGATTCCTCTACTAAATTGGAAGCTCCTTAAAGGTAGGGATTGACTTTCATTTTTATTTCTCTTCCAGTACTTAGTGTACTGGCTCAATGTGAGTCCTCAGCAAATACTTGTTGAATTTCATTGACATACAGAGGACTGAACAAATGGTGGCTTAGGGAGATGAGGGATTGGGAAGGAGAGGAGGAGTCAGTTGCCCGCTTTCCAGCTACACTGTGCTTTTGCTCATAAAAAAGGTTGTCTATTTAGAGATTTCAATGTTGGAATTTAATGGTGGCAAGCCAGAGAAAACTCTATTCGCCGATAACAGAGGGTGAAAGTGATTACGTGTACATTATCCTTTTAGACTAATAGACAAGTTGACTTGGTAATTTCCTAAGTTGCCTTAGGAAATCTCCATGTTAGGAACTTCCAGAACCTAACCTGCCCATGAGCATGTGGAATTTCTGTAAGGTACATGCAGACTGTCTGCCTCCCTTAATGTGATGGTTCCTCTAAAGGAAACACATCTTAAATAACTGTCTTTTCCCAGCCTTTTGCTAGTCTCTGAAATTGTTCCCCTAGGTCTTCAGGATAGGTTTGAAATTAGCGTTCAACTGAGACAACAGAGACAGTTTAGTGGGAAAAAGAAGGCTGCCTGGGTCTCCATATCCCTCCCTGCTACTGCTGTTCTTTTCCTCTCATTTTCCTGCTGTTATATGTGGGTTTTCTTGCCTTTTATGGTACATCCCTCATGCTGACCAAGCGAGCTGGTTTTGGATCTCCACTTTGCTCTGCACTTGGGCCATATATTCTTTTGGCTCTCCAAGATTTTGATCTACTGTGGTCTGGCTCTACAGTTTTACATTTGCTTTAATTTTCAGCCTAGGTGCTTTTTCTAATACCCTTATTGGTCTGGTGGAGTAAGCACTGAGTTTCCTTTTTGCCCAGCCTAACTCTCAGGCCTGGCTACCCCTACTCCATATCCAGACTTACTTTCTCCTGCTATCAAAATAATTTCTTGTCCTCTGCATTCTCAATTTACCCAGCACAAGTTGGCAAGGGGGAGTGATATAGTGCTAAATGATATGGCATCTCCTTGGAGCCTAGGAAAATACTTGAATACGCATTGCTGTTGGAGTTCAGACATAGATGAGTATGTTGGATGCCTTGGAGAAGGTGAATGGGAGACAGATTACAGGCCGTATCAAACTCAGCAATAGGATGTGAGGTGAGGAGAGCACTAGTTTAAGGTATGGAATGATGTTACATTTGAGCCACCCTGGTCCAGCACCTCAGGAGTGCCTAAGTGTCTGGGGTAGGAAAAAGATGCAAAATAAAACAAGAACTTCAACAGTAGGGTCCTCAAATCGCTGTACTGCGAGATCCTCTTCTTACTTTCTAAACAGTGGAATGTGAGGCAGTAAGTAGTTTCCCCAACAGCTGGAGCTGTGAGCGGCAGAAGTGAAAAAACAGATCAGGGATACCACATGGGCAGCCTGACAGAGTTTTGGCAGAATAGAGAACTGTGGCAGGTGACATTTGGTGATGGAGATTCACAGCCAGGCCATTACAGAGCTCCAGGTGACAACAGCAGTGAGAGCAGACTTTGCAAGGGCACTGAAATAAAGGTTAAGTCAGTGATTCTCACAAGCAGTCCCAGGAGAGTTTAGACAGCACTCCAAGCCAAGTGATTAAAAAACAGATCAGCGGGATGGCAAGAGCTTGACTGGAACATAAAGACAGCAGAGGTACAGGCAGCAGGGAGAATCACATATGAACTCATGCCCGCTCTCTTTTGGAACTCTTAGCTAAACATAATAAAGGGGGAGAGGGGGTGCTCTAAGTGCTTGCGCCTTGGAAAGGAGGAGGTAATAGTCCAAGAGGACTTACCATTGTCTTAACCTGTGGTTTCTAAACTGATATGACCTGGGGTTATACGCACATTATCTAGGAAATAACATCACGGAGTGCCAAATGCTTTAAGAGAAATTTAATATTTATGACTCATTGTGCGGCTCTTAATCACTTGACAACCGACTTTCCTATTTATAACAAATACAATTGTACATAGCCATTTCCTTCAGATGTAAAAAGAAAATACATACACATACAGAGACGTGCCTTTTTATAAAGCATGCGCAGGGCAACAGAATGGAAAAGAAGAATGTTAAAAAATGGAAAAAACCGAAAAAACAATTACAGTTCCCCCGAAGCGGTCCGCATTTTAAAGTGTGCCGTCTACTTGCTGTGCAGCTCTCACCTCAGTTGCTCCTGTGAGTAGTGCCCCTTTGGCAAATTACGTTAATGGAAAAGATAATAGTCTTGCATTTATATTGCAATTAATTTGTTGAGGTTCAAAATACCTGACTGTGGTCGAAGAACTGTTTTCATTTCCCATATGAATGCATTTTCCGAGATGTCTCTGTGGGGAACACATTGTCCTAGTATTTCGTTGAATGGATGAATCTAAAACAACCAGCCCATTTTGGGTAGTCTTCCTCTCCAGAGATAGCTGATGTCAGTGAAATGTGGTATTGGGAAGGGGGAGGGGAGGTGCTTGTGACAAATCTCTCTCACACGTCAGAGTTGTTCCAATCTTGGCAAGGGAAAGCGGAGATGTTACCAAATGCAGAAGTTAGAAGGATAGCAGGTCAAAGAAGTCAACTTCAGAGCAGTAAGAACAGAATCAGGGTCAGGCGCTGTACTGAGATTCTTGGAGCAGCACTGGGAGACTCAGATGGAGATGCTGGTGGTATTGAGAAGACTTCTCCATTTATTAGATGTGTCACCTTATGCTAATTACTTCATCTCTATTGTAGCTTCCTGGATTTTGGGATGCTAATACATACCTCACAGAGATTTTATAAAGATTAAGTGAATTTGTATTTGCAAATTATTATTATTTTCAAGTGGATTAAAATTAGTCTTCAAAGAATGTTGAAGAGTAGTTAAGAGAGTTGAGCATTAAGTTTCTTTCTTTTTATTTTACAGTGAAAAAATTTTATATTTAGAATTAGTCAGCTAGACTCAGTTTAGATGATCCCAGTTTTGCTGGCAACAACCAAAGCATCACAGTCGGGAGCCAGTCGAACATATGCCTTTTTCTCTCCACAGGCCTGATCAGGGTATTGACTTTGTCCATGTTAGTGTTATAAAAGCTTCTTCACAGCCCTTTTCCTCTGATGCTCATTGGCCTTGACATTCACAATGAACACAAGTGTGTTCTTGTCTCCCATCTTCTTCATGGCTGGCTTGGTAGTCAGGGGGAATTTGATAATGGCAGATTGGTCGAGTTTGTTTCCCCTGGAGGCAGTCTTCCGAAGATATTTAGTTTGCCTTCAGAGCCGCAGTGTCTTGGGCGATTGGAAAGTGGGTGATGTGTGCATCTTCTGTGTGTGTGTGTGGGTGGGGGGGGACTGTGGATGCCTTTCAGCACTGTTTTCTTTGCCTTCAAAGCCTATGCTTTAGCTTTGGGAGGGGAAGGGGCTTCCTTAGTAACTTTTGGCACCATATTCATGAAAAGGGTAGGTTTCAATAAATAAACCACAATTCAGCTTTACCAGCTTTATGTCTTAGCTAGTGCTATATCTACCATGCCCAGCAGAGTCTCTGGCACACTTTTGGTGCTCAGTAAATACTTGATGAACTGCTTTGATTCCATACCAGGGCCTGCAACCTGGCAAAGCCCATTCTGGCAGGTACTTTAAGATGCTGGGTTCTGGAGAACAGGTTGCTTATCATAAAGTCAACCTCTGCATTTGGGTCAGTGCAATACAGAATGGCATCCTAGTGAGTGGAACTTTCTCTCAAGCATCAGCTCCTTTCCTGTCACAGTAGTCTCACCATGTGACCATCAACTTAGAAATGTCTTATGCTGAGTTTATTTTCTTACTAACTCTACCAATTATAATAATTTAATCATATATTATTATTAGCAGCCCAACATTTTTTTTAATTGCAAATCTGTGCCTTAATCTATTAATAGTCTCTTGTCCCCATAGTGGTGTACAAAAATGTAAAAATTATTCAATAGTCTCTGTAGTGATCTCATCTGGGCATAATAAACTGATGACTCCATAGCAACCATAATCCACTGAGGGCCCCCAGCTGGCTGGCACTGAGCAAAAGGTATATAAAGGTGAGATTTTAGGTTTTATGCCTTTAGTTCCTGGCATCTTGCCTAGCCTTTAATAAGGCACTGAAAAATGCTTGTGGAAAAAACTGACCAGCTTTTAAAGAACTCATGCACTGCTCAGTAAATGCAGTCCTGAAATATATTTAATCATTAAACAAATATTTACTGAGTTCCAGGCAGTCTTCCAGTGAGAAACAAAACAAAATCTATGGAATTTATATTTTATAGACGATAAAAATATAAACAAGAAAAAATTTAAATACAGATAAGTACTATGACTAATATGCAACAAGGTAATGGGAAAGGTATGATATTATTCATCACTCAAGGTACTCTGAGGCAGTGATTTTTAAGCTGCAGCTTGAAATGACCAGAATGTTTCCGATACGCAAGGATCTGAAGTGAAAAGCTTGATGTACTAGAGGAATGAAAAGAAGGATGCCATCTGCGGAGGGTAATGTAGAAGCAATCAGATAAGACCGTGGTCTGAGAGACTGAGGTTTTGTAAGTGGTATGGATTTTGTGCAATGAGATGCAAAGTGAGATATGTTTGTTTGGGGAAGTGATATGGCCTACGGAGACCAACCTAGTAGCTCAGGAGAGAGGCGTGCTGCAGGGGGCAACTGTGGGATTAGGAAGATTCCTAGTTAGGAGACTATTGCAGCGGTCCATGTAAGAGAAAATAATGACTTGGGCTTGGATAGTAGCAGTGGGTAGAGAAAGAAGTAGATGATTAAAGGGAAGTGTTAGAGTTAGAGCCAATAAGACTTGATGTTGGAAGTAAGGAAAAGGAAGGAATAAGGACATCTCCTAGGTTTTTAACTTAAATAATTAGACAGTTTGTGGTGCCACATAACTGAGATGGAAAAAACTAGGGGAAGAACGGGTTTGGAAAGGTTAGAAATCAGTATTTCTGTTTTGGGCTATTAAGTTCAAGATGTAATACTGTTTTCATAGTTCTCAATTTTCACCTCAGTGAGATATGTGGCAATTTAATGGAGAAGGCTTACCTGCTTAATTTTTAGGGGAAAAAGTAATTATTGGAGAAACAGAAAGAAATGGCTTAGATCTCAGAGGCTGCAAGCACACCTTCCATTCTAATCGGCCGGAGGCCCTCCTGGGAGAGCTGCTAAAACACAACTCCCAGGATTCTGTTCAGTTTAACTGCAGCTTCTCAGAACCATCCCATTCAGGAAAAGGAAAATAAGAAATGTGCTTACACCATATTGCACATTCTTTTCCTGAAAAAAAATTCATCAAAGCTGTGTTCATTTCCCTGGCTTGTTGTATATGGAAATAAGATTTCTCAAAGTAACATGAATGATGATGACTGGCATTGGCACGCCGGGCGGCTTGAACCTTAACACATATCTTTAGAAGTTAGTTCAGGCTTAATCTTTGTGTAAATATCCTTTCCAAATGGATGACATTCTTTTTTCTTTACCTCCTATGGATTTTTTCCCCCTTTTAGGCAATATTCAGACCAACAGCTCTCAAACTTCCAAATATTGAAGTATGAAGTCTCAACTGCAAAGCTACTTATTGGACAGAAAGATTATATGCCTAGTAGAGAGGGTTTTTTTTTAATTTATTGAGTGGTAAATAATTCACATTTGTTTTTTTAATCTGACAAATGTTCATATTATAGCTTAAATTTATTTCAGAATTATTTATTATTGCAGATAGCGACTGAACATACAGGCGCCTGCATATGTCTACTTTGAAAGCCTAAATTTGTTTTTAATGTTTTAGTAATGAGTTTATAAAAATGAGTAAAGAACGAGAGAGGATGTGATTTTTTAAGCCATCCCAACTCCTTCCAATTCATTGTAAGAACAGAGAATGGTGAGGAGAAATGGGGTGGTTCTATGAAAATTTTTTAACTGCCCGGATAAAACTGGGCAAAATTACAATCAAAGCAGCAGAGAGGACATTCTTGAGTTGTGGATTACTTTAATTCCTACACACAGAGCAGGCTTTGTCAATAGTCCATCAGTCTGAAGTTTGTTCTCTAGAAGATTCTTTGGGAAGTGCTTGTGAAACAATATTCCCTGAGTTCTGCATGCTCATAATAGCTGGTCTGTGTCTTCATATATAAAGGTCTGTTTGACTGGATATAAAAATCTGTGGCTTAAATGTTCTTTCCTTGAGTATCTTAAATATATTATTTTAATCTTCTGATATAAAAGATTGTCCTTGAAAAGTCTGATTTACACACACACACACACACACACACACACAAATTTTCCACTATAAATGATACTTTGTCTTTGCCTGGATGCCCAAAGGATTGTTCTTTTTCTTTAAAGTCCAGTAATTTTATTAGAATATGTACTGGTGTTTGTTATTTTGGGTTGGTTTTTCTCTGGCATGCTGTGTGCCCATTTAAGATGTAGTTTCAAGTCATCTTTCATTTCAAGAAAGTTTTCTGATTTATAATTTTAAGCACCATTCTGTTCCAGAGTTTTCTCCTTTGGAGGCTGCTATTACAGTTAAGTTAGATCTTTTTTACCTTTCTTCTCTATCATTTCCTTGTGAACCTTTATTTTTAATTTCTTAATTTCTATTTAAAAATCTTTATATTTTCCCCAACTTCTATTTCTCTTCAGGGATTATTTGCCATACTGTCCTATTGTGCATTTCTTCTAACTTCATATTTATGAAATTATTTTTCTCTTTATTTCTAATTATTTAACTCTGCCAGCTTCCTTTCAGCTCTTCATTTTCTCCAATCATTTCATTTCCAGGTGTTTCCCAGTTCTGAATTATGTTGTTTTCTTAGAGTTTCTACTTCTCCCTCTCTTTCTCTCTGTTCTCTCAATTTAAAATATTAGATTATATGTGTTCTCTAAAGTGATTTTTTTAAAAAATTGAGATATCATTGATAACAATCAGTTTTACATGTACAAAATGATTTGAAATATGCATATATTGGGAAAATGATTAACACAATGTTTAATTAACATCCACAATCACACATGGTTATCATTTTATTTTCTTGTCACAAGAACCTAAGATTTTCTCTCTTAGCAAGTAGGTTACATTTTTTTTAGTAGACAGACTTTATAGCTGCTTTTCTTGTCGAAACACATGTTTTTCTTTTCTTCAATCACTTTTTTAAAGAATAACTTTACATGAAATTTGTTTGTGATCCTTTCTCTTGCTTGTTTTTAAGTGAAATAAGTTATCTTGTTATTTTAGGAGAAGGGGAAGGTCCAGGGAAGCTCTTTCAACTCCATAGCTCTAGAGTTTGTTCTTTTGTTGTTTTCAGAAAGTTCTTAAATCTCTGACTCTAAATTTCCTAAAATCTGCTTCTCTACTCCCCCTTTTATCTGGATCTTCTAGTTCCTTAGCCTTTATTGGTTTTATTGTGCTTAATTTGACTCTAGTCTTAACAATTTCTTTTTCCTGGTTATCCCTGAACTGTGGATACAAAGGAGGTGCCAATCCTTAGGTCAATGGCAGGGGCTCCATCTTAGAAGAGAGCTTCTTTTGCTAAGTTTTGAAGATTTACAGGCTCCAGACCTTGTCTAATAGCAATCCCTTACTCACCCTTAAATTGGGACCTGGAAAACTTCTGTCTAGGTCCTATCATTTAATTAGCTGAGTTTTCTAGTTAGTGTAACTTGCAATTTGGGGGCTATTCTCAAAACTGTTAAAGGAGCAGGGGCTCTTTACTTTTTCAGCAGATGATCTTGCTACATGAATCTTGCAGCTGTCTTGGTTTGCTCTGATAAATTCAGGAGTTTGTGGAGATATCCTGTCACCAAGTTTAGTTGGAAATATTTTCTACGAGTCTTTTATTTTTGCTATCTTAACATAGTTCTTCTGTCTATTTTTATAAGAAGTTTCAGGGAGATGAAAAAGCAATGCTGCTGACACGGCCATCTCTACTTGAAAAAAATCTACTTATGCCTATAAATTCACATACAGAATTCTGAGCTTAAAGAGTTCACTCCTCAAACTTACACAATTTGGGAATCTTCTAATGTTCTCTTGTCTCATCTCTGCCACACACTAAATCTCTTATGATGTTCTGCTAACCCTGTTTTGCTACACTCTAAAGAGAATATACCAATATTACATTTAAAAGGTTGAAACAGGATGGTTAAAATGGGCCCCATATGATTTCACTGCATCCAGAGCTACATCCCCCCCCCTTCAGCTTAAGTCAGTTCAAATAAGAAATCAATGGAAAGTTTTCAGTTTATAAATAACTAGTTTTCAACTGTTTTTGCTAGAACACAGCTATTCAATTATGTGATGGTTATGGAACTTTCCCCTTCTCGCATTTTGTAAACGCAGGTTGCTAAACTGCTTGAATTGCTTCTTACAATGTTGTATAGTATCAGTTCTCTCCAGTGCACAGCTATGTTGAGAAACAGAAATTTTAGCACAAGATACTCATAAAACAGTAGTGGCAATATTAATAATATCATTAAAAATAACAATAAGTACCATATGCTCAGCACTTCTCTTGTGCCAAGCCAGAATAAACAGAATTCTAAGATGAGCCCCTTTTTATGGATGTAGAATGAATAATCCTAAATTTTATATGGAATTATGAAAGATTCCAAATAGCCAAAGGGATCTCAAGAAAGAAGAACAAAGTTGGAAGTATCACACACCTTGATTTCAAACTATTGTATAAAGCTTTAGTAATTAAAACAGTAAGATATTGGCATAAGAACAGACACATAGATCAATAGAACAGAATAGAGCACCCATAAATAAACCCTCACATATATGGTCAATTAATTTATGACAAAGAGACAAGAATGTATGATGGGGAAAAGACAGTTTCTTTAATAAATAGTAATGAGAAAACTGGTCAGCCACATGCAAAACAATGAAACCGGATCACTGCCCCCCCACACACATAAATATTAACTCAAAATGGAGTAAAGACTTGAATGTAAGACCTGAATCCATAAAACTCTTAGAAGAAATCGTAGATAGTAAGGTCCTGACATCAGTCTTGGCAACAATTTTTTTTTGGATTTGACACTAAAAGCAAACATGGCAAAGGCAAAAATACACAAGTAGGACCACATCAAACTAAAAAGTTTCTATGCAGGAAAAAAAAAAAAAAACAACAGTAAAATGCAAAGCAACCTACTAAATGAGAGAAAATGTTTACAAGCCATATCTGATAGGGGGTTAATATCCAGAATACATAAAAAAACTTAGATAACTCAATAGCAATAAGAAACACATACAATTTGTTTAAAAAAAAAAAAAAGCGGGCAGAGGATCTGCGTAGCCATTTTTCCAAAGAGGACATAGAGATAGCCAATAGGTACATGAAAAGATGCTCAACATTGCTAATCATCAGGGAAATACAAATCAAAACCACGATGAGATAGCACCTCATACCTATTAGACTGGCTATTAGCAAAAAGACAAGAATTAACAAGTGTTGGAGAGGGTATAGAGAAAAGGGAACTCTGTTTACTTACTACTGGTGAGAATGAAATTGGTGCAACCACTGTGGAAAACGGTATGGAGATTCCTCAAAAATTAAAAATAGAACCACCGCATAATCAAGCAATTGCATTTCTGGGTATTTATCTGAAGAAAATAAAAACACAAACAAAAAAAATATGTACACCCCATGTTTACGGCAGCATTATTTCTAATAGCCAAGATATAGAAAAAACCCAAGTGTCCACTGATGGTTGAATGTATAAAGATGATGTGATCCACACACACACACACACACACACACACACACACACACACGAATACTATTAAGCCATAAAAAAGGAAATCTTGCCATTTGTGACAACATGGATGGACCTTGACGACATTATGCTAAATGAAATAAGTCAGAGAAGGATAAATACTACATAATCTCACTTATCTATGGAGTCTTAAAATACCATCCCCAAACAGAAAACAAGCTCATAGATACAAACACAGATTGGTGGTGGCCAGAGACAGGGGTGCTGGAGTGTGGGTGAAATGGGTTAAGGGAATCAAAAGATACAAACTTCTAGTTATAAAATAAATAAGTAATAGGGATATAATTATACCATGGTGACTATAATTAATAATACAGTATTATATATATAAAAGTTGTTAAGAGAGCCAATCTTAAAAGCTGTCATCACAAGAAAAAATTGTATAACTATGTATGGTGACAGATGTTGACTTATTGTGGCAATCATTTCACAAAATATAAAAATATCAAATTATTATGTCGTATACCTGCAATTAATATAACATTGTGTCAATTATATCTCAGTAAAAGAAATTTAAGATGCCCCTGAAGGTTCCTGACACCTGGTGTATGTACCCTGTATTATCCCCTCCCCTTGATTGTGAGCAGGACGTCTGAATAGGATGGAATTTCATCCCCATGATTAAGTTATATTACACTGCAAATATAAAGGGATTTTATAGATGCAGTTAAGGTCTCAGATCAGTTGATTTTAAGCATAAGGGAGATTATCCTGGTAAACCTGACTTAATCAGTTGAAAGCCCTTAACAGAGGGATTGAGTATTTCCTGGAGAAAGAGACTCCCTTGCTGGCTTTGCAGAAAAAAAACTGCCATTTTGTGAGACGGTCACATGGCTGTGACCTGAGGGAGGCCTTAAGGAGATGAGAGCAGTCCCTGGCAGAAAACAGAGGACCCCAGGCCCACCCCATTTGAAGAAACAAATCCTGCCAACAATCAGAGGGAGACTGAAGTGAGCCTTTTCTCAGGAGAGTCTCAGATTATACCACAACCTGGGTCTACCCTAATTGCAGTTTTGTGACAATCTGAGTCTTGCTTAGATCCTAAACCATGTCCAACACCTGAAGCATGGAAATTGTAAGATAAGGTGTGTATTTTAAGTGTGCAGCAATAGAAAAACAATATATACACATTTACTATGCTTTTTCTAAATCATCACTTTTAAAAATCTCATAACAAACCCAAGATGATCATGTCCATCTTATAGGTGTAGAAACTATAAATTCAGAGGTTAAGGAATGTATGCAGGATCACACAGGTAGTGATATATCCGGGGATCAAACTTAGAATTGTTGTGTTCTAGTCATTTGGCCTATACATTGTAGTGCTTTCATTACTCTTCTAGCTTCTTCAGAAAGGTGCACTAGTATTTGGTAGATTCTACTAAGGAGAGTGCATATAGGATTAGTGCTTAATGTACTATTAGTAGGATATCAACTCTGAAGTACAGCCTTAGGTGTGGTGTAAAAATGCCATATGCATCCTTTTTTCCTTGCCTCTTCGTTAAATATTAGGTCTTATCTGAGGTACTATAAAAGCTTAGCCAATCAAGACTTAGGTAGTTGAAATACAGTTTAATTGCCTGATTACTCAATAGATTAAATATACGTATTTAAATGTCATATTTCTTCCTTCTGAAAAATTTCAAATTTCTAACAAACATTTTACTAGATAGAATTAATATTATCAAACTCGCCCTTTTAAAATATACAATTCAGTGGGTTTAGTATATTCACAAAGTTGTGCATCCATCATCTAATTTCAGCACATTTTCATCATCCCTCAAAAAAAGTGATTAGCAATCCTTCTCCCTTTCCCTCCAAACTATCCCACTTCAGAGCCCGGAGCATACTCTCTATGGATTTGCTTACTTTGAACATTTCACGTAAATGGAATCATATAACATGCGGCTTTTGGGTCTGGCCCCTGACTTCACACAAGGTATTAAAGGCCGATTCATATGTAAAGTAGTATCTCATTGTGCTTTTGATTTGCATTTTCCTAATGACTAATATTGTGCATCTTATCATATGCTTTTTGGCCATTTGTATATTTTCTTTAAAGGATAGTACAATATACCACTATGTATCTATTATTTAGACCTTACCATATAGCTTCATGAATGCTCTTCTTTGCTGAAGTATTGAAGGTAAGTCTCAGACATCATTCACCTTTATCCTAATATATTTTTATCTACATCTCTAAAATGAATTTTTTTTTCATATAAGTGATTTTTAAAAACTACTTTATTTGGGAGTCTATCATAGGTGCTATGGAAAATGGGAAGTTAAGAAAAAACTGAAAAGCCAGTCCATTCTGAATGAGTTTAGGATAAAATCTAAAGGGGAGGCAGATGATGCGTAATTCCAAGAAATGTCTAATAGCATTCTGAAAAGTACTACAGTGAAGGTTTAAATTCACCATCAAGTTAGCATATCAAGATGGAAAATGCCATCAGGCTTTATCAACTGCTCTGTATATTCCCAAGATTATTATCTCAAGGGAATAAGCCATGTTTTACTACATTTTAAACTAACTTCAGTTCAGCTATAAATTATAATGCTTTAAAAATAAACAGCACAAAATTCTTGATAAAATTTTATCTCTGCTAATGTTTAGGTTTAGGCTCAAATTCTCACTAACTACAGAATGAATTTGGTTTAAAAAAAAAAAAAAAGAAAGAAAGAAAAAAATAACCTCTACTGTTTGGCCATTGAAAAGGAGAGTCAGGAGACCCAGAGACAACAATGTGTGTTTTCAGAATGAACATAGATCTGGCTTCTTTCAAGTCATTGTCTACATTTTAAGGCCTCCAGGCTGGGCCAGTGTTGACTGTGGGGCCTTCCTCTTTACATCTGTGATTTGGGGTAAATAAAACAGTTGAATTCTTCACAGAGTAGACATTACTTTCTTTTATAGCTATTATTATCTAATTTTTTTTTTAAATATTTGTGAGGATATCTCCTAAATATCTCCCTTCTCTGAGAACAGAAATGAGTTCAGCTACCCACGCTTTGTCCTGTGATCCTATTCCCAAACTACGAACCAACACTGACCATGCTTTTTAAACTACCAGAGGACATCTGACCTGAGCTTAGTGGAGAGGTTTGACTCCTGGTAATCAGTTGAGATTCAGAGATAACCCATTAATTTCTGCCTGTGGACATGACCAAGTAAATGGGAATAACTGAGAGAGCTGTAGGTTGGACACCTTCTGCCATGTGCAAGGAGATGGTGAAAAACTGCTCAATAAAGAAAGGAATAAAGACACATTGAGAGAAGCAGAGAAGAAACTCAGAAAGAGACAACTGGCTTCCTAGTCACCCTCCAGTTCTGGTTGTAGTTATCTGATAGGCCCAGTCTCTCCTGGATTCTGCAAGAGAACAGTAACATTTCAATAAATGCATTTTTCCCCTCAAGTAAACGTGGGTATTTGTCAATTACCTGAAACCAAAAGAGCCTTGACTAAGATGGTTTGCATATACTTTAGGGGAAGATGAGTACTTGGTTTCAAACAGGCTTTTTTGAAACTCAAGTTCTATTTAATGCACCAGCAAACCCACTAATCTTCGCTTATTTATATGCTGTCAATAAATGTACTTATTTTCATTCCTCTGAGATTCTCAACGTTGACAGTAAAATCGGTGGGAAGCAAGATGTTGTTCCAAACTCCTTTGCCCCATGATGATATGAAATAAGTTCAAATTTACACTGCAAACAAGGTCTTACCGAATTAGGCCTAGTCCTTTTGAGATAAAAGGGCTTCATTAAGATGTCAAATTGACAAAGCAAGATGAATTTTGGTGACAAAATGATGGACAGACCTCCCTTTATGTGAATCGGTTTTCTTGTGCAAAGAGGGATGTTGATTCTGTTTTATCTGTGTGTTTGTTTACATGGGACGTTTTATCCCAGTGGATGAATACTGACTGAGAACTCAAATCAAACCTACAATTCTGAAGCTCACAAGAGCTGACAAGGACAGAAGTGATTACTGTAAGTTCCAGGGAACAGTGTTTTATCCTTTATTTCAGCATTAATATTACTTTATAGTTTTTAAATTCCTTCTCTACTCTTTGGGAAGAAAAAATTTTTTGTTAAAAGACTAGTCTATCAAAAACAATTGCTGGTTGCAGAAATAGATAGGCTTTCAGGAGATGCTAAGGGAAATTAGATTCTGCTTGGTCTTGCAAGCACACTTCACAAGGAGATGCTGGATTCTTTTCCTCACCATAGCACAGCACTTCTCCTGCCCCAGGAACCTGGAACTGGGTGCTTGCACTAGGATGCAGCAGGCACCGCTTGGAGATGAGGATGCCACTTTAGTCCTAGAAGATGGCTGTTTCTCACTGAACAAATGTAGCTGACATCTATTGAACACTTGCTATGTTCAGGGGTTGTTATATCTTATAGCCATCGTCTCATTTAATCCTCACATCTGTATGAGCAATAGGTAGGATTGTTATAATCCCATTTTACCAGTGAGAAAAACAAGGCATAGAAAGCTTAGGTAACTTGCCAGAGATCTCTAAGTGGCAGAGTGGACCCAGCTGTTTCTAAGCCTTTGTTAAAAATCTGTGTCACAGGGGCCTTCTTAAGTACATGTTGTTTGCTTTACACACTGTCTCTGATATAAAAATAAAAAAGGCAAGATAGGTATTGTACCCACTTAACAGTTAAAAGAAAACTGAAGCAGCAGCTAAAAGTAGGATACTCAAAGCTCTTTATCACCAGTTTTCTACAGCTTGATTTTAATACTACTTCACATGTTTTCCTTTGTGCTCATCCTGCTTATGGTCATTGAGATTCTTGGATTGGTAGGTTTAGTTTTCATTAAGTTTGAAAAATGTTCAGCCATTATTCTCTTAAATAACCTTTCCTGGCTCCTTCTTTCATTCTGGAACTCAAAATATATGAATGAATTAGACGGCTTAATATTATCTCACAGGCCACTGAGACTGTCCATATTTTGTTTCAGGCTTAAAGCTTAAAGTCTGAATACTCATAAAAGTTAATATATATAGAAAATAGATCTGGGCATGGGGACAAATTTTACCATCACAAAAATACTGGGTATTACCCAATAATGGTTATGATTTCTTTTTAAGCTGTTTACTAGAATTTCAAATTTACAAAAAAAAAAATGCATATACATTTTCCCCCAGAACATATCTATTTATTAGAAGATATATTTATAAATATACATGTACCGTAATATTTTCAGAAGTGCTGTTGTTTATTTCTCTCCATAATGAGTTATACTGGTTAATAAACTATCACTTATTAAGCACCTACTATGTGGAAGATACTGCTTTGGCCCTAATAGAGAAATGAAGGGAGGGAGAGATACTACACGAAAGGATTAGACAACACACCACTGTTTACATGAGGAGCTAGATAAATATGGCATAGACACATGAAAAGGTAAGTAACAACGAGGCTACATGTGTTCTATCATGATGCCCAAGCTGCTCTCTCTCTCTGAAATCACCTCTCTTTATCTCTCATGACTATTCCTACCTCTTCACCACTCCATCCACCACTTTGCCTGGACAACCTTCTCCCGCCCTCTTAATTTAAGATAAAAATTACTTCTCTGGGTTCCCATAGGCTCCTATGCATCTCTCTCCTCCCACCTTCAGCTCCTGTCAATTCCTGCATTAGAAGAGGCGGCCCAGGAGATGCATGAAGCCCACAGAGGCATAGAAGGGAAAATGGTAGATCTGGGTGAGCAGTAACACAGAGACTAATTAGAATATGGATCCTAGATAAACAATGAAAAAGGGGCAGACGTTTACTAGGGGGGATGGGGAGAGAAAAAGACCGTAAATAGGACATAAGAATTTCATTTAAGTGGGTTCCTTTTTCATTCTCATGGTTTAGATTTTAATTTCTCCAAGTTTATCTGCCTCTATCCAACCCCTCCCCTCACTCCAAAACACATTCCTTTTCTTTACACCCCTGCTCTGAATGCTCCGGGTGTCCCACCAAGTTTCTGTACAGGCAAAGTAGATAAGGAAGAACAGTAGCAGAGACTGAGAATTTGCCAGTTATCCTTCATCTACAAGGTCTTCAATTGTTCCAAAGCTAGTTTGATCTAAATATGCTCTGAATTGAAGTACATTTAACTCTCAGAGCCCCAAATGAATAAAAACCAACCTGGAATCACAGTATCTTCCAGCATTTAGAACAGCCAGCCACCATCATGGCCACTGGAATCTCTTCCGTTCAAACAATTCCAGCATTAAAGCAGGTATTTATCATTTTGAACATAATGCTTGACTGATTTTGTCTGAGTTCTTAAAGTGCATCTTGTTGCCTACTTCTGTCTTAACAGGCTGCATAATATCATGTTTAAGAGCATGGTTTTAGAGACAGCCTGAGTTTAAATCTTAGCTCTGCTACTTACAAACTATGTGTCTATGGTCAGGTTACTTAACTTCTCTGAGTCCCAACTTCCTCAAGTAAAATATAGACAGTAAAATGCTCCTAATTCACAAGTTGTTCTAAAGATTCAAGGAGGTAGTACATGTAAAGAACTTAAAATAGCACCTGGCTCATAGAGAGTACTCAATAAATGCTATAGCTTTGTTTCCCATCATGGCTCTTCTTAAATAAAAATGTCCTGAATTTAAGAAGCATCCCACAAAAGTCTTCCTATTGGTTCCTTATTTTTATGTGTGGAAGAAATTTAAAAAGCTGATTTATGTACATAATGTACATAATATAATCAATTCTGTTTGTGGTAGATAGATTCTATAAAGCTGTCGTGAACACTGAATCAGCAAATACAGAACCATTGCTCATAAGAGAAATATAGGGTTAGTTTCATGCAACGAGTCAATACATAGACTTGTTTTATGTGTGTTTCTACTTAAAGATACCTTATTTAAGATATGATGCATTATCACTAAGTAAATTATATATATAATGTATATGCTTACACATTACATATAGGCCCATAGCCACTGTAACTCATGGTTGAATGGAGTTTATCTAACACTCCTATTTTCTCTGTCAGGCACACCCCAGCCTTGTTAGCTTAGGAACACTAAACACCACTTCAGCACTGCACTTGGAGGCCCTTTCAAACAACTAATCATCAATCAAAAGTACAAAAATGCAAAATCCATGACACAATATACTGCAAAAAGAACACTTGTTTATGGTATGAGAACTGAAATGAGAAGGCAGAGCCTCACTTAGTTCTACCTCAGCTGGGAACATATGCATCGGGCAACAATTTTTTTTTTATTTTTTATTTTTATTTTTTTTGCCTCTCTGTGTATGTCTGTAAATGACCACAAAAAGTGCCATGGGTAATGATTTGAGGATTACAAATAAATTTTAATGAGTAGGCAGATTGACAAGTACAAAATCTGCAAAAATGAGAACTGACTATAATTGATTCTCTATTTCTGCATAGCTAAAGCCTTTACGAGTAGTGGATAAGGGTGGAGGAGGATTATAAAAGTGTTAATGTAAGTGTTAGCTGATAAGGTAAAACGTGATGTTCCCAATTTCTGTATAGGTTAGTATTTCCCCCAAATATATTTAAATACATTGAATAATGCCAAACCTGACCCCGTATTGCAGAAACTTTCAAAGTCTTTAGTATGCTAATATACATTGTAAATTTCTACAAAATATAGTATTTCCTAAATTTGACCATTAGATGCTTTGGGAAATACTGCTCTAAGGTGTTTCTGACAGAATCACCTGGAATATAATCCTAGTGCTCAGAAATTTTCAACTTGAAGAGTAATTTGCTAATACCACTATTTGACCAAATTGCCAAATGGCCACTCTCTGGAACGTTTCTCAGGGTTGGTGGGTAGATTAAGCTTATTTCCAGATCTTATACACATTGCCTGTTGTCCCCTTCCCATGTTCTATTTCATAAAGTTACGTCTTCCTGGAAGAAAGACTGCTAACAGGAAATTTGCATTCTTCTTGCTTTTCTGTCATACATTTCGAATTTAAATAGCAAAATAATTTATAGAGAGAGGCAGAACCAATGCATCTCTACTTAAAACTTTGCTAGGAGAGAACATATTGAGAGCATGATAGCTGAAGATTGACAACTAAGCCTCAGCTCTACAGAACCTCCTTGGAACGAAATCATCTTAGTGACAGACAGTGATTTAGCCCTTGCAAATGAAAGACTTTTCGTTCATCTACAGTTTATTCCTCCTGGGCACATTGTAAGACAAATCTGTGCCTACTGGTTTGGCTAAGTTTTCACGTTAGTTAGAAATATCATGAGTAATTTCTTTCTGAAATAGTTTTCTCTTTCTTAAGACTGAATACTGTGAAGCACGTTGTGGATACTTTTTTCCCTCTATATTGGAACCAGGGAAATGGGATGACTGGTGCAGGGTTTGAAGAATGTACAAAGGATCTGAAGAAATCAAGTAGAGAAGGAACTCACCCAGGATGCTGGAAGCAAGGGTCCAGGAGCCACTGGCTTGGGCTCTAATCCTAGCTTTTCCACTTCCTGTCTGAGAGACTTTGGCCAAGTTACTAAATCTCTTTGTGCCTCGTTTCCTCACTAGAATCATAGGGATTTAAATAGCACCTACCTGTATTAGGGGTGTTTGAGTTCAGTGGCTTATTCGAATAGTATTTATTTTTCTAGGTAACAAAAAGTCAGGAGTAGGCAGTCAAGGGCTGAAGCAATGGCTCCAAGAGACCGTCAATGTTCCAGACTTTTCCCATGGTTTCATGTCACCGTCCATAATTTGTAAACAAATATGTGACTTTTAGGCATTTTTTGCACCTACAGATATTCACAATCCAGAAAGCGAAAGAGGTAAAGCATAAAAGTCTTCTCTTGGATTGTTTGATCTTATTATTTGGTGATGCAAGCCCATCTCAAAACTTCTGTCTCTATCTCACTGGACAGACCTGTATCACATGACCATGCAAAGGAGGCTGGGAATTTTACTAACTTAGCTGACCACATTCCCACTCTTAGAGGAAATCATGGTATCTATGTGGAAGAAAGGAGGAAATGGATATCTCTAAGCAAATAGAAATGTTACCCAACATTTGTAATGATGTGTGAATCAAATGAGTTAATACTTGTAATAAAGAACCATGGACAAATGTAGGAAGTATCTAGTGTGTTTATAACTAACTTACAATAAAGCAGACTACATGTGGATGCCTTTGAAAGGAAGAAGAATAAACTCCCCACCTATCTCTACATCCTACCTTGACTCTTTGGCCTTCAACTAAGCAGAAACTTACTATTTAAAATGTTGTTGTCTCCTGATTTTTAACTACTTGCAGATCCCTCATTTCATAAAATGGTGACTTTTGGCCCAAGGGTCTTTTGGAAAATAATAATTCATTATGGTCTCCTCATGGAGTGCTTTTTCACTTTATGGACCGTGTCACTAGAAGAGACTATAAGGCGGATAAAAACAAAATGGCCCCGATGCAGCCAAACACCTGTACACAACAAAGTGGCTTTTTTCAATATCCAAGCAGGTTTTGACCGCCAAATGTGAGTTGAGACTTGCAAATCGCCATATAGGCAAACATTTAGATATTTTCATGAGGATTTAAGTATAAGGCACCAGAATCTCAGTGCTAAATAGATTCATAAAACTGAACACTCCAGTGGTAGCTGATGTCTGTGATTTCCTTTGGACTAGCATTCCTCTCTTGGATGTCTTAAAAGAAGTTTTTTACTCATCTCAGAGAGCTACGAGAGGCTTTCTTTCTCTCTTCCATTTCCCTTTTCTTTACCAAAAATTAACTGAGTGCCTACTGAGAACTCAGTAATAGCATCCATGCTGAGAGATGAGGCTTAGTGTGTCATAAATCATTAATTAACTCATTTCATGAATACATGTGGCCCTTTGTGAAGTGGCCAGCATGCAATGGTGTACAAAACAGAGAAACAAGATAAGGTCTGAACCCTGAGTTCTACATGGGAGAGAGATGAATAAACACAGGACTACAATACACTGAGACAGTGATATGAATGAATAGAACGCCAAGGTCAACTGCATGCTTGCTGGATTTGGTTTAAACTAAAGTGACTGTCCCTGCTATCTCCCTTTAGAAGAGGGTGCTTAATTGGAATTATGCTTTAAAGTAACCAGGAAATTGCAAAATGCTTTCCCTCGCTTAGATCTGTTTGATAGAACAGCAAAAATTGTATATTTAAGGTTATATACTTTCTTGGTTGAGATGCTTTAAAGCTCTGAACGTGAGAGCTATAATAATTTGCCTTCAGGTTATTCACAAAAATCTTGGCTTTTCTATCAAGTTTTGCCCTAAGAAAAACACAACTTTCAGTGGAGGAAAAAAAGATATGATATGCATGCTATTATTGGTTGCCTGAGGGATGTTCCAATTTTGTCTTGTCTTACAAAAATAAATGAGATTTCAAAAGTATTCATCAGGGGTAGTGAAACAATGATTGGAGAAATTATGGGTTGCTATTTTTTTTTTTTTTCCGAGAAAGAATTCTGTAACTGGGGAGAATCATAGACTCAGAATTTCCAAGCTAGAAGGGACCTTAAAGTATCTGGCATGCAATGAGTAATGGGGCATGTAGAAATGATTAAAAAGTCAACTGGGATTAAAGAATCCAGCATTCTGTACGTATTTAAATGTTTCTTTTTTCACCTCGGAGGGCTTTGATGTGACTATCAATGCAGCCAAATTAGATATCTCATATATTGCTAAATGCATTAGTCCACATCCCGTGTTCTGGTGATGAGAAAGGAAGACATATACTAATAAACTATATCCAAAATTTAAAATTTTAACATAAACTTAAAAACGGAATTTAGATTCATCTTTTAGTATGTGAACTCTAGCAAAATACATAAATAAAAGAAAGCTTGTTTTGTATTCATATGAAAGTATATGTTAGTAGGAATCATATACCATGTAACATTAAAATATACATGTAATATAAAAAACTATACTGTAAATGAATCTCAGGAAACACACTATGCTACTGTGGTTTAGCTAGAATTACTATGACAACCATAACTTTTATATTTCCTAATTTTTTTTTTCAGTTTGAATTTGCAACTTAAATGTCACATTACCATAGATTTTGGCTTTCTCCTTTCTATACAGTTCAAAAAGAAAAGTCACACACCAGTGCTCCTGTTAAATCCTCATTTAATTAAGTGTATCTCTTGAACACATCATACTCGTTCAGGGATCAAACGTCTGGGTAGATATCACGGCAATTAAGGAAAAAAAAATGAAGAAAAAAAGAGAGGGAAAAGAAAGACTACAGTAAAGCCTTAGTATAGATTTACAAAAGATTTATAACATGTATATTTTTCCAATCAATGTACCAAATCCTCCTATTATAGAGCTCCTCTTTCAAATTATTCACCAAGAGAAAAACAAAACAACATAAGGAAAGGGGGACATAATTGGATGCTTAGGATGTGAAATCTATCTATATATGAAACCCACAAAAATTTTATTTTGGATTATTTGGAAAACATAAAGATAAGAGAATCTCTTTATAATGTTGTTGCTTGGCCTAACAGTACCCTACGTTAGTTCTACAAAGTGATAAATTTTCCACGTCTGATTCACCCTGTTTTTATTTGATTCTACAGAATTAGCTGTCTTTTCTTGGGGCTCAACTGTGTCACTTAGAACTATGTGACACACTGGGATTGCTTGTATCTTTTATTTACAGGGTTCATCACCATTTCTGGTTCTTTTATGTGCCATTTTAAAAATTTAAAAATTCTAATTTAGTACTATAAAAGATATGTAATAGAATCTTTAGATATAGTCCTTGATCTTATGGGTCAAACAGTCTTACAGGGGAATTAAATCAGTGTATATATACACATTCATTCACTTATTAATTAATTTAACAAGTATTTATCTGGCACCTCCTCTATGGCAGATGTGTCTGTCTCCCTCCTTCTCTCTCTCTTACACACACACACACACACACACACACACACACACACACACACACACACAAGAGATACTGCATATGTATCTAGACCTTGTTCAAAGGTGGAAGAGCTGGGGAAGCAAAGGTCTGAAAGGAGACAATTGGAATACTAGAGACTGAGTCACTAACCAGTTCACCTAGATACCAGCACAAGTGGACAAATTGAAGCTTGTAGGGAAGTCTAAGAAGTTGTGTATATCCTGCTGCTGAAGAGAGACTGAGAAGGGGGAGCACCATTGCCTCTGTATTGAGCCTTGGGAGTGGTCTGGTCTGCTGCTCAGCAGCATGGCTAAGAAATGACTGGACGTGGAGCAGAGAGAAGAGAGTTGAGACAAGCTAGGCCTACAGGGCTTCTCTGCATCTTTCCAAGACAGTGTCTGATTGTGAAAAAGATTTTCCAAGAATAACGGCTACTGATTCATTTTGTCTCCCAAATCTCATGCAAGTTTCTCCTTTGGCCAACTCTAGTCAGCATCCAAGACGCAAAGAGATCCTAGTACCTCACCTAAAAAAGGTGACTATAGCAAAGTTCAGCTCAACAATGGTCAATACAGAAACAGTTGGTGCTCCCAAGATGCTTAAGGATTTACTGCACATAAAATGAAGTTACAAGAGGAAGAGATGAAGTGAGTCTAAGTGACAAGAAAGAGCTGTGGAGAATTAAGGGGAACAGATAGTTGGAGTGACTCATGGGCCTGTACTTTAGGTAAAGAGAAGAATAGGAGATAAAAATATAATAATTCATTTAAAATCTATATTGAATGAAATGCTAAGGTCTCAAAGTTTTTATTAAAGTTTTTAAAGAAAACTTTATTCCTATTTTTCATTAAGAGAATTGAAGGTAGGTAGGTAAGTTGACTTGGTCAAGGTCACATAGCTGTCAAACACCAGAGCCAGAATTTTAACTCAGTTTTCCTAAATTAAAAAGTCCTATGCCTTTTTCCCTGTGCTGTTGTTGCATTCTTAGACGTCTCTTGGTTAAAGGTCTTTTAGTCAATAAGCATTTTTTGAATGGTTACTCTGTGTGCAACCTGACAGTTAGTTCTGAGAATGGGAAAAACTACAACATTCTCCGCCTTTGGGGAGTACATGACCTTGCAGAGGAGATAAACACTAAAGTAACTTACAAGAAATAAACAAATAAGGTTCAGTGAGCACTCAGAGGAATAAGAGAATAATTCTGAGTAGCGGCAAGAGAGGGCTTCACAAGGCACGGTGAAGTAGTATTTGAAAGAAGGGTTGTTAGAATCAGACTATGGAGGTTCAAATCCCAGCGGCACCACTAAGCTAGCTATCTCTCCTTGGACAATTTATTTACCCTCCCCTGCCTCAGCTATCACAGTTATAAAATGGGGATGATAATACTAGTTCCTATCCCAGAAGTAGTAGTAAGTATTGGTTTAGTTAATATTTGTAAAGCATTAAAGTAGTGTCTAACACATACTAACAGTAAGAACTAGAATTAAGAAAAAATTAAGACTTTAACATTTAGTATCCATGTAGAATAAAGGAATAAAAACAAACAAAAAAGAATAAGAATAAAGGACTGTAGGTGTGAAGAATTGCAAGGAACAGACTATAGAAATGTAAGACCACAGCTAAAAATAGAAACAGAACATTTGGCCAGTTGGTAGCCATGGAAAATAAGTTACATTGATAAGTGAGTGTGTGTGTGTGGTGGGGGAATGGGGTGGTAGAGGGATGGGTGGGCATTTCCAACTATATATAAAACTAGCTTGAAGGAAGTTGGAGAAGTTGAGCTAATCAGGACCCAAGACGACATGGAGTCATGATGGAAGAATGAACAAAAACCTAACTGGATGAAAAACTTTTCAAAGTATAAAAATTGGATGTACAACACATTATAGGTGAAAATCATCAGGACTAAGCACAGAGATTTTTAGGTAGAGTTCTGGCATAGCCTTTGACTATGATGGAAACACTGGATAGTAGAGGAAAGTTAACCTGTGAGGACCTCAAAAATTTTATTACAGATGCTTTCAAGAGTGAGATAAAGATGAGAGAATGGAGAGAAGCCAGAAGTGGAGACAGATTTTCTTCCAGGCTGAGTGACAGAACAGGCCAAGGGCAGCGGCACTAAGGAAGAAGACCGAGGTCTCCAAGTGCAAAGCAAATGAATTTCCTACAAAGCTGTCCTTGATGAGTGATTAGAAAGACAGATTTTGCCGAACCTCAAAGAATTCTAGTACAAATCAAAATAACTTTAAAAACCTCCTGTAGTTAGGAATAAAAATGTTTAAATAAATCACAATGGAAGATAGAAAATTCTTAAAATTGAATAATCTTGAAAATATCACTTATAAACATTAAGAGATACTACTAAAGTGGAACTTGGAAAGAAATTTATAGTCTTAAATGCCTATATTAGAAAACAAGAAGGGCTAAAAATTAATGAGCCAAGTGTTCAACTTAGGAAGTAACAATGACAACAAAACTAATACCAAATAACACAGAAGAAATAAGATAATAAATTTTACAGCATAAATTAAGGAAGGAGAGAAGACAGAATAGAGAAGATCAACAAAGTTAATAGATCTTTGAAAAGTAGGATAAGATTGAGCAATATCTGTTCTTACTGCTGTTGTCACCTGGAGCTCTGTAACTTCCTGGCTGTGAATCTCCATCACCAAATGTCACCTGCCACAATTCTCTATGCTGCCAGAACTCTATCAGGCTAACCATATGGTGTTCCTGATCTGCTTTTCACCTCTGCTACTCATACCTCCACCTGATGGGAGAAACTATTTATTGCCTCATATTCCACTGTTAAGAAAGAAAACGGAGTATAAAATAATAATGATAATAAGAATGAAAAGGGTCACAACTACATAGGGAACAGAACTTTTAAAAATAAGAAAATAATATGAAAAATTTTATAGAAAGAAAATTTTAAAACTTTGTCATAATAAACAAATTCTGAGATAATATACTATTCATACAGGTTCAAAATGAAATATAAAATGCTAAAATTGCTCTAATCATTAAAAGGACAGACTGAAAATTTTAAAGTCTTCTTAGAAGGTGGCAAATTGTAACAAACATTTTAGGGTCAAATCATTAAAAAACATACAGAAGCGCTTCTAGAGAACAGAAATAGAGGGGAAATTCCCTTTTTATGCAGTTGGCATAAACTTATTATGATATCCAGATGAAAGGACGATATGAGAAATGAAAATTATAAGTCAAATGCGCTCATGAATGTAGATGAAATAAAATACTAAGAAATAAAATGCAGAAATATATAAAAATTGTAACAAATGATGATGAGTGAGTTTTTTTGTCAAGAATATAAGATTGGTTCAATGTTATAAAAATTATGCAATTCACATTAACAGATTAAAGAAGAAAAACTGTCTAAGAACCTCTGTTTTACCCTTTGCTGATAATTCAGCTGGAGAAATGGAAACAGAGGAACATTTTCTAAATTGATAAAGATTAACTTTAAATGTTATACAGCAAAGATTATGCTTAATAATGAAAAGTTAAGCCTCCTTAAAATCAGGAACAAAGGAGAGATGCTTACCATCATCTCTTTTAGTCGATATGAGTGCAATACGAGAGAGAAAAAAGAAAATGCATAAGAATTGAAAAAGAAAAAGAGTGAATCTATGATTAAGTCTAGATGGCACAACTGTTTACCTAGAAAACCAAAAAAGACCGATTAGCAGAATCAATAAGGAAGTTTTACAAAGTTAATAGGTAACAGATCAATGTGTAAAAATCAATGACGTTTCTAACTTTTAACAGAGCTAGAAAATGTACTTAAAAGGGTACAACTTAGAAAAAGAATGAAAAATGCAAAATACTAGGAAGAAACTTGAAATATTTCTAAAAACTGAACAATAAAATTAACTCTACTAAATTTTATTTTTAAAATATGTGTTGAGAGAACTATATTAATGCATAAGAAGACTCAGTTATCTTCCTTGATATAGTCAACATAATTCCAGTCATAACTTAAAAGGATTTTCTTGGAACTTGACGACATGATTTTATAATTTGTAAAAACTCATTTGAACAACCAAATTAATTTTGAGGATGAACCAGAGAAACTTGTCCTACCAGATTATTAAGACTTTATTACAAAGTTATAATTTATATAGTGTCCTATGGGTTTAAGTATAGACATTTAGATCAATTGGGTATGATAAATGGTGTAGAAACAGGTCTACATATATATTTAAGCTTGCTATATAACAAATCTGGTACTACAGATCAGTGGGTAAAGAAAAAATTATTCAACAATTGTAGTGAAAAAATTGATTATCTATAAAGTGAAAAACAAAACAAAAAAGCAACCAAAGTAATTGAATCCCTAATTCACAACATGTCCAAAAATTAAATCTAGATAGCTTAGATTTTAATATGAAAGCCAATTTATATAGCTTATAATATAGAAGCAAATATATGAGAATCTTTTTGTGACTTTGGGATAGGGAAGAGCTTCTTAAACAAGATCTTCAAAATGGAAAACAAATTAATAAATTCAAGTAATCCAATAGAAAAATAAAGTGTATATGTGTAGACATAAAAACAGAAGCAAAAACATTAATGAGAATAAATGTAAAAGAAATGCTTAATTTATTAATTACATATTAAAATATGTAAAACAAAATTATAATACAATATCATTTCACACCCACCATGTTGGTAAAACATGTGAAATCTGACAACCTACAGTGTTTGGAAATGAGTAATGTCAAAAACACTACAACCACTTAAAATTGAGTAATGTGACATTATTCAAAATACTTAAAGGTATACACACCCTATAACTCAATGAGTATGTATATTTATACTCTAAAAACTGCTGCACATCTGTTTCATAGACATGAACAGAAAATGAATAATAACAAAAATAACAAAACAAATAAAATATTCATAAAGTAGGACATATAATACCTTAGTATATCATATAATTGAATACTACATAATAATAAGAATAAATGAAATGAATGTTTTAGAATGATGGAATAAAGAGCTTGGTGGACCCTCTCCCCAGGAAAAACAATTTCATGAAAACTGTAAAAAAAATTTTAAGTTCCTTGAAATTATCTTAGTACATACAGCAAATGAAGAAATATTCATTCAAGAAATTAACTAAATCTCAGTAAGAATCCAGCAACCAAATGAGATTTATCCCAGGAACGTAAGGTTGGCTCAACATACGGAAATCAATTAATATACCATATGATTTGACTAAAGGGGGGGAAAAACAGATGCAGTAAAAAGCATTTGAGAAATACAAACTAGGAATAGAAAGAAATTTCCTTAACCTAAAATCATCATAAAGATCATACATAAAAAACCTCACAACTAACATCATACTTATTGGTGAAAAACTGAATGTTTTCCCCTAAGAACAGGAACAAGACAAGAGCGTCCATTCTCACCACTTTTATTTAACATTGTATCAGAACTTCTAGTCAGAACAATTAAGTAAAAAAATAAAAGCTTCCAGATTGGAGAGGAAGACGTAAAATTATTCTATATGAAGATGGCATGATTTTTTTTTTTTGCATTTAGAAAATCCTAAGGAATCACTAAAAACTATTAGAACTAGTAAACTACACAAGATTGCAGATGTAGAATATAAAAAAAATCAATTGTATTTCTGTGCACAAGCAAAAAACAATATGAAAATGAAATTAAGAATACAATTCCATTTACAAAACCATCAAAAATAATAAAATACTTAGGAATAACTTAACAAAAAAGTGCAAGAGTTTGTGCACTGCAATCTTAAGGAAGGCCTTCATAAATGGAAAGACATCCCATGAATTGAAAAATGTGAAGTTCTTAAGATGGCAAAATTCCCTAAATTAATCTACAGATTCAATGTAATCCCTATCAAATGTCCAGCAGCCTTTTTTTTTTTTGCATGAATTGAAAAGCCGAGTCTAAAGTTCATATGGAAATGTAAAGGAATAAGAATAGCCAAAACAATCCTAAAAGAACAAAGTTGGAAACCTCATACTTTCCAATTTCAAAACTTACTACACAGCAACAGTAATTGAGGCAGTGTGGTACTGGAATAAGTACAGATACATAGATCAATGGAATAGAACTGAGAGTCCAGAAATAAACTCTCGCTTATAGGGTCAATTGATTTTTTTCTTTTTTTAAAAAAATGTTTTAAATTAAATTTATTGGGATGAGATTGGTTAATAAAATTATAGGTTTCAGATGAACAATTCTATAATATATCATTTGTATATTGCATTGTGTGTTCACCACCAAAGTCAAATCTCCTTTCATCACCATATATTTACCCTTTTCTACCTCTCACCCATACCCTTTTTCCTCTGATTACTGTTCTGAGTTTTTGGTTAGTTGGTTGATTGATTTGTTGCTTTCAGTTTTAGTCCCTGACCCAGCAATCTCTTGCCTGGGGGGTCTATCTAAAAAAATTTGAAAACATTTATTTGTAAAGATTTATGTACCCCTACGGTCACTTCAGCATAATTAACAGTGGTCAAGACATGAAAACAACTGAAGTGCCCTTCAACAGATGACTGAATAAAGAAGATGGGTAACACAGTATTACTCAGCCATAGGAAAAGATGAAATACTGCCACGTGCAGATTTTGATAATGTCAGTTGATTTTTTACAAGGGTGCCAAGACAATTCAATAAGGGAAGGAATAGCCTTTTCAGCAAAGCATGTCAGACAAGTAGATATCCACCTGCAAAGGACTGAAATTGGACCTCTAACATCATATACAAAAAGTGACTCAAAATGGAGCAAAGACCTAAATGTAAAAGCTCAAACTATAAACTCTTAGGATAAAATATAGGAGTAAGTCTTTGTAACTTTGAGTTAGGTGGTTTTGTAAATACAATACTAAAAGCACATGCAGCAAAAGAAAAAATAGATACATTGCATTTAATCTGAATTAAAAATTTTTGTGCTTTAAATGATACCATGAAAAAGAAAGTAAATAGAAAACCCCACAGAATGGGAGAAAATATATACAAACTATGTATCTGATGAAGGACTTCTACGTAAATATGAAAACTCTTACAAGTCACTAATAAAAAGACAAATAATCCAGTTTGAAAATGGGCAATAATTTGAATAGACAGTTCCCCAAGGATACACAAATAGTTAATAAGCACATGAAAATATATTTGACATCATATCACTAGGAAAATATAAGTCAAAACTACAACCTCACCCCTACTAAGATAGCTATATTAATAATATAAAAAAAGCAAAATGCACGTTAGCAAGGATATGGAGAAACTGGAACCCTCCATACACTGTTGGTGAAACTGTAAAATAGTTGAGAGTATTTTCCACTTATCACTTTGAAGATGTTTTTACTTTTACTTTTGATTTTGATTTTTACTGATGGAAATACTACTGTTCATATGATTATTTATTCAGATCATAGGTCTTTTACTTTTGATAGCTCTTATGACTCTTTATCTTTGATATGCTATAGTTTTTGTTATGATTTGTATTTGTTTTTTCCTTTATGGATCTGCTGTGGGCTTCCATCTAAAAAATTATGTTCTTTCAGTTGGTTATCTTTTAGTTATATGTTATCTCTTTACTAGTCCCTCTCCATTTTTCGCCTCTGGAAATTCTCTTATTTTAAAGCTTCTTATTACTTGTTCCATTCTCTTACATTATTTCCACCTCTTTATCTCTTTTGACTTCTTGGTGATTTCTAATTATCAATTCTTTTATTAATATTCTTCTCAGCTGTCTAATCTGTACAACCCATATTCAGAGTGGATTTTTTAATTTTCAGTCTATGGTCTTTATTTCTAGAAAGTCTATTTATTAAAAAAATTACCCTAAAGTTTCTATTTCTTTATTTCTCTGAATATTTTACATAAAAGGAATATATATTTTAAATATCATATATGCCTTTGAAATACTCAGATTATTCATATATGTGTGTACATAAATATCTTTAAAATAGAGAAAAAAGGAATAGATTGAAACCATGTGTTATAATTGTTGATAATATATAAATATATATAAATTTTTTAAATAGTTCTCCTGTCTGTAGCTCTTGAAGTCTGAATTTCTTAATTTATAATAGCTATAAACTTTCTACGATAGTAGCCGGTTCACTCATGTGCTTTTGAAAGTTTTAACTATGAAGTCCTCTTCAGGCTAGGAATAGGGTTGTTTCCTAGCGCAGTCCTAATTTGTGTGGGTACTGCTATGGGGCATTTGTGTCTGATTTTCTGGGATCCAATTAGTTTCCCTCCCTGAACCAGTTTTATGTACATTTCTTGGCTCAGAGTTCCTTCCCTTTGTGTATAGTACAGATTTTTCCCACATTCATTTTTTTAGAAGGCTAGATAGGGTTCCAATCCCTTGCATATGATTCTTTTTCTAGTTTGGTTAGATGACAGGTTTCCATACCATACCCACTGCCCAGTGGAGTAAATACGTTACTTTCACAGAAAGGACACATTCCTGTTTTAGTCGGGAAGCTCAGTACTTTCTCTCTGCCATGCACTCGGCATGAAGACTAGACTCACATCCAGGCAGGAACTGAAACCTCAGGGATTTGGTTCATGTACTTAGTTCCGTGAACCCCTGTGACCCATTTGGCTTTAGCTACTACTCATAGCCTTGGCTTTTAGTTTCTTCTTCATTTATAACATCGGGAAGTTGTTTTTCTTAATTTGACCCACGCATCTGGTTTCTATACTAGTTTTTTTTTTTCTATTTCTGTTAGAGACAGATGGTTAGAGAGAAGTTCCACTATCAACTAAGAGTACCTTATGACCGTAAATTGTCTTTCTTATTCTTTAAAAAGTTTTTTCAATTGCAGTTGATATACAATATTATATTAGTTTCAAGTGTACAACATAGTGATTAGACATTCATAACTTCCAAAATGATCAACCTGATAACTCTAGTACCCATAGGACACCATACACAGTTATTCTGTTACTGACTATATTCCCTATGTTGTACTTTACATCTCTGTGACTGTTCTTAATCTGGCAACTAATACATCTTAATCCCTTTCCCTTTTTGTTCATTCCCCCAACCTCCCTTCCATCTGGCAACCATCAAAATGTTCTCTGTTATCTATAGGTTTTAGTTTTTTTTTTGTTTATTTAGTTCTTCAGATTCCACATCTAGGTGAAATCATATGGTATGTATATCTTTTTTCTCTACCTTGCAAAGGTTTGCCGTTTAACTTTACTTTTTGATCCTTTAAGGGCTTTCTGAGGTTAATGCTTTGTTCATTTATTTTCCTTAATTCTATTGTTTGAGTAAAAAAAAATTAGGAATACAAATATTTCCCTAGGCAGTTATGTTTATAATCCATAAATTTTGATGTGCAATATTTTCATTATTATCAATTTCAAGCAATCTTTTATTTCTTTTTGACCCATGTATTATGTATTGGGGCATAACAAACCATCCCAAAAGTAATGGCTTAAAACATCAATATTTTTATCTCACAGTTTGTGTGCACTCGGGTGTGACAGTCTTCAGGCTCTGCGTCTTTCCCAAGGCTGCAGTTATTTTAAGGACTGGGGAGGATCTGCATCCTAGCTTATTCATGGATTTTTGGACAAGATTTAGTTCCTTGCAGGCTATTGGCCAGAGGCTTTCCTCAGTTTCTTGCGATCTGGGCCTCTCTATAGAGCATTTTGCAACGTGGCAGCTTGCTCCATCAGACAGAACATGTGAGGGAGAGAGACGTGGGAGAGGAGTGCGGGAGAAAGGAAGAGAGAAAGAGGGAGGGAGGGAGAGGGGGAGAGAAGGATAAGGGGTGGGGGTGGAAAGAGGCAGCAAGATGGAAGTCATCACCTTTGGTAACCTAATAACAGAACTGAGCTATCATTTATCATTTATGATCATAAAGGAACTTTCTTTGCCTTATTTCATGTATTTATTTTAAATTTAATTTTTTCTGATATTGATATTGCAGTTAGCTTTTTAAATTTTTATTTTTCATGTCTATTACATCTGACATAGGCCTTTGTCCACCCTATTTTCATAGCTTAACTTTATGTGTATATTCTTTAAATAACAATCATGGGATTTGGTTATTTACTTGATCAGAGATTTTCTTTTGTTTTAATAGAAGGATTTATCTCATTAAAATTGTTTTGATGTATGATCCCTTTCTTTTGCTTTCATTTTTCAGTGGAAATTATTCTATTGTAGATTCTACTAGTAGTTACTATTAATATCTTAAAATGTAATTTAAAATATTATTTCTCTACTTGCAAGAATCAAGTATAAGTGACATCGCGTGCAAGTCAATAAAAAGTTCATCTTACTGCTTCACCTCCCCATTCGATCTCTTATTCCACCATATCTCAGCCTGGCTTCCTTCCCTTCCCTGCCCTTCCATTCTCTTTCCTTCCCTTCCTTCTTAATTGCTTCTCTTCCTTTATCCATTCAAAACATGTATTGATTACCAATAAGTGCCAGGAAATAGAGAACATGAAAAACAATTTACTGCCCTCATAAATTTCTCTCTCTCCCTCCCTCTCTCCTTCTCCTTTCTCTTTCCCCCTCCCTCCCTGTCTCATTTATATAGAAATACATAATATCTAGATACAGAGTTAACTCAGGTGGTGATATGTGTTATGGAGGAAGATAAAGCAGGGTAAAAGAATGTGGAATGCCAGGGGCTGAGAGTTGCTAAAATTATATACAAGGTGGTCAGGGAAGGTTCTATGATAAAGCAACATTTAAGCAGGGACCAGAAGGAAAAAAGGTAGAAGATGATGTGGGTATCTTGGAGAAGAGCATTCTAGGCTGAGTGAACCTTATAAGGTTAGAGCTTTTTGTTGAAGAACAGCTAGGAGGCAAGGTAGCTGAAGATGATTAAGCTAGGGGAATACTAGGTAGGATATAAGGTCACAGAGTTGATGACAAGATTATGTAAGGCCCTCTAGGCCATTTTAAAGACCTTTACTCTAAGTAAGATGGGAGCCATTGCAGAGTTTGAGGTGAGCAGTGACTGGATGTGGCTTTTGTTTAAAAGTGTAATTATGCCTACTAGTGGACTTCAGAAGGCAAGAGTGATAGCAAGTCATTGTTGGAGTAATCTAGATAAAGAATGATAGTAGTAAAAATGGTAAAAAGTGTTGGATTCAAACTAAACACTGAAAGAAAAACAGCAAAGAGAATTTGTTGATGGTTTGGATATTGTGTCTGTCTGTCTCTCTGTCTGCTTTGTGGTGGGCGTGGGAGCAGGTAATGAGAGAGAGAGAGAGAGAGAGAGAGAGAGAGAGAGAGAGAGAGAGAGAGAGAGAGAGAGAGGATTCAAGACTTACTCCAAGAGTTTTGACCTGGACAACTGAAAGAATAGTTTGCCATTAATTGAGATAATACGCACTACGAGAGGGGCAACTTAGGGTGCAATACATGTGAAGTGTCAGATAATCTAGTGAGATGTTGATCATGAATTGGGTTTGCAGGCCATGGAAAGGTGAGTTGAGACTTCAGGGGAAGGTTCTGCACAGGAAAAATAAATTTGGGGATTCATCGACATATAGACAGTATTTAAAGTCATGATATCAGATTCTGTGCTACTGGGAGTGAGTGTAAATAGATAAGTATAAATAGATCAGAAGAAGGAACGCTACATCAACACCATGTTCAGATGTCAGGAGATGAGGGAGGACCAGGAGGAGACTAAGATGCAGCCAGCATTGTAGCAGGAGAACCAAGAGCGGAATCCTGGCAACCAGATGAAAAATATTCAGAAGGAAGAAGTGATAAGTATATTCATGCTGCTGATAAGTGAAGTGTGATGAAAACCAGAAGTGACAGTCAAATTTTGCCACATGGGGGTTGCTGTATACCTTTACATGTGCTAAGTGAATGTAGTGCAGACAAAGGCCTGATAAAAATGCATTCAAGATAGACCTGGAAAGAGGACATAAAGATAGCAAATACAACCAATTCTTTCTCAGTGTTTTGCTGTAAAGGAGGATAGGTAAATGGGATTACAGTTGAAGTGGAATATGAGTCAGAGAGATTTTATTTTTACTTTTTAATATGAGTGGTATTACAGTTTGTATACTGATGAGAATATCCAGAAGAGAGGGAAAAACTGATCACACAGGACATATAAGTGATAATTGCTGTTGGGGACTGGAATCCACTGCACATTCAAACATAAAAACAGAAGCAGAATATTTCGGAAGAGATGCAGGTGGGCTGTGAGAAGTGTTGGTAGATGCGTTATAAGAATTCTGTGTTCAGTATTTTAATTTTCATTGGAGAATAAACAGTAAGAGGAGGTATTGATAAAGGAACTGGGAGAAGGTGTATAATTATCTAGGAGAGTGAAAGTGAATGGACTAGAGAAATGTAAGACTGACTGCAAGAGGTAAAAGGCCTCTTGTGGTTGGTGGGCATGAAGTTAAAGTGAGACAGGTCAACATGGTTGTGTTTTTCACCAGCCACATTTAGTCACCTGAGTGCTTGTGGGAAGAGACTGAAAATGAATTTAATCAATGTATTTTGTCATATTAGTAAAATGGAGAGAGGGCCAAGGGAACTACAGATATGTATCCAGGTGAATTTGAATAATTGTCGAAATGAGTATACAAGGAGATGAGCTGTAAAGAGAGAGAATGATGGTTGGTTGGGATGTTTGATGTTTTGGTAAAGACGTCTGAAAGCAGAGGTCTGAGGACAAGCTACCTAGCAGAGGCCAAAAAACCAAGAGCACTGGCTGTTGAAATTATCATAGATGTCTGTGCTGTCCAAAATGGTAGCCACTAGCCCACGTGGCTATTTAAATTAATTTAAATCAAATAAAAGTGAAGATTTAGTTTCTCAGTTGCATTAGTCACATTTGAAGTGCTGAGCAGCATACATTTGTAGTGGACCACATTTGTGCAGAGATAAAACATTTCCATCATTGAAGAAAAGTCTGTTGGATTGATCTACATGGATATTGATGTTGATATCAATAATTGTGACAAGACTATTTTTGGAGAGTGATAGTGAACCAAATTATAAAGTCTTCAAAGAAGGATATCTACCCTAGCCCCAGTGGCCCTGACAGGTGTAGGAAAGGAAACAGCCTCTCTTCAATAGGGGTGATAGGGAGAGCTGTACTCAGGAGAGAATCAGGGCTTAATTTAGAATAAAAAAGTGAAATAATCATTCAAGAAGAGCTGAATATGTAGGAATTGGTAGACATCAGAAGGTTTGTGGCTTTGAGGAGATTAGGAGATTGGATAAGTGTAAGGAATTTAAAGGGCTAAATGGAGATTAATGTTCAGGTAAAAAAAAGATGATCTCAACATCTTGAGCTTCTTAAAGTGACTTAGGTAAAGAAAAGAGCATAAGACCATTTCTGATGGTCTCTTATGCAGGTTGTGTTGTTGAGGCTGTGAATACAGGTAGGGTTCCAGGTATCAGGGTTGGCAGAGGGAGTCTCACTAGGAGTCATGGATATATATCTACATGTTATCAGGATCTTATATTTCGGTTTTAAGATTTAGATAATAGTTACAAAATTGTTTTTACATATTATACAACTTTTTGGAAATAATTATCTTTTCTGCGTTCAGTCTTTTAAATAGTTTTACACTTTTTAGACATTTTTAAGTATGATTATTACTCAGCCCTTTTATATGATAACTTCTCAATTTTTGGAGTTCTTGGTTTTGCTTTATCTCAACAGACTGGAGTATAACAAATATATCTTTTCCTAGATGGCTTACGGGCAGCCTGTTTCCTTGGCTGTTTAATATCAGAATATTTTTGTTACCTTTATATAAGAATGGCATTTTTTATGATGTAATTTTGAGGCCATAGCGTTTCTCCTAGAACCGCAGGTGTTGTTCCATTATTTTCTGGAATGTCATGTTACAGAAAAGAAGTTTGTGGTGAATTGATTATTTCTTTGTTAGAGCTGTCTTCTTTTATTTGGCCTGAATACCGGTAAGGTATTTTCTCTATCCTTGTACCTCAAAAATTCTTTCCAGTCTGTATCTAGAAATAGGTCTCTTAATTATTTTTGCCTGGAGTGAGCTTGTTCAATATGTAGCTCCTCTTTCAACACAGGAAAGATTTCTTTCTGCTACTGCATTTATTCTAGGCTTAACTCTTCATTTTCTATATGTAAGATGTTTCATATCTTTTCATATCTTTAAAGTTTTCAAATTTTGTTTCAACAGCATCAGATCCGAATCAATTGGCATATATTTATTCTGATACCATTTTAAAGTTATTAGGTAATATTTAACATAAAACATTTGATAATTATATACATTATTGAGCATAATAAAATGAATATTCATAATTTAACATCCCTCTTAAGAGCTGAATACTACTGACGGTTTTGAAGGCATTCTCATCACCAATCCCATCCTCCACACTAACCAGCAGAGGTTCGCCTGACCTTGAATTTGGTTTTACCATCCCCAATTTTTTTTTCAACTTAACTTTTAATTTTGGAATGGTTTCTTATTTACAGAAAAAATATGAAAGTAGTACAGAGAGTTCCCACACAGGCCCTTTCTCTGTCTTAATATGCAGCAATTTGGATCATCTTTCAATTCTCCTGAATTAAACCTATCTCATTTTTACCTAGTCTTGTTTTAGTTTTTGTTTGTTTTTTAATAGAGTCCATTTCTTCTTATATTTTTTCAGAGGATGCTAGACAATTTACCTAAATTTTCATCTGCGTCCTTCAGCAAACTATTTTTAAAGTATCTTTTTCTTCTGAGCCCACTGTGTGGTGTATTTTTTTAAAATGTAATGTGATGATATACTACTTTCTGCTTACTAACCTTGCTCTTTTAAGCTTATACTTTCATTTTAATATTGTTTGTAATTAGATAACTAAGGTTTTTTTTTCCTTTTAAACAAAAAATTGTTAATTGGGAAAACTCCTTAGCCCTATTAGTGTTCTGTAACAAATTATTACAAACTGGGTAATTTAAAACATCAGACATAAATTATCTCACAGTTCTGAGGACCTTCAGTTCAAATCAGTACCATTGGGCTGAAATCAAGGTGTTGGCAGGGCTATGCTCCCTCAGGAGCCTCTGGAAGAGAATCAGTTCCTGCCTCTTCCACTCTCTGCCTTGTGGCGCACACCAATCTCTGCTTCTGTCTTTATATCACTTCTCTGTGTGCATGAAGTATCTTTTTTCCTCTCTCTTATGAGGATATGTGTGATTGTACGTAGGACCTACAGGATAATCTCTTCATCGAAGATCATTAACCTAATCATAAAATTTATAGGTTCCAGGGAATAGGACATAATATCTTTGGAGGAGGGGATACTTTACCTATCACAGGTGCCATCTACTATGACCCAGCAATTCTACACATATGCACACATGCGTGCACGTGTGCACACACACACTCACACACTTTTTTCCTACCAAAAGAAAACAAAATGTTTGTGGAGGTATGACCTACAAATTATTAAAAACTAGAACCCAAATATCCATCGACAGTACGGTATATGAAGAAGTTGTGATGTATCTACGAAGGAATATTTTGCATCAATGAGAATGAAAGCACTAAAACTACATGCAACAACATGGGTCTCACACACATAATGTGACTAAAAGAAAGCAGATAGGAAAAAGGACTTTAAAAAGTTCACTTACAAAATGTTAAAAACAAGAAAATTAATCTGTGGTGTTAGAAGCCAGGATAATGGTTTCTTTGGAAGCGGCAGTGACTAGTAGAGGGTCAAAGAGGGCTTCTGGGTGCTGGTAAGATTTCTTGAGCTAGACACTGGTTACTTAACATTAGCTCATTTGGTGAGAACTCCATGAGTCACTCACTTATGATTTGTAAACCTTGTGAAAAAGAATAATTAAGTGACAAAGAAAGCTAACAGTTTTGTCAGGGCCATGCCGAATCTGTGGGGCAATGGCTAGATGGTTGAAGCCAGAAAAGGGGTCCCAACTTTAGGATGAAGTTTGAGATGATCAGGGCCGAAGAACTGGTAGGTGAAGTGAATATTTAGTGTTGGCTCCCCTCAAATTCTTTGAGAAAAATGTATTGATAAATCAATCAGTTGATAGATGGCCATATGGAGCAACAGATAGTGTAGGGGTTTTGTCTGAACATAAGGAGTTGTGTCAGTTAAGCCAAGTCATTCACTATTGAGACTATAGTGTTCAATATGGTAGCTGTTAGCTACATGTGGCTACTGACCACTTGAAATGTGCCCAGTCCAAATTGAGATGTTCTATATAAAAACATGGTACAAAAAATTGAATAATTTCTTTTTATGCTGATCATAGGTTGAAATGATAACTTTGGATATATCGGGTTAAATAAAATCTATTATAAAGTAAATTCCATCTGTTTGTTTATACGTTTTAAAATATAGCTACTAGAAAATTTAATTGCATTATGTGACTAGCTTTTGTGACTTGCAAGCTATTTCTATTGAATGGTAGTGATCTAGACCATGATAAACCTGATAAGCGGTTAACTGGTATGTGAGCAACATCTACTTCCTTGTCTTGCAAATGCAGAACTTGGACAGGGCCTGATCAGGTTTGGCCCCATGACAGGTCTGGCCCCATGAAACTGAAGAGAATGGAGTTATAACAAGCTATTATAACTGAACAATTATTTCTGAGTTTTCAAGTCTATGCAAAAACCTATTATTCTAAACAATGAGTTCAAAACTAAGGCAGCACTGCTCATCCGGTGGTTACATAATCTCTTAACAGACACAGTGTAGGGCATATTGTAAGCAATATATTTGGGGAGAAGGTGATGTGACAAAGTGGACAGAGAATGGTCACTGGAGTCAGACACTCCTGAATTCCAGCGAAGAGTCTATTACTTATAGGCTGGGTGGTCTCAGTCCAATGACACATTTTCCCGGGACCTCAGTTTTCACAGCTATATAATGGTTTATTAACATCTACCTCATAGGGTAGTGTTAGATTTAAAATCGTATATGAAGTATATGGTACATAAATATCACTCAAAATGTGGTAGTTGCTATTATTCTTGAATTCATTAAAATACGAAGGAAACACGATATTTTATAGACCTTGATGAGAAAAAGTCTAAAAGTTTTTCTTTGTAAATTGTTGAGATACTTTAGACCAATCTTATAAATCTTTGTTTTTATTTAGTAAATAATGAGGATAAACACACATATGCAAAGCCAGGCCACAGGATGTCTCCTCTTTCTCATTGTGTACATTTAGCTTCAAGGAATTAATGCCTAGATCACAAAAAATTACTCTGTATTTAAAACACTCAGCAATGGCAATCGCTCCTTCTAGTCCCAGATGCTGGCGGGCCACCCCATCAATCATTCTCACAGTCACCCATCAGTGTGTCATCATGGTGTCAGAGATCTGTTTTGGCAGGCTCGCTGCAGGGTACATATAATCAGCAGAGATGCCACACTTAACCGTGATTGATGCCAGTCTTTTGACAATTTCTCCTGCCAGATCCCTCTATCATTCCATGGCAATGTTTTCTGGAGTGCTAAATAATTTCTCTGAATTATCACAGCCACTTTCTAGACTGACTTGCAAAGTTGTCTTTTTGTCACAGCTGCATTTGAAAGGAATTTTATCTTGTATGTCCTTTTTTTCCCCTTCACCTCTGATGATTCTTTACAAATTTCTATCATTTTCTTTTACAACAGGAAAAAATTTTTGGAGGGTAAATGGACATTATAATCAGTCTAGTTGAGTAGATGTCTGATAGCCATTTTGAATTCATATGGCTGACAGCATGACCTTGAAAATATAATCATGACCATGCTTTTATTACAACTATCCCTTTGTTATCACTATGCTCTTATAGTAGACATTATGATTTTTAAGAATCTGTGATTTCAGACAAATCCAAATAAATGTCCTTCCTCCCCCTTGTAATCAATCTGGCATTTGATGTTAGCCAGATTCTAAGAGGGAGGAAGCCTTTATAGAGGCCCTTCAAACCTGCACTTGTGTGAGATGGCCTCATTCCTCCCTTTCCTTCTTCTTCCCTAACCCCCATCCCACCCCACCAAACCACAGCTCTAATAGATGCATAACTGTCATGGAACCATCAGCAGATGACAAATTCAGATGGCCTCAGAATCTTCTCTGCTACAAGACGACCCCTGTAACTGAAAGCTAGAGATATGCCAAGTAAAACACTTATCTGATCTTCTTTATTGAAAAATGGACAGTATTTTCATTTGATGAAACACAAAGAGCCATTGAAAAAGAGGAATAGCTGTGTTCAAAGTACTATGGCACATTCTAAAGACTAAAAGGTGGTAGGTAGGTGGTTAACTTCAGTTTCCACTCAAGATCAGCCATTGTTCCTCTCTAACACACTCTGTCTTCTTTGAAATGAAAAATATTCTAAAAGATGATTTCTTCCAAATGCCAAGATAGTGACTTTTTTCCCTCTTCTATACCATCCTTTAAACCCCAATAAAATAATTCATACGAATATAAATTCTTGGGAAAACATAAACTTGTCCATTTAGCTAGCTATATTAAAGAATAAGGAAATTACCAAGAAGGGTAAAATGTAATCATTTTCTTCATATGTTTCTCCTGTTTTTGAATTCTCATCTTTTTGTTAAAAACTGAATATTTTAGGTAATGTATTATCGCTATTTTTGATATTAATAATTTTCTTTCCCACCCTCCAGAGCTTGTCATTCTTTTTTGTTTATTCCTTTAGTGACTTAACTGGACTATTTTAAGAAAGACTGTTTCTCCCATGGTATGAAGCTTTCTGATGTTCTCATAGACTTGGGTGTCTGTACAGTCAATTTCAGATGACAGTTATTCTAGGGCTTTCATTTAGGGCTTTTAAAAATTGTCCCTTCCCCTGGTCTTCCTGCTGTCTGCCTGGTTTGGTATCACACCCAGATATTAGGCTTTGCTAATTGCCAGCTGATTGCCCTATTGCTTTGACGATGTACCTGGCATACACTGCTCAACAGTCTGATCCAATCAAATTCTGGGCCCATTTCAGAGGCAGATTTTGATACCAGTCTTTGAGGTTTGTTCTGATTCCAGGAGAGCTTTCCTTAGCTATATTTCTCCTTGGTTCTCTCTGGTAAACTAGCAGTCTTATGTTTTAGATCATTGCTCTCACAGAGCTAAGAGCCTCCTCTCAACTGTAGAACGCCAACATCTCCATTGCTTCTGAAAGTATCTTTAGGCTTGAACTTCCCCATGCTCTGTTTCGAATAAAGTCAGTTCCTTTGAGGAAAGCTTCAGAGCTCTCTGTCTTATGAACTGCTTCTCCCCTTGCATAAAACTCAGAGCTATTGTTTCAGAGTGGGGGCAGGAATAATACTTATGCTTTACAAAGGGGGCTCTGGGCAGTGATGGTAGCCTCTGGTATTTCACCTTGTCTCATGGCACGGGACCTCTGTCCTATGGGGGAAGTCACCTACTATGCCCAGGGCAGAACTTCTGCCCTATAAGGGGTCTAGGGAGCCCTGACCTCTTGGCTGCACATTTTTTCTTAAATGCTTGGTCTCCTGGGACAACCTTGCCCTATCCTCCCCCAAAAAGGTAATTACAATTAAAATTTTAAATAAAAAAAGACAACAAAGAAAATCTTCTTTTAATTATATTGAATGCTCCAGACATCCTTTATGGGGATTATTGCTAAAGTTAAACCGCAGACAAGGATACCTTAATTTTTTTGTTATGGAAGGGATTAGTACTTTTTTTTTTTTTTTTTGCACTGAGCATCTAATATGTGTACACTCTGCACCGGGGCACAGGACAAGGCTCTGGAGCTATAGAAAGAAAGAACCTTGCTCTCTGCAAGTAGTGCACACTGTCCTGAAGGAGACACACACACAATTTCCTCTAACATCAGGCAGAATAAAATGAAGACCAAAGAGGAAGCACAAGCAAAATACTATAGGCACCCAGAAGTCATAATAATGATGATGATGATGCCAGGGGTAATGATAAAATATTAATAATATAATATATGAAATGGAAGGCAGTTCAGACCAAGGAAATGGTACAAAATGTAAAGAATAATCTAAGCAAAATGAAAGGGGCAATCATGTTGAAAATGGAGGAAGGGTAGTGTTAAAAATGACACCCGGTATTTAAAACATTTGGAATGCTACCACACACCTAGCAGGCTCTCAACAGACACAATGTTGTGAGGCGAAGTAAAGGAATAGATTTCTTGGCATCAGTCTCGCTTTTACTTCTACCATGCTGCATTAATTGATATTTGCTTCTTGCCCACGCTGCAGGCAATTTTATTATTATTTGTGATCCTTTAACCTGTTTTATAATTCCTTTCCTTTCCCCTGTAATCAGAAGAGAAATTCAATCACAGCTGAACAATAGGCTGGGATACGAAACAAAAGCTTGAAATGTGAAAGAGGAAAAAAAAACCTATCTTGTCAGCACATCAGGAAAATTGAATAAAAGTTGCCGTATAGTGATAGGTAGAAAACACAGAGGGTAAATGAAAGACACAAAACATCAGCTCAGCGATAGAAGTAAACTAATCTTTTGTGAACACCTACTTTGTGCCAGCACTTTTCCTACACCCTCTCAAAACTCTACCGATGAGGAGCTATTATATTCCTATTTTACAGATGAGAAAACTGATTATAGATGTGAAATTCTTGCCTGAAATTACTGCAGTTAGCAATGGCAGATTCCACTTTTGCAACCTTGTCTTATGTTTTTCCCACTATGATGCATTGCCTCCGTGAGAACTAATAGTCATTCAAGGTTTTAACTGTATAACCAATTTCTCTCTCTCTGTCTCCGTCCTCTCTGATCCATCTCTACCTAGAAATGTTACATAATATTTAACAGTTAATGTTTTACTTACTTAAAACCACGAATAAATATTGAATCAGTCTAGCTTTGTGATCTTATAACAAATTTTCATGTGTAAGTACTTGAAAAACAGTGATGTAAATAACATTGGTTCTATTTACCAATCTGTGTTGGTACAGTAATGGAAAGTATAAAAAAGTTGCAAGCACTATTCAAATCATTAGAAATTTTTAGTACTTTTAATATTTTAAAATATTGTCTTTAGTTAAAATGGTTAATCTTTCAAAAAACAAAAGCTGTTTGATAAGAGTTGAGGAAAGAACCAGATCAATGTAGAGAAGTACAGAATTTCCTGATGGAATACAAGCGTGCCTCTGACCATTTTCAACTCCTGCCTTCTGAGGTGTCCATCTTTCTACAGATTCTAGTGATTAGCCAAATGTTATTTTCAGAAGATAGAGAAAACTGTGACTGTATTTAAATAGAAAGCTTTGTCCCGAGTGTGAGTTATTGCCACTGTTTGATTTAAAGTTTCACTCAAAAGCATTTAGAATTGGTTTAACTTTGTAGGTGAAAAGGAACAGGAGTGTGATGCTATTGACTAAACCATACAAATAGAAGTGATAGATTCGTGCTCTTTATGTGACACTAATCATGCCTGTGTCAGTGTAAGGCTGTGTAAATTTCAAAGCAGTTAAATATATTTATTTTCACATAGTATTTGGTCAACATTCCTCTGGAGTAGACAGTGTAGGAAACAGAATCAGCATTTTATGGTAAGAAAACTTGGGGCCTTGAGATAAAGCAACTTTCCTATAATCTCTGAGTTCAGGAAGAGTTAGTGGGGACTAACTTGTCTCAATGACTTCTAGTCTAGTGTTTGTTCTACTGTCTTAGCATCTCATGAAACAAGTAAAGTCACTACAGATCCCATATCCCTCTTGGGATTTCTATAGCAATAGAGAGGGGTTGGACCTGAGACTCTGATTTCTTAAGAATGCCAGGAGCTTCTTTGATTAGCAAGTCTGGAAAACTGTCCACTTGGTATATATCCCAGCTGAGAGAAATATATTGCAAAATAGTTTTCTTTGGAAATTCAGGTTCAAATTCATTGCAGTTAAAATTTCTTTAATGTTCTTAGAGATATTTTAAACAATTGAATCAAAAGATAAGTAACTTTGGTTCCAGGGCAAATAATGGAATAATGCCTCCATGAAAATGTTTATGAATGGTGTTTTTAAAAGCGATACAATATGATCACAACTGTAATAAATGGAGAAACAAATCTAGAAAGAAAGTATTGTTTTGGGTGAATAAATGTTTTATTTGTAATGATTATACATATAATTAAAAAATACACTGTTGCCTTTAATTTAAAAACCAGCATGTAAGAGGAAAAAAGTAAGAATGGTAACTATAGATAGAACTCTACACACTCCTAGGACTACCCTAGAATCTCAGTTTCCACAATCAACATCTCTTGACTTAATTCTATTGTTGACTGCTTAGATGTTTATTGGCTAATGATAAAATAAATGAATCATGAGTTGTGGATAGTGGCTTTCCACAATTCATGGATTTATTCACTCAGAAAATATTTGCTGATCTCTGACCACACAGTAGGCACTGTGCTAGAAGTTTGTTTTAGAAGGTGATGCAAATTCAGGTACTTCTTCCCAAGGGTTTATAATCTATGAAGGTTATAGAAAAGTAAAGTGATAACTCAGTGTAAAGGAGCTGTGACTACACAGGAAGGATATCCACTCAAACCTGGGGCCAGATTTCAAATATCATCTAAACTGAGAATCAAAGGTGAATAGCAGTTGGCCAGGTAAAGAATGAGAGGATAATCCTTAGGTAAAGAAGATATTTGTGTAACATCCTATAAATAAAATAATCTGAATCACTCATAGAACTGAAAGAAATTCAGTATAGTTAAATGGTAGGTTGTCAGGAAAATGTGGAATGAAATGAGACTTAAAAGAAAAGCAATGTCAGATCATTAGAATTCTGGACATTGAAGGACTGTAAGCAGTAGAGAGATAATCAGGTTTTTATGTGAGACATGCTACACTGGCTATTATATGAAGAAGAACTAAAGGAGAAAATGTTCAGAATATCACTAGGAACCTTTTGTCATAGGTCAGGTGAGATATGGACTAGGATAGTAGCAGTGGGAGTGGAGAGTAGTAGATATATATTCAATAGAAACAACAGGACTTGGTAAGTGATTGTACACAGGAGTAAGGAAGGGGTGTTCCAAAAATAATGTTGAAATTTCTGCTTGAGTAGTTGAGTCAATGATCATTACATTTCCAATTCCTTGAGTAGGGAACATTAAAACAACAACAACGACAAAACCTATTTTAGAGGGCTTATAGTGATTTTGAGGGGCTCATGGCATATCCAGGTAAAAGGTTCAGTAGACTGTCTGAATCTCTGGGCTGAACTATACATTTAAAAAAAATCACTACAATTCTATACTATAACTAAAGATAAATAAGGTTGAATTTCCTAAATGGAAGATGCTGTAGTCCAGTTGACACATAAAATTAACCATCACAGGTAGTGTCTTCTGGGTTTTCTATGGTAAAGTTACTATTTTACAATACAATCAGTATGCTTCAAAAATGTCAAGATCATAGAAGACAAAGAATGAGGAACTCTTGCAAACTTGTGAAAACTAAGGATAAATAATAATCAAATGCAAAGCGAAATACTGGCAGAATCCTAAAATAAAAAAAAGAACATTAATGGAAAAACTGGTGAAATTTCCATAAGACATATAGTTAAATAATAGCATCATACCAATTTTGCAAGCCAGAAGGGATTGGCATAAATTATTCATAGTAATGAGAAGCAAAGACCTACAACCAAGATTACTCTACCCAGCAAAGCTATCATTTAGAAGTGAAGGAGAGATAAAGAGCTTCCTAGATGAGAAAAAAATTAAAAAGTTCATCAATACCAAAACAGTATTACAAGAAATGTAAGAGGAATTTCTTCAAGAAGGAAGATCAAAAATAATATGAATAACAAAATGGCAATAACTACATATCTATCAAAAATTACTTTAAATGTAAATGAATTAAATGCTCCAATCAAGACAGGTGGCTAAATGGGTAAGAAAACAAGACCCTTACATATTCTGCCTATAAGTCTCACTTCAAGTTGAAAGACAGACCTAAAGTAAAGGGATGGAAAAAGATATTTCATGAAAAAAAAAAAACAAACTGTTGTAACAATACTTATACCAAACAAAATAGACTTTAAAACAAAGGCTATAACAAGAGACAAAAAAAGACCCAGTAATCCCACTTCTGGGTATTTACCCAAAGAAATCCAAAACACTGCTTTAAAGAAACATATGCATCCATATGCTCATTGGAACATTATTTACAATAGCCAAAAAACAGAGGCAATCTGCGTGTCCATCAACAGATGAATGGATAAAGAAGAGGTGGTACATATATACATTGGAATATTACCAGCTATAAACGATTTAAAAAAAAGAAATCTTGCCATCTGCAATAACATGGATGACCTAGAGGGTATTGTGCTGACTACAGTAAGTCAGACAGAGAAAGACAAATACCATATGATTTCAGTTATGTGTAGAATCTAAAGAGCAAAATAAACAAAACAGAAACAAACTCAGGTACGGAGAACATTTTGATGGTTGCCAGATGGGAGAGGGGTTGGGGGGATGAAAATGCAGAAAGGAGTAAGAAGTACAAAGTGGTAGTTACAAAATAGTCATGGGTATGTAAAGTATAGCATAAGAAATATAGTCAATAATATTCTAATAACTACGTATGGTGTCAGATGGTTACTAGATTTAGTAGGGTGATCACTCTGCAGGTTATATAAATGTCTAATACTATGTTGTACACCTAAATATAATGTTGCATGCCAACTATAATTACAAAATTTTAAAAATTATTTAAAATAGTATTTCAGATTTTGATAATTGTGCTATGATTCTATTGGGTGTTAACATTAAAGGAAAATTGGTATACAAAAGCTTGCTATACAATTTTTCAATGGTTCTGTTAAGTCTAAAAGCACTTCAAAAAGGTTTTAGAAAGGTCATCTTATTTTGTATTTCCATCTGTTTACAACACACACTGTGGTATATTCTAGAAGTTTCTCGGTCTCTGCGTGCAGTTTTTTCTAGCCATAGGAGGGGCAGGCTAGGTTATTCCTGCTGTGGCAAACTTCATCTGGTTTCTCACACCTCAGTGGAAGAAGGGTCAAGTATGTTCTATACATTCTCAGAGCGTTCCCAGGTGGACTGAACTTCACATTAAAAATGGAGTGAGAGTAAAATGTTCTACAATTCCCTGAAGAAAAGTGCCCCGTTTACAGTGTTGCCAATTACCCCTCAGATCTAATGTGATGTGATGTTACTCAACATGGGGTGGGGAAGAGATGTTTTTTCACCATGTGGATGCTACAGAAGTGAATAACCTCAAAAGCATAGATATTAGTAAAATAATTAAAAGTGAGTACTTTTTAAAAAATAATTGATTTAACTTAAATTTTCTATTGATTAGTTTTTTAAAGTGGTTGTATTTAACAACTGGCTTGCAAAAGTCCTGAAAATTTAATAATTACTTTTCATGAGTCCATATGACATGGCTTCGGCACATAGCTACGACAGAGACCAGGGAATCTTTAGTACAGACCAGAACTTTAGATATTTCACTATGAAAGCTACCTGGGAGGCAGTTATTCTATGGTGCCAATAAGAAATGATAAAATAGCTAGTATTCAGAGGGTGAGTACTTTATGCCACGCATTGAGCTAAAGCCCTTATAGATTTGGTCCTCCGACAAACCATATCATTATCCTTACTTTACAGATGAGAAAATTGAACTTTAGAGTCATGAAGCCATGTGTCCAAAGTTGTGACATTAACAACTGGCAGAATAGATCTATATCCAGGCAATTATATGTTACTATATATTACTATACGTCTGTGTCTTAGGCACAAGGATAAGATTAGCATTCATTTAACAAACTAAGGAGTCTGACTGCAACTGGGATTGGATAGTAAGCAAAGCCACGAGCTTGACAGCTGGGTGGCCGAGTGGCCAAGGCTGCAGAGAGGGAGGGTGTACCAGCGTGGGTTTGGCTGTCCTGGGCTGCTGTGCAAGCTGGAAGCAACACTCTTCCTGGGGAGTCTGTGTTTAATGTATAAATAAATAATCCAAATGTAAATTGCAATCCTGCAGTAATCTCTTTTTTTCCGGTTTGGGATATAAAAAGCATCTACAAACATATGCTCCTACCGGATTTTCTTGGTGGCGCACTCTCGAAAAAGAGACTTAAAAAAAAAAATAACAGCCCACAGTCTCTGTTAGAGCCTGTGTCTCTGGTTTGTCATTTGCAAAGGACAGAAATATTCCATGTGTGGCTGAAGAAGAGAGAGGAAGATTTATTCTTTGGCTGTTCAGGTTACGTATTAATGAGGGACTGAGGTTCAAAAAGAAGCAGCTCAGAGCTCTGCACATCAGAGGTGTCTACTTTCACTCAGTGTTGAAATAAATTAAACTGCGGTCACAAGGGAGGAATATGACGGGCTGCTTTTAACAAGAGTGTCCTGAAGAGGGACCACTGTGCTTCCTCCACACCACCTCCTGGCTCTTGGGTTACTGCCGCTATAATTAATATTAATTATAATGCTAAGGCACTTTAAATACCAATTTCAGTCTGTTTTAAATAAAAGCAAAATAATAAAACTACATACATTAAAGCAGTTACAAGGATTTTTAATTTGGTAAAAGAGCAAGCTTTCTGATTGAGGTTCCAGATCTCTGCTGCAATTGCTATTATAGCAGGAAACAAGCAAACAAATGAATAAAAACCTAGGGTGTTCCGTTATCTCCTTGGAAACCTTTATACTAAGAAGTAGAGAGCAGCATTTTTAATATGGTTGAGGGACTAGGTCACACAATGGATCCTTTTGGGGGCCTTTTTTTGTGTGTGTGAATTCAATATCAAAACCAATATTACAGTCTGAATACAAAAGAGTTTATGCCAGTCGGAGGTTCATATTGGGTTTCTGAGTATGAATGACATGCCTACAGCTTGCTGCCTCTCAGAAGTCTTTTGACTATTAACTCTTAAAGCCTAGAAGGAATTTTCCAGATAACAAAATGACCTTTGCGTATTGAGAAAGAAAATGCTAATAATTGAACTGAACTGAATTGAATTAAATTTTAAGTCTAACTTGTTGCAAGTAAATAATTACATTCCAATTAATGTATAATTTCACAACTTTTTGGCAGTGGACTCAAATGACCTTTTAAAAATATATGGTAATCATAGTTCTTTTCCTGAAGACATTTGTAGTCCCCAGAAGAAAATGGCTTCTTTTCCCTATTTCTGTTCTAATCAGTAGAGCATTCTATGAAAATGAGAAAAAAAAAAACTTTATGTGCTTGGATTTATGAGAGATAAAATTTTAAATTTATTCAGATAAACTTTTGTCTTTTCTTTACCTTCTTCTCTGTTCAAACATTTTTAGTTAAGAAATAGACTTTATCATCTTTGGCCAGGGATGGGACTAGGTGGACGAGTGAGGTGCCAAATTTAAGGGGACATTCACTCTCAGTGTCATGCAAGTGCTGGCCCTAACCACGGAGACCAACCTCACTGCAGTATGGGTAAGCCAAACCAGAAAGTGGCAGCTTTCGCTTTGGCCTGTGACCGCTGGCACACTGTACTATATTTCATTGATTCATCTATTATTTGTTCAACCAATATTTATTGAGCATCTGATATGTACCAGGTATTTATTACTCTAGGTATTCAATGAACAAAAGTGACAAAATTCTCTGCCCTCGCATTCCAATAAGGGAAAACAAACAACAGAAAACAAAAAATAAGATATATGTCAGAATGGGATAAGTATTCTAGCTAAATAAAGAAAGAAGGGAAAGAGCTACAGGTGGAGGCATCTAGATTTATGGAGATCAGTGGGTATCAGTGAGAAAAAGACATTTGAGCAATTACTGGAGGGAAGTGTGGAGTGGTCCAGGTAGATAATTTGGTGGGAGAGTGTTCCAGGAAAAGTCAGTGAAAAGGCCCTAAGACAGAAATGTGCCTGATGCTTAAAAGAGATAAAAGAACACAGGTGGAACTTGTTGTACATCATAAGGACTGTAGATTAAATTCTGAAAGAAATGAGGAGCCACCATGGAATTCTGAGCAGAAATTTTGAGCTTATCTAGTCTAAGTTTAACAGAACCATTCTGGCTGCTTTGTCGATAATGACTATAGGAAGGGGCACACATGAAAGCGGGGAGACCAGTTAGGAAGCTACGGTGATATTCTAAGCCAAAGATAATGGTAGATTGGACCTTCCCGGTAATGAGAAGTAGTTGGATTCTCAATGTATTTCAAAGGGAGAGCCATCAGAATTTCCTGATGGATGGGCTATAGGTTAAGATAGAAGAGACAAAAGTCACTTTGAGATGTTTTGTCTGCGGCTACAATGCGATTACTTTGCTCTGGCACTCTGCTATTAACATCCTATTTTACCAGGAATTATCTTTATATACACAACAAATACCTTAATGCTTTTCATGGAATAAATAAATTTGGGATTATTTGAATAGTAAAAGAACCTGGTGGATGATAAAATGCAAGTTCAAAAGTTAAAAAGCAATCCCCTAGACTTGGAAAGTTGAGTGAATGTAGGTCGATTCTAAGAATTCTAAAGAGAGTAAAGGAGATAAAGATATCAGCCAATAAAACAATAATTGTATGTTAATCAAAAGTAATAAGTTGCCATGTTAGAAATTCATCACCGCAGGGACTATGCCATAATGGTCCCTAATTCAGTTATTGTGCTTCAATATCCGGAAAATATATTTGCTAATGTTTAAAAAAGCAATCATGTTTTTCAAAAGAAGCTCTTAAATGGAAGTGATGTCTCTAGACTCAAGCAAACCTAGCAGGCATGAACTCATAACTCCCATAATTGCATGCACAATATATCACATTAGTTCACTCTTCTGAATCAAATTTTAAATCTTTTATAGTGGTGAGAAATTCAATCCCAGTCATTCCTGGTGCTCCCAATTCATTAGGATTAGGCTAAAGTCTCACAGGGCTTACACAGTCCAGAAATTTTCAGGGAGACCCCATTAGCTTTAGATCTGTGGTGGTCTTTATGATATGATTATGTAGAGAAGTCAGCATGGTTGGTCCCTTGAAGACCGTGCTCAAGAGCACCTTTAAGGTTAAAAGCTCATATTTACTAACATTTCTTCCTACTCCAATGCATTAAGCTGTTTGTTTTATTCAGGTCAGTCCTCTATTCTAGGTAGAGAAATGGCAGGGTAGGAGAAGTATGTATGGGTTCCTGAAAAACATCATTTCTCAGTCTTAAAAAATTTCTCCCCTGCCCCAAGTTGATAGTTTCTGCCTCTACCCAAATGAAAACTCTTCTTCATTTCCCCTGTATCAGCTTATGTAAGTTATACCACAGTAACAAACACATTCTTAGCAGATCCAGGTTGGAGCTACCCTTAATAGGCCTCATGACAGAAGGAAAAGAATACCACTATGAAATGACCCTTACAGTTTCTGTTTGGAAGTTGCATACTCCTGCTCACAATGGAGCACCCAAAACATATCACATAGCCAAGTTGATGGGTAGGGAAGTAAACGACTCAGCGGGAGAAACATCAAATACAACCTACCAGTCTCTCCCTCTGGGGACACTTTAGAGAGATAAAATGTCAAGTCTCTTTTCTAGAGGTGAAGCAGCAATGAAAAAAATAAAACCCATTAGCGTTTTCTTTCTTATTAACTAAATTTGCTATGTTAGCATGTGCTTCGAGGTTAGATCGATGCTAGAGGAAATTTGGGAGGGGGGATCTAAAAATTCTATATTATTAATCAGGCTCTAATCAAGCATTTGCCACATATTAACTCATCTAACCCTTAGAAGAATTCTATGAGGTAGGTACTATTTTTAGTCCCCGTTCCCATTTTTATAGATAAAGGAACTGAGGCCGAGATCAAGTGGAATTAGGACTCCAGGTGTTTAGCTGCAGAATCTAAGCTCTGAACTACTAACCTGAATTATTACTGAGAGTTAGACCCAGTCACAACTCTTAAGGGTTCTTATAAGAGAATCAGTGGCAATCATCCTGTTTTATTCTATATAACATTCTTCTATACAAATCTGCAAAGGGGATTTTTTTTTTCTGTGTTCCCTTGAAACAAATTCTTGCTGTGCATTTTCAGATTAAAACCCAATTAAGGGATTAAAACACTTGCATTACTGATCTTTCAGTAGGCACCTTACAGCTGTAAGCATTTACTCCTAAGGAGCCAGTTATCTTTTCAGAAGCTCAGCTGTGACCTTTTATTCACCTGTAGGAATTCCCAAGTCCACAATTCCTGCCCCACAAGTCTTACTGTGTGCCACAAATCACAAATTATTAAAGCTACACATGCAGATCCCACAGTAGAAATTTCTGCCAGTTGCCACTCCCTTCCATCTTTCCTTCTTTTCCCTACACCTGATATGAGTAACTGGGGTGACTCGCTGAACCAACAGAGTTTATAAAAGATACAATCCCAGCATGCATTGTTACTAAGACTCTTCCTCTGTTACCTGCGATTGGGGGTGGGTACATTTTTCAGGATGAAATGCCATCCTGCCATTTCTGTGTGTGCAAACACATACATATGCAAACACAAATCCCAATATAAAAACACAAATACATGTAAGTATGCATTTAGTAGTATGAAATGCACACACATTTCTCCCGATCTTTTACTTTCCAGAAGTTTCACTTTGTTAAATGCCAAGTTGCTGAACACAGTGCTAGGCAGGACTGCCTCCAGAAGTAGCATTTGAAATATACAGGAATGGCTGCCAATTCCATATATCTCATTTCTTTTTTTAGTGTAAATATAAAATAGAAATGTGTTTTTTTCATCTTTCTATACTACAACTCATGACATGTTCTTCTCAGAGAGCACCAGGATCTTCCCTTGTTATTAAATGCTCTATTTTAAATCATTAGGAAATATAATATTCTGCAATTAAAACATCCTAAAAACAAAAGGATGTTTAAGAAATGTTGCAGACCCATTAAAAAAAAAGAAACTGAACGCTTCTTCACAACTTTCACCAAAACGAGTTCCAGATGCACCAAAGGCTTAAATGTGAATGCCAAAACTTTAAAACTTTTAGGAAGAAATATGAAAGTATATCTCTATAACCTTGGAGGTAGGGAATGATTTCTTAAGAAACAAAAAGCACAAACTATCAAGGCAAAGATTGATCAATTTGACTCATTAAAATTAAGACTTATGCTCACAGAACGATTCTGTTAAAGAAGGTAAAATGATAAGCCCAAAACTGGGAGAAGATATTTCCAATACCCAGAACTGAGAAAGGATTAATATATCAATTAAAAAAAGAAAAACAGCAAGAACTTACCTTGATGAGTTAATCATGCAAGCCCTCTGTGGGGTGATGACACAAAAACGGAGGTCACGGGATGAAAAGGAAGAGAGGGAGGAAGAGCATTTCAGCCCTAGGAAAGACTAAATGCAGACTGTGAGGTGGAGAAAGCAGCGTGGCTGCAAAACAGAGAAGCGAGGGGAAGGAGATGAGCTCCGAGAGGTAGGCAAAGGCCAGAATAAGCACGATGGGATTAGGAGAAGCCAGTAAAGGGTTTAATTGAGCACACCTGGCTGCCATGTGAAGCGTGGAAGAGGGTTTCAGATTACTTGTGGGGAGGATGATGGCACCTCTAGAGTCTAGTAAAAGAGCTTTCATAGATGCTCAGAGAGGCAGCCACGGGGTTATGGCGTGAACTCTGGAGACATTTCCTGGTTTCCTATCCTAGCTCGGCTCCTGATAAGTAAGCTCTTTGACCTTAGGCAGTTTAGGCTTTCTGTGCCTCTTCTCCAAAACTGTGAAATGCATAATAATAGTGGCCATTAGGTGTTCTTAAACTTTTCTTTGTCTTGAACCTTGGCAATCTGGTGAAACCTGTGGATCCTTTCTCAGAAAAAAAAAAAAAAAAGTTTTTAAATGCAAAAAAAAAAAAAAAATTACATAGGATTCCAAAGGACACCCAATATCAAAATAGTTATCCAAATATTTAAACAGATTTTATATATATACATATATATATATATATATATATACACACACTACTTATAACAAGAGCTATTAAGGAATATAATTACCATAATTTTAAAGTTGTAATAAGTGAAAAGAATTTTCAAGACATCCACAACAATTATAATGTGATACAAAAAAACATCAACAATTTTTAACAGGTTATAAAGTCATATGTACTGTCAGTTCTACTGTGTAGTTTGTTGCCTATATTCCCAATTGTGTATGTGAGTTTACTGAGGTTACTGAAACTGAAGATCTATGTTTATATTTAGATATAGATCTATATTTCTAACTATCATCTATCTACCTATCATCTATCTACCTATCATCTATCTATCTATCTATCTATCTATCTATCTATCTATCTATCTATCTATCTATCTAATCTTACCTATGTCTCCAAGTTAAGGACTCTGAGTCTAACCACTAACCCCTTGGTCATCCATGGATCCCAGCATAAAAACCCCTTGTCTTAGTCTGTCCAGGCTGCTATGCCATAGACTGGGTGGCTCATAAAAACAGTAATTTATTTTTTTCAAAAGATAGAAATGTTTCATATTTTTCAAGTGTTATAACAGATCATAAGATCTCTGCTGGGATCATATATGTTCCTTTACTTGCCTGTAGTTCTTTATTTCATGAATGTGAATGAATACCTCTAACCTCCAGTAAAAGTAAAGTAAATCATGAAACTACGATGGCAGCATAATGCTTTGGAGCGCACATCCTCAAATTCTCTTCCTTTCAGAACACTACAATCTTTTGAGCTGTTAATTAGTGTTTTGGGTTGAATTCTTAGGAGTACCAGTAAAGGGTGGGGAAATGAAGGAAGAAAGGGAAGAAAGTCAGGAAAATGTGTGTTATAAAGCAGGTTTCCACTGATGGCAACTGGGGCCTAGTCCCATTGGGGCACTCTGCGAGATAGTAAAGAACATGGTTTCCACTAAAAATTTGTCTCCCCCAAGGAGCGAGGAAGCTATGGTAAATTTACTCTCTAACTCCAATACATCAATGATTAAGGGCTGTTCGCAGGGGCCTTAAATCCCTAGCGCTTTCAGCCTGCCTTTCACCTGTGGATCAAGGGAACACTCTCAGCTGCTTGTAGTTATGGGTACGTACTGGAAATTTTGCATTTTGAGGGAATATGAGCAGGGCACCAATACTGCGAATGCAACTGGTATAGCATTTTAAACAGACATCTGGTTAAATAATTTTGGAATATATAAAAACAGTAGCTAGGTTGCTTAACAGCACATCTGTTCCTGTCCTTTTGTACATTAATATATAGCAAATCACTAAGAGGAGCTTATATAATAGACTATATATCCCAAGGTTACTTTACTCTAAAACCATTTTTTATATAATATCTACTACACATCCTGCTTTATTGGTTTTATAGATATATTATAATCTGAAATGATCTTGTTTATTTTTGATAACTTGTTTATTATCTAGCTCATCCCCACTGGAATATAAATTACATGAAGTAGGGACTTGGCCTCTTTTGTCACTATATGTGATTTACACCTCAATATAAAATATAATTAAAAATGAAAAGAGAACTGCATCCAAATATTAGGAAATTGAATTTTTCACTCCTGAGAAGAAGTCAAAATGGAAATTAGAATGTTAAGAAGTAAATAACAATAAAAACACTACATATAAATATTCATGGTATAGCTGTACTTAGCGATTGAAAATTAATGAACTAAGCATTGATTCAATAAAATAAGTTAGAAAAAGAATAAAATGATTCCTTTCTCTTCCTTGTACATGAATTATGAAGTTTTTACATTCCAGAAAAGTTGATGAGACAATTCTGATGTTTAGTCTATCCTCGCTGTTCCTTATACGGTCCTTTGACCTTAGGTTGTGGTTCAGCTGAAGGTACCCAGCATCACTTCCTAGAATAATGTTTGATTAGTATTTGCCTAGTATATGTTTTCCATCCTTTAGCTTTTTTCTTTTTATCATCTTATGTCTTTATAGCACCTTTTCTATATAGAATATAGTAGTACTTTTTAAAAAAAAATGCAAACTGACTCTCTCTTTGAACTGGCAAGTATGGCCCATTGACATTTATTGTAATTAATGATATATTTGGATTTTTTTTTCTACATCACCTTGTATTTTCATTGAATGATGTTTCTTCTTAGATTTCTTTCCTGTTTTCTATTGGTTTGAGTTTTCTTCTCTTCCATTTCTACCTGACTCATTTAGAAGTTATATAACTCGTTACTATTTTTGAATCTATCAGGTTTTCCGGGATATGTGTAGTCTTGCTAGGGAAAGCACTAGCTAAATTGTGTCCACAAAGCCTTAACTCAAACCAACTTCTTTTGATTTGTGTCTCCTAAGATGACAGATGTCCTTCAGTTCTGCATGGACGAATGTAGGAAACAATTAAAGGACACAAATCTCAACAACAGAAGGCTATGAGACAATAAAAGTAATATTTGGAAACAAAGAAAGTAATATCTGATAATTGGTTGTCATTTTGAGTAGAGAATAAATGGGCTTACTTGCTGAAAACCATTTGACTAATGAAGTTTTCTTGGATTTCTAAGCCTTTCATTTCTTGCCTTATAAAAATAATGCTTTAATTGATCTGAATACTGACACAGAAGAGACTGTTCAGACTTTGACCAAAAATTCCCTTGAAACAATGTGAATTTGTATTTATTTAAATGTCTTAGGATTCTGTGCATTCTACCTGAAATGAAAATACATGTCTGTCATCTGTTCTAGAATTTTTTTTTAATCATTGAATATTATATTGAAAATTGCCAATACTTATTCTCTCTGTTCTTTCCTTCACTCCTGTTAGGTAGTGTTGAAACTTCTCAACACATCTTCCATGGTGCTTAGAATTTCTTATGTTCATTCCAACTCTTCAGAGCTCCGAGCAACTGACTGGAAATTTGCTCAGATCTCTTTTTGATGGCATTAGTTCTCTCTTCAGCCAGGTCTAATATGCTAATTAGCCTATTAAAGTTTTAAGTTAAATCATTATATTTTTCATTGATAGAAATTCTAGTTTGACTTTTCTTCATGCCTGCTTGTTTTTTTGAGAGTGTTTTATAATTTCCCAGTGTGTTCTCTGTCATAATTTTAGATGTGTGTGCAGGTGTGCATGTGTGTGTACAATATTAGCCAAGTATCCCACAGTGGGGGCGGGTATTGATTCTGTTGTTTGTTGTACCTGATGACTCTGACTCATGGTGGATCTTTTTAACGTGTGTTTTGTAATTTTGGCTGAGAATTGATTTTCAATGTCTTGTTTTCCATATAGAAATCTTTCATCTTTCTTGTAGTTAGAGCTCTCTTGTGTGTGTGCACCCATGTGCATATATGTGATTTCCTGTTAAGTGTGTCAGGGATATCACATTTAAAATAAATTCATCCAGCTCTCCAACTAATTGTTACACAAAGTCTCTCAATTAGCTTAGTTTGCTAAGTTGCTAGAATTGGAAGTCAAATTAAACTAATGTCCTTTCATTTTTCAGTTCAACTCTCCTAGTATCAACAAATCTGTATTTCATGATAGGTATTACTTGGAGCCATTGTATGGCACTTCAATTATTTAACCTGACCAATAAAAACACTTGGTTATAGCATAATTAAAAAAAAAAAAAGAAAAAAAGCAGGCAAGCAAGCTTTGGAGTAAGATTGTCCCAACTTGAAATTCCAGTTCTTTTATTTACTAGCTGGTAACTTAGGGCAGATTACTTAATCCTCCTGATCCTTGGCTTTTTCATGTGAAGAAAGAAAAAGGATAAAAGATATATCTAATTGAACTGTATGAAATCTGTATGTAAAGCACTTAGTATAATGCTTGGCATGTAGTGTAAATTCATGAATTGTTAGCTTGAACAGATCTAACAATTGAACAGAGATGAGCTTCTGAGCCATCCTAAGCATCTGTAAATTGATAAACTTGCTGCACTCTGAGTTAGGATGTAAGAGAATATATTGCAATTTAATTAAATTCAGCTAAAACCGATTGAACACCTATTGTATGTCATGTATTATACTAAGCTCCCATTTGGGCTTTTCTAACAACTATCTGGCCTGAGTTTCCTTAGAGTAAAGATGATCTTTCAGGTCTTTTATAACTCAACACTTTTATGATTCGATGTATTGTCTGAAAAGTGTAATATTCATATTCTATTTATAATGGTCAAGCATTTTTCATAAATTTGGGAAAATATAAAAAGCCATGTCTTTCCTTTTTTGGTGGGGGTAGGGGGTATGTTCTGAGAACACGCAGGAGAGGCTGGGAAGTAACTTTGCAACTGAGTGATTGCAGAGTGTCCAGTGCAATCTGACAATGACATTTCAAAAATCAATTCAATGATTCCCATCCATCTTTTATCTCCAGGGAGGTGTACTTCCTGTCTGTTATAGCTTTTCAAGAAGGTATTGCCCAGATTTTTATAAAAAGAATAAGATATATTTGAATTGTCATGACTGAAATAGCTTGGATCAACTGTCACTTCACTCTAACAGGAGTTAATTCGAAATAGACATTCATCACCTTTATCACATTGCTCAAGAGAACTAACTGCAAAGCTACAAAATATGCTAGCAAAATCCCTACCAAAAAAAAAAAAAAAAGAAACCCAACTGCTCAGCAACCACTAAATTATTTGCTGATCTTTTATGCGTGGAACACAAAAATATAACTCTATTTTCAATATCCCAACTGAAAGATGTATTATTTGATTTTAATGTAGCAAACCTAATCTATTGTATTCTGACAAGAAGACAAACCTCCTGCAGGCAGAATTGTCTTTGGTTTCTTTGAAACATTGGTATTACTTTTACACTTATATATCTCCACAGCAGAATAATATTTGCTCTCATTCTACTCCCAAGAAAAATTTAATTGTTTTCTTAAGCCTTTCAGGAGAGAAAGTAATAATAATACAGGTAATCAAAACATGAAATAAGTTTCAATTTCACTATCATTCCCCAAGATTGCTCCCAATGTAATATGTACCAAAAGGGACTAATTCAGTAGATAAACCTAGCAACTATATTGTGTACTAGACATATCAAAACAACATTAGTTTGCAAATCACTCCTGAACCTTAATAAAATCACTTCTAGTAATAGAACATAGAACTTACAATGGCTTCTTAGAAGAGTATGGTTTTTGTCTATTTAGATTAAAATATTTCCCTAGGGAGCTGTCATGGAGAATTAATTTATAATGAGGGTTATATAAAAAAGGTTGCGATAGTTCCTTAGAGGGAACTATTTTATGGGTTTGTAACCTGAGCTGAACAATTCAAGGCCTTTGCTAGTACATCAGATTTGTAATAAAAGGCAAGTGACAGTCTTTTGGTTCACAATATTTCTCAGCTTTGATTGGAAACATATTTCCGTATAAGTCTTTTGACTCTGAGAGCACTTTTGTTCCTTTCTAAATCAGGGCTACAAAAATTTTTATTTTTGTGTGTGTGAGTCTTCTATGCTGTATTTAAAAGTGACCAAATTAAACAAGTACAAATCCCTAGTCAGCTACATAAATGAATCAGGACAGGCAGGCTTATCATCAATCATAGGGTCACATGGCCCCATTGTGAACTTCTGCTCACCTAGAGATGATAGCATATTGGGTCAGTGTGTATGTATGTGTAGGGTGTGTGTGTGTGTGTGTGTGTGTGTATGCGCATGCGTGTACATGCATGTGCACTTGCACGTATTGAAGGTGAGAGGGAAGAAACAGCAGTGTTTCAAGTATGTGATAATAAATGCAAAGTTCTGGAGTCAAAAAAATTCATGATGCGCTTGAAATATTAAAAGGTTTTAACTAAACTAGAATAAGGTAAAATAGAATTTTTAAGGTAAAAATAGAATTTTTACTCTATCCATTTACCAATAAGGTGAAATTGGTAAATGGATAGAGTAAAGCTGGAGATAGGTAAATTTGCACCAGGACTCTGGAGATGTAAGAAAAATCATATTCCTTACATTTCTAATTTTAAAAAATGACTTAGTTCTTATGTGATAAGGATTGAGGAATATCTATTCTCAGTCACATTGTTTGTAATCTCTTCCTCCTCCTTGTACGTGAATTCTTGTGCATTTTTATTCCAGAAAGGTTGATGTGGGATCTCTGATGTGTCATCCATCCTTGCCGCTGCTCTCAGTGCTCCTCACTTGGGCTTCTCCCCATCTGCACGCCAGCAGTTTCTCTGTATCTGCAGAGACAGGCACATTTTCCATGCATCCCAAGATGTAGAGCTCAGGACCTCGCATTCCAGAACTCATGTACCTGAGGTCCTGCCACCCACTATGGCCATGAATGTAAGCAGAGTCCTTGTCCCTGCCACTCACAAAATCCACAAACCATCTGTGCCTCTAGTTTCACAGGAACTAAGAATCAGTTCTCCCTCTAGGATTGGGTCACATGCCTTTTCTTCTCAAAGTACCTATTTCGACCCTCTCTTATATAGACTCTTGCCTTCTTGACAAAAGCATTTAAAGGTATTGTTAGTTACATTTTGGAGAAACAAAGGAATTAATAGTCCTCACTTACTAGGGCAAGGAGTCCAGAAGACAGGTTGCCCTTCCAGAAGACTAACAGAAGGAATGTTAGCTTTTCATTCTTATGGGTCTCCTATAGTTGACTTAACATAAAACAATAAAATGATATATCAATGAACTCATCTGCTACATAAGCCATGTTAAGAAGTTTGGACTTTATCTTTAGGACTGTTCTCAGTTGCTTACTATCAAATGAGATGTGAGGAAGTAGCAAAAACCTTGGTCTAGATCTATCCTTTTTGGGGCCATATACAAGGGCTTCTCGAAAACCCCATCTGGAAGGCAAAGGACCATCTAAGATGATGACAAATGGAAACTCTGGCAAGGAGTCTGAGTCAGGACCTGAGGCGAAGGAGATGCAGGACCCAGCAGCGAAGGACCAAATACAGAAAGATAAGATGTGGGAAAAGCCAATAAAGGGGCACACAGGTAAGGAACAGGGAAGAACAAGGGAGCATTCAAGTCTTTAAGCTGTTGAAGATACTCAACAAATTACTTAGGAGCAAGCAGGTGTTACCTTTCTAACATGGGTTAGTAAAAGTAGCTTCACACCAGAGGGGCTTTAGTGCTCTAACTCCAGATGGGCAGGAGCTGGGAGCTCTTTCTATACCTTCTGCTTCAAGCCAGGGGTGTTTCTCAGATGCTGAACCTGCCTATATTAAATGGGGTTAATAAAGTTTTACATAGGATATATGTAAAAATAAAAGATGATGTGCTTAGCATAGTTCTGGGCATATAGTAGTTACCTAATAATACATGATAATCTTATTTTGCTGTGTCAGCAACTCCCCAAACCCTACATACATACACATACATGACCATGTCCAATTGCCACATAAAACACAATCATCTTTTTCTTATTTTATGGATCTTCATTTAAATAGGCCAGCATTATGCTTCTTCATATTAAACACACTTTTCTACCAACTTCTACTAAGGAGGGAAGATGTTTCCACACCCCCTAGTAAACGATAAGAGAATTTTGTATCCAGCTAACTGGTGCGTCCAGCTCCACATTCCATCATACCAGCGTGAAGAACAATCTTGGAATTTTAAACTCTTCTGTGAATGAGTCATGCCTAGATCATAAAAACTGAGTGAACTGGATTTATTTCCCTTGACAGTCAATTCAATGATTTGCCATGTGCTTTTTTCTGACCATTTGTCTTTTTTAGGGACTAAAAGTTTTCTTGTCTGAGATAATCCCAGTGGAATTAACCAAGGAAGCTTAGCACTAAATTAGAGGAGGGGCGTGTTTCCCATTCCTTCCTCTTTGTGGGTGTCACAGGAACTCAATGTATGCTCTGGGGCAGAAAATAACATTCTGCTATGCTTTGGGAGCTGCTGAACTAGTACCACTTTCAAGGAGTGACGGACCTCTTCTTTCCCTGGTAAACTACATGTTAAGAGAAACAAAAGTACTTTGGAAGTCCTTCATGTGTTCAATAAATATTAATTAAAGATGCAGAAGGCCTGGAAGAAACAATCGGTTGCATCTCCCTTGAGCATCTTTCTTTAGGCACCCATGGACGCTTTAAGCTCTCTTTCAAAGCAATTTCAAAGATACAACTTTTTTAAATGAAAAAAAAAAACATTTTCATTGAAAAACACTTCATACATATATTCGTATTATAAAAGTACATGTTAAAGCCTAATAAGATGAACATTCATGAAGTTTATCAGCCAGGATGAAGCAATAGAGCATTGTCGTGAACATTACCATCCCCTGCATGTCCCTTCTGAACCAGTCCTCTCTGTCCCTAACAGATATGATCACTGTCTTGAATTTTTGTTAATTATTCTTGATTTAATTTTTACATGGTTGTATTACTTAGGGTTCTCCTGAGAAGCAGAAACAATAGATGTATACAATAAACATGGAAAATTATTTACTATAATAACAAGTTGGCTCATGTGATTATGGATGTTGGCAAGTTGCAAGAGCTGCAAAATGAGTTGGCAAGCTGGAGACCCAAGAGAGCCATTGGTGTAGCTCCAGTCCGAGTCTCAAAGCCTGAGCACCAGGAGAGTTGAGGGTGTAGTTCCAGTTTGAACAGCCAGCAGGCTTGAGACCAAAGAAAGCAGGAGAAAAGATAACAGCTATACCAGTTCAAAGGTCATCAGACAGAAAGAACTCCCTTTTTCTCAAGGGAGAGTCAGCCTTTTCGTTCTATTCAGTCTTTCGACTAATTGGATGAAATCCACCCACATTAGAAAGAGAAATCTGCTTTACTCTGTCTACTGATTCAAATGTTAATCTCATCCAAAAATACCCTCACAGAAGCCTCCAGAATAATGTTTGACCCCAAAATCTAGGAACTCTGTGGCTCAGTCAGGTTGACATATAAATTAACCATCACAATGGATGTGCCACATATGAGAATGTATACCTAAATGATAAGTCTTTTAGTTTTATCTCATTTAAAACTTTGCATAAACAAAATCATTCCGCATGCATTTTTCTGTGATTTTCTTTCACTCAACACCATGTTTGTAGCATGGTTGATTCATGTAGTTTATTCCTGTTTCCCCCACCCCGTCCCCACTGTATCGTATTTCACCATCTGACAAACTACAATGTATTTATCCATTCTGTTCCTGATGCATATTTTGAATTGTTTGTAGTTTTTTTATAATTCTAAAAAATCTGCTAAGACTATTCTCATACATGTCTCCTGTTGCCTTTTGGTTGTTATTCAAATCTACTCTATCCCATTAATAGTGAAGATACAAGTCAGGCTGCTATAGTAAAGGCCCAAGAGGTCTGTGACTTAACCAGGGTACAAGTATTTCTCTCTCCCAAATAGTCTTTGTAGCATTAAAAATCCTGGGCTGATATGATAGACACCTACTATTCCTACCTGAATATGCATGCCATGTACACTTCTTACTACATGTAACAAAACCTTCTCTCCCCAAGGACAACACAACAATCCATCTATGAAATCCTATCCAGAAGGGTAGAATCCTAGGTGATGCCCTGTTCACTCTGTTAGGTCTGGTTCCACAGGACCCAGCCACCTACAATGAAGGCTATATGCTCACCTTTGTCCACCTCCCACAGAGCGGTGGAGAATGAACAGGATATTCCAATAAAAACTAAGAAAATGAAACTTCAGTGATAGCCAGGAGTCATCCCTCCATAGGAAAAATTAAATGCTACTGGGCATTAAAATGTCCTGTCCTGGAAGTGAAGGAAGATTCTTGCTTAGCCCTTGTGGCAGCTATTTTATTGAGAGTCTGGCAGGAACTCCTATGTCCTTTGTCCTCTGGCTTTGCCATTAGAAAGTGCTTTTGAAAAGTGCACCTCCTTGGTGAGGCAATGGTATTGCAGGCAATTCCTGCGGGTCTGGAGTTGGGGGCTTTGAGAATTGTTCTACTAAGACAATAAGAACAAATCTGTTCAGGCTAGACTTGTGGGTTCTTGGGCAAAACTTCCTAAGGCTTCTTAAGTTGCTGACTTCTGGTCGGTTCCACTTTACAGTGGCCACAGCCAAAGATCTTATGTAAAACAAAGCTATTCAAGCAGTGCACTGGGACACTGTTTATCCACAAATAGGTTACAAATACATCCAAGATACTGTCCCTCTCCCCGTGCCCTCCAACCTCTGTTTGGGATGACTGGAACATGCATGCTGGTCACCACTGGCTATGAGTAGCTTTATTCACAAACTCCTATGGGCTACACAAATATTGTTATATTACGAGTGCACGATGCGAGAAAGGTTGGAAAGTACTAATCTAAGCTGTTTTATTAACGATCTTTGTGCTTCGCCAGTCCTGCTCTGCTTCAGCTTATTGGTAGCTACCTTGAAGTGATTCAAAATAAAGGAATCAAGAGGTACAGCTGTGTCATCATGTGAAAAACTTGCTACAATGTTTGAGTAGACAGATTTACAAAATGATTTGCTGCAGCCCCCGACTTCCAAACAAATGCCACCTAGATTCTGTTCCTGCAGCTCCACTTCTAGGGACTAAATTTGTTTTGTTATGATACAGATCTATCAAAGACCCAAAACAACAGTGGCTTAAACCAGACAGAACGTTACTTCCCTCTTGCATACCAGTTATCACATAAGCAATCCAAGGTGTTTATAATGTTCAGGGCCCACACTATTGCTATTTTGCTGCTCTACCCTCAACACATGGCCTCCAACTTGTGGTCCATTTCTAGCTCATTTCTTCACACTTCTATTCCAGCCAGCTGGAAGAAAGAAAAGATGAACCCTTTCCTTCTAAGTTGATCCAGAAAGAATATTTACTACTTCTGTACTTCTTCCTTTAGCAAGAACGTGGTCACATGATTGTACCTGGGTGTCAGGGAAGTTGGGAAATGTGGTCTTCACTCTGGATTACCAAGTACCTATTTAAAAGGAAAATAACAACAGATATTGGGGGGAGAGTAGCCATCTCTGTCACAATCCTTATGATTTTTCTCTGCTTGATCTAGCAGTTACTGAGTATGTTGTTAAAAATCTTCTATGCTGATGGATTTGTCAGTTTCACCTAGCATTCTGTTAAGTTTTGTTTTACATATTTCTAAGCTACAGCATTAGGTATATACAAAGTTAGAAATGTTATATCTCCCTGGTGAAATTAATCATTTGTTAACATACTGTGACCTTCTTTATCTCTTATAATTTTTACCTTTATCTCTTACAATATTTCTTAGAATTTTTGTCGAATTATATTTTGTATAAAATTAATGTTTTACCTCCCCTTTCCTTGTGGTATATTCCTCCTATATTTCTATCATTTTACTTTCAATCATTTTAAGTTCTTATATGTTTCTTAAAAACAGCATATAGCAGAATTTTTTATTGATATTCAGTTAACTTCTTACTACTCTATTACAGCAATTTATTTATCTAGTGCTCATCAGCATTTGGGTTGGTTTTAGTCTTTTGTTATTATAAACAGAACTGCAATTTTTAGACATGTGCTGATATCAATTTGTATTTTTTTCTGGCGTATCTTTGGGATAGATTCCTAGAAACAGAACTGATGTATACAAGGGTAAATGTATATGTAACTTTACTAGATATTCTCCTCCATTGGGTTTGGAGCATTTTATAAGGCCATCAGCAACTTCTGAGAACATCTATTTCTCCACAGACTGGTCAATAGTAGAAAAAGAGGCACTTTCGTATTTTTACCATTCAGTAGCAACAACATTTTATCTTAGTGTAAATATGATGAAAGTTTATTATCTTGCCCTATTAAACAGTCATTTGCATTTATTTTCTCTACAAACTGTCAGCAATACTTTAAATTACATTTTTGGCCTGAAGATCTTTGGTCTTCACATTTAAATCTAAGCCCCAATATCAGGTGATTGAAAGCTGTAGTAATGAAGTCTCAGAGGAGCTTATTTTCATTTTTCTGTTTCACCCAGAGCCAAGGGTGAGACTGAAATGACCTTATCTGTAGGATGGAGTCTGGCTAGTGATATCACTCCTTAGGATCTCCTCTCTGTAGGGTTTCTAACCTGTTCTCTCTTCAATAAGCTCCAGGTTTGTTTTCCATCCCCTTTCACACATGGTCTATTGATGGGACCCAAGGGATGCAGACCTTGATGTCCATTATAGCTTACTTGGAGGCAATTACACCATTTTTTTTACTTTGAGCCTACTATTTTTTCCCTTCTTTATTAGCTATTCAACTATGGTATTAAAAACATGTTTGAAAAATAATTTTATCCATCATTTTCAAGTCTTCAGAGTCTTATTCTTACAAATTTACAAGTGAGTATTTGATTAATGTCTATTCTCTTTGTTACATGGTCAAGTTCATACAAACTGGAGCAATGGCTTCTCTGCTCACCACTGTATTCACAGGGCCTAACACAAGACTAAAACAGCAGATGCTCCACAATAATTTTTGAAAGAATACAAATGGATGTGAGCAATAGAAAGACCTTGGAGATGAATGGAACAGTGGTTACAAAGGGTGGTATCAAGAAACAAATTCCAATGCTAGGAATGCAGCAGTCTCCTGAGACACGTCAACAGCTTGGGGAGTTGTACGTTTATGCCAGAAATCAATAATAAATTGAAGTAGTAGCTGATCCTGCAATTTATAAGCAACATAGATCAATGGAAAAAGTGAATTACCCATGGTTATTGACTAGAAATGAAATAATAGTTATTCCCACTACCAATTTATGAACTGGAAACAACATGACAGAGAAAGAAACCTGAATCAGGCAGGGTTAAGGGATAAAAAAAAAAGACATTGAAAGGATCATCTTGTGAGTGGCTGAAGAAGAGAATGATACAATCAAAAAGAGACCAATGGCTTTCTTCGAGCAAAGACAGAATAATGAGGACTCCATTTATACTCCCCCTGACACACACTCTTAGAGATATAAATAACCAGAAAAACATGAAAAAATATTTTTCAGATATCAGACAACAGACAGTGTAGAACAATAGTCTCTGAGAGAGGGGAAACAAGTTAGGTGGCCTCTACCATTGCCCTAGCTTATTGTTAGGGGAGAGTCTCCAGGCCCCAGTGCAGGGAAACTAGGCAAAACTTTGAGGTCTTCCTGAGTTGGGGAGATAGAAAAGAGACTTATTGAAACTCTAGGTAGCTAGAGTTTGTAGCCTAGGGTACAAGAGAGAAGAGAACTGCAGGGCTTGAGAGCTCTGGAGAGCTGTATACTAACTAGCTTATGCATGTGAGTAAACTACCCAACTCTGGAAACAACTGCAAGAAGAGGTGGGTGGGGCCATCCCTGAAGTTTACACGGGCCTGGGATGGTTCTTGTTCTCACCACCAGGGTAAACAAAGCGCAGGCACCTGGGGTGCTGAGTAAAATACTCAGGAAGCTTTTGCCTTACTAGTGGGCAATTCTTAAAAACAAGCCTCAAAAGATCCAAGAATGTCCAAGTAACTTATCTGGATCCTAGCACAAAGTTCATAGGTACTTTTTTAATAAAAAAATATCCAGTACCCAGTAGGTAAAATTCAAAACATCTGGTATTCAATCAAAAATTATTACAAAGAAACAAAGAAGAAGCAGCAAGAAAATATAATCCATAATGAGCAATCTATTAAAATCGACCCAGAAATAGCAAACTTGATGGAATTAGTACCAAATGTTGCAACAGCTTTATAACATATTCAAGAATTATAACATATATTCAAGCATGATAAGAAGAGCAATGGAAGAAATGTGTGTGTGTGTGTGTGTATTTTTTTAATAAAAAGACCCAAATTGAACTTTTAGGTATGAAAAACAGAAAGTCTGCAATGATAACTACACGAGATGAGATTACAATTATACTAAATACTACAGAAGAAAATATCAGTGAATTTAAAGACATCAGTAGAAACTATCCAAGATGAAACATGGAGAGGAAAATATCTGAAAAAAAATATACATCAAAAATACACATCAAAATTTTACATCAAAAAATATACACAACTTTATGTGTACCTAATAGATGTATAATTTTGATGGCAGTGTGGTATTTTTTTATTTTGGTTGTGGTTATATCACTGTATGTGTTTTCAAAACTTGCCAAATTGAATAATAAAAGTAGGGTGATTTTACTGTATGTAAATTATGTCTTAATTTTTAAAAACTGGGTTGGGGGGAAGGTTGGAAAATAGCCTGTAGCAAGGAGTTGGACCAAGATGAACTTCTGGCAACATAATTGGGGAGGAGTTTGTACATGATATGTCTTCCTCCACGTTCAATATCTAATGCTTTTCCTTTCATACTTCATAGGCAGAAAGACCAAAGTTCCCTATTCTGGCTCTGCCCTTATTAATGGTGGGAACTTAGAAACATCGCTTAACCTCTTTTGGACTCAGTTTACTTACCCTGGAAATGGGAATACTATTAATTCATTCATGCATGTAGTCCAGCGTGGAACAATACTTATAGAGTTCTGACCATATGCCAAATACTACGCTAGACACTGAGCACAAGAGACACAGTGTGTGCCTTCAAGGTGCTTGATCACAAAATCACAGAATAAGTGAGAGCAACAGAAACACTCCGAAATCATCTGGTTCAACATCAGGAAATTGAGGTCACAAGAGTGAATATGACTTGCTCAAGGGTTTTGAGTTAATTCGTGGTAAAGCTGTGAGTACAACCCGAGTCACCTTATGGAGAATGCAGACCTATTGTTAATAACATGGCGTAATGATAGAAAGTTGTGGTTTCTGTTTTTATTTTCCAGTAGATAGCATTTTCTCTTTAATCTTGAGTCAGAAATTTTAATGGGATGCTTGCAAAAGCCAGGCTTTATGGCTGCTGCTGCTGCTACTGCTGATAATGACGATGATGATTTTACCTGGACTGTGGATTGAAAATTTTTTTAACCAGTCTTCTACATTTTAAATTGTAAGAACTTTACATAAAAGGTGAGATGTTTTGTTTTTATTAAAGAATTTTAATATCTGGCTCTACTGATAGTGAAACTCACATGCTGATGAGGTAATAATCACTGAAAATAAATGGCAGGTTCTCCAAACAGTGGTGCCCTGGGCTCTCCAGTAGCCACAGTCATCACCCAGACTACCTCTTTTATTTCTTACCTGCTTGGCCTCTAGGAGACATTTTGTTTTCAACCACTGCTCTGAATTTATGAGATACTGGTTTCAGTTACTGCGCAGCACAGCACAGCACAGATTATAATTGGATATCTCAATCTTTCCAGTGTTTTTGCAGTGCAGCCATCAACACGAAATATCAACAATGCAGGCCCCAAGGCAGGCTATAATGATGCTCAGTGGTCAAGGAACCTCATGGAAACAGCCAGACTTATCTGGCTTATTTTACAGATATAGGGTGTGAATCATTATGTACAAATAAATGCTGGACTAAATGTGATTGGCATTGCTCTTCTGTTTTGATTTTTAAATTAATTTTAAAACCTTGAATTTTACTTGCACTTTCAATTCAGGAGTTCATATACAAGAAGTAATTTCTTTTGCCCTTTGCTGGCCTTTTCTTTCTGCTTTTGTTTTGGAGTTCAACCTAGTTCTGCAAACTTGCATTACAAGGGCAGTACATAAACACAGAAAGATACCAGTAAGTCAAAGTGACTCTCAGGAAGCAGGCTCTTCCTTTATTGGTACTACAGAAACATTTAAACCATTGTCAAACAAATCTGCCCACATTTTCTGTAGTGTTTTATAAAAGGATAAACTTGATTGTGCCTTAGAATCCATGTGCCCTTTCCGGATAGCTGGCTACCCTTAGCGAGCTGTAAATTTCATTATTACAACTAACATCAAGTTGCTGCAGCTCCATGCCAGCCCATGGAATGAATGTCTTTCTGGAAGAGGTGCAGCTGAAGTGTCAGAGCAAGCTGAATGCCTAACACTGGATTTTAACAGCAGCATTGTGCGAATGGGTCACTGTGCAAATCTAACTCTCTGACTACTCCTGGCCACAGATTCAATGCCGTTGGCACTTTTGGTGTGGTGTTTATGGGTAAAGGAAAAGAAAGAGCTTGTTGAGTGGCATTAAAAAGAGCTTATTGCATGGAATTGTATCCCCCAAAATTCATGTCCACATGGAGCCTTGGCAGGCAAACTTATTTGGAAATAGGGTCTTTGCAGATATAATTAGTTTAGTTAAAATGAAGTCATTCTGGATTATGGTAGATTGCAAAACCAATTACTGGTGTCCTTATAAGAGGAGATATACACAGAGGGAAGAAAGCCATATGAAGACTGAGGCAGTGATATAGCTTTAAGCCAAGAAACACTAAGTATTAAAGCAAAAAAGAGGCAGGAATGACTCATCCCCAGGGCCTTCAGGGGGAGCATGGCCCTGCTGAAACCTTGATTTTGACTTCTAGCCTCCAGAACCATGGAAGAATGAATTTCTGTTGTTTTAAGCCATCTATTTTGTAGTGATTTTAAAGGCAGCCCTAGGAAATGAACACAAATTGCATTGCAGGCATGAAAACTAAAGGACAAGGGCTGCTGACATTGTCCAAAATTGGGTTTGGGTCAGAAACAAGTTCAGGACAAGATAAGGCCTTTAGAGAGTATAGGTTCATGGCAGAGAGAATTAAGTAGAATCAAGAAAGATTTAGCCACATTCATTAGGACTGTAATGTGCAGGATGCAATAGATGACATATAATATTCAAAAGCCAAAAATTTAAGACCAAGTATCTGAGATAATGCCTTTCCTTTCATCACCACAGTCTAAATTTGTGAGTAGGATAATATTCCAAGGCATGTAGTCTACAAATCCATAAAACTCACTTTAAAAAGCAACCCCTTGATGAGCTGGGAGGAAAAAGGGGAGAGGTCAGAAGGGGGAAAGAAGTGAGAGTGAGTGACAGAGATATGTTTTTAAGGACAGATATGGAATGCTTATATGGCCCAATTCATGTGGGTCTGTCTCATAGTAAAGTTTTAGTTAAAAGAATGTGGCTCATGTAATCAAAAGCGATTTAGAAACATCTTAAGACCTTTATATGTATATCTCTGAACACCAAAAAACAGACCCAAAATCTCCAGGAATACTTTTTAAAGCTCCCATTCTTTTCCTGCTCTGAACACTGCCCTCACATGCCACAGTTTTCCTCAACTTGACTGCCAAGTCCTTCCAGGTCTTCCTTTTATGTGCCTCTTTCTAGTCTTCTAATTTTTTTTTTCTCCAGATTCTTCATTACAACAGCCTAAGGATCAGTCCAACAGGCAGGACCTTCCTTCGGTTGGGGTGCGAGGTGGAAGGTGCTGTGACCAGGTCAAGCCATCATCCTCGACTAAGCACGGACCCAGGGGACATCCAGAAATAGTGATTTTTTTTACCCCCAATACATATATTGTGGGAGAGGGGCACAGATTTTATTTTGAATATTAACTGATGCTTCTTTTGTTGCCATGTTCTGCTACTACTCTTTCTTTCCCCACATTCCCCCATTCAGGGTAGAGTTGTTATGACAGAAATTAAAAAAGAAATAATGAGACAGTACTCAGCATTTGAGTTTCAAAATATATGCTACAAATTTTATGTGCTAGAGATGCTAGCTAAAAAGAAAAAGATTTTGATCTTTGTCCCTAAAAATGTAGATATTCAAATGCATGATATAATAGTGTATTTAATCCAGTCTCTGAGGTGGTAAAGGTTCTGGACTTGTTGAGATGGGGTAGAGGAGTCAAAGGGAAAGTTAAATAGTAAGACACTGGCAAAGGTGCCTGAGCGCGTCTCCATTTAGTGCTTCTCTATCAGTTCTGGTAAGAACAGAATCGCCTTACAATGGTGGCATCCTATGACAAATGACAAGTTTCCCACTTTCTACCTGAAGTATGATGTGAGAGAAACAAGTTTCACCTCCAGGGGCAACTTTCATCTGATGGCATAGCAGTACAAAAACAAGAACCAGAGAAGGGACCTTGAGAGCATCTCCTTAAATTTTGCCCTAACCATCTCACTTGCCTCCACCCTAGTCCTGGCCACACTTAGCTCTTTCTTTCTCTAAGTCTCCATCTTTTCATAACTAACAGTGGTAAAGGTGCTCCACTGTTACTAGCTTCAAGGTACTACGTTTTCTCCCCATGTGTCCCTGACATTCTGACCACACCTATGTAAATATGCCCATTACTAAATTCCATTGAAATTACTCAGTTTAAGTGTTCCACTATTTTCTTCTGATTTTCTGAGTGATATAAATATTTTAAATATTCAACAAGTAATCTTTAGTATTATTTTGGTGTGATAGCCAGTCACCGTGAATGGCCAAGTATTCCAGTCATTTTGAAAAACTGCAATTCACATGGATAAACTTCCCTCGTATCTGTCTTGGTCAAGTGAGATGCTCTACTACTGACCTTCATGATGGAAATCTGATGTTTACATGGCCTCTAAGTTGAAAAATTTGTATCCTATTGTAGGACAGACAAACATAAATATGACACGAAGCACAACAATACTTCAGCAAATTAAGGAATGTTATAACTTCCCAAGTCAAGGCTTTTTGTTTGTTTCTTTCTTTCTTTTTTCTTTTTACCAGACTATAAACTTCTGTCTTAATCTTAGGCAAATACTTTCGAAAGCAAGCTCTATTTGACTGTGGGGCAGTGGGGAAAGGAAGAAAAAAATTAACATTGGCTACCATGGGATCTATTTTTTATACTTGCTCTGATTAGTAAACAGTTCGGGTAATGCTTTCCAAGGATGACTGATTTTAATTTTATTCATAATGTTTGGGCTTTTATTATGATTCCTTATGAAGCTTTCTTTATGAAGAAATAGCACTGTCAAGTTCATAGTCCCTGAATGAGATATCACTCCAAACATGAAACAAGATTAAACTTGACGAGCTTCTCCCCGGAGTGGCTTGTTCTTGTTCATACATATCTAAAATTATATCATGGGAATTATATACAAATATCATACAGCAAGTCCCAATGATGTGATGATTGGAAGAAAGTTATGGAAAACTATTTGTTTTTAATCTTAAACATTGTAAATAATTTATAGGGGTCAGATCAGCTATGCATTTTCAAAAGAAATCTAAATAATGAATGGATTATAAACTGAAGTAGTATAAAGATGATAACGCTTATTTGGAAAAAGAGACTGTCTAGGTGACCACTAATTATGTGCACAGGACTGGGTGGGTCCTCTGATCCTTGAAGGTGAATACAGTCAGGGTATGGAGCCCAGATCCAGCAAGCTTACCTCTTTCCTCTGCATCTTTTCAATAATTGTCTTTCTCAGCTTTCCATGGTTGACTCTAGCAGTAATGGTATTAGTTAATTTTGATCAGGAATATGTTGGAATTCCAGTCTCTCGAATAGTAGAAACAGAAATTGTCTTGTGTTACCAAGCAAAGCACAGTTTCCTGCAAGAGGAGAGAGCAATGCTGGCATGAGAGGTAAAGAGCAAGAGCCTGGTGACATGATGCCCTGGGTCCCCGTCTCATCAATGATACAAACCCCAGCCCTTGCCATTATGAGAGTCAATAATTCTTCTGTTGGCCTACACAGTTTCAGCCTGCTTTTCTGTAACTTTCAACTTGTTGAATCCTGACTAATTCAAAGGCTCTATAATTCATTTGATTATAGAGCTATGTCTTGGGTATGCCTCAAGTATATCTGATTGCATCTATTACACCTCTGGGGCTGTGGGGTTCAATTTCAAACCTGGTCCTCATTAGAGAGCTTGTTTCCCTTTATGCAACAGTAAAGTAGCCTCCAAAATTTGAAAAAGATTTTCCTTTGAGACCAAAGATACAAATTACAAATTCAAAATATAGCAGGCCAGTGTAGAGAAGAGATTATATTTGAGATTATCTTCAGTAGTGAATCAGAGTTAACCCAATTGTGAAGGCAAAGGTAAAAAGAAAGAGATAGGAAGGAGAGGTAGGAATGGAGGGCAAGAAGTAGGGAAGTGCATCCTAAACTTTAAAGTGCATCTGAACACCTGAGATCTTATTAAAAATGCACAGTCTGATTCAGTAGGTCTGCAGTGGGGCCCAAGATTCTGCATTTCCAACAAGCTTTCGGGTAACACCAATGCTGCCCATCTCCAGACCATACTTTCAGTAGTGAGGTACTTTAGAGTACTTTAAAGAAATGAAAATGGTCTAAAGAACAAACAACAATAATAACACCTAACTGATGTTGTTATATCTAAAGAAAGAATACATCAATCAGACGGGTAGACAAGGAAGTAAGCAGAAATAATGTAAAGAATAAAGAGAGTCAGAAAAAAAAAGTCAGAAAAGCAATATCTGTGAAAAGCACAGTGTCTTGGCAAGAAGAAACCCACTTTGAATTAGACCCTGTTGTGAACATGGATTACTGGGCTCTCAATTTCCAATGACATTAGATTTTTATATTCCATAGTTAACCTTTGAATTTTATTTGCCTCCTTTGTATGGCTTTTCAAAAGGATGCAAATGGGCTCACCAGGTTAAAATGAAATAATCTGCTCCTCATGAGAGTTATGTTATTCATTGTAAATTATTAAATTGTCATTATGGTTATAAATAACAGCTTCTGTGATCTTAGTTTAGTGACTTAGCATCTCTCAATCCAATTGTACTTGAAGCATCGATGAGCTGGAGTTTCTGACGTGCCAACTGAATAAAATAAAATAAATAAAATGGAGGGTGTATAAATCGATACCTTTAAATGCCACTTCTTGGTGTCTATTGGCAACTCCCTTCTCCCCATCCCACCCACATCTGACATTTAGAGTTATTTTCTTTGAAATTTACATGTCCTATAAGATTGTGGGCTAGGACACTGACCTTTAATTTGTTAACTGATGTCATTTTATGATATTTTTGTTTTTTAAATGAATTGAGTAGATCCTGATATTGGAAATAGCCTTTCTCCATCTTCGCCATTCTCTTCTGATGGTCTTGGGGCCTGTTTCTTTATTTACAGTTTGCTTTTCTTCACAGTTTCAGGACATTTTATTATTCATTGTTCTTTTGTGTCTTTATCCTCCAATTATTCTTTATATTCCTCTTTTTCTATTCTTGACAAAAACAAGAGTGTTGTTCCAACACATTTCTACTTAATTGGTTGTGTCTGTGGTATTAGAAGGGGGCCAGTCAAATTCACACTTTCCATTTATAAACCTCATATCAGCAAGTCACACATAATTAGGAACAGTTAGAAACGGATGCATTCACTATGTGAAAAGCAGACGCACTTTGCTTAATGGCTGTGACTAATCTTCTTGCTTTTGTGTCCACACTAATACTGTTCTTTTACACTGAGGTGCCTTGGTGGCATCTTGTCAAGTAATTCATTGGGGAATTAAAAAGAGGGTGGAGTGGCCTTTAAATTATTCTTGTGTTAGATGACTATTTAATCTTCTGTGCAACCACAAGACCAAATTAGTTTGGATGCTGATAATACTTTCCTCTATTAATTTATGAAAATAAGAGGAGCAAAAATTGGGAAAATGGGTGGAAGAAAAATAGTGGTTTATTATAGAGTCTCCCAGGAGAAGAAGACCAACAATTTATTTTCACCTTTGCAGATTTATTGTTTCTGACTTTGATGTGGTACAGCAGTTTAATTTCAGGTGTGCAGGCCTGCCATCATGTGAAAGTGTACTCAATTTTCATCACACGTATACCATTGAGGCATTTGCTGTTGGCTTCTCTCCTCCCTAAGCACTGGAGAGGCCAAAGCTGAGTTATTGAAGTTTTCTGTATCTCTTGTAAACCAAGCCAATTTGTATAAAAAGTTTCAGACATCTGACTTTTCGTTAATAAACCAAACTTTTGGGCTACATATTAAATATCTCATTCTACCCTATTATACATCATTCTTTTTTTCCATATACATACACAGCTTCTTTTAAAATAAGATTTATATTCTGGTTTGTGGCAGTTTTAATTTAACAGCATATCAATTGTTAAACCTGACTACTAACTAGAAAAATATTTTATTAAGTGACTGAATACATTCTTCATGCATTGTTAAGATCTCTTTAGATCAAATCTCCTTCAGGGGAGGTTTTTAAACTATTTTAGTAGCTGAATTTCCATTGCAACAGCACATACAATTATCAAGTGCCTCAGACCAGTGACCCTGAATGGAGGGCTTTGGGAACATCAGTTTCTATTCCTCACAGGAGACAAAGTTTAGAAACAAAAATCTTCACCAGTAAAGCATCAAACTTCTCCCTATAAGCTTCCTTCTGCTTCTTCCTACTTTAGGCAGGAAGTTAACCTGACTTTTAGGTCACAAACACTAATGTGCATGTAGGATATCTGTAGAAAAGGGAAAAAAGATATGAGCCCGACTATATTTAAATGGCCTGAGAAGGAAAATGAGATACTAAATGGGTGTGTGGGCCATCATAGAGGGCAGAAAATTCATAGTATATGAGAGGAATTCTTAATTCCATACACATTGCCCACCCATATGCAAACTGCAGTTGAATAAAAATGATGGATGATAGCATGGGCACTCAACTCATGGGCTCTTTGAAAGTAGCTCTGCTGACCAGAAGGCCAGATGGTGGGAGGTTTCTTTCAAATATACCAAAGAGTATTCCCTATTTAGTTGGAATTTTTCCTCCTCTTTTAAAAAAAGGCACTAGTTAGATCCAAAAGCAGGAGACTTTAGTAGCCAATGGAAAGCATTCATGGTTTTAACAACAGAACAATAGTGAATGGTCACTATTAAAAGCCATTACATTTCTTTAAAGATGACAAATAGATAAATGTTACTGGATACTTTTATATCAGGAAGTAGCCTACACTTCAGAGACTGGTAATTGCCTCTCCAACCATTCTAATCTCCCTTTGTAAAGAGAACCCTAACTTTTAGCCATCATTAGAGCCAAACGGATTTAAAAAAACCACATTATCCATGTGGCATGTGACTTAATTCAGGCAAATGATACATAAGCCTAAATGTTCCATGGAAATGAGAAGAAATATCCTGGGTATGCCCTGTTTAACCCTCCAAATTAAGCTTTCTGACTTGGAAAATGGACTTTTATAGAATACATCAGTGGGATCCCTCGACCTCTGACTTCCATTTGGGCTTGGCCAAGGAGACACCAAGGATGGGAGGGGTGAGAGTTTGGGCTACTACTACTAACTCTAAGATTATCAAGTGAATTGATGATTTATTTGCAGTTCCTTTTCTTCCCAGGATATATCTAACTAGGCATTTATATTCAAAGTAGTTTGAAAAAAATTCTCTGTGTGTGCCAGGCTGTAAATTGGTGTGGTGCATTCCTTCACCAAAAGCCAAGCCCCCTCTATGACGAGCCTTTACAATGGCTACAGCTCCCTGTAGATTCAGATAACTACCCCTTCCTTCTCTGTGTCCCTTCAGGCCTAGTGGGTATGTTCCAGTGATAGTCCCAGGTATTTAGTTACTTTTCTCCTAATTCTGCTCACATTCTTGTCAACAGTCCCTTTGTTCAACTCTGTTCACTTACTTTATATGAATATACCATTTATTGCCTAATTGACTATTTCTTAAAAGGGTGGGGATGTACCCTTTGCCTCCTCATTCTTCTTCCCACTGACTGGAATACAGATATGATGACTGCAGCTGGAATGGTCATCTTGGACAATGTGGAAGAAAGTAATGAATGGTGAAGCAGCAGATAAAAAGGACTGTTGGTCTTTGATGACCATGGACTGACATACCAGCTCTTGATTGCACCTTTGTCCTGTCTCAGTGTTTTCTTAGTGTCCCACTGCTCACCTGCCTCAAGGTCCGTTTCTTCCATATCAGACATCTCCTCTTGCTCAGTGGAACCCTCCTTTGCTATGGAGTAGGAGGTCCCTTGAGGTAAGTCTGGGATTTCTGCTTCATCTCCAATCCTGCAGGGCAAAGTGGCACTGTGGTCTTTCCTGCTTCCACAGTCACAAATGGGGAGTGAAATAAAAGCCTCACTCACTCAGATTTCTCCTTGATTTATCTAAAATACCTCCTTGCTCCAGGACTGTGGAAGAGTTAAGAGGACAAGATGAATATGTCTCATGGCCTGTTTCCCTATTTCTTCTTCCAACAATTCAGTGAGACCAGAAGGGATTAGCAGTATCTCTTTTCCTTACATTGCACTTATCTACCCTATAGCTTTTAATAGGGCCTCATAATTAAGTCAGTTTGGCTTCATGTACTAATGTGAACATAAAGGAATTTAGAAAATCCAGTTGATCATCTTGCAATGCACTCAGAAATTGTTCTAATTTTCCAGCCAGAGAAGAATCCATCTGTCTTCTACAGCACTGAAACCCACTTAAATTTAATTCGTGAGGAGACCCCAGGGCAACAGAACTTGGGCAAGACGATGCACCTGGGAACATTTAAAAGGTTCCTATCTAGTCGTGTTAATACCTTTGGTGCCAAGCTCAGTACCTGTTTATTGAATAACTTTACAACCGTCAATCACTGGACATTGTGGATACAGCACTGGGGATACAAAGAGCTAGAATCCAAGGTCACTTCCTTCATGAACTTAAGATCTATTTGGGAAGACAGCTGCTAAAAACCAAATGAGCTGGGCAGTAGTGTTTTAAAACAGTGCTTCTCAAAATCAATGTATATAGAAAACACTTGGGGATCTTGTTAAATTGCAGAATCTGATTCAGTAAATCTCGGGTGGGGTCAGAGAATTTGCATTTCTAAAAGCTTCTACATGATGCTAATGCTATTAGAACATGGACCTCGTTTGGGGAAATAAAGTTAAAGAGGGCCAGAGAAAGAAAACCTTTACAGAGAAAGAAGGTATTGATTTAAACCCTAACGAATGCATAGAGTACAAACAGAGAAGCAGAGGACATACAGAAAGACAGAGACAGAAATAGAGACAGAGAGATACATGACGAGGGCAGAGCAGGAGGCAGGCAGGCAGGCAGACAGACGGACAGACAGACAGTGGTATGAACAAGTGTTGGTGTAGGACTATTTCATTTCCAACATGCCTAAGAGTTGGTGAACAGACTAATGAAGAAGAGGATTGGTGATGGAACTAAGAGAGAAAGTGGAACAGTAAGAAGAAACAAGATTCTGAATAACTCATGAATTGAGTAAATCTCACAAGCTGGTTCTGCCAGTAATGTCCGCAGGTTGAGGGCCACTGATGGGTTTGATGCCCTAGCAATATCTGGATAAAGATATATTGACCTAATACAGACAGAATCCATACCAGGAAACACAGTTAGTCATCAACTTCCTCCTCAGCCAGTCTAAGGAAGAGGGTTATAATAGTCCCATAGAAAAAAAGGAAATAAAGGCTTGCTGTGGTTCTTCAGCACTCACCAGCCTTTTGTACTCCTGTGTAACCACAGGGCTTCAATAAATCACTCGCACCTTGAAGTCATAGTGACAGCCACTCCCATAAGTCCATTTGTGGTGCTTCTATACATCGCTTCACTTGAAATATGGGGAGGACAGACAAAAGGGGAGGAGAAAGCCTGGAATAGAGTACTCTGCAAGGAAATATAACACTGAACTTGAAATTGTAAATTCAGGCCTTTTTGATAAAAACACAGGAAGCACTAGTCATTATTCCTACCCAGTCTTTTCTACTAATAGATGGCAGGCAGCTGGCCAGAGGGCACTTAGAGTGAGGTACTTTTATTTTTAGCTCAGCACAGAAGGGGAAAAGATCCAACCTGTGCATACCACAGAGACTGCTTGCAAAGCCCTGTGGACTGCTGCTCTGTGTTGGTGGCTTTTGATACCTCCCACAGACAAAGGTAAGATGACAGAAGTCTTCACCTGCTCCTGGCTTTATCATTGATGAGGCTACATTATTTCCATATGGTACATCTAAAAGTCAGCATTACTTACCAGCATGAAATTTAGCTGCTGAGATTTGCTGTCCAAACAAGGCTGGTTACTGGCCTGTTGAAAAACCTAAATATCTAAGAGGTTCTCTCTTCTACATTTATGCCCCTTTCCTATTTTTCCAAGAACCCTGCCCAGTCTCATTCTCTCTCCTTTTCCTTTTCCTTTGTTGTAGAGAAAAAATAATAATAATGGTATAGAAAACTAGACGGGCTTCTACTTTCAGGTGGAAGCATTTGGTTTGCAATCTACGGATTTATCTTTGAATCTAAGTTTTGCCCTTACCAGCTGTTGGAGGAGGTTCTCAAGAGAGCATGACCACCAGTTGACCTCGAGCTATACCCAGGCAATTGGAGGCTCCTCATTCCCTCCTTGTTCTTAGCATGTATCTTTTGCCCACATTTCCCATAGTAGGTGCTATTTTCAAGGACGCAGCCTTGAGAGAGTAAGGTATAGTTGAGACCATGTAGACAGTATATGTGACTGAATCCCGTTAAGGTCTCTCTACAAACTCAAAATTCTGGAGGGTGGAGTGGAGATCTACTCATCTCACGGCCCAAGACAAGCTTTGCAAGTTAAGTTCCCTTACTTGGTAAAACTGCCACCTACCAATCTGGAGTGGCCTGCCTTTATCCTGGGTCTCTCCCTGCCTTCCCTATATGGGGGCCAGTTTCAGATTTCACCTGAGAAATTCCTGAGTTTTAGAATCAACACCAGCTCTGTGACTTTAGAACTGTGCTTTGCAGTACTTGGAACTCACATGTGGTTCATGGGTCACCTGTGCCACTACACTTACTGTCAATACACTCAGAAGAGGGCATCCTTGGTAAGTCACACCTTTCCCTTGCCCTTCTAGCAGCTGCATTGGGTAGTAGTGTTATCTGGGATAGGACGAAAGTAGCAATGATGGGCAGAGGAGCTGTATGCTCCTCAAACTGGTACCTAAAAATAGGTAAAATGAGCAACTACCTGATGTGATCAAAGGCCACCAAGGGGCTCCCAAGCCTCCCTCAATAGCCTGCCCTCCAGAGACCAGAGTTTCTAGAATAAGACCGCTTCCTGTGAGGCCCACATGTTACCTGAGAAAGGATAACACATTACCTACACATACTCATTGCTAGGATAGTCAGTCATGGTAGCTAACATCATAGATAAGGCTGCTGAGAAGACAGGACATAGGCTATATGTTTCATCAGTGAATAAAGTTAGATGACCAGGAAGCAACACGAGAGCTACAAGTGTCTGTAAAAAGGTGGCAAGATGAAAGGTTAGAAGAAAAAGCTTTCGGAAGACAACTCTTTTCATGCAGGAGACAAATTACGCCCATTTCACTAATGATTGGATGTGTTATTACAGGGTCTTGGTGTCCCATTTAAAGCCTTTCTTCTATCATTAAGAAGCCAATTTTATTTACAGCTCACCTCCTATGGCCTTACTTCCCGCTGCTTCTGCTGGTCATTTCTGGATTTTCTGTCCACCATTGGGCTGTAACAGGAACATAAAAGCACTAGACATGAAAGGGAGAGTAAGGGACAGATGATCAAATGTCCCCAGGGACGAAGATAACCAGACATAAAGAGTAGAGGTGTTTGGGGAGGAAAACATAGACAGCAGTGGGGAAATAAACATTCATAATGTAATGGTGAAAACCCCTGTTTTGAAGTCAAACAAACGTGGAATTCCCAGTCATTTAATTTTAGAATTTGAACAAGCCCCCAGAGTCACTGAGATCTAAACTGCTACCACCTCTCATACCATGGACAGCTGGTAAACTTTAACAAGGTCCATGCCTGGATATCTCTAATTGTAAGAAAGTTCTTCCTTATGATTCTACTATGTCAAAATATAATGTGAAGCACATGTGGTTTTAATTTTACATCTAATATAAAATTTAAAATCCAAAAATAAACTAAATTATATCAGATGATCACTTGCAGGGTGTTGCTCAGACCCAAACTATGGGGCTTCAGTTACCTAAAGAGACACTCACTTTATCTTGTTATACTGATGTCCAAGAGTGTTAAGGTTTATATTTAGAAACTTTTAAATCCAGAATGTAAGACAGGAAAGCTCTGCTTTTTCCAAACAACTTTCTCATCTCCAAATATTAGCTATTTATTCAACTATTTCCCTCAAGTAAAGCTAAAAATGTATATGTAACAAAGAAAAAATACCTTTAGTCCCGTGTCTGAATAAATTTTGTTCTAGGAGCTACTGCACAAAGAATTCATGCCTAATAGATATACTTTACAGATTCTGGACAAATATCTAAAATAAAACAGAATTAAATGCATTCTGTTATAAAGGATCTTTTCAATATTATTAACAAATAAACATTCTCTCTGTTTTCCCAAGCATTTTATTATATTGCCCTCCATTTTAAAAAAGTTTCAACATGTATTTTCCTTCCAAAACCAATATATTTGGTTTATGAAAAAGAAGAAAATCCTGTCATTTGTGACAATATAGATGAACCTTGATGGTATTAATAAATAAAATTATTTCAATCATTTTAAAATTCTATTTAACTTATTATTGGCAATATAGTGCTACGATTTTTAGTGGTTATTCCAGCGATAATATTATACATCCTAAACTTTTCACAGTCTATATAAAGTTAATACTGTAGTACTTTACATAAAATATATAAACCTTGAAGTCATATAGGTTTCTTTATTCTCGCAAACTTCATGCTATAGTTGTTACACACACACACACACACACACACACACACACACACAAATACATTTTCAAACCAAAAAACAATGTTCTGATATTTTGTTTTAAACAGTCACATTTCATTTTAAAAAATTAAATAGAAAAAATATTTTATATTTACCAATATTCACCATTTCTGATATTCTTTATTCCTTCCCAAAGATCCATGTTTTCTTCTTATGTCGTTTCTCTTTGTACTAAAGAAATTCTTTTAGCATTTCTTATACTGAAGTTCTGCTGGCAACGAATTCTCTTAGATTTCTTTAATGTGAAAGTGTTTTTGTTTTTTGTTGGATATTGAGTCTAAGATTGTTGTGTTGGCAATTTTTTTTCTTTTAGCACCTTAAAGATGTCATTTCACTATCTTCTCATCCTTATATGTTCTGATTCGAATTCTGAGGTCATTAGAATTGTTGTTCCTTTATATATAATATGCCATTTTTACTTTGGCTGTTTTCAAGATTTTCTTTTTATCTTTGTTTTCAAAATTTGTTTACTCTGATGTGACCACGTATAGTTTTCTTTATATTTTTTCTATTTAGGGGTTGTTGAACTTCTTGAATTTATAAATTTTTTTTCACCAAATTTGGGAAAATTTGGCTAATTTCTATTTATCTGTGTTAAAGCTCAACAATTCTTTCTTCAGTTATCTCCATTTTGCCTATTGGGTTCATCCTTTTAAAAAATCTCAGATATTCTATTATTTTAATTCTAGTGATTCCTTTTGGTCCTTTTTATTTTCTATTTCTATACTAAGAATAATTGTCTTTTCACTTGCTACAAGAATATTTTCCTTTGCCTCACTGGACATAATTATAATAGCTAATTTAAAGTCCTTTCTGACAAATCCAATATCTGGATTATCTTGCAGTTTATATCCATATATTAGTCTTTTGGGGTAACTTTTCCTTCATTCTGTTGTTGGTTTACTTTTATTATTGTTATTTTTGAATCGTTTTAAATCATATCTAGACATTATGGATGTGATATTGTTGAGACTCTGGATTTCATAATCTTTTTTCTGTGTAATGATTATTTTGTGCACTTGTGGTTATACTCAAATTAAAAACTCAGGCTCACCTTAGCTGTCCTGTATCACGTTACAGCTACAGCCTGTGTGGGCAAAGTTCATTAAACCAGAAAATTCACCCATGCCTTTTGCCAAGTTTTAACTCTTTTCCAAAATCTGCCTGCTTTTGATCATTTCCCAGCACCTCCAGGTAGACCTTTTATTTTTATTTTTTTTCATTTTGTCCAAGTCTATAAATGTTCATCTGTGGGAGAGTTCTGTTAGGAGTTTCCATCATTATACTGGAAGCACAAATCCCTGGGGCTTTGTTCTTAAGATCTCAAATAATCCCTAGAAATAGAGTATAAATGTGTGGTAGGGAAGGGAGTAAAAGGATTTATGCCATAATCATATCAATAATGTGTAAATCTTTAAGAAGGTGATAAAATATCAAAGTTAAAGGGGAAGTAAGAATGCTTTTTAAGGATGTCCAATGAATATTAGCACTGCTGATCCATTTTGTTTTCATGCCCTGGCTATATGATTACTTCTAGGATAACTTACTAATTGTTTCCCATGGAAAAAAAAATGTAGCAGGTGTGCCCTAAAAGCCAACACCTACATTTGTTTGCCTACTCTGCCACACACACAGCGGACTGTGGGAGATGAGTTACTAAAGCTTCCAAGAGCAATGCTGAGATACTGGCTTGCCTGAGTGTGCAAGCACCACTGCTCACTTTCCCCTGGGCCACATTCACTCTGAGGCGTCTGCTCTATACCAATGATCCTCAGCCATAAGCTGTGAGGTAACATTTTGTTTCTTTCTGACCAATGTTTTTTTATAAAATACAAGAAAAATCAATGTGTGTATTATGATAATAGCAACTTGCCGTAAGCGTTCATAAAAGTTCAGTCTCAACCACTGGCTTACCTCACTGTTAACTGGTAACAGTTGACGAGGTAGCACCAGCTACAGTTGCTCACTGTAGGAAACATACCCGTTACTGGCTTCATTTCCTTCCCTGTGTCACTTCTCTGCTTTCCTACTGGTGTTTTCTGGGATCGCCTCCCAAATAAATCACTTCTGGTCTGCTTCTAGAAGAATACAATCTAAGACATAAGAAAATCCAGAAAATGATGAAATGTAACATTAATTGGAGTGGTTAGTACTGACTCAATAAACAAATGAAAATGTTCTCTTTTACTCTATGAAAAAGAAACTCATAAACTTTAGATGTTAAAGCACTGACTAGAATCTTTGAAGTTGAAAGGAGAAACTAAAAATAAACATAACTCAGACCCATAATTTCATTCCAAAAGAGAAAAAATATCTGATCTCAGAATTCTGATTATATGCTGCTATCATCCATCCAAAAAAGGATGCCATTTTCTTTGTGAATCATGTGATTTGATGGTTTCTTTCATAATGTCACAGTAGACCATCAAAACAATAGCTATTTTCCCCTTTGGCTTAAATAGTGGCTTATAATTGGACATGAAATGTTTCTACATCAGTTAAAATAAACACAGTCCCTTTCTTTTGTCCTAAGATGACTTCCTTTAACCTGGTGCTAGACTATGATTCTTCATTTGGGAAAGAATGAGCCCTAGGGCCAGAGGACAAAAATATAATCTAATTTGGGTTAGAGTTTTTAAAGGAAGAGTGCCCAAGGGTTGTTGGCATGGAAGATATCTTCTTCTTAGTAATAATGTGTATTATGTAGGGAAACTCAGCAAGAATTTGGCATCATATAATAAACAGTATCTGGCTTTTCACTTTTAATCCCAACTGCTCTGGCTTAATTCTGATCTTGCCAGTTACTAAGTATGTAATGTATGTAAGTTTCAGTAATGGATTTAGTAATAACATCTTTCTTAGAGATGTTAAAATTTAAATAATATAATGATGTATTTGAAAATATCTGACTCAGCTGAAGAGATAAAGAAACTGAAAATTGTTTCAATGCATAGTTATATTCTGATTTTTATAGCTGGGAAAAGCATGATATGACACTGAAGGTTAAGGGCAGCATGCCAGTAAAGGTGAGAATAGTCTAGTGCTGTTTATCATTGCTCTAATAGGTAAAATTTGCCAGTCCAAATCCCCTTTCTCTGCTAACAGGAAGGGACCTAGCTTAAATGGAGTACAGTGCATTGAACAGAAACCTCCCTAGCTTTCTTTGATTGTGCTCTATGGAATGAAATAAAGCTTGAAAAAAAAAAAAAGAAAATGAAAGTAATTTCTGCTACATATGAGGCCACAAGGACACTCAACATAACCATATCATAAATCATCAAAGAGAAATGCCAGGGAAGATCTATGCTTCTAGGACAGCTTGCCTCATTTAATATATATAATGCCACCATAATAGCGACTGTTTCATTCCCCTTTCCTTTGTTCCGTGGTAATTGTCCTTCTGCTGGACCATTCATCTCTTGCAGAGTTGTCTCCAGACTAGGAGATGTGCACAACTGGCCCTGAGTTATGGGCTCTCAGCCTGGGAAACCCTCCGTTTCAGTTTGGTAGTGTTCAAAGTTAAAGTGAAGAGCAACCAAAACACAGAAGAAAAAAAAAATAAAAAGACCCTTTAAAAAGTTGGTCGAATAAAATAATGAATGTTGTTAAAAATACTTTCGCTTCCTTTTGTGTTTCTTTATAAAGAATAAATAATGAAATGACCAGTTTTGGAAGGTAATTAAAATAATGAGAACAGTGATGTAAAAAGTCTTGAGTATGCCAATTTAAGATCCCAGAGATGGTATGTCATAGTCCTTCTACAATCATAGATGGGTCACAATGAAATCTTCAGAGTGTAGTTTTAGGCCAGTGAATTAAAATAATAAAGTATATTTTCATCTGAAATTTGTGTCCTAAAAACAACATAAACCTACAAAATTTCTTAGATTTGACAAGTCCGGTAGGACTACTCACAGCCATAAAGCATACTGAACCGTTAAAAGCTACGGTCCTTTTTAAGTTAGTAACTGAATCTCTCACTGGAGATCTATTCACACACAAAAGAGATTAATAGATTTAGATGAGAATTTGAGAGAGAAAAACTGAACAAAACACAAAAGATCAACCCAAAATAAAATTATAAGTAGATAATATAGAAAAGTAGCATTAGTATTCTGATTTTACTTCACACACTACTTATGAATCCTTCAGAAATAAACACACAAAGAAACATTTATATAACACCAGGGATCCAGTGTACATCTACAAAAGGAAAAAAAAAAGTTAAAGAGAACAGAAAGCATTACAAGAGGATTAAGAAGCCCCCAAGGGTAGCAGGTTAGAAGAAGCAGGTACAACAAATACCTTTCTTGATGAGGTGTACAGTCAAACCTTTTTCTTGATTTATAGCTACAAAAGCAAGATATATTTCCTGATTTTCATTCACAGTTGTATGTGGTACAAAGATAAAACCCAACTTTTCAGGAACTAGAACACGTGCAGCCTAACCAAAGCATTCACTTTATCTTCCAAAGGACCAAGGCAATAGCAGCAGAAAGCAAAGCAATACCCTGAGAATCAGAAGCATCCAAGTTCTCTTTAAAATTCATATAGCAGCTCCTGAATTTTTGGGCAAATTCTCTTTTCCTGCCTCACTGAGCCCGTTTAAATTGATAGCCAGTGGAGTTACTTGTCACAAGTCAGAACCTGAACTCTGAAAGGGGCATGACTTAACATGATTAAATGATTACACTTGGGCTCCTATCTTCCTTTAAAGCATACCTGGCCTTGTATTTGGATTCCTTCTGTCTCTCGAGGATGGAAGCAGAGCGCTGAGCCTTGATACCAGCAGCTTGCAGTAAGTCTCTTCTGGTCTGCTATAGTACATCGGAGGACCAAATTCAACAAACCAAAAACTACAAAGACCTACTTTGGTGACAGGTATGAAGGTTAGGTCTTTAGCCTTGCACGCCACAAAAATCTCAATACATTCAATCGCATACATGACCTTCAGACCACAATTTTGCATTTGCTTTCTAGTGCTGACAATGCAGCAGTTTCCAACTCCACATAGAATCTCCACCCTTATGGGCTACATTTATTTTTTGGCATATCCTAGACACAGTGACATTTATATAGAGGTAAGACTTGAGAAAAGCTCAGTTCATGCAGGTAGGAAACAAAGCTCATGCCTGAGTGGTTTGCTTTTTAGTTCACAGCCACAGTTATTCCCAAAGCCTCAGTTCCATTCTCAACTGAGCTTTGCAAAGGCGTTGATGCTTCAACACACTGGATCTGTCCTTTTCGCTCCCTACAGGAATTCTCTTTAACAGTCATAGGGACATAAAGCTAGCATCCCATAGACATTTTCCCTAGTTTCTTTGGCCACATGCTGCTCCATAATTCAGGGAAGCCAGCCATGTGTACCATATTCAGCCAGGACATGTGATTCTTGCCACAATGCCCAGGGTTAAGGTCATAGAAGATTTGGTTCAGTGCTTTAGCATTTCCCTCTTCATATTCAGTTACTGAGCTTAGCAGGAACCTCCTTGCCAGGCTTTTAGAAAGAAGATACAGGTAAAAGCCCAATGCTTCCAGTACTAATCATTTGTTTATATGCCTCTCTGCCCAAAGTGTTAATCCAGACAACTATGATGAGTAAAGGATACATCAGCCTCCACCACAGACGAGACTAAATGACTGGGAAGGTGAAAGAGAGACAACAAACCAACATAGAAAACAAATATAACAAGATAGCATAAGAGTGTAGCCTCAGAAGATTAACAGAGAGAAAGGTTGATGTCTCTGAGACTGGTCAAAAAAAAGTTGGGGAGGTCCAAAGGAAGTATAGGTTGAAATGAGGGGCATTCAGTTAGTGGCATGGGGGAGAAAAGAAGTGTTCCATGGACCAGCATAGGCTTCAAGGTTGCACAGTCCAAGTTCTGGCTAAGCCACCTCCTAGCTATGTCATTTCTAATAAATCGCTTGACCTCCCTAAATTTCAATGTCTTAATCTGTAATAACATTGAGATTATAATACCTATTGCATAGTGTAGGTGTGAGAAATAAAAAGGATGATGCATAAATATTAGCTAAAATTCCATAAATGTTACCAAAGCAGGGATGATTAACATCTAAGCAGGAGCAACGTGTTGCCCTAATGCAATCAGAGACTATAACACTGAGATATGACCTTAAAAATTTATGATGAGGTCAGGTAAGAGTGAGCCTCAGATACCCAGCCAAAGAGTTTGGGTTTGAAGTAGAGATTCACCAAGATTAACAATTATGTAGACAATATAATAAAACACAGTTTTTGAAGGTTGGGCTGGAAGAATGCAATGGTAGCCAGCCTTTTATGAGTACTTACTATGTATCTGACACTGTGTTAAGTGCTTTAAGCATCATCTCATTTAATGATACCACAGAGGAAAGCAGTAAACAGCGATTCAGAGAAAGCTGAGAAGCAATGAGAGGAAAACAGTGGTGATAGGATGAGAAGCTTGAGTGGTATGGTGGCTGTGTATAAAGAGAGATGGAAAAATATGGTAGACCCTGGGAATGGGGACAAAAGAGAGGGAAGGGTCATGTGTGATTGACACTATAAAGACAGACAGTGTGATTCTTCAATTAAGTTGAAAAGTCATAGATAGCAGAAGTCGTGCCTAAGAGAAGTTCCATCTCACAATTCTCTTTTCTTGTCAACCTTGATTTAGTTCTTCTGTCCCCTCTACTCTAGTTTTTCATGCATCTTTTTGCATGGCTGATGGAAGGGATTCAGTTGAATCACTTGCTTTTTTTTTTTTTTTTTGACAATGCGCATGTACTTCAAGGCTCTTTACTGTTTTCCAGTTGATTTCCTCCACTCACCCTAAATATTAATGTACTTGAACTTTTGATTTTTCAATTTTTACCATATCTTCAGATCCTAATTTTATAAAGTACATGTGAAAACTCCAAAGAGGCAATATGCTACAGAATTTATGTGGGACCTATTGGGAAAACAATTAAACTAAGATCATTCCCAACTTCTAAGAATGAAAAATAATTTTAAAATGACACAACAGTTTAGAAAGAGAATGGGAAAAAAAAAGGTTTCTAAGCTGAGAGACATTCTGGGTTTCTCAATCAACAATAATTCTTTTACAGAAAATTATGAAGTGCTGAAAATAGAAGTTTGTTCCTGGATATGTGACAGACCCTTTCTAAGTGACAAGATGGGTCAATTTTAATGAACATTGTGACACACTCATCAATTATCCTTGGATGTGAATGTGACCATGTGAGTGTGCAAAAGCAGAAGAGTAGGTAATTTTAGCCAGAGTATCCCTACACATCTGTCAATAGGTGTCAAAATTCTAAATGACCCAAACTGAATAAAATTAATTTTATATTTAAAAAGAACCTCACCTGTATATTCAAAACATCATGAGCCTAGAACAATACAGAGAAAATTACAGAGCAACCTACAGTAAAAGATGGCATTTAAGTACAGAAAGGGAGAAAGACAGGGAAAAATATCTTGGAACTCAGAGCTACAGAAGTTAAAACTATCAATGGAAGCTTGTGTTGTCATGGAAACTTGATACAATTGAGGAGCCAGGAAAGCCATTGCTTAGCTATATCATCACATAAAAAGGTACAGATGCTATTCAGATCAATCAGAATTGTCTGGGCAGAAGACTCCAAGAAAACAGTAACTGAGTTAGTGACGAGTCTAAAAACTACACATAAAAGATCTGAATAATGAAGGTAAGGAAAGGAGAATTCAGGCAGTCCCAAATGGGAGAAAAAAAAAAAAAAAAAAAAGCCCTTCAGGCACATGTTGAGTTGAATACAGAAAAATAAGATACGAAAAAAGAGTAATCAGGATCTGCTGGTTGTTCTGATAAAATTAAGGATAACACTTAAATGGTATAGAAAAGGAGGAAAATTATAAAACAAGAGCATGCTTTCATTATACTATTAATCACACTATAATGTATTAACTGCTAATATATTTGCCTCCCTATAGATTATGAGCTTCTTTAAAAAAAACCTGGCTGTGTTTATCATTACCACCCCCACTCCCAGTTTCTAATTGACCCAGCATAGTGTAGCCATTCAACCAATATTTGGTAAATGGTACTAGTTGCTAGAATTTATTTAGAAGTGAACTATATTACTGTTACTGTAGCAAGTTGTATTGTTTTTTTGTTTGGATGGTTTTTTTGTTTTGTTTTGTTTTGTTTTTGGTTTTTTTTTTTTTTTTTTTTTTTTTTTTGCAATGGCTGCCATGACCAAATAGTACAGACTGGGTGGCTTAAACAATAGAAAGTTACTCCCTCACAGTTCTGGAGCCTAGAAGTCCAAGATCAAGGTGTTAGCAAATTTGGTGTCTTCTGAGGCCTCTCTCCTTGGCTTGCAGGTGGCTGTCTCTTGCTGTGTCCTCATACGGCCCTTTTTCTGTGGGTGTCTCTTCTTAAAAGGACATTAGTCATATTGGGTTAAGGCCCTATCCTCAGGTCTTTATTTTAACTTAATTGCCTCTTTAAAAACTTTATCTGCAAATATGATTATGCTTTGAGGTTCAGCATACAAATTTTAGGGGAACACGATCTAGTCCATAACACAAATATATAGCTTATTTCATTCAACTGTCACAATATCAATAACCTAAAGATTCTGTGGGACTCCTTCTTTCTATGGAGGAGATTGAGCTTCAGGGAAAGGGGGCAATTTGTGTCTTAAAAGGCTCATTTTGTGTCTTAGAAGCTCCAATCACATTGCCTAAGAATTGTTCCCTCAGGTAAATTCTTCTAGTCTCTTGTAGGTGAAAGACTAGAAATCAAGGGCTTCTGAAAAGAGAAACAAGAACACATTGAAGCCAGCCTCATGTAGTACAAAGCACAATATGAAAATCTGTACAAAGATTGGACTTTTACTCTACAAGCCTATGTTCCATGGTAGTAAAAACATGCTTTGTTGTTGTTTTTGCTTGCTTACTGGGGTGATCACTTTATGTTATATAAATGTCTAATCACTATGTTGTACACCTAAAATTAATATAATATTGTATGTGAACTGTAATTAAAAAAAATTTTTTTAAGGGACATTATTTTAAAAATCCCAATGCAATCAACCAACTTGGTTCTCCTACTAAGGAAATAGTGGATTTTTCCATTGCTAGAGATTTAGGGGTCCCCCAGGAAATCAGACCACTCTAACTGATCAGAGTTCCTTGGGAATAGATATGCCCTCTTTACAAGTGAGACAGTTTGTAATACTGGTAAATTCTAGCCATTTCTAAAAAATGATCTTGGTACCTCACAATTCATGGTACTTAATGAAGTGTAGTGAGGTTCTGTATAAAGAATCTTGCCATGGAGCAGGTTATGTTACAGACAATGCCACACAAGGCAATACTTGAAGATACTTAGAGATTAGTGATTTGGATAAATGGAAGCAAAAAGGAAGGTGCCTCGGGGAAATGGGGAAGCTTTCAAGGTAATTCTGTAAACTCCAATATTTCTATGTTCCAGACCACGTGCCATACTCTGGGCTTGGTGCTAACATAAATAATGTGCAGTCACTCTCTGAGAAGTGCTCAGGGATAAAAAATCAAGCTTTTTCCCCTTGTTTTTATTTCAGATAACATTTTGATCACGAATATAGTGTCATATATTATAAACTCAGAAAATCAAAATGGTATAACTAATGCAATCATGAGAATCTGTTTTTCTCCTTAGTTATGACTCTGCTTTATAGTTTTTCTATTCATATTGGTCATCTTAGATGGTTAAAAGGAATTTCTGAAGTCCCATCAAATGATTCCATTCTTCATTTATGAGTTACGAAAGAAATATATTTGTGTATATATATATAGAGAGAGAGAGAGTTAAGATCTTATGGTTAAGTAATAGAGGGGAGAAACAGGGCTTTTGGGGGGGGGGGCTGGAGATTTTCCTCATTTGAGAAGAGAAAGAGAGGATAATGCATGCCTCAGGAGAGGGAAGCTCTCCAGTGCAGAGAGACTCTTCTGTCTGCAGGTTCAGCGTCGGCTTCAACAGAGCTCAAGCCCCGCAAAACACAAATAAGACTCCAGCAATTAAATAATTACAGAGAAAAGGCAAATTACTAGACATCAACAGACGCCAAATCAGAATAAAAACTGCTTTCCCTGAAATTATGAAGTACATCCTGTTTCTTGTCATCATGTCCCAACTAAGAGAAGAGACTAACCAATCTCAAAGAAAAAGCTAAATGAATAACACTCATGGCGGTCAGGCCTGGACAGGGAGTCTTAAGAAGCAGCAAAAAAGCTACTTCATGGAGAAATTAAAGCTCCTCTTTACAGACTCTGAAGATAAACTATTGTTTTTTTTTTCTCTTTCTGACATACTTGTTCTCTTCTCAAGAGTTCATTTCAATCCTTACTGCTACTGTCATCATTTTTGTCCTTTGCCAAGAAAGCTGGATGGTTTGAAAGCCTTTTGGGACTGAAGTTAAAGATCTCTTTTTTTCCAAGTTTTTCTCACTTGTCTCATGTTGTTTTTTTTTAGAAAGGTGTAGGTGGTGAACATAATAATAAAATGAATTAGGGTTATTACAGTTATGCTTTTAATTTTGAATGAATATCAAGTTTTAAAGGGTAGAGTCGCATTTCTCAAGTGTAAAAATTAGACTGCTGGCATTAGAATCGACTGAGGATTCTTTTGTATAATAGCTCTAGTGAGAGACAATTTACATATCATACCTGTTTAAAGTGTACAATTCAATGGCTTTTAGCATATTCATGGAGTTACAGAACCATCAACACAACTGATTTTAGAATATTTGCATCAATTCCAAAAGAAACTCCTTGTCCATTAGGAGTCACTCTCCATTTGCCTCCTACCTCCTCAGCTCAGGCAACAACTAATTTACCTTCTGTATCTATGGATTTGCTGATTTGAGATTCTTTATATAAATGGAATCATAAAATATGTGATAATTTTTTAGTTCTTTTACTTAGCTTAATATTTTCAAGGTTTATCTATGTTATAGTATGTATCAGTACTGTATTTTTTATTACCAAATAACCTTTCATTGTTTCTATCTACCATATTTTTCAATCCATTTTTGACAGACATTAGGGTTGTTTTCACTTCGGGGCTACTATGAATAGTGCTGCCATGAACATTTGTGAATAAGAGTTTTTTGTAGACATATGTTTTCAGTTCTCTTGAGTACATACCTAGGAATGAAATTGCTAGCTCATCTAGTAACTTCATGTTTCACCCTTTGAGGAACTTCTGGACTGTTTCCAAAGTGGCTACCCCATTTTACATTCCCACCAGCACTATGTGAAGATCCTAATTTCTCCACATCTTTGTCAACTCATTACTATCTATCTTTTTTAATATAGTTAGGCTAGTGGGTGTGAAGAGGTATCTCATTGTTTGTTTGTTTGTTTTTATGGTATTGGTTAATGAGATCCAGAAAGTTTCACTGTACACTTTAACAGTAAGGCATATATATATTTACACTGTGTTCATCTCCCATAGTTAGATTTCTGTCACTGTATATTTGACACTTTTTACCCCCCCTACCTCCTTCCTCTCCCCTCCCCCTCTACTCTCTGGTAAGCAACAGTCTATTGTCCACGTTCATGAGTCTCTGTTTGTTTGTCCTGTTCATTTGTTGTTTTTAGGTTTATATCCCACATATTAGTGATATCATGTGGTCTTCGACTTTTTCAATCGCGCTTATTTCGCTTAGCATGATTATCTTGAGGTCCATCCATGTCCTCGCAAATGGCAGAATTTCATCTCTTCTTATGGCTGAGTAGTTTCCATTGTACAGATACACCACAGCTTCTTTAGCCAATCATCTATTGTAGGACACTTTGGTTGCTTCCACATCCAGGCCACTGTGAATAATGTGGCTCTTCATTGTGGTTTTGATTTACACTTTCCTGATGGTTGGAATTATTAAAATGCATATTACTGAGCTACAACCTGACTTTGAATTAGAATCTATGAGTCTGAATTTTACTGAGACTCATATATCAGTTATTTGTTTATGCATAACAGATATTTATCATCTCTCACAGTTCCTGTGGATTAAATATTTGTGAGAAGCTTCACTGAGTATTTCTGGTTTGGTATGTCAGACAGTTCATGTGGATATCTGCCAGAGCTGCAGAATTTGAAGCCTTGACTTAGACCAGAAGATCTACTTCCATGGTTTGCTTCATGGGCATGCAACTGCTTCAGTCACACAGGGCACCCCACTTTGAAGGGTTTCATGTCCTTGGTTTAATGCCCTTCTGTTGCTGTCTTGAAACTTGTAATGATTTATCTTGGAACTTGTGTTTTGTAACTAAAGTCCAAAGGGACAAAGAAGCATGTGTGAGCAGAGCAGATTTGTGCAATATGTGTGTCTGTACTGCTTAGGGCTTCATTTTCATATGATGATTGCAATATCCATGAGCATAGAATTCCATTGGATCCATGCTGTGTGGAGTTCAGTGAGATTGAAAGTAAGTAAAGGTAAACATGTTATATTTATGACTGCATAAATGAGGGCACTGACAGTCCAGAGAGGCCACACTTTTGTTAGAATTAGAATTTGTTATGAATTCAGTAAAGACTGTTTGGCCTTAGAAGAAGAGGAGGAAAAGGAAGGAGGGATCAAGCTGGTGAGATGACCAAAGGTGTGTAGGACACAATGGCTCCCCTCCATGTTTCCTTTCAAATCGCTAGGAAAGCTACCAAACCCAACAGATGCTTGTGGAAGTGAGTCTTTTTTTGTAAAAACCAGTGAAAAGGGTTCAGTTTGGAGCATGGGTAGATGGTGGGGGTGGGGGGGGGGCAGATAGAAACAGTGCAATGGGCATAGGTAGTATAGGATAAAGGAGATCACAAAAAAATATCAAGGGAGAGGACACTGGACTATCTATCACTGGCCATGGAATAAAGGGATTTGAGTTTGAATCAACTTTGAGATCTTCAAGGATCATAGAAACTGCAGTTTACTTTTTGGTTTTACTTATACTTCTGCATGCTATATATAATGTATAGCCTCTTGATTCCAAATAAGCAATGCCCACTTATTTATCTCCTATATTTAGATATCCTTGTGATCATAGTTTTGTGAGACATACATCCCTGTATCTTTTAGGGCATGTGGCCATGATGCTCATTTTCCAGGCAGGAAGAATTAGAACATCCCATACTCTGAATTAAGTGTGTCCTCTTACTTGAGTGTCCACAAAGTCTTAAGTTTTGGTTGCTATTTAGGATAGATTTGGGCCAGGGATCACAATGCTGAGCCTAACTGAAATCCATTTATCTCCCGACCTCAGTGTTAGTAAACTGAAGGGACAAAGAAAAGGAGGAAGGTCTTGCTAAGGCTGTGGGAGCCCTGCTGGGGACTACTGTTAGCATTTGAGGAATATAAGGCAAAGGAGAAGAGGGAATGTAATGTTCTAGTCTCTAGGTACAATTGCTGCTGAGTCCTGGCATGGCTTGTCCTGCAGCTCACCATCATTCACTAACTGGCAGGATTTCCTAGTTGTTGTGCTGGCTCCATTGAAAACCCTCTGCAGGTGTAAAACTGCTTGTCAAAGCAGTGATTCCAACAATGCAGTGGCTATTCAGCTTGCATGGACCTTATGCTTGACAGATGGATGCCTTACACAGTCAGGCCAGTAAGCACAGGGTTCATTGAGGCAAAGGATCTCACCTCCTTTCAGTAGATCTTATTTTGACGAGCCCCAGGTCTGCTGTTTCAAATGACCAGCGGAAAGAAAACCACACCATAGGTCTACGCCAGAAGTCTTCCTTCTTATACACAAATTGAAAGAGTAAATTGCTGAAAGAAAAAAAGTTCTTATAATTTATTTTATATTTCAAAATCAGTGGATTTTTGTTAGGAAGGTATATTTATTATTATTTTAACCTGTGTTACATCAAAGTGGCTATACATTTGGCTTTATGCATATGTTTAATTTAATTACACGTTTGTTGACCTGAAGACCCATAGAACTCAACATGTACTTTGGCTTCCAGACTCACTTACCCAATTGTTTACTCAACCCTTCAGTTTGGATGCCTAATGTCATCTCAAACTAAACACATCTAAAAACCAAACTCTTAATTTCCCATACACTCTTGTCCCACCCATCTGGCCAAACCTGTCTTTATCTCATTAAACGGTACCTCCATTCATTCTGTCTCTCAGGTGATCAACCCTTGTACTCTGCACATAACCAAACTTTTGTCTGAAAGGGTCCCTGCCAAGATAACCACATGCCTCATTCCTTTAGGCCACCAATGTCTCTGGTCAAACATCACCTTATTGGGCTTTCTGTGCCCACCTTATGTCCCCTACCTTGTCATTCTCCTCTTACCTATATTATTTTTCATAGCATTATCACCATATGAGACGTTATATATTCATTTATTTATTTCTCACCCGTCTTCTCTTACTAAAATGTAAGTTCTTTAAGGATAGGACATTGTTTTGCTCATTGTTGCATGCATAGCACAGGAAGGTAATTACACATAGTAGGTGCTCAATAAATATTTGTTGAATGAGTTAATAAACAAATAAGTAAAATAATTTTTTGAGTGTAGCTCCAAAAGACGATTATCTAGGGCTTAGTGTTAAGTTGCAGACAAACTGAAGTTGTGCTTTGAGGAGACACAAAATACAATTCAATGGGAATTTCTTTAGAATACTTATGTGATGGTTTCTTGGGGCATTTTCTCACTGGCAATTCTCAAATCTAAATAGAAAAATTAATGTGCAATTAGTTAAGAAACACTTATTGAGCATTTGCTCTGTGCACAGTCTCATGAGGAACACAAATGCAATGCAGGTGCAGTTCTTTCTTTCAAGGACATTTCAATCTTATGCATCAATACAACACTAATTCTGATAGTAAAAAAATTCTCAAATGTTTTATTCCTCCATTTAAAAAAACACAAATTACAGTTGAGTAATTACTTTGTTATATTAAAAAAATGGAACATGTATCATAAATAATTCAAACAGTATAGAAAGATATAAAAAAGCAACAAATCAGCTCAAATATTAACACCAGAAATAACCAGTGTTACTGGATGAACATCTACATAGATAGAAGAAATCAAAGAAGTTATATAGAAACAGAGAAAGAAGTCAGTCGCTAAAAATGGGCTAGTGTTCTACATGATGTTTTAAAAATGAAAACTGATTAATTTTCTTGATTTAACAATAAAAAAATAAAACAGAGGGAACTGTTAATTTTTACAAAAATCTTTCTTTGCTACTCAAAGTATTGATTTCTACAATATCCTTTTAAGTAAGAAATTTGCACATAAAGACTATTAAGATGTCAGTGTGTGTGCATGCGTGTGCGTGTGCAGCTCATTCAGCTGTTGACAGCATCACCAGATGCCTTGCTGGGAAAGAGGGGGAGCAGCAGTGCTGCTATCCTCTCCTCACGCCTAGTGTTTGTTGCTTTGTTTGTTGTATTTTCAATGCTTTTCTTAATCAGAGTTTATAACTGTTGCTTTCCGTTTTGTGACCACAGTCCACTTAGTTATCATTTTTAGCTTTATATGAAGATGGATCCAGTGCTATTTACAATGACTTCTCAATAGCTGGGCGCTTTACTTCAGCTCTAGTTGGCTGGATTTTGGCATCAAGTAGCTTTTTTCCTTCCCAAGGAAGGCTCATGGGTGCTCTTTTCAGATTTCTTTCATATTTGAGAATGCCTTTTGTCTTTAAAGTTGAGTGGCAACTTGACTGGGCCAAACTTTTCTTTCTCAAAAATCTGTGTGGATATTGCTACATTGTCTGTGATACTGAATTCTGCTATGAGATGTCAAAGGACATCTTGATATTTCCCCCTTTTGTTCCTTCAGAAATATATATATATATATATGTATGTATATATTTTAACTTTTACTAGACTTTATTTTTCAGAGAAGTTTTAGGTTCACAACAAAATAGAGCAGAAAGTACAGTTTGTTTATATCACCCCCCTCCAAACAAACACACAGCTCCCCCATTATCAACAACCCTCACCAGAGTGGTACATTTGTTACAACCAATGATCTACACTGATGCAGCATTATCAACCAAAGTCCACAGTTTGCATGAGGGTTCACTCTTTGTGTCATACATTCTATGGCTTTGAACAAGTGTATAATGACACGTACCCACTATTACAATTTTGGAATATATGTGTATGTATAACTATATATAGTCATAGAATAGTTTCACTATCCTAAAAAGCCTCTGTGCTCTGCTATTCATTCTTCTCTCCCCCTGGCCCTTAGCAATCACTGATCTTTTCACTGTTTCCATAGTTTTGCCTTTTCCAGAATATCTTGTAGTTGGAATTATACAGTATGTAGCCTTTTCAGATTCACTTCTTTCATTTAGTCATATGAATTTAAGATTCTTCCATGTCCTTTCATTACTTGATAGAGTATTTTAGTGCTGATTATCTTTATTTTATAATAAAAAAATATGATCAGAAGCATATGAAGGTTATTATTCCATATGTCTTTCATTATTGACACATGGAAACAGTAATAAAATAAACTCCTTTAAATTTTCCATCTCACTAATGATCATAATTTTTCCATGATCATTGAACTTACCAATATTCTTCTCTGCTGTCATAGTCCATTGACTATCTCATAAAGATAAGCACTATCTTGAATTTTGTGTGTATTATTCCTTTGCTTTGTACAAAGAGTTTTATTATATCTGTAAATATTTTCCTCTGAACTATATATTGTTTAGTTTTGTGTGTTTTGTGGTTTTACAAAAATGAATATAGTTTTCTAAAAACTTGTTTTACTCACTGTTAAGTTTTTAAGATTCATCCATCTCGTTGCATAATATTCCATTGTGTAGATGTGACTTAATTCCATTCTGTAGATGCGCACTTGCGATGCTCCCAGTTTGTCCTGTTATAAACAGTGCTGCTATGAGCACTCTTTTACATGGTGCACACATGCAAGTGTTTCTCTGAGGGACAGACCTAGGAGTGTAATTGCTAGATTTCAGGTCACATAAACATTTGTTTTACAAGATAATACCAAATTGTTTTGCAAAGGATTCTTACTAACTTACATTCCCATCAACAGTATATAAAGTATGTATCTATCCATATTCTTGCCATTACTTGGTATTTCAGACTTTTTACTTTTTGTCAATTTAGCAGATAGAAAGTAGCACTTTATTGTGTCCTAAGTTTGCATTTTCCTGATTACTAATAAGGCCATTCAGATTTCTTCTTCTAGGAAATAACTGTCCATGTCATTTACCCATTTTTCTATTTAGTTGTTTTTTTTCTTTTTTTAAAAAATGTGTAGATCCTTATATATATATATATATTGGTTATATTCACTGCAAATATATACTCACCCCATTTTTTTAGTATTTTCATTTTTTATTTTACTGTTTGAAATACAGAAGTTCTTCATTTTAATATACTCATATTCAATTTTCTCCTTATTCCAAAGACAAAAAGATGTTCTTCTCTATTTTCTTCAAATGCTTTAAAGTTTACCCTTCACATGTAAGTCTCTAATCCATCTGAAAATGATGTTGTGTATGGTATGAGGTCAGGATACAATTTTATTCTTTCCCACATATATAACTGTCTCAGCAACATGGTCAAATAGTATCTCTGATTATATCAAATATTGATAAATGTGTGTCTGTTTCTACATTTCCTCTTCTGTTTGCAACAGAGGCTACACTAATACCACACACTCATAATTGGTAAAGCTTTATAATAAGTATAGATGTGGCGTGGGGCAAATTCCCCTAACATTACCTATTTTTGGCTTTTTGTTCTTTGATACACATTTTAGAAACTTTTCAAGTGTCTCTAAAAGTTAACAGGATTTCAGAGGTTGTTTTGTTTGCTTTTGTTTTTTACTAGAATGCAATGAATCTATAGATCAGATTGGGAAGAATTCAAATCTTTATAATATTGGATCTTTCTATCTGCATAACTGAGAAATTTCACATTCTAAGTCTTCTCTTCTTTAACGTCTTTCTATAAAGTTTTATAATTTCTCCAAACAGGTTCTTCATGATTTTATTAGAGTTATTTCCAAGGATCTTATGTTTTTTCATTGCTGTTTTAAATATATTTTTTATATTTTTATTTTTTAAAATAACAATATATAGCTGATACTTAAAAATGCAATTAATGTTTGTATGTTGATCTTATATACAGCCATTTTGTTTTACTTTCATATTATTGTAATAAGTAAACATCGATTGCAAATAATGAGCATTTTATTACTCCCTCCCTAATCTTTATGCCTTTAATTTTTTCTTCTTGTCTTATGGAACTTAACAAGGGCCCTCAATAAATGTCGAAAGCATGCAATGATAGTAAGCATCCTTGTCTAGGTCTTAATTTTAAAGGGATACTTCTAATATTTCTCCATTAAAAATGAAGTTTTCTCTAAGTATTTTAAAATAATCTTTATCAGGATAAAAGTGTTTTCTTATGTTCCTAGATTGCTAATATATTTTTTAACCTGGATAGGTATATTTTATCAAATGATTTTTCTGCTTCTAAGGAATCAGCATATGGCTTTTCTTCTTTAATTAATGTGGTGAATTATATTTCTAATTTTTCTAATATGATAACACTCTTGGCATTCCTGAGATAAACTCAGTTATATCTGTGATGTAATAGCTTCTTTATGTGCTGTTTTTAACTTGGTAGTACTTCGTTTAGGCTTTTTACCTTTATTTTCACACATACACACAAATATGGTTATAACAATCTACTGGTCTGTGTTTTACAGTTAGTATAAATTGTTGGTTGACTATAGGATTTGTATGGTGACAAATACTTAATGCCACTCAATGGATACCTTTGATATTGATGATGAAAGTAATAGAATGTACAGAGTATCTTTCTGTATTAGAAAAATGTCACTTTAATACTATGGTTTAGAAGATAAAAGAAAGTCCTCTCTGATTAGAGAGTCCATCACAGATCCTGTACTAGAGCAAGTCCACATGTCTCCAAATAATATCTATATAGCCATTGAAGAATAAAAATATTTTCACAGCAGGATAATATTTCCAAGTTTCTGAAATATCACAGAGAAAATTATTTGTGGGAATGGAATGTCCTTGTTCACAGATCAGAATTTCTTAGCTTTAAATAGAATATCCTGTCTCTCCAAGAATACATTTCACTGAAAGTGCCTAATGCTGCAGTGGAAATTCAAAGGGACAAGATAATTGATGGTTCCCTCAATTCAGTGTGTCATTTGTTACTATAGTAATTACAGTTGCTGTCCTCATATTCCTTGCCTTTCACCTTGCCTCAAACATTAGAATTCAAGTTTGTTTTTCAAACTGATTTCATGTATGAACAACAACAAGAACTATCTCATTTTAAGGTCTTGGTTATAGCACTTACTATAATACTGGTCTATATTTTTCTTTGATTTAATTATTATTTCATGACTTAATATTACTGTTCTATCTATCATCATTGTTTGTATTATGCTGTGATATTCCTTTATGACTTGCTTTCACATACCAAAAGGTATGCAATGAATCATTGCTGCCATGATCAAAATAGAAGGGGAGCTGGGCAGTAGAAAATTGTCTCTGCCTGTTCCTTTGGTGAAATGGCCTAAACCTGGAGATATCACTGAACATGAAGAACATAATGAAAGTCACTTAAATTTTAGTACTGAAACAAAGGCTAAGAAACAAAAGAAAAGTCTTCAAGTGAGATGTAATGTAAGGTCATTTTGTTCATGTCTAAGTGTATGCCATGTGAAGGGACATGGCACATTGCAGCATTTGTCCTGATTGACTGTCATACGTAATTTATTTTTAAGAGTCTTGCACCGTATTTATCTAAGTATGTGATTCACCATATAGCAACTCCAGTTTTGGATGCTAATAATCCACATTTCTGTCACTAATCTATTTTATTAGTCATTTATCCAACACATTCATTTCTACCTGATAAAGGGGAAAACAATGAAACTTATTCCAGGGAATTGCAAATAAAATTTTTTTTTAATAAAATTGTTTAAAAATATAAAAGGCAGCTTTTGGCATTCAACATAAAGCTCCCCAAATGATCATTCACTTTAAAGAATCAACTAGTATTGAAATAGCTTCTTTTACTTTCTGCCCTTTCAGAATAGCTTTGGGGTATTAATAAACTTTCATGAATAGTCCAGTACACATGGCAAAGGAAAGGACTTTCAAAGCAGTCCACACATTTTAATTAACATTGGCCTTCTAACTCCATAAGAAGCAATAGAATTTTAAGTGAAACTTTATTGGTTTGTTCAGTGTGCCATACAACTCCCTTGGATTTTAATGAAATATTAGAGCTGATAAAACAGTAAAAAGCATTTGACCTAGAAAGAATATTGAAAAGTCCAACTTTATCTCTTATTAGTAATATGCCTATAGGCACCTATGTTTTCCACTGAGGATTATTACAAAGGCCAGGGATAAAACTCCTGAATATCGTGACACTAGGATAGTGCCACTCCCAGGCAGATGGGAAAGTAAGGAAAAAAATCCCAAATTAACTTAATTAGAATCTGAAGTTACTGAATGATCCCAGAACAGATTAAGGTTACCTTTTCCTCATAATCAGACATAATAAAGTTGAAAATAGAAATTAAGTTGAGTTATAGAAAAGTAAAAAAACATTATTTCATTTTTCACATATGAGTAAGTGGCCAAAAAAATTAATACCCACTATATTTTTCTTTTGACTTGAATTTTTGTTATCTATTGCTACATAACAATTAGCCTTCAACTATAAGCATTTATTTCACACAGTTTCAGGATCAGGAATTCTGGGGTGGCTTAGCTGAGTGCTGGGTAGTTCTGGATCAAGGTGTGTCTGGTCAGGCATCTGTGATATGGTGATTGAGACAGCAGTCATCTGAAAGATTAACTGGAGTTGAAGGATCTGATTCTAAGATGGCTCACTCAGTCACTGAGAAGTTGGTGCTGGCTATTGCCAAGAGGCCTCAGTTCCTTCTCACATGTACTTTTTCATAAAGCTGTTGGAGTGTTTTCAGGACATGGTGGCTGACTTCTTCTCGAGTGAATAATTCCAGAGAGCAGAAAGTGGAAGCCACATATCTTTTATTATCTACCCTCAGAAGCCACACACTATCATTTCTACAAATATCATATTGGTTAACAACTGGTCAAACCTACTTAATGGGGGAGATGAGGATCACTGGAGAATCTTCCAGAGGTGCTAACACAATGTGCAAACTAGAACTACATATTGTTTAGAAGGCATTTCAAAAGTAACTATAAACATGGAAATGACATTTCAAATAATGTATGTTCAGATGGGCATATCTCTGAAAACTCAGTTTTATAATGTTTTCTTGTTGGCATAACATCATCTGATAAAAGCAACAGGGTTTTCCATGGTACACAGCTCCTTCTTTCCACCTACAGTATAGTGCAAATGTTAACAGTCCATACATAATGCTAAATTACAGATTCCTTGTTAAAAGTCACATGGTATATTAGAAACAAGGCTTCTGGTGAAGTTATTTCATACACATGAAACATTTCCTCTACATTTTGTTGTCATCACAAATAACGGGCAATAAAAAAGGAAAGATGAAAATAAATATCTGAGGAAAAGGAAGAAATACAGTGGTTCCAACTCAGAATTATAAAATATAGAATTATTTTTCCAAGTAAAATAAGGAAAGGTAAGGAAAGAGAAATAAAACAAATATGGACCACCAATAGGGCCTTCTAGCTCACTCCCATAATGTTACAAATGAGGAAACTAAGGCCTAGCAAATTTAACTGGCTTATTCAAAACTACAAAGTAGATTAATCACTTGTATGTTCAGAGGTGATTTCACAGGCCTGACCTCTTTTCTCTTAATTAAATTTGTATTCATACAGCAACAACAAGTCAAAAGTACAAAGTTGAATTGAATCAGTTATTTATTATTACCTAGATTTGATGATAAAAGTGATTGCTTTTAAGTGGTAGACGTCAAGGGCTCACAATTTTTTAGAAATGTAAATTTTGTGCAGCATTGGTATTATGAAGACAACTCAAATCACTAGATGGAATTTATCTAACTCTACAACTTTAACTCAAGTTATTGTTTTAAAGAAACCTTCTGACAGTCTTAAGACATTACTACAGATCAAAATGCTTCTGTTTTCTTTTCCTTTTAAAAATGCTCTTATTTTTTATATAATTTTGAATATAAGGGATACTTCTTTCATGTAGGAAGAATTAATCATAGAAAATAATTTCACGTCATGCTAAAAATTCTTACCAGATGAAACTGTTATCCTTTATCAGGGGTCCCCAACCTTTTTGTCACCAGTGACTGGTGCTCCTATGAGAATCTAATGCCTGGTGATCTGAGGTGGGGCTGAGATAGTGATGCTAGCACTGGGGAGTGGCTGCAAATACAGATGAAGCTTTACTCACTCAATGGCCGCTAACCTCCTGCTGTGCTGTCCAGTTCCAAACAGGCCACGACTGGTACCAGTCTGTGGCCCGGGGGTTAGGGACCCCTGCTTTAGTTGAATGTCTCTTTAGTTGGCATTTTACAAGTATGTTTCAGGAATTGTTTTCCAAACTACAGTGTGACTCACTGCTTCCTTTCAACTCTTCATTGTCTGCTCCTCTTCAGTGTGCAAAACTTTCTGATTGTCATAATTTTATTTTCAAGCAACATTACTCTAGAAACCGTTCTTCCAAACAAACAATTGCTGTCAAAAGGCAAAGGATGAACTCTTTATCTTGAATTCTAGGGAATGAAAATAACTCATAGTAGTTTATAGTTTGGTTTAGAAATGTCACTGCCTCACACGGAAACTGAATTAGCATATGCAAAATGGCAACTCTTAGTTGCTAGGGCAAGGTGAAAGAGATCCTTGGACTAATTGATTAGAAAATGTGAAAATGAATGGACTCTGTAAATGAAAAAACATAGTAATGATACACAGGCACCTGAATTTCTTTGTAAAATTGAACGTTTACTGAGAACCTACATTGATCATGAATGGTGCTGTTGTTTGGGGTTCAAGGTTGAGTTTGCATTTTAGGACTCAAAGTCTATTTCTCACCTCTTCTACCCTCTAGGTTTTATGCCACATGTATTAAAAACAGAACACAGAAGAAAAAAATAACCAAATATCTTAGAAAATACTCACTAATCGAGCCTCCTCTAGAAAATGCTTTGTACATGGCTAAGGCCAAGAGGCTTAAGCAAGTCTCAGCCTATATTAACACCCACTAGTTTCACCCCACTGAAAAGCGAATTCAAAACATACCAGTGACAACAAAATATGAAGGAAGTGACAACGAAACATGAAAGAAGTAAAAACATCATGTAATGATCATCACTGCCTATTGATTAGTTGCTAAGGTTACCCAGCCCTTACTACATGGCCTGTCGAATTGATAGGAGGCTGTCATGTGAGATGAAAGTGAGCAAAGAATAAGGGCTTAGCTTCCTTTTATTGGGAAGAGACTCTTGTCCAGCCTGCCTCTGTAAGTTGGGTCAAGAAACTTGCCCAGCCAGCCCTACTTTTGAGAATAAAAAGCCCAGAGAAGAATGCAGGAAAGAAAATTGCGTGTAGAGGCTTGCCCTGAGAAAACAGCCATCAGAAGTGGAAGAAGACATTGGTTACTGATGCTTTTCTGCTCTCTATGCAATAACCCCACCCACTAGTAAACTGTGATCCAATGAAAGTTAAGTTCAGATAAAGAGAAAAAAAATCCTTCTCTTTGGTAAAAATTGAGTTGTGACCACTGATATTTCCTTCTATGTTCCTCTGACTGGGGGAAAGAAGATTAGACAAAAATTCTGTTTTCCTTTGGGCAGAGGCTAAGTCCAAGGGAAAAGAAATATCCCTTCCTGTTAGGTATCAATGTGTCTCTTAAGGAATCTGGACTCAGAAAGCTTGGATTCATGCTAAAGGCCATCACCACCACCATCACCACGGTACCCCACTGCCACCGCCACCAGCAGCAGCAGCAGCATCACCACCATCAGCACTATCACTTAGCTGGATAAATATCAGCAGTTATTTATCACCCAGAAATCTCAATTCCCTATGAAAATTGTGAGGTTCACTCTCCACTATCTGTGAGTGATAAAGGCCTTCTCCCAGTAAGTTACCAAAGGAATTCTATGGCCCGATCCTCAGTAGGTCTGCTTATCTCTTAGAGGTCTCCTATCCTCTGGCGGAAGAGGTGGGGTACAGAAGAAAGTGTCTGGAATTAGTCTTACAGCATGAAGTTTATGTGCTTGGAGTGAGATATTGACTTCAGGGGGCCCATTAAACAACATTTCTTTCAAATTCTCCTGGAATTTTCCAAGATTAGCTTCTACCCTGAACATGTTCCAGTTTTCCCATGTTGAAATCTCTATAGCTGTGGAATGACTCCTCCACTGGCTCAAAGGAAGGGCCTGTTTTTCCCTTGCAATTATTGACTGAATCTCACTGCAACGACAATGCTGCTGGCCGGCTAGTCATAACAGTGTGTTTGTGTCTGCCAGGGAATGTTATGATCATCCCTTGAGTGTCAGCCCCAAGTTCACCACACCCCTGGTTTATTTTCATGTGCATTATGGGTTAGCTTCTTTTGGGGCCAGCTACTCACCTGGGTTAGCACCACTGGCTCTGGTCCACATGTTTCTAGCTTCCTCTCCAATTTCTACTGGTCTGCTACTGAAATCACAGATGTCTCCTGTTTAAGGCTACAGTTCTCCAATCTTGCGAGGTCCGCAAAAATAAGAAAAAGCAAAAAAAAAAAAAAAAAAAAAAAAAAAAAAAGAAAAAAGAAAGAAGAAAGAAAGAAGAAGAAAGAAAGAAAGAAAAGAAAAAGAAAGAAAACAAACTGTAAACAACCCGAGAGCACAGTCAGAGATGGATCGCAGCAGTTTTACTTAAGCAATACTCTCCACTTGAGTACAACAGACTCAGGGTGTATCAGGCTTCCTTTTAAAGAAGGCAAGATATTTCCTCCACCAGAAATGTCCTTGCCCCATTTCAACAGCAGGTCTAGGGCTACTTTCTAGTCGGCCCTCCCAAGAGAGGGTGTTTGTTATTTTCTTTGTAACGAGTACCTCTTACATATCTCTATTGTTTCACTAACCATATCATATTGTAACTATTGGGTTTAAGTCTACTTTTCAATGTTGTTGCAAGTTTCATAAAGGCCAGGACCCTGTATCAACTATCTTTGTACTGTCAGTACCTAGCATTATGCCTAGGACAGAGTAGGCTTTCAATAAATGTGCTGTAGACTGGGTACATGAACAGGTGGATGGATAGAGAGATGGATAAATGAATGAATGAATATTACAGCTGGATTGGGGTATCATGGCATATAAATATAAATATAAAAGATCATTACATGCTCATTCCAAAGTATCATAGCACTTTGGGAGACCTGTGACAAATCCCAATTTATAAGGCAAGATGTCAGTCCTGAGACATATTTCCCTTCACATTTTACATCTCTGACATGGGAAGGCAACTCCCAATCCCTGTTGGCCAGGCAGAAGTTGGGACATTTGCCATGATGTGCTCATGAATCCAAAGTAGCAGGGTGGTATCAGTGGTTTGGAAGGAATTTATGGAGAGGATGGAGGATGGTGTTAAAGAAATATGACATCACCAACAACCCTGACACCACAGAGGACAACAGTATATGGAAAATCACAGTATCTTCTGCTTTGAGTTGAAAAGTTTTCAGAAGAAACAGCATCTGAATGTAAAGAGGTTTTAGGAATGTCTTACCCAATTTAATTTGCTTATGTTTTCACTTTTAAGGAATGCTTATATCATAATAATCCATGTCTAAATAACTCTAAAATAGCTTTCAATAAAAAAATAAAAACTCTAACTGAGAGAAAAACATTATGTAAATTGAATTGATAGCATTTTTTCTTTCTTAGCAATCTATAAAATAATGGTGGTTCTTATAGTCAATGACATTATATAACATGAAATATGGGGTACTTGCTGTAAAATTAGTGATTTTTTTCCTCTTTGGGAAACAAATGGATTAGTAAATTATAACTGTTATCTCTTTTAGTGAAGTAAAGGCAAAGGGAGATCTACATGTACCTTTCTTGGAAAGATAAATGTCACACTGTTACAATAAACAGAACCTATTATGCTTGCAAATTCCTGGGGAGAAGTGTTTCTGTTCATACTGAAGTTTTGTTACTGTTTAATGTTGCTGCTGAAGAAAAGAGAGGGAACTTGCCCAGGAAACCCACATTAAAAAGAGTCAATATGTGTTTGACAACACTGCCAACCAATTCCGCCCTCCATACTCCACGCCCCAAAAGGGATGTAAATAAATCAGACATAAGTTCCTGTCCTCACTCATCCTAATGTTGATACAGACATTAGTTTGTTGCCAAAACCTCAAAAGGAGGTGGTTAGTACACATATTAGATGTAAAAAATAAACAGAAATAATAGTAACAAAGGAAAGAATTGTGAGCAGAGAGCTAAACCATTAAAGAGAAGTAGGAAATCCTTTGGAGAGTCACTAAGTCTCTGCTAAGTCTTTGTGACTTGAACTTTCCATTTTGTTACTTATTGTAAAGAACCCAAATCAGACCTCACCCAAGTGGATGCCAACCTTGATATTCTGGCAAGGGCCAAAAACACAAATAAAGGTGCATGCACTAAGTCTACCATCCCTGAATTTTCTGCACTGTTCCCCAAACAGGGGGCCCACCTGTTTCACGGCTTTCAAATTCTCTTCATCCTCCACTTTCCTTTCAAAACAGTGAGAAACAGTATCTATAGGGATATAAACGACAGCTTTTGACCATGTTCCAGGGATGGTGCATTTGACAGCATCAGGTTTCTAGATGTAATTCAGGCAGCACACAGCCCAGTTTCAGCCCATCAAGAGGTAAGATATGACTGGAGGAATAAATAAAATGCTCCCTCTGACATGGATGTGCCCCAATGTGCAATTATAGCAAAGTCTGTAATCCCCAGCAGTATCATTTAAGGTCTTGCCTTTTTAAACCCTCATGGTAGATTGTAAAATGCTGATTTACCACCTTTTTTTGGCGAGCTGTCTTTGGAAATGCTCACCCTACTCCACCCGACGCTTAATAAAAAGCTGATGTCCAAACGGGTTATTGGTTTATCTCTAAATTCCATATTTGTTGTTTTGGGGGTCCAAAAAAATAAAACAAGAAAGAGAAAAGAAAATATTTGATATTCCGGAGTGCCAAGTCTCAAAGCTTTAAAATTCTTTCCACCAGCATTCTTCAATAAGTGTAGTCCCTTGTAACATCAGTGCCCTATGCTCAGGTATTCAGCTACTCTCCACAATTGCTTAAGCAGGCAACTTTGTTGTATTAGAGAAAAGTAGCTACGCGTGCCACTTTAAAATTTTTTTAATTACTATACCTGTTTAAAAACAAACCGGGTGCCATGGAGGGAAGCTGGACACCACCCTGGGCAGGTTACACAGGCAGGCAGCTGCTGTGAGCCAAGGGGAGGGCGTGTGGAGGCCGTGAGGTAGTGTCTCGTCTGAAGGAATGAAATGAAATACTGCATGCAGAGGGCTTATTAAAAGCTTCATGCTTGAAAAATCCATAGTAAAGGCAAGTCTTGGGAAACAGACAGTTTTCCTTTTTGCTGGTCATGTTAACTTTGTAGTTGGAAATGCAAATGCAAATTTAGACATTTGTATGGACTAGGGGGGAAAACAGTGAAGCCTGAAGCCAGTTTTTATTGAAAAAAAAAAAAAACATGACTGAGAACAAAACTTCTCAAGTCAGCACTTTGCCAGTGACTAAGGTGCAGCCTTCCCTTCTGGGGCTCTGCTTACCACCTCATCACAGCTACAGTAAATAAAAAAGCAAAGCAGCACAGCTCCCGTGGAAGCGGAGCCATGGCTCTCCTGAACAGCTCTGACAAAGGACTAGAAATTTTGCCAAGATGTTTCTGGGCATCTTACTCCCGGCACCAGCAAGACAGCTTACTGTGTTCCCCAAATTTAACTTTCAAAAACTCAACCGGGTTTATTTTTCAATTTTCAATTTAAATTTTATGTTTAAAAGTTTGAGTAAGTAATTCATGCACAAGGTACGAAATTTAAAAGGTGCAAATAAGACCTGAAATGCAGGTCTCCCCAGCCTTCTCCACGTGATCCCACTCCCTACCTGTCCTACAGGAAAGCCTTGTTTACCTTTTCTTGCAGATCCCTCCAGAGTCTATGACGTATGCAAGCATACCCAATATATAACCTTTTATTCTGTTTCTTATATATGGACTTTTTCTTTTGGGGGTTCACTCAAACAGGTTTAATAAAAAATATAATGAATTTAGTAAAATGGCTGAATTTCTAACGTGATGAAATGGATTTACTAAATTCAACCAGATGTTTTTAAAGTATTAGCATGTTATCAAATGACTCCTTGACTTAAAAATGATTTTTAACATATAGATGTATTCATAATATCCACATAATACCTCTCGTCCTGTTACTCTTCATAGGATTGGATCTTCCATTAGCAAAGTTTTTATCCCTTACCCCACTTTATTATGATCTTTATAGTCTCACTGATGTTCACCATTTCAGCCTTTCTGTAAGATTCTTAAAGTAAATTTTCAAGCCTTTCTAGATAAGATGGCAAAAGTAATGATTTTTTTTATAAATTGGCCATCCGTGGCTGATCAGCGACAAGAACGAAAGAGGTGTTACACTGCAGAAAAAGCACTTGCCTGGGATTTAAGTGGATTTTGATCTATTCATTCTAACCTTGTTAGTTAGCCTCCAGTTCTCAAACAAGTCTTCAAGTCTCTTTATTCTCCTATTTCCCCATTTTTTGCAAATGAGGGGAAATCATAATTAGAGATTTCCTGCTTATATATTCTGTTTCTCCCCACTGACACTTTCCAGTATTTTGCCCATATGTACCTAGTTCTTAAAGCTGCAAATTGGTCAGTGCAAAAAGCTTCTTATCCTCAAGTTAAAATAGAAAAGATGAGCATAATTAAATTGAAATTTGCTAGGTGTTAATGGACTGAATATTTGGGTCTTCCCAAAAGTCTTATATCGAAGTTCTAACTCTGGTGGGGTGGCATTTGGAAGTGGGCCACTTAGGAGGTAATTAGGTTACATGAGGTCACAAGAGTAGAATCCCCATGATGAGATTAGTGTCCTAATATGAAGAGGAAGAGACCAAAGCTAGCTTTCTTCACCCCAGGAGGACACAGTAAGAAAGTGGCAATTTGCAAACCAGAAGTGGAGTCTCATCGGAAACCAACCATGCTAATATTCATCTGGAGCTTCCTAGCCCCCAGAACTATGAGACATATGTTTCTGCTATTTAAACCACCCAATCTATGGTATTTTGTTATGGCAGCCTGAGCTAAGACACTAGGCATTTACTAATTTTTTTAAATTTTATGTTAGTTTCAAGTATACAGTGCAATGGTTATACATTTATATAATTTATGAAGTAATCCCCCAATTACTCTAGCGCCCATCTGGCACTACACACAGCCATTACAATAATATTGACTATATTCCCCATGCTGTATTCTACATCTTTGTGACTGTTTTGTAACTACTAATTTGGACTTCTTCATACATTCCTCTGTCTCCCAACTTCCTCCCTTCTGGCAATAACAGTTTGTTCTCCATATCTGTGTCTGTTTTCATTTAGTTTGTTCTTTTCGTTTCTTAGATTCCACATATAAGTGAAATCATATGGTATTTGTCTTTCTCTGTCTGACTTATTTCACTCAATATAATACCCTTCAGGTCCATCCATATCATTGCAAATGGCAAGATTTCATTTTTTATGACTGAGTAATATTCCATTGTGCATATGTACCATAACTTCTTTATCCAATCTTCTATTGATAGGCACTTAGGTTGCTTTCATATCTTGGCTATTGTAAATAGTACTGCAGTGAATATAGGGGTACATAGATCTTTACAAATTAGTCTTTTGATTTTCTTTGGATAAATACCCAGAAGTGCAATTGCTGGGTCAAAAGGTAGTTCTATTTTTAATTTTTTTGAAGAACCTCCAGACTGTTTTCCATAATAGTGGCTATACAATTTGCAGTTCCACCAACACTTTTTTTTTCTTGATTTATTGATGATAGCCATTCTGACAGGTGTATGGTGACATCTCATTTCTTTGATGATTAGTAACCTTGAGCATGTTTTCATATGTCTATTGGCCATTTGTATTTCCTTTTCGGAGAAATACCAATTCAGGTTTTTTGCCCTTCATAAAATTCAATTGTTTGGTTTTTGTTGTTATTGAGTTGTATTAGTTCTTTATAAATTTTAGATATTAACCCCTTATTAGATGTATCATAGGCAAATAGAGTCTCTCATTCAGTCTGTTGTCTTTTTGTTGATGGTTTCCTTTGCTGTGCAAAATCTTTTTAGTTTGATGTAGTCCCATTTGTTTATTTTTCTTTTGTTTCCCTTGCCAGAGAAGACATGTCAGGAAAAAAAAAATGCTAATAGCAATATCAGAGAGTTTACTGCCTATGTTTCCTTCTAGGAGTTTTATGATTTGGGGTCTTACATTTAAGTCTTTAATCCATTTCTAGTTTTTTCTTATATATGGTGTAAGAATGTGGTCCAGTTTCATTTTTTTTTTGCATGTATCTGTCCAGTTTTCTCAACACCATTTGTCAAAGAGATCTGCATTTACTAATTTCTCAACAGCAAAATAATTAACGACTCAAAGACATTGTTTCAACTGATGCCAATTCCTTTTTGTTTCATTCAATCATATTGGCCCTTTCAGCATTAGTGCCTCAGAAGTGTATATTTCATCCTGAATATGCAACAAGCCCTATTCTAGGTATAGATGCTGGCCACTGGTCACATTTCTAGCTCCTGGGCCCTGCCACTGAGCTCAACGAAAACTAAGACGTGGAACATCTGCCCAAAATTGTCTCACCAGCCAGCCTCGTGACTGAATTAAACTGGGCTGTGTGTGAGAACCTAAAACAAAATGTGATAGTAGACTTCAGAGATTAAAACTGAGAGATATGTGAAAATTTTTTCAGAGGTTAGGCCAAGGTCAAGAACCACAAAGCTGGCTTTCTTGCTATGTGGAATAAGATGTGGCAATCAAGTATGAAGCAACATATATTTTGCTCTAAATATTACATTTGTAACTTTGAATATGTGCTTCACTCAATAAATTTGTACAAAGGGAAAATTATATACTAAACATTTAGCTGCCAGCAGTACAGCAGTGAAGAGACCTCCCTACCAAAACAAAACAAAAAATCCCTGCCTTCTCGGAGCTCACAAATGTTCCAACACTATGTCTTACTTGTGCTCCATCAACCCAGTTAGTGTCTTAAGTCCTTTACAATTAACATGATAATATTGGTGCCCTATTCTTTTACAGTAATACTTGTATTTTGCACATCAGGATTTTTAATGTTCCATTTGGTGTTTCAAACATAAAAAGGTCTTCCATTCTTTGTCTAAACAGGTTGATTCTAAAAGTCAAAAATCTATAGATTTACATTATCATAAGTAAGTAAATGTCAGTGATTGCAGAGCCAAGTAATATGCTAGAATATTTTTTTCTCTAAAAGGTCCAATAGCATAACCCCTTGGCCAACTAAAGGAAATATTTATATCCTAATCATTCCAGTCAAACAGATTCTCTGTTCTAATGCCAAATCAGTTAAGCACTTAAAATTGTGACATGCCACATCAGAAAAGAAGTAACACATTTTTATTCCATATAAGAACCATAATTTCTGACATAAGTTTTTTGTTTTTTCCTGATGTAATTTCTTTCTTTTATTTTGTTGATAGAAGAATGATGCACTTTCACTTTATCCTCAGGCTTACCTAGACTACCAATCATGGCACCCAGCTCATGGAGTTGACTTTTTCCCCAGAGATGTCTTTCCTGAACTCTGTATTCTCCTGCTCCAATCAGGAGTGTAAGTCCATTGTATAGCTTTTATCCTCATCTCTTCACTTTCTTCTTTGGGGTCTACTATTCGTTAGACATGTTCCTCTTTCTTGATTTTTTACATGTTTCTTCTTTCTTGATTTTTACCCTTGTCTTTTTAGAGGAGACCCCAAAATAACTTCCAAAGAAAGGATCCTGATACATAAACATCTAAAAGGTGTCTTTATTTTTGCTCTCATACTCACCGAGCAGTTTGACCAAGTATAAACATTCTAGGTTAAATAAAGACGTAAAAAGGCAAGCTACCAACTAGGAGAAAATATTTGCAATACACACATTTGAAAAAAGCCAGGATCCAGAATTTATAAAGAAGTTCTAAAAATCATAAGAAAAGAACAAACAACCCAATTTCTAATAATGGGCCAACAAGTGATTAGGAACTTTTAAAAAAAAGATAAACAAATAGCCGAAGTGTGTGAGAAGTTGCTCAATATCAATACTCATCAGGGAAAATAAAATTAAACTCACAGCAAGATATCACTGCACATTAATCAAAAAGGCCTGAATTGAAAAGATTTATAACATCAAGTATTACAGAGCATCTAAAACTTCAGAATATTTGCTGATGAAATACTGTATAGAAGTTTCTAACAAATTTAGACACAATCTACCTATGACCAAACCAATTCCAATCTTGTCTATATATCCAAAAGAAATAGTCAGCAAATCACAAAACCTTGTGTAAGAATATTTGTAGCAACTATATTCATAATAGCTTCAAACTAAAACAACCCAGTTCCCACCAAAAGGAGAATGGATAAACAAATTGTACTATAATAATGTAATGGAATATTTCTCAGCAATAGAAATGAATAAACTACTACTACAGCGCCAATCAGGATGAATATTAAAACAATTATTTTGATTAAAAGAAGCTGGACTTAAAAAGTGCATACTGTATAATTACATTTATATAGGGTCTAGGAAAGAGAATACAAATCTATGGTGACAGAAGCCAAATACTGATTATTTGAGGGAGGAGTGTATATGACGCGTATTAACTGGAAAGGGTCATGAGGGAACTTCCTGGGGTGATGGAAACAGTCTATATCTTGGTCTAGATGGTGGTAACACACAAACGTATCAGGCTATACACTTAAGATATGAGCATCTCTCACCACAGGTATTATAAATCAGTTTTTAAAAAAGAAAGATATCTCGGTTGAAAGTTGTCTTCCTTCAGTACTTTGAAAGCTTTTCCTCGTTGTCATCTAACAGCCACAGGTGATGATAAGAAGTATTCTGCCAGTCTAATTCTCATTCCTTTGAAGTCCAAGTTTATTCTCTCTAGAAGCTTAAGAATGTTTCCTTAATCTTTGTGTTCTGATATTCATAGAGGATGTCTCTAAGTAGATTTTTTTTTCCCATTTATCCCATTTGCACTTCAGTATGTCTTTTCAGTTTGAATACTTTGTCTATCTTTATTTCTGGGGCTTTTTTCTATTAAATTTTAAAACCATTTTTACCCCTTCTTTTTATTAAGAGCTACTGTTCTTGAACCTCCATGGGTTAGAAAATGGACTTCTTAAATTAGGCCTCTATGTCTCTTACTTTCATTTTTATCTTCTCTTTGTCTTTTTGCTCCATGTTTAGTAGATTTCCTCTGATTTATCTTACAACTATCATACTTAATTTCTGAACACTCTTACTTGTTCTGTGTTCCTGTTTCACAGCAATTTGATTTTACTTTACAGATGCACAATTTTCTCAAATCTTTTTGAGGGTACTAAGGGATTTTGTAAAAATGATCTTCTGCATTCTGAATTATGTTTACTTTCTCTGATAATTTTGGTTTTCCTCTTTCATGTTACTTGTTTTCCTTATGTGTTTGATCCTCCCGGAAGGATACATGTTAATAATGAAGATGTATTTTTTCCTCTGTTAAGTAGGAAGATTTGTTTTATCAGTAGAACTCTCCTTGCCTGGGTCTGTCTGGAAGATTTGTGTACAAGGGCAGGCGAAGTAGAAGAACCAGCTTTATGGTAAGTGGGCATGGAACTCCCTGACAGTTCAGGGGAACAAATGCCAGAATGAGGAACATGTGCTAAGGGGTCAAAACTCTCAAAAGAGATGATGGCTTGTCCTGGTTTATTTACTATCTTTAGAGGAGATTCCTAGAGGCAATGTCCAGGTTGTCTGCAGCTCTGCCAGGTCAGGGAGCAAGCAGGGCTGCCAGACACTGATCTCATGCAGCCGTTCCCTGTTTTACATCTTCTGCTCACTTCTTTCTTGTCACTCATGTAACTTTAAGCATTTAGCCTCTCCAGGCAGGTGGGAGCTTCCTCCATTGCAGACCTCCACTGCACATTCCAGGTTGCGGTGTTTCTATTCTGTTTAACTGTTTACATGTTTCAAACCACTTCTCATTCTTCTAGAAATTTCTTTTAGTGTCACTTCAGTGGAACTTCTAAATGAGGGGTATAGGGGTGAACATGTATGTTCAATTTATCTTGAATTGGAATGTACATTCTTTTGCCTTTTTTTTCCAAAAGTAAATTGATCTATTTTTTTTAAACCTGATAAGATGTTAAATAGAATAAGATGAAGAAAATTACCAAACAAACCTCATTTACTAAGGCATCAAGTGACAGTTTAATGCAGATGATCTCCAAATCTATACGCTCACCACGTTTCTATATTTCCACATGCCTACTGATGATTTCCAGTTCTCTTGTCCCATGTTTACCTCATTCACACTAACCCAAGCCCATTCTCCACTTCCTCCTTCCCCTGGAAGTTTCCCTTCTCTGTCACGACTGGCTCACTTGGTCTTCCTGTAGGTTCCCCCCACAACCAAGCAGGCTGAATGCTTCACAAAAGCCTTCAATTGTTCTTTGCGCTGTTCCTTTATAATCAACGAGTGCTCATAACCTCTCAGTTCTTCCTATATATTTTGTTCTATGTTTGGAATGAATTCTGTCCTATTTTTCAGCCCATGCCTGGAAAATGAAGTAGACTAAATGTAGTAACCTGTACATCGGCTACATTACCAACAGGAGAAGGGCAACGGACTCACCACTCAACACCCAGTGATATCTTTGTCTTTTACACAGATGTGCTGTTATACCTGAGCTGAACAGGAAAAGTGTGCTGATTAAACATTACAGAAAATAGACTGTATTTTTCACAGAGAAGAATTTAAAAGCATATTCTTAAGGATTAAATGTCAAATGCATATATTCTTAAACCTAAAATTAGTTTCAAGTCCAATAGACTAATTTCAATTTCTCCTACTCTGTAGCCATTCTGATAAAGTCCAAACACCATCACATTTCCTTTTTCTCTTTATGTAAATAAGACACTACAAATACTTCTCATACCTGAATCATCATATTAGATAAAAACAGGATCTTCTGAAAACTGAAGTATTGTGGGGATAAATCACCTTCATGCTCTCTCAAATGCTATTTTACTGGTATGATTTCAGAGCTGGTCTGATGTTTACAACATCATCTGTAATGAAAAACATAAAATTGTTATCAGGTTGACCTGTTGACAAACCTAGCTCAGGAATTAAAATTTTTTCTGTTTTAGCTCATACTCATATCTCTACTGACATATAATTGAAGGTTTACACCAAACACTTGGAAAATTCAACTTGCCATTAGGTTGTTACTTGTTTGTCTCTTGGGGTAGAAATAAACTGATTAGAGATAGATCATGAGGCCTGTTGGGAGAGATTGGTGGGATGCGGGGGAAGCAGAGAGAGAGGTGGTGATGGGAGGAAGGGGGTATTTCTATTCAGTGAGGTTTTGATGTAAAAAAGAAAGGCAATCACAGATGGTGTCTGATTACAGTTAAATTACTGCCAACAACTCACAGGTAGTTACTGCAAAACCAAATGTGGCACCCATGGGAACCACATTCTCAAACCTCAATGCCCTTCAAGGGCTCAAGATTATGCCCTCTGTTATTGTTGCTGAATACACACACACCACACACACACACACACACACACACACACACGTTATTATTTTTAAGAAAACTTATACCAAAATTTGAATGTATTGAATAGGTATATTAACCAGAATATTTCTATCACAGAAGAAGCCTTTCTTTCACAAAATCATTTTGTAACATAGTAAATTTCCCTATAAGTTTAAAATTTGATTTATTTACAAAATTAATTTACCATGCAGCTTTCAGTTCATTCATTCAATCACTCAAAATGTTTACTGATGACTGCCATATTCACATTTAAAAAAAACAATTAATGTAGAACAAAAGTAATATGCAAATCAAGACAAGCCAAGATCTTGATTTAACATGGTGTTTTTTGTTTTCTCCTACAAAGGTGACAGTGACTTATTTTTGCTCCATAGATGTTGCTGAGTGGCAAATGATGTCTAAGTTTATCAACGGATTGCATCTTCATGGTCTGTGATTCTCCAGCCTTACAATGTCTCCATAATTCCATGACAACCTGATGAAAATTTGAAAACACCTAAACAGCTAGTTGTTTGTCTATTGTACATCAATGTAACAAAATCAGCTAATTTCTGTGGAACATGATGGATTTAAACTAAATAGTCTCAACCTGAAGTGTGTTGGATTTCTTAGACAGTGAAATGAAAGGCCATTCACTGCAAAAAAAGAAATCAGATGCCTAAGATGCTGTCTCAAATTCATGGGAGCCATGGCTAACCAAAAATAGCAGAAATGAAACTCTCTTCCATTTCTTGTGGGAAGAAAACTTACACTGTTACTTATGGGTAGGGAAATTACCATTAATCTATGTAAGACTTTTATAAAGTGGAAGAACACAGGTCTAGAGATCAAGAGCCAAGACCAAACTGCCTGGGTTTGAATCCTGACTCTGTGTCTCATAAGCAGTTGTATGTTTAAGACAAGTTACTTAACCTTGCTATGCCACATTTATCTGTCAAATGGAGATAAAAATAGTACTTAAGTCATAGGGCATTTTAGGATTAAATGAGTGAAGACATAAAGTGCTTGGAAGAGAGCCTAGCACAGCAACTGTGCTTTGTAAGTGCTGCTACTATGATTATGATCAATATCTAGTCTAGGCCAGGTGCTTTATATTAATAACTGCAGTCAATCTCTCCAGGTGGGTAGTGGATATTATCTCTATTTTATAGATGAGAAAACGAATTTCAGAGGAGATAGTAATTTACCAAGATCACATAGGGTATGTGTTTGAACTGCAATTCATACCCAAGTCTTTCTAATTTCAAGCCATCTCTTCCCGCTTATGAAGAGAAAGCAGCTAACTAGCTAGTTGGCTGGCTTCCACTTTTGAACTAGTTGTCGTAGAGTTCCATAAGAGGTTCTGGCCAAATGTGGACAACTGCCTCAAAGACGCTCCATCTGTTCCTGTCCCCTTTACACCAGGGAGCAGACAGTGTAGTCACCCAGCATGGGGCAGCCAGCTGTGAGACAGATGCAATGATCAGAGGGCCCTGGTCCTCACCCCTTTCTCTTCCCTATTACCAAAGAAGCTCCCTGCAGTGGTTGCCAGTCAGGGTAGTGATTTGCTTGCTCTTTCTCTTTCAAAATGTTTTAGGTTTTTCATACCATTTTTAATATTTTATTGTTATTTGCAAATGAAAAAAGAAAAGCTTGTTTTGAAAAATATACAACTACTGCTTCCACAAAAGAGATCCATCCCCGAACAGTGTTCACAGCCAGCACTGCCAACTTCAAAAATAAATGGTTCTGATATCTTCAAAAACCAGATTATCCTATTTGTTCTCTGAAGAGTAGAGAGTACATTTTTAATAAAGCTCTAGTTATGATAAATTATAGCTCAAAAATAGCAGGCAGAGACTCAGCAACTGCAGTGGCCTAGGAGCCATTGGGGTAAGCAATTTGCCTATATAAACAGAAGCACACATGAAGTCTTTTGTAAGGCTTAGCTCTTTTTAACTGGGTGACTTGATTTCCCATTATTAGGTCTGATCTCAGTGAGGGTGATTTGCTCCCAGTCCAGATGTGGCCAACTCTGGCACAAAGCTACACAATCTAACCTCAAATCTAAATCAGAAAAGCAGGTATTCATCTTCTCCATTGTATTATAGTTAAGTTTAAGAACAGCATTAACATAGCTTGCACCTATTTATTTGTGAAAAGGCTCAGACCTTGGGAAACCTTCTGGTTTAATTTCTTACTCACAATAACTGAATATGGATTAATTTTTATGACTCATATGAGTATATATGCCTAATATCAAAAGCAATCTCTGGGTGTGATAGTTGGGGCTGATAAATATGATCTGGAGCAAGAAAGAGCTAGGAGGAGTTAAGTTGTCTACACAGAAAGAAGTGGCAAATGCTGTCATCTTATCCTTCTCTGAGCTCATCCATTATGTATTCAGTTCAGCTCTCCACTGTAGGTGGTGGGAGCAGGAGGTTTCAAAAAGGGCCCCTTAAGTAATCTTTGATTTAACTGCTACTTGAGCTTTCTAAAGCATGAGTAATATCCTCTGGGGTACCACTTCATGCAGAGGAGTAGAGGTGTCTCCATATACTGAAAATGGTTTAAGGGAAAGGGATGTATGACATAGCCACAGAATGTCCACCGCAGGGTATTATTTGGACAAGCTGTGAAAGCGAGCATTGTCCTCCTTTATAGGGACACTGTGATGAAATACTGAACTCTTTTCCAGCTAGAGGACCTGATGTACAGAAGAATATGGAAGAGTCCTAGTTCAATCTTCTCTGCTCCTTCTGCCCCCTACACATTAATTGGTGGGAACTCTGGGCATGCTACTGGGATTGAATCTCACTGAAGTACAAAATACTGGAAGATCCTTCTCAGTGCCTGGTTCTGAAAAAGGAAGATGTGCTATATATTTTCTTTTGGCTACTAGATCTATTCTCCACCTTCTCCCCTCTGCCTCGTGTCCTGGAAGATTGAAACTTCATGGCTTACACCAATGGGATCCTTTACCCTCTGGCTTCCAGTCAGGTTTGGTCAATGGGAAACACTAGCAAGAGAAAAGGCAGAAAATAAGTGAGAACAAGATATTCATTCCCTGAGTCCTTCCCTGTGGGATCACTGAAATTTGGCTTCATTCTTCAAGCAATGGCATAGCTCCTGTTTGATCCATCTTGCAGGGATGGAGGGTCGCCTTAGAAATGATACTTTCTGACTCTTCCACTATGACCAAGGAAGAAGAAGCAAAGATATGTGTCGATGCACTTGTGGGTAGGAGAGGCAGGAAATTTAAAGTCCTCACATGATACCATATGTATATGAAGGGAAGAGGTAAATGCATTATGGATATACAGGACAAATGGGTAGTAAAGAAAGTTTGAGGGAGTGTGGAAAAAGTTAAACAGATTTGACTCAGAAAATGTATAAAGGCATCTTTGAAGACTGCATGAAATTAGAGAACATACATTTGCAGTGACACCAAGCTTCATATGTAGCACTGAGAATCCTGTTAGAGGGAGCAGAAAAGGCAATCAGTTACAGATATGTAAAATTAGGAGTCTACTGGGCATGGGAAATAAAAGAAGAACAATGAAAATTAAGACTTTGGCAAGAGAGTGACTGAAGAAATTTGCCTTGTGGTTATGATGGGACTAAAGATGATATGGAGATGACAGTTGAAGAAACAAAAGAGTAAAGATTATGAAGAGACTAAAGAACTGATATAATGAGAAAAACAGGTTGAAAGAACTGGAAGAATATGTGACTGATCAGGAAGTGTGAGATTTGGGTAGGGGAAAGTAATTCCTGGTAAGGATATGTTTTAGGATATGATCATAGAAATGGGGTGGAGGTTATTAAAGTCCAAAGGGTCCAGAAATGGTGTCTTTCATCCAGAATGATAATAGATTAGGGAGAAAGACTGTCAACACATGCCTAAATATTCAGTACCTTTGAACAAATGAGGGGTAGGTGATTGATGACAATGAGAGTAGAAGGTAGTTAATATTAGCTTCAAATGACCTGTTTTTGTGCATGAAGAATTAAGTAATGATCAAAAAGGAATAGTGGGGAATAGGAAGATGCCCATTCTGCTTCCTGACTCTAAGGCATGTAGATGGTCAGCTGCTACTCAACAAAGCTGCCAGGGAAGCAGCACTTCCAGGGGAAGGCCAGATTTCAAGATAGAAAAAATAAAATTTAATGATGAGGTTAAGGAAAAAGAAAAATCCATTTGTTATGGATCTTAGAGACAATGAAAGGGACTAGAATAGACAAGGTTAAGGAGAAGTTGAGTTGAAAGACAGATGACCAGAGTGATATATATTTTAGCCTTTGCAGAAGTACAAGGCATGATGAATTTGGCTAGCCTTAAGTGGTCCAGATGACTTACTTGTCGCAGTACTCAGGTACTGTGGGAAAGGGATAGAAAGAAGAAAACATGACTAGTCTGTTCTGAAAGAAGTTAGACCAGATGCAGGAGTGGTTGACCTTTGAGGAATTCCTAATCCTAGTGAGAAGGCAGGCATGGGGATTAATTAATCTTTTGAGTCCCTACCAGAGTTGTTCTTAAACTTTTTGGTTACAGGAGCCCTTTATACTCTTACAAATTATTGAGGCCCCCAAGGAGTGTTTTTTGATATGGGATATATTTATATTTACCATATTAGGAATGTAAATGGAGCACATTTTGATATATTGGTTTGTTATGTTATTTAAAAATAAAAATAACAAACCAATTTCTTGTTTAAACAACTAGAATGAAAATTGATTTGTTGAGAAAAAATTATTTCGATGTAAAACTAGGCATTGTGTAAAGGACACCTCTTCTGGGTTACAAACTCTAAGCTTCCCTTCTCTTTGAGCTATTTTACAACTCTGTAATTATAGATGGCAGATAGACATGTACATTATATCCTGTCTGTTAAAGGTTAGATTGGAAATTTTCATTTTGCCTCTATGTACAATACTTTTCAGCATACCTTACTTCATATAAATTTGAATTTAACTTACTTTTTGAACTTTTGTAATATCTGTCCAGTTCCCTTATTGATTAATAAATAGAGTAAGATATTTAAACTGTGTTCATTTTAAAATCTGTATGAAAGTTAAGATTTTAATTGGGCTTTTAAAAAATTATCATTTAAAAAAGTATTTTTTTAAACAAATATATATGTATACATATTAATGAGAAGAGTGGAGGTGGTGTTTTACATTTTTACAAATCTTTTAATGTCTGGCATAATAAAAGACAGCTGGTTTCCTATATCTACTTCTGCATTCAATCTGCTATAGATATGTTGTTTTAGTAGAAGTATATGATGAAAATCTGGCCTCATACAGATAAGTAGTTGGAAGAGAGAGAGTATTTTAATACCTTTTACAGATAATTGTCGATATTCTTGTTAATACCATATCAAAACTAGCCAAGTTGTAGTTTCTTAAAGGTTAGTTGCAATGTGCAATCTGAAACTATTTCAATGAACTTTTCATACTTTGTTAAAATAAAAATTCACTGGTCTGTCTTTAGTTTTGAAAGGATCTTTTCACTCATGTGTGATTTTCTAACGTAATGCATTGGTCATTGGAAAATACGGTTCACTGAATTATGCCTATCTTCCAAATGTTGACATATCTCATTATGTAATATTAAAAAATTACATTGTTAATATTACCAGTGATCTAGAAAAATCCTTTAATATTAGAAAACTACAAAACTTATAGGTGGATATGTTTTCTAAATTTTTAATTTTTACTTGCAAGCTTGAATCTTATCATCAACAAATAGAGCCAGCTGTTTTTCTGTGAAATGCTCAGTTACTCATTTTTAAGAACTATTTCCCAAATACTCAAGCCTAAATAACCAGTTTGCTCACCATTCTTTCAAGTAAAAATGGCATTTCACAAAACGTGGCTAGTCCAGCTTACAACTCAAACAATTGCATAAGTGCTATTCCTCAAGATAACCATCATACTTCAGCAGAAGTACTTTATGTATACCTCTCATTTTGTCATACAGACTATTCGAAAGACTTATTTATACTCAAGGGTCAAGATTTAAAATTAATAGTTTTTACTGCTTCAAAAAGGATATTTTAAGTGAAACTCGTGAATGGGTGGAAATAAAGAATTCAGCAACTACTAGTTCAGTACCACTGTCTTGATTCATGACAAGGCACCAAGAAGTCTATCCCCAATAGTTTTGCATCGCCAGTGGAAAAGCAAAACAACACTTCTTAACATTATTAAAATGTAGCCTGTTGTGATGGACTGTACCCCATGAGAGAGTCTCAGGGATCCCCAGGGGTCCACAAACTATACTTTGAAAAACATAGTCATACCAGATTTTGTGTATGTCTCCTTTACTAGAAGGAGTTGTACCTCTGCAGTGACTTTTCTGCTGGTGTGTAAGCTGCTTTCATTTCTCTTTCTCTGAGGCTTGACATAAAGTAACTTATCAATGAGTGTTTGTTAGAAGTTCACCTGAGTGCAACCCGAAAGACAGCATGATCAACTCTACTGAAAGAAACTGGGCAATATTTGAAGATGACATTAAAGTGGGTTTTGAAGGGTGAAAAGAAGTTTATTGTGTGGATCTTGCAAGAGAAAAGCATAGTGGGTAAAAACACAACACATGCCTTCTTGAGTAGATTTGACAGATGAAAACACCCATTATGCTGTTGTTTGTGTGGGCCTGGTTCATACATTCAAATAAGAGAGAGATTTAAGAATCATCAAAATATTGATATTAGATAGAATCATGGCAGTTGATGTGATCCAATAAAGAAAGTGTCTAAAGTAAAGGACAATGCAGGTGTGGAGAGAAGAGATGATGATGGGAGCTTTCACAAATCTGCTTTAAAGGTGCCAGAGGAAAAGATGCTAGCAAAGGAATTTGAGAAAGAACAGTCAAAAATCAGGTTTGGGATTTAGAAGAGAGCAAATTCTGGGATTAAAGGAGGAAAAATCTTAAGAAATAAGAGTGTCCCAAAGTATCAAGAACCTCAGGGAAATCCATATTGGAAACCGTTCATTAGAGTTCATAATGATGAGATACTTAGTGCCCTTTGCTTGGACAGTTTCATGTAAGTGGCAAGAGTACGAACCACTTTACATTAAGAGTATATTCAAGAATGATAAGGGGGAAAAGACTGTGAATGCCTCATTTAAGAAATCTGACTATAAAGAACATATAATAGCAGAGGAACATAGTTTTAGAGAAGGATTTTTATTTTTAAAATGTAGGCAAAATGTACATATTTGCAACCTATAGGAAGGATTCATAGAAAAAGAGATGTTGAAATTAAAGAAAGGAGGACGTTATAATGAATGGGTCACATCACAGTCTTGGAGGAAGGGGGAGAATAGGCTCCAAAGCATAATGAAAGAAATTAGACCTATATTATAGAAATGATACCTTTTCTCTGAGACTGAGATGAACATGGAAACAGATAATTAAATTTACATCTGTGGAGGAAAAATGTTGAAAATTTTCACACCTGGTAGCCTCTACTGTCTCTATAAAATAGAAAGCAAGTTTTCTTTTGAGAGTAAAGGTAATGGGGCATAGGAAGTATTCTAGCCAGATTACCCAGCAAGCAGAACCTAAGGCAAAAGTTTATTTTCTAACACTTTAAAAAGGTAGGGTGGAGTGGGGGGGCAGTGTGTGACACAATTCCACAGAGACAGAGGAAGAACAGTTATGAGAAGGCGCATTACTAAGATGACTAGGGGCTGTTCTCAAGTGCAACTGGTTATGTGATACAAGAGGTCTATCGACAGAAGGTCATGTGAAATATTGCAGGACAGTCCAGGGAGGGAATGAAAATAAAGAGGAAACTTTTCTATTACCTCTTATCTCCATTGGTCAAAGTTTGGCCCCAGAAAATGTCAACTCCCTATAGCACCAGTTTGCTGATATCTGGATGCCTAGCAGGTTTCTAGGGAAGCCCAGGGTGGAAGTGATTTATTGTGCCCGTGTGAAGACGGCAGGTGAGGCACTCCATGGAAAGAGTCCATATACAGCCCATCTTTGCAGTGGCATTTTGGGCAGAACTAATGGTTGAAGGTCCTTGAAAAAGACAAGGCAAAGAGATTCTGACATCACATGTAAGAGGTATGTGAAATAGGGAGTTAACCTGGAAGTAACAGTAAGACTTCAAAAGTCAACTGCTCCCTAAGAATAAGAAGAAATTCTGAGCAGTGCTGAAGGCACACTGGATACCAAACATTCATACTGGCAATATTTGCAAGGCTATTTTATTTTCTCTAACAACATTCAATGGCCTCCATGTAAGAGGAATGTTATTACATTGTAGAGTTTAGACTGAAGATTTCTGGGATAGAATTAGTGGAAGACGAAAGGAGCTGAGGTTGTAGGTAAGGAATGAATTATGACCAGTCATAAAATTTGAACTTGGCGAAAAAAGAATCACATTCAAAGATGGGCCAAAAAAAAGTGATCAGAGAAAGAAACGAGAAGTCCTAACATATTTGAAATCTGGTTTAGTGGGAATAAAAAAATAAAAGTGGAAGGACATAAAATTGAGATCATAGCACAGCATATTGAAATTTACTATTTTGGAAGAGAAACATTTTGGTGAAATGAAGAAACACTCTGGAGTTAATAAAGCAGAATCAGAATGAAAATTCCATTTGACTTCATGTTGAGCATGTTGGATGTATCAACTACATGTTGTCTCTTGGCTTGACAGTAAGAGATAAAGAAGTAAAGTGAAGAAGAGATGCAAGATGCCAAAATTACCAGTGTTAGCAGAAAAGTGAACTGGAAGTTGGTAGACCCAGTGACAAAAAGGAATAGAAGATGGCGTTCATTAATTTTATTGCCCAGCAGTACTGTGTATCAACTGCACTGGTTGGGAACACAAATATGAATAGGATAGTTTCATATTCTAATAGGTAAAGAAACAGGAAAACCAATTATCAAAATACAATAAGGTATGTGTTTTAATGAATTTATGTACACACGCTCAAGGAATCATAGTAGGTGATACTGAAGTTGATTAAGTCTTGAAGATTGATTTAGAATTTCACATGTGAAAAAAGAAGGAAAGGAATTCAAAGTAGAGGGGAGAACATAGTCATTGCCACTCACTGAGAAAGAGATTCTACATAAAGACTCAAAGAACTCTGAATGAACTTGATTACTTTGTGATGAGTACTTTAAAAATACATTCAGTACATGTTGTGTTGTTTAGAAATTCTTCCAAGTTTTTTTATGTTTATTGCTATGTGCAAATTTATATATGAATATGTAATTTAATTATAAAAATAATTCACACCTTCAGTTTCTTCATTTTCTTGGCATTCACATTTTTGAGCTCCCAAGAGCCCTAAAGAAGGATTACAGAAGCAAGTCATTATAGGACTCCCAGGTCTGAGGCAAGATGGGTGATCCTATAATGACTTGCTTCTGTAATCCTTCTTCAGGGCTCTGGTCCAGGATCAATAAATTACAAATGTCTGCTCTAGAGTGCTGAAGACTAGCAGAAGAAAGTCACAAATGAAAATCAAGAGTATTATCTTTAGAACTGTCTGCTAACTTTAAAGGATATATTCTGGTTGCTTTCCCCCTTTTTTTTTTACTACTTATGAAGGAAGATTAACTCATTTTATTTTTATAGAATTGGTTGCACTTCCAATTTTTAGAAAAGCAATGAAAAAGGGGAAGAGCCTCATAAAATATCATTAGCTCTTTAAAATGGTCCTGTGAATAGATGATCAAATGCTGAGGGCCTTGAAGACTTTCTCTTTGTCTAAAAATGGTCACTAGCTGATGTGCTACCCAACATCACTCTCCTATATTCAGCTGTAGTACAAATAGAGGAGAAGCATAGGATGGATGATAGAGTACAACCGACCTGAGTTACTAACTGCACGACTAAGCTAAGTATTGGCTACAAGCAGATTTTTGTCCTCCCAGAAATTTAGTTTCTTCAGTAAAATTATGGTTGGGTCTAGTTCTGATGTGATAGACCTGCACTCACCAAGATCAAGGATTCAGTCAGCAGAGGCACCCTTATAGAGATTTGACACTCTGAGAGTGTCCCCTAGAGCTGTAACCTTTCCAGCCTGCTCTCTGACTATGGTTTGCCTGATCCTCGATCCTTTGCTTAGCTGTCCTATCACCTGCCTGTGTGTCCCTCTGTCCCTACCCCTGAGCACAGTTTTTGACCTGGAAGCATGGAAAAGGCAGAGAGAAATAAGTCTATTCAATCAGACGCAGTCCCTTTAGAGGAACTTGAGGAGGCTTGAAGTCAAGTTAAAAAGTAAGCGTTTTCAATTATGAGAAGTTAGGAGTCTTGTTCATTGCATTTCACAATGTACAAAAGCAAATACACTATTATCAAAATATTGAAGAGTTTTCCAAAATCATAATCTGCTCTCATGAAATATTTCTTAATTAAAGCAAATATCCAGCAATAATTCCCTGTAATACAGAAGAAAATCTGAAGGACTGCATTGGATTTCATGTCATTGGTGGTCAAGAGAGACTATAAAATAAGGAGAGTATTTTAAGATATGATCATTCTATCTCTCATATAGGGAGGTAGACAGAAATTAAGTGATTCAAGGAAGCCAGTATAAGGATATAAGTTTTGACAATTTCTCAGTAATAATATTTCATTTTTAGACACAGCACTTACACTTACACCTCAGTTTCCTCATCTATGAAACAAGAAGTTTGGACCAGATCAGTGCTTCTCCGAGTATGGCCACAACATTCCCTGTACAGAATCACCAAGAGTTTCTATTTAAATTGCAAACTTCCAAGATGAATCTCAAAAATATTATTCTAAGGAAAAAAAGTTAAACACAAAAGGTTTCATGCTGCATGATTACATTTATATGAAATTTCAAAAAAGGCAAAATTATAGAAAAGAAAGCAGGCCAGCAATTGCCTTGGGGTTATGGGTGAGGGAGGGGAGAGAGGATGGAATTCAAAGGGGCACAAAAAAATTTAGTTGGATGATGCAGCTGTTTTATATTGCGATTGTAGTGGAGGGTACATGACTATATACAATTATGAAAATTCATCAAACTGTACACCTCAAGTGAGTAAATTTTACTATATGTAAGTTATAACTCATCCCCAAATTTTCAAATTCCTGGGCCTTACCAGAATCTGATTTTTTAACAACCTCCTTCAGTAGATGCTTTCTTCACTAAAATTTGGGAACTACTCAGTTTAATAATTTATTTGTCCCTTATAAATTTAGGATTCCATAAAACTCTAATTTGGGTGACAGTGACAAAGTGTCCTTTAATGTCAAAGACGGCAAAGGATATTTTTAGCTGTATGCAGACTATGAAAAATATAAAAGACTAAGAACTCTAGAGGTTAAAAAAAAATTTTTTTTTTTTTTTTGCTTGGCAAACTTCTATCTAGGGAACAGATTTAGAAGAAGATTTAGATGAAGAATTTGGCCTGTGGGTTAGGGAAGACTTCTAGGGCTGCTGGTAACACCTGGCCCCGCAGGAGCGGAGAGTTCCTTTGCCTCTGGCTATATGGGCTCACTCTTATAATTCAGAAGAATGCAGGCTGTGACAGCAAGATGGCCCAAACTGACACTGGTATAATTTTGCTGTGCCTACCAGCATCATTCTCATTAGTCTGAGAGTTAAATAATTTTAATATGCAAGTGTATCCTGTTCCAAATCTCCAAGGCCTGCTTTATTATTAAAGAAATATAACACGATGGCCTGCTAAAGGCCTTGGAACACTGCTGGTCATCTTCAAAACAGCTGAGCAAGAGGAGGGCTGAAATCCTAGCTCTGCTGCTGCTCATGTAGATTCTGATATCACCCAAGTTAATTAATTGTCCTAGCTACCTTTTCATTTGTTCAGAATTTTTGTTGTTGTTGTTAATCCAAAATAAAAAGTGCTCAACCTCTGGAGCAGTGCCCTGATGTGTGAGATCACCTTATTGATGGCTAAATAATGTCAACTACCAGAGAGGGACCACAAGCTGCCAACTGTTGCCTGGAGACAGCCTCAAAGTGGATAGAGGAGGCCATGAGAAGATTCAAAAATGAAAGAGGATTTCAATGTTTGGAATATAATAAATAAATAGTTCCTCAACAAATAGATAATATAGAAAGAAAGAATGTAGGAAGGTCAAAATGGGAAGCAATGAACTAGGAACGACCAGGCTCAAACGTATAAACACCTCCCAGTTCTCTTTGGTCAACAGAAAAAAATCAACCCATAGAGTCACTCCTGCCTCCTTTGCTGCCTAACTGTTCACTTTTGTTCTCTTTTCCTCCCCATTCCTCAGTCTCTGCCTCCCTCCCTCTCTTTCCTGATTCATATTTATCATTAGATCACCTTTTACACAGATCAAAAAAAGGGAGCTGAGAAATACAATGAATACAAAAGACCATTCCTTTGGAGGAGATCTTAGTGAGCTCTTTCCTTGCATAGCTAAACAATGACAATTAGGCATAAAAAGTGCTTTAATGAAACTAAGTGCCACAAGAGCCCAGAGAAGCAAGTGCCTTGCTTATAAAAGCTTTATTACCTTATACTAGCAGTTCTAATTTAGGGGAAATATGACCTCCCCATGAACATTTGGCAATATCTGGAGACATGTTTGCGAAAAGACAGCAGGAGTAGAAAAAGAGAGCCTTCAAATGGTGATGTAGGTCTGACAACTATGAAGGGAGAGAGAAGAAAGGTGGGTTGCATGGAATGAGCCTCAGATGGCAGTACCACTTTACAAAAATCGTGATCAGGCTGACGAGGAGCCCCTGAACACATACTGACCATTAGAGGAGTCCTGTATTAGGCAGGATGGCACCTCCATATTCATTGGCTGAGAGCGGTCCGCAAAGATCACGGCCTTGGCAGAATGTCACGGTAGATCCAGAGGTGTTGTAGCAGCTGTCTGCTAACAATGCTTCCTCCTCTCAAGAGGTTCTCCTTAGAAGGGATGGAGCACCTCTATGGCCACCACAAATAGACTATGACTCTGTCTATGGTGTTAAGCAAGATTTATTAAAGGGCTCTGCCTCCCTTCCGAAAAGGTAGGCTGCACATCTGCACTGAGTAAGGAGAATGTACAATAAAAAAATATTCTTCCTAAAGCCTTTTTGTTTATAAAGCTGCTGGCCTGATCTTTTGTTTTTTGTGTCTATACTAAAAGAGTGGATTGTCCTCTTATGTCACAAATGCGGTGAAGAAAAGTGATGTTAAGTGCTACTCTAAGACCACAATTTCTATCCCTGGAATGTTAATAAGAGGATTCGGAAAACATACACACACACACACACACACACACACACACACACACACACACTTTTTTATAGTGGTTACTTACTATCTCCACAGGAAACTTGCTGTAGGTTGCTGAAACCACCTTTCTGTGTATAGCCCATCACCAATGGAGCAGCTCAACTCCAGGATCTGGGATCTTCCAGGTGTTTGAAAATTCCTCTCTTGGCATATAATGGAAAGCAATACAGAAAATATCTGATATTTTGTGTCATTTTATTTGTAAGAATACAATGAAGTAGTGAAGTTCCTTGACTGGTTTCAGTCTCTTTTGGCATCTTAATTCTGGCAGGTCTAAAACATCACATGGGGAGCGCCTTGCCTTCTGTGCTTACCCTTTAAGAAAACCTGGTTCTCCTCTTATGTTTTTGATTATACTGGACCCTAACTGGACCCTGGTGGGTTCCTTAGGAAATGCTGTGAATGTACTAAAAAACAAAACAAAACAAAACAGAAATCTGCGCTCCCTTCTACCAGTCGGAGCATGCTGTCCCTGGGATTAATGCAGTCTGCACTCTCAGTCACACAGAAGACACCTAATGTCAACAGCTGGGGTTTGTGCGCATTCACTGCTGAACCATAAGGAGCCACTCCAGTGTTTCAGACTTAAGAAGATGTGGAATGTGACACAGTCCTGGGTAGAATTTCTTAAAACCCACTGCCAAGAGTAATTCCTCTGACATGGAAGAAGGTAGAATAAAGAAAAAGAGATATTATGTTTATGTAAGCTGTTTTGCTCATTTTTCATCCTTTTTTTTTTGTGACATTTTGAGGAAAGTCGTTCCAGCATTAAACCTCACAGTGAGAGTGTTCTAGTCACACCCAGCTTCAGGAAATTGGAAAAGAACACAATTCAGTTTTGCCAGAGAGTTCATGGCATTTATAAATCCCATCACATTATTCATAAAACCTCCAAAGGGAAATGACCCATATCAGGCATTCTCTTTGGGGATGCATCACACACAGGGTGGTTTATAGGAAAAACCCTGTTTCCAGCTCTCATGTCCCAGAAATAGCTAGAGATCTGAGGAAGTGGGAGCTTCTTATCTTAATATTCTTCCAGAGGATTTGGTATATTTATTTTATCTGGAAACGATTTGGGGAAAGACAAGCTACTGCACTATGCCTCATCAATGTCAGAAGACTCATCATACACGAACACTCGATAATGACTTTAAAAAGTGATTATGAACCAGTTCATTTCTCAATGCAGTGCACACCACAGTAATAATCCAAATTGCCTGTGACTTATGAGTATATTTGGCAACAACCACTAGTTCCCACTGTAGTGTGAAATTAACACCACAGACTGTAGCTGTGGCATTTATTGAGCACAAGGGAGCTGATTATAGCCTCATAAATTCAAAGGCAACCTCTGCTATTACTTAATTAGAATCTGTATCTCTGCATAAATTGCAGGAGCAATAACTAGTAGTGTATAGTTAAAGATTTGTCAGCTTCCTTATTATACAACAACCCCTTATTTTTCCACATAAACATATAATTTAGGGAGGTTATAAGTTGTTTGTAAAAATGGTTCAGAGGAGAAAATTGGCACATGGTATCCTGGAGGACACTAGTATGTTATTTCTAAGTAAATTTTTAAAACACTACTCTTGTGCTGTTATATTCGTTTAAAGAACAAAAACTTCCAGATCCCTGATCCATGTCTAGTAATAAACAATTTTGGCTGTATATGCATGTTTTATAGTACAAACACTATTTTAAAACAAGTGTTGCCTTGGCACTTTTCCTTGTAGGATGCTTTTTTTTTTTAATTACTATAAACCAAACTTCATATACATACATACTCCTAAAGAATGTTAGATTATTAACTTACAAATCCATTTTTATTCTATACTAATGTATACTAAAGTATAGAATACCTTTATGTAGTTGTAATCAATGTGTACATTTTCCTTTGGGTCCAGTTTTTAAAATATTTGGCTTAACATTTTTTGTATGCACATGAGCCTCCTTGATATAGTTCACATATGGCTCAGTATTCTATCAGATTAACCTTCTAGAATACTTCAGAAAGATAAAAATCAGATTCAAATTATATCTTTACATCATGGAAATGTATATTCCAGTCTAAAAGGTAATTTTTAGCCATAGAAAGGGCCAATCGTGATAAATCATCAGAGAAATAGTTGATCGAGAATGTGGAATAGGTCCATTAAATAAAATGAATCCATTAAGTTTTGGAACTATACTGTGTTTTTAAATATCATTTGGCTAAATTAGCAATTTTACAACTGGATTTTTTTTTTTTTACTCTGTAGATGCTACCTATTTTATTTACGAAGTTAGAACCACATTTACAAAATGAGAAACTGCATATAATGCAGCAAAATAACTTTCTTTCTGCTTTCAATTACAGTCAATAATCTTTTTATTCTCTAGATGGTATAGCCTAGCCTTTAGCAGTACAATATTTTTTTAAATTATGTTTCAAGTTTGTCTCAGTGCAATTATTTTAAAATGCATCAGGATGATAATTTGAAATATGGGGCATACTATTGCTAACATTAAATCGTTATAATCACTGTTGTTATATTCATTTCAACAAATGCTTTTCCAGACTGCCTTTTCTTGGTTGTTGTTGGGGTGTGGGTGTCTTACTATTAGGAACATAAACAAACTTTTTTTTCTCTGTGCCCAGAAATAATCATTATTCTGGGCAAATAAAAAGGTAAATGGCTTAAATTCAGCCTGCACTTGACTGTCATCAGGCATAGATTGTACAAAACTTAAACAAATAAAATTCAGGGAGGTTTAGCAAAGAATTAAACTATGATATTAATATCAGTTCATCTGCTTTTCCATACATGGTGTCTACCTGGCTCCAGAAACTTAAAAACCAGGCTGACCCACCACACATCATACAGATGACGGTCAGCAGAACATGCTTCTAGACATTGTATCACTATATACTGATGCCTGGACTCATGAATTTGGCTGCTTAAATGACAGAATTGGTTGGCTCTGTTTAATCCCATCAAAAACTTATAAAGCTGTTATATATAAGAGTGGAGAAAAATATTGCTGCAACCGTGGCAGCTATAATAAGTGTGTGGGTATGGAAATGCAGAGAAATTACTGTAGACAAGCTAATTTATCCAGAGGGAGGGCAGAATATGGAATTCTGCCTGCATGAAATAATTTCTGGGCTTCTGGTATGACCCTGCTAGCTAACAAAAAGGAAAAGAGATTTCTTATTTCATATTTTATGTTAGAAGCCATCACTTACCACATTGAAGGACAATACAATTGCAAATGATGCTGAGGAGAGTATAGTTTAAGAAATTTAAGCTATCTTAGTTTTTGAAGAAAAGTTAGAAAAAGGTTAACCTTAATCCAAGTTCCCAATCAATAAAATAATCACAAGTATTTCATTTATTGTAGTGTTTGGTGTATGTGAAAGGAGTAGGGAAATATGTCAGTATAAACCTGCATCCACAGCATTTCCTCATTTTACTTCCTTCTTCCCTCCAAATCTGCAGGGATATGTGCAAGGATGCAAAAGGAAGAATTCTGGAGAAGCCAAGTTAACTGAATTAAAGTTGGGTGGAAGTGGAGGTCAGGAGAAAAGAAAGCAATATTGGGAAGAAATTCCTTACAGAATAATACTTGTTAGAGAGAGTGTGAAAGAAGACATCCTCCAAGAAGATTTATTAGGTGATGTGATGTGTAACCTCAAGGGTCTACCGGGAAAGAGTCGTCTCCCATAAAGGTTGGTTTTGAGTCAGATTTATGTTTCTATTTGCGTATACTGGCAAGCTAAGATGAGCATAAGAGCTGCATACGGGATTAAGTCTTAGAACAAATGGGACTGGACCCTTTGCTTTGTGCATATTTTAGAAGGAAGACATTTTAAACGAATATGAGGGCATGCAGTTATGGAGGGAAGAGTCAGGCAATGCCCTTTAGGGTAGGCTTGCCGATTTAGCAAATAAAAATACAGAATGTCCAGTTAAATTTGAATTTCAGATAAACAACAATTTTTTCAATATAAGTATGCCCTGTTTAATGAGACATACTAAATCTGGTGATGCTACCACAGGGTAGAGTCAAAGACAGGCAAGTGAAAGACAAGCGAGAGGGGTGTCTAATGGGCAATATCTATCTTCCCTATTTGTACTATCAGAATGTTTTTCTGGCAGTGTTAACAATTCTCTCTCTAGTTTGAAAAATTAGACTTTTTTTTTTTACTAAGAAATATGAATGTTACTAAGTACTAGACATCTAGTAAGAAGAATAGCATATTAATATGAAATAATGAAGACCTGAATGGATATAATTTAGAAAAATAAAAATTGATTGTTTCAAAAGCTAATTTGATATAGTTTATCACCAAGAAGCACAAAAGCTCCAAATTACTTGCTAACTTATATAAAGGAGAAATTCTATGATGTGCCTTTGTGAATTTGCCTAAGTATGCATCTCCATTTATTGAATTTCTAAATCCACAACATACTAGGAGAATGATTATCATGTCAATTTTCACCTGTTATACTGAGAGACTTATATTTTTTTATTTTTTAATAAATCTAATTACATTAAAAAGTTAAATAAATGTTGCTGCAGAAAAACAGATAAAGATATTTTGTATTTATTCTAATGTACATGGATTACTACTAACCAACCACAGCCAGAAATGCCTGTTTCTGCAACTTATTACCAAATATATGGCATATAAAAAATTAACTACTATATGATATCATCTTTGCTCCCCTGATTCAAGAATCATATTGAATTTATATTCATTAAATAGCCACAGAGTGTTGTGTTATATGGGATGTGAGAGTCATTCAGGTGAGGACACTGTTTCTAGGAGCACCTTGAAATTTCTGCATATCGAAAATTGTTTTCCATAAAGCTTTGACCCCAACTAACACCAATATTTTTAAATGAATGATTGTGTTCACCATAAGTTAAGAATGATGATGTTATCTCTTAATAAGGAAATAGCACCTATACATGTTGTTGCCAGAGATAGCAGGTCAATTTTTAATGTCACAAGGGCCAAATACCACTTCCTTTTACCAAATCCCTTTGCTTTCAAATGTCCCCATGCCCTGAAAATCAGTTTGACAGCCAAATACTATTATGTGTACATTTCTTCAACACTAATAATGATGATGGTGGTGGTGATTAATAACAATAAAATAAGAATGAAGGTGATGATGATGACAAATTAATAGTAGATACTGTTTTGCTCTACTCGGCATTCCTTCCAACCTTTTGGGGGTGGGGTTGGGGTGTAATTAATCATACCTCCTTTCCTTGAGAACTGCTGTCTCCCTCTCCATTTGTAAATGTGTCAATTGCACTGTGCAACACACTCACACACAGGCATACACACAAATGTCTCAGAGATTGGCTCAGCAGTGGTGAAATGACTCGAGCCAAATCAACCTGAGTTTTAGGAACTTATACTTTTGTGAATTTGCCTTCAAAGACACTGAGAGACACTTCATAGACACTGAGGAGAAAAAGGTATTTTCTCTTTCTTTTGGAGTTAAACTAAAATTCTGAATGCCTAAAGTTGTTCCTGGTCAGGTCTCTGTCCCCATTTATCAATTCACTGGCAGTAGGGATCTAAAGCCAATGGACATTAGGAAAGCAGAAATGATATTCTCAGAGTTCTCGAAATCTCTAAGGCCAGTTTTTCATATCAGCACTCCATCCTAGTCCCAGGACACATGAACCAAAATTCCCCTTTTTTTAAAAAAGTTAATTTAATGATGAATTAACACAGCTACCATTTATCAAGAATTAATTTTGTGCCCTAAATCATATATTGATATGAAATATATATATCTAGAATTGGGGCTTTATATGTATACCAAAATTCTTTAGGTTGCAAGTGGCAGAACATCATAGTAACCACTATTTTCAAAATCCATATGATATATTGATGTAAGTCATGAAAAAAGCTAATAATTTTCTCCTACTGCCTATTCATGAAAAGAGAATACTTTTCTATAGGTTGTTTCAGCAAATTCTCAAAGAAGATTTTAGTTGACTAGACTTGGGTCATATGCCCCTATCAGAACCAACCCAACCACTATGGTCAAGGGGAATAGAGTACTCTGGCTTATGGGTCATGTGACCATTTCTATTGTCAAACCATGTAGAATAAGAATAGGAAGGGGTAGTGGTTCCCTAAAGAGATGGTGGGCAGATCAAATATAAGTGTGTCACTATAACAGCATTATTTTATTTACTTCTTATCCTTATCAAGTAATATGTACCTTTATTTTGCAGATTTTAAAAAGTTTCATATAAATTCAGTAATTTGTTCAAGTCACGTGGGTAGTAAAGAGAAGCTGGATTTCAAACCTAGGTCTATCTATTCCAAAGCTCCCTCTCTCTTCTACCAGATTTCATTGGTACCTGATTGTCTCTAATGGTTGCAGCAAGGAAGTTGGCATAAGACGTGGCTACATAGGGTTGTAGAGTGAATATGTGAGAAGAATCTACTCATCAGATTTGGAACCAACCAGTTCCTCCACAAATGAAGGACAGAGGAGAAAAGACTAGGTCATCAGACAAATACTAAATTGGTGAGGAGAATGGGTGAAGCAAAAGTGGCAGGATGAATGTGGGCAGTCCTTAAGGAATTTAAGTCAGGAGGCAAATTATAAGCACAGTGCTTCCTAAGATAATCCTAGAAGATTATTTTCTTTCCTATTGATTCCTAAAAAGGCTGTAAGCATTTGATTCCTCCCAGAGCCAAGAGTGATCATACAGGAATGATTTTAACAATATTTAACTAAGGATCATGCAGCAGACCCGCGAATAAAAATGTTAAATTTTTAATTGCTGGGGGCATGAGAGGAACCTGTGAAGGCAGTCAGGAAAGCCACCAGAGCAAAGAGGAAGACTGGATGGGAGAGGGGGGACAATGGCTGTTTATCAATTAGTAGAGTAGTATTCCCATATTTTAAGAACCAGTAAGACCTTCCTGGATGTTTGCTTCCTGACTAGGAGCTTTGACTTCACCTCTTTCTTCATAAGAACCAAGAGCCAGCAGCTACTTTTCACTACCATCCCCTACTTCCTGCCACTGAGCCTTTGGAGTCTGGTCTACCCCACAAAGAACAGAAAGAAGAGGCTGTAATCTAGACACACAACTATTCAAATGTGGCCAAAGCATGTTCTTAACATTTTCTAGACATGAAGGCATTTCTCTGATGTTCATTCTCATTAATCTTGCCTTTTTCTCCTTTGTTCAGAGTACCTGTCTCCATATTTCACTAGGGAATGAAACTGAACAAAAGGCTCACACCAGATGCTCATCCATTTCTCTGCATGTATATTTGAAAAAAAAACCCTTTCAAAGGAATCAGTTCCTACCATGCCAAGCTGTGGGAGGAGAAAATGAAACCTGAAAGATTGAAATTTAGAATAGTGGTATAGACAGGTACCAGGAGAAAGAGTTAGGATAAGAGTTGGGAGAGACCTAGGATGTAGTATATCAGATAAAGTTAGGTACAAAAGCAGCAGGTTATGCCAAAAAGAATTAGAAAAATCAATAATGTATAGAATTGGAAATTATAGAGGAAGCAGAATCTAGGATGCAGAAAAGTATCTAGAACCAAATCTCTAGGTCCTCAGTGGCAGCAAAAAGGGAGAGATATTGCACCAGAGCCAAGATATTTTATGAGCTGAGCTGTAGACAACCTGGTATATAATCTCCCATGATGCTTTTTTAAAAAAATTTTTATTGATAAATTTGACGTGTTATATTTTGCCACTTTAAGGTGTATGGTGTGTTACTTTGATACATATATATATACTGTAATTTGATTGCCATTGAAGCAATATTTAACAATCACATTATAATACATTATTGTTTATATTCATTATCCTGTGCATTAGATTTCTATGGCTTACTTACTACTTATTATGTTTGCACCCTTAATCTTAAATCCTTTATGTTTATACAGGTCACCCCCAAAGAAATGTGGATGAGATCGAATTGGATTAGAATAGATAGGATTGAATTGGAATTGACTGGACTATATCGGATTGAATTAAATTGAACTGACCTCCAGTGGCTAAAGACACAGGCAGTTCCCAATAACCACCAAAGAGGCAAAGAAAAATCATATAACTTTCCACACTCTGAGAACAGGTTGGAAGGGGTAAAAGAAAACATTTGATTTCTTAATCACAAGACTTGGCCCCAAGCATCTTGTGTTTAATGTCTGAAAAGACTATCTGGTCTGCCAACTTTCTGTTTTGCACGACTGCCCAAATGGGTTACAGCTGTTCAGTTTAAAAGCTCCTGATTCTAAACCAACTACATATCTTATTCTTATGATTTGAATGCCATATGAACATTTAAGTTCTTTTTTAGAAGAATTTATCTTATTTTTCAGAAGTTGCTTCTTCCTCAATGAGCCAGAGTTGCACATGTCCCCAAATTCAGTCTATGACTACAGAAGCAACTCATAGTGGATCCTGTAAGGCTTCCACTTCTAATGCCTGGAGAAACATTTTCTCCAGAATCTCAAAATATGACTACACAAGGACAACTCTACAGTATGCCTAGGAATAAACTGAGGTTCATCAGAAACACAGTGGAAAAGAATTTTCTGGTTTAGTAAAGATTATTTTGGCATTTCTTTATTTTTTGTTTCTTTGTCCCCATACACAGAAGCCTTCTGAGGTTTCCTTACAAACTATGTACCTGAAATGACTATATATTGACCATCTATCATATGAGTAATGTTAGAGCTCAGCTGGGTATGAGACATGAAGTTTTATGTGTCACAAACAACCAAATATGGGTGGAAAGAAAGGAAGACTAGAGCAACAGGCACTTTATAAACTCTAGTCCCAGGGCCAGAGACTGAGGGTTCCTGCCATAGAAGTCATTTTCAGTAGAATACAGGAGGAATTCTACTCTAGACGTTATTTTAAGGGCTATCAGTCCACTTCAGTAGCTTGTGGACAAATGAAATTAAAAAGGCATAGGAAGCTCAGATATATGGAAAAGCCAGTACCTGCAGAACCAACTGGGTAAAATCGTCATCCGGTTCTGTGTATAGATTCAGAACTCCAGCCACCTTTTTGAAGAAGAAATCATGTAAGCAAGAAAGGCCAACAGCCCCCACAGCTACTCTGTTGAATTCGGAGTAGGGCTCTAATTAAAATTAATAATAAAAACCGAGAGAAAGTTGTAGAGGGAGAAGGCAGGAGCAAGGTCTTGTTAATACTGATACCTAGTTTAAAGAATAAATAAACAGAATTAACATGCCAAAATTTGCCCAGGATATGGTTGTCAGCAAAAGACATTTGGATTCTATATAGGATCCTGGCAATATTCAGATCCCACTTGGGGAGATCCAAAGCTATTCATAATTAAGATCAAGACAGGAAACGGCCCTGCAGGTCTTAGGCATTAGGGCACCAACTCTGAGCAAGTAGAAAAGTCAGAGGCTGTGAAACAAGGCAGGTGCTGCCACCTGGCTTATTCCAAGTACTGTGATGTAGATCAAAATTAAACAAGAAACAGTTAAATATTAAGGAAATAGTAGACACCAGAATTTAATAGTGTGTACCTTTTAAATCAGTGATTTAAAAAATTTAATATGGATAAGAATCATCTGAGGATCTTGTTACATCTTTTGCAAATTCTGATTCAATAGGTCTAGGGAAGGGCTTGAGCTTCTGTATTTCTAAGAAGTTCCTAGGGTGATATTGTTGCTGCTGGTCCACAGACCACATTGTGAATAAGGCAGCTCTAGAGCAATAGTTGTCAACGTTGGCTGCACATTAAAGCTTTGAACAATGCTGATACCTGGGTCCCATTCCCAGAGACTCTGATCTAATTGGTTAGGATTGGACTTTGTTTTCTGGTGGTCTGAAAGCTCCCCAGGTAATTCCATTTAGGAATCTAATTAGTAAGACTTCAGTTAGTTCTATGGATTTTAGGACAATGTTTTTGTTTATTTCTCTTATTTTCCATCCCACCAATATGTTGTCTATTGATAGTTTTGGGTTTGTAAATGTTCAGAGTCCTGAGTAGTCGGGTATTTTTTCAATCATAAAAGATTTCAGGGTAATAAATCTTGTTTACTTTTTTATTTTGTAATTTGATTTAAAAGTGATAATGTGTAATTCAGATTTATTGGGTCCATTTGCTTTAACATTTTTTTAAATCTACTGTCAAAAGAACCTTTCAAAACATTTCCTTAGATTAATTGCAAGATTGGAAATCTATATTTTCCTTTTTTTAAAAACCATTTCTTGTCTTCAGTGGTCTTCCCACAGCCTACTTCTGTTGTGTTCATTTACTTGGGTTGCTTGGATTGTGCACTAATGATGTGTTTGTTCTCTCATTACCCTGAAAGGCTCTAGCCAACTCCCATACCACATTCTTAGGAAGTTGATGCCTTTGTTTAATCCTGCATATTTCTCTTCTTAGAGAGAGAGGGCAAACAAGGACAGCTATCAGTTACAAGATGTGTGGAACACATAGATAATCTAGCACTCTATTGGGAAGATCATTTATGTGAAGAAGATCCAGTAACTTTCCACTTACATCATCTCTTCTCTTAAATCTTGCTCCTTCTCAACCTCCTTGCTTCTTCCACCCCCAATCTGCCCCTCCTTTCTACCATCTCAGAACAGAAGGTTTACATCTATTAAATGGTTGGCTTATGAAGCCTTTGATTCTTTACTAGGTTGATTTTTTCTCTTATTTACTGTCATTCTGTAGCATTCCAGAAGCGATTTCATCCTAGGCACTATGCCTACAATTGGGATGGGCTGCCACCAAAGGAATTCTGGTTTTGTCCTTCTCCTAAGCATTGATTGGTGTACTTTTCTTTATAAGATTGTTTTAAAATAAATATTTAATACAAAGATACAAGGTTGTTTCTCAAAGGGTCTTATGGCAAAGGTTTTCAGACTGCAGATCATTTATTCATTAGTGGGTTGTGAAATAAATTTGGTGATTATTGACCAGCATTGTTTTTTAATAGATGAGAAGAATGAAGAAGAAAAGACAAAATATCTGAAAATATCTCACATTGTAATTGTAAGTATAATTGTTTTTTATAGCACTCCCATTTCAGTTATGTAGATATAAACTGTACTTTTACTGTGAGCTGTGTTTTAAAAGATTAAAAGTCACTGTCCCAAAGCAATCATCTGGCAGCCCACCTTTACTCAGAATCCTCCAAAAACTATTATAACTCAATGATAATTTATTATGATTTTAAGATCTTTGGATAAGGCATCAGCCTGCTGTTTTGGCACAGAAAGACAATATCTATCTATATATCTATATCTATATCTATATCTATATCTACATCATCTATATCTATCTATTTTATGACCCCTCTCCTAAATTAAAACCTCAAATTTCTATTTTTAATCAGATTGGAACATTGGATTTTATTTGGTTCACCTTTATGAACCTCATTGTTGAATCTCATTGGGCTTCTTAACCACAGATCTTTCTCCTCTGCAGTTTACATTTATTTTTCCCCCAATCACTTAGTGATCCTCTTTAAAGTTTTTTGAAGGTGGTGGTTCCTTTTTAGGAGAAAGAAAACACCAATGGTTCTTAAAGTCAAAGGCTCGAAAAAAATTGAAGTCCTATAGTTCAGTGATATTCTGGACTGCTGCTACCTCTGAGAGTTTGCAAAGGCTTCCCAAGGGATACAATGGTTTGAAGGGAATCATATTAGATCTCAATACTTCATACGTTTTCTTTCCTAAAATTGACTGGACTAGGAATATATTACAGTTAAGCCATTCCTTTCACAACTGTTCTCTTTCATTTTATAAAAGAGTAACATTACACTCCGCTACACCTTAACATAGTGCACTTCTCCAAGGTGTGAAAAGCCATAAGACACCAAATGAATTCAAAATACTTACACAGGTTTAGGAAAATGAATAATCTCAATGGCTGAGTAACAAGTCTGTGTGCATATCAGGTAGTTTCCAAGTCATGCTTTTAAAAAAATGAGAAAAGCAAAATTATGTTGTCAGATTCTAGATCATCAAAAATAATTCTTCAAAATACATATGCATTTTTGACAAACAACCCAAGAAGAGTTACAGAAAAGAAGTGAATCCATGGATTCTTATCTTAATATGTAATCTCTCAGTGATTTGATTATATCTGGTAAAAAAAAACTAGAATAGAAAAGATGCTGAGCTCTTTTTCATTCTGGAAATAAATACTTGTTCATGGTAATGTGAACTAATCAGGAAAAAAAGGCTATATGCATCTCATTAAAAGATTCCTTTTCAATAGACTTTCATATTTTATATTTAATACTTTTCAAATTTTCTGATATATTTATAATGTTTTAAGAAAGTGGCTGCTACTAATAATTACAATGACAAATCAATAAAAGATAATTTAACTCTTAAAGCCTTACAGTTACAGAAACTATATTGATATTTTAATTTCAATTTACTTTCATATATTTTTTACATAGAATCAATAAAGTCAATTAATTAGACTTTCCAGCTCATTATATATTACATTAGGACAAAATTCAGAGAAAGAAATACAATGAAAATATACTATTAAAGATAGCTTGCTCATGTATTTTTTACTGGATTATGATTGATATAAATCATATTATATTTAGATTCCATTGGATAAATTTTAAAACGTTTTCATAATTTTACATGTCAATGTGAATATCCTTTGTATTTATTTAATCTTTTGACACAATATTTATATACCTAAAATATAAAAAGGGTACTTATTGAAAATAAGTTTTTAAATTTTTTTAGGAGGTACACAAAAATATTTAGGATCACTGATCTAACCCTCTCATAGGCTATTGTCAGACATCTATGAGGCCATTCCAACGTAAGAATATTTATTTCTTCTACGAAAACCTTTTATGAATCTTCTCCTCTATAATTTTCTTAGGAGTAAAGTGTGTGCTGAATGCAGTCTCTCATCACCCACATTGGTCTTAGTTGACTTGCTTTGTATTGGTTGGAGTAGTAACTAACAACGTTGACCACAATAAGGAGCATAAAATAAGTTCTATATTAACTTCATAACTCAGGATACAGTTTACAGATGGAGACTATTAATAGTATGGGACACTGGTATATAATACTTTAATTATTAATTCTTGATAACTAGGCAGTCTCTTGGAGGAAGTATATGCACCATCGACTAGTAAATTAAATGAAAAAAATATTTTTAATTAAAAATCAAAATTTGTTCTACTATTCAAGAGCTTGCTCTGAGCATGTTTATTGCCTTCTCTCACAGATTTCTTAAAATAATGGCAAAGAAATACATAAAGGTATTTTTTCCTAATAACAAAGGAGATGGATATGGGGGAATGCCAGTGGATGAGAGTTTTCAAAACTTTCTGAGGAAACAAAAGCCAAAGGAAACAAACAAAGGAAACTACAGTTTCAGAGGGTACTTCAGCCAAAGAGGGAGCCAGGCAAAACCCCAAAGAGGCTGGATTCCAAAATGAAAAATGGGGCAAAAAAAGAGAGATTACACTGAAATCTTTGCAATAAATTGCTACCCTATTACCTTTCTCTAGGTAGAACTAAATAAAAGGGTAATTCTTTAAGAAAGAAATTAAGTTTTTCTAGTTTTAATAGTTGTTCTCATTTTATTTTGGAATCATCTCTGTCCATTGGAGCCAAATATTCTGACGGTTTACCTTAGTTAAACTTTAGTTAGCTTATTTACATTTCATTGTTGCAAGATTTCCCACAAAGATGCATGAACATCCTTGGTATCTGTTCTATAAGAATGAGGTGATAGAAGGGCTGAGTAGAACGGCACATAAATGCAGTTTGCCAACCAGAAGGTTTTGCTTTAGGCCTAATGGACAAGGAGCTAGCTATTACATTTGGACAGCCCTAAATTTCTAAGTAGAGAGGGCTTTGCTCTAGCATTTTAATCCCTATGTTTGGAAAGTAAATTGGTGAAACTTCTAAGAATACAGAACACAAATAAAGAGGCAAAACAAAAAATGAGAGTAAAAAAAAAAGACAATAAGGATTTATCTAGGAGGCCCAATATACATTTGATGTAAGTTCTAGAAAGACAAAATAGAGATAATAGAAGAGAAAATTTCAAAGAAAAAGAAAGATTTTTGGAGCTGAAAAAGAAAATGGAGATCTATACTGAATGAATAGCCTCCTGAGCACCCAGCTAAAAGAATGAAAACGGCTCCACACACACGATCATGAAATTTCAAAAGATCAAGATAAACAGAAGATCCTAAAAGCCTTTAAGTCATGTACAAAAAATTAAATTAAATTAAAAAGTCGCCTCCAATTTTTTATCAACAACTAAATGCATAAAAACTAAGCAATGCCGTCAAAGTTCTGAGAGGTCTATATTCAGTGAAACTACCAATCCTGTGCAAAGGCAGAATAAAGGTATTTAGAGAAATGGAAGACTCAGAATTCTTACCTTCCAGTATACTTTTTAGGAAGTAATTGGAAGATATATCTAGGAAAATGAGAGAGCAAACTCAGAAAGAAGAAAACATAGAAACCAGGGAAAAGATAAATCTAATCCAGGCAAGCAAAGAAGGGAAGTACTGAGATGATAACTTTGCTACAGGAATAGAGCAAATCTCAGATTCTGGGACATCTCGGTAGTGAAAAAAAAAGAAAGTTGAAAGGTTTCCACTACGTCTCGACTTTTCTCATATCATGACACAAAGAGAAAATGGTAATGACGCCAACAAACTGGAGTAAATAGAGGATACACACCCCCGGAAGGCAAACGCTACGCTCCTGTGAGTCTTGGGTCCCCATGGCTGACCTGAGGACTGAGGAACCAAGAACTTGGCTGACCTGAAACCCATTCATGAAATAAGTTTTGGGGAAACCATGAAGTATACAGTATGATTAAAAGCTTGGAATAACTTGATAATACAATAAAAATAACTGGTGGCTCAGTTTGAAAAAGAGAAACATAATCCATTCAAATTTTTCAGAGGGATGATTTCTTTGGAATGATACTGTCTTATAGAGAAAAAATGTAATCTGGGCACACTGTCTCTGCAGCAATAAATATTTACATAGCCATGATATGATATTATTGATTTTCACCTTTTGGAATCAACAAGGGTAAATCAAGAGAAAAGGTATAAAATGTAAATATTCTTAGTATCGACAATATTAAAATTAAGGTATAGCTGATGAAGGTTGAGAGATTTAAATAAAAAAAAATGTAGAAGAAAGACTAATGACTTTATGTTATAAATCTGGGAACCAAGAGATACTGTCTATAACGAGAGAGCCTTCCTTCAGATTTCTGCCATCTGTCTTCACCTACTGAGTTCACAAGGAAATAAAATATCAAGTCTTTCACTCTTTGGATGTCCTTGATTGAGAGAGAACAATATGAAAAAAACTACTGCCTCCAAGGCACCAAAGGGTGAAAATTAAAGTGAATGTAAATGGCACTGGAAAACTCTCCAAGAAAAAACATAAGATTTCATATTTCTGTTGCCAAATTGCTATTAAGAATTCAATAAATGCTAAATGCTGAGAGAGGGAGACAGGGAGGGAGAGAAGGAAAGAGAGAGGGAGAGAGGGAAAGGAGAGGGGGAGAGGGGGAGGGGAGAGAGGGGAGAGAGAGAGAGAGAGAGAGAGAGAGAGAGAGAGAGAGAGAGAGAGAGAGAGAGAGAGAGACTGTGGTTTATTAAATAGGAAACAAGAAACAGATGTAAAAGTCCTATCTGAAGATTCACGGAGGGACTATATAAATAGGAGAGAGGTAGGGGAGATGAGTAGTGACACAAAATAGCTAAATCCTCATGATTCATGGCAGGAAGTCAATAGACAATGTCAAAATTTGATATACCAAGAAACTGCACCATAAGCATATAATTTAAAACATATAGAGTGCCCACCAGAAGTAAAAATTGAAGAAGTTTACTACTGTGTGCCCAGTACCTAGAATAGTGACTGGCTGATTGTACATGCTCAATAAATATCTGCTAAAAGAATGCATTTGCTGAATAATATGCAGGAATAGGGGAAGGAATGAGGAATTCAACACTGCTGCTTACATTTATTATAAACCTGCAGTAGTCCCATTTGCCCCTCTTTCCTTGCAAACAGAATTCAACTCCTCAGGAAATGTGATCCCATCTCTAACTGTGGGATAAATCTTGATTAGTTTAATAAACCACGATAACCCTACACCTCTATCAGGTGATTGGATTAATAATAATGATGATGTCGTGCGGCCCGGTTTTGGCCAAGGGAGAATTCTTGAGAGATTGCTTTCCTTTTGTTTCTCTCAAAACTAACATGTCTGAATTTGATGCATGGACTGATAATTATCTCACCACCAAGAGGAAGCTAGACTGAGTTAAAAACCAACACCCGCAGAATGGATGGAAAAAAACCCTGAATCCTTAATTACATCACTGAGCTTTCTGTTAAAAAAAAAGACCTTATCTGTTGTTGTGTGTGAGATAATAAAATTTTCTTTTTTCCAACTACTTTAGTTGGGGCTACTGTTATTTGTTTTCAAACCATAACAAAAGAAGAAAGTTCCTTCTGTATTTTTGATATCAATAAATATATACCTGTTTATGAAAATGAAAGATGAAATAAAGCTGTTCATAATTTTATCCTATTACAATTGAAGAGTGTTTTTTTAAATCTGCACTTAAATTTTTGTGTGCTCTAAATTTTGTTGGCCAGGTTTCAAGCCCCTAGTTATCCTTTCCTTTATTTACACTCTGATTCTTGTCTCCCAAGACAAATTTTGCAAAAGCTCTTCCCCTCCAGTTTGATAACCTTAGAAATTTCACCACAATAAACTCTAGTTGAAAGGAGACAATTTTTCCTGGAAAAGAAAAGGAAAGTAGAGAATATGGCTACATTTGCCTGTTTAGTTTCCTTATCATGATATTTATTCTTTCAACAAAGTGTGAGACAAAGTCAGCAGAGGAGAGGAAATGGAAGAAAATGAGTACAAGATATGAAGTGAAAAAGAAAAAGGCATAAAATAGCCATCTCAAGGACTAAAGGAAAGAAATGACAGATGTAAACAGATTTCAAATGGAATATCTCCTATTATTTCGGAATTTCAGTTAGAGCCCAGAAATTGAGAGAAATGAAAGGGTCTGCTAGACATATATATAAAGGGTCTAGTAATCATCAAGTTCTATATCCCATATAACTAAAGTCTAAGAATTCATGGAGGAAGATTTTTTGGAAGGAATTTGAGAGGAAAGATGGAGTTTTAAATGATTAATTTTACTGCCTTCCCAATAGACAGTAGAAGGTTGGTTGGGCCCCAGGGAGCCATTAGATGGAGGCTCAAGAAAAAAAAAAATGTAAGGCACCAGGTGCTTGCTTCCTGCTTTCACCTGCTTATGATGAGAGGGCAAGAAAAGAGCTCAGTAGTGGAATCATCCTGAAATGTGCTGATTGAGCAGACCAATGGTGTGTGCTGTTGACTGTAGGGTACAAGTAGTCACTACAAAAGGGAGTCAGATATGAGTGTTCTTACAGCATCTTTGCTCAAAGAATTCTTTGCCTTTAAGGTTTAAAAGACTGTTGACATCTCTTGTCATGGTGGTGGAGGTGGTGGGGTGCAGAAACTGAGATGAGTCACAAGATTTTGCTAACCCCCATACAGCAAAGATTCCCTCTACTATGAGAGAGGGAGGGTCACTAAAGACCCTGTTATGGGTCATTACAGACAATGAAGGAGCCATCATTTGAATATCAGATGTGACAGTGGTTAACGGACAGACAAGAAAAAAAGAAAAAACTTCTGCTAGCTTTAGCTAAGTGAAAAGGTCTTTCTCCATTTTCAATTCAGCCATCCTTCCCTGATCTTGATCCCCCAGGAATCAGAAGAAACATAACAAGGAGGTGGATTAGGGGAAGAAAAAATGGAAGAGCAAGGTGAAGAAATATTGAAAACAGAGACTATCCTCTTCTCCTTCACTGAATATCCTCAAACCATGGGTCAGCCCTGAGCTGGAGAATAGGGAAAACTCTGAATTGAGTAACAAACTCAAGTTGTAATTTACACTGGACTACACTTTTTTCTTTTACCTGAGTATATGTCTGTTTATAGCTAAAAGTTACCAGAAAGCATGGAATATGCCTGAGATGCCATCAGTGGGTGAAGAAGAGAACTCCTACTCACTAAACTGAGACGCAGTGGCTAGAGAAAAGTAAAGAGGTTTCTGCTTTGTCCCTTTGGAGGGAAGCCCATTTGTTAAGCCTGATATACTTGGTGAAAGCATTGTAACAAGATTATCAGCAGCATGCAGTTTGGGTTTCTAGGTGTTCAAGTGATGCCAGTCAGCTACATTGTGATTTCCACTCCAAAAATATTCTGCCCCTCCAGTATAGGCATAGAAGTAAGCAGTTTGGTTTGATCAAGGCTGGGATTTTGCTATATAAATACAGAGAAAGGGGGAGAGAAGTGAGCTGAGGGTATTTCAAAAAATTAACTACGGTGAGGGATAATGAATGAAATCCATGAATGAAGAAAATAGAGACGGCAGTAAGATGGATAGTGAAGAAGTGGCAGAACTATGAAGCAGAGGCACCAATAAGGCAAGAACTGTTACAGTTAGGAAACTACAGCAAGTAACTGTACGAATAAGTTGTGATGGTCCAGGAATGATTTGCTGGATGAATGGAACTTCAGAGGCGATGCAGCTTCTGATGATGGCAAGATTAAAGGTGAAGTTGGTTCGATGAAAAGTTGTAAGAGGTGAGGCAGTTAAGTAACTGAGAAGATTAAAAGTATAATTTTGTAGAATAGTTAGAAATGGTTTGAGTCAGTTTTAATTTTTAATAGAGTTGGATACATTTTTCAGTTTAAACCAGTTTGATCCATGATGTTTCAGTTTCTGATTATATGTCTCATTGGTTTTATCTACCATGAACTAAATCTGAACTTGCTTTTCCTAATTTAAAATTATTTACATTAAATTTGCAGTATATTAGTATGAAGTATTGGTTTTTAATTTTGACTAGTAGCTTAGAAAATTAGATTAGATTTATAGTGACATATTTTTATTGACTTTATTTAGAAAATCCATGTTAAAGTAACGGAATATTCCCACTAGTTAGAGAATCTTTTGGAAGAGGACACAAAAAAGGTTTTACCAGCTAGATCAACCCATTATAAGAATAATTAAAAATCACAGTAATCCTAGTGCTTTCTTCTCTTCCAGAAATATAAAAATTTTCCAGTGGTTTGAATTAACCTCTGCAAGGTTTGACCTTTTTTCTCAGTAGGAGAGTCCTTCCGACTCTTTTTCTAATAAACCTTAAATCTTATTTGTGAGTGCCCACTTTGTTCATTTGATGTTACTGTTCCTCAGCCATGGTCTATAAACTTGTGATTATCGTCACACAGACAAAAGAAAAAAAGTGTCCTCCTTATAACTAGATAAACTTCCTTGTAAATAGATGGAAGCATTGTCTACCAATAAAAACATATTTCTATCAACACTGAGAAACATTTAACTATGTGAATGTTAAATGAGGATGTGAAGGAGATTAAAAGGGATATAGTCCTCATTCTCTCCCTTTCAGGTGAGGTGCGGGCCACAGCTCTCTGACCATCCCAACTCTGATTGACTGGTTCTTCGCACCCATTCAAGTGTGGATACTATGTTTTAAGATCAATATAACCCACCCCGAAAGTTCTAACAATATGGTACTAGAACATCCTCTGCTTTATTCTACTGTATACATAAATATAGGCCATCCAACAATCATGAATTATAAAAACTAAAAATAAATTTTAAAACATATCAATTTGTTATAATGATCCCTAATATCTGGATGTTAATCACATCATTACATAAACCAATATTTAATCACATTATTGCATAATTACATTAATCACATTATTTAATCACATTATTACATAAACCAATATTTTTTTTTAAGTATAGTTTTAGGATCCTACATCTGAATCACCAGGGATTATTTTCAAAGTGCAGAGTCCAGAATCAAACCACAACCCAAGTGATTTAGACTCTGAGGAGGTGGAATGAAGGGAAGGGAGGCCTGGGAATCTGTAATTTAAAGAAATTCCCCAGCTAGTCTTGACACATAGCACAGTTTAAAAGCTGTGGCCAAGATAAAGTACCCTCATTCCATAAATCGAGAAAAGCAAGCATTTAAATTGCGGAATTTTTAAAAGTATATATATTTAAGTGTGTACATGAACTCAAAATTAGATAAACAAAGGCTATTCAACCAACTATTTCTTGAAGTAATGAAATGGGCTTATTCCTACAGTATTTATCAATGGCCTATCTTTATAAACAAATTCAAATGGAGAGCAAAGCAGGATAATTCAATCTCTCTCTACCTTTGTCTGTCCCACTCATCCAAATCCCATTATTCTTACTACCAGAAATTTTGGGTCTGTGTCATCAAAAAATTTTTTCTCGTTTCTTATTTCCCTATGCAAACTTTGAAAAAAAAATTATTTAATTATTTCAGAGATTCCTTCTTAGTGAGAGGTAAAAGGTTGCATTTTAAGTTAGAATTTAAATACATTTAGGGGCATTTTTTTCCCTCTGGATACTTCTGCTCAACTGATCCTGTTTGTCTGCCTCTTTAGCTTCCCCACGGTAGTGCCTTCCTTTCCTCTTCCCAACCTCTGTACCTGCCCCAGTGAAGTCATGAGTATTTCAGCTTTAAGTTTTGCTTTTATGAGCACTTATCTTCCTGCCCAAGGTCACTTGCTGCATTTTTAATTTGCACAAACCTATTCACTTTGCATAGATTAGAATTTCACTTACTCCTTGAAATCCACTTTTTGAACCCTAAGTATCTGTCTTTCAAGAATTTTTAGCCTCATTTTTTCTAAGTGGATCCTCTATTGAGGGAACATTTGCAATCGCTTCAGAGATTTTTAAGTTTGGTTCCCTGCACTTTTTAGAGAGGAGCGGTTCAGCTTTTTAATCTGTTTATTTAGCTAGTTGCTACAGGAAGACATGGCAGAGTAATTAGTTTTATTAATCGGCTTATCAGAAAGTGGAAAGATTCAATGGCTATCTATCTATACTGTCTAAAAGAGTTTACTTCCCCTCAACAATCTATGAGACAACATAGTAAACAAAGAGAAGACAAAAAGAATATTACAGAGAGAAAGAACATCTACTTATGAAAGCACCATGATGACTGATATGGGATACACAATGATAATTAAAAACAATCTGCACTTTCAAAGGTGTTACCAATATAACTTTGGAAGCAGATATGGTCACAAACACTAATGAGGAAGCTGGAGAAAGGCTTGAGCAGAACTGCTTGAATGTACTTTTCCATGAATGGCAGCATGGAAAGAGCCAAGGGTTTAAGGCAACTGGACCTGATTTCAAATCCCAGCACAGCACTTCTGTGACCTCGGGAAAGTGGTTAACATTTGCTGAGCATCAGTTTCTCTGTCCCTAGAGGATAGCAGCGTCTAGCTCCTGGGGTAACTGTAGTGAGAAGAGATAAATTAGGTAATGGGCCTAGCCCATTGTAGGGGCTTTAAAATAGGAACTTTATCATAGAAATAGCCAGCAGCTACACATTTGCAAATTGAGCTCTCTGCAACTGTACCTGGAATGCAAAATCAACAATCCCTCCGCCCAAATAAAACCTGTTTTTATTTCAAGAGATTGGCTCCAAATCAGAACGCAGTTTTTAGGACAGGGGTCAACTTTCAATGCTGTTTAAGCAGGTGGGCCATGTTAGAGACTTAGAGGTCAGCAAAGGAGTAAACAAGGGGCCAACCTAAAACCTTGTGGTTTAAAATCTGCTCCTCTAAACAGATGAGAGGAAGTGCCAGGGTAACTTTCCTTGTTCAAAAAGATTTTGACACATAAATAATTTCATCCATACTCAGAAAACACTGCATCTTATTTAAATAGCTCTATCTGTGCTGCCATAAATGAATGTCCATGACATACTGTTGTGTGAAAAATTATAATGAATAACTAAAGTTTTTGTTTTACAAATCCATTACCTTGGCTTCTGGTAATTAAAATATATTTTGTCTGGAGACCATCCCTTCCTTTTGTCAGTCAAGTTACCTTGGCCAAGAGGAAGGCTGTGACTCAAGCTAAGCAATCTGACACTTTCCTGGGAGTTTGAATCTCAAATGATATGTACACAAGCATGAAAAGGGACAGAACTGATGCATGCTTACAGAGAGCCCTGAAGAGACTATGGCTTCCTGCTACCACAATGCCCAGAACTACTCTGATTCCCACCCTTTCCAAAGATCTTTACCTAGCTCTTCAACCTTTGCTTCAAATCTTCTTCAAGGAAGAAATATGCTTTAGAACATCAATGGGCATTCTTTCATATCCCCTATATACAGATCTAAGGCCTTAAATTTTTTCCAATAAATTACTTTTCCTTTTAAGTTAGCCAGAGTAGACTTCTGTTGCTTTCAAAGAACCCTAATATACAGTGAAAAAGTTAAAAAAACATTATGCGAATTTATATATTTTTAATTCATTTATTTTATAAATTTTATTAAAATTTTCTTATAATATGCATTATTTTTATAAGTAAAGCTATCTAATTAAAAAAAAATCCAGGTAACCAGGAATGTCCTCTGAGATGGAAATAAACGTCACTTGAATCCTTTTTGCAGGCTAGAAGCAGTTTTCACTGCGAAGGGGGGGCAGCATTTATAGCAAACTGCTACAAGGCACCCGAGGGAAGCGGGGCGCAGTCCTGGAAGAGGAGACAGGACTGCAATAGGGAGATCAAGGGCACTAGCTACTCCATGTTTTATTATTATTTCGGTATGATAAAGCCCAAAGAAAAACCTGTAGGAATATTTATCAAGTTTCTAAAGAATGAGAAAAAGTAGGAGTTCCTAAAGTTTAAAAGGGGTAAAGATGAGGGGTAATCACATAGAAAACAATAGTTGGTTTAACTACATACAATAAAAACTTCTCATGTGCAAAAATATTTGAGAAACAAAGAGACACTTGCCATTAAAAAGATAAAATGATAATATTTAAATAGAATGTGAAATGAATTAATAAACAAATTGGCCCTTTAAATTGACAAAAGATGTTGGACAGTAACAAATTATATCCTTGACAGAATTATCTAGCCTCTACTCGGATATTTTTACTGTTGGACATCCTGTTCCATTATTGGATATCATTAAATTCAGTTCAAACTGACCCCCCTATAATTTCCCACCAATGCTTATAGTTCAGCCCTGCTGGAAATATGATCAGAATCTGTTTCCTCTTAATGATATTTCCTTCCAATATTTGAATACTTTTAGCATGTGTCCCCTATGTCTTTTGTTATTCAGTATGAATAAAACACATTTGCTTCACAGTCCTTGATTTGAGATAGTTCTCTGACTTAACTACCTCCTGACCTGTTTGAGCACACTGTAATGAACACAACAAAGCCATGAAGCTCTCAGGTCTTCAGCATAGTAGATTTAAGTCATCGCTTTGAAATAATCAGGCTGTTTCCTTCCTTCCACTGGTTACAGTTTAAATTATGAAGTCATTGAACCACCAAACTGCAATATCTCCAAAAGATTGTACCTACAGGTGATGAAGCCACAGGACACATGGGATTTATTACAAGTACTTTTATTGGAGCAATTTGTTGACAAATGCCCAAGAAAGAGTACAGAACGATCAGTAATAATAAAACCTTATGAAGATCATTTCCCTAAATGCTGTCTGGGAGAGAAACTGAACCAGATTCCTTAACCAAAGGTAGATTTTCTGTACCTTTCCACTATAGTTTGTATATATCATCTCTGGAGAAATTTCAGACGTTTCAAATCTTAACCTATATCAAAGCTGTGATTTATAAAAATGGCAAAGGGATTCTATTTATCTCTATTTGCTAATCCTAGCCAGCAGCTGAAAAGAATTGGAGTTTAAATTCTATTACTCTCTCAGAGCTGCCACCCCCCAGGCCACAATGTCAAGTTGATCCAATTACTTCTGGGATGAGTGAGGAGGCTGTCACATTGACCAAATGTTTCCAGTGCTCAAGAAAAGAAGACAGTTTGGTCTTTTAGTCTAAGAGATTTACATGTCCCTCTAGTAGCTGGAAACCTTTTCAAGGGTCACTCTTACAGGCTGTCCCTCCCCCCCCAAAAGGGAAAGGGGCCATGTCATTGCTTGGCATTGTGCCCATGAAGCCAAGTGCCACTTAAGAGAGAGTGTTGAGAGGTAGTTAATAGTATACTTTAAGACAATGATACTGCTAATTTACAGTAAAATATGGTAATAAATGGCAGTTTACAATTTGGATGCAACAAAACTGCTCACTGGATCAGGACAATGCAGGAGAATACTGACCCTATATTTTTAAACTGTGAAAATTAGGGACAGAGCTGGGGACCAGCTATAAAAAGGAAAGAAAGAAATTTATAAGAAAAAGAATCCACAACTAGAATTGATAAAACATGGAATAGTATCATATTCTAACAAACTTCATTTGTTAGAATACCCATATTCTATCTAGAAAATTATAAACATTTACATAATTAAAAAGTTGAAACTAAATAAAAAGTTATTCTCAAAAAGATCTCATTTTTATCTCAATGCTATCCTTCTGTGCCACCCACCTCTTATAATAATTTTCATTTGTTTCTGGTTTATAATTCTTGTGTAACTTCACACACGTACCTACACACGCATAGAAAATTTGTATTTATATTTCACTTATCAATATATCCTTGAAACCATACTTTACCAGTTCACAGAGATCTTCTTCATTCTTTTTCACAACTTCATGGTACTACATTGTGTATATGTACCATAATTTATTCTTTTAGTTTCTTAAGAAGAGACATTTATGTTGTTTCCAATGTTTTATTTATACAAATGATTCCACAGTGACGAATCTTTTGCATGTGTTTTGTTTTTCATGTTTGTGGTATACATTTTCTGACTGAAGCAAATGTGTTCCTCCCAAAGGAGAAAGTGCTTTGTAAAAGGGTAAATGCATAAGACGTTTTGTTACGTATTGCCAAATTTTTCTCCATGGAGTTGTGCCACTTTGCACTCAAGAGAGGAGATATTTTGAGTGGTGAAATGTGTGTGTATGCGCGCGCGCGCGTGTGTGTGCGTGTGTCTGTGTGTGTCTGTGTGTGTTTGGGTGGTGTGGAGGAGGCAGGGAAAGAGAAATCTTTCTAATGTCCCTACAAACTCCTTTGCCTTGTCCAGGCTTGCTCTGTGATTAAGTCTCTATTGTCAATATTGTCAACGTTTCCCTTAAATTTGCTGTTTGATGTTCAGGAAGCCAGTGATAACTGAACCTAAAAAACTGGTGATTCCACCTCTTTTCTATGCTCCCCAGATTCTTCTGTCCAGCTGCAGCCTCTTCCCAAGCTAGGCCAATACAGAGACGAGGAAAAAAACTCCTCGGCGCCAGCACTGTTAACATCATCCACATTCACTATGAGCCACTTACTATGAGCCAAACACTCTGCTAAGCTACTCTGTGCTCCAGACTCCAACCTTTCTCACTGTCCCAGGTAATTCCCTTTCTCTCAATTCCCTTTTCTATGTTCTATCAGACCAATTCCTGCACCATCACCTTACCACCCCCCATGCCCCAATGGTTATTTGCCATCAGCATACCGACATTACATAACACCTTTCACCTTTAAAAAAGAACAGAAACCCTCCCTGAGTCCTCATCTGTCTCAAGTTACTGACTATTTTTTGCTCCTTCTTAGCCCAACTTTTCAGAAGTGTTACCTCCACTTCTTCATCTCCCACTACATTAACTCAATTTATTTCAAAATGTCTTTCTCCTTCAATATTTCAATATTCTCTTGTTTAAAATGACCAGCAAACATCATGTTGCCTGTTCCAGTGGAGGTTTTAGTCTCATCCGCATCATCCTTCAGCAACTTTCAACACTGCTGATGCCCCTCATTCCTGAACTGTTCTTCTTTGGTAACTTCTAACATCACAATGTCTTTATTCCCTCTTTCCTCTTTGACACTGATTTTTTTTTTTCATGAAACCTGCTCTTGTGACTTCTGAATAGTGGAGTTCCTTAGGGCTCAGAACTAAACCATTTTATCGTCTCTCTATCTAGTGGTCTCGTCTGTTCTTGTGGCCTTTTCAAATGATACCCATATTTACTTTTGTCGAGCACAGTCTTCTGCCCTGAGCTTTAGACTCTGTGCTCCAGACATATCTTACTGATGACTTCACAGCTCCACTTCATCACTTTACCAGCACCTCAATACAGTATGTACAAAATGGAACTCCTGACTCCCCTTCCTAAACCTATACCCCCATTATTAGGGGGCATCCTTATTTTTGCCATTTTTTAAAACTCTCATATCCAATCAATTCATTAGCAATTTCTGATTGTTCTATCTTAAAAATGTTTTCCCAGTCATTTGCATTTCCCCCACTTCCCCTGCCTCCACTATAGGACATATGGTATGATATTCTGCCTGAACTAATAGTAGGAGAGATGTTTTCAACATAAAGTAAGTCAAATTACTGCTTATGTCCCTCCATTGCTACCAAGAAGTCTTCAATAGCTTTTAATTGAACTCGTGATAACCAAACTCTTAAGGCCCTTGCGTGTCTGGCCTTTGAATATTTCTCCAATGGTCGTATAATCCTACTACTGTCAGCTATGCTGATTTTCTTTTTTACCAAGGTGTATTTAGGTTCTTCTCTTCTACTCAACATAGTTTCTTTTTGTCTTTAAAAATTCAGCTTAAATGCCACTTCACAAGGAAGCCTTCCCTGAGCTCCTTATAAAGGACACAGCTTCAACCTCACTATTCTTCCATTTCATGTTTGTTTCATTCATAATACTTATTGCTATTTGCTGGGGCTTTTTGGCTACCTGCCTCCACTATAGAAATATTTTCTGATGTATCCCCTACCACATTGCCTGAAAAATGGTAGGAACTCGATAATTGTTTTTGAATAAATGGATGGATTAATGGATAAACATAAACATCACAAGAGCAGGGACCATTTCTACCTTGCCCACTCCAGTGTCCTCATTGCTTGTCACAACAGAGAAACTCAGTAACTATGTGTTGAATTAATTATTTAGCCCCTCAATTGCAACCAAGGAAACTGAAGTTCAGAGAGCAAGCAACCTCGCCCCGATCATGCAGCCAACAAAGAGGCAGAGCCAGAACTTAAACCCATATGATTGACAACTCAGTTCTTGAGATATTAGCACTGGAAGGTTTGGAGTTTATCTTATCTATAGCTTGATTTTACAAATGAAAAAAAAATGAAGCTCAGAATGAGGAAATGATACACCCGACTCATCTTTTTATTTATATTATCAGGCCAGCTCTGCAACTGCTAGTTTGGTAAACTTAGTTAAATTATCTTCTCTGTCCTTCATTTTTCTCATCTGTTAAAGGAGATGGGAGGTTTGAATTGTATTATTGAAGCATTCCTGGGTTTAAGCATCCTTCTAGCTCAGAAATTCTGGTTGTTCCTTTCTCAGTTTGCTCCTGTCTCTTCCCCTTACCATTTCTCTTTAATTTTAAGACTAGGGATAAAATTAAGTTGCATTACACATGTTATGTTCTTTATTACAATAAAAACATTTGAAGAAGAAAAAAAGTTAAAAAAATTGTAAAGTTTCCCAATCTTTATATACCTTAGGAAGAAAAAGAAGTGCCCTAAAAGAAAGATAAAAGTTATATCCCCAGCTCCTAGCCATGACTGAAAAAAGTATGTCTATAATAGTCATTCAAAAGAAATATTATTATCAATCACTATAATGAGGCAATAAATTGGAAAAGAAAGGGGTAAAATAATGTTCATAGCAATAATTGAATATAAAATCCTTTGGTGTGTATGTGAGAAAATGAATAACCTCACATTTCTGTGGTTTTCATTTTATTTAAAGTGCTGGCGAAGAGTGACTTTGTACTGCAAGAAAACAAACCATTCTTATTTACACTCAAAATGTCAAATCCCATTTGCACTCAAAATGCCATCACCTTGCATTAATCTACCAACTTAACCTGCACAGAAAATAAAAGCTAAAAGCAGAATATGAGGAGACCCGGAATATTAAATCCATTTTCCTTTCTTTGCAGCTTTGATCAAACACCCTGATTTGCTGCAACCATTCCAAGATGGAAGTGTTTTGAATTCTAAAATAGCTTAGCACCAAATGTGTCATAATTATCTAAAACTATATTTAGAATGATGAAATTCGCCATGAAATATGAAATATGCTTCAAATGTCAGTCTTATTTTTAATTAATATGCCAATCCACCTTTGCAATAATCAAGTTTTACAGTTTCCCACTGCTGGATAACTTAGATGCTGTGTATGTGTGTGTGTGTGTGTGTGTGTGTGTGTGTGTGTTAATCTCACAATTATGATAATGTAGTTCTCCCACAGATCCTTTCCTCTCCTACAGATAGTCAAAGGAAATCTGATTTCATCCCAGTGGCATATTTTGTCTATAAAACCAAATGATGTGAAATGAAGTGTCTTGTCATACTGGTCACAAGTTAACAAAATCATTTTAACACCATCACCCATACCATTCTTATGATCTAATACTTTTTCGTTGTAATACAGCAATATGTCATTGTGCTTTAGTCACCCATTTCTTTTTACTTAAATTCTAGGGTAATGGAAATAGAAGCTCCCGACTTAAAAGAAATATATTATTTTATCTTTTAAAGTGAATATGAAATTTTAAAACACTGATCAAATATAAACTGTGTTTTATATTTTACACTCCTTTTTAGGTATCTTCTATGTTTTCCACTTAATTTTTGAATATTTAATATTTAATAGAAAAATTTTTAAATATAGTCATATGCAGCCCCAAATTGTGACAATCTCATTACCTTCTCAGATTGAACTGTATGAACAGAAAGCTTATCACTGATACTGAATTTCTTACCTTTATAAACTACTCATTTTGGTGAAAAGAGAGACAATAATTTGCTGGAAGTTTCATTCATGTGTGTGAAACGAACTGGTGTCTTGAGACTTTTCTGCCATTGCAAATAGTAAGATATCAGTTGTAGGCCAGGCAGGATTGCCATGAAAAACAAGAAAAGTGCACAACTGAGAGTGTTGAAAAACTTTTTTTAGCAACTTGACAAAGTAATTTCATGTTAATTTCACCTATAAAAACTTAGTTTTATATTTTGTATATTTTTGTTTATTTCAGTTTACTAGTAATTTATTTGTATTGTACTCTAAAAAGGTATTCCTTGACAGTTTGAAAATTCAAAAACTGGTGATTTCCCAATGATAGACTGAAAATCACTGTCATAGATGAATATCTTAGTTTACTTGTGAGAGAACCATGTCACTAGGAATAGAGATTACAAACAAAGCCAAAAGCTTTTATTGTGTGTGAGAAGCTGTGGGTGTTTATGTTAATGAGTCAATGATACTTACTTGGTTCTTGCTCAGCTGGGCTGAAATGGAACATGCAAACTTTGAACTCAAGTCTCCAAGGCAGCATGGCATTGCCGATAACAGAAACACCAAATAATCACTTGGTAACATTTCTCAAGATTATAAGACTGGAAGGCACCACCCTCTTCTCAGGTCATGACGTAGGCTTCAGATCTCTTCTTTGATGTGGCTGAACACCTGTTTGCCTGTGTTACCTGTAAGAAGAAGACAACAGAGTATGTTATTAGAAGAATATAGTAGTGTTTAAAAGCACCTCATTGGGAAATTTATGCCTATAAATTTATTTATCAATCAATATCCAGTACATATTTTGTACATGCCAGATGAGACACTAGCTGAGAAAACCTTACCCTTATGGAGTTTGTAGTCTAACAGAGAAGATAAATACTAGGCAGAAAGAACACAAACAAACAGAGACTCATGAACAGAGACTATAGACTAGTGGTTACCACAGGTTAGGAGGTGGGGGAAGAGGGGGAAGGTAGATGAGGTAAAGGGGGTCAAATATAGGGGAGAAGGGGGAGGGTGAAGTGGGTAAAGGGGATCAAATACATGGTAGCTGAAGGAAACTAGACTTTGGTGGTAAATGCACAATAAATAGATGTGAAATTATAATGTACACCTGAAAATTATATAATTGTATTAACCACTGTTACCCCAATAAACTTAATAAGTAAATAAATAATTTTTTTAAGAAGCAAAAAAAAAAAAAAAAAAAAAGAAGGAAATACTAAGCAAAACAACACAGTGTAGCTGTGAACACCAGGCCAACTTCTAACAGCACTGACCTGTCTGTGAGCATCAGACCAGTTCCTGGATGTAAGGAGGTACTGTTTTTCTTCCTTGGAGGATAAGAAATGCAGAATCACAGCAAGGGGGCACTTTTAGGTTGAACTTAGCATTTCTGTTCCCAGCTGTCACTCCATGTACAAGCAGAGTAGGAAGTTGCCCTCTTGATTTTGTTTGGAGAGGGCTAAGATGGCTTTGGTAAAACCCCTTAATTTTTCTGCACCTGAATACTGATGCCTGAAATCCCATTAATAGAGGAATCAAAGTCTCTCACTTCCTAATGAAAGAAATTTCATTAAAATTCAAATCCTCCCAGGAAAGACAAGGTATTATTTAACTCTAAGCTCTCCCATTAAAGAAATGATAACCCAGAAGACATGGTGTATTTTGATCATTATTTCAAAAGGAAATACAAAGGAATTTCATTCTTTTTTGGCACAGAATTTATGGAGGAATCCTAAGTTCCTTTCCATACAGGGGAAAGATGATTCCCATTCTGTCCCATCTATCACAGAAGGGATCACCAAGAAGTTAAAGACAGAAAGAAAGGGCTATTCTGGGTCCAGATTAGATCGCCCAGGAATCAGGAGGATGAGCTTTCACCTTAAGAAGCTCCATGCTTTTTTATTTATTTGTTTGTTTGTTTGTTTATTATTTTTTTGATGGTGGCGTTGGTTAACAAAATCCAATAAGTTTCAGTTGTGCACTTTAACAGTAAGGCATATATATAGATATGTTATATATATGTATATATATGTTTACACTGTGTGTTCACCTCCCATAGTTAATTTCTTTCTGTCACTCCATATTTGACCCCCTTTACTCCTCTACCTCCCACCTCCCCCTTTCCCCTCCCTTCTGGTAACCACTAGTCTATTGTCCATGCTTTATTACCTGCACTGAAGAGCCGGCAGGAAACACGATAGGCTTGCCAAATCTGGGATCTTTCTCTCACAAAGTTGAGGGGCCTGCACTTTACTTCTGTGCATACAACAAACTTAATTTTTGAACTTTCTAAGCACCTCGACTTCTTTCTTGCTTGCTGCAGAACTCGAAATCATGCCATAGTAATTTTCCTTCTAAATAGTCCTTTGCCCTCAATAATGACATCAGGCCAGAACGCATGGGAAGGTACTGGAGTAATCTGCTATCTGCCAGAAGGTTCTGTCTTTCCCTGCTACTTCGCATTATTCTTTTGCTCTTGAAACAGGTGTCAACTCTTCTTAGCCATATTTCTTTCCACTTGCACTATAATGAAAAGATTTGGGTTAGAAGATGGAAGCATAATTTATTTTCTTTCTTTCATGGCCAAAATATCTATTCATACTGTATGACTCATTTCATCCTCTTTAATCTTTCTTTCTAATTAGTCTCCCCAAACTTGTATGTAAATGGCTCATTTATTAATTTAATAACGAACATTGAGAACCTACTATCAGCCAGGCACTTGGTGAATGAAACTGAATGTGAGAGATGAATAGAGGGGTATTATTGAGGGAGACAAAAGACAAAAAAAGGAGAGATCTTTCATCACTTTTCCAATCATGGGAGGCTCCTGCTAGGATACTCAGTTACAGCACTTCAGGTCTCTCCACTGTATGCCAACGAATGCAAACCTTTTCAAGAAAAGATTTAACTCATGACCCTTCGGATATGAAGACCCTGGCTCCAGCTACTTCGGTGGTGACCTGGAGAATTTCAACATTCCATCTGAGAGTACAGGACAGTTATGCTACTGTGGAAATAAAAGCTAAACACCAAAAAATGTAGTTCTGAAATAGTGTGGTCAAAAAATCTCTACGGTTTGGAATGAAATATGTTTGTGTAGGATAAGAATAGATACGTTAATCTCATGTAATTTTATCCTTTGGGTTTCTCTAGCATTTTTAAGTGAAGTGATCTTATTTTCAAAAACCTTAATACAATCTGAATTTGAGATAAGTATAAAAAATTCCATATTTCACCTCAGGTCAATGTTCTGCTCTATTTTAATTTTTAAATATGGGGGAAAAAAGAGGTTCAAAAATTAAAGAGAGTCTCTGCTAAACCTGATGTGCAGAGGGGTTTGTATTTTGAAACACATGAACTTCTAACATGAATGATTCTTGCTGTTTGCCCCCAGGTGAGAAAAAGGTCATTGTAAAAATTGTTTGAGTTGTCCTCAAAGTTATGATATACTTAGAAAATAGAAAATGAAATTTGTACTACAAATTTGGGGGGTGGGGGGCTCAACTGGCATGTTATCATAATGCATGCCTTTTTTCAGTTTCATATTCTTTATTTCTACAGAAAATTATAGCATTTTAGGTATTTGAGAAAAGCCACAGAGAGCTGCAGTAATACCCTGCTATGTAAATCAAGTTCAATCAGACTTTTGCATATATCTGCCACATTTTAGTCGGCCCATGTTTCTGCTATTCATCTACTGTTGAAGAAAACCCCCACTGGTATCGTACACAATATCCACAGGTATTATAAATACGCTTTCATTTTTCTCCACTGAGGGATAAAGCACGGGGTCAATGCAAAGTCAATGTTAAATTTTTAAGGCAGGCAAGTATATCATTTGCATACAGATCAGCAAGCTGTCCTTTTACTTAGGGAAAGATTTACAGATACTTTAAAATCAGGCCTCATCTATAAAACAAACAAGCACAAAGCAAAAGCTAAGCAGAGAGAGAGAGAGAGAGAGAGAGAGAGAGAGAGAGAGAGAGAGAGAGAGAGAGAACACAGATCAAACTGAATGCTTGTCACAAAATAAAATTCTTTCAGTAAATTGCTTTTGGTTAAGTTTCCAAAAACCCCAGTGTGAACTAAATTGGGGACCCCGATCTGGGAGTGCTTATGAATGGCTCCAAGGTGCTAGACATCATTTATTTGTGCTTTAAGTTACTACTATAAAATGTAGGTTTCAGGGACTGATTGGTGATTGGTTTGAGGGGTTTGGTTGTTATTTAAAGAAAACCATCTTTTCAATTATCTCTGGATTAATCAATGTACTCTTGCAATTTGCTTTGGTCAAGCAGGACTTATCTATAAATGTCATCCTCTGAAAGTCATTCATCCTCTGCCTACCTGGAAGAAAACCTGCAGCATTCTAGGAAAAGCAGGGGCAGATGAAAAAGATACAGGCAAGTCTTACTCCCAAATTAATCACAGAGTTTGCTCTCTCAGATATCCTAATCAGACAGAAAGAATGAAAGGGCAGAGAAAAAACAGCTACAATAAAATTAAAAATACACACACATACATACACGCCCTCCCCCAACCCCCACCCCCACCCCCACCCCCAGTCAAAAGTGAGCTGGTGGCTGAGTAAATACTTGGAGGTTTGGGAGCCAGGCCAGACCCTGAAGACACCAGAACTGACTGTTGCTCTAGTCATTTTTCCCTACCTTCATCATCACCTTGGTACACAGAAGTCATTCAATACAGATTTGTGGAGGGAGGGAGGGAGGGAAGGTAGGATGGAAGGAAGGAGGAGAGGAGGAGGAGGGAGTGAAGGAAGAGAGGGAGGAAAGGCGGGAAAAAGTATCTTCCAGAACAAGCTGAGTACCTGCCTATCCTAAGACAGGGACCAACCCAGTGTTCAGTCTTCTCTCCTCTCTGCAAGTTTGAGCTCACATGCCGGGTGATAGATCTGTGTTAAAGCAGCCCCCAGCAACACCCCGCAGAATGCACCCACTCATCTGTTTCTGTATGCTTCTAGCCATGAGGAAAGTTCTATTTTCTGACTTTGATGCTTGTTGCATTTTAATGAAAATAAAAATACCATTTCCTTTTCTCACATTAATACTGAAAGGAGGCTCCCAGATAGGCAGAGTTGTCAAACTTTCTTTCTTTTTTTCTTTATCTCCCATACCTCATTTAGATTTCATTGCTTATTGAATCAGAATAAATAATCAGGGCCTGTACAAATTTAAGCTCCCACCATTTTTCCTGGTTTTTCCTATTGGCTGGATAGGCTTACTGCAAAGGTACTTTCACATGGAAAAGGCTGCTTCAAGATGAGTTCTCAATGCCTACAGAATGTAGTTATGCCATCTAAATGGGGTTGATTCATTTGTTATTCTCAAGAACTGTAGAATGAATGAATGAATGAATGAATGATGTCTTCCAGAACTGAGTGCCATCTGTTTATTTGGCCCTCCCCTAATTAGCAATCTGGCCTATACCCTATACTGGAAGAAGTAGAATGAGACATCTATTACTCTTTCTTCATGAGCCATGGTTTTGAAGACCTAAAACTTAATCATCCTGTTTTTTGACCCTATGAGAACTAGGCAGTATCTATAGCTAGTACCTTTTGTTTCATAATGAGACTTTAATTCTCTGGGGCATGAAATAAACTATCACACAGTTTTTGGTCAATTCCATGGTCACAGAAAACTGAGGAGGTGGAGATTTCTCGTATAACCCCTGTGCCCACATATGCATAGCTTCCCTCATTATTGACATCCCTTATCAGAGTAGTACATTTGTTACAATGCATGAGCCTATACTGACACATTGTAATCACTCAAAGCCAGTTTACATTAGGGTTCACTTTTAGTGTTGTACATTTTATGGGTTTGGACGAATGTATAATGACATGTGTCCATTATTACAATATCACACAGAAGAGTTCACTGCCTTAAAAATCCTCTATGCTCTACCTATTCACCCACCCCTCCTAACAGCCCTATCTAACCGTTGGCAACCACTGATCTTTCATGGTCTCTGTAGTTTTGTCTTTTCCAAATGTCATATATTTGGAACCATATGGTGTGTAGCCTTTTTAGATTGGTTTCTTTCACTTATATGCATTTAAGTTTCCTCCATGTCTTGTCATGGCTTAACAGCTCATTTCTTTTTAATGACGAATAATAAATATTCTCTAGTCTGAATATACCACAATTTAAATTTTATGTATTCACCTACTGAAAGACATCTTTGTTGCTTCCAAGTTTCTGCAATTATAAATAAAGCAGCTATAAACATCTATGTGCAGGATTTTGTGTGGACATACTCCTTTGGGTAAATAATGATTGCAATATGGTAAGACTACATTTTATTTTGTAAGAAATCACCAACTGCCTTCAAAAGTAGCTGTACCATTTTGAATTCCCATCAGCAATTAATAACAGTCCCATTGCTGAACATCCTCATCAGCATTTGGCGTCACCTGTGTTCCAGATTTTGACCATTCTAATAGATGTGTGTGTAGTGGTATCCCATTGTTGTTTTAATTTGTGGTTTCCTGATGACATGATATTATCAAAATTTTTTCAAGGAAGATAAGAGTCTTCCTCCCTCACTCACCCCAGACCCTACTTGGAAACTCCAGAAGGAAGGATACCTCCTCAGTTCTCAGTTCCTACTCTAAGAGCAAAGGCGGAGAATGGTGATAATAGGGATTTTAGATATGTTTTTTCAGGTTTATATCCTGCTTAATAATTCCCCAAAAACAAAATATTCATAGACAATTGTAATAAAGATTTATTATGATTCCTTTATATTAATAAAAAAATTGTTTTAAAACATTAACTTCAAAAAGAAATGTTTTGGTGTGAGAGAGAATGACTACAAAACAAGGTAATTGCATTCTTTATTGCTGTCTCTGGATAGATGCCCAGAGAAAAATACATTCCACAGGGCCAAAGCTTCAAATCAATTTGTAGTCCTGGTGGTCTGGATGGCACAATAGATTTCCTACTTGCTACTCGATCTATGAAAGCCAGATGGTCTTAATTTAAAGCCAAATTTTACTGAAAATCATTCTAATAGACTAACTCCTGTGATCCCAAGTGAAATAAATTTAGAAGTTGCAGATAAAAGGTTTTGTGAAGGACCATGATAATTAAACATCTAATGAAAATGCAATAGGACTTACTATTTTCTGTAGTAAGTGGAAAAAAGATGCATTTATCTAAGTCTTTCGATACATAGTACTTTGGGTGCTGCTCTTATTTTTGGAGATCTATATCAGGCATCATTAAAACCTATAACTGCAATAATAGAATCCACATTTGCAAAGATGTATTTCCAAGGCTTTAACATTTATTTAACTTAGGACAGGTATGTTTAGATTTACTTAATATTCTTCACTAAATTCTTACCAACTGGCCATCATTAACATGGAACTTGCTTTCTACAAGGAAAGGTGACACAATCCCTCCAGTAGGTTTTCTTTTGGATGAAGATAACTTCAATTGGATATTACCACATATTCCTAGCCTTGTCTCAGTGCCATTTCCTCAATGATGTTAATCCTCACACCATTAGAGAGAATCCCTCTGAGCACACGAGACAGATGGTACAATAGAGAGGTGATCTTACAAGCCAGGGCTTTTTAGAATACAATATTGGATATTTTCACAGGCTAGGTACAAATTTTTATCCTTATCAAGAATTTACTAAAGTGAAACAGGCTTAAAAAGAGATAATCCATAATACTGACCATAATAAGCTGAGGAGATGGAGAGAAAAATTCTAGCTTCTATCGTGGGTAAAATGAGAGTACTGTAATCTTTCCAAGAGAGAATACTGAAGAATCAACATAGTTAAAATGGCCTTATTACCCAAAGCAATCATTATACAGATTTAATGCAATCTTCATCAAAATCCCAATGGCATTTTTTAATTAAATAGAACCAAAAAATCATCGAATTTGCATAGAATCATATGAGACCCCAAATAGCCAAAGCATTCCTGAGAAAAAAGAACAAGGCTGGAGGTATCACTCTGTCTAACTTCAAATTATACTACAGAGCAACAATAATCAAAACAACATGGTATTGGCAGAAAAAGAGATGCACAGACCAGTGGAACAGAACTGAGGGTCCAAAAATTAACCCTCATATACATAGGTAAATAATTTTCAACAAAAGAGCTAAACACATACCATGGAGAAAGGAAAGCCTCTTCAATAAATGGTGCTGGGAAATTGGAAAGCCACATGCAAAAGAATGAAACTATATTGCTACCTGTCACCATACACCAAAATTAACTCAAAAGGATCAAATACCTAAATATAAGACCTAAAACAATAAATTGCATAGAAGAAAACAGCTACTAAACTCATGGACCTTGGATTTAGAGAGTTTATGAATTTAACCTCAAAGGCAAAGGAATTAAAGCAAAAATAAATGAATGGGACTACATCAAACTAAAAAGCTTCTGCACAGCAAAAGAAACTATCAACAAGATAAAGAGGCAACAAACTGAATGGGAAAAGATATTTGTAAACAATATCTCTGATAGGAAACTAATATCCAAAATATATAAAGAACTCATATAACTCAACAACAACAAAATAATCCATTTAAAAAACAGGCAAAGGACCTGAACAGATACTTCTTCCAAGAAGACATACAAATGGTCAATAGACATATGAAAAGATGCTCAACTTTACTAGCTATGAGGGAAATGATAATCAAAACCACAATGAGCTACCACCTAACACCCATTAGAATGACTAGCCTCAATAGGACAGGTAATCACAAGTGTTGGAAAGGTTGTGGGCAAAAAGGAACCTCTCACCATACACTGCTAATGAGAATGTAAATTGGTACAGCCACTATGGAAAACAGTATGGAAATTCCTCAAAAAATTAAGAATAAAATTATCATATGATCCAGCAATCCCTCTACTGGGTACTTACCCCAAAGACTTGAAAACCCAGATTTGAAAAGATATTTGCACATCGATGTCCATAGCAGCATTATCCACATGGAAGTGGCCAGGACATGGAAGCAACCGAAGTGTCCTACGATAGATGACTGGCTAAAGAAGCTGTGGTACATATATACAATGGAATATTACTCAGCCATAAGAAGAGATGAAATACTGCCATTTGTGACAACATGGATGGACCTTGATATGATCTGCTAAGTGAATAAATCAGGCAGAAAAAGTTGAGAACCATATTATTTCACTCATATGTGGGATATAAAACTGAAAGCATCAAACAAACAACATAGAGACTCGTGGATATGGACAACAGTCTATTGGTTACCAGAGGGAACTGGGGAGTGGGGGAGGTAGATAAGGGTAAAGGGGGTCAAATATAATATGGTGACAAAAGGAGATGTAACTTTGGGTGGTGAACACACGATGTAATATACATATGACATATTACTGAATTGTACACTTGAACTCTATATAATTCTATTAACCAATGTCACCCCAATAAATTTAATTAAATATAAAATAAAATGGGAAAAAATGGTAGAATGCTGAACACTGCACATTAGAAACAAATTTTCTTCTGGGGACTACCACTCTCTCATTCAAAAAGGAAAGCTACTAACACTCCTTAGCTACAGTTCCTCAGGAGCCAGACCAAAATCAGCTTTATTTCACTTTCACCTTCCACTAGACACATAGCCATTTAAGACAAAAAGTTCATCTTACTTTGGCTCTGCTTAAAAATTTTCAGCCTCATAAACTAGCAGGAACCAACTGTCAGACAGTGTCCAAATAAATAACATAGAAGTTACTTGCAAGGAGTTTTAATACATCTCTTGTTGACAGGCTATATGGATATAGCTAGATATAGATATAAGAATCTTGCTGTATCACCCAGTATTGAGGGCCTTCTATATGCCAGGCACTTAAAGTTGCTGCAAATACTGACATTCTTCCTGCTCTCAAGAAGTTGATAAACCAGTGTGGAAGAAAGAGAAGTAGAATAAGACAAATGATGTAATAGAAAGAAATTTCAATGGGTCTATGGGTGCCCAGAGAAATGTTAACACTTCTTTCTTAAGGAAGACATTTAGCAGAGGTTAAAACTCTCCAAACTGTACATAGCAATAGCAACAAGGATACCCAAAGTCTTACTATTCAAAGTGTGGTAGCCAGGCCAACAGCATTGGCAACACCTAGGAACGTGTTAGAAATGTCCCTAGCCAAAAGCCCTCTTATTGACTAAGTATGCATTTTAACAAGATCCCCAGGAATTTTGCATGCCCCATAATTTTGAGAAGCACCCCTCTAGAACAGTGTTCTTCAAACTTTAGTGTTCTTCAGAATCACCTACAAGGCCTGTAAAAACACAGATTGCCTTATGCAACCCCAATGTTTCTGATTCAGTAAGTCTGGATAGGGCTCTAAAATTGGCATCCCTAAGTTTCCAAGTGATGCTAATTCTGCTGGTCTGGAGACCATTCTGAGAAGTACAAATGGAGATCATCTTCAGGAACCAGAGTTCAGAGAAAGTGAGTATGAAGAATACTCATGATCAGGCTCTAAAATATCTTATTAAGGTGGTAGGAAAACTACTTTAAGCCCCTGGTACCTTGCACGTACAGGAGGAAACCCGCTTTCAGTAGTGGATGAAGCTTCCATTCCATGTGCCATGGCCAGATGATAAGATATGTGAAGGGAAAAGACAATATCTCTTTTGCTTTACATTTTATCTCCAGTCCCTAGAACACACTAGGTGCTCAATAGTATTATGTGTTCTTTTTCCATGAGGTAAGCACAGACGATCCTGTTCTTGGACAGACTGTCTATCCTTATTTTTGCCACTGGCTAGGACAGTAGATGCTGAATCTCCTAGAATAGACCACAAGCTCTAGCACGACTTACCAAAAAAGCTGTGCAATGAGAGGACATTGAACACTTCAACTATTAACAAAATAACCCCAGGTTATTTTAATAGCCCCATTTGGCTATTACTTCATGTGAGTACGTAATTTTCACACTCAAGAGAATATGCTAAGTGTTAATCATGAAAAGCCATCCCAAATGCTTCATAGTGTGAACACCAGCATAGGTCAAACCATATTGGTCTATATTCACAGAGTTATTCAGAGTAAACAAATTGCCAAGGATCAGATTCCACTACTGCTTATGGCTCCTCAAAGTTCTAGTACCTAAAAATCTCTCCTGGATGTTTAACTTAACTTGAATTTTCAGGTCAACCACATTGTCTAGTGGCAGATTACAATGGTCCATGTACATAGACAGAAGCTAAGGGAGCTTTTCCCACATCTTCCACAGTGCCTTTTCAAGAGTAAAGCACCCTATGTTAATTTCTGTTACACTGAAATTTTTGCGAAGAATGCACATCATGAATCTCTGAATATGCCATTACCCTACTGATCCTTCTTCACTGGTCCTACTTATCTTGCTTTTTTTCCTTCATTTCTGCTACCTTTTCTAGTCCACAAAAAAGCTCTAAGAAGTATTAGCCTGGTTTGGAAGGCTTCTGCCTGGTATTCTGGATATGTCTATTTTGATTATTATTCAAGGTTGCCAATCACTCATGTATAATGTAATATGATTAATGAGACATTAAGTCAAAGTTCTTAAATATGCATGTACCTCAGCAGTTTAAAAATAGGTGAAAACAAGAAAAAACAATATCCTCACTCACATGAAGTAAATCCATTACTCTAAATACTATATATATTTCCATATGCCCTGAAGATAGAGCCCTTCTTCCTTTTTTTGTTGTTGAAATACAAAGGTATTTTTTTAACTTCTCAAAATATTCCAGTATTTTTTTAACTTCTCAGAATATTCCAGAGCTGTCAGTTATACTGCTAAGTCTCTAAAAACTTAAGTAGTAAGGGAACTGTAAACTCTGTTTACACTTATTTATTCAAAATTGGAAAAATCAACTGACTTTTATTCACACATCAATCCTTCAGAATCACCATCTTTGAAGGAGGCACTGTTGTCTTAAACACTGTTCGTGTGGGAGCGAGGGGGACTAAAACTGCTCCAGATACAACTCTAGAATGCACTGCTGATTGAGCATATCACCACAGACTCCCTTTATCCGATATTAGTATGGAAATAGTTAATAAACCAGAAGGCTTGTATATGACATATTCAGCTTGGCCATTACAAATGTATAGACTATCCATCCTACACCTACTATCATAGCAGCAATAAGACTAGGTATGCTCTGTTTATGTGAGAACACACACACACATGACACTCAAGCAATATGGATCACTGTGCAAAGAAAAAGTTACAAACTGACCTTTCTCTCTCTCTCTCTCCTTTTCTTTTTCCTGAAGGAAGAAAGCAGGGGCAGAAGAGACTTTTTACATTATCCATATAATCACCTAAATTTCCCTCTTCATTTGCCTGGACAGAACAGTTGTGTAAGACAGGACCTTAAAGGTCTAATTAGTATCATATTGCCAGAAGTTGCTGCTAGTTGTTAAGTGTTACTGCACTTTACTTCTCCCATGGACATTTTCTTTCTCACCACTGCTAATTGCCAACATAAGTTTTCTCTAATGGCAAACTTTTGTCCTTCACCTTACTCAGCAGTGTGAAGACGAAAAGGAGATCCACTGAAAACAGGTGAGATACTATACACTGAGGTTTGGTAATATGTAATAAATTACTGTCTTTTAAATTTTCCCATGACCTTTGTGGTACACTTATGTAAAGAATAATGAACAAAATATTTCAGAAAAATTTCTGAACTTCTTGTCCTATTTATATACATAGAAATTTTATTATGATATTATTAAGTATGGGAGAAGGGCAGGAAGAGCAAAAAAATGGCTAATTTCCGTAAATCTCCTTATAATAGAGTCTACTTGACAACTTAGCAAATAAATCTCTTTACTCAGATCCAAAAAGAATCTGGGCTATGGTGAATTCTGTTCTATGGGTAGAATATTAGAATGAGCTTTCAAAGTATGCTCTTTTTACACAAATCTAAGAACTTAAGCCAGCAAGGACCTAAGCAATTCAAATCTTTCTTGGCCCTTTTGTCTTTAAAACTTTCCCTAGGAATTGCAAATTTTTGCTGACTATAATATTACACATTTGGCCACCTGCTTTTAGTTATGCAAAAACAGTATTTAAAAGTTGCCCATGAATTTAGTCTGCAGGCTTTATTTGCTTCCTGTTATCCCAATGTGAGTAAAAGAAGAAACTAGAACAATTTAGAATGATCTAGAACTGTCTGCAAAGTATAGACTGAAGTTTTCAAAAGTTGACCCTGGATCCATATCCTGCTTCAAGACAAGCGATGCGTGAAACGTGGAGAGGAATGGGACCTAACCCTGCATCCCAAACTTGGTCTGTAATCTCAGATGCCTTTTTATTCCCAGTGGAGCAAAGGTGCAGCAGCTGCAAGAGCAAAGGACTGTGCATCTCAAATCCTTCCTACTATTTATTAACTGAATGATGCTGTTGCATCACCGAAGGATATCATCTTCATTTACAGAAGGAAATTAACATGCCTACCCTAACTAGGCAGTTGTAGAGTTCAAACTTCTTTATGGATGTGAATGTGCATCCATGGTGCTATCAGCATACCAAAGTAAATTTCTGGAATGCAAAGATTTGCAAAGATTTCCTTTTTGCTCTGCGGTTTTCCTCAGAGAAAATAAATGTAGATAATAAATGCATTGTGTTCAGTAGCAATAAAGTAGGCTTTCAATAAAATCACCTTTTATTACTGCAGAAGCTCTTCTGGGCTAAGTCTACTCTAAAAAAACTACAACCTACAAACAAGAATTCATAAAGGAAAAAAAATCACTCTTGACCCTACCATACATATTATTTTTGAAATGTAAAAGGTCTGTGAAAATTTAAGGCAGTGAGTTATGGCACATAAGGTTCTCAAAGCACTCAGAGGCCCAAGAACTCCCTTTACGCCTTATGCTTCACGCATTAATTACAAAAAATATGGCATTGCGCACCACAGTGACTGCTCTGGAAATGTCTTTGATATGTGAAGAAGAAAAATGATCATTGATACAGATTTCATCTGTTCATCTCCTCTCATGTAATCCAATCCCTGAATGCGTCTTGCAATGTTCAGTGGTATCATTTTACATCTTATTTATGCCCTATAAAGAAGGGAATTCAGGAATGTGATGTGTGTTGAGGAAACTGACAAAACCATCAGCTTTGTACAATAATTCCTATAGTCCAAGGAGCATATATCAAAGCATTTAGTCCCTGTAAATTATAGTGCGAGGCCCCCTGTGGCCTTTACTTCATAGTGGGCTTGTTCATAAACTCTAAGCTGTTTGTTTTTGCAGAGGTGAGGAGATGAATAAGACATTAGAGCTGTATGAGAAAATCTTCACTCTCAGCAAAAACTAGCCTATTTATGGGACAATCTTAAGGGTGAAGTATTTTTCATTCTGACCTTTAATGGCACAAGAAAAACAATCAATGTAGATGGTTTTTCATGGAGGAAAGTGTAGATTTTTCACTTTGATGCCAATTTGGAGTTGTGTTTGAATCTTTTCTTATTATTAGAATGAGTTTCTAGTTTCACCTTTGTGCCATGTTCTCACCCACTCCCTCCATTCCTTTCAATAGAGAGTGCCTGTTAAAATGTGCATTGAGATCCTGGCAATGAAAACATTGCCTTGGCCCTTTAAGAGCTAAAGTTACCCAGGTCAGAACATAATGCATCACTTACTAATGACAACAGAAAGTTAAGAAAACTGTTTTCTCCCTGATCCAACTTAGGACTCTTAGGACCTAGCTTGGGTGTTGGGGAGGGTGAGGGGAGATGGTAACTGAATGATGAAAGCTAGATTCATTCATTCATTCATTCATTCATTCATTTAATTTAATGTATGCCTTGTTATTTCTAAAATGCATCTCACTTGAACTTAACGGTGGAATAAATAACTCAAACTCAGATAGCCTTATAATCTGCTAAATTAACCCAACTACATTAAAATAGTTCATTGGCACTGCTGGTGAGATTGTGGGGAAAATGGCAGGCTCATTCACTGCCATGACAGCAGCAATTGCTGTTGTCATTTATGCTTTTTTACCCACTTCTAGAAATTTATCCTATAGAAATAGTTCAAATTGAGGCATAAAGCTATATGCATTAAAATATTTATTGCTGTATTACCTATAACTGTAGAAGAATTTGAATGGCTTTATGAATCCGACAATAGTGTAATAATTAGATCAATTTAGTGCGTTAACTGCATAAAATAATATAAAATTGTTAGAAATAATTTTTAATACTATGTTATAGCATAGAAAATATTTATGATTCACTATTAATTGAAAAAGCATAATATAAAGTTACTGTGATTGGGATAATTACAGTCACATAAAATATGTATGTATTTAAATCTAAAAGAAGACATAGAAAAGTGGTAAAAAAATGTTTTGTGGTATTTGGATTAAAGGTGAAATTTTCAATACTATATTTACTTTAGTGCCTTTATAATAATTAAATTGGGGGTAGGGATAGATTTAAGTCAACTAAATAAACCCTGGATGAAATCAAGCAGTTACTTGACCCAAAGAAATATGCGCACGCGCTCTCTCTCTCTCTCTCTATCTCTCTAACTTTCCAGCTTCTGGAGCATAACTATCTGAATTCGAAACCAGATTCTATTCATCCAGGATGAGATACTGGGCAAGACATTTAACCTAATGAGTCTTTAGATTCCCATTGTAAAATGGAGATGATACCCATACCTATCGCATAATATTACTATGAGGATTAATAATTTTATATGAGTAAATAGCCTCATACTTAATAATTGCTCAATACAGGTTAACTATTATTATAATTTCAATGAGCTTGAATGAATTTAGGAACTTGGAACTAGGATTACTGTAGGAAGCTGCTTAATTTAATTTTAAATTACAAGCACTCCTTTGTTTAGAGTAGTGGGATTCAGTAGAAAATAGAGGGTAATTAAATGAAGGTGTCATTTGTAAAATGTCAGCAGTTTCTTACACATTAGTAAGCCAAGTATAGTGTTGATGGACCAAAATAGTCAAGGAAACTTTTTGAAAGGCTAATTTACCCACAAGAATGAACTATGACAAGATAAACAACAATGGAAATCTCTTTATACTCCATCTGGGAGTTGCTGAATAAAATTACAGATGCAAATTATGCTCACAATCTGAAAACATACAACCCAGTCTGGTTTATCTTATTGCACTGTCTCTCTTTCTTGATGACATTGATTGACCTAACCTTATAATGTATGGCTCTGTTGATAGAAACAGATTCACATCAGACATTTATCATCAAAGCATCTGGGCAGGGTTGCGGAACTGAGCACTGGAGATTGTTCTTTCTCAGCAATTTACAACCTGGTACTTTCCAGTAGTTCCCACTACCAGATGGGTATTTTATTTCTTCCTGGATTCGTAGGACACTATGCTCAGGTCCGGGTCATTTCCCCTCCTGTCACCAAAGAGTGAGCTTCACACAATTAGTCATTTCTTTTGCCCTGAATGAGCAAGACAGGATACTATCTTAGGTCAGTAACCTCCTTCACTAATTCACTTAACAGAAAGTTTAGTAAACAGATGTGTGTGGGGAAGAGGGAGAGGGAGAAAGACACTGATATGTAGCAATTACATACATCCATACACAATTTTTTACCTCTTGGACTGGCAAAAATTTTAAATGTTTGATGACATACTCTGTTGGCAAGGCTGGCACTTATATATTTCTGGTGGGAATATAAATTCATACAATCCATATGGAGGGCTTTTAGCAGCAACCATGAAAATTATAAATGTATGTACCCTTTCAGTCAGTAATTCCATTTATGAGAATTTATTCTACAAATAAACTTGCATCCACGTGACATGAAGTATATGCAAAGTTATTCACTGTGTCACTGTAATACAAAAGATAAGGGAAAAATACAAATGTCCATCAATACTGTGATGCTGTGCAGCTTGGTAAAAAAGAATGAGGACACAAATGATAAGAAAATATTTCTAATATCTATTATCAAGTAGAAAAGTAGCATGCAAATTAATAACTACAATATGGCATTCTTCCTAGAAAAGGAGGGAAGAATAAGAAAATACATTTGAATTTGCTTACTTTTACATTAAAAACTCGGGAAAAGACTTAGGAACCTCATTTAAAAAATGTTATTTGGGGTGGCAGATCCTGGGGGCAGAATTAAATAGATGAAGGACAGAGGTGGTAGGAAGAACAATATAAAGGGATCAGTACTTAAAAGATTTTAATAGCACTATTTAGAAAAGGAAAATATATATATATATATTCCATATATATATGGAACTAGAATTTACTGTTATATAATGTGCTCCCAAAAAGTATCTTAAGCCACTATTCTTTTGCTGCCCTAGATCATTTTTATGAGTTCAAAATTTCATCTCACTGGTTTGTTCAGATATCTCTTATTGTCTGTTATATGTCTTGCATCGTGATTGTGCATAATGTGGACCAGGAAGTAACTGACATTCCCTTTCTAGACTCAAAGCACACTCAGGCATGGATCTTACTACCCAATCAAACCTCATTTGGTCCCTGACTCAATCTCCATACCTAACCATCTCCCACATAAGTTAAACCACCCCATGAATCACCAATTCACCAGACTGTCACCTGTATCCCAACCTTCTCGGCTCTACCTCAAACAGACTCCATTTTAACTTAGACTAGATTCCAATCCTACTGAGCCCTGTCCTGAGTACCCCTCTGCAGCTAGGCCCAGATGGCTAGCCAATTCTGTCCCTGCAGTCCCAGGCATGGACTATTCAACCTTCCTCTGGAGGCAGCATCTCTTGTGGACATGGTTCACATCCTCCTCCCACTGCCTCCTCCTGTAAGAACTTGTTTGTATCATCCACTCACCAGAGGCCTCTCTCAGGGGAGTTGCTGCAAGCATCATGTGGAGGTACCACCTTTAAAAGAGGCTCACACTGGTGGGGCCTGGACCACAAAACCCAAGTGGCCCTTTTGCGTCGTCAATGTGAATTATCAGGAATATTCCACCAAAGAGCAGACATGGCCCTCAAAGCCATCTGAGTTTAAGGGCCAGAGTAGCAAAGATCTAGGGGAGACTGAATTAAGTTACCCAGGAAGCTTCCTTGTCAGGTGCCCAGAAAGTTTCATCTAAGAAGGCCACATGGAAGGATCTCAGGCATGGCCTAGAGAGGGGTCCAAAAAACAACATAAGTGGCTCTAAATACTGCCTAGTGAAGGTGCTGGTGCTACCACTGAGAAGGAGGGAAGTTACTGAGTGAGTCACTCAAGGAAATACTCAAGGAATAAATTCTCAAGGGGCATCTAAATGATACCCAAGAATCCCTGTGGCAAGAGGCTGGGCACATGCATCAATGATGGCTCTTATGCTGAACATTGCTGTGGCTTGCTATCCACTCTATGTTGACCTCCAGGGAGCCTTGCCAAGAACCTCAGGACATCACCTCCATCTTTGAGGATGTGTGCTTTATTGTCAACCAGAAAGTTCTCTTCCAACACCTCCTGAGAAGAAAATTTTGCTTAAACGTTTCCATCCAATTTCAGCAATTCCATTAATTCTCACAAAAGTACATCTTCTGATGGGGACAGTCTCTGCTTTTTTTGTAATCAACAATGTTTATCCTTCTGAGTAACATTTGTCTCTCCTAATTGGAAAGCAGTGTCTTCAGTCTGTCTATTGATTTGGATTAAGGTTTGGATTATCCCTGGAGTTGGGCCTGGAAGGAATAGTCAGCTTTCTAAAACCTGAATGCCTGCTCTGATGTCTAAAGCATGGCCAAGTGTGTGGAGGGAGGTTGAGAGGGGCTTTGCATACCCTTCACACACCCAGGATCCCTTCATTTCTACCTGCTAAATGACCTTTGAGAATTTTCATCTAGAAATTCCATTAGCCCTAGAAACCTGAGCCAAAATAAACCTGCTATTTTCTTGTGTGGCCACAGAAACCAATTTGGGTTTCTTTAGGAACACTAAAGGAAGTTGGGGGACTTGTGGCACTTGATTATCATGCAGTTTAGGGGACGTGGCCGTTCTTCAGTGTGGTATGAGGTTTAGGGTTTAGGTTGACAGTAACAGAAGGTGGTTGTATTTCTCTGTAGGCATTTCTGATCTACCTTAACCTGCTTTACATAATTTACATTTGTCATAGGATAATTCATCAACCTATTAATTGCTGTCCTGACTCTCTGAAGAAGGGACCCCAGAAGGATAAGAGTTAATTTTTTCCTTTCAATTTATAGAAAGTTTTGAGCCTCTGGCCTCAAAGCTTATTCACGGTTTTTATTTCTTCTGGCCCTAAATGAGTTGTCAAGTACTTATTATACTTTCTTATCCATTTCAAGATGGTGATAGCAAAGCTTTAAACCAAACTCAGGGCCATTCTGAGCTTTGTGAGATTGCACAGGTCATAGACCCATGAGGTCAGCCCCTAGCTTCATGGACTCTAGTAGCATTATTGACAAACCAAAAGTAACTTTTAAAAAGTTGATGTTAAAAGAGTAAGACTTGAATACAATAACAATAAAAACAGAACTATGGTTTTCAGCAGATTTCTTAATCATAAATTCTTACAGACACAAACACACACACGCACCCTCCTATACCAGTTAGTATTCATATTTGTCATAATTCACTCAAATGCCAACTGTGGTTAAAGAGAAAAAATAAGTGGTTTTCATGGTACCATATGGGGTCCTTTTCAAGTATAGTTGGGACAAGTTAGTTGGGTAATAAAAAAAAGTTTCAAATTGGAAATTATAAAAAAATACATAAATACTATAAACTTCTTACTTTGAACTTAAAATATATAAATCAGCATTCATTAGTAACCATCTGATATAGGGTCATGGTCTTTCCTTTTAGTATGGCAATTCTGAATGGAGTTCCAGATCTTTCTCCTATGAATCATACTCATAAGGCATAATTTACTATTTTGAATGTACAATTTACTCTCTTGTAACAATTCTGTTAACGTGATGCAAGACACTTTAATGAAAATACTTAGGAACACACAATTTTGGTACAGTCTAAGTTCGGAATCCTCCTAGTTTTATAATCCCTACAAAAAATTTTATAGTGGTTGTCCACACATAATTCATCAGAATATTTTTGTTTTGTGACTAGCCTTTATGGAATCTTTTGAAAGCATTCGATTGTGTTTTAAAAGGAGTAATAACTTTTCTTTTTTTAAATTACAATTCATTGATTTATTTAATATTTAATTAAAGTCCTAATTACATAAGTACGACTGGCATAAATATTTAATCAAATTAAATCATTTGCTAAGTACAACTGCTACATGAAGTTTAAAAACAAAGTGAACTGACTTTAATAAGCATGTGACTTAACTGATGCAGGCAAAAGTATGCAGGCTCATAGAGATTAGCCAAATAGTCACAAACCCTCAGCATAGAATGGACATCAGTCAGCATGTCTTATAGAGAGAATGGAGAATGCCATTTGATTTGGACATATGCTTCAGGGGAAATTGGTTTCAAAATACTTGTATTTTAAAGAAATGTCCCTTAAATATTCCATTTCCTTAGTTTCTGTATACACAATACGGGGAGGTAGAGGCCTAAAAAGCCCCCTATTTATTCACTGTCCTCTCAGATGTCATTTCCTCTGTAAGGCTTTCCCCTCCTTCTCCATGTGTAGAATTAGTCACTCCCCCTACTTTGCCCTCTTATATAGTCTATCACAGCACTGATCGCTTGGTATTAACTTATTTGTCTTTCTGTCCGACTCTCTACAAAGATGGTGCTCCATAAATATACAGGTCTCACAACACGTAGTTGTGCTCTGAGAATCTTTCTTCTTAGCTATATAGCCTTATGTTATTGAATAATTTGATTATATTATCCATCATTCTTTGAATTGAATTTTAATGTTTCACTAAATGATATTTTTAAACCTGTCACTATAAGTGCTTAGAACAGTACCTGGCACATAGTAAGTTCTTCGAGAGTTTGCTATTATTTATCCTTTTTGCCTATGTATTAATTTTCATCTTGCATGTCTTTGTTGGCTATATTTTCACTTCTGATCAATTCTTTCATATCTTCAGGGATTGATCTGTAAGCATAAGCTCAATTGTTAACTTCCTGGTACCCTAAGCACTTAACAATTTCCACTGAAACTTATTATTATAGTATCCACTGTAAAACTTTTTATTATAACTTGTCATTTCAATGATCATTTTATATTTTGGTGAGAAAAGCAGAAAAGATAGCATTATCAATTGGAGAAATTAAAAGAAAGTAGCATATGTAGTTTACACCAAACTACATGGTAAATCAAATTAGATAGATAAAATAAAAATCCCAAATGATCTTTTCACAGGACCAAAACTTTCCTTTACATAAAGTGGCACAAGATAAAAGGCAAATAAACTCTTTAATTTCAGTACCAATATTATGAGAAGAGCTAACAAACTATCATTTGAGCTGTGACCTTAGCCTAGAAGTATCACCTGATACATTCCCCAGCATTACAGCTTAACATATTTCACTTTCATACACATCCTATATATGCCAAACCCAGAACCATCTTCCGACTGGTGTTTGCACCTTACCCAGGCCAGTTCTTGACTCTCCTGGCATCGCTCTCTGATTTGATAAACTCTTTCATTTTGACCATGTTTCAGTGTCCTCAACCTGGAAATACTTCCCCAAACACCCCAAATTGATCCAGATGATCGGAATGGTCCAGCTACTACAAATTCTTATGAGGGCAAAATTTACAAATCATGGTCTACAAGCAACACACCCATAAATAGCAGCCCTGGATGCAGTGTCTATAGTACAACAGCTACATAATTCCTATGTTTTCTGGTAGAACCCAGAAATCCTAATGTTTGTTTTGCTTATTTATTTGTTTTTTACTTTTTGAAACTATTACTATTAGCAAGAACTGCAGGGTGGTTTTAAGTCTTATCTAAGAATGATAGTAGCTTGCATCAATAACTCACACTGGAAGGGAAAAAAAATAATGGCTGTGACAAAGGCTAGGCAACTGGTAAGGAAGATATGGAAGTGAAGTAGGAACTCACTTCCAACACACTTTGCATGATTCACAGTTTTATCACCCATACTTTGACATTTCAATTGGTCACAATATCCATATTTTCACCTTGAAACATGGGGCCGGCCAATGGAAGTTATATAGACAATGCAAAAGAATATTTAAATTATGATGGGTCTAGAAAATTTGGTAGCCATTTAGACCATTAATCCAATTCTGAAGAGAAAAATAAATACTGAATAGGAAAGAGTTAATTCCTGATTTGCATGTGGTGGCAATGTTGTTCTTGCTTTTGTGAATTACTCTATGACCTAGAATAATTTAACTTTTCTATTGTTTTAATGGATTAAGATGAAAAACGAGTATCTGTATACAATTCTTCTCTTGGTGCTGTAAGTTTCATACATATAAAATGTTTTAAGACTCTTGATTTAATACCTGAAAAAGAAATGTATGCCTTGATACATTACATGGTAACATCGTGGACCCAAAGCCAACTAATAAAACACTCAAGTAGAGGGTATGATATATATCGGGGTAGATTGAGGCAACAATGAACCTTACTTTTTTCCTCAGTACTATAATAAGAAAGGAAATTGAAGATGTCTTACTACCTAAATTGCCCAATGGCAATAACTCTATCATAGCTGCCTTGAAATTCCAATATATTAATCATCTTAGATATCTATACTCTACATTTTTTCATTCCCCCTCCCCCACCAAAACACAAAACCATTCTTAACACATTGGTTATCTGACAGTCCTTTCACGAGTATATGGGAGAAGATACGTTAAAGCTGGCAGGTAGATATAGAAAGTAAGTTAGAGTAACTTTCCAATGATCTCATGGAAATAGGGTGACCAATCATTCCTATTTCCAGAGAATAAGGGGTTTTCTGGGATATGGGACTTTTAGTGCTATAACCCAACAAAGTCCTGGGCAAATGGGGATGAATTAATCAGCCTACATCAAATGTTTAAACAGGACATTAAATCAAATGACAGGTGAATCCTTCCTCCTCACTAACATTCCATGAAATGACAAGAAGAGTATTTTTAAATGACAAATAAATCTACAGCTATTCAGGAAAACAAAGAAGAGGAAGGAATTCCTGAAAGATAGCCAAGATCGGATGTAAAGATAAAAACAGAATAGCTTAAAAAGCTTTAAAACAGTAGAGTAAAAGTGGTTTGAGGGTGATCTATATCTGAAATAAATGGAGATAAGGAAGTAGAGAAAATTCCAAGGTAATAAATAAAGTAAATACTTGGGGACATACATATGAAAAGCCTTAGCCATTTTCACCCTTCACATTTTTGCCAATTTATATTAAATTTTGAATAGCAGTCATATGTAGCAACATTAAGTATGGGCACTGAGGCCAGAGAAGGCAGTGTTCCAAGAAGCAACTGAAGAAAACCTCATATCCTGAAGACAAATACTAAGCTCAATATTTAAATAATGTATATATGTACACACACATATATACACACACATATACACATATCTCATCTATCTATCTATCTGTCTATCTACATCTATCTATCTATCTATCTATCATACCTAATCTATCCATCCATCCGTCCATCCGTCCATCTGTCCATCCACCCACATATATAATGCATATAAAACCTAAATCAAGGATATTACTTAATAGGAAGACAACAAAAGCATTCCTGCTAACATCAGGACAAGGCAAGAATGCACACTAACTCCATGATACTATTTAACATGATATTATAATTATTATTTATTGTAACTGGACAAGAGAAAACAATTAGAGATATAACAGAAAATAAATTATATTTACAGAAAATTCTAGAGAATCAATTATAAAACTAATTCAATAAAAGCAAGATATAAAATTAACATGAAAAAATTAATAGTTTGCACATACACAAATAATAACTAATAGAAAAACTAATGGAAGAAAAATTTAATTAACAATAGCAAAAAATGAACTTAAAAAATAAACAATAAAAAATTTAAATTTAAAAAATAAACTTAACAAATAATATTCAAAATCTATGTAAAGAAAACTAAAACATCCTTCCTCCACCTTGTTCTCTTTAGACATCTCAACATCATCAAGACATCAGTTCTTTCTGAATTATATACCAAGAAGCTGTTTGCTTTCTACTGCTGAATAGCTTAATAATTAAGTTCCTGTTGAATAATAAATATGCTATAGTATAACTAGGAAAATGCTGTAAAAGAAGAGCTACGAGAAGTGACTAGGCCTACCAGATACTAAAATATTATAAATTCGCTATAATTAAAGCAGTGTCATGGTACATGGAGAGATGGCCAGACTAAAGGAATAGGAAAGAAAGTTTAGAAATTGACTCAACAACAACTTTGTGTATGATTAAGATGACAGCTCACATAGGACAAACCTAGACTTTTAAAAAATGATGTTGGGACAATAGAATAGTCATTTGAAAAAGATAAAATTTTAAATTAGACTCACTCCTCACATCATATGCAAATATACAGTAATAAAGTTCAATCAAATATCTATATGTAAAAAAAACCTCTGCTAATAGAAGAAAACATAAGTGGATTCCTATAATTTTGGTGTAGGAAAAGGCTATCATGACTCAAAATACAGATATAATAAGAAATTGACAAATTTAACTACATAATTTTTTAGTATAAGGCCAAAAGAAAATATTGTAAGTGAAATTTAAAAAATGACAAATTTAGAGAAAATATTTGAAATATATAATAAAAAATGATACCCCAAATATATAAAAATTAAATTAAACCAGCGGAAAAGACCAAAAATGACATAAATATGACAAAAGACAAGTACAGACATTAAAATAGCTTTTAAACATGTAAAAAAATATTCAGTTTCACTCGTAATAAGGGAATTTCAAATTCAAACTATACTTATATACCATTTCTCACCCACCAGATTGGCAAAAATTGAAAATATTGACAGTGTATTCTATTGGAAAGGTTGTGAATTGCAAGTACTTTCATGTGTTAACAGAAATAAAAATAACACAAATGGAGAGAATTTGTCAATATCTACACAACTACATATGCATTTACCTTTTAACCCAGCAATGCTATTTCTTGGAATTTACTGCAATGATACACCTCAAATAGTATGAAAATACATATGCGCATGATTATTCATTGCAATATCACTTGCAATTGCAAAATATTGGAAAGTACCTAAATTTTCAAACAGGAGATGAGTTGAATAAATGATGACAAATTTACACATTAATATCTAGGTAACTGTAAAAAAAAGAATGAGAAAAATATTTAGTATTGTTTTATGAAGTTTTTTAGGTTATATTGTTAAGTAAAAAAAGCAAAGTAGAAAATATTTTTAAAGGAGAGGAAATAGGAAAATTTTATAATTCTGCTTACTTTTTGCAGAAATCAACAGAGGAAGATTAAAGAGAAATAAATCATATTGGTTACCTACAAGAGTAGTTGTTATTAGTTGAATTGTGTACTGCCAAAATTCTTATGTTGAAGTTCTATTTCCTAGTACCTCAGAATGTGATTTTGCTTGGAGATAGAATGTTTACAGAGGTAATCAAGTTAAAATGAGGTCCTTAGGATGAGTCTTAATCCAATATGTCAGGTATCCTTATAAGAAGAAGAATTTTAGACACAGAGACATGTATAAAGGGAAGACAATGTAAGGAGACATAGAGAGAAGATGGCCATCTATAAGCCCAGGAGAAAGCCTAGAACAGATCCTTCCCCCACAGTCCTCAGAAAGAATCAACCCTGCCAACACCTTTAGTTTGGATTTCTAGCCTTCAGAACTATGAGACAATAAATCTGTTATTTAACCTACCCAGTCCGAGGTACAACAGCCCCTCTTTACTTGTGGTTTTGCTTTCCAAAATTTCAGTTACCCAGTTAACCATGGTCTGAAATGTTAAATTAAAAATATTCAGATATAAACAATTTATGTTTCAAATTGCATGTCATTATGAGTATTGTGATGAAATCTCACACTGTCCTGCTCTATTTTTCCAGGTTGTGCATCATCCCTTCATCCAGTATATCCATGTTGTATACACTACTTAATAGCCATCTCAGTTACTAGATCAACTGTCATGGTACTGAAGTGTTTGTGTTCAAGTAACCCTTATTTTACTTAATAATGGCCCAAAGCACAAGAGTAGTGATCCTGGCAATTTGGATATACCAAAAAGAAGTAGTCTTCCTTTAAGTTAAAAGGTACAGATGTATAGAAAAAACAATAGTATCTATAAAGTTTAGTACTATCTGTGGCTTCAGGCATCCACTAGATGTCATGGAACAATAGTATCCCCCTCAGTATTTTATTGTGGCAGCCCTGGAAAATTAATACAGTGATAGTGATAGTGGTGGTGGTAGTGGTGGTGGTGTGTTATCTTTGCAAACTTCCTGTAAAATTATTCTGACCTTAAAAGTAAAAAGAAAGTACCTCAAAAAACAAGCAAAACATTATACACACATACACACAAAAAGAACTCCACAGGTACTAACCTGAAGAGGCTCCCACAGGCCAAATCTAGAAAAATTTAAGCAGAAAAATTAAGTAGTGATGGATTATAACCCACTGAATAAAACAGGAATCCATGAGTCCATACTGATAATAAAAAATATACTTAGTGGCAAAGGTAGAGCTCTTCCATACAGTGAAATGGCAATGGACAAGTGTGGAGAAAAGTGCCTGAATTGGCAAGTCATTATTTTGTCACCATAAAATCAAGATTGCCTCAGGTGGGAATTATCAATGGATACTAAATCTACTGGGGTGGGTAGACCTTGATGAAGATCATTATATATACATGGTGCTAAGTGTCTCCCAGGAGATCGCTTTTTATTTTCAAGGGGGAAAAACACTGATTTTACAATGGAAAAAAACAAGCAATATTTCAGCTGGGTGTTAAAAATGAGCATCTCTTTAGAAGGGCAGATGGACATACTGTGCATTAAGTATTGATAGCCTAATAAGAACACATGGGCTTTTGTGGTCTTCTGAGTAGGAACAAAGACCTAAACCAAATCAGGAGGAAATATTTTAAAAGTAACTGAGGATAGGTCTATGAAATAACTTTCTATATTTTTAAAATATGTCAAAGTCATGAAAGACAAAATAAAACAAGACTGAAGAACTGTTCCTGATAAGGAGATGGAAGAGGCTCAGCAGTCAAAATTAATACTACATCCTGGGCTGAAGAAACTAAGATGCTATGAAAGACATAATAGGACCACTGATTTTAAAAAAAGGAACATGGACTATCGATTTGATTAAAATACTGTATCAATGTAGATTTCCCAAATATGATGACTACAGTGTAGATATATAAGAGAATATGCCTATTTTCAGAAAAAAATTGAATGTTAACTGTTGAAGGTTAAACTATTAAAGGCTAAAGGAATATCAGGCATGCAACCCACTTTCGACTGGTTCAAAAAATAATATTACTATATAAGAAAGAGAAAATTATAATGCAAATTTGGTAAATTAGGTAATGGGTGAAGAGTATTTGGGAGTCTCTGTACTATTCTTGCAACTTTTCTTTAGGTGTGACATCATTTTATTTTAAAGTGGAAAGTTAAACAATATTTTTTAAAAGATATATGTGAACATGCCTAGCACAAAGTAGGAATTCAACAAATGTTAGTCACTTAGTTTCTTGTCTAGTTAATTTGATTAATTGAAATTCACTGTAAAATGTGACTCTACTGGAGAGAAAATAACTGTCAAATTTTTCTACGTTTAGAAGGTAAAAAAGCAAACACTTGATATCCCAGTTTCTCTCCAAAGAAAGAAATATAAATATTTGAGGATTTGGAGCATAAACCATGCATATATTGGTTTATTTTCCTTGGTAGCTAACAGTTTAATAACCTTTAGAAGGAAGTTTGTGGTTTCTTAAGTAAATGAATTGAATAAATGGATTACTCGAAATATGTACAAATTGATGGGTCGATGGAACTAACTGCTGTTTTAGAACCACCTAAGATTTTGATCAAAATAATATTTAATCTGCATTTCTAACACATAATCTGCATTAGAAATCAGTATCCCTTTAAATGCTGAGAAAAACTAGTAAAAGACTGCTGCTAAATGTGATAGGGAACCTTCCCTGTTCTACAGAAAGCTGGGGGAAGTTTACAGTGTTATTCCCTGAAGTGTACCAGTTTATTTAAATTCAGATTAGAAGATATAGCACAAATCTACTTCCATCTGACAGGTGGAACAGGATCCATGAGGCAAAATTAGCCAGAAAAAAACATCTCAGCTGAGACAAAAGATTACAACTAGGTTGACACATATCACATATTCTAGTTGTGTAAGTAATAATCTCTCCATATCTAAATAGTCTTCCAGAACATTTAAAGTGAAAATTGGCTTAATTATTTGCTGTTTTTCTTTTTTGCTCCTATGCTAATTAATGGGAACTCCTCCTTAGCTCTAACCAAGGTGTTATGACTATTAAACTGATGATGGAAGAAAAAAAAAAACCAAAACTTGCTTTTTTCTCTAAACATTAACTGGATGATAAAATGTTAGGCTCTCAATCTTCATCGTCATATCCATGTCACTATTCCTAGGTCTAGTGTCTCCTTGAAAGCTACAGCACTAGAATTCTATTTCAATATCCTTATATTTCGCATATACTATGTCAATAGTATACACCACATAAGAACCACATTTAATGTGGTAAAATGTCATTTTTGAAAAGCTTTATTTTCAAATAGTATCTACATCTCTACTGGTGCATCGCTATTCCAAACTGTCATGTTCTTTCACTTGCGGCAATATAAAAGTTTCAAACTCATCTCCTTGCTTCTGTACTTCCCACCTATAGTCCACGCCTCACACAGCAGCCAGGGTGATCATTTTAAAATATAAATAACTTCTGTGTAAAATCCTCCAGTGCTTCTTATTTGAATAAAACTCAAACTTGTGATCTCTCTGCAAAGACCTAGAAACCCCGGCCTCTACCTGCTTCTCCAACTCTTAACATTCCTTCCTTCCTTCATGATAATAGAGTCACGCTGTCCTTGCTTATTCCATGTCAAACCTATTCCAATGCCAATGGCCAATGATTTAGTCACTCATGCCTATCTAATGAAGCCTCCATAAAAAAGTGAAAGGACAGGATTTGGAGAGCATCCAGAGTTGGTGAACACATGGAAATGTGGGGAGAGTGATGCTTCAGAAAGGGCATGGGAGCTTCATGTGCTCATCCCGTACCTTGCCCTGTGCATCTCTTCCATCTGGCTATTCCTGAGCTGTATACTTTTATAATAAACCAGTAATCTAGTAAGTAAAATGTTTCTCAGAGTTCTGTGAGTTAATCTACAAATAACCAGACCAAGGGAGGGAAGTCTTGGGAACCTCTGATCTACAGCCTGCTGGTCAGAAGTACAACCTGAACTTGCAACTAATGTCTGAAGTGTGGGTGGGACTGGGCAGTTTTGCAATACTGAGCTCTTAACCTGTGGGGCCTGACACTATCTCCAGGTAGGATATGCAGCTGGTATTGAAGAATTGCTTGGTGTGGGAACTCCTGCCACCTCCCGCCACACACACATGGAAATTGGCATGCAGCAAGTACTGATAAACAAATCACTCTAGGGGTCCTTAGAAGATGGAAAATAAGCCTAGGAAAAAGATACTGGACTCCCAGCTACACTAGCAGATAAGCTCTCTAACTCATTATAATGTCAATAGTAATTAAAATATTGCCTTCTTTGTTGTCACAGACTGCAGCAACCAAGATATGGATTTCTCTTATATTTAGTAAAAAAGAATATATTCTTGATAAAAAATAAGAACATAGGAGAGGTGACTCTTACTGAATGCATGAATTACATTTCTGAAATTTGTTGTCTATATTGAAAATACATAAAATGAGAAATGTAACATATAAATATTTTTTAAACAGAAATTTTTAAGTAGTGGAAATATCCATCCCTAGGAGAGAAGCTTATCTTCCTCCCTGCCCCTCCCCTAATTTATATTTCTTTATTTAAATCCTCATTTTCAAGTTCTCAGTAGCCTTACAGTGAGATATCATAATTCTGGTAACTCAGAGATCTATAGTGGATCAAGCATTCAGGAAAACTGATTTGCCACTGTCATGAATTATTCTCTCAGGGAGTCATTTACTCCTATTGTTTTTAAAATGTTTATTATTTCATTCTTTATTAAAATAACTTAGCCCTCCTAAAGAGTGGAATCTTCATGATCTTCCTAAATTTCATCTTTCCCATTCTTATTTCCATTTTAGCTTCACTTATTTTAAAAATTTTAACTATATTCTTACATATGCAAATTATAAGTTTCAAAGATACAAAAACACAGGCACAGCTGCGCTAGCTTCAACATACTCTGCCATGAGCAAATTCTGGAATACAAAAGAAACTTCTGTATTTGTGAGCTATAAAATGATTGTTTCTTCTTTTTTAAATTAATTTTTGTAAACTTTAGACCTAATTTGAATATGTCCAATACAGAAAATTAAACCATCTTTTGTAAGAGTAAATAGCAAACAGATTGATAAATCATGGAGGAACTAAAATTAAGCAGATTAGCACGGTTGCAGCAATGAGCCCAAGTATAGTAGATGGTTGAGTGATTAAATTTTATAACAAGCAATATAGGATTTTCTTGAACTGGCAAAACAACAACAAAACGAACAAAATGCTACGGCAAAAAAAAAAAAAAAAAAAAAAAAACCTAATAAAATTGAGTTTAGCATATAAGAAGAGATTACATTCCATTGCATGGAACAGAAAGTTCAAGGTAATGGTGGTTTAGATTTATATCGGTTTATTTTTCACTCATATGAGAGAAATTGTAAGTTAGATACTCCAGGGCTATCATTAGAGACCTAAATTCCACCTCTCTTTCTAATCTAACATACTTAGCACTGGTGTCTATCATTATGACTATCTCATGTTTCAAGATAACTGCTGGAACTCCAGTTTTCACGACTACATTCCAGGCAGCTGGATGAAGAAAAGGGTCAGAGCAAGAGGGCAGAAGCTTTTGAAGACATTTTCCAGATAACTTCAGCTTAAATTTCATTGGCCTAGTTTAAGAATATCATTGTTGTTGATTTCCCCAGCTGGGCACATTGCCTTCGAAGAGGTGGAAAATGGATATTGGGTAAGCATTCGCTATCTCTCTGCTCAGTTCGAAATGGTAAATCTTATTGAGTAAATGACAAAATACATTTACTATGATAAACTCATAGAATTGATTTCTATAGGTAGAAATACAAATGTTAACTAACTTCCTAGATGAAACTGAAATAAGGTATTATACATTCCCTGAATTACATGTAAATAGGTTTTGATTTGCAAATAAATAGAAAATGCATACTAAAAAAGACTCTCAAAGCTAATTATTGTAAATAAGCCAAGCAAATTATTTGAACATCTTTTTAGATCTCTAACCCAAATTGCTTACTAAGATTATTAAATAATTTAAAATTACCAAAGAGAACATTTTGTTTCTTTACTGTTTTACTGTTTTTAATCTGAGTTCTTAGTTGCACAACTGTCCTGGTACAAAAATCAATGATGATAGGGTATTTGTCCAAGGTCAAAGGTCATGTCCTACATGAGATGAAACTCAAATAATGTTCCTAATTAAAGGAAAAATAAATAAATAAACATACATACTCAGTGGAACTTACACATTCAAATGAGAGTCTTCTTTCAAAATAAACTTAGAAAGTTGGACATTTTTCTTCTAATTATATAGTTATTATACTCTTCCTTTAGAGTGGTTGGGGCAGGGAGAGAAGGCAGGACAGGGCATTGTCTAAGTGGTGGTATGAGTGTCATGAAAATTTTTGTTTCAAGACAATTACCTAACTTGATCAGTGACATATCTAGCAGACCTAGCTCCAAATGACTTTATTGTTTCCAATAAAGATTTGCCACCATTGACGACACAGACATAGACAAGTTAAGGCAAATCAATTTACCTTTCAGTCCTTGTTTCTTCATCTGAAAAATGATGACGAAGGATTAGGTAGACAGATGATTTCTAGGATCCCTTTCAGAGTGATATTTTGTGATTCTATAGCCCCTTGTGTTAATCCTATACTTTAGATCCTACCCTTAGAAACTTTAGAATTTATTATTTAAAAATATTAATTTCTTTGATTTCAATTAAAAATAGATTACCAAAATTCCACATTAACATAGCAACATATACATACGCACATAGACACATACATACAAGTGTGCATGTGTATGTATAAAACAAGTGATTATACATTTATATTCAAAATATATGAGAATAGAAAAGATATGCAAGTCAAAATGCAAGTTAACTCAGTTACTTTCTGTTACTTCCCTGCTGGCATCTCTAAAATCAGACCTGTAAGTGGAAAGGAAGTAGGAAAGGAAATTAACATGTATTAATAGCCTTCTAAAAGTCAGGCAATTGCTAACAAATGTTGTCTGTAAATCATCAACATCTATAAAGGCTCCTGGAGTCATAAAGCCTACTAATTACCTCTCAAACAAAATGAATGTTTTTTTAAAGCAACTTTTAAACACCACCTAGTTATTACCAACTACTGCCCACTCTGTTCCACTTAACTTTCCTTCCTAATACTTAACTCTTAGTTTCAACAGCTCCATAGACACCTATTTCAGAATTCTGTTGGTATCAAGTACCAGGAAACTCAGCTTTCACTCTGCTCTGTGACCCCTAACGTGACTTTTTTGAAGAGATATAAGTGTACAAGTACATGTGTTCTTTATAAATTCTAAGTCATTGCATTCCAAATATTTCTTTGCTCATTTCCACTGAATTGCAAAGTTTGCAAGCACAGATTTGTCAGCTAACCAGGTCTGTAGTGCAGTGTGCTTCCCTGTTACTCTTAGCCCAAAGCTCTATATTTTGAAAACAAAAATCTGTGATACTTAAGATAAGTATCAAATTTATTGGAGAAGTTTCAATTTTAAACCAAATCAGTGTTTCATTTCCCACTTGCTGGATTTTTCAAACTGTTTACTGATGAAAAGAACACTGTGTGTATTGAACCATTCAATCCATTTTGGTCGGCTACATGATATTTTCCTTTCTAACAAAAGTGCCCACAAATCCCAGGGCAGCCCATGCTGCTTTTTTCTTTAATATAAATTACCCCTGTGAAATGCTACTTAAAAATTCCAGTAGATAGATAAATATCCTATATCCCCTTCAGTCTTTCTGAGGGATTTTTCTCCAATCTAACAAAACCAGCTAGCTGTAAAGCAGATTTCTATGTTTGAAACAAATGAAAACATACAAACAAGCTGATTTACACTGAAAACTGTAAAACTCCTAGGGAATTATGGACAGCTAAGCTGATGGCTCTAGGGGAAAGGAGCTGTTGATGCAAAGTTGCCTACATCCAGTTTTTTCATATCTCTGAATCCCTGCTGGTGATGGTGGAGGAGAAACAAATGAAGAATAGATAAATATCAGGTTACTATAGACACAGCTGCAGATCAGAAGAAAAAAAGAGAAGTTGTCATTGAGCCTAAAAAGATATAATGGAGCAAATATTTATTTGAGCCTTGAGGAAATGTCAAAAAAAAAAAAAAAAGCACACAATCATAATCGGTTTAAATAATCCTGGTGGAAATGAACACAAACTATCTTCGATACTGAGAGAGAGATCTGTTTGCATTGTCCACCCTGTTATAACAGTGGCATCTACGATAACACTGAAAATGTTTAGAAGTGTGCTTGAGTAGTCATTGACAATTATGATGCCCATTTCTATTTTAGGAGATATTATGATTCTTTTCTAATGTACTTGCGCTCTTCCCAGAAATCTATTTTCAATAACAATATCTTATCAAAGTTAATGAAAGCAAAACAAAAGGACTTAACATTTACTAAAAATTAATGAGGCATTTCATTAGCAATTTTTGTTTGCAAATCACAGTCTACAACAACTCTTTAAGTCAAAATACAATTTCCCTCAATAAAATTAGGGGTTAAAAATAAAAGGCATCTTTTAAACACCCTTTAACTATACAACTTTCCTTCCTAATGCATAGCATTAATGTGAAGTGCTCTATTGGGGCAATAACATACCTATTTTTGGCTCTGAGGAAATTTGTATATCTATCGTCAAAAACTTTAGGGTTAACAGAAGCAACAATTACAAGATGAAGTGGGAAAGGATTTAGAGAAAAACGAATGGTGTTATGGATTAAACTGTCTCCCTTCACCCTCAAATTTACTTGTTGAGGCCCTAACCCCCACTGTTTGACTGTAGATGAGACAAGCCTTTTAAGAAGTGATTAAGGTTAACTGAGGTCATAAGGGTGGGGCCCTAATCCAATATAACCTATGTTTTTATAAAAAGAGAGACAGTGGTGACATGCTCTGAAAAGAAAGGCTATGTGGACACAACAAGAAGTTGCCACCAATAAGTCAAGGAGAGCAACCACAGGAGAAACCAACCATGCCAGCACCTTGATTTTGGACTTTCCATCTTCCAGAACTGTGAGAAAATAAATTTCTGTTGTTTAAGCCAGTTTGTGGTATTTTGTTATGGTATCCCTAGCAGACTACTACAGATAGCAAAAAACAAACAAAACAAAACAAAAACCCAGGAACAAGAGAGTGAAAAAAAAAAAAAAAGTAGAGTGAATTTTTAAAAATGATTGAATGTGCTATCACAAATAGGGGTAGATATAAATTAAAGATCAGTTTTCACCTTGCTCTGAAGAACTTGCCTTTTTTAGGTTGACCAGAAATCCCAGGAATCAGAAGCTTTCTTTTCCCTGTACTTATAATGGGAAAACTTCCTACTTCTAAACATACCCTGAGTTCCAAAGATGGCATGTTCCAGTGGAGACAATTCTTCCGCTCTTTCCTCTGTTGCAACTCGCTGCAGTTAGGAAGGCTCAGCAGTCACTGCTCTTAGAAATGACCTGAAGGTTTCCAATTCATTTCTTTAAATCACTGAACACCTGTTGGGAGGTAATAAACCTGACAAATTAATGAACTAATAAATCCCCACTCTAGAAATAGTACCAATTCAATTATAAGTCAAGTATATGAGATTAAGATTGGATATGTTCATGTTACTCTATAGGGTTTTAGAAGTATCTTCTCAGTAAAAAAAATTTACCAAATTGGGTTATAATAATAATTGTTAGTAGTCTTATTTATAATTTTATATACATTTTCTGTGTTGTGGGTGCCATGTCATATTTATCTTTACCCTAGCCATCCAAAGCCCAGTACATCACTTAGTACCAGCCCCTCAGTTAAAGTTCATAAAATGAGTGGTCAGTCTATCAGTTGATCACATTTAATGAGCCATCTTTGTGACAGTATGAGCCTTTCCTTCCTTAAGGCCAAAGGTGAATTGTTTGGCTGCTCTGGGATCACCTGTTTAGCAAGCAAATCTATACAGGAGGGCTTCATATGTGGCTAAGGCTTTGGGGTTAGGATACAGTCATTAGTCTGCAATTTAATTTCATGTTGATATGTTTTTTTCCCTGCCATTCATTTAGAAAAGTTTGTTTAGTTTTTCCTTTTTGTTTCTTTTATTTCTATGTGCAGATATAGATTTCCATTGGAGATGTTTCAGTATCAGATTATTTACAAACTTCTGGTAATGTGTGGATTCCTGTAGTCAGGACTGCTGTACATAGATGTGTAGACTGTGCACTGCAGAACCCTAGAGGATATCCACTCACAAAATGATCTATTTGATACTTACGTGGAACAACCAGTTTTTAAAAAATGTTAGTTGCTATTTCATTTTCACTGATCAACTTTTAGAGCTGGTTTATACGTGCAACAAATGGTGATATTTAAGAAGGTATGTAAATCTCAATGGTTTAAAAAAATAACTCACTTGATTCCTCTGGAGTGAATTAGACTATTGCTCAAATTATTTTTTATTTCCTCAGTTAACTTTTCCTTCCTTTAGATTACATGTATATCTGAAAAATTTTAATTTAATTTAAAAACATCCTGAAATGCTACCTTTTGATTAACAAAATCAACAATCTGTGTATATTCTCCATATATTTCTCCGTGTTTATAAAATCACTAAATAACATGGTGCTAATGAGGAATGACGTTTTTTGTGTTTGTTTCATGAGAATGGGGTCATGTTCTATATACTTCCCTTGCCTTATTCTTCTTACTTAATGGTACAACCTGAAAATCCCCTCAAGTTGAATGATAAAGATCATTTTCATTCCTTTTAGTGGCTGCATCTGGGTAAGAGCCTGAAATGCTCCGTGGGTAAGAGCCTGAATTGCTCTGTAGGTCCCAAGTAAGAGAAACCCCAATTTAAATTGGTTCATGGTAAAGAGATTTGATTGGCTGGCTTAACTAATAATTTGAAAAATAGGTTGGTGTAAAAGGGCACTTTTGGCTATATGTAATGAAAACTCGAATTCAGTTGACTTAACAAAGGAACTATGTCACCCTGCATAACTGAAAATCTCAAGATAGGGTATCTCTGGGTCATTTAATTCTGTCATTAAAAATATAGTTCCTTTTGTCTTTCTACCATGGCATCCTCATCATGTCCCCAGCAAAACTTCCCTCCTTTCCCATGTCCAGTACAGGGTAACATGTCCAATGGAAATTGATAATTTGACAAGAAAAATTTGATACCAAGATAAGCACTGAATTCTCAAGATTTATTCTTGAGCTTGATATAGGTTTATTTCTTTAGAGTGAACGCTTAAGTAATCTGGAGTTAGTTCAGCAAAAAAAGAAGGGATAATAAATTGGTGTTTAATGGGCCATCAATGCTACCAGTTTCTTTTGTTCTCTGATTTTCAAAGTATACATTTCTTTCGTAAAGCTTTCCTTATATTCCTAAGATAGTGCTGGGTCTCCTAGGACTATAAGCTTTCTCATTCAAATTCAGTGATAAAAAAGAAAGTCTCTCCCCACAACTCTTGTGAAAGAATTTAATCATTCATTTAACAAATACATATTGAGCAACTACTACACCCCAGGTGCTGTTCTAGTGTCCGGGGGGGGGGGGGGGGGGGGAGAATAAAAAAAAAAGTCCCTTCCCTCAAGTAGTTTACACTCTTATAAGAAAAAAAAAAAAACAGAAAATTCAAAATAAATATGTCAAGTAGAGGTAAGTGTTATGAAGAAAACAAAGGCAGGGAAAGAGGAAAGGAAATACAATTCAGTACAAAGTATAGTTTGTTATTTCAAATGGTGTTGTTAGGGAAGACTCCTCTGATAGTGTAATATTTGAAAACAGACGTGAAAGAAGAGTGCCAAATGATAACTGGATAGATGGATGGATGGATGGATGGATGGATGGATGGATGGAGGGATGGATGGATGGACGGACGGACAGATAGACAGACAGACAGACAGACAGATAGATAGATCTGAAGCAGGAAGTGAAAAGATCCTTAGGCAAGAGCATACTTGTTGTGTTCAAGGAACAGCAAAGAGGGCATATGACCAAAGTAGAACGTCCAAGAGGAAAAATGATAGGAGACATGGTGAGAAAACTATGAGAAATGGGGCAAATATCATAGTGGACCCTAAAACTCACTTTCAAATTTTTATTTTTATTTGAGTGAAATGTAAAGCCATTTGAAGGTTTTATACAGTATTAAAAGTGTCATTCTGATTTTTGTGTAGAGAACAGACCATGAGGAATTGAAAGCAGAAGCAACGAAACCAGTTAAGAGACTTGCATGTGAAAGACGGTGGTGGCGTAGACATAACTAGGGGTGATGAGAAGTGGTCAGATTCTGCATATATATTGGTAGTAGAATTGGCAGGATTTGATAATGGACTGAATGTTAGATGTAAGAAAAAAAGAACAGTCAGGAATGATAACAAAGTTTCCGGCTTGACTAATTTGAAGAATACTGTTTCCATTTTCAGAGATGAGAGTGAGTACGGAAAGAGTAGTTTCACAGTGAAAGGACACGTAATCCAATAGTTGGTTTTATAAATGTTTGAGATCTTTATAAGTATGCAAGTGAGGATATCAAGTATAAACCTTAAGAGAGATGTCTGGGCTTGAAACAAATTTGAGACTCCTCAGTAGATACCATTTAAAGACATGAAATTGGATCAGATCACCCAGGAGTATGGTGCAGATAGAAAAGAAAAGTCTACGGACTGAATTCAGGGACACAAAGAGTTAGATGTCAAGTAAATGAAAAGACACCAACAAAGGAGTTGGAAAAAGAACACCCAGTGAGGTAGGAGGAAAATCCAAAGTCAGAGGTTTCCGAGGAGAAAAATTAAGTTCTTCAAAGTATAAAGAGTATAAGGAGTAATAAATTGAGTCAGATAAGATGACTGAGAATTGACCCCTGGATTTGGCAATGTGAAATTGTTGAGAGAAAAAGCTAACCAGCATGGTGAGGAGGACAAGTAGGTATTGCAAACAAAGACAACACTTTTAGATTTGGTGAAAAGGAGGCAGAGAAATGGGGCAGTTCTAGAAAGAAATGTGGGTCAAGAAAGTTTGTTTTTAAAATAGAAGCCGTTAATAGCATGTTTATATGCGGATGTGAATGATTCAGGAGAGAAGGAAAATATGACAACAAAGAGAGGTTGGGGGGATTGCTGGAATGTCTTTAAGTGGGTGAGGAGGACTATACCCTGGTGGAGAAGCTGGATTTCCACAGATCCATAGCAACAAGAGGAAAAGTAGACTACATGAGCACAGATACAGGGGATGGTAGATGTGATGATAGAGAAGAGAGAGAATCTGACAATTTGAGAAAAGAGGGAGTATAAAAATTATAAAGAGTGGATGGGTTAATAGTCAGGGAAACACAGCGCAATTACCAAAAAGCTGAGGGCCAGTGTGAGTTTACGGTCATGATTTAAAAGTAACTCAGTCAGCAATTTGTTGTTCTCCAGCTATGTTCAGCTGCCTTAGTGCAGTTAGGGAGTAGACAAAGTTGGGTTTTATCCATGCAAATGTTTTGCTAGGCTAGTGCAAGGGAGAAAGAAAGGGATAAGGGAGTATAAAAGAAAATATGTGAGGAAGTAATTTTAATGCTGTATCATGAAATTTAAACGAATATGCAGAAAACTTATAACATGTATGCTCAAGGGTTATACTGTGCTCAATATTTTAGGTCTGAGTTTAATCAGTGAATTTTTGAAATACATTTACGGAATGGGTTATGCTGGAATAACAGCAAGAGTCATCATAGAATGGGATGATTAAAAGAAATTATGAAAGGGTATACTTATTGAAATGACAAAGTCTACAGTAAGACCATTGGAAATGGGTATCTCATTTAGAGTGAAGAAGAGATTAAAGAATTGAGAGTTTGGGATATTAGATAGATCATTCGTGTAGTTACTGAGTTTTCCAATAATTCAGCAGGAATAAAGTCAGAGAGAATGACACAAACCAACTGCTAATTTGTTCATATTCTCAAGGAATGAGAGGAATGACTGTAAGAATGAGTCTTTCCAAACATTTCTTACTGATCAAATTAGGTGATATTCCATTGCTAAACCAATCACTGGAGCATAGGTGATAAGCTCTATCACTGGCTTAATCTAACTATGGCCTACTTCCAGTGCTGAGGAGTAGTACAAAACAAAGAGCAAGGCTAAGAAAAGTAGAGGAACATTTCTTCAAAAGGAAAACTAGAGGTGCTATTATTATAATGAAGGGGAAATGGATTTGGGATAGAAAATATCAGTGTATATAATTGCTATTATAATACCTAGGAAACTAAACTTTGGCTTACCTAGGTTTTATTTTTTTGTATTTTTCAACTGATTAGATGATAGATGAGAGAGAGAGAGAGAGAGAGAGAGAGAGAGAGAGAGAGAGATGATAGATAGATGATAGATAATAGATAGATACATACATACATAGATACATAGATACATAAACACATAGATACATAGACAGATAGATAGAATGATATGCTATGGCCAAAAGCCTCAAAAACATATACAAAGTTTACAGAATCCATATATTTACTATTTTAACCAAGTTGACAAGACAAAATAAAAACTTTTAAAAATTGTTTGTAATCTAGCTGGTCAGTGATAGTATTGGTAGGTTCCAATGGCCAAAATAGTGGTTTCTCTTATCTGAGTGTTGATATTTATAGTATCACTGGGTTTAATATTGTCCTTCTTTCTTCCTCCAAAACTCCTTCACCAATCTAAGCAAAAGGTCTCTCCTGCCTACTTCTATCCCCACTCTTTTAGCCCAACTCTCAAAAATAAAGTCATGGAAATATAAAATTCCTTCCCCTATCAGTATGTTTTTAATTTTCCATGCTCTTTTGCAAACAGGTTGTATATGTGACTAAATTTCAGTCTCTAGAACATTGGTGAAAATGAGAAATGCCACTTTCAGGCTTGGCCTTGAAAAATTTCTCAGAAGACTGTAAGCACTCTCTATCCCTCATCCATATAACAGGAATCAAAACATCCCCAGATAATATAGCCATATGACGAAAGAAGCCCAAATACTTGATCTCCACTTGAAGAAAGAACTGCCCAAAAAAGTCCTGCAACCTAATGCAGCTGAGGACTTGAGCAAGGAACTTTATTGTGTGAAGCCACAGAGATTTGAGGGTTTACTTGTTACTGTAACTTTGATTAGCCTACACTTACTAATAGAGAAAAGAAAGACAAAAAATGTCAAGCACTCTCTAAATGTTGCTACATTACTTTTCCTAAGGAACAGTCTAGAATCACATGGTATTTTATCCATATACCATGGCCTAATTATTTATGTAAAGGTGGTTATGAAGAGTTCCAAGTTCACTAAAGTCCCCTCAGAAACTTTTACAAGCAGCCAGTTTAGGAAAGAATCATCAATGTTGCTCTGAACATTTTCAGAGTTTAAGCAAGGAGGCACATAGCATTATCTGATAAGACTTGACATTGATTTTTTGATTATTAAATCTAAAGAGAAAAAGTTTTCTTAACATGGAGAAAATCTGAGGCTAAGTAAATTATTTCCCCACATGACTAAGTCAGAAACTCATAGAAAAGTAAGGGCTTAGCATATGATATTCAGATGTTTAGTTTTTACTACATGAATCTTCAATTGCATCTCAGTCCCAAAGTGATATGCCCTTGTTATTTCTTAGCCAGGGTTTTTTTGTTTTGTTTTGTTTGTTTTTTGTTTTTTGTTTTTTTACTTCCTTATTACTTTTAAAGAAAGAACTCTCCTTTCACCATTAGATATAAAACAGAAGTACTATTAATTGCTTACCTTGGGCACCTTACCCAATGCATGCTAAAATGCAGTTCTCTTAAGTTCAGCATTAGAATAATGTAAAGTAAAACCACAAGCCATAAATGGACGGATCATCACTTCTAAGCGGTACACCAATATATGATTCTTTCCCTTAGACTCATCAGGCTAGTTTCAAAAAGAGCATTGGCTGCTTTTCTGCCAGTTCCTACCAGGACATTGTCTGTTTTACAAAGAGTCTCTGTGCAACAAGCCTATATAGATCATCTGCCCAATCAACTATTTTTGAAGATTCCAAGAGTTGACTTATCTCTAGTCTAACATTAACACCTTCAAAAAGAAATGGCCCAATGATAATCAGCTGTGAATAATAATAACAATCCTCAAGTTGTTTTAAATTGCAACTCTTGTTTTTCTAAAAGTTTGACTTTGTTTTTCTGCAAATAGTATGTTTTCTCACCCTGCATACTCTATTTCTGACCAGAATCTGACACTCAACATTTAGAAGTCTGCTTTGGTACAACCAAATTACTCTGACTGGATACAGATAATATCTACTTTTGATCTGTAAAGTGACCTTACAAATAATTTAACTTCCAGATTTTAGTATTTCCAGCCAAAGAATTGTTAATTTAAGAAATAGATGGGAGAGAACTTTTGCTTAGATTGGTGAAGTATTTCTGGAGGAAGAAAGAAGGACAATGTTAGAGAAAGTAAGATGACAGCTTACTGAAATGAGGACACTGGCTTTATGTCATATGAAAGTAAGTTCACATTTCAGCTCTGCCATCTACTGCCTGTGTAACCTTGAGCAAGCTACTAAACCTCTCTGAATCTTGTGTTTCTCATTGAGTTACTGGAAAGTTTCAACCTTAAGAGGTGATATATGAGGTCACATTGCACACACTCAACAAGTATTAGTCCTCTATAAAGCACTGGGAACTCACTGGCCTAGGAGTACCATACAACTATAAAGAAGAATCACTGGGAGTTCTTGGCATACCAATTTTATCCAAAAAGTTCATTGAGGGATCTGGAGTTGCTAATGATCATGCCAGTTCTACTCTAGAGAAAGAGAGGCAGAGTATACAGAAAACATTTTTATCCCTCATCTTACAACCCTTGAGGAATTTCCATAGTTCAGCTTTGCTGTGAATCAAAATGGCTCCATGTGTCAGATGGGGGCAGTGAAGAAAGGTGCTGCATTGAGATGGGAGGATGCATCAGGCTTGCTTTCAAAGAGTCTAGAAAGGGGAAAGGAGGCTCCCAGCACACAAGATGCCTAATAGAAATACAATACAACCATTATCAGTCATGTAAACCTCATCAGTCCAGGAAGCACATGTTCACTGCAAGCTAACGAACTTCTGGATCTCCTCAATCAGATCTGCTAAATGTTCCTGGCTTCTGCCCATCTCATCTTATCACTGCCTTTGAAAGCTCATATAAATGCCACCTTCTCCATTAAACTTCTCTAGATCCTTACAGATGAATGTTATCTCTGCCTTCTCTGAACATCCCTTTAAGTCACACATATTTTTTCTTACATATAAGAAAGAGGTAGGGTATATGAGCAAGAGCAAGAACTCAGAATTCCAACAGTCCTGAGTTCAAATTCTGCCTCTATCATCACTTACCGTGTGGCTTAAGCTTGCCAAGCCTTCATTATAGCATTCCAAAATGTGAGAGGTAATACTACACACATACGGTTATTATGAGCATTAAATAAAATCGTGCACATAAAACACTTAACAGACCCATAATGAGTGTGCAAAACATTGTGGTAGTTGTATTATCAAAGTTGTCACTATCATTATCATTAATATTCTTATCTTTCCTACTATAACATAAGCTCACAGAGAGGAGGGATAAAGTCCCATACTGCATTGCTTCCCTTGGAGGATTTGTCTCAAAATAACTCCTCAGAAAGTGTTTGTTAAATGAATTTAAATTGAATATTTATAGTCATTTGTTTTAGTCAGGACGCTTTTGACTGTAAATGATAGAGACAATAATCAAACTAAGATAAATGGGAAATTTATAAGAACAATACTGAATATATCTCATAGAACTGAAGGATATCTGACCAACCAAAACTTGAGAAAGATAGAAATGCACCTGGGCTTCAGGAACATTTGGAAGCAAGTACTTGAATATGAGAAGGATCTGCTATGACCCCCTTTCTTCCCCTCTCTGAGTGCCCACTTTAGTTTTGACCACCAAAAACTGGCTTCTCTTACATGGAGGTAAAGTAGACACCAAAGGAGCCTGAGTTTTACAAATTGTGGTTCCCTTCTCTAGAGAGGAAGTGACTCTCTTCTTCTCTCCCTTTCACAGAATCCCAGGGGAGGATTCCTATTGGCTGAGCTCTAGCTATGTGCCTGTTTCTGACCAATTATTTGTGGTCAGAGTGAGGCAAAATCATGAAAGAACAAGGCAGCTTCTGAGTAATACATGGTTGGACCTGGGGAAGAAGCACTTCCCAGAGAAGGGGAACACTGTTCTTGGAGGAGGAGAGGGTAGAGGACAGAAGAGACCACCTATATGTGCACTAAACTACAATCGCAGGATGCCACAATATTCTGAAAATAAAATCAAGTTAATTCTAATATATTCTATTTTTTTTAATGTCTGTATGCATGCAGTATTTGGAGGAGTGGAGGGGCAGTAAAGGTCCAAGACTAATGCATCTTCAGAAAGATGGGGTTATGCAATATTAGTACTTATTAAAAAATAGAAATACATGCTGAAACTCCTTAGACAGAGTGGCACACAAATAACTTAAATCATTTAACTAAAACAATAAGCCTATGTGCAGGCTGACCCAGATAACCTGCCACCAAAAATATTCACAATGTTTTCATTCCGATAAACCTTGAAAACTATAGATTTTTCTTGCTTTCTTAGTTTTTCAGAGTATGCATATTGACCTATAGCTGGTGTTCTGAATGATAGACACCTACTCTAGTTTGAGAAATAAAAAATTAATAAGGAAAGAAATGTACAAATAGGAAAGGGGGAAAGGATTATATTTTTTCATAATAACGAAAGTAGTATCTCATTTTATTCCACCCTAAATAAATATATCACAATGAACCATCCTAAAGATAAAGCAAAAGTACCTAGCACCTCCTTTCAATAAATGACTTAGACCACACCACAAAATCAGTATTTGTGATGTGACATTTTAAAGACATAACTAAGAGAAACCAAATCTTATCACGAAAGTAATGGGAACAGAGGAGCCCCTGTTGTCATTATAATTGAATGAGATTCTACCCAACAGCTATTTGGCACCTAACATTTAGGTTTGCTCCCATTTGCAGGCCAGTGACAACCCCAACTTGCCTGGTATATCAGAGTCCTGGCAGGAAAATAATGGCACTCTCAAAATAGGGATATATAATGAAATTTGATAAACTATTTCCTATTTATGAGCAGGAATTGAAAAACCACAAGGAAGATTTCAGGGCTGGTGATAGGCACACCATCACTTCTGTAGGTAGGCCAGAGGAATGAGGGAAAGTGTGTGTATTGGAATCAAAGTTAAAGAAGTCTGTGTGGGAGGGGCACCTAACAGAACTTTGACCACCCTGCAGGGAGAGGACCAGGCAAACAGTTTGCTTCACTCTCTCCCTCCATGGATCTCCTGCAGGGCTCCTGCTGGACCATCCAACCTGAATCTAGAGGGCAAGGGAGTCAGTTGATAAAGTCCTTACAGGTCGGTTTCCCAGGGCCCATAGCAGGCAGAAAAGGGTGGACAATGGACCCAGTACACCAGAAAATGATCCCATATCATACAGCCCTCTGAACTGGGTCACATTGACACTTGATTCTCTCTCATTCCAATCACCCCAGCCACATAGTAAGAGATTTACAGGAAACTCAAAACCTCACATAATATCTTACAAGTGTAGGAGAGAACAGAGAACATTCCCTGCTTTTGTCCAGTGATTTAGCAAGAGCCATTTGGCTCCCTTCTTCCCTGGAATGCAGACTATCCACTGAGCATCATTAGTGCAACATCAGCATCCAGGACACTGGGCAGCTGCCTGCTTCTGACAGCTTTTTAGGATAATGGCTTTTGTGGTATCAGAGCCAGATCCTACCAAGCCCACAAGTTCTATTCAGTGTTTTAGCACAGTTTAACTGCACAGCTTCCAGGGATCAAGTCCTAACCCCTGCTCCTGTGGTGTGAGGTGTTGACAGAATTATGGTCTCTTTGCTCAGGGTTTCTAAAAATTCCCAAAGGGGACCAACAAGATTACAAACTAGGAGTACAGACGGGCCGCCTTATAAATTCAAGGTCTCCTTACACAGACTCCAGAGTGCCTTTTGGATTATGAAAATGAAGCCACAAGGGTGTCCAACATAAATTCATGTGTTATGGAGAAGATTTAAAGTGTTACGACAAAACTAACCTACGTAGTACCAAACTATAGAATGACTTGTCTCAACCATCAGTATTTGCTTCATTCTGTAAGAATCTAGAAGCCAGTTTTGTTTCCTTCCCTTCCAATAGCCTCCTTGGCTGAATTCACACTAAATTTAAAATATTAGAATAGTAACTTCCAAATTAACCTTTGGATAACTTAATAAAAAACTCAGTTCACCAGTGTGGTCACAATTCAGATAAAACACTAATCAAAAAGAAAGAGAAAAAAGATAAGAAAATACAGGTCTGATGATGATGATAAAGTATGCACAAGGATTCTTTGCTCTTCAAAGTGATGATGTGAGGTGCAGCCAGGTGTTTTTATTGTTTCTGTTTTAAGTGAGATTAATTAATACTTGTCGACATCACAGAGTTTTCAAGTGTCAGCACCTGACCTGGAGCCCAAGTGTTTGACTATGAATGTCATGATCTTTCCACAGTTCTAGGCTGGTTTTTGTGGAATTAGAACTACAGCCATACTTAACACAGTATGTCCTTAGGGCAGCAGTGTCACTGAAGCCAACACATAAATAAATGAATATGAATGATTTCAGCAAATTTGTGTATTTATTTAGACCTGTTTATATGATACCACTGAAACAAACAAACAAGCAAATCCTTAATACCATCTGAATGTTTTGCCTCTATCACACTGAACATTCTGATATTTGAGAACCAGGTATTAATGATTCTTAATGCCATGTGGAGAATATATTTGAATGGTACAAGGGAGTTTAATTCTTCACCTTTGTCATAGGATGATTTAGTAAGAAATAAGTTCAGTTTGATTGTAAGTGTGCGATTTTTCCTTGATGATTTGGGCATTTAAGTTTAGCATAGTCAGAACTTCCAACCCTGAAATCCTAACCAAGAATCCTTGAGAAACGTCAGGGTTTGCTCACACTTTGAGAAAACAAATCCAATGCATACAATGATACAATATGGATGGTATCACCTGCACAGTGCTTGCAACAAAGTAAGCCTTTAGTCGGAAATGAATCTGAATAGTTCTTAAGGTTTTCTTGCTTGGTCAACATTCAATTTTGTATGATATCTGGAGGAAAAAAAACAGCGATTTATTCTTTTTCTTTCTACTTTTAAAAGGCTATCATCTTCATTAAATATAATATGGATTGGAAAGGTAACACACATTTTAGTAATATAATAAAAAACAAATAATAAAAAGAAATGTGTGCAAAGCGTAAATTCAGTAGAGGTAGATTTATCTTTCAAGATTGCTTCCTACTTCTTATAAAATTATCAGACACTAAAGTAGTCTGAGTTTATTAGTAAATGTATGATTTAGTTTGCACATGATTTAGAATGAAAAAAAAATATTATTTTACAACCTCCCTGATGATGAGGGTTCAGCAGGAGAATTGGTTCATTCTGTTACATGATTCTATTTCTATAGTGACACGAATCATACCTCTAGATCAATGCTAAATTGTCTTTCTTGGCCTTTTGTTTTCCTGTGGTGCAATACACATGCTTAACTCAGAATCTATCTATCCATCTACCTATATGTAATGCTGTAAGAGTATATGACAGACACATGAGCCTAAAAAATCCTTGATCCTGTTTCACTCTGAGAAATTTAAAGACCCCTGACAGCCCTATTTTTCATAACACCCTCCTTTCTCTTTGTTGAATAGGCCTGCACATTTTTTCCCAGCAGCCTTTTGGCACTCTGCTCTGTGAAGGTAAAAATATCCCCACGTGCCTTCAAAGAAATTCTTTTCCCAATAATTTTCTATTGAAATTGGTTGGCTCATTAAATTGGCTATCTGCATTTTTCTCCCTAAGGTTTTTTCAATTCAAGCTCTGTATTCTTTCACATTTTGTTTTCCATCATGTTTTTGGAACAATTCCACTCAGTTTCCAATCTTATCTGCTTGCTAAATAGGCCTATCTTTTCTATTTGGAAAGAAAGAGATAAGGAAAAAAATTCAATGTGAAATGGCATCCCAGAAAATAAAACAGAAGCAACTAATTAAGGTAATCAATTTCATTAGCTTTTGACCCTTGAAAAAAATGTGGTTTAACTGAGAGTCACCCTCGGTGACCAAGCAGGCTGAAACATCATGCCTTTACATCCTACTTCTATCAGAAACAGTCTGCTTTTAGCTGTTACCTATGCTTTAAAAAAAATTAGTACATTTAGAAAATGTACACACAAAAAAATTCCTGGTATACAGTAGGTCACATCACTATCACTTGCAAATAAAGTCTTTATTTTTCTCCCCTTCCTCTTGCTTTCCTTCCCCTCTCCCATGACCTCTAGTACTCCACATCAGTAAATGGCACCATCATCTAACAAGCCAGAATCTCAGGAGTCATCCTTGACCTCTCCTACCCCATCACCATGCATATCAATCCCCCTATGCATGCTGCTTCTTTTTATATCTTTTGAATATGTCCAGTTTTCTCCATCCCCATTACTACTACTTAAGTCTGAGTGGGCACCCTCATCTTGTGACTAGACTATAGTAATAGCTATGTCCACAGATGCTTCCTCTTTTCCACTCTGCAACCAGTGATGGTTTAAAACATAAATCCTGGTGTGCTGCTCCCATGATTAAACTCCTTCAACAACCTTTTTATTCTTTCTCCATTGTCACTTGCAGTGACAGGAGGAGGATGTGCACTTATTCAGGAATTAAAGGTTAACTGAGTGACTATAAATTGGTGTCGTATGTATAACGTGCCATGAAAGAAAAAAATTCTTCAGAAGGGTAAGGCAGCATAAAACTGAATTCAGTCTGAACTAAAAGTCCATATTAATGTAGGAGAATGGAATGCTCCAGAAGTTACATCATAAAGGAAGAAAATGGAATAGATGAATTATCTGACACATATGACCATGTTGAAAATTTGAGGAAGAAATGGCAATAGATTTTTTTAAGAAAACAGCAAAATGAAGCATATTAATATCAGAAAGAACATATCCAAAAAAGTAAGGGAATTGTATAACATTGTTAAGTCTCAGATAAAACAATATTAAATACAGATGAGATTAAAAACTCCAAATAATAATTTAACGAGAGTTGTATCTGTCCATAGCAGTAGGATTGGAGAGCAGATATGAGTGAATAGGTCCTCATCTACTATACTTGGAAATAAAAAATGTCTCAAAATTAAAAAACGTTTCAGAGTGATGTCAGAGAGCATGGTAAAATGAGAGATATCCCAGAAGTCCCCATTGAAATAACAATAAGCTGATTATCTAAAACTCAACAAATAATACCCAGTCTGCACACAAGCACATCTGAACTAATGATCTGCATATAAGAGCTACCAGAGGTCAGAACCATGGGAGCTGAGCAGTAGATTGGGATGAAAAAAGAAGCTGCCTCTCGCAGCTAGAGCTCCCTGCAGGAGGAGGGGGAGGAGAGAAGTTGCATCTGGTTCCCTGAATAGCACTGCCTGAGAGATCTGTAAGCTTCAGGCAGTGTGGAGCACAGGGGTCAGGGTAGAAAGCAAAATGGTCGCTAACAACAGAGAAGTAACAGCTGGTTCTTACCAGCTGCAGCTGCAACACCCAAGGCTGAGCATAACAACCCCCATCCACCAAACCAGAGGGCACCCTCCCCTGCCATACCTTCCAAGACTGAACACCATGGAGCCCCAGGGGAGTTTGAGCAACACTACCAAAACTGTCATTAACACTGACAGGAATGAGACTGTGTCTAGCAATCATAATTTAATATTCATAAGAAAAAAAAAAGGCATTATTAAGTCTCAAAGCAGGGATCCAATAGGCTTAGACATCACCTACTGGAAACCAAAAGAGAAACAAGTCCAGCATTAGACTAAGAGAGGCCTCTATAATATAAGTCTTCATTCTTGTGGGAAAAGAAAAGCAGAATACACCTGTATTAATTCCCAGGAGAAGAAATAGTCCATTAAACAACATGAACAACCAAGGTGACAAGGCAGCTTAAAAAGAAAGAAAAATCTCCAGAAAATAAGCTTAAAAACACAGAAATATTCAACTTAAATGACAGAGAATTCAGGATGGTAATTCTGAAAAAAACAATGAGATCCAAAATAACTCATATCAACAATTCCAGGAGTTGAGAAAACAACTAGATGAGCAGAATGAGTTTTTTTAGCAGGAGACTAAAACTCTAAAAAAAAGAACCAAAGAAGAATTTCTGGAGATGAAGAACACACTAAAAGAGATGAAAAATTAAAATAGCAAGCTTCGGAAATAGAGATAACCAAATGGAGGAAAGGGTCGGTGATACCGAAGACAGAAATCTAGAAAGTATTCAGAAAGAAGAAGAGAGACTGAAGAATGAAAAATAATAAAAAAAGAAATAAAAGAACATATAATACCATCAGGAAAAAAACAAAAGAAACATGAATAATGGGTATTCCGAAAGGAGGAAAATGAGCAAGGATCAGAGAGCATTTTCAGGCAAATGGTTGATGAGGATTTCCCAAATCTAAGGAATAAGCTGGAGTTCAAGAAGTCAACAGAACACCCAATTATCTCAACTTGAAAAAGGCCTTCTCCAAGACAAATTATATTAAAATTATCAAAAAATTAATGACAGAAAAAGAATTCTCAGAGAGCCAGGGAAAAGTGGATGGTAACCTGTAAAAAAACAAACACACAACTAGATTATCATCACAACCCTACAAGCAAGAAAGGAGTGGAATATAAATGATCAAGTTATTAAATGAAAAGAATTATCAGTCAAAATAATGTATCCAGCAAAGTTCTCCTTTACATATGAAGGAGAAATAAACTCCTTTCCAGACATACAAAATTGAGGAAATCCTCCACTATGAGGCCTGCATTACAGGAAATACTGAAAGGAGTCAGCACCTAAGACAAAATGACAAAAAATATATACATAATTAGGAGTAAGGTGATTGTCAGGCAAATAGAAGCACAATAGTGCAACTCTTAATAAGAACAGGGCATTATAAGCTTAAACAATAAGAAGAGAATTGCTATGGCAAGATAGTAATGAACGGTCAGCATTCATAACAATAATTGAAAAGGGAAGATTCAAAGATCCAAATTCACGAAGAGGAATGGAGATAAGGCACACACAGAAGATGCCTGTATACTATCCTTTTACATATTCATAATGGTAACCACATGCCAAAGTTTCAGAACCGAACTACATAACATAAAACAAGAAGGACCAGAGGGGAATCCACAAAACCTAAACAAATTTTAAAAATAATAATAAAAAAAGAAGAACTGGAGGGAAAAAGCCAACCAAAATAAAGAAAACAGAAACACAAGAACAAGGAAGCAATGGAAACACTGAGATACCAGAAAGCAAAGGATAAAATGGCTATAAGAAGACCTCATATATCAATAATCACCCTAAATGTACATGAACTAAACTCACCAATAAAAAAACACGGAGTTGCAGAATTGATGAAAAAACCAAACCTAACTATATCCTGCCTCCAGGAGATAGATTCTCAGCTCCAAAGCAAATATAGACTCAAAGTCAAAGGTAGAAAATGATATTTCAAGCAAATGGTATTCAGCGAAAAGCAAGAATAGCAGTATTGATATCAGACAAATAGACTTCGAAATGAAAAAGGTAAAGAAAGATATTGAGGGACACTTCATAATGATAAAGGGAATCATGCACCAAGAAAACAGAACACTTATTAATATCTATGTCCCAATCAGGGAGCCCTGAAATAATAAGCAATTACGAACAGAACTAAAGGGAGAAACAGACCAAAACACTATTATACTAGGAGAGACCTAAACAACCCACTGTCAGATATGGCAGATCATCCAAAAGAAATCAATAAGTAAATAACATCCTTAAATGACACTTTAGACCAACTGGACATAATTGACATTTACAGAGTCTTTCATCCCAAAACAGCAGCTTATGCATTCTTCTCTAATGCACATGACACATTCTAAGATGACCACATACTGGGACACAGAGATAGCCTCAACAAAAATATAAGAGGGTTGAAATCATACCAACCATATTCTCTGATCATAATGCTTTGAAGCTGGAGATCAACTGTAAAAAGAAAGGGAAAAAACACAAATATGCAGAGATTAAACAACAGCTACTAAGAATGACTGGGTCAGAGAAATAAATATAAAAATAAAGAGATGCATACAAATGAATGACAGTGATATCAAAATTTGGGGACACAGCAAAAGCAGTAATAAAAGCAAAGTTCATATCATTACAGGCCTATCTCCAAAAAACAAGAATGAGCCCAAATAACCTAACACTTCATCTTAAAAAAATTAGAAAAGGAAGAACAAATGAATCTAAAGTAAGCAGAAGGAAGAAATAATCAAAATTAGAGCAGAATAAATGAAATTGAGAAACAAAAAAAGAAAAGAAAAAATAAATGCAACAAGAGCTGGTTTCTTTAAGTTAATAAAATTGAAAACCCTGGCTAGACTCACTAAGAAAAAAGAGAAAGGACATAAATAAACAAAATCAGGGATGAAAGAGGAGAAATTACACTGATATCGCAGAAATACAAAGGATCATACAAGAATACTATGAAAAAGTATATAACACAAATTTAATAACCTAGAAGAAATGGACAGTACTTAAAAAATACAACCTTCCTAGACTAAATCAAGAACTATAAAATCTAAATAGACCAATCAGCAGTATGGAAATTGAAACAATCATCAAAAACCTACCAAAAAGTAAAAGTCCAGGACAGATGGCTTCACCAGTGAATTCTACCAAACATTCAAAGATTTAATACCTATTCTCCTCAAACTCTTCCAAAAATTAAAGAGGAACCAATACTTCCCAACTCATTTTATGAGGCCAATATTATTCTGATACAAAACCTGGTAAAGACAAACACAAAAAAGAAAACTACAGACCAATATCTCTCATGAACACAGATACAAAAATCCTAAATAAGATACTAGTGAACCAAATATAGCAACATATAAAAAAGATTACACAGCATGATCAAGTGGGCTTCATCCCAGGGGCACAGAGATGGTTTAAAATACACAAATTGATAATATGATATACCACATAAACAAATTAAAAAATAAGAATCATATGATATATCAATAGATGCAGAAAAAGCCTTCAACAAGATACAGCATCCATTTATGATCAAAAACTTAACAAAATGGTATAGAAGGAAAGTACTTTAACATAATAAAGGCCATCTATGACAACCTCAGCCAACATTATACTTAATGGTGAAAACTAAAACCTTCCCTAAGATCAAGAACAAGACAAGCTGTTACTATTGCCACTGTTATTAATATAACAATTGGAAGTCCTAGAGAGTGCAATCAGGCAAGAGAAAGATATAAAAGGCATCCAAAGGTAAACAAGAAGTCAAACTGTCACTATTTGCAGATGACATGATTCTCTATATAGAAAACCCTAAAGACTCACAAAACACTACTAGAAACAATAAGCAAATACAGTAAAGTTCTGGATACAAAATCAATTTCAAAAATCCATAGTGTTCCTCTACTCTAAATAAAGTGTCAGAAAAAGAAGTGGAAAAAATAATTCCTTTTGCATTGCAACAAAAAGAATAAAATACTAGGAATAAATCTAACGAAACATGTGAAGGACCTATAAATGAAAAACTATAAGCCTATTAAAAGAAATCAAAGAAGATACAAAGAAATGGAAAGATATTTGTGTTCTTGGATTGGAAGAATACAGTAGTTAAAATGACCTTTTACCTAAAGCATTATACAGATTTAATGCAATCCCCATAAAATCCCATCAGCATTTTTTAAAGAAATGGAACAAAATATATCAGATTTGTATGGAAGTACAAATGACCCTGTACTGCTGAGCCATCCTGAGAAAAAAGAACGAGGCTGGAGGCATCTCTCTGCCCGACCTCAAATTGTACTACAAATTGAAAGTAATCAAACAGTATGGCAGCAAAACAGACACATGGACCAGTGGAACAGAATTGAGAGTCCAGAGGTAAACCCATGTTTATATGGGTTAATAATTTTTGACAAAAGAGCCAAAACATATAATGGATGGTGCTGGAAAAAACTAGAAATCCACCTGAAAAGAATGAAATGACTGTTGTCTATCACCATACACCAAAATAACTCAAAATGGATTAAGGACCTGCATAAAGACTTGAACTAATAAAATGCACAGAAGAAAACATTAAAACAAAACTCAGGACCTTGGACTCAAAGAGGATTTTATGAATTTGACCTCAAGAGCAAGAGAAGTAAAAGTAAAAATAAATGAATGGGGACTACATCAAACTAAAATGCTTCTGCACAGCAAAAGAAACTGTCAACAAGGTAAAGAGACGACCACCCAAATGAGGAAATATATTTGCAAGCAACACCTCCGATAAGGGACTAAATCTAAAATATACAAAGAATTCATACAACTCAATAGCACAACAACAACAACAAAACAACCAATTTAAAAAAATGGGCAGAGGACCTGAACAGCTACTTTTCCCTAGAAGACAAAAACACGTGAGAGGAGCTCAACATCGCTATCTATCAGGGAAATGCAAATCAAAACTACCAATGAGATACCATCTCACACTGCAGAATAGCTATTATCAACAGGACAAGTAATAACAAGTGTTGGAAAAGGTGTGGGAACAAGGAACCCTCATACACTGCTGGTAGGACTGCAAATTGTACAACCACTATGGAAAACAGCATGGAGTTTCCTCAAAAAACTAAGAATTGATCTACCATACAATCCAGCAAACCCTTTACTGGGTGTTTACCCCAAAGACTGAGAATATATATCCGGAAATATATTTGCGTAACCGATATTCATAGCAGCCGTTATTCACAGGGGCCAGGACATGGAAGCAAGAGAAGTGTTTTACAATAGAAGACTGGAAAGAAGCCGTGGTACATTTATACAATGGAATATTACTCACCCATAAGAAGATATGAAATAACTACTATTTGTCACAACATGGATGCACCTTGAGATAATCATGCTAAGATAATTAAGCCAGACAGAAAAATTTGAAAAAAACATGATATCACTTATATGGGATATAAACCTAAAAGCAACAAATGAACAAGACTCATGGACATGGACTATAGACTAGTGGTTACCAGAGGTGGGAGGAGGGGCGAGGTAGATGAGGTTAAAGGAATCAAATATATGGTACAAAAGAAATCTCTGGGAGGTGAACATACAATGCAGTATATATATGTATAACTTACTGTTAAATTGTACACTTGAAACTTAGATTTCATTAACTAATGTTACCATAATCAAAAAATAAAAATAAAAAAAATCAGGAAAAAAAAGATTATTTCAGGAAGATTGATAGCATTTTGTTCTTGTATTCAAATGTATAAAAAAGTTTAAAATTATACATTAAATATGGTATTTTAAAACATAAAGATAAATATGGAATAGGAAACTAAAAATAATTTTTAGTTTAAATAATTTTAAATAAAGTTTGCCTTTGGAGGATTGTGGTTAGAGAATAGTATGAAAGAGGACTTTAGGATTTCATTAAGTATTATAGCACAATTTTGCTTTTTAAACTGTGTTCATATATTATTTTTAAGAAAATGTATAGATATGTTTAAAATAATAGGAATAGTAAAACACACTGCTAAATATTGACCAAAGAAAGCAATATTAATACCAGACAATATGTATTTTTAGGCAACAATACTATTAAAAATAAAAGTTTTATTTAATGATAAAAGGAATAACTCACCCAGAAATTTATCCCTCTAACATTAACTTAGAATATAGACAGTGAAATTTGACAGAATTACATGAAGAAATTAAAATCCACAAGCAATTTAAAGAGGAATAGGGAAGAGAAATGTAAACATCTTATGACCCAGTAGTGTCAATCCAGAGTATTTACCCATGAGAGATGTTTTGTATTATTATTATAGCATACTTATTCATATTAACCAAAAAACTGGGGAAAAAGCCAATATCCATTTATCAACAAGTGAGCAGATAAACAAATTGTATTCTAAAATGGAAAGCTAAAAGAAGAGGCAACTAATCCCTTTTATGAATAAACCAAAATATCATTCTGAGTAAAAAAAAGCCAAACACAAAAGACACATACTTCACAATTAATTTATTTGACATTACAGAATGAACAAAATTAATCTATAGTGACAGAAAGCAGGTCACTGATTTCCTGGAATGCAGTGGTGAAGGGAGGGGGCATTGACAACAAAGGGCGTGTAAGAATTGGGAGGTGGGTAACATAAATGTTCTATGGCTTGACTAGGATGGTTACAAACATGTATATGCATTTATCAAGATTCATTCATAAACCTAAATGACTTATTGTATGTTATTTATATATAATAAATTTGGCTTTTAAAGTTTTAAAGGAAGGGCTGAGTTTTTCTACACATAGCCCTTTGCGCTGCTATAACAAAATACTATACACTGGGTAACTTAAACAACAAACATGTTTCTCAAAGTTCGGATGGCTGAGAAGTCCAATATCACAGTACTGGCAGATTCAGTGTCTCATGACAGCCATTTTTCTAGTTTGTAGAAGCGACCCTCCATCTTTCTGTATACTTACTTGATGGGTGAGTATGTGGGGGCGGGGAGTGTAGGGAGAGAAAGAGAAAACTCTCAGGTCTCTTCTTATAAAGCACTAATCCCATCATGGGGACTCCATCCTTCATGACTTCATCCAAACCTCATTACCTCCCAAAGGCTCCACCTCCAAATACCATCACATTGAGATTAGGGTTTCAACATATGAATTTTGTGGATACAAACATTCAACCTATAACAATTCGGAGCTTTTCAAAGGGCCTCCAGCCTAAGGCCCGGGAACCTGTACCACATTTAATTGGCAGTGCAAACCATGACTTGACAGAGCTAGGCTACTTTTGGAAATCCAATGAAAAAGGTAAGTGTCAATAGAAAGGGAGAAAACATTTTCCTCCTGTAAGGAGTGACAACATGAGTGACAACTATGAGAGTGGTGATGGCACAAGACCCACCTCAGAGGTCATGCTGAGATGGGAGAAGCACAAGCCACTAGCTGTGGCATTTTTGCAACCAGCAGCAAAAGCAAAATTAATTTGCTTCTGAAGATGCTGCTGGAGGCTCCACTGAATGAGTTATGTTTTATTACCATAATTAATATGATATAAATCTTTAATATTTGCTCACCCATCCTAAAGCTGGTATATTCTGGGAAAAGCGAAATGTACATCTAGAGAAACACATGAATAAGACTATACAGATTTAACTGCTCTCAACCTCAGTTCTTTTTCAAAAATGAAAACATTAATTTAGGTAATTTCCAAGATCTCTTTTGATTTATATTCTAAGGCACAGTCCTTTTCCTTAAAAATTATGGAAGGGATAATTATTATATAACAATTATTAATATCAATATATTATTTAAAAATTAGCTATTATTAATAACTAATACTATGATAATATATCAAATAATGTTTCAGTAAAGTAGATGGAAACAAGATAATTATATTTATCTCACTCCCTATGAAATCAATATGATTCCTGTATACCAGCAATAACTGCTTAGTAACTGTAAGGTAATAAGAATTGAAAATAACATTTAAAATAGAAAAAAAAGCATCAGTTAGCCAGGAACAACCATGACAAGAAATTTGCAAAATCCATACAGAGAGCTACAAACTTCTCAAAGAGCTAAAAGATTTGAGTAAATAAAAGAAGAGTCATAAAATACTCCTGGACAGAAAATCTGAATTATGATCTCATATGTCCTTTAGCTATCACTCTCTTCTGTTTCTTCCTCCATAGTCAAAATTTCAGAGTTGTCAACACACCAATCTCCCTTTTTTTTCCTTTCCATTTACTCTCCAGTTTGACTGTAATCTGTGTTGTGCCCCCTCTCTAGGCCACCCAAACTGTTCTCTCTTCAAAATCACTAATAACATAAAGTTAATGTTAAAGCAAACAACAACTTTGCAGTCATTATTATCTTTCCTGATACCACAGGAACATTTGACAATGTCATCAGTCTCCTCTTCTAAGAACAATCTCCTTTACTTTATGATACCACAATGTGTGTTCTTCTGCCCTCTTCTGGCTGCTTGTTCAGTCTCATTTGTTGCTCCTCATCCTATGCTTGTACCTTAAATATCGGTATTCCTTAGATCCTCCTAATTTTTGCTTTGTAGACCCTGCCTGAGAAATCATATCCACTCTTAAAGCTTAAACTACTGTTTAAATACTGAAGACACCCAATTTGTACTCCAGATCATCTCATCACTCTCATCCAAACTTCAGTAGCTTTTTAGACATATAGTTTGTGGGTGTTCCATACATCTCAAACTCAACATGTACAAAAAATTAACATCTTCCTACTTCATACTCATCTTTCCTGAATTATCTCTTAGGACTAGAACAAACATGTACCCAATTGTCAGCTCTAAGCCTCCCTCTTCCTTGTTTTACATGTCTAATCAATCTGTTATTTTACCTCCTAAATATCTTCCAAATATACCACCTTTGTCAAATACATCCATCTCTCTCCATTCCTGGTACTACTACCCTAGCTCAGATCAGGATCTCTTCTCCTCTCCTCTCTCCTCCCCTCCCCTCCCCTCCCTTCCTCTCCCTTCCCCTCCTCTCCCCTCCCTCCCCTTTTCTTTCCTTTTTTCTTTTCCAATGTATTAGAGCAACTGATTTCCTGACTCTTTTTGCCTCCACTCCAATTTATCCTGCATATTGTAGTCAGACAGATCTGCCTTGAATGTAAATCTGGTCAAGCCACTCTCTGACTTAAACCCTTTCAATAATTCCCCAGCATTAAAGGCCATGCTTCTTAACTTGGTTTGGCCCCTCTTGACCAGGCTACTCTCTAGAACCAATCCTCCACATCCTTTTTTTCAAGCACACAGAATTATTTTCAATTTTTCAAATGTATTAGGGTCTCTATTGACTCTCAGATTTTCCAGATGCTGGCTCATCTATCTTCAATTTCTCTCTCATCTGTTTGCCTGCCTAACATAAACCAGCAGACTAAACTTAGATGTCACTCCTCTAGGAAGCCTCACCGACTTTAAGCCTGGGGTAGACCCTTATAATACTTCTCCAATACTTGTGCTCTCTTATTATTGCTCATACGTCTGGGTTGTAAACATTAATTACTCTCCTGTTTCCTGCACTAAAAACTATGAATGTAGAGTAGGAACTATGTTCATCTGGTACATTTCTGTATCCCATTGCCAATTGCAGATTCGACATGTAGTAGGTGCTCAATAATTATGGGATGAAATAATTTATGATTTTAGATTTGATAATGAAGTAGTAATATTGGTACAAGAATAGACAGACCAATGAAACAAAACAAAAACCCAAAACATAATTTAATAGAATTTAATTATAGTATCACTGTAAACAAGTGGAGGAAAGTTGAGAATTTCTGAGTTACAACTGCAGCTTTTGGATGCAGAGTGAAAAAAGATTTTCTAAAGTTAAAATTTATTAAAAATGCCACAAATGTGTTCAATTCCATATCATTTATATCACAGTTAATCGCAAATATCATGAGCCAAATGAAAAGGCAAATTGAAAACTAGTGGAAAAAATGCATTTAATCTTCACATAGTAAATATTTTTTATTGTAGAAATTCCAGGCATAGAAGGGAGTGATGAGACATTATTGAGGGAGTGAGAAATGTAATACAGCTTTCTCTTAAGCAATCTGCAACATTTACCAAAGTCCTTAAACCTTCTCAGAATCTAAATTCTTTGACCTTCAAAGAATCAAGCCTAAAGAAATAATCCAAAGGAGATACATTTTTGTCCCATAAATATTAATAATAATGTTACTTATAACCATGTAAAATAGTGAGAAAATAAGTATTAAACAATAAGAACTGGTTAAATAATTTCCAGCTATTCACAAATTATGTTTTTGCAGCCATAGATAGATATATAGATAGGAGGTAGTAGGTATATAGGTAGGAAAATAGATGAAAAATGACATAGGAAATATGAAATTACATTATAAAATTACGAACACACATGAAGAGGCTATAAAAAAATGTTTGATATACTTTCCTCTAGGTTAAGAGAATTGTAGAACTATTATTTTCTTCTTATATGTTCATTGTATTTCCACATTTTTCTACAGTAAGTATGTATTACTTTTAGAACACAAAAATAAATAAATATTTTAAGAGATTCTGATAGCACTGACTTAAAGAAAACATCAAGACTGACGGAGTCAAGTATTGATTTTTGCATGAAAAGGCTTTTTAAGTATAATAGTAGATGAATCTCAGAACCCAGCAATGAGGGTTCAGAAATGCTTGGGAGGCATTTAGGTGATGTGCCTAAGGCCTGCTGATGGGGCTTAGAAACCAAAGAGAGTAGAAACGAAGTTACTACAGAGCATCAAAGTGACTCCAAGGGCCCTGGAATCAGGAAACCTAGAATCTAGGTGGGAATATAGGTTATGGGCCAGTAGACTTAGGAAACATGAGCTTACAACATCATATAGGAGTTTTCAGAATACTGGAGGTGAGAATTCAAATGAGCTAAAGAATGAGGCCCCGGGGCCACCATGTATGTCTATTTTAAATTGAAAAACACAGTATTTCAAAAAATCCCTTAAAAGTGATTGATGACTAGGTCTGAAAATAAGAATACTGACTAGAAAGGTCCTGAGGAAGAGGGGATTTGGAGAGCCTATGAGAAAAGAGTGGAGAAGAGACCAAATAGACTTCCATACACGCTAGGGAAACAGGGCAATACCGGCGCTCAGAGCTCTGTATCCTGCTCATGACACGGGATTATAAATGAACTTTAAACCACAAGATAGTGATTTGTTAAATATTAAGTTCACTATGAGTGACAGAACCCCCGAAATAAATAATGATTCAAAATAATTTAGAAAATTTTTCTCTACAATCTAAGTCAAGGGGAAGGAAGCAAGGCTACTGGGGCAGTCCTGTGCAAAGTATCAAGGATTCAAGCTCCCTTTACCTCATTGCCTCACCATGCATTAACACCCATTCCCAATGCCACCTCCACTTCTGGGACAGTTCCCTCCAGTTCAGTCATCTTATTTCTGTTCTAATCAGCAGTAGAAAAGGAAAAGGTAAAGATCGGTAAGTGAGATTTCCAGATGCTGCTACCCAGACACTTCTGCTTATATCCCACTGGCCAGAACTTAGTCATGGGGTCACACCCAGATGCAATCGGGAAGCTTGAACATGTAGTTATTTATTCTGGGTAGCAAAGTGTCCAGCTAAACATTCTAACTAACTACCAACGAATGGAAGAAGAAAAGGGTACTGGGGGATAAATAACAGTTCTTCCAAAGAGATATTTCAACAACTGAACTAGAAATAAATGTCCAAAGTAAGGATGGCATGACGCAGACAAGAAGACTTTCTGCAAAGTTAAAGATGGGTGAAGAGTATCAACGTTGCCCGGGAAAATAGTCAATATCATCTACCAGCTGGGTCTGCTGTTTCAGCCATGCGTAAGCTATAGGTTTAACATGAAATGCATATTTGTCTTAAGGGGTCTGGGTGAGGAGCCAATGATAACAAGACACATCTCTTGTTTCTGTCTCCTTACTTTCTGAATTTGGGTGTAATTCAAATCAATTAAAGGTGCTGATGGTGTTTGGTAGTTCATTTTCTAAAGCACTTACTGCTGCCAAGTTTGTTCTCACTTCAGAGAATTATTAAAATGACTCAAACATCTATGAAGATGCAAACTGCAGACTGCCGGTATTACTACATACCCTGGATTTAAAAAATATAGGTTTGCAAAAGTATAGGTTAGCTACCCACAACCAGAGATATCTAAGCCAACCTGCCTTGCCCAATTGGTAACTTTTTGTCCTGTGCAATACTGTATCCAAGAATACAAGTAAAATAGGCATATGGCATTCAAAGGTGAGACAACCGAAGTGTCATCACAGCATGCCAAATGATTATGTCTCACAAGAGCCAGAAAACAGGATTTGTGCAAAGTGTGATTGGCTTCATTGCTTCATTTCCAGTAAACTTGATTTTGAAACAGGGGAATCTTTCCCTTAACCCCATCCCTTAAGCCCTGATTCCAGAAAATAAACATGACGCCATTTATCTGGCTCTTGGGTGGGTCTCAAATATTTTGGACAAATGCCTTTATGTTTTGCTGCAAGCAAATAACTTAAGGAAAGTGTGGTCAGTGGTAAGAGTGACAGAAAAATGCAACCACTTGGGTATCCAAGAACAATTGTTCTTATCCATAAAATGCAGCATCCGATGAATTTGTATTCACTGTGTAAGAGCTGTGATGGCAGCACATTTGACTCTGCAGAAACTACTAGACAGGCCACAAAGTACCATCTTGTGCAGTATTGAATGTAGCACCCTGCAGCTAATGCTACCTTTGGGGGAGCCTTTGGCAGAGGAGGACATAGCCAAACAGCTGGAATGAGTTACCTACTACACAGAAAGTGGCCCAGGCCTTGTTCACACTGCAAGACATCTTTATCCCCCAGTTTAAGAAGCATTATCTACTATAATTACCATTTCTCATGGTTGTCTCTGGCATTTTCTTATAGCACATGCCTTGATGCATTAGAATCTTTGCTTAGAAACAGTTGACTCAGCTCAAACAGCTTAAACACAAATGAAACCCTTGCCTACCCTTTATAAGTCCATATTTGAGTATGAAATCATGGAATCAAATCTCAACATCCCTGGGAGTTTTCTTGGGATAAAGTGCTGCTTATCATGCTCCTAGTAATTTCTTCATTATTATGATGCAGAGAAAATTAAGAATTACCTTCTTTTGCACAATTCAGTAGACATGACTTATATGACCTTCACTCATTTGTGCACCAAGCTGCAACATTTTTGCCGGTATCAGTCCCCAGGTACATGTTTAATTAGCAAAAACAGTGAGGATAACAGTGCAATAATGTGCTATCACTTGAATTTTTTCAAAAATAAAAAATATATCATGATTTATATACAATTGCACACACACCTAAAATTTCATATGAGATTATAATATTAAAGAACAAAGTGCTAGCTGAAGTAGTTTGGGGTAGCAAGGAGGAGATTTAAGAAACATGATTTTTCCACCTACATAAAGGTGAGGCTACTAAGTCATGATCTGGAGTCAAAAGACTCCAGGTTTGAGTTAGAATTTGCCCTTTACCTACATGAATATTGTCAAAATTCTAAATTTCTCTGATCTCTAGCTTCCCTGACCTAGATAAATGAAGGTGATAATAATATACTCAACATTGTTGTATTGTTGTGTTGTTATTATTATTATTATTATTATTATTATTATATTATTATTATGCTCTCAGGATGGCTGTTAAATAACAGAGCATTTTATAACTTTCAAGGAGATGTTTAACAAATTAATTAATCATCTGTACTTTCAAACGATGGGCCAGGGTCTAACCTAGACCACCTGTTACTTGCCTCTAATGCCTGGAGCTAAACCTGCCTGCACTTGATAGAGACTAGCTGAGATCCATGGCATTGTCTGGGGCAAATGAGCAGCTTTTCCTCTGTACCACCAGAACTTTAACTATAGACTTTGGCAACATCTAATAAATAATTGAGCCAACGCCCAGACCACAGTTAAACTGATATTTTTTGATCTCTGAAAATATGCCCATTTGAGCTAAATATGCTCAAGTTTGAAGAAATTGGCATCTGATTTACAAAATATGTATAATCTAGCCAAATATATTTTTGGTGAAAATTTAGCAACAGAAAAAAAGCCTGCTATAAGACTTGAATAAAACAGTTTTACCAAGTTCTGCCAATTTGTGAACTGGTTTGCATGGACTTCAGCAAATCAGACTATTGGCATCTTTTTTGCTAATTCTGCCTTAGCTTTCCAGAGAGAAAGCTATTAGGAAAAACCGTTTTCCCTTTTGTTAGTTTGATCATTGCTCAGGCTCTTCTAAACCATTATGGAATGAAAATATTAATTAACATTATTCCCTCTTTGCAAATTTCCTCTTTGGTAGGTGAGGGTCTAATCCTTCTTCTTCAAGAACTTAAGGGAGAAGACAAACACAAAGAACAAAGGGAAAAATGTGGCAACAAAAGCCATATGATTAGATCTCATTTAATTATTCAAGTTTCCATTTTCAGAACAAAATTTTCAGCAACATATCTTGTTTTCATTTAGGGACAACAAGAAAGAGACAACATATTGTAACGGTTGACCAATCTTTAGTCATCCATGAATCAGTTTTCAAAATTTTTTGTTGTACTCTCATACATGTTTAACAGGGGGGAAAGCAATGTGCAGAACAGCATGAATAAATAGTACCATCTAAGTTTTTAAAAAACTATATATATAAATAACAACACACATACAAAAGCACAAATTACTAATGAACATAAATATCACTGAAAATACCAACAAGAAAAGGTCGTCTATAGTTACCTCTGTAAAAATTTGGGTGCTAAAAGATAAGTGTATACCTTTTTGTACTTTGCATATTATACTATTTGCATATTACTATCAAGCCAATTAAATAAAATATTTTATTGTGTTATAATTGACATATAACATTATATTAATTCCAGGTATAATGACATAATGATTCAATATATGTATATATTGTAAAATAATCCAACAATGTCTAGTTAACATACATCACCATACAGTTACAATTTTTTTTCTTGTGATAAGAACTATTAAGATCTATTCTCTCAGCAACTTTCAAATATATGATATAGTATTATTAACAATAGTTACCATGCTGTATATTACTAAGACTTATTTATTTTACAACTAGAAGTTGTACCTTCTGACCACCCTCACCCAATCCTCTACTCACTCTGGCAACACCAATCTAACCTCTGTACTATGAGTTCGGTCTGACTATTTTACTTAACATAATGTCCTAGAGGTTATCATGTTGTTGCAAAGGCAAGATTTCCTCTTTTTAAGCTGAATAATATTCATCTAGATACACTTATAAATATCATATGGGTATATAATCACATTTTCTTTATCATTCACCCACTGATGAACACTTAGGTTGTTTCTATGCATGGTTATTGTAAATAATGCGCGGACAAACATGGAGATGTAACAGTCTTTTCAAGTTAGTGGTTTTCATTTCCTTCAGAATAAATACCCAGAAGTAGAATTGTTGGATCATATGGTAGTTTTATTATTAATTTTTTTTGAGAAAACTTCATACTATTTTCCTATAAGTTCTGTGCCAATTTACAACTCCATCAACAGTCACAAGGGTGCTGTTTCTCCACATCCTCACTAAAACATTACTTCTTGTCTTTTTGATGATAGTTATTCTAACAGGTGTGAGGTGATATATTGCAGTTTTGATTTGCATTTCCCTGATGATAGTGAGGTTAAACACCTTTTCATATACCTTGGCCATCTGTATGTTTTTTTGGGAAAATGTCTATTCATATCCTCTGGTCATTTTTTTAATTGGATTGTTTGCTATTAAGTTTTTTAGATATTAACCCTTTAACAGATACATGAATTTACAAATATTTTCTGATTCATTAGGTCTGCCTTTTAGGTTTTGTTTATGGTTTCCTTTGTTGTAAGCAAGAAGCTTTTCAGTTTGATGCAGTCCTACTTGTTTATTCTGCTTTTGGTGTCAAATCCCAAAAAAGCACTGCCAAGACTAATGTCAAGGGGTCACTTGTGTTTTTCTAGGAGTTTCATGGCTTCAGGTTTTACAATCCAATAATTAATCCACTTTGAGTTGATTTTTGTGTATGGTGTAAGATAGTGGTCCAATTTCACCTTTTGCATGTGATTGTCCAGTTTTCCCACACCATTTATTGAAGAACCTGTCCTTTGACCATTGTAATATTCTTGGTCTTTGATGTAAATAATTGACCATAAATACATAGGTTTTTTTTCTGGGCTCTCCATTCTGTTCCATTATTTTTTTAAGTGTTTTTTAATAAAAAGAAAAGTTTACATCACCACAAATAGAAGGTAACTGTGAAATGGAAACTAATATACTCTTATCTGTGCCTTGCTTTGTATTTGTTGAAAGGGGCAGTTGCCAATTATTAGAGAGGTGTTAAAGAGGAAACCAGAGACTTTCTCTCTCATGTATTTGGAAGTGTTGAAAAAAGAATTGATCAAGAGAATGAGAAAACTGGCCAAATACTGGATTAACATTTGCAAAACACATCTGGATAAAGGACTGTTATCCAAATATATCAAAGAACTCATAAAACTAATAAAAAATAAAACCCCAATTAAAAATGGCAAAGTCCTGGAACCTCACCAAAAAAGAATATCAGATGGCAAATAAGCATATTAAAAAGATGCTCCACATCATATGTCATAAGGGAAATACAAATTAAAACAATAATGAGATACCTCTATACATTTATTAGAATACCAAAACCTGGAAACATTGACAACACAAATGTTGGTGAAGATATAGATCAACAGGACTCTCATTTCATTACTGGTGAAATGCAAATAGTAACAGTCACTTGGAATGACAATTTGGTGGTTCCGAAAAAAACTATACGTACAATTACCATATAATCCAGGCAGTAAGCTCCTTGGTATTTAAATGAATTGAAACTCATGTCTACACAAAACCTGTGCATGAATTTTTATGCCAGTTTGTTTTTTTTATAATTGCCATACATTGGAAGCAACCAAGATGTTCTTCAGTAGGTGAAATGGAAAAACTACGGTACATATAGACAAGAGATATTATCCATCTTTAAAAAGAAATAAGTTAAAAAGCCATTAAAAGACATAGAGGAAACTTAAATGCATATTACTAACTGAAAGAAGCCAATCTGAAAAGGTTACATACTTCATGACTGCAGCCATATGACATTCTGGAAAAGGCAAAATTATGACGACAGAAAAAAGATCAGTGTTTCCCAGGGGTTAAGAGGAAGAAAGGGATGAAAAGATAGTGTGTAGAGGATTTTGAGGGTAGTGGAACTATTTTGTAACTATATGTAGTAATTTATAAGTATATCTATCTGAAACTATAATGGTGAATACATATTATTATACATTTGTCCAAAGCTATAGTGCAAACTTTGGACTCTGGGTACTGATGACGTATCAAAGTAAGTTCATCAATTGTTAACAAAAGTACTAGTCTGACATAGGATATTGATAGTGTGGGAGGTTCTGTGTGTGCAGCATTAAGGGGTACATGGGAACTTTCTGTACTTTCTGCTCAATTTTTCTGTGAAACTAAAACTGCTCTAAAAAACAAAGTCTATTTATTTTAAAAATATAAAAACATTTCTAACATTCTAACCTTATGACTCAATGACATTTAATATCATGTTCATGCCCTACTTAAATCTTTACCCTTCGGAGAAATCTGGTATCACAGAAAAGGCATCGACTTGGGAACCATAGTTGCAAGTGTTGGGTGCTCATCATCTTCTAAGTCTATTTAATCCATAGTGTTAACTCTTCTCAACCTTTTACCTCTCAGTGATTGAATAGGATCAAATGAGACAAGGCATGTTAAAGTTAGAAAAGAATATACAGATAAAAGGAATTATTATTTCTAAAACATCTTATAGAAAATTGTTCAAATAGTGTTTATGAAAAAAACATAATTTTATCTCTGCAAGGTTTTTGTTTTCTCTCTGGTAATTTGAAATAAGTATTACTATGAGTAGGCTTAGAATGGAGAGAAGCTGGAGATTAGAAAAAGTTATCCTAATTTCACAATGAACTCACTTAGAAAACGGAATAAATAAACACATTACATATCTCAGAAGAAGCAAAGCAAAGGAGGGGAAACCTTAATAAACAAGAATGAAGACTGTTTTGGTGGTATGTGTGATCTGTCAGGAATGCCCTTAAACCTGAAAAGGAAGGAAAGGAGGCATTGAGTGCTTTAGCCAACTAGACATGGAGCCCAAGCTGCCATTCCATCTAAGGCAGGATACAGAGTTCCTCCTGCTCAAGCTGTTACCACAGCAGTGGAGAATGCCTGGTTTAGAGTACATATTCTTTTTATCACAAATATAACCACATTTTGAGAACCACCACTCAGTAAAAGGTTGTGTCCATGTAATACCATGACATATCAATCAACCATTGCAGACAATGAAAACGAACAGTTTGGCTATGTTGTAGTCCGATTAGATGCATGGTTATTCATAGGGAAGAAAGAAGATATCAAAGTCAAGTAAGAACTAGAATCTCTAGGCTAAATAAAAGTAAACACTTATTTTATGGAAAAATTCTTAACGCTTTTAACTAATGCACCTACCTACTTCCTAGAGGGGTGTAAGTAAGCATTGTTTTCCAAACACCTGACCACACATCCTCTCTACTCCTTAACCTCCCTTCTTCCTTATTCTTTTATATGAAGTCTATTAGCAACTATATTTTCAAAACTTTGAACTAAGTATATTGAGCAATACAGGCAGTGACTACGTTGGGCTACACTGCTCTGAATCCCCCACAGATTACTCAATAAATGGTGGAAGAATAAATGAATAATTTAGACAGCTAGAATTAGCTGCTCTTCTATGACTGCTCTCTTAAGTAGTATAACCTTCAAGGCCCCTTTCAAGACTACACAAACGAGATCTATTGTTTCACAAACAGCTTTAAGCAACACTTATTCAAACATATACACACACTATGTAAATTCATATTTTCTTCCAAAGAAGAATAAACAACACCGAGAGTGTCTGTTCCCATTACTTTTCATGCCAGTGTTAAGAAATATACCATAAGAGTAAATTAATTCAGAAAGCACTCCACTTTAGACCTCATTATTTCTCAGCATAATTAAATCTTCATTAAATTACACTTTTTTTTTGGACTTTTCAATAAATTTAGTACCCAGCCCACTTTTAATGCACCGTTAGATTAGACTTTCCCCACCAAAAAAAAAAAAAATTAAAGAATATCCCTTACCAATGCATTCAAATTTCTCAATTTTATAGAAGAGTTCCTCAGACATATGCTATCCACGTTACCATGGCATGACTTTCAAGGTGTTTTTTTCCAAATAAGAAAAGAAGGAATCAATAGAATTAGCACAAGAAGTCTTTTGGCTGGCAAGAAAGTGAAAGGTAAAAATGGAAACATTTTAAATAAGGAGGATGTGGTTTTTGACAACCCAGACATATTGGCCCAAATTATGAAGCCAAGCAAAACGGAGGAAAATTCAGCTCTGAAACTACAACACTCTCTTTATGATGCTCAGAAAATAAACACAATGCCCTAAATGCTGTAGTCTCCTCTTTCGTTCATCAACCACCACATTTCCAAAGCCCCCACCCACCCCAGCCCTTCTCTCCTGGAAAAAGGTTCCAAAAAAGACAACCATCCCCTTTCTATGTTCTTCCTGTTATACCTTGGTCTGAGATTTTCAGTACTTGAAGGAACAACAACTTAAAATTGACCCAGAATTAGTGAGCAAAGAAGGTTGGAGTCTGATGAACTGTCAAAGTACAGTCTGGCTTCACCCTGCCAGGGCATCATCAGGAAAATGGCACTATAGCTTCATTGGCAAGAAAGAATAATTTTCATTGCATACAGGTGTGGAAATAAAAGTTGTAATTGTCTCCCCAAATACGTTTTTCTTCAACAGCAAAGTTAAACAGGCCAAAAAACATTGCTGAAAACTTCAATATATGAGAATTGAAAATCATCAGCAGTCTTCAATCATTTTGCAGGGCAGTTGACGCTCCATCTGTCATTTGTCACTATCTAAGTCCATATGAGGTGATGCCAGTGCAACTACTTATAAAGCCAAAATAGTTAAACAACTGGTTGTGTGTATGTGCATGTGTGAAAGTGAACTAACTAGGTTAATCTCTCTTAGTGGGTAGTGGGTAGTGGGTTTCCATATTATCCAATGATTATCCCTGTTACTAGATTATCACATTGCATTAAAATCTGTGTTTCCCCACATGCAAACTTCTTAAGAGAAAGGATCATGTCTTAGTCTCCCTTTGTGTCTCCCAAGTACACAGCACAATGTAATAGGAACTTGGAAAGTATTTATTGAGTTGACCTAAAGTGATCTGCACTGTTCTTGCGATAGGTAAACGTGGCCCACTGATGTATGCACCCAGAGCGTCCTTCCATAAAAAGGTTGTTGCCTGTGTGACACAGAATGCAAATAATAAAAAATCACAGCTTATCCTGTTCCATGAGGTAATGGTGACTTTCAAGTTTTGGGAATCTAGACAGTAGGGGTCAGGCGCTTAGAGCCCTCTTACAGAAAAATGAGTAGTTGCTCTAAGATTCAACTCCACTATACAAACCAACCTCATTGGTTTACAGTTGCCATCACTTGGCTCTTCTCTAAAAGTAAATTTTACAGAAAGGTTGAGGCAACATGAGAAACTCCTGCAACCAGTGAAAATGAGCTTGCTCCACTCCGGCTCATTTTCACATGTGTTCCGAGAGTCTGCTGAATGAACTCGCACACGGGTTGAGTTGAAAATGAGAGCAGTTATGCTTGCAAAACATTTGATCCTCCTTAGAAGTGAGAAACTCTTTTTTAAGGGTTGGAATTTTAGAGGTAGCTTTTTATATAGTTTGGTACAATTCAGTAATGTTCCAGACAGGAGGATGTTTATCCAATCCGAAAGTCTGTCTTTTTTAAACATCAATGCACCTTTTTACCATTTATGGCAACACTTCTAAAACTCAAGAAATGAACAGATTCCCTGTAAAGAAAAAACACACATTCCCTCTTAAGCCCCGGGTGTTAATTTAATTTTATTTAAATTTTACTCAAATCTATACAAACTTAAACTTATAGATATAAAAGCCCACATGCTCATACTTCTTGGATAAATAAAAGTTTTAAATTAAATACAGACAAAATTTCAAGTCAATAAATTCTTAATTAGCAATCTTAATTTGATGTGATGAGTGATGGTGGGTTGTTGAGAGTCAATCACTACTTGCAGTTTGAATTTAAAATCCATATCTACGGTATGAGTCCTTTTGGGTTTGGTAGACTTAAAAGAATAGATGCCACTTGATGACTCACTTTCTTCAGCTGGATTACTACAAAGCCTTCATTTACAAAATGTGTATTTGCATCATTTACATATTAAATCATTTTCTATTATTTTTTAGCTTGAGATAATTAAAGTAGTACTACTTGGCATAAAAGGTACTGGAAACATATACACAAACATGGGCACTAAATTCATCTAAATGTCAGGATTTTTTTTTTTAGTTGCAAATTTAAAGAATCTAACTCAAACTGGGTCATAACTATGAAAGAATCTTTGGCAAACATTCCTCATTGGCTTGAACGGGTTACATTCTGATCCCCGAGGCCAAGAGAATGGGATACACTGATCACAATCAGAGCTAAGGTCAAGAGCTATGGATGAGATTACTCTCACCCAAACTGTGCATCCAAAAAAGAAAAGTGGTTTGTAAAGGAAATCCATGGTACTGTTATTAAGGAGTGGGAATAGATGTGCCATACAACTAACAATAAATGTCCACTATAATCTAGAACACACTTGTATTAACATTTCAGGTTACCATTAAAATATGAACACAAAATTTTAAAATAATTGTAAAAAACTCTCAGATCTTACAAAAGTGGTCCTTAGCTATCCCAGCATTTCTCAGATTCCTGTTTGAGAAATACTGACTAGGTGTCCATAGGCTAAGAGAGGGGTGAAAAGAAGCTCAAAACAATCTTAAAAGTTCAAGAAAGGGTGTGGAATCTGACCAACCAAATACCTAAATACACCTAGAAGCCTATAGGTGAAAGCCACTATTGTCATTTAGATAATCTGATCTTGCAATTTATATAAATAAAAATAGACCTCCACCTCTATCTTACCACCTCAGGTGAAATGGATTTTCATCAAATATGGAGTTCAAATTGGGATGATCTGATTTAAACTATAGGCTACATGGCATTAATGAAATCTACTTCAGGAGATTCTGGGAGGTATAATAAAGAGATCACAGTCTGCCCAGAGAAATGGGCATGGGGGTAGCCCATGACTGCTAATCAGAAGAGAGATGTCATGGATCAAGAATACAAATCGCCATTTCAAATATGAGCCTTAAATCAAAAGTTAAAAGAGCCGACACTCTGTATAATGGGTGGTAATTTGTCGTAGCGCTTTTCTAACAGGTAATGCCCTAAAGTATAGCCCCAGCCATATTGACAACAGTGGTCTATTTATTCAACAATGGCCATGATTCTCTTGAAGAACACAGGGAGGCTACCTGGACTGTAACATGAGGTAATGTGAGGGCACTCCTGGCTTTCTGGGACAGAGATGGGGTAAAAGTCCTGTTATCTTTGTCTCTTTGTACTGATACTCATTCTTAGTCACCTGGAAACTGGTCTCATGCGGAACCTAAGTTTATCAGCCTCTTTTAACTGTAAATAAGTAGGCACAATTATTACCACAAGGAATAACCTAGGAATTTGATTTTTATATAGAATGGGCATCTAGTCATGCTTATATCCTTTGGTTTCCAGGCAACAGTATCTTTGGACCACTCCAGATGCAAATGTGCTATTTAAAAGTTTCTATACTCTGCTCCCATGACTTCAACCACATCCAGCATCATCTGGAAGCCTGGATACTCAGGATTGTCTTTCTGCTATGTCAATAGCAATCAGGGCAACCTGAAACTAGTCACTTAATGTTTTTGTGGCTGGATTCTTCTATGTGCAAAAGAGAACAAGGACATTTACTTTATCCCATTCTCTAGACTGGTGGCAGAATAAAGGAGATCTCAGATTAGAAAACGATGTAAAAAAAATTAATAGCAGCAAATAAACATGCACTCCTATTCAATTATGCCAAATATTTCTTGGCTACCTAACTCTTTTCCTACAACTATTGTTGATTCCTCAGTTTTGTCCTATTTTGAAAAACATGTAAATTCAAGTTCACAGGATTTTACCTGGTAAAGGTGGCTAAAACTGGAGCTTCATGGTAATCTATAGATGTTGACACAATATTTCCCATGAACAGTGTCACAGAAATGTATTTGTATGTACAGCAAACTGGCGGGGGGGGGGGGGAAGGAGGAATTAACCTCCCTGTCTCTATTGTTATAATTATTGCTGCAATATTATTATTTTATTACTATACCTCAATTTAATACTGGAATTTAAAACCATGAAAACCCAGACTTATTGTATATAACAGACCATTAGGTCACCCTCCCTTTACTCACAGTATTCTGTTTTAGGGCACAAAAGGGACAATATTATAATGTAATTACTACTCTTAGTAGCTGTGAGTAATACCAACCCATCATCCAAGCACCAGAAATTGACAATATTTTGTTATGCTCTGTAGCTGCAGGCTACTTTTTCTTTCCCCACCCAAGAGTAAAAATCCAATAATGTCTTTCATAACTTGAGAATAATGTTTATGATTCATGCTAAGGAGTGAGCATAGGCTGCTACACACAACAAGCTGCTTTACTTCAGAGGAAAACGCATTCTATTTGCATTAATTCAGCTCCGAGATAAAATATCACAGCATTAATTCAGCTCCAAGGTAAAATATCACAGCCACATCATCCGAATTAGCGCCCAAGGAGGCATAATCCAGCTAGTCCTGATACCCCTTCCACACCAGAGACCTGGAAATGAGCTTCCAAATGGCTTTATGAAAGGTATCACTGATTCCATCTCACACGTTAGGTAACTGAAATAGGCCAATGCAGGGCAGCTTGTATCTTGGTCAGATACTTTATGATAAAGAATAGGAGTCTAGAAACCTAAAGTCTAATTGTAACATTAAGCAATCAATGAAAACATTAGCTATTGTCCTATTTGAGGGGAAAAGAGTCCTCTCAGTTAAGCCCAGCCCCAAGGAAACAATGAAGTGAACAATTTTCATATCTAGGGATCATCACTTCCCCCTAACTCCATGGCTATTTTTTCTAACTGCCCACCTAGGATCACATTACCTTGCAGGCTTGTTCTCAGATAGCTGCCCAGACAGAAAGCAATCCGATGAATGTATTAACTGTTCATTCTTTTTTTTTTTTCATTCATAAGACCACTTACTGAGCTAGGTTCTACACCCTGCACTAGACTTTTAGGATTCAAAGATTAATACATCAATGCCTTTAACAATTCATAGTCTAATATAGTATTTAATAGTTACAGCTTGGCAGGGACAGGGGTTAGATTTAAAGTGCCATCTGAGAAAAGGTAGTAGGTGGCACTGAAAATATATAGAACATTTAAGAAGGTGGCAAAGAATACTAAAGAAAAACTTTGTCAAGGCTAACCCACTATTTGTTCATTGTTTCCAAATCACCAAATCAACTTTAAAAATCCAAGAGCTTTCCACTAAGATCTTGCCTTTGTAACCCTCTTTCAACAATTCAGCATTATTTAGCACCTCCTTAGGGCCAGACACTGTGCTTAGGGAGTGCTTCATGAAGCCTGCCATTAAGCAGTTCACTCTATAGCTGAGGAGACAGTTGCTAAATATGTATTACTCTATCAATAGTGAAGTGTAATTAATATTGGAGGTTTGTACAACATGCTATGAGTATGAGAATGTGGAACAATTCATTCTCTCCTTGAGAGTTAAGAAATGTTTCCTAGAGAAAATAATATCTGAACAAAGTTTTAAAGGATGAGTAGGAGACATACCCATGAATGGATAGGGGGATATTAGGACATAGGCACTCCCTTTAAAAATCAGATTTGGCCACATCAAGCCCCAAATTCCTGCATATAGTCATAATTGCTGAAGGGTGTCCCTTTAGATGGAGAGTGTGTTGAACTCAATCTACTTCATTGATTTACATGCTTAACCCCTTAAGCAACTGCATTTGAGCTCTCTGGTCTACTGATTTCAGCCTAGGTCCACATAACCATAAAACAATCAATGAAATTAGTCAACTATGTATAACTATCATTTAATTCTGGTGTGTTTTTTAAACAAAATTGCTCATTTGCTATAGTGTAATAATTTATTTAACACTTAAATAAGTACATTTTGACTATATATGCCGATGACTCAAAGTGAAGAATTAATATTAATGATCAAAACAGTAATGAATTATTTTGTAAATTTAAGAGCAAACCAGTCTGGCAGAGAGAGAGCACCATAAAGCCTGTCCAAAGCCCATGTGTCCCATCTACCACTACACATGTCAAGTGCCACCTTCTCTCATGATATTCCAGAGGTCTAGTTTAAATATATGTGTATAGGGCGACAAGATCTAATTAGGAGTCTCAGAACTCCTCATTCTGGTGTGATACAATCTGCAGTGCTGTGCTAGCTAAGATAGCACAGAGACAGGCTCTCAGCAACCCACAGGGAAACATTAGGCCCCTATCAGTTGTGTGATTCCAATTCTGAATCAAAACAATCCCAAAATTCACATCAGACTGACCAGACTGCCATGGAGTCTGGGTTCTGGTTCAATCCCATCACCTGAAGTTAGATCTGAAGTATGTGCATCTGAAAACATCTGAGCAGCTATCTACAGGGAAAATTAGGTATTACTTAGAACTTTTACTATCTCCTTATAAAAAGGATCAGACAGAGATGCTGAAAGCACTACCACAGAACAACATTCCTATGAAGATCTTATAAAAAGTTGTAATATCTGAAGAGGGCGGCAGAGCTTGCTAAATTTGGTTTTGCTCAGCTTTGCTTCCTGCTTAGGCCTGGCTACACAGTCTGATTAATATGGATGACTTCAATACACCCTCAGAGTTGAATAAAATGCACTAAATCCACTATCACACATTCATTCCAAAATCAACACAATGAATCTCCTAATTCCTGTTGCTTTATTTACTTTTTTTTTCTTTTTAACCAATTCTTTCATGGAGGGAAGGGATTGGAGGGTACTATTTTGGTATTTTCTTTTTACAGGAATGTGGAGAGCAAAGCAAAAAAGAATGATAGATTTGACAGTGAGTCAAATACAACTAATGGCTGAGAATAGGTGTGTTGGTTGCCTTTTTTTTAAAATGACCCTAAGAATGGATATATAAAAATCTAAGAAAAATAAACTGTCAAGACTCAAGAAGACTAATTATAAACAATGAGTTTCTTAAGGAGCAGTTTTTAAATTTTCAAGAAGGTGAGAGTATGTCTGAAAACTATAACAATTCCAGCAAGTCTGACCATTCATTTTGCTTGAGTATACTTGTTCACTGTGACATTAGTCCCAACTATGTAATTGGAGCTGCCAATTTGGATGACTTTATATGGAGCCTCAAATTCCATGGCAATGGAATTCAACTGAAGACCAAAGTTGTGTCTACATGACCAGGTAGAGTTAGAAAAAAACATCAGTTGATGCATTTTACCAAGGCCGGTCTGTTAGGAAAAGCAAGATCCTAAAAGGCTAGCCTGTTTGAAAGCTATCCTAACAAACCAGCAATAGACATCACACAAAGAGAGACCACAAAAAAAGATTGATTTGCATCAATTCAAATCAGAAAGAAAGTCAAACCTGAAATCTAGTAATCTGTAATAAAATGTAATAATGATAATGATGATATAACTTTTAGCTCTTCCAATATATGACTGCTAATAATAATTTTAAATTTTATTAAGAAAGCAAATCACAGTTATGGCATTTCTAAGATTTATTTCTTTCTAATGAAAAATTTTTTAACTTATATTTTTATGTTTACCACTAGTCTTGTTTAATATTTTTCTCCTGGTTTACTGTACTTATATTTTTGGATTACTTCTCATCTTCATAGTAGTTTGTGCTACGCAAATGTGAAAGAATTGTGTTCATCTACAGAGTATAATGCACCAAGCACCAATTCAAATTATTTGTTTAACTTTGTTTGAACAGGTGAATCGCAATATACATACTTCAAGAAGTTCTTATGATAATGTAGCCGATTTATCAAGAAACACAACTAAAAGAGAAACAAAAAAGACAAAGATCCCATATGAAAACTACTGGAACTCAGATGGTACCTCTTCCCACCCCGGACTCACTAAATATAAGAAAAAAGAAAAGACATATGTAGGTCTATATAAGTTTAGGGCTTTTTAAAAAGCTCTCATTCTTTTTTCTCTCTTTCCTTTCATTAATACGTTTGTTTTACACACAAGACCTTAGATTTATTTACAAAAGCACAATGTATGATAAATTCTCATCTACTAGGGATCTTAGGAGACCATCTGGAAGAAATGTGCATGAGTCAATAGGTCCTAACAGCTGGCATTGATATGCAAACCTTCTGCCACTCTCCTTTGGATTTTCACTGCTAAATTATTGTATTTCAAAAAACACTATTACTTCTTTAAATAAGCTCCCTACTTCTGGCTTTCCAAAATATCTTTGGATTTATTTGTCGTATGGCACCCTAAATAAAAAAAAAAAAGTAAACCCAAAATGGAGTGCTAATATAGTGTAGGAGTTGCAATGTTAAATGATTTTTTAATAAACATCTAATTTCTATACTCTGGAGAGAAGGCAGCTCAGCTCACTGGAAAAAGCATGGGCTCGAAAGTAAGAAAGATTATGCACTGACACCAGTATATGCTAGTCTTGAAATTCTTTTCAATAAAATGGGTGATCACTCCTGCCTGAAGGAGTTTCCATGAACATTAAATGACAGGAGATATAAAACATTAGGGAGCTCTGAAAGCTTGAATTAGAGTGCCACAGAGAAGTGTGTGAGTGAGCCTTCTTTGAAAGCAGTTTAAGACAGTTGAAAAGGGTCTCTATTTCCTTCTAGTTGGCTGATAGCTCACATGGCAGCTTGTCTGGAAACCAAGGCATAGAAGATGTAGGAGCCCATGGCATCATGCTTTCAAGGAGAGCTGAACTTCAAAGCTTAGAAAGAGTCATCTCATTAAGGCTTGGCTGGATCCGTGGGAAGATCTGAATGCCAGCGCAAGCAGATTGACAATAGTTCTCTGTGCCTTTTCTGGATATAGAGATACATTAGGGAGCAGGGGCAGGAACTCTCACAGTTTTCAGTGATGAAAGTGGGCCACCCTTGTGTACAATAATAGTCTGGGACTCCCATGAATTCAAAAGTTTTTCAAATCCTTTCAGGGAGGTTTGTTCCCACATATCCGCTGAGAGGTCACCCTCAGACAGCAGCTCTGATTGCTTGGAATATGGATAAGATTAACCAACTTGCCATTTTCCCCTTTTCTGTTGAAAAGTGCATCAATGGAGTCCAATGATATATACAACAAAGCACTAGCCACCGTCCTCCATTCTGCAGAAACAACCCAGAAAATCCTGGAGATTCATACCATGAGAGGAGTTAGCCCAGAGTCTCAATCCAGGCAAATGGACCATTGTCTTCATCACTGAAGTCAAGAGAAAAGGGAGGCCTAACAGACATGAGAAGAGTTCCTGAGAAAATGAAAGCAAATGAGAACCTAAGACATTCTCATAGGAAGAACCAAACGAATAAATGCTTATTGAATGCCAGCTTTATAACCTGTACTCTACAAGGAAGAGAATAAAAAGTAGAAGCTGCAGTCTCTGCTTCAAAAATTATAGTAAAGATTATAATCACATAGAACAAAATTTCCAAAACCATAAAAAATGAAATAACAATAGATGATTTATGAAGTATGGGGAATGATGATAGAGGTGGTGGGGAGTAAGATAGAGTGAAAGATAAATAGATTGATGATAATGATGATGAGAGAGAGAGAGAGAGAGAGAAAGAGAGGGAGGAGGGAAGGAAAGAAGGAAGAAAGGAAGGAAGGAAGGAAGGAAGGAAGGAAGGAAGGAAGGAAGGAAGGAAGGAAGGAAGGAAGGAAGGAAGGATAGATGACAGACCAATGGATAGAGAGATGGGTAGATATTAGCTATTATGTGCTATGTTGTTTGATGTTCATACATATTTATTTAATATTAATCCTCAAAATAACTCAAATAGATATTTATACTCATTTTGTATATTTGCAAAAAACAAATCTTGGAGATGTTTAAAAAACTGCTTAGGTATACATGGCTAGTAAGTGGCAGCACTAGAATTTGAATCCAGATGTAACTCCTAATACTTTTTCAGAGCTTAATGGTGTCATGTTTCTCTTTTCATAGTGCTGTCTGGTGGCTCAATGCCAGGAATTAAGCTCTATTTATCCTTTCCGATTGGTATCTTTCTTATATGTAGTTAATTTTATTGCAACTGCTTTTTATGTTTTGCCATTCTTTTTTGGAAAAAAGATCTACATAAACAAATTAGATTACATTGATTCCAAAGCTTATACCATCTGCTCTATCATGCCCTGTATTAAAGTGACAGGTCTTGGAACAATTGAAGCTGAAAGGCAGAAAAACATTTGTTGCCAAATACACTGTTCAAACCAAAAAAAAAAAAAAAAAAAAGAAGATGAGGGGGATCACTTCTGAGTAATTTAGGAACTCTGAGAGGTAGGACTTATTGAGTGGACTTTCCACATAGTAAAAGTAGAAAAGAAAAATGAATGAGAATCAGAAAGGAGACAGAAATTCAACACCAGCAAATAAAAACTCAAGCTTGCTGCATTCTCCTCAAAGTCATTGTTTTCGTTTCATTTTCTTTTCTTTTCTTTTTTTTTTGCTTTTTTTTTTTTTTTTTTTTTTTTTTTTTTTTTTTTTTTTTGCTTTAAAAACAAGGATTAGGGTCCCTACTTGATATTTGGTGAATTCAAATCAATACCTACTTTTTGGCGAACATTTCCTTTCTCTTTCTTTGAAAGAAAAAGCCTGCCCTCCCAGCATCAACTGATCCTAAAGGTAAAGTAGCAAGCAAGTGGCCTTGCCATTCCCTGGGCAAATAAATTGTAGCAGCATTCAGACACATGACCCTGATGGTTTTACCTGTAGAGATACATTTCAGGAGTCCTTTTTTTTCCATATGCTAGCCTGAGAATACAAAAGTTTGCTTTGGAAAATGAGATAAAGCTCTCCTTCCTTCTCCTTAAAGCTCTGTTGAGAATTCTGTAAGGTCAGGGAATCCGCAAAACGTGCCAGCTGCCTTACTTTCTCCACCTCATTCTATTTCCCAACTGGACATGGGACCTGTAGGTGAGTGAAAAAGGCATTTGGCACTAGCACAGATGTTCCCCATATCCCCATAATCCCCAAAGGAGAACAGCCCTCGCAGGCATGGTCTTTATGGAAAAACTGTGTGCTTAGCCTCCGGGGTCAAACTCAAACATGAAAAATTAAGGGAGACCACAGCCCAGGCTGTGTAAGCCTTTATAAATATCCAAAGGCCAGAGAGATTTTCTCATTTATAGGTTTCATGACCCTACCAGCATAAGCCAACTCTTTCTCTCAAAAGGCTTATTTTCCTCAGAACTGCTATCATCAAAAAGTATTTACCAAACATTCATCTATATGTGATGCTGGGCACAATAAACTGAAAGGGCCATTTTCTGTTTGAAGTATATTTTGTGGCAACAACTCATTTACTATTCTTTGCTTCATTCAAATAAATAGTGAGTCAATGTATATCACCTACAGAACATAGGCCAGAGTCAGGAGACTGCACACAGAGACTTTACCAGGGCCAGTAGAATCACACTCTTAAAATAAATATGGCACATGGTGTTTTCCACTTACAGTTTCAAAGGGCTCACCCTCAGCAATGGAACTGGCGATGTAAGGAAGCAGGCAGAAGTTTGTATTCACAGTCTTCCTTCACTTTCTTCCTTTATTCACTAACTTCAAAAAAATTGTGTAGTATTTGATACATACTAAAGAATGTATGTAGCAAATACATAAATTATGAAATATGATAAAACTAACATTATGAACCCACCAACGAACTTACTTGTTCTTAGAGTTGACTCTGCCTGTGTGCTTCGCTCCACCCTTATCCTACATCTTTCCCTCCAGAGTTGAACGCTGCACCGAGTTTGGCATTAATCACCGATTTGCCATATTAATTTAGCACAAATATTTATAAATAAACAATATATTTTCTCTCGCGTAGTTTTGAACTTTATAAAAGGGGGATCGATTTGCATTTCCCTGCTTAGAAATGAAGTTAAACATCTTTTCTTAACACAGTTGCCATCCATGTTGCCTCTTCAGTTGGTATGTCTTTTCCCCCATTCTCCTATTGGGTTGATTGCTTCGTAGGAATTTTTTCTATATTACAGAAATTAATCCTCTTTAGTTATGTCAGGCGAATGACATCTCCTTGTATTTTCATTTACTTTTTGGTGTCTTTCATAAACAGAAGTTCCTAATTTAATGTAGTTGAATTTTCAAAAATTTAGGTTTGTGCTTCTCTAACTTGAATAACTGTTTCCTTACCCCAAGATGTAAATTGTCCTATACATTCCATGAAAAGTTTTGCCTCTCATATATATGCTTAAATCCAACTAGAATTGATTTTCTTTATAGTGTGGAATAGAATTCAAGTTTAATATTTTCCCCTATGGACAATCAAGTCTCTTAGCACCATCTACCTCCTTTCCCAGTCATTTGCAATGCCACCTGTCACATAAAGTTCCATATGTGGATCTATTTCTGAGATGTCTATTTTCTTTATCTAGTGTAATGTGTAACATGTGGATTATAACTCCATATATTATATTGATTACAGTAGCTTGGTTATTTGGTAATATAAGTCCTTCCATTGTTTTCTTCTTGAGCAGTCTTGGTTTCCTTGGGTCTTTGGTCTTTCATTTAAATTTTAAAATTATCTTATCAAGTTCTTCAAAAATTGGTGTTGGGATTTTGATGAAAATTGTCCTGAATCTAGAATTCATTTTAGGGAAAAATGATAACTTTATAATACTGGGGCATTTGATACATGAAAATGGTATATTTCTCAATTTATTTAGGCCTTCTTAGTGACTTTCAATAAAGTTTTATTGATATACAAACAATTCTTTTCATACAGATCTTGCACAATAATTATTAGTATTCTAACAGAGTATTCTAGGACTCCATCAATTTGTTACCATTGGCATCTCTGTTTGCTGCTGGTTTTAGAAATTTGATCCTTATTCTTTTATTTTATTTTCCTATCTTACTACACTGGTAAGAACCTCCAGAGGTGAATGAAAATGGTGGAAGCTGACATCCTTGTCTTATGCTGATTTTAAAGTGACTACCACTAACCCCTTACTGTTAAGAATTATGTCTGATGTTATAGTTTAGGTAAATACTATGTATCAGGCTAAGGCATTTCCATGTATTCCTAATTCACAAAAAAATATTTTCTATCACTTATGGGCATCTATTAAGATGACCATATTTTTGGCCTCTAATCTAGTAGTAAAATGACATTTATGAATGTTCTATTATTAAGTCACTCTTGCATTCTCAGTGAAAACTCAACTTGATCATGTTTTATTATTATTTAATGCAATGCTAAATTCCATTTGCTAATATTTTGTTTAAAATGTTTATATACTTGTCTTGGGGTAAAAGTGGCCTATCTTGCAATATCTTTGCCAGGTTTTGATAGTAATGTTACACTGGCCTCAAAACATGAATTGAATAGGTTTTCTCTGATCTATGGAAGAATTTACATACTATTGGAATAATTTTTTTTTAATTAAATTGATAGAACTCATCTATGTAATCGTCTGTGCCTAATATTCTATCTGCTGGGAAGAATATTAACTATTTTAGCTTCTATTTCTCTTTCAGTCAGATTTAGTATATTATATTATAAAAGAATTTTTATATTATTTTCTCTGTTCAAATGCAGTGGCATAAGTTTAATCAAAGTATTCTATAGTTAGCTTCTTGTTTTTCTAGAAGTTTATCTCCTTATATCATCTTTTTCATTACTTATATTATCTCTTCTTTTTTTCTTAATAAATCCATAAATAAGTGTACCTTTTTGATAGTCTTTTTAAAAAACAACTTTAGCTTTGTTGATATTTCCAATTGTATTTTTATTTCTATTTCATTAATTTCAGACCTTACCTTTATTATCTTTTTTCAATTTTTTGTTTAATCTTACTACTTTAAATGGATGCTTAACATTAAATTTTAACAATTCAGTTACAATATAAGCATTCAAGGCTGTAAACTTTGACATTTAATGGATTCTATAAGCTTAATTTATAGCATTTAGTAATTCAGTTTTAAATGTTTTATAAAACTTCTATTGATTTATTCTTTGACAAATGTGTTATTTAGAAGTCTGTTTAAAATTCCAAATATTACAATTCCTTTTTATCTTTTTGGTTTTGATTTATAATTTTTCACTGTGGTCTGAGATCATGGTATGTCTGATATTTTTTTTTTTTTTTGAGATTTGCTTTATGGTCTATTTGTAGCTAATTTTTGTAAATCTTCAGTACAATGTATAATCCAACCGGGGACACAAAGTCCATTAAAACAAACTTGTAAATTGTATTATAAAACTCTTTAATGTCTTTGTTAATTTTTAGCTTACTTCATCTATCAATGATTAAGAAATGTGTGTAAAGCTCCAATATGATGATATATTTGACAATTTCCTACTTAGTTCCACCAATATTTGCTTTATATTTTTTGAGATATTTTGTTAAATTTATGAAATTTTAGAATTTTTACTCATCCTGGTAAATTAAACCTTTATCTTGGTGTAGTAACTCTCATTATCTAATGTTTATTGTCTTAAGTCTATTTATCTAATATTAGTAACTATTTCACCTTTGTTTAGTTATTTTTCTTTTAATTATTCTGTGCCCTTGAGTTTTAAGTGTTTCTTATAAAGAATATTTACCTGGATTTTGTTTCTATAATATGATAATCTCTCTTTTAACTCATTATTTTAGTCCATTCACATTTCTTGTCACTATTGATATACATAGAATTCTACTATCCATGCTGTTTTTATGAAGGCTCTCAAGAGAAACAGAACCAATATGATGTCTGAGACACAGTGTGATTTTAAGGAATTGGCTCATGCAATTATGGGAGCTGGCAAATCTGAAATTCTTAGGACAGGCCAGGAAAGCTAAAAACTCAGGCAAGATCTCTGTGTTGCAGTCATCAGGCGTAATTCCTACTTCCTCTGGAAATATTTTTCTCTTAAGGCCTTCAACTGATTGGAGACCTGTCCATGTTATCAAGAATAATCTGCTTTACTTAATGTCTACTAATTATATATGCTAATCATATTTTAAAAATACACTCACAGCAACATTCAGACTGGTGTTTATTAAAAACAGGGCATTATAGCCTAGTCAAGTTAACATGTAAAATTAAAAAGGACACATTTTCTTTCTTTTTTTAAAAACTTTTTGATTTTTCTTGTCTTCCTTTGATCTTTTTAATTGATTTGATCTTTATATTTAATGTATAGTAGATCTTCTCATTCTATCTAGTCTTTTAATTTCTTTTTCCACATTTTTCATTTTCCTTTATGCTATGTTCTGGGTAATTTCTTTAGCTCTATCTTCCAATTCATAAATTCTCCAGTTTGTCTAATTTCATCAATTTAACTAATGTATTGAGTTTTTAACTTTGTAAATTATATTTTTTATTTCTCAAATCTATTTGGTGGTGGTCTAATCTCCCTGGAATTGTTTGCTATTGCTCCTTATTCCGGTTTGTTGCTTGTTTGCTTGTTTATCACCCTTTCGTATTTCTTTACATCTTTCAAATATAGTTACTTCATATTCAGTATCTGATCATTCTAATATCTGAAGTATGTGGAAAGGTCAAACATTTGTTTTTGTTGATTATCAATCATATAACACTTTACCTTCTGTGTTTTGTTAATTTTTTATTATGAGCTCAGATTTTATAGGACTTAAACTGTAGGATTCCTAAAGACTAAAGAAAAGAGGTTTCATCCAGGAAAGATATATATTTGCTTCTGCTGACAGTCAATAGGGGACTAGTCATTCAATAGTAATTGGGCCTATTATAAAAGTCTTAGCTTAAATGCAATGGGCTCAGACTCGAGTCCCTTTTCTTGTCCTGATTTAGTTTCCTGTCTCACTATGGAATTTCTCTCAGGAAAACACTGCTTTTGTGCTCACTTGATATTCAGCTCCCTTTTCTTTCACCACTCTCAGTGCCACAGTACTGAAAACTACAGAAGGTGGCGTTCACAAACCCATGATATGAAATCACCCTCTAGATCTGTGGCATGTGTGGTCTGTGAAACCATTCATGGAGGCCTTGCTCACGGTTCTTACCTACCATTCCTTTGAGACTTCAAAGTTTTGTGATAAATTCAGCAATTGAAAAATGTTTGTTATAATTTTTCCAGGACATAATTGTCACTAGAGCATCTATTCTTTTATAATACCAAGAGCCAATCTCTGTCTCTTCATGCCCTTTCCTTTAATACTCTCTATAATGTGGCTCAAACTCCTTTGGGTAATGACACATAAATTTCAATTGACACTAGTTTGTAAAATCAAATATTTATCTTCATTTTCCTTAACTCTCTGCATAAATTTGTTATATCTATTATACCCTCCTTAGCATATATAATTCTATGTTATCCTGATATAGTAAATAAGATTTTAATATACTGGTTGATTAATGCATTCCTCCAGTATTCACATTTTCTAGACATGGGACATTTCATCCCTTATCACAGCAAGACCAAAGACACTGTATATATACTCTTGGTTTTAGAGTTTCCAAAGCAAAGTTCCAGGTGTAAGATAAATGCAATTGGAAGACTATGTGAATAGGAAAGCTTTAATTTTTCTTACTCTTTAATAAAGCCTCTGAATGGCGAAGTTGGAGAAAGAGAAGAAAATAAAGAAAGTTGGTAGAGCCCATAATAGGGGGACCAGGTAGGGCCCAAACCGGAAAGAGCAAGCAGGTATGAGAAGAGTTAATATCCAAAGACTTTATTCCTACTCTTGAGCACCATAATCTGTCAGTATTAAAGAGTATGTGTGAGCCTATCTATTCCCCAAACAATCCAGTCCCTGATCTAGTGAGTAATGCATATCACCATCCATCTCACTGGCGTTCAATGAGAACTTTACATCATGGGCAGCCATCATTTTCCTTAGGATCATTCAGCAGGCAAGATAACTGATTCTGCCCCAATTATGGATTATTCAGAATTTAACTGCCGTATGTTAAAAAAAAAAAAAATTCTTTCCTTTTTAGGAAACTCAAGAGCTCCCAGAGAAAGAGTTAAGATTAGGACAGTGAAAGGAATGAGAGGGAAAAAATGATCATCGTTCTAGCACCCTATTCTGTCAGCACTTGGGGTTCTTTGACAGTCTAGAATACTAGTTTACATTCTCTTCACGTGCAGGGACAGTGGTGAAACACACATCCCTTTCACTGAATTCCTCATGTCTGACTATTCCCTCGGCTTTCTTTAACTGGATCTGCATCTTTCTCCCACCACTTAAATACTTATTCATGTAGAGATTATCTTTGTACTCTTTATCTCCATTGACTCCCTTTCAAATAACAAGACTATATTCATAATGCCATCTCTGGACAAATGTCACAAGTTCTGTAATATACATGTGTTTAAAAGGTGCCACAGAAACACAGAAGGTGAGCTCAAGTTTGCCTTATATCACAATTCAGACACTTTTCCAGAGAGTAAGCACAGATGATCCTGAGAGGCACCATCACTTGCAGAGATACAGTTTAGCAGGGGCACAAAAGAGACCACAAGTAATAGTAGCTGCTTGATAAAATGAAAGACCTCCTTATACGGATAATTGTTTGATGACTACATTTGATACACTGAGTATTTTCTCATCCAATTTAGGAAAGCCCTTCCAAAGCCTTCATAAGTAGTATCAACAAGATTATAACTGATTATTGGACTTTCTGAAAAGTGAGTTTAGAACTGGATCCCTCCTTCAATGTAGTAATATAAAAACCTACTCATCCTGAGCTGATGCCTGCATAGTTTGGTGCCAGGTATATCAAAGTGAGCTAGTTCATCTATCTCAGTTTTATTCTTCCTTTGAATAGAAGTATAATGAACTATCTTCCAAGTCACAGTGTAAACTAAACTTTAGTTTTTTTAAAAAAGGAACTCTGTTGCAATTTTATAGTTTCAATAACTTTCTCAATATTTTCATTACTTTGAGATAACAGAAAAAACAAAAAAGGCAAGTAGATTCTTGGGTCATTAAAGTCAGCACTAGAGTTTATTGAATGCCCCTGAGATGCATGTAATTGCCTCTGGTGATACACACCTTGTCATGTTTTGTTGCCAAAGCTATTAGTGACTCTTCACTGTTTCTTATCAGTCTCCCACTCGCTACAACAAAAGTGAACTTGTTGAAGCCCTGACATTTACAACACTATCATTAGTTGCTGAAGACAAGACAAGGTGCCTGGCCTCAAATTTTCAGAAAAGCCACATTTACAAAATGAATAGAAAAAAAGAGGATTATTCACCATGAGGCCTGCTCAATTAGCTTTTCATCTTTATTACTTTTAAGCCTCTGGTTTACAGGTTGGCTTTATGCTACCAACACCCTCTTTTATACATACTTATAGGTTTACATCCTCCCCCACCCCACCCGCCACACACACACATATCACAAAGGGCTTAAAAGTGTCCAAGAGGCTCTTCTGTTGGACTGATGTATTGTGAAAAGACATTAGACATAAAGTACTTCTGGATCACACCACACATTTATTCATCTCAGAGAAGCTATGTAAAATGTATTTTATATTATCAATTAATCCCACAGGCACTGAGCTGAGCCAGCTGCAAACCTCACACCAGGACAGCGAGGGTTTTTTTTAGGTCTGGGCTCCCAGAAACCATTCCTTGTGCACACTAATACACTAACACAGAAAAGCTGTAGTGTATCACATCAATGGCAATTTTCAGTGTTTCCACAAATCATGTTTTCTTTGCTACCTGTCTTTGTCCCTTGAATGTGGTATTTGCTGTTGATTATGTAATTGTACATTGTTTCATAAGACTAAGATTTGGAAGCTGTTTTTTGTGCCTTCTTATGGGCTAAATTTCTTTGGTAGCCTCTTTTTATGACTGCAGGAAAAATGAAAACACCTTTTACTGCCTCCTTGCTGAGAAATGTGGCAAAAAAGCATCATACCACGTTTGCAAAGTCCAGATGCTTACATTAGTATGCTATAGAAATTTAAAGTGTATCATAAAATTGCCTGAGGATGGACAAAATCCTAAGAGTGATGATTATGTAAATAAACTATGGAGGACAAAACAAAATGTTGCAAGAAAATATAGACAAAAACATGCAGATTTGCATCAGCAAGATGTTATGAATGAAATAACATCATTTAAAATCAATGTCATTTATCTAATAGTATTTTAATAAACAAAATGAAGTCCTTCACTTTTAAGTGTAATTACTGCTATGAAAGTTTTTTTGTTATTATTTAGCAGCTATTCATTGAGATAAGAGGTGGATTATTGATGCTTTAATAATTTATCTGTTATTAAAAACTTCTGCAATGCTTTCATTCCAAGTTTCTTTTAACAGGTCTTAGATGAGGGTCTTGTTTAATTGTAGCATGGGCATTGAATACCCTTCTTAACATAAACTAGCAGAGTCTCCCAGTACCAGAACCCTAGACAGAGATTTCATCAAGTGCAGGCATTCGCTGCATGTATCTGTTAGAATACTTTCAGCTTCAAATAAGAGAATATCCACCTAAAGGTGGCTTTCACAGTAAGAATATTTATTTGCTCACATGATAATATCTAAAGGTAGAGAGGTAGTAAGATTTGTTAGCAAACTTTGTTTAAAATAAGATCAAAGTTGCATACCTTTTCCAATTTTTAGGTCTACCACCCTCAGCACCTTTCGCTTGTTCTCCAACTTCTCCCCTCTTGATCTCAAAGTAGCTGCTACAGTTCCAGACATCATATCCTCACACAAAGCCACTCAAAAGCAAAAAGGGCAGTTTCTCCCTTCATCCCTTTCCATCTCTTTTTTATCAGGGAAGAGAACCTTTCTCAGAAGCCTCTCAGCAGACATACATTCTAATTCCATTGACCAAAATTAAGTCACATGCAAATGCCATTTTTACCAGGGAGACTAGGGAAACAGTATTGGCCATTTCCAGATTCTCTATTGGGAGAAAAATGCTAGTATCAAGGAAGAAATATGTGACAGATAGCCATATCCCTCCTTCTGCATATTTCTCATTCTCTATTTTGCTAAACACACACACACACATTTTTTTTATTTCACCTCCTGGCCATCCCATCCTTTTCATTTTGATGGTAGTTGTAGGATGCCTAGGGGATAGCAGAAACAGCCTCAGACTTGGCAAACAAAATTCTGGGTCAAGAATCTGCCTTGCCCTTTATTAACCATGTAGATGCAGACAAAGCTCTTGAGCTCTGAGCCTCATCTATAAAGAAGAGATAATAATTCTTGTATTATCTACTGTGAGGGACAGATGAGGTAAGATGCGTAAGTGTTTTGTAAGCTGTCAAGCACTGTGCATATTCAAGGAGCTGCTGAGACATCCTAGGATCCTCGTTTGCACTAAGAAATACCTATATCTTGAGTAGCCTTTTCTCATCCATGACACTGAGGTCATTTTGAAAAGTAAAGTTCTTAATGGGAGACAGAGATTTGCAAACATTGGCTGGAAAGAGACCAACGTGTTCATAAGCAAGGGCATTTGAGCAGCTGCACTTCAGAGTTGGAAATTTGGGTCACAATAGTCTCTTTCTTCTTGACTACAATACCCTTGACAGGTCACTACAGCTAATTAGTTGAATAGGAACTGTCTACAATGGAGTATACTACAGATTTAGAGAAGAGGCTACAGATGGTCAACTACTGGGACCTGGGCACCCTCTTTCCAGAGCTCTTCTCCACACAATCCTCCTCTGTGGTCCAAGCAGCTCACTCAGAACACTCAGCCACTCTTCTAAAGTTCAGGTACTTATTATGGCCTGATAACTGGGCCTCTGTAGAGCAGGAGTGGCCCTAAGATGGCTCTGTTATTGACCACTTACCTACTATATTCTTGAAGTGTGTATGTGTGTGTACACACACACACACATACACTTTATACTAGAAAGACCAAGACATATACCTTGCCCTCTGCACTCTAGTGGGAGAATTATACAAGAGTACTACTTAACTTTTAGTTCAAGGCAAAATGCAGCAAGCACCAAGAAGCATACAAAGTATTCAGATCTTTGGCATCAAAGTCAAAGCAAAAAAAGAATGAATCCATGCAGGAGCATCAAGAAAGACTTGAAATGGTCTTGGGAAAATATGTCTTGTTTACAAGTAGAGATGCTGGAAGAAAGCATAAACAAAGATTTGAGCTATAGAAGCAGAACCATATCTGAGGAAGAGAAGCTAATGTAGAATATAGATAAGAGAACAGGTAGATTAAGGGGAGGCTGGAGTAACAGGCAAATATTTTAGGTGTTGGGCTCTTGTTTTCAAATACCCACTTTTTCAGGAAAGGCCATTTTCCCCTTTCTTACTCTTTCCATCCTTTCAGAAACCTAGTGTTTAGTATTCCCATCCTGCTGCTCTCTCTCCTCACCAAAAGTGCCATCAGGGAAAAATCTGATATAGATGACTTATGGTTTGGCAAGAATTAAAGCAGACTGATACTTTATTTTAAACTTTGGCTCAATAATAGAGTAAAAGGCATTGTTTCCTATCAAAGGAATTTCAGGAACCAAGATAAAGAGATACCATCTCCCTCAGCTGACCAAAAGCCAGTGGGACTAAAAGAATATCTGAATTCCAGCCCCATTTATATGATTTATTTGTCCCATGAGCAGGTCATCTAACCTGTTTGCACTTCAATATCTTTGTCTATGGTAAGAAAATCCTATCTGTCAAACCAACATTAGAGATATTGTAAGTTTCCTAAAACAACCCACATAAAGAGAAAATACCCTGGTTATAAGGATGTTTGCCCCATTTCTGGAGTCCCTGCCTGCTCTTAGGTACCCTAGTGACACTCACCAAGGGGTTAATGGCTCAGATAGGGTAGTGCTGGGAGCTGAAAAACCTTTAAGACATTCCTCCCCTAGCTTAACCCTCCTTTCCATTGAGGAATTCCCAAATGCACAGGACTCTGACCTGGGCTGACCCAATCTAGGCCACTGATACTGAAGTTCTTGAGGAGGGATTTGCCTGGCTAATAACATACTTCGATCTTGTCCTCTCATAGGCTCTGAGTATGGAGCAAGTTGACTAAGCAGGCACCAAAAAGACCCAAATTCAGATTTTGACTTGTTTTCTTGTCCCAGCTCTACCCTTGTACACCCATGGGAACACAGATAACTATTCTGTGTCTTTGCATATGATTTCTTCCATAAATTGGAAAGTGATACCACCAGCCCTACCTCACAAGCCTAAGATGTATTTTACAAAAGTACACTATTATTATTGGTTGTGATTCCATCTGACAGAAGAGCCTTTGGGCACTCTTTGCAGCGTCCTTTGGGGTCGATCTCAAATGCCATGTCCTTCATGATAGCTTCCTCAGATTTCCAGGCAGAATTCCTATCCATCCTGTGTATTCTCCAGGCAGTTCAGTAGTTATTCTGACACACATAACAGCATACTCTAATTGTATGTGTTTGTGTCTCTCGCTGAAGTTCTCAAAGTGCAGGAGTTCTACCTTTTTCACCTTTGAATCTCAAGGACCAAGACCTGGCCCTGCACATTGTGTCTGCATAGGAAATGTCTGGATGACTGAAAGCATTCTTAGACAAGTCTGAACTTCCTTTTTGCCTGTAGAATGTCACAGGCTTAGAGAATGGACACATTTTAGAAATTTGGTAAAGGCTGCATCTATAGTGTCAGAAGGAAAATACAAGAATATGATGATAGGGACATGGTTCCATAGTGTAGCTGTTAGCACATCTGCTTTACATGCAGAAGGTCCTGGGTTCATGCCCCAGTAGAGCCATGGTCTGGTCTACTGCCATGCCACCCTGAACAAGCCTGATGTCTGATCTTGGAAGCTAAGCAGGGTTGGGCTTGCTTAGTACTTAGATGGGAGACCGCCTAGGAAGACCAGGTGCTATAGGCATAAATAATAATAAATTTTAAAAATTTTTTAAAAGAATATTATGATAGGATGGGAATAGTCAAATGTATTGGCCATTTTATAGTTAGTCTATGTCTTCGGGGCTCTAGGGCAAAGATGTCCTCATGCCTCCTTTTTCTTATACCTTAGAAATTATGTCTCAAAGATATTTCCAAATGCAATGCCAGAATTAGAAATTAGGTCATACGATCATATTGATAGGTCCACTGTAGAAAAAGTGCCAATTAATTACTCAATGGCACCACACATTTGCTTGCTCAGGCTCCATTTAATACACATATTCTACCCACAGATGCCAAGAAACATAAACAAGATACTTTCATTGTAAAGCAGAGGAATGTGAAAGAGCTAAACCAAATTTTGCTTAAGACTTTTTCCCCTTACCTCGGTGTGATCTCAAGATGGAACAACAATCCAGCAGTTGAAAATGGAACAATTTAAGAGTGTTTGATTCCAAAGCATGAAACGCAAAAGTGTAGTCTGAAGACTGCTGAATTGGCCTGGCAATGAGATTCACCAGCTATTCTTGGGTACTTTCTAAAAGGAAGTATTGTTGAGATTTAGCTGAACTGGGCATAGTCCCAGTAATATTAACATCACTTGCTCCATTGCTTTTCATTATAGCAAGAACACACCATAATGGTTTGTAATCATATTGCACAATATTGTGTCTAAAGACATGGTTTACAGAGGAGGAGATACTCACTGGTATGTTTCTCTATGTGATGAAGTACTTCTAACCAAAAACTACCAGGGCACACAGAATGTTAAAAAAGATTCTGAATGTTATAGAGAGTTCAAACCAACTGGATATCTGTGCCTCCAGTTGGGTTGCCATTTTTTCAATAATGAAATGTCTCCTGAGAGGAATGTGTGCTGTTTGAAATCAGAAAGACGTGCCTTTAAGCTTCTGCTCAAAAAATTAGATTTCTTTTTATCATGTTCAATTGTTATATTTCAAGAAATGATTTATAGAATCACTACAGACAAGGAAGGCTTCCATTATTGAGCACTTAGACTATGCTAACTTGTTATATATTTAATCTGCTCAATGACCTTATGATAAGACCCTATTATTATGTCCATTTATTTTTAATGAGAAAAACTGAGGCTAAAAAGTAGTTATATAATAGCCTCAATATCACCCAACAAGTAAACAGCAAAACTAATTTTCTAACTCACATCCAACTAACTCCAAAGCTCACAATTCCCATTTTAAGGATGAAGAAATCAAAGCTGAAAGACGTTAATAACTACATCACAGATGGTTACATTGCAGAGCTGAAATGTAAAACCAGGTATGTCTGACTCCAAGGCTAAGCTCTTTTCCTGTTATATGACCACACTGCCTTGCATTTACCTGTCTTTCTTAAGACCCTTTGAGCACTTAGTAGGTGTCAGAGATCCTCCTGGTACTACACATGCTTTAACTCACTAAACTCCACGTACCCATGATCAGTATACCTAAAGGTTCCACTTTACAGATTAAAAACACTGAGGCGCAAATAACTGAGGAATAGTTTCCCATATTCTAGTATGGAACACAAATAGACAACCCTTCCCAATTCAGTGTGTTAAGTGCTGGGCCTGAGGGAATGCAGGATGAGGTGAGCTCTTAGCCCAGCCTAGAGGTTAGGAAAGGCTTCCCAGAGATGAAAGAATAAGTTCGAATTAAGCAGTGAGTAGGTGAGACAAGAGTATTTGACACAGAAGGGATAGCAGGTGTGAAGGGGAGGACAACCACTTCAGGTCCTAGAAAAATTCATTATGCCTGAAGAGTAGGGAGGCAAAGATGAAACCAGAGAGGTAGACACAAAAGCCTTTTATGTCATATGACCCATTTTCAGGGCCTCAAATGATGAAAACCAGAGACTTTTCAAAGCATGACCATAATTTAGACTGTAGCAAATCAAAGGTAGGAAAGTATGGTTAATGTCACATTTCTCCACAATATTGCTTCTTAATGTCTGGCTTATTTTCCCTCACTTCAACTCAGATTAATTCAGGAAAGGGATCTTTTACCTTCAGCTACTATGATGAGAGGTACTTGGGGAAAGTACAATCCTTATCTCCCAGATATCATCCACATTAAGCTCTTCACAAAAATCCAGACCCATCAACCACATCTGAGCAGGCATGCAAAATGGCACACAGCTATACTCACCCTAATTCCTTCCCAGGCCCAACCACTGAGAAAAGGGGCTCAAAAAGATGTCCAATTACTGTAATTACTGTTTATTGCTCATGCAATGAGTCACCTGGCTCTCTTCCCCCAAAAAAGGTCCAATAAAATCTGATTATGAACCATATGTATTTTATATCTAAGAACACAGAGTGACTAACAAAAGCATAGTCATTAAAAGCTCAGAGTAAAAAATGTCACTTTTTGATCTTTATAATCCAAGTAGTATAAGGCATTTGAAAATCAGCACTGAGTATTAATGATCACATGTAAATCAACATAGTGTAAAGGATTAAACCAACCTTCCCAAATTCAATTGTGTCCCCAGCCCTGGGCTTCCCATTTACTTATGTTCTCAATTTCCTTATTTTTGATTTGCTACTGTGTACATCATGTTTATGACTTTGAAAAGTCTCTGGTTCTGATCATCTGAAGTGGATTTCAGACCCTGGCAATGAGCCATATGACCTAAGATGCCTTCAGATCTTACACCCTGGCTTCATCTTTCGTCCCCTCTAGGCTTCAGGCACATAATCTTTACATGATTATCCTTGAGAATGTCCAGGTGAACTTTTCACTTCCCTAGACACAGTAGTCAGTTGAAAAAATAGTTTAGACTCTGGTTTTTGACCTCAAATAAGGACTAAAGAGTGAGGATAGGAAAGATGAGAGATATTTAGAAGCCCCCTCCCTTTAAGGGACATCTCAAACCTTTCATCTCTGGTGACTTCATTCTAAGAACGCACTCCTTCCTCATCTCCCAAATTTGCAGCCCTTTGGGTGTGGTCAGGTTATATGAAAGAGTAAATGAAAGAAGATAGCTGATTTCCCCAAAAGGGGACTAGTGTTTTCATAAATTAAACTTTAAAATCTTTTAACTGGGTAAGTCCAAAATGTAAATGGGGCAAACTTAAGATTTAAAAAATAAATATTTCTAAGTCCTTGCCCATTTCTTTGATTCCTCAAAGCTATTACTCAGTAGAATCAAGTCAGTAAGTCAAGCATTTTTCAGAGCTCTCCATCCTAACCCCCTCATTCTCCTCGTATTTTCATCCAGCAAGCACTGGTTGCTCACTATGCCTCAGTGACTGACTCTCTGCCACAGAAAGACCTTGACCAACTTCTATTAATCTATTCTTGAGGCTGATATGGAAACCAGCCCCGAAGTTAAAGTGTGCAGAAACCCCAGACACCTCTAACTGAGTGGACCTTCTTCCTCCACCACTCATTCATCCTCTAGAAGGAGATGTTAGAAGTTAGCAACTAGAGGGAAAAACAATTAAGAGGTTTGCAAACTGAGTCAGAGACTTTTTCTTTGGTGTTTTACCTTCATTCCCAGGTGACTGGCCAGCCTCCCATCCCAACAAAACCATCCAAGTTCCTTGCATTTGGATTTTCTCAGCCCCAAATTTGCTAAGAATTACTTCTTCTTCACGTCCTTAAATAAGATTTGAAAACAGATGACTTCAAAAGACCACCCCCACCCACCATGACCGAATAATTAATGCCTATGATCATGGTCTCCTAAGGATTTTACCTCAAACTGTTCTAAGAATGGCATAAGTGGGACTATTTCATAGTAAATAACTGCCTTTGGAAAGCATAACACATGTGCTCTATTACGTTCTAAGCTCCTGAGCAAGATCTCTAGAGGCCCACAGCTACTTTAAGCCTCAAATCTCTATCTTATCCTCCTTGGTAGGTATTTCTGAAAATTAAAAACAAAACAAAACAAAACAAAAAACAGTGCTTCTTTCAATCTAAAAATGTTTTTTTAAAAAACCACAAAGACAGCCTCAGCTGCAGTTCATACCATCTGCTGCTGTGAACACTTCAAAAATGGCTGAGGCAGACAAAATTCTTCAGAATCCAGCGCCCGCCCCCCCCTTGCACCCTTCCCGAATCTTGGAAGGGAGAGCAGGGGAGCGGGATTCCTTTCTCCTATTATAATCTCGAGACAATTGAACCTGCCAGTGGAATTCTTGCTAGAGAGTCCCAGAGTTTGACCTCAGGCTGTTACAGAAACAATGTTTTCCATGAGGAGCTCTTGGTTAAGAAATTTCCTCTCACCCTCAGAGTCCAACAAAGTGTGGTTTATAAACCCTCAAATAGTCTAGGCTGGGCCATCCAATCTGGCAAGAACTATAATTTTCAAGTAGCTCTGCATACTCTATGCTCAGTTGTCATTTTATAGTGGGGGGGAAAGTGGTCAATAAAAAAAAAAATTATGCTTGGGTGAGAAGATGTTGAAAGTCCCTTCAGAGCATCTAGACAAGTTGTAGGGAAGGGCTGGCTTTGAGGCAGACAAAAAATGTGTATGAGGGAGTTCTCTTTGTAAGGGGAGGAGGAAGATATGCCTGCTTTTCAATAAAGAACTTCAAAATAGGCTCCTGGTTATTTTCTTGTTTACTCCCCCTCTGTAATTTTCTCCTGATATGCTGAATTGCTGACTGAAAATGACTGTTCCATCCCTAAGGAATAACCAAGGAAGTTATCTAATGCTGGGCTGTTTTCAGAAGCAGCTGGGAAATGAGGGAGGAAGGGAGAAAGGGAGAGAAGGAAGGAGGGAAAGAAGCAAAAGAAAAACCATACTACAAGCACCTGGATATGGATATACACCTATAAATAACATTTTTTGGTTCTGATCCTAAAGACTACAATCATTTGCTAAATTTCTGTTCACTAAAGAGCCATGAATTAAATTATAAAATATGAGGGCAGCCACCTACTCACAAGGCTTTTCATTAAGAAGCATCCTATAAGCATACAATGTAATATCCTGATGAATCCGCAGCAAATAAATAATGTGTACTATTTCCAGAAGCAATCACTGAATCTCATCCTTCCTTTCTGGTTTAGTGTGTGGTGAAACTGAGTATCCATCATTTTCTTCCATGTGCCTAGCCAACTACAACTCAGGCATCATTACCTTCTGTTTAAACACTTTTACCTTTCTTTTGAAATATGTGGCAATACTGTCACCTACTTCAAATCTATTTTCACAGGTTGCCAGTGCACTGAGCCCTCAGTGCTTACCTGCCAGAGCTGCATCACAATGCTGTAGTTGAATGCAATGCATCAGTGTATGCAACTAGGATTCTCAGGTGCTTATTATGTTATCAATGGGGTAGCTAACTCAGCTAGGTTATCCTGTCTGTCTCTCAGCCCCAAGGTCCTTTGGCTTTGAATTCACTCAGGACCAAAGTTTAACAGTTGCTTTTTTTCCCCATTCTGGTTTCACTACCGGTGGATCACCCACAGAAACTTATTCCTGGAAAAGTCCATCCTAGTTCATACCTTATTCTCTTTTGCAAGGGATGCTGTTTTCCCAGAAAGTGTCCACACAGGCAAAAGGTAGGGCAAGGTGCACTTTACTGGACCCATTTTATGTCAGGAAAGAAAAAAAAAAATTCCTTTTCCTCTTACTTAACAAAACAGATACATATTGAATTAAAAGGAGAAATGGGGAGAATATTGGGCTGATCTTGTCTTAGCTTTTGTGTCTTTTCCTACTTTAGGAACACTTTTTTAAAAACCTTAAGAAAAAAAGATTGATCAGTAATGATAATGGTAACCCATTTATCTGAGAAAGGTAAATAATCTGAAAATGATCGAGAAGGCCCTATTCAAATAACCTTTGTTTCATTAACCCAGTAAGATGGCAGCCATTCTTTTTTGCCTCTCTTCCCTGATAAAGCTGGATAGCCTTTTAATGCCAAAAGTCATTTTGTCAAAGCAGCCTAGAATGATTTTTTTCTTTCTTTGTGACTTATGTGGGCTTTTCAGCCCTAGGGTCTTTTAATCTGATACAACTCATTTAAACTAGCTGCGAATGTTCTATCACCCAATCTAAATGCCTCTGGGAACAGAAAGGAGCTGTCATAATTACAAACTGTATCGTGAATACCAAAAATTGCCATGCAGCATTTGCACAGTATGTGCTAGCTGGGATAAGAAATGTGTAGGCTAAGTTTCCACAGCCAAGGTGAATGATCAAATGCACACGTTCCAGATACTCTGTAGGGCAAAAAGGGTGTCAGAGCCTGTCAGACCTAGTAAGTGTTACAGGAGACCCTCAGCAAGGCCTTATAAGTTGCATAATTACAGTTAAATCCAAATGTTCTCATCCACCAATCTTCTGGCAAGAAACAGTTTTGCAAATTCAAAGAAGTTAAAGTAAGTTAATATGACCAGAAAGCAATGGGGGAAAAAGGGGAAAGGGAGTGAAATGAGATTGCAGAATTATGATGGACGAGGCAATGTAAAACCTTTACAATCAGAATTCGGTGTTCTGATCTAAGGAAAGAAGAAGCTACTGAAAGATTTTAAGCAGCAGAATGACTGTGATCCCATTTATATTATTCAAAGATCAAGAGCAAGACCTGAAGCAAAGAAACCAGTATGAAAATATTGTCACGAACTATGAGAATTTTGGCTTTGACCCTCTGGGAATGTTCAGCCTGCTCCCATGTAACTCTCCATTCCTGGACTACAACCTTGAACTGGTTCTCCTCATTCTAGCTGTGCATAGTCTACTATTCCTAGGTTCTTTGGGAGCTCAAACATTACTGTGGCCCTCACTCAAAAGAAAAGGCCAATCCGAGAAGAGATCGAAGCAACCACATGTCATGTTTGGAAGGTATTATCTTATTTCCACTATTTATTCTTCTGCTACAAGAAGGTTTTAAAGGGTCAGTCATTTGTCACTTTTTGAGCCCCTCTCCACACCATCAATACTGGGGCAGAAACCAACATGGAACCAGGAATTAGAAGAACAAATTTCAGGTTTTATTTCAGATATTACCCAGACTGTAGAGGTGACATAAACTTAAATGGAATATAGAGTAGACAGTATCAAAATTGATTATGAAAAAAGTAATAAATCAACTTTTGACAAAGTGAAGTAGAGTGTTTCTGATTCAGGCACTATGTCAAAGGATAGAAATTTAAACCAAGAGATAAATCTTTAGAGCAGAATAACCAAATGACATGAACTTCACCACATTTACAAGAGATCATTCTAAGTACAAGCTCTATCACAAATATTACTGACTCCTCCCATATACCAGGAGGTGCTTTTTTCCTTTATAAATACAGTTTTCTGAATCTTCTGGGTTAAGTAAAAATATATATTTATTACAATTCCAGGTTTATGAGAGGGAAATTTAGTGGAAATCTTTTCCATGGTCAGGAAACTGAATAGTGGTAAAATCAGAGTAAGAACACAAAAGATTTTAACTAGTAAATATTGATAGAAGTCCACAGTGAAAATTGCCAAATTGTGTGGGCAGCATTTTACTGTTTGTATATCCCCTCAGTGTGCTAGGGGAGAGGTAAGAGGCTAACTAATATGTTGTGCACATGTGTGTGCATGTGTGTGTGCACATGTGCGAACATGCATATGTTTGATTTCTCTGTAAGGGCAATATGCTCCAAAGCACAAAAATGATAAAATTTCCAGGTGACATTTCTTCCAAATACTACAATAACCACCTTAAAAACAGAGATTCATTTTTTTCATGCTAAAGGAGAATAAATACTATTGGTTTAATTCATCTTCCAATGCGCTTTGTGAAAATAGTTCAACACCTGGTTAAATGGCAGTGGGGTGAATCGCTGGCTTACAGGAAGTTCTCCCTTTTATTATCACTTTAGACAAAGCTACAACTAAGGGAGAAAAGAGACATTTTTATCTTCAAGTTACTGATTCTTCTGTTTAAATCTTTTATGACATGCCATGTATTGATTCCAAAACTGAATTCTTGACTCCAGCAGCAAAGTAGAAGGAGAACTTTGAGGTTTCTGTAGGTGCCATGTTTAGCTCTGATACCAGGAAAGCATCATAAAATAAAAGCACGTTGTTACCACCCTGAACTTAGGAGAAACAAGAACAAAGAAAGGAAAGGCAAGGAAAGAACAAGCAGCATATCTCAAGCTGGTGCATAGCCTTGATATGAGAGTCAGTGACATTTACTCAAAACCAAAAAGAATTAATTATGAGACAGAATGTGGAATCAGAAAAATGTTCCAAGTCTTTCTAGACAGAGAATTCATGCCTCAGCTTTATTATTCTCTTATGATGTGGTGGCTTCCCGTAAGTCAAACATGCCCATTGTAACCATAAAAAAAAGCCTTGTAATTCAAATAAGAATAATTTTTGGTTCATCCAGTTATCACTACATTAACCCAGAAAATTCAGAACACTGTATTTATAAAGTTACATGATGTTTATCATTTAAGAGTTGAAATTACATCCATGAAAGTAATCACTTGTCTTTCATCTTGGTCTAGATGGCTCTGGTTGATATCACACCAAAGGAAAATACCAACTCATGAAATAGATTCAGAGTTCACTAAATATCTCCTTTAAAGGACCTATTCCCAATAAGGAAGAAATTGTTTCCCAGTTAAATAGGGCTTATAATTCTTTTCCCAAAGTTGGGACAGCAAAGAGTATTAGAAACAGCACTGATACAGCCTCTGGTCCTAGCCTAGCTCTGGTATTAAGTAGCTGTGTGACCTGGGGCATGTCACTGCATTTAACTGTTGTTCACATCACCTGTAAATAAGGGATGATAGTTAGAGATCAAGCAATTTGATTTAGATGCAGCTTCTGTCACTTAAGTGATTAAAAAATGGAAAGTTCTTGTAATCATGCCTGGCACACAGTTGAATGCTCAGTAAATGTCAAATATTCTTCTTGTTGTTCTTATTAGTATTGCTATTTGTGTGACTTTAGGTAATTAACTAAACTTCTCTTGACCCTCAGCTTTACCTATTCATATACAGAGTTAAACAGTTATAATAAGTATTAAGTGAGATAACATTTGTGAAAGGTCCAGGCACAGTGCCAAGCTGATAGTAGGTACTCAATAAATGTTTTCTTTCTCCCCCAAAGTTGTATGGAAGAAACAAAAAAAATGGAAAATCTTTCTATTTTCCACAGAAAGAGCTTATAATACCAACCTCACCATGAAATTTTGCTTATTCATTTTTTAAAAATCCTTCTTCAAAAATGAACAAACCAAATTTTAAGAAGCCAAAAAATCTCGGTTTTTGCAATTTTTAAAATTGTGGTTAAAAACAAAACAAAACAAAAACAAAAAAACAAATCTCATAACATAAAACCTACCATCTTAAGTACAGAGTTTGTATTACACATATAGTACTATATGTATTTACATGATTGTATAATGGATTTCCAGAACTTTTTCACCATGCAAAACTGAAACTCTATACCCAATAAACAACAATTCCTCATTCTCCCCTACCCTTACCCACTGGCAACTATCATTCGACTTTTCATCTTTGGCTGGTCCAGGGACCTTATATAAGTGAAATCGTATAGTATTTGTCTTTCTGTAACTGGTTTATTCACTTGGCATAATGTTCTTAAGTTTCATCCATGTTGCAGCATGTTTCAGAATTTCCTTCCTTTTTAAGGCTGAATAATATACCATTGTATGCATACATGATGTTTTGTTTATGCATTCATCCACCTATTCTCTGAGTAGTTTTATCCAAAATCTTTGTTTAAATAAAATTTCCAGGTAAGAAAATTGTATCACCTTCTCTCCTCCCCCACTTCAATTTAGCAAGTCTGGTTTGCTAAGAGGAATCAAAACTATGGAGAAAATAGAGCTTGTTTATGCCCCCTCTCTCATTCTTGTATGTGTGGATTATCATATTGGCATATATTTTCCTCAAACCTCAGCAGGTTCTTCTTCCTCAGCTCAATCCAGACAAAGCAAAATAATATAAATAATAAGACTCTTGGTTCTGTTTCCTCACCCACCAGACTGCCAATTCAAACGTTAATCTCTTCCAGAGATTCCCCCACAGATAAACCCAGAAATAATGTTCTACCAGTTATTTAGCTACCCCTTAGCCCAGTCAAGCTGACACATAAAACTAACCATTTTGGGATTACAGGTAATCCTGGAAGCATTGTCACTCTCATCGCCACATGATTTATTCCTAGAAATGCCATTTTGGTCAGTTACAATCCAGAGTTGTGCATGGATGTCCATTATTTTTATAGATACGACTAGAATAAGAACTTCTTACTGAAAAGACTATCATCTAAAACAGTGATCTTCTTCCAGAAATGTGCCTATTTCTAGACTGAGTTGAAGTTACTCACACTTTCTCGGTGCTAGACTATTTCTAGTCCAGAGGATCCCAGACCATATCCAGATCCATGTTTTCCATGGCTCAAGCCTAGATCAGACTCATCTCATCATAGGATTGTTTTTCTGCAGTTTCTCTCATGTGAAATTCTGAGAATAACACAACTGTTTTAAAGTTACTTTATGTGCCCCAGGCTACACCTTTGTTATATCAATAGTGTTGCTGAAAGTGAAGAAATAGGAGTGGAAGTCCTGCAGATCTTAAAGGGTGCCAAGGCAGGAGAATCACTTCTTTATTTCATTGTGTTTGGTGGGAGACTCAAAAACACTAAAAAAAATCTTCATTTACAAAATATTTCCAAATAACATATCAAACAGATACATCAAAACCGGCTGAAAGTCAAAGCAATATCAAAGGGCCCCGAGTTGCTTTGAATTTCTACATGTTCTCCTTGCCTGGAGTGAAGCGCTGAAGCTCCATTTTGAAACCCCTTTGTTGACAGACATGCACATGAACACTGGTCCTCTCCTTGCCTAGAAGTAAGGTAGTCAGCCCAATAGGACAAGATATTTTTCCCCCAAGGCTATCAAAAAAGGCTGTGTTGTCACTAACTACAGTACACTCCTTTTAAAAACCATGTGGACTCCAAGATGCATCACGGCTATTGAGAAAATAGTACAGGGGCTATTTTGCTGCTCTAAGCCTCCCCACTTTGGGTTAGCAGACTCTTCTTGTGCTGTGGAAACTCTGTACTGGCATCGTCACTGGCATCGTCATGGGTTCAAACATCCTACTATGCAACCTGCCTCTCTGGACTGGTCCTGCTTATGGTGTGTGGTAACATTAGAAAGGATTAGCTTGTTCTTAGTGATCGATCTCCTAAATCCAAAGCCTGTCCTACATAGGGAGTGTAATTTGGACCCCTTGTTTAAGCCCAGTACTTTGTACCATAGAAATTAACCTACGGTGTGTCAAACACCTTTTATGGGCACTGGGGATATAGCTATGAGAGAAATAAAGATCCTGTCTTCACAGAGCTTATACTCTAGAAGGAAATGGCTTCATCTTTTTATTTCAGATAGTGATGCCTGCTATAGAGGAAATCAAGTGTTATAATAGAGAGGTAAGGGGACTACAAAGAATGGTACTGTCAGTAAAACTTCTGGAGGAGGGGCCCTTGGACCTGTGACCTCAAGACTGAGAAGGAATAAACCAGATAATAGAGCAGAAAAAAGACCCTGAGGCCTTGAAGGGGAAGAAAGAGCTATCTGTTTTCTAGGACAACCTGAGAAAGGCCAGAGGGCCTGCCTGAGCCTTGGGATCTAGAGGAAGGAGAAGGAGATAAGCTTGAAAAAGCTGGCAACCATACAAGGTCTTACAGGCATGGAAAAGCATTTGACTTTGTTTTAAGAACAATGGAAAGACAGGGAAGGGTTTTAAGTGAGAACATGACATGATCCAATTTACATGCTTAAAGATTACTCTGGATGCTCTATGCAAATGAATTAGAGCAATAGTTCTGGAAGTGGGATTTCCATTTTTATTTTCTAGCATCACCTGGAAACTAGTTAGAAATTCAGATCCTCAGGTACCCCAGACCTCCTGTGTCAGAAAATCTGGAGGCAGGGCCCAGCTATCTGTTTTAACAAGTCCTCCAGGAGATTCTGATACACACTCATATTTGAGGACCACTGGATTAGAGGAAGATGAGTGTAGATGTAAGAAAGCAGTTAGCAGTCTACAGTGCAAGACAAGATTCTGCTCTTCCTGATGCTGCTCCTATGCTCTAGAGATGAAGAAAGTCTTTCTGTTTAGCAAATGCGTTTTGTATGTAGAAATTCATTTTAAGGGTATGGAAGGAAAGGGGAGTCAATGACAAAGAGTTTCTCTTTCTGTCAACAAAAGCCTATCTTTTAAATAGTTATTTGAGACTTTCTTTTTCTTTTTCTTTCCTTTTTTTTTTTTTTTTTGAGAGGATGAGGGGTAGGAGGAAGGACGTATGAAATTCAAAGACTACACTCATTCCATTTACCTAAGGAAAAATTTAAAACTGAAGTCTTTTCATATCTATACCACAGCACACAAGAAACAATAATCTTGTGAATCTGGTGAATCTGGTGCATTGAGGACCTATCCTTTATACAAACCAGAACTGAGGATTTCTACCAAAATATAGTTGAATAGAATGTTATCTGGATCAAAAAATGAAGTCAAGAGTCTTATTGGAAGTCAAGATTCCCTTGCATGCTCATATGGGCTTTTTATATGTGCCTTCATATCAGAGAGGAAAAGAAAATCTTTATTTAACATCCTTTTATGGTTCCCTGGGCAGGAAGACATCATTACTGACCATAGAGGACCTTTCCCAGGCATCACTGGAAATACCCATACTCTTTGTGAGTGTTCACTGAACTGGACTAATCTTACAGTTTTCCAGAGTTGGTCCCCACATCTAGTCTCCCATGGAAAATAAAATGATTTTAAAATGTAGAGTTTATGCTGAAATGTTACAATGTTATCTCGTCTGTCACTCAGCATGCTGATGGAAATAATTTCAGTATGGGCTAGCAGCCAGTTGTATGGAGAGGGATAAGACAGCAAAGAGAGAGAGAGGAAGAGGCAGGGAGAGAGTTAGGAATGTTGATCTCTGGACAAAGTGGGGATGAGAGTAAATCACTGGGGAAGTGACTGATCAGAGTCACTGAAGAAAAAGGGGTTACCCCAAAAATGGAGAAAAATTAATAAAAAGAAAAAGTATTGAAGCAAAGTGCAAATATTGAGGATTGACACAGATTTGGGTTTCAGTCTGACTTTGCCTCTTACCAGTTGTGTGATTTGGGGCAAGTTATGCTAATTCTCAAAGACTCAGTTTCCTCATCTATGAGATTATAATTATAGCTATAATTTAAATAAATTTACATAAATATAACTATTATAATTTATATAAATTATAATAGGATTATAATTGAGTTATCTCAAAGAGATATTGAAAGTATTAAATATAACCATCATTTTAGTGTTTGGTATAGTACCTGGCACATAGAAGGAGATTAGTAAATACTAATGCCTCCTTCCCTTATGCTGCTTTCATCTATGCCAGCATATGGCAAGGGAAGTAGGAAGAGAGTAAAAAGCTTAAAAAGAAAAAAACATAAACGTATTTGGTTATTTTGTATTTTTCTATTCTAAAAGTACAACTATTAAAATTTTGGCATCATTTTTTTTAGTCCCAGGACCTCTTTGCAAGTTCAAGCAGAGAAGGTAAAATTGTCCCTCTCAAGTCATTATGGAACAATCCTGTGTACAAATGCCTCTGCTCCCAGCTGCACAGTTCTTTTCTGGGATGTGCACTCCCAGAGCTACTCATGTGGTATCAGTATCCAGCTGAGGAAGGCAGTGTGTACCTAGAGGCTTAGAACACGAACCTGCAAGTCTATTGCTCTGTACAACTATCCTTGAGCATTTGGAAAGATGAGGAAGAAAACAATGTCAAAACTTTATGACTCAGGCTTAAGTGACATCTACAAAAGTTCTAAAAAAAAATGTGTTTTGTCTCCATTAATGAACAGATTCTGTAGAGTTTTAAAAATTGACCTATTTCAAAGCCCAAAATTATATAAACTAAAACCAAAAAAAGAAACAAAAGTTTCTGTGACTTGACCAAGGTCATATAACAAGCTGGGACAACACCATTGACTTTTCGAGTCAACATCAAGTCTATGCTCTTCTCAAATGGCACAGCTGGTCCAGCCCAGTATGCAGGACACAATGTTCCTCTTTGAACAATTTGTACTTGGAAAATGAGACTATCTTTAGAAATTCGTACTGTTCTCCTGGGACCAAACACTCCATCACTGATTTGAAAATGCCCACATTTTAAAAGTAACTGAAAAATAGAATCATTCATTACACCCCTCAGCAGCAAAGACCAGCCCTGCCTTGACATACTTGCAACTGATATTTTTTTGCAGGGAAGCATTCTTTCTCCTGTTGCCAGCCAATGTTATTTGTAGCCTAATCATTTATTCACAAAATAATCCCACTTATTTGTGTTTCAGATATATTTTTCCTAGGAGACTCAATATATTTAATGATAGCACTGCAAATATGCCCAATAAGACAGTGCAATTTGCAACTTAATAGAAAAAAGTATGTTAGCAATACAATATGGTTCCCGTATAAAGAACAAAACAATTTCCTCCCAATGTGTTGGCCCTGAAACACATAAAAGAAAGCAGCAAGACACAGCTGCCCACGTGGTCTACAAGAGTAATTTCCCAGAAAAAGCTGAGAGCACAGGTCATAACCCATGACCAGAATTGGTGAAAGACAAGTAATAACTGACAATAACAACATGTCCTGTTACACCAATCTGATCTGTCTGGCAGACAGGCCATTCTATCATTTTTTTTTTAATAGAAAATAAAAGAACAGACAAAAGGGGGAAAAAACATAACTTAAAAAATGAGGCAAAAGGAAAAATTAAGCAAACACTAATGCTGATCCACGTAACTAAAACAAATTGCTCCATACTTTTAAGGCACAGAATGTTGTGGGTTCCCAGAATAATAGCTCTGAGTGTCAGCCTTTCCTTGAGCAGCCATCCATGCAAACATCAGCCCCACTTCCCAGCACTGTCACAATATTTCAAGCTTTAGCCCATTTTGGACACAGAGCTACTGTTTCCTTTCCTTCTCTAGGATCCACTACTTCTTTCCTCCCTAAGATCAAGCAACTTTCCTCATTAACCCCTGAAATGCAAAGGGTCTTACTACATATATTCAGTAGACAGAAGGGTTACCCATCTACCATCTAAGCAGGTCACTTGGATTGCCTCTATAGCAGCGCTCCTCAACTTTTTTGACACCAGGGACAAGTGCTCCTATGAGAATCTAATTCCTGATGATCTGAGGTGGAGCTGAGATGGTGATGCTAGCACTGGGGAATGGCTGCAAATACAGATGAGACTTCATTCACTTGCCCGCCACTCACTTTCTGTTGGGTGGCCTGGTTCCTAACAGGCCACGGACCAGTACCAGACTGCGGCCCAGGGGTTGGGGACCCCTGCTCTAGAGGACCCATTAGCTTCAAAAATAAGAGGACTGATTTTAAGTTTTTGCCAGCCACCTCCTTAGGGGGGCATACTATGATGATTTAGGGGTGGGAAGTGGTTTTCTCTAGGGAAAAACCAACATAAGCATGACAAAAATGATTTAATCTCCTTAGAATGAGCAAGATGACACTCCATTACCTCTTTTAGTAGAGCAGAAAAATAAACCATGTTCAAGCAAAAGTGAGACATCTGCTAGACTAAAAGCTAGAGCACCTCCCCGCCATACATACATACAAGTAATAACTTAGTATGATTTGCAAGCATTGTGTCCCTGCAAATGGTTACTCTCTCCAACTTGTATTATTAACTGCTTGCTCCATAAAGTTTATGCAAATGAGAAAATAGGGAAGACAAAATTGAAAATTAACATACATATTAAAATGTGCTGGGCATTCAGAAGATTACTACTTGTATTTTCATATACATCTATACCATTTATTTGAAGCTTCATAACAACCTTGTAAAATATATATTATTAAATTTATTTTACAGATGAGAAAATTAAAGTTCAAAGGGGTTGAAAACACTCAATATCAAATAGCAAATTGTGAAGCCAGAATATGAATTCTCAACTTCTTTTCCACTCCATATTCTGATCTCACAAAGATGCAGCTTGGTTTTCTAGCTTCTAAAATGGGAAGCTCATACTGAGTTAGAAGAAAAAAAATCAAATAATGATTTTTTCCTTAAGACTGCTTTGGAACAATGTCATTTACTCCATATTACATTCCACAGCACCATTTGAGGAGAATATTGAGTGCTGATTTATTTCCTTCAGAATCTCTGAAGAAAACAGCCCCTGTCTGTATAATTAGAACTCTGCAGAAAGCCCAAGACTAGCTTGTGCTGGAGAACAGACAGCATGTTAAAAAAAAACCTAGGCTGGGTGATAATCACTGAGGCAATGAGTATGAAACACAGCCAAGGGGTAAGGATATACCTTGACTAGGAACTAACTGGGTGAGGGGGAGATAAAATAAAGAGGACTCAAAGACTTCTAAGAATTTACTTAGGCTTGATAGAATTTCATGACAAGGTTGTATGAGGCTGAAAACAAAAGGCTATCCTGGTATCAGAGGGAGCTACAGTCCTAGAAAAAAAAATGCTCCACTCCCAGGATTCTGCCTTCCCTCACCCCCTCCTCCATCTCAACTCAGCTGCTGCAACTAGAAGGAAAAAAAAAAAAACAAAACAGAGGGCAATGGCAGGAAGTTATAATGGCATAGTTCAGAGTCCTGGCTTTCTTTGCTTTTCAGAGTCCACCTTACATTTCATTTGATTCAATGTGCTACCCCATCTTGCAAAAACAGAAACTAAAATACAGAGAAGCTGAGTCACCTATCCTTGTAACTGAGTAGTTATTGAGTTTCAGCCTAAAACTCAGCTTCCCTTAATATTCAGCATGGTATCCCTGTTGCACAAATGAAGAGAGAAGAATATAAAGGTAACTCCCCTTTCCAGAGCATTTTTTGCTTTATCCTCTAGCCCTTGCTGTGTCACACACACATGCACACATTTTCACTCATACAAACATACACACACCATTATACTCATACTTAGAGCAATGATTCCATGAAGAGACATAAAAGCTGCTGGGTAGATGTAGTAAGGCTGGGAATGTCTTGCACTGAGAATGCTGTGAACATTCACAATGAAATCGGATTGTTTCACTGAGGTCTGATTGCATTCTGGAAAAAACTTTGGTCTTCTTTTAGACCTTTTCGGCAGGGGACAGACAGATAAGCAGAGGTTCAGTCAACTAACACTTTGGTCAATTAAAAAATGAGATAAAACTAACTGGAACTCTTCTAAAATTAGTCTATTAGAAGAGCTGGTGCCCCCGTTTTTATTCCTCTACTGTATATATATTTTTAACAAGAGAATAGTAGTATGGTTTCGGACCTTAGTCAGAGGCATCATTTTTTGTGTGCGTATTTCATACGCAGGCATACTCAGGCCTGATTTTTCCGTGTAGGTACTCTAAACCTTGGTGAAAGGGTAATGTTTCTTAAACATAAACTTTGGATCTTTCCCCAGTATCTCCCTTAAAGCCAGTCAGTCAACTGGGGACCCTGTCAAGGGCTCTGTGCTTTAGAGGGTCCTGTCTGGACCTCCTACAGGGCAAGGGGTCCACAGGGCCAAGGGTCAGTGCCCATCTGGAACCCATACCCCTGATTCTAAACCATGCTTTGGGTACCTGGGATCTGGAATTTCAAACCCCAAAAACCTGTAATATATTTCAGGTCTTGCACAGCCTCCTATAAGAAAGTCTCCTTCTGAGAGCACAGTGCAGTCTGTGGGCATGTCACCAGACTGAACTGTGACCAGCTATTTGTGGAGCAGCAGACAGATGGAGCTTGGACATGTGAATGCAAATACGTGAGCCATGAACATGAAATGAGAAGAAAAGAGGATAGATCTTGGTAGGGTGGGGACTTGGGGTTAGGGAGGTGGTTTCCATTCATACTTTTGTCGCAGGCCCTGCAAATGAAGTGAATATTTAGGAGAGACTATCTGTATCACCTCTAAAGAACTAAATCCTCCTAACTAGACTCATTGCCTCCTTCTACTGCCTCAATTCATCCTCCACACTGTGATCAGGGTCATAACACATTAAAACATAGACATGATCTTATCAAGTTTCTGGTGGAAAATGTTTCATGGCCATCTGTTTCTTATGTCATAACTAAATCTGGGCACTCAAAGTCTCTTAGGATCTGGCTAGTCCCTGCCCATTATTCCTCCCACAAACTACCCCTGCTTACCACTTGTTGTGACTTATATTGACCACCATGAATAATTTTTTGATCTTTAAATATAACCTGTTCATTCAAATCCAAGTACCCTTAATCATGATTTTCTCTTTGGCTAATATATAGAAGGCATAAAATACATTTTTGTTGAATTGAGTTGAAATGGTGATTTGCTGATATGACAGAACAATTTTTTAGAATGTTTTATTTATGTTTTTCTTTTTGTATTTCTAATGCCAACATCCCCGGCCCTCCACCCCACCCCCAATTCTAATCAGGTTGTTGTCAACCTTTTTGTATTTCATTGCCTTGGAAATACCTTTTCAATGTGAAAAGCATATCTGCACCTTCAACTCAAAGGCTTTTCTCATTTACTATAAAAGCTTAAACTTTCTCAAGTGATTATTCTCCAGAGGGAAAGTAGTGGTGGCCATGGAAAGGTGCTCGTGGGGGGAAATATAAAGAAAAAAAAGAGATTGACAGATACTAAGAGGAGACAGTGAATGGCAGCTTCCTGAATTTGGTGTCAGTGTTCCAGAGGTGCAAGTCCTGAGATGGTTTGAGCTGCAGCGATACAAATCTATAGAGATAATAATGGATTTTGACATAAGCTCCACAAATTTGACTTGACAAATCATCAAGATGAGGGCTGTGACACTAAGTCTTCTGCAGTATTAGCCAAGTAATGCTTCCTTTCTCCTAGGTATAGTAAGTTCACATTACTCTTTAGTCAATGGGAAAATGCTAGAATAATCATACAAGTTACCTCCTGCTCAGTAAATGGGTATGTATCTCAACCAGTATGATCATTTCTAGCCACTTTCACTGTTACAGGTTAACATACTCATTGGTTCCCACATTATCTATCACAGGTTTAACAGAATTTCCTTAGACTATGTCTATAAAAGAAAATGTTTTCCTGTCTCTTATCATTTAGTCCCTTTATTTAATAGTATTTTTTTTTACACAACTGATAGTGTGAAGCCAATAGTGAAAAATGAGCCCAATGCTTTCCCTAGATCTGTTTCTGCTAGGTTAATGAAAGACATTTCCCCAATGGACTCAAGCAAGAGCTACCTATTCTAGAGGCCCTCAAAACCAAACACTTCAGTCTCAGAAGTTAAAGAAGGCCTTATTTAGTTAGGATGAATTAGTATTACTGTAGAGAACTCTATTACATGTTTTGCAAAGACATGGGGCTTGACCATTAGAAATCAATGTAAACAATAAGCTTGGGGGTGATCACTTTGTAGTATATATAGATGTTGAATTATAATGCTATACACCTAAAACATAATAATAATAATAATAATAATAATAATAATAATAATAATAAAGGGTAAGCAACTACAGCCAAATGCAGGCATCTTCTCTCTACTTGCAGATCAGTTGAAGTCTCTCAGGTATTGCTGCTTTATCCTCATTGTTAAAAGCAGTTTATAGGTATTTCAAAATGGGACTGTTGGGAAACAACAAGCTATTGATCTTGGCTTTAAAATCGATCATATCATATTAAGATATTTGCTTTAAACTCATCCTTTGGATAGCTGGAGTCAACTCAGAAAAAGGTGAGCTGCAACTTGAGGTCTTCCTATCTCCCTCCCTTTTTCCTTCCCTCCCTTCCTCCCTTCCTTCCTTCTCAGTTGTAGATATCCAGTTGGGTTGAAGCATGTCAACCTAACTGACAACGTGAGTCTATTTTGATGGTCCACCAAATGTTGTGTGGACAAACAAAACAAAACAAAACCTTCTTCCAATGCACAGTAATGTCCTGGGAGATAAAAAGAGTTTTGATACAAGTTTAATAAAGGAGTAGGAAAGGTTACAAGAGTCTAATCTGAATATTAATGCTGATTTATTATTCATGGGTCTGTTATTGAAAATTGCCCCAGGGACCATCTACATATTCAGCCTTAGATACTTAGAAAAGAGTCAATAAATAAGTAAAAAGAGCTTTGGGCCACAAAATCAAAAAGAATTTAGCAATTCCCACTCACTAGTTGAATGCACTTTCTCACCTAGAGAAGAAACCTGTATCAAAATTCCTTGGAGCTTCCTATCTCAGCTTTAAACCTCATAAATAATGTTGAAGATATCCATGCCACATTGGGTGTTGTATTCCTTTCCTCCTCGGAGGCCAAAACATTTCGCCTACACTAGCATTTATCCCTGTCGAGACTGTAAGATAGGACCAAAATAATAGCTACTTGGTAGGCCTTTCAATCACTTCTCTCTATTTTGGATTCCCCCTCAGCCTGAATCTGGATATCCTGCTAGGTAGTCTATTAAGTCTTCCAGCTGCAAGGAACCTCGTTTAAATGTAAATCAAAATCAAAACACTTATTTCAAATTGAAATGCTCACAATTCAGTCAGACGCTATCCTATTGTGGCAAAGTTGAAACCTTTCTTTTCAACTCAGTGAATGGAAATATTGGAGAGAAATTAACATTTTAATATCATTTTAAAATTTTGCCTCTGTTCTGTCTCAGGTTCCAGCATAATTCCTGGCAAGAATCGTGTGAAGAATCATCTGTGCTCAGCATGGAAACACAAATGTTTTTAACTTTTAGGACTGTTGGACAATAAGGATTTGGTGTTTCTCTTGTATTTGAAAAAGTGACTCATAAGAGTCTCACTTTTGAGAGGCCTGAAAAGTTGTAAGTTGTACATACAATATGTATTTATTTGTTTATTTATTTTTTAAAGTGACTCTTTGGATAGTCTACTTTCCTAAATCACATATCTGTCTGTTGTTTTCCCAAGACCTCCCCAAACAGGCAGAAGGACAAGTCTCCATATCTTTAAGTATAGGAAGATTTGCCATTCGCAAGTTAAACCACAACAACAAAAATAAGAATAAGAATGCAATACACTGGACCTTCTATATTTCAAGAAGAAGTGTATTGGACCATGTTGATGTTCAGAAGTTAATTTGGGAGTTGGGCTTTAGAATGCTTTTCATTTACATAAAGAAATAATGAGCCCAGTTATCCTGGAAGGGAGGAAATTTCAAGGACATTAAGAGGGTCTGTGAGGTCATAGAAGTTCACCCCGTGCAGGGCACTACAGCTCGGAAGCCTGTAGAGTGGATAGGTAATATGAGTTTGGAGATGCCTGCTCCAGTGCCACTTGACAGAGCTCCTTTAGGGGATCAACATCTGTGTCTACCATGCAACTCAGGTCCGCATCTCTTTTCCCGGAATCTCAGAGTGGGTAACATCATCCTTAGATCTCCCTATTACTCTCACTTTCCATGTTGTTCCACTGCCAAGAAAGTACTCCATCATCATTACCTTAAAAAAAAACACATCCTAACTAGCCATTTTCTTACTAAAGCAGGTATCCACTTCAGATAAGATTACATCTGCTTCTGAAGTGCCACCCACCCTATGGAGTTCACATCTTTCACACATTACAGGATTAATTAATTGTGTTGATCCCGGGTCTTCTCTTCCTGATCTCCAGTACCTTAAGGACAAGAATTGTATATTTTTTACTCTTGTATTTCACTTCTCCAATAGCCAGCATAGTACCTTACACATAGCAGCTATTCAATATAACTGAGTGAATGAATAAACGAATACTTCAAAGAGTTCCCAGAACTCTGATTTCAGAGAGAAATAATGAATGATTGCAAGGAGGATTCAGTAGTAAAGTGCTCAAATTCAGCCCAGCCCAGATTTGTTACCAATGAGAAGTTACTTTATAAGGAGTATTAAAATTTTATAATTTGTCACTAATGGGTTGCTTTTGCTGTAGCCCATTTCCTCCCAATGGGCATCTTCTAACCAGTGAAGGGGAAAAATGCTCATATTACCAGTTCTTAAGACTAAAGAGAAGTGGATTATTCAAAGAATTTGAGACTCAGTCAAAAAGCAGCATGAAACCTTTGTAGAACCTGGAAGTGGGCTCTTGAGTAGTCTAAAATTCTATGTAGCATTTTCATATTTAAATTGAATTTGATAAAATAAAATCAAAATCACCTTAGGAAATGCAGCATGTACTTGGAAGGAAAAAAAGGGTCAGGATACCCCTTAAAGATTACTGATTTTTCCCCAATATGCATTTTGCTCTTTTTCCTGAATTTTACTGGGCACATAGTTGTCTAACTGAAGACTAACTTTCCCAGCCTCCCTTGTGGCTTAATATAGTGAAATGACCTAGTTCTGTACAATGGGGTGTGATAAGTAATCTTTGCAACTTCCAGGTCACATTCTTGAATAGAAACTGTGTCTTCCACTTTCTCATGGTTTTTCCTCTGTCTGTGGCCCAGACAGGTGATAGCAAGACATCATGATGATACTTCATCATACTGATGAAGGCAATACCCTAGGGGATGGTAGAATCATGAAACAGATAGAACCCTGGGTACCTGGACTTTTACATGTGAAAGAAAGAAATTTCTATCTGGTTTAAACCACTGCTATCATGGTTTCTGTTAAAGCAGCCAAACCAGTATATTGACTAATACAGCATATCAACCAAGTACTACGTAGTATCCTTATTTTAGAAAATTAAAGTGAATTAAATGAGTCAGTGTGTGTGTGAAATCAACCATCAAGCATTTGTTGGCCTAGTAAATCTCCAGACTACCAAGAACTTCTTGCCACGTCTGAGTTTTATGAATTTTATCTTAGTCAAAGACCCGAATGAAGAAGAAAGTAAAAAGTGGTCAAGGGTTATCTTATTTGCTTTTTTTTAATGACTGGCACCTAGAATAATTCTGGGACATCTAAGTAGTTTATTGAATCAATGGATAGGTGAATTCATAATCATACCAGGAGCACTGCTAAATTTATGTTCTCTTTAAAGAGTTCAAAATCAGATCAAATAAGATACTTCTTTAATCCATTATTTTAAAAAATGGCAGCTAATTAAAATGTTATATTCACTGTTCCTTCTTTCTCACTTAGAAACCAAAGATGAGGTTTCTCCATCATATTTGAGCTATACAATATTTCAAAATAGAAACAAGGATGATGGTCATCACATAAAATCTGCTGTGAAACCAGGAGTCAAATGATGTCACTGTTAAACCTTATAGCTAAGGCTTACCTAATAATCTTTGAACTAAAATCATCCGTAATAAATGTAATGAGACAGATTATAATGGATGTTTTATAAATTCTGCTTAAATTGCCTGATGAGTTGAGAATTTCAGAATTGAGTATCTATTAAATGGGCATAAGATAGGGATCATTAACATCATAAAAGAATTCATACAAGTTTAGAAATTAGCATATAATTTACAAAAGAAAAGAAAAATTGGGGAAGATACATAATAATGCATGACAAAAGTAAGTGCTAAATGTTGATACAATATTCAAAATCATGAAAATCTAGGAAATTTAAAACTAGAGATAACATCTGCTTTCAATTGAATGGGATTTATTTGCTAGAAAATTTGGCAAAGATGTAAGCAGTCTAAAAATCTACATACTACAAATGCTTTATGATTGTTTTGATTGGTTTGGCTTTTTGCAAAGACTGGATGGACAACAAATTCCAGGCCACTGTATTCATTTACCAACAACCTCTTGGCTGTCACTCATTTGTCCCTTCTTATTCTGTCTGCTTTTCTTGTCCTATTCTGCTTTCAGACAAAATTTTCCAAATTTTGGTTTCAAAGCACTAGTATAACAATTCTCTCATTTGATCCTCACCACCCTTCTGGGGGTTAAATGGGAGAGTATTATGATTCCTTCTTTTCCTCAATTTACCAATGATAAAAATAGGTTCAGAGAAGTTTAGCAACTTGGCTAACGTCTGACAGATCTAGAATCCAAAATTTCCAGTGGATTCCATACAGTTGCCTTTTATACACACTAGATTGTCAGCTCATTGAAAATCCCTGAGTCTCTTTAGCTTTCAGAACTTACTATGACAGCCTGTAATGTTGTGAATATACATTCACTCATCAAAGTTTCTTGAGCACCTACTATGTGCCACATACTGTACTAAGCACTAAATACTCATTAGTGAACAAAACAGATGTGGTCCCAATCCTCCTAGGTATCATCATCCACTGAGGAAGGAAACTATTAAATAAATACACTAACAAATACAAATGCATTTTATATTCTGATAGATGTGTAGTGAATGAGAAGCTCAGAATGCTCTAGAGATTAAAGAAAGGGAATCTTATTTAATTGAAAGTGTGTGTCCGTGATTATGTATCAGAAAAGACATTTGAGTTGAGACCAGCAAAGAGGACTTACAGTAAAGATGTGGAGAAAGTGATCCTGTGAAAAAGATGTACAAAAACTCTGAGTACCTAACACTTTCCAGGAGCTGAAGAAGAAACTAAAAGAAAGCCAGAGTACAGCTGCATTTTCCTGCATGGGTGGGGGGAGAATTTGAGGAGTTTATGTGGGCCTTGTCAGTTGAAGTGTTTGGGTTTTACTCCAAGTACAATGAGAGGCTACTGGAGCCAGAAAGAGACATGATCCAAGTTATATTTTAAAAGAAGATTACTCTAACTTCTTTGAAGAAACTTAATTGGAATTGGGCAAAAATACAAACAGAAAGAAATGACAGAAGCCCCTTGCATGAGATGATGGCAGCATAGGCTAAGGTAGCAATGAAGGAAATGAGTAACTTTAAGATATGTTGAAGGTGGAAATGTAAAGACATGATGTGCAGGAAAAGGGAAAGATGGGGATCAAGGTGGGCTCTAAGGTTTCTGGAGGTGTCATTCATGGTGAAATTTTAGCCAATGGAGTATTTTTCTTGCTGCCATATTCACAGTAAAGCCTTCATGTACATATAACTTGAGATAATCAGATTCATGTTCCAGGCTTATTGACATATCATTTCTTATTCTAGACAGTAGCAACCTGGTAGTATTTTTAACAAAAAATTTATCTTTCTCATATTCATACTGAAATTGTGTTAAAGTACATATAGTTGTATTTATACATAAGAACGTGTGAAGAAAAAAGAATTAGGTTTTTAACAACTTTCAGTGGGAAGGCACAGATGTGATTTTTGGTAGTTACCACATGGAGGATAAAAAGACATCTCCCGTCCTAAGACAGAAGACAAATCTAATTCTTCCGACTCATGTAGATAAAATAAATAAAGATATTAATACTTGGAGGAAAACCAATTAAATGGAAAGTCCTCCTGCCTAATTGTTCACTATTATATATATATACATATATATGTATATATATATATTATATACACACACAACACATATATGTGTGTATATATATCCCATTTCTTTCTATTCTCCAATAAATATTGTTCATTATTTTATACACACACACACACACACACACACACACACACACATATATATCCCATTTCTTTCTATTCTCCAATAAATATTGGTATAAAGGATATAGCTAATAATCATAATAGGTAATCATAATAGATATAGCTAATAATCATAATGTTAATGTTTTTACAGTTTACATGTAGCTTTTAAATATGATTATCTTACTGCAATATATTTCTCTTTAATTGAGTGATTATGTGCACTTCAAAGCTAAGAATATACAGCCCCATCCTTAGTGGTTTTTACATATAAATTTATTTTCTATTCACAATAGCCTAATAGTCTAAGGGTTTGGGATGAATACCAAACAGCACTTGGTAAGGTTGGCACTCAGGGCAAAAGATGTTTTAGTCTTTGATTATTACGCATTCTGCAGAGGGCCCTATTTGGGCCCCTATGGTGTTAGAGCACTATGGGCTAATAAAAAGACCCTGTTCCACAGGGATTAGAAAGGATTTTCAGACAAATAGTTGATGAGGATTTCCCAAATCTAAGCTATGAGCTGGAGCTTGGAATTCAAGAAGTCAACAGAACACCCAATCATCTCAACCCAAAAAGGCCTACTCCAAGACAAATTGTATTAAAATTATCAAAAACCAATGACAAAGACATAAATCTCAGAGCAGCCAGGGAAAAGAAGATGGTAACCTATAAAGGAAAACCCATTAGATTATCCTCAGATATCTCAGCATAAACCTTACAAGCCAGAAAGGAGAGGAATCGAATATTCAAACTATTAAATGAAAGGAACTACCAGCCAAGAATAATATATCCAGCAAAGCTCTCCTTTAGATATGAAGGTGTAATACAAAAATTGAGGAAATTCTCCATTATGAGGCCTGCATTATAGGAAATACTAAAAGGGATCCACTCACCTAAAACAAAATGACAAAAACATAATGAGTAAGGCAACTAGCAGGCAGATAGAAGCAAAGGAGTGCAACCCTTACTAAGAACAGGGCATTATAAGCTTAAACGATAAGAAGAGAATTTGTTATAGCAAGATAGTAATGAACGTTCAGTACACACAGGGACAGATTGAGACAACAATGACTGAAAAGAGGAGGATTCAAAGATCCAAATTCACAAAGGCGAATGAAGATAAAGCACAAGCAGAAGAAAATGTATATAACTATCCTCTAGATATTTGTAATGGTAACCACATGCCAAAGATTCAGAACTGAAATATATAACATAAAACAAGAAAGACAAGAGGGAAAACTCACCAAAGCCAATCAAAATTAAAACAAACAACACAAACAAAAAAACACCCAAGGACAAAGAGGCAATGGAAACACCGAGGACCAGAAAGCAAAACATAAAATGGCTATAAGAAAATCTCATATTTCAATAATCACCCTAAATGTAAATGGACTGAACTCACCAATAAAAAAGCACAGTGTTTCAGATTGGCTCAAAAACAAAACCCAATCATATGCTGCCTCCAGGAGAAATCTCAGCCCAAAACAAATACAGACTCAAAGTGAAAGGGTAGGAAATGAATATTTCAAGCTAATGGCATTCAGAGAAAAGTGGGAGTAGCAGTACTAATATCTGACAAAATAGACTTCAAAATAAAAAAGGTAAAGAAATATACTTTATAATGCTAAAGGGACACTTCATAATGATAAAAGGAATATGCACTAGGAAGACATAACACTTATTAATATCTATGCTCCCAATCAGGGAGCCCCAAAATATATAAAGCAATTATGAACAGAACTAAAGGGAGAAACTGACCAAAACACTATCATAACAGGGGACCTAAATAACCTGCTGTCAGATATAGACATCATCCAAAGAAAATCAATAAGGAAATAACATCCTTAAATGACACATTAGACCAACCGAACATAATTGACATTTACAGAACCTGTCATCCCAAAACAACTGCTCATATATTCTTCTCTAGTGTATTCTCAAGGACTGACCATATACTGAGAAATAGAGATAGTCTTAACAAATATAAGAGGGTTGAAATAATAACAACTATATTCTCTAATCATAATGCTTTGAAGCTGGAGATCAAGTGTAAAAAGAAAGTGGGAAGAACCACAAAACATGGATTTAAATAACATGCTACTTGGTCAGAAAAGGAATAAAAAGAGGGATCAAGACATACATCGAAATAAATGACAATGATAGTACAACATATCAAAACTTTTGTGACATGGCAAAAGCGGTAATAAGAGGAAAGTTTCATATCGTTACAGGCCTAACTCAAAAAACAAGAGTAGGCCCAAATAAACAACTTAAAGTTTCATCTTAAAAATCTAGAAAAGGAGGAACAAATGAAGCCTAAAGTCAGCAGAAGGAAAGAAATAATCAAAATTAGAGCAGAAACAAATGAAATTGAAAACAAAACAAAAAAAATAGAAAAAATAAATGCAACAAAGAGCTGTTTTTTTGAGGTTGATAAAATTGACAAACCCCCGGCCAGACTTACTAAAGAAAAAACACAAAGGACACAAATAAACAAAATCAGGGATGAAAGAGGGGAAATTAAGACAGACACTGCAGAAATACAAAGCATCTTACAAGAATACTATGAAAAAGTATATAACACCAAATTTAATCACCTAGAAGAAATGGACCAGTACTTAGAAAAATACAACCTTCTCAGACTGAATCAAGAAGAACTGGAAAATCTAAATAGACTGATCAGCAATATGGAAATTGAAACAATCATCAAAACCTTACCAAAAAGTAAAAGTCCAGGACCAGATGGCTTCACCAGTGAATTCTACCAAACAGTCAAAGATGTAATACCTATTCTCCTCAAACTCTTCCAAAAAATCAAAGAGGAGGCAATACTTCCCAACTCATTTTATGAGGCCAATATTACCTGATACCAAAACCTGGTAAAGATAACACAAAAAAAGAAAACTACAGACCAATATCTCTCATGAACACAGATGCAAAAATCCTAAATAAGATACTAATGAACCAAATACAGCAACTATTAAAAAGATTATACACCACGATCAAGTGGGCTTCATCCCAGGGGCACAGGGATGGATGGTTAACATACACAAATTGATAAATGTGGTATACCTCATAAGCAAATTTTAAAAAAAGAATCATATGATCATATCATAGGTGCAGAAAAAGCCTTCGACAAGATGCAGCATCCATTTATGATCAAAACACTTAATAAAATCGGTATAGAAAGACAGTACCTTAACATCATAAAGGGCCATCCATGACAAACCCTCAGCCAACATTACACTTAATGGTGAAAAACTAAAAAACCTTCCCTCAAAGATCAGGAACAAGAGAAGGCTGTCACTGTCACCACTGTTATTTCAATATAACATTGGAGGTCCTAGAGTGCAATCAGGCAAGAGATGGATATAAAAGGCACCCAAATAGGAAACAAAGAAGTCAAACTGTCACTATTTGTGAGTGACACGGTCTCTATGTAGAACTCTAAAGACTCCACAAGAACACTACTAGAAACAATAAGCAAATACAGTAAAGTTTCTGGATACAAAATCAATATTCAAAAATCCAAATTGCTCCTATACTCTAATAATGAAATGTCAGTTTCTCAAAAAATGAGGGTATTGGATTGTCTGATCAGTCTTGGTGATCTATGAGTAATAGAATGTTACTCTTCTAATAAATATGTGATCAAATGGATCTGGAATGACTACAAATGTCAAGATACAAAGAAAATCCTTTAGCTTTTCTGACAGTCTTTTGTAGTACACACATTCAGTGGAACCATTAGTAAATTATTAGTAAAATGATCAGCAGAAGCCTCAATAATAGACATGAACTGCAGAGCTATTTCCCACAGAGAAAGTCTCCAGGAAAAAGTTATCTTAATCAAAAAGAAATATAGTACATAAAAATTTAATATTGCCCAGTTGCAGCCAATGAGAGATAAGATAGGAATATCTTCACTCACATTTTTAATCAGGGATCAGAATAACAAATGAATAGTTGGCACTTTCCTACTCATCTCAGTGAGTGCACTCTTAGTTTCAGAAGTGATCATTCTTTCCATTAATCAATCCTTTTCCTTTCCAGATCTCTCTCTCTCTGAATCTAAGTGTGCCCACAATTCAAATGGCATCATCGGACTCAAGGCTCTAACTGAGAGAGGACTCTCAGAGAAGCCACTTGTTTGGGGAAGCTATTCCTGGTTTAAATCATTCTCTAACTGGCCCTAAGATGTCTGGATAACAAGACAAACTAGTTCTCTTATTTCTCAACTTTTTTTTTTTAAGAAAGCCAGGTGCCATTAGAAGCCTTACAAAGTTAATATGACTACCTCAAAGATGAGTTCAGAAGAGTCTACTCAGAAATTCATTAACTGCCAATCCTTTTAATACATAATAGATCAAAATTGAAAGCAATAATTAAATTTTAAAAAGGAAAATTCCTAATGATAGATTTTATAGTCTCTTTAAATATCATATATGTATGCATTCATTCATTTATTCTACAAACATTTTTGTGTGCTAAAGACATGCCATGCTCCACACTAAGCAATAAAATAAGTTCATGACAAATACCTAAGACTTTCCTAATTTATTCACAGCACAAAATGTGGTTCCTAAGAAAATGTTTATTGAGTTTGCTGTTCCCAAAACATCTAATGCCACCAGGGTATTCTTCTGCTGCTTTCCAAAGACCAAGATCTGGAAAATAATATCCAAGTTTGGTCTCAATCTCATGGACTGAGCAAATAATTCCTTATCCAGAAAAACAGGTTCTGGCTTCCAATGGTCTGTGTGACTTGGAAGATTTTAAGTTGATTAGCAGGAACTGTGTTATTTTGAGGCCGAAATCATTTCTATTTCAAATAGCATTAAGTTGTACCCCAGAAATGATGAAAATGCCAAAAGTAATTTCCAACATTCCAGAAGATTAAGAAATTGGAAACCAAGTATCTTGGGTGAAAGCAAGTGTATAATAGGTGTTTATCCAAAATTTTATATAAGAATATTATTGTCTGCATGTGCCAACCCAACGCATCTAGGTTTCACACCAATTCTTTCTTTTCCCATAAAATCAAATCACACATATTGTTCCCAAAGCAAAATACACAAGAAGCTGTTTTCTTTTGGGCCTCTATTACAGATATACATTCTTTTGTCCAACTTTCAAGATACTCAGAACCTCATAATGGACAAGAATCCCAGTGGCCATTTGCTTTCTGTTATTTACTTATGGGAGAAAAGGAGGTTCAGAGGGGCAAGGCTTGCCCAAAGTCACCTAAAATTAGTAGCAGAGAAGTAAATAGACTAGCTTTATAACTTCAGACCCTGACTCTCTACTTGTTTCTACAGAATCATATGACCATACTCAACATGTAGTTGTTGAGGCTAGAACCTCAAAAGTAGGATGGTCTCAGTCTCTCTTCCTTGGAGGAGTGGAAGAGATTGTTGCAGAATAAAATGTGTTCATATAACTTTCCTTTCAAGGTTTTCCTTTGCTTCCTTTGTTCTTCACACCAAAAAAAGTAATGATGCTCTGATTTATGCTCTACAGTCCCTTCTTATGATCTGTCTTCTAAATCAGGCTCCCTGTAGCATTAATAAGAAAACAACATGAAAAGACAGCATTCCAGAGTCACTAGTGTGGGCTTCCCTGAACCTTGCTTCTTCCTTCAAGACTTCTGCATTGTTTTTTACACTAAGCAGTAAAAAATGTATCTTTAATTGCCACCATCCCTTAGCATTCAAAGGAATAGCCTAGTAGTTCATCTTAGAGATGCAAACAGTTCCCTGACTTGTTCATTTATCTCAAGTCACGTGTAGAAAGTTCCTTGGCAGCTGCTCAAGGGAACAAAGGTGAAACTCCAATTAAGAATGACTTATGTGTCCTTCTCCAGTCAAGAGTTGCCCTGCCTTGTTAACCTCCTCTGCCCTGCTTTAAGAGGTGGAAGCCTATGTACTCAAAATTCATTTATTCTATTAAGGGTAATTATCTCAGTTTTTGATGATGCCTCCAGCTACTGAAGAATAATGATATGCCAGTAAGATGTCTCTCTCTCCACTCAGGAAAAAATATGAGAGTCTATATGACACATATTGGGTCTCAGTTCATGTAAGCAAAGCAAATTAATATCCCTCTTTAAAGCACAAGATTCAAAATTAAACTTCCCAACAGACTATACTTTTCATGCCTCACTGTGTTCTTTAAATCTAAATTACAGTAGGAACATAGAATGAAAAACTATGAAGGCAAATTTTGTGATATCAAAGTATCGCCTTTATTTGAAGAGACTGCCTTGGTGAATGGGTAACCTCAGATAAGATTCCATTCTCTCTCTCTCTTTCTCTTTTCCTCTGTATCTCTCTCTGTCTCTATCTCTCCCACCTCTCCTAATTAAATTTCTTTCAAAAATGCCACTGTCCCCACTCACTCACTTCTGACTGAACACACTGCCATTTGGCTTTGGTCTACATCACTTCATTAAAATGGCTCTTTCCAGAATCATCCTTGTGGCCAAATAATGCCTCTACCCTTCTCTTATATGATACAGGCATCATTTGGCAACTTCCCTTGTCCTTGAGCCCTGGGAGAAATTGCCTTAATCTCTCTGAATTCCATGGCCTGTAGAAGCCCAAAGCCTTTCCAAAGGGCTTTGCAAAAATAGCCAAAGTCTATTAAGATCCAATTATTATGTACTATGCACATGTAATGACTCATTTAATCTTGACAAAAAATTCTATCATTACGAAGTACTACTGTCCTTATTTTTTACAGATAAGGAGACTGAGGCCCATCATGGTTCCAAGGTTGGTAAGTGAGGGACCTAGACTTAAACCTAGACAGCCTTGCCCTACTTTCACCTGACTCTGCCAGGTTTCTAAATTTCCTTCATACCCTCAGCTTCAGTTTTCTTACCTGTCCTCTCTGCTTTGTACCACACCTTCTCTAGTGTGAAACTTAGCTTCTCTTTCAGTTTTCATAAAATAATAATCACTTCAATCATGCACACACTTATTAAATTTACATAATTTTTTGTGAGGTTCCATGAAAATGTCTCAGCATACAAGATCTAGGGTCTCAGTTACTTCTTGGGCTCTTTCCTTCCATTTCCTTTCCTTGCCTCCTTTTTCCAGAATTACTCCAAGACTTCCATTCTCCTACCCCAATGATCAATGTTTCTTCTTCTGAAACCTTGACATGAGTGATTTTAATTATCAAGTGTTTTTCATATCCCTCTTCAATAAATATTCTGGTATCACCTGTTAGACAAGCAGTAAATAGTTCCCTAACTTACAACAGTTCTTTGACCTAAGTAGTATTTTAACTCCTCACCACTCTCTCCTTGACATAAGTTCTAGTCTTGGTCTCTGAAGTGCCATATTCTTCTGATTTTTTTCTGTCCTCCTTATTAATTCTTTCTAGGTTACTTTTAGGCCCATTTCTCCTCTACTCACCCTATAAATATTGATGTTTTTCAGAATTCTGACCCAAGTTCTTTTTTCTTATCTAACTAACTCCAAAATATCTCATCTATAATCACAGCTTCGGCTATATCTGCATCTCCCAAATTTATATTTCCAGCAAAACACTTTCCTGACCAGCAGACCATAATTCCCATGGCTTATCCCACATTTCCCCTCAGATATACCAAACACCTGATACCCAAATTCTCCAACAGTGATTTCCTCTTCTTCTAAAACCTCCTCCTCCTGTGTGTGATGTTCTCCCTCAACACCACCATCAGCAGTGCCCAAGCCAGGAATCTCTGTATCTTCTTTGACTCCTCCTTACTCTTCCTTCTCTGACTCCACCCAGTCAGTCTCTAAAGCCTCTTAATGCTGATCGACTCTTAACAAATCTCTCTAATCCATTCAGTTCTATCTAGTTCTACTGCCACTGCTCAGAAAGGCCACCATCATGTCACACTAACTGGTTTCCTTGTTTTGCCCTCTTCAATCAATTTACTACATAGCTCTCTGAGACACATTTCTAGGATAGAACTTGATTCTTGCATTGCCCCATTAAAGACCTGTTCCCTGCCTTGAGGATAAAGTTCTGTAGCATCTGACCCTGCATAACCTCCACAGCCTCATGTGTCTGTGGCGCTCCTACTTGCATTCTGTATGCCAACCAGAGGGAACAGCTTTCAATTCTTCAAACAAGCTATACTTCCTCTCAATCACAGTTTTCCAACATGCTGTGTTTTTTTGCTGAAAACACTCCTTTTTTATCTTAACCCAACTTCCTAAGGAGACCATTGAGATGTTACTTTCCCAAGAAGGCTTCTCTGACTCCCCTGGATTACATTTGAGTTACAGGTGAGAGAAATCCCTCTCAAATCGATATTTTAAGAGAGAATTTACTGGCTCCTGCAACTGAAAAGTCCATAGTTCTATATCCAAGCCTGGTTAAATTCACATATCAAATGATCTTACCAAAAATGTGTCTTCCTTCATCACTCAATTCCTTTTCCTCTGTGTTCAGCTTTATTTTCACATAATTTCACATAATTTGTAATACAAGATAGCCATTAGCCAGCACCAAAATTAAACCAATTTAATGGCCCCAGGTAAGTAGCAACTTTTCCTTGTCAATCCAGCTAGAATCCCAGGAATTCCTCACTGGCCAGATCAGTACCCATGTCCTGTTCTGAAGCTAAGGTGGACCACATGGGCTGGCAGTGGAAGAGATGGATCCCCAAGGATCCATCTAGGAGAGAGGGGTGTGGTTAGAGGTAGGCAGAGCAAAAGTAGGTAGGTAGGTATGTAGGTAGGTAGGTAGGTAGACAGGTAGGTAGGTAGGTAGGTAAGATAGACAGACAGACAGATAGATAGATAATATATGATAGATACAAAGGTAGATCAATAGGTGAAGAGGGGAGGAAAAATTAAAGTTTATTCTCTTTAAATTATCTTCTAGAATAATTGGATTTGTTGGACAAACACTAAGTGTTTGTAGGTAGATGAAGAGAGAGAGAAAGAAATGGAAATGTTTATTTATTTAAATTATCCTCTACAATAGATGTGTTAGATGTAAGAACATGGCTTTTTTGTTCCTCGGCCTTCAAGACATCACTGAGAACATACAGAATAGGCAAGAAAAAGGCAAAGAAAAGGAACAAAGAGAACTGTGCCAGACTGTAAATTCTTTTGCAGGGAGACTGTCTTCACTCTGTACCCACTCAAGCTTATGAGCTTCATGAGCACTTGTTAAATAAATGTGTTAACTTGAGGGTTGGCAACCCTTCCAGAATGGAATCTTGAACATCCAACCTCTGTTTTCCATCCAGGGTGTACATCCATTGTCTCTTTAGAGAAAGACCCAGCAGCAGGAAGCATTAGCATCTATATAGGTAGCAAGTAAGTACAGGCATAGGACCTAGCCCATTAATGCTAAGTGAAATAACTCAGGGTTCGAGAGAAGTTAAATATGTGGATTCTCAGACTTAAGGAGAAACTTTGAAATAAAAATAAAAGAAAATTTGATTTTTAGAATATGGAATGGATGTGGAACTAAAATTCCTTTTAGGAAGCATTTCCCAAGTTATTTTGGGGTTTTCATTTGTTGTTTTTAGTCTTGTTATGGTTTCTGAAGTACATAAACTTAAGTGACATATTATTGCATTTCTAAGCTACTCACAATATGCTTTTTAAAATGAAGAATAAACTCCTAGAACAATCATGAAAGAAGTTTGCAGAAATGATGATCATGAAACTAGGTGAGATTTTAAAAATCTCAAGGAAAGATAAAATCATTAAAAGTGAAAATGGTCTTTGCTCCTTGATTCAGATGTAATTCTTTGATTGGACTTTTTAAAAAGTTTTTGCAAATTGAGCGCATGATATGCTCAATATCTCATATATAAATCAAACTGACATGATCTCTTTGTGGGAAAGAGAAAAATGGCTCTTATAAAGTACATAATTCTACTATTATATTCATTTAATTGTTTATGCCTCAAGAAAAATTTTGTGCCAGAAACGTGTCAGGGACTAAGAAAAAATTTGTAAGGTCTACACCTGCCTGTAGGAAGTCTCAATCTAATGGGAGAAAGAGATATTTAAATACATCCTTGCAATAACTGCATCAGGTATGTCCTATACCAGTAAGGGTAGAAAGTATGTAATCAATTTACTACAGATTAAATTTAACAAGAATCAGTTCTATCTTTCAATGGAAAAGTTTCAGCATTTCATGGTTTATTATAATGTTCACTTTTGGGTTTGGAAAAAATCTATCACATTTAAATAGTTTTCTTATTTCTAAATTACTTGGATTGTTATTAGGAATGGCTGTTAAATTTTATGATGCCTTTCAGGCATCTATTGATATAATTATTGACTTTCTTTATTTAAATTGTTGATGTAATAAATTACATTGATGGATTTCCTAATACTGAACCATCCTTATGGTCTTAGAATGAACTCTACTAGGTCATATTATACTGTTCTCATAATACACAGCTGGAATCAGTTGCTATATGCTATATAAATTTTTATATCTATATTCATACAGGAAACTATAGTTTTTCCTTTTTGTAATATAATGATCATTTTACTAATAAAGTTATGCTAGCATTATAAAAACAATCAGGAAGCTTTGGGTCCTTTTTCTGTGATTCAAACAACATTAGATATTTTTATTTTAAAGAATAAATTAAATTTTGAAAAATCTATACATGTTTGTTCTTTCACAATCCACCTCCCAATTTGGAATTAAAGGAATTCAAGATCCTATAGAATGTTACATTCTTTAGGACTGTTTAGTCAGTCGTTCCATGGATACATGTTGTCATAGGTTGGGTCCCCCATGAAACAGACTGTGTAATGAAGATCTAAGTGCAGTGTGTTTAATTGGGGAATACTCTTGAGAGTGTTGACCTGTAGAAGACTGAAGGAAACATGATGGTAAAAGTCCCAGCCCAAAAAGTAGGAGAAGAATGATTTCCCAGATTAGTAATCAGGCAGAAAGAGAAATTCTCCTTTCCTCTGCCTTTCTATCCTATTCAGACTCTCAGGGGATTGGATGTTACCTGCCTACTTTGGGGAGGGTAATCTGCTCTCCTCAGTCCACAAATCAAATGCTAATGTCTTCTAGAAATATCCTCCAAAAAACACCCAGGAATAATGTTTAAACAGATATCTGACCACCCCAAGGCCCACATAGGTTGCACATAAAATTAAACTGTCACATCCTGTAATAATGCACAAGGGCAGGTCTTTGTATCCTTACATCAACCAGTCACTGAATAGGAACCTCCTCTAGGCAGCTCCCTTAGACCAAGGATAACTGCAGAGAGACTATCTGTGAGCTCTCTTCAGCCAACATACCCAGCAGTTAAGGGAATGAGTATATGTTGGTCCTAAATGGGTGGTTTGAATGAAGCAATTACATCTACTACATATGCTTGAGTTGAACTAATATTTGTGTTCTCCACTTAAAATAAATATTAGCAAGGATCAATAACTTAAAGATTTTCCAAATCCTTCCTTATGCATTTATGGAAACTAATTATTATTTCACAACTTCAATCTAGAAACCTGAATGCTCAACAGACTTGAACAGGGTATTTTCAAATAGGCCACCAAAAGTATGTGAATTTTCCATCTGACAAATATAATAATTTTGCATTCATGAAAAAATAAGTTTTAGGATCCGGGTAAGAGTCAGTCAAGTCTCTCTCTCTCTCTCTTCTCCTCTCTCTCTCCTCTCTATCTCTCTGTGTGTGTGTGTGTGTGTGTGTGTGTGTACACAAACAAAAAACCCCAGGGGGAAAAAAACTAAATGAAATGGAGGTAAGCTATCTATTGGATAAAGAGCAATAATCATAAAGATGTTCATCAACTCAGTGAGAACTTTAACAAAGAGATAAAAAATGTAGCAAAGAACCAAGCAGAATGGAAGAGTATAACAAATGAAGTGAAAATACTCTAGAGGGAAGAACACCACATTAGATGACTCAGAAGACCAGATCAGCAATCAGAAAGACAGGATATTGGAAATCACCAAATTAGAAGAACAAAACAAAAAAAGAATTAAAAAGAATAAGTCTAATGTAAGGGATCTCTGAGACAACATCAAACATACCAACAATCGCATCATAGGAGTTCTGGAAAGAGAATAGAGAGAGAAAGGGAAATAAAACCTATTTGAAGAAATAATGGCTGAAAATTCCCAAACCTAGCAAAGGAAACAGACACAAAGTGACCCACACCAAGACACATCATAATTAAAATATCAAAAGTTAAAAAATAAAAAGAGAATCTTAAAAGCAGCAAGAAAAAAAAATACTAGTTACATACAAGGAACCCCATTAGATTATCAGCGAATATTTCCACAGAAACTTTGTAGGCCATAAAAGAGTGGTATGACATTTTCAATGTGATGAAAGAAAAGAACCTAAAACCAAGAATACTTTACCTGTCAACGTTATCCTTCAAAATTGAATTAGAGAGAAAAAGTTTCCCAAATAAGCAAGAGCTATAAAGAGTTCATCACCACTAAACCAGCATTACGGAGAAATGTTAAAGGGAATTATTTGATTAAGTGGAAAAGCAAAAGCCAAAACTGGAAATAAAAAAATATATGAAAGAAAAAATCTCAGTAATAAAGGCAAACATACGATAAAGGTAGCAGACCAGAAGACCAGGCAAAATGGCGTCGATGATGGAAGCTTTGTCCATCCCCTCTTACAACTACATCAACGGTGAGACAGACACATGCAGCAAACAATGAGCATAGTTGCCTAGGGATCTAGATGAACAGAAGTCCTACAACTAGGAAGAGAAATAAGAATCGCCCTGCACTGGTTGGAGGTAGGAGGGGGCGAAGACACGAGGCTGCTTGGTCCCAAGTAGCTGAGTGGACAGAGACTACCAAGATTACTTTATCCAGCAAAGCTATGTTTAGAGTCAAAGGACAAATAATGAGTTTCCCAACCAAAAATAAGTTAAAAGAATTCATCAACACCAAGCCAGTATTACCAGAATTGTTGGAGGGATTTCTTTAAGAAGACAAACATGTATCAAAAACATGAATAAAGAATGGTATTAACTATATATTTATCAAAAAAGTACCTCAAATGGAAAACAATTAAGTGCTGCAACCAAAGACAGGGAAGCTGAATGGATAAGAAAGCAGGACCCTCACATATGCTGCCTACAAGAGACTCACTTCAGATTAAAAGACACACACAGACTAAAGAGAAGGGGATGGAAAAAGATATTGCCTTGAATGGACCTAGAGGGTATTGTGCTAAATTAAGTCCGGTAAAGAAAGACAAAATACCACATGATTTCACATACATACGGAATCTAAAAGAACAAAATAAACAACAACAATAAAAACAAAAACCAATTCATAGATACAGAGCTATTTTGAAGGCTTCTAGATAGGAGGGGGTTTGGGGGATGGTGAAAAAGGCAAGGGATTAAAAAGTATGAATGGATAGATACAAAATAGTCATGGAGATATAATGTGTGGCATAAGGAAATCAGTCTGCAATAAAAAAAATATGTAAGGAGGAAGAGGGGTACTTGATTTAGTGGGGTGACCACTTAATGAGTTATACAGATCCCTAATCACTATACTACACAACTGAAACTAATACATTATTATATTTCATCTATAATTGAAAAAAACTCTTTGAATTGTACAATGTAAATATGAGCAACTAATTGTCTATTGTATTTCAATAAAAGTAGACCAACCACTTACAAAGCCAATATGAAAAATTAAATGACAACAAGTACATATGTATCAATAATTACTTTAAATGTAAATGAACTAAGTGCTCCATTCAAAAGACATAGCTGAATGGATTAAAAAAAACAAGACCCAAACATAAGCTGCCTATGAGAGACTCATTTCAGATCTAAAGACACACAGACTAAAAGTGAAGGGATGGCAAAGATATTCCATGCAAACAGAAGTTAAAAGTAAGCTGGGGTGGCAATACTTAGATAAAATAAACTTTAAACAAAGACTGTAACAAGAGACAAGGGTGTGACATAATGATAAAGAAATCAGCCCAAAAAGAGGCTGTAACACTTAATCAACACCTATGAACCTAAATACATACAGCAAATATTAACAGACATAAAGGGAAAGATTGAGGGTTAATACAATAATGATAGGAGAATTAAATATTCCCACTTACCTCAACGGATAAATCATCCAGACAAAATCATCAAGGCAACACAGGCCTTAAGTGACAGACTAAATGGACTTAACATACACACACACACACACACACACACAGAGAGAGAGAGAGAGAGAGAGAGAGAGAGAGAAACATTTCATCCCTCAACAGTAGAATACACATTCTTTTCAAGTGCACGTGAACATTCTCCAGGTACATTACGTGTTAGGCCACAAAAAGTCTCAATGAATTTAAGAAGATTTAAACCATATAAGGCATCTTTTCCAACCATAATAATCGTAGAAACTAGAAATCAATTATAAGAGGAAAATTGGAAAAAAACACACATCAGGCTGAACATTTACTCAACAACCAATAGGTTAGTGAAAAATCAAACAGGAAGTCAAAAAATATGTGAAACAAATGAAAACACAGAAAATGTTACAAATCTATGGAACACAGCAAATCTATGGACCAAAATCTATGGAATATAGCAAAAGCCATTCTAAGGGGGAAATCTGTAGCAATACAGGGCTACCTCAAAAAACAAGAAAACCCCAAATAATCTAAATTACTCTGAAAGGAACTAGAAAAAGAACAAAGTCTAAAGTTAGTAGAAGAAAGGAAATAATAAGACCAGAGCAGAAGTAAATGAAATTTGAAGTTGGAGACCTCACCCTCCCTGATTTCAAACTATACTATAAAGCTATAATAATCAAAAGGGTATGGTACTGGCATTAAAAACAACAAAGATCAATGGAACAGAACAGAGAGCCCAGAAATAAACTCATGCTTATATAATCAATTAAATTTACAACAAAGGAGGCAAGAATGTATAATGGGGAAGTCTTCAATAAATCATTGTTGGAAAAATTGGACAGCTACATGCAAAAAATAAAACTGGACAATTTTATTATGCCATATACAAAAATAAACTCAAAATGGATTAAAGATGTAAACATAAGCCCTGAAACCATAAAACTCCTAGAAGAAAACACAGATGTAAACTTCTTTGACATCGGTCTTAGAAGTTCCTCAACAAGAGCACAAAATATAAAAATAATTCAGGCCAAAGGAAACCCACAAAACAAAAGGCTAAAGGAAACCAACAAAACAAAAAGGCAACCTACTGAATGGGGGAAGATATTTGCAAATGATATATCTGATAAGAGATTAATATCTAAAATACATAAAGAACTTGAACAACTCGACTTAAAAACAACAACAACAAATAATCCAGTTTTTAAATGGGCAGCAACCTGAATAGACATTTCTCCAAAGAATAAATGCAGATGGCAGACAGACACATGAAAAGGTACTCAACTTCACTAATCAGGGAAATGCAGGTAAAAACTGCAATGAGCACCTCACACCTATTAGAATGGCTGTTATTCAAAAAAGACAAGAACGAGTGTTGGCAAGGATGTGGAGAAAAGGGAAACCGTCGTTTACTGTTGTAGGATTTTAAATTGGCACAGCCTCTATGGAAAACAGTAGAAAGTTTCCTCAAAAAATTAAAAATAGAACTACCATACAATTTAGCAATTCCGAATCTAGGCATTTATCCTAAGAAAAAACATGTAACTTCAAAAAGATACAAGCACCCTATGCTGCACTGCAGCAGTTATCTACGATAGCCATGATTACAGAAGCACAGTAGGTGTCCATCAAGAGATGAATGGGTAAAGATGTGTGTTGTGAGTGTGCATGCAACACACATACAAAGAAATATTGCTCAGCCATAAAAAAGAACAAAATTGTCACTGACGCCACATGGGATGGACCAAGGGTATTATGCTAAGTGAAATAACACATGAGAGAAAGAAAAATTCTGTATCATTCACTTATATTTGGAATCTAAAAAAAAAAAAAATGAATAAGCCAAAACAAGACTCAGATACAGAGAACAAACTGATGTCACCAGAGGATTGGGCAGTGAGTAATGGATAAGAGGTATAAACTTACAGTTATAACATAAATAAGTCACCGGGATGTAATGTACAGACTAGGAAAGGTAGTCGATAATATCTCAATAACTTTGTAACAGGGACAGATGGTTAGAAACTTCTCATGATGATCACTTTGTAAGGTATACAAATGTCAAATCACTATACTTTACACCTGAAACTAATAATATAACATCGTCTGTCAACTATAACTTAAGAGAGTTTTATATTCCACAATAAAACAAACTGACCTGAAATTCTCTACCTTCAAGGAACCCTTTTCCATGTCTGTATTCTTCATCTGTCCTCTTGCCTTTCTTTGTGCCATTTTTAAAGCACACATCCCTCTGTTTTATATTGCAAACACTTTGTAGGCAGAACTGTTGTCATCACCATTTGATAAGATATGTGAAAGCTTCTTTGACTCCCCACCCTCTCTGCCATGAGGTCTGTTTCAAAGTAGCCCCTTTAAAAAATATTTATTGAATTCAACTCCATGGAGCACTGCTCTGCAACTACAACCCTTCCTGAAAGTGACAAGTCACACTCCTGGCATTTTGATTTCCTTTCTTCCGCCCTAGTCTGGTGCAAAGAGTGGAAAGGCTACAGGGGTGCAGATTAAGAGGCTGGAGGAAAAGCAAATCCTGAAAGGAAGGTTTGCAATCCTGCCCCAGTGTAAAGGGGTGAATGAAAACAAGGCAACACCAAATGACCAAGATATTTAAGGAATTTAGTGTAAGAACACTAAAAGGTGGATGACAAATATTTGTTAAATGTACTAACCAGACTTCATAATCTTGAATTGATTGTTCCAGGATTAGAACACATATCATTTGAGTTGCATGAATACAGAAGACTACAATGGACCAAAATATTTTAAATTATACTTGATTTGCCTCTCTGAATTATTCATATAGTGACTAAATTCACTTGACTCCTAATTGCATTAGATATTGTTTTAAAGACAAACCCTTTTTTTTAATATTTTATGAGTTGTAAAAAATTTTCTCCCCGTAAGTTTCTTTTAAGTCCTATCCTAAAATACTTTCTTGAGTTTAAAAAAAAAAAAAAAGCAAGAAGAGAACATCTAATAAAATGTTCTCTCTTGAGCTACAATTAATTTAAGATACAGGGTGCTTAACAAATATCTCTAAGGAAAAGATGGTTTTATTTTGTTTTTAATGCAAAGTGCTGTTTGCACTGGCAGGTTTGTATAACGGCATAGTATTTGGCAGCAAAACAGACACATGGACCAGTGGAATAGAACTGAGAGTCCAGAAAAAAAAAACATATTTATATGGGCAAATAATTTTTGACAAAATAGCCAAAATCATACAGTGGAGAAAGGAAAGCCTCTTCAATAGTGGTGCTGAGAAAACTGGAAAGCTACTTGCAAAAGAATGAAACTAGACTATTGTCTATCACCACACCCAAAATTAACTCAAAATGGATTAAGGACCTGAATATAAGACCTGAAACAATAAAATGCATAGAAGAAAACATAGGAACGAAACTCAAGGACCTTAGACTTAAAAAGGATTTATGAATTTGACCTCAAAGGCAAGGGAAGTAAAAGCAAAAATAAATGAACGGGACTACATCAAACGAAAAACCTTCTGCACAGCAAAAGAAATCATCAACAAAGTAAAAAGACAACCATCTGAATGGGAAAATATATTTGCAAGCAATGCCTCCAAAAAGGGCCTAATATCCAAAATATACAAAGAATTGTACAACTCAATAACAACAAAAAAACAAACGATCCAATAAAAAAATGGGCAGAGGACCTAAATAGACACTTCTCCCTAGAGGACATACAAATGGCCAACAAATACATGAAAAGATGTTCATCACTGCTAGCTATTAGGGAAATGCAAATCAAAACCATAATGAGATACTATCTCACACCTGATAGAATAGCTATAATCAACAGTACAAGTAACAACATGGATGGATCTCGAGATAATCATGCTCAGCGAAATAAGCCAGACAGAAAAAGTTGAAAATCACATATCACTTACATGTAGGATGTAAATCTAAAAGCAACAAATGAACAGGACAAACAAACAGAGACTCATGGACATGGACTATAGACTAGTGGTTACCAGAGGGTAGGGAGTGGGGGAGGAGGGTAGGTAGATAGTTAAAGCGGGTTAAATATAGGGTGGTAGGGAGAGGGTAAGTGAGTAAAGGGGATCAAATATATGGTAGCTGAAGGAAACTGGACTTTGGGTAGTAAACACACGATAGAATATACAGATGTCAAATTATAATGTATACCTGAAAATTATGTAATTGTATTAACCAATGTTACTCCAATAAATTTGATAAAAAATTTTTTTAACTGCATCTAGAGGAGGGCCATTTTACAGATGAGAAGTTTGAGAATTAGAGCAATGAGGAATGACAACTCAGGAAATTGCTTGAGAGCTGGATTCCGGATTGGTCATGCCAGGATTAAATTCTAGCGCTGTTACACACTAGCTATATGACCTTCGGCAAATTACTTGAATTTTCTGCCTCAGTTTTCTCATCTATAAAATATAATTAATAGTATTCAGTCCATCAAATGACTGTGGAAAAGGAAGTACTAAACACAATGCCTTGCATATAGAATTTGCAAATTCATGTTAGCTGTTAGTGTAACTACTATGATTATCATGATCAATGAGAAACTTACACTATTTCTTAAACTACTGTAAAGCTAATATATTTTGTATTGGTCAAGATGCTCTCAGTTATGCTACAATAACAAATAATCTCCCAAACTCAGTCACTTACCACAAAAGATGTTTCTTCACTCTTGCAACATGATCATAACAACCAGCTGTGGCTCCCCTCTGCATCATTTTCATTCTGGGACCCGAGCAGAAGCAACCCCTCAGGACTGACCGCTGCCTAGACTGTGGCTGAGGGAAAAGAGAATAGAGTGAAGAAACTGGCTTTTGAAAGCTTCTGCCCAGAAATGACATATGCCACTTCCACTCACATTCCACTGACCAAAACAAGCCCAGCCACAACAGCATGGGGAAATATAATCCTCCACCTTGGGAAGAAAAGACTGAGTTAATAGATCCATAACAATGGAAGAGCCAAGGTCGATGCTCCAAGGCTACACCACTCTTATCCTTCTGGAAATTAAGGTTTATGAGATTGTTTTCCTGTAAAGTTAAATTTGTGATAATGAAACATAACAAATTTTAAAGATAGGAAGCTGGGAATATTGCTCTTTTTTTGAGGGGGAGAGTGCTAGTCTTTCCATAAATTTACAGTGAGGTCATTTGCTATTATGCAAAAAACGAAATACCAGAGACAGCGCAACTGTGTCTGCTGCCCTCCTGGGTCCCCTGCTGCTTGGTGAGCCCTACTCTCTTAACAACACAGGCTGACCAGTAGTCACTGTCTGAGAAAGATGTCAAAGGGACATTCTTCCATTAAATTAATCTTGCCATTTCACCTTTCAGTAACTCGAGGTCTTTCCACAAAACAAAACAGCAAAACAACAACCTGGTAAGACCATGGTCATATTCTGTGAGTTCCTATTCATAAATAAACTCAGGAAATACACTGAGTCACAGTCTTTATCTCTTGCCATAGAATCACAAAAGCTTAGCATGAACAGGGCCCTCAAGTCCTCTAATTCAACTTATCTAGCGTAGAAACATTTCCTTCACATTGAGAGTAGATTAATGCCTGAGTACTTTTCAGCAATCCAGTACCAGTTTGAACACTTTCAGCAGTGGGAAACTAAGAGGCAAGTAATTCTATTAGAACATCAAAACTTTTAAAATAATACTCTTTATGTTGAACTAAAATCTGGTTGGGCAAAGATTCCAACCCTTTCTCCTAACTCTGCATTCTGGTGGAACATAGAGAAACTAGCATCATCCCAAGAAAGACTTTCTAGTACTTGAAGAAAGTTTTTGGAGCTTTCTCTTGGTTCTCATTCCTGTTCTTCCCGTTATTTTCACATGGCAAGGATTCCAGAGCTCTCCATACCTACTTGTCAATCTGATTAAGACACCCAGTGAAAAATCCACACTTTTTAATCAGAGGCAATTATCCCAAGCCACTGACTGGAAGGGTTGAACAGGAAGGTTAGAGAAACCCATAAAGTATAGAAGTGTCATTTATTGTTCTGTTTATATTCCACTAATAAAGAATAATAAGATCCTTCCAAAAATACTTAGTACTTCAGAAGGGAGAAGGAAAAAGGCTGAATTTTACATTACATAGTAAGCAATTTCTTTATAATATTAAAAAGAATGTGGGCTTTTTTGATATTGTACACTAAGAATTCTATCAGGAGGGCTTGCCTTCGCATTGTTTCCTAGAAGTACAAATAAGACAAAACACTTTTTCCTAGGTCCCCTTAGAACCAACAATCTGCAAAGGTGAATGGCTACAGGTTTGAGGATGGAGAACTGGTTTTCCACCCTTAACAGTAAGGCAAGCTTACTCTCATGAGGAACAGAATTTTGATTTGGAATATCTACTGATCTTAGAAGCCACTAGTCACAAAACTAGAAACAAGGATGAAGAAAATCAATTAGCTTTCCTTAAGTTAAGTGTGTGCTACCACTACCAGGTCTATGTAAAGTTTACCTTGCATATAGAGCCCCTCCTCACCAAACGGCTTCCTGACTTGCTTCCCTATGTTTCAAACCTCTGCTCAAATGCCCCCTACTTAATGAAGCTGTCCTTGAACCCCTTATTTAAAATTGTAACTTCCTCCAGTTAAAGCCTCCATCATCCTTCCTTGCTTTAATTTATCTGTAGCACTTAACACTATCTAATACGGGCTATTTCTCTCATTATCTCCTTTATCATAAGTCTCCTCTCACCATAATGTTAGCTCCAGGAGGGCAAAGGTTTTTAATCTGTTTTCTTCATTGTTATATCCCCAATACCTAGAAAGATACCTGTAACTCAGTATCTTGTTTCTAGGTTATTTTAAAAGACATAAAAATTATCTCCTTTCCTAGGGCATACATTTTAGGGAGGAGATGAAAAACAAAACAAACAGGTAAAATAAGCAGGGTGACGAGGACTATGTGATGACAAATAAATGGGGTGGCTAGGAAAGGCCTCTTTGAAGGTGGTCTCATTTGAGTAATGATGAGATAGCCACTTGGAGAGAGATTGTAGAACACTCAAGCAGAGGAAAGCTCAAACATGATGACCCAAAGATGGAGCAAGCCGACTTAAGAACAGAAAGCAAGGCAAGGGACCTGAAATGTGAATGGAGAAAAAAGGGGTAAAGTTGGAAAGACTAACAGGAGCCCAATCTCTGGATGCTTGTTTCATTCATCCCCATTACTAACCATAATGTGAATCACCAAAGTCCTTCTTGTATCTGCTTTGAAGACCATTTCCTAGTCTCTATGCTCTATCTCATTATTCAGGCCTCTCAGCAGAAATATCACTTCTACAATGTGGGCTTCCCTGGAAATGTGTGCGTACACATGAACACACACATACATATACACATGTACCAGTAACAGTCACACTTTATCTTGTTTTATGTCCTTGACAGGATTTATCACTATTTGAAATTTTATTGTCAAGCGTTTGCAGGCACATGCACACACACACACTAGATTGCAAGCCTGAGAGCCAGAACCTTCTCTTATTTACCAATATATCCCGTGTCTAGAACCATGTTTGGCAAATGATAGGTACTCAAAATTATTGGATAAATATCTTAGGTCATTGTCCCTGGGAAGCAGACACTGAGGAAGAGATTTGTGCTCAGAAAGTTTATAGGGTTCCTAGGGAGTGGTCTTGGGGAAAATATATGTAATAGAGTAAGAAAAGTGAAAATGGACAGAGGATTAGTTGAACTGTGAGCTAGGAAGGCCCTTCAGAGATACTCATGATGGAAACTCAATGGGACTTGGCCTCGAAGTTCCACATGGACCAATCACTGCAAACAGCCTGCCCCTAGGAAGGGCTGGGATTAATTTTGAGTGAAACAGCTCCTTTCAGCCAGAGTAAGTACTGAGACACAATCAGTTGTATGCCACCAATAGCCAACACTGAAGGCAAGTGTGGAATTGAGAGCTTCAGTTCTAAAGGGGTGAGTCTGCACAAAACATCATGGCACCCACCTCAATAAATGAATCAAGGACAAATGAATGCATTCTTACCACCTAAACTTATGTTAAGGTGTCTCTAATCTAGTTGACCATATCTAATATACTTGTATCAATCCTATCATGTGACATACCCCTCTAGTCATTTTAACTACATTGTGTATAAAATGTGTGTATATGTGTGTGTATACACACACACACACACATACACACACATTTTATACGCTAATAATATATATATATATACACACACACACATATACACACATACACACACATTACCTAAAATTACTTCTATCCTAGAAAAATTTTAAATGTTTCTATCACAAATAGATCTAGCCCATTTCTGTTACCTGATTTCATTGTAGGTCTAAAAGAAATAAATTTCTTCTCTAGGCATGTCACAAACATTTTCATGATGATTTCAGAGTTAGGAAACAAATCTGTTTAAGGTTTGATCTCCACCAACAGAGAAAGCCCTATAGATAGTAATGAATTCTTTAGGTCTGTTGTATTTGATGCCTCCTTATTACCTGGCTATTTTCCTACCTTTAGGCATAATGAAAATTCAAGTCTTCTAGTTCCTTTGCTTTCTCTTGGAAACAAATTTTTTAATGTTTTATATTGTTTCTTCTAGTGTGTGATATGATTGCAACAAGTCATCTGGTGAAATGTATGGCAAGTAAATATGGAGATGATACTATAACAGTCATTTTACTAGAAATGTTCAGGTCTCAGAAAGCTAGATATGGGCAGTTTGTCTCATATTTTAGAGAGTTGTTTTCATGCCCAACTTTGATGTCTGATAGAGGAATTTATGACTAAAATGACCCAGTATAACAGCTCTTCCTTTTTTAAACAGTCCTTTTAAAAATACCAATGTGTAGCAGAGTAACTAGAAAACACAAGAAATTATTTCCAAGTCCAAGTTGGAAAATCAGTCTCCATACTGTACAAATATGCCCAACATCCTCCTCCACCCTCACCAGATGATCCCAGGCACTGGGTTTCTGACTAAACAGAGACTCTGAAGTCACCCAAACATGGGACCAGGAAGATGAGAATCATCTGAACAAGTCACATATAAACAGGAAGAGGCAGTCCTGAATAATTCCCTTGGTATGAGGTGTGTTCTCTTCATATGGACATGGGTAGCTTGGCATGGTTTAAAACATTAAGAAACAAAGTGGACATTGACTATAAAATTGACCACCTTTAATGTAAAAGACACTATGGAAAATATGAAAATATGAAGATTCCTCAAAAACTTAAATAAAACTACCATATGACCCAGCAATTCCATTTCTGAGTATTTATCCTAAGGAGATGAAATCACTATCTGTACCCCCATGTTTATTGCAGCATTATTGACAACAGTCAGAACATGGAAACGACCTAAGTGTCCATTGACAGATGAATGGATAAAGAAAATGTGGCATACACACACACATGCGTGCACACACGCGCGCGCACACACACACACACTGAAATATTATTTAGCTTTAAAAGTCCTGCCATTCATGACAATACAGTTGCACTTTGAGGTTATTATGCTAATTGAAATGAGTCAGACAGAAAGACAAATACCATATGATCTCATGTATAGGTAGAAACTCAAAAATCCCCAAGCTATAAAACAGAGAACAGATTGGTGGTTGCCAGGGTAGAGGGTAGGAAGTGGGAGAAATGGGTCAAAGGGTACCAACGTACAACTTCCAGTTATAAGATAGGTAAATTCTGGGGAATATAATGCACAATATGGTGATTATAATTAACAATACTATATTGTATATTTAAAAGTTGCTAAGAGTAGATTTTAAAAGTTCTTGTTACACACACAAAACTGTAACTATGTGAGGTGACACAAGTGTTAACTACATTATTGTGGTAATCATTTTGTAATATATAAAATCACTACATGTATACCTTAAATCTATACAATGTTATATGTTCATTATATCTTAATAAGGTGGGGAAATTAATTAGTTACACTAACCACCTTAAAAATGACTAGGAAAAATGTAACCCATGATATGAACTGTAGTGACTAGTGGTAGAAGAGGAAATGGATTATTGGTGGCATAAGCAATGTGTTTCTACCAGTCTATTTTAATTCTATGGGTGGGCATGCAGACTAGCTGATCTGGGTCTCAACACAACATCCTAACATCCTTAGGCCAGCTTCTACCTTCAATAGTGATAACCTTCATCATGTTCATTCATCAGTATGGTTGGGACCATTGAACTGAATCTTGTCCACAGTCATTATCAACGGTTTGCTAAAATAAGAGAGAAAAATGGGAAGGAAAATGTGAAGTGGGAAAAAGGAGAAAAAATTTGGTTGGGAAGTTTTACTGAGTTTGATGACATGTAACTGGGAAGCATGGAGCATTCCTAGCTCTGATACCCACATAAAAATGGAAATTCTTCCAGACAAGCTTCTTTAGAGATGAAGTAGGTTATGGCCTGCATCATATGAGCATGGGAAAGCTCACTACTCTCTAGGATAGTCTTCCATTCACTGAATGATAGAAGTGCCACATTTTGAGCTTTGTACTTTTAAGGTGACACTAAAAGAATGGAAGGTCAGGTAATGGTGCTTATTTTTTTTTCTTCACAGTTTTGCCAAGGATCAACCCTTTTTGGTTGTGAGCCAATTTTTTGGATAGATGCTGGCTCCAGAAAAGAAGCCAATGAACTGATAGAATTTTCACATTCTATTAGTGAAGAATGGGGTGAGATGAGCCAGAGAGACCAGATAAGATGCTCAGTTTACTTAATAAAATACAGACAAAATTATGTCTATGAGATTCTCCTAATATGCAGCATAAGGACTATTATTCCCTTTGACCCTTCTGCAAGGTTCTATTTCCATAGGGCTGATTTATGTAGATATGTGACATAAGGGACATACGATGACAAAACATCAGACTCAGTATAGTATTTAAATGATTTTTCACTGTTAGTTCATAGGGTTAGATCACAGATGCCCAACTTGATAGAAGTTGGATATGGTGTGAAAAAAAACTTGTTATAGTTGAAAATTCTACAAACCTCTCTTTTTATGTATTATAAACTATAGAAAGAAAAATTGGACAAAATTTTGGCTGGTGGAATTATGAAGATTCTGAGTTCTTTTTTTTTTTTTCTTAACAGGAATAAGGAAAAGTATAGAACTATCTTCCCCTCTTCTCACCCAAAGACATATTAGAATCTTCAGTGGAGCATGTTTTGGGTATTTATCGGAAATAGAGATGGATTCAAAACACCAGGCTAATGCTAGATTCTGATACAACTACAGTCATGGGTGAAATGTTCTTAAAGTTACTTTATTTATTGAGCAAATGTTTAACTTCTTTATTTGTGGCTGACTGTACCCCAAATGTGTATATTTAGAGTAAGAACAATACAACACTATTTCCACTGCTCAGGAAACCAACGGGAGCTTTTCTGTTTTTCTATACATCTTTTCTAAGGAAGCTCCATAACATCATTTCTATAGGTGATGGACTATGGTAATTTTATTAGGGCCATTATAGAATAAAATTTTAAGTTCTTACCATGGCCTTCAAGGCTCTCTGTGATCTGGCTCTCTTTCTCCTTACCACTTTCGTCCTTGTTCATTCTGCCCCAACCATGCTTACTTTCTATTGCTCAAACATTCCAAACTCCTACTCATCCCAAGGCCTTTGCATTTGACGTCCCCTCTCCCTCTTTCCCAGATCTTTGAATGACTGCACTGTCTAAGTTAGGTATCGGCTTATACTTATCTCCTCAAAGAAGCCTTTCCTGACCAGCTCATCTAAAGAAGAGTGCTCCAATCATTTGTCCATTTTCTTTTCTTCAAAGCTTTTAGCATCTTCTGAAATTATTTATTTCTTTATGTGTTATTGATTATCCTCCCAGTAAGCTTCATGAGGACAGAGACCTTATTTCTATTTTCATTGATATATCCCCCAGTCCCAACACAGAACTAGGCCCACAGTAGCCACCCATTTAAAATGTATCAAATAACTAATTTATACATTAATTAACATAGCAGTAGTTCCCACTCCTTATTCACCCATCCAGGGACACAAAATATAACATGCAAGCCAGAGAGATCATAAACCAGCTAGGCAATGGTAGGCTTTGGGAGGTATTGGTAGGAGCACTTAACAATAAAAATATAAGAGAAAGCATCTACTGTGAGCCTTCTCTGTCAGGTTGTACAAACATTCTCCAAGCCCCACTAAAATACTTTGATTCTTAAAAAATAATTATATAGAAAAAGAGGTTTCAAAGCTAGGGGGAATTATGTAAACATATATACTACTTTGGTTGCTTCAAGGTATTTATTGATTAATTTTACAATAAAATATTTCACACAGACTGGCCACTTAAAGAGGAACAATATGTGGTGTTATACATTCCATTTGAACCCAAGCAGTCAGATTGAACTTAAAAACTATCTTTACTAAATTCTTCCATTTTGCTTCGGTTTCAATGCTCCATCAACTTACTTGAATTAAAAAAAAAAAACAAAAACTGGAGCTTAATTTGCTATACTCTGAAGAATGGTCTTTTTAGAAAATAAACCATTCTGGGGACATCACTCTTTTCTACTATGAATGCCATAAAAATAGAAATATTTTATCTCATCTGCCTCAAGTCTGGGATCATCTGAGCTTTATTATTAGAGGCAAATATTTTTAAACTTTTATTTGCCAATCTCAACATTGATTAACTCATTTTATAGTAATCTACATCACTATGTAAACAAACTCAAGGAAGACAACTTGCTTGTAAAGGGACAAAGGAAGGGAGAAAAAACCCAGAATCTAGCTTTTGTTTCTGAACTTTAGGGCTCTTCTTTGATAATTCAAAGCAAGCAATCAATTTAAAAGCATTCTGAAAAATCCTTGCCATGCCAGTAAAGGGCCTACACTCTTCAAACTTCCATATTTTACTTCAAGACTTGGTTTTTTTCTACATCTGGTAGGTAAGTTATTTTCGGAGTGAGTAAAGAAGCCATGAGGTAGATAATTTATTTCCTCTTCTTATTTCAAAAGAGTGTGTTACTGGTCGTGGTTGTAAAACATTTTTGAATCGGGGTCTTCAACCAAGCTTATTGAAAAGCCAGGTTACACCTGGGTAGAGCAAACATAAAGCCTCCCACTGAAGAAATTAAGCTATCTCAAAGCCCCTTTGGAGCAAGTTGCTGTTCTCAGTGCTGGACTGAAGGTTTAGGAGATTAGATTTTGTATTTATTAGAGCAAATTAAAAAAAAAATCAGTCCCCTAATAAATTTAAAGGAAATCCCTGGACCACATATTGTTCCCCTTTAAGCAGGCAGTCTGTGTGAAATGTTTTATTGTAAAATAAATCAATAAATACCTTGAAGCAACCAAAGTAGTATATATGTTTACATAATTCCCCCTAGCTTTGAAACCTCTTTTTCTATATAATTATTTTTTAAAATCAAATAAAACACACTTCTTGTGTATTATTAAACACACCAACAAATCCAAAATAAATAACTATTGGAATGGCCTAATTTTATTTGATAGTTCACAGAATGAGATATTGACTCAAATTCATTTCAAATCAGGATGGTTTATATTAGCCTACAATCCCTGGTTAATCTCAATGAAAATCTCTTCTTAAGTTGATGAGTCTGATGTACATGAAGTTCAGGTTGAAAATGATTAAAGACTTTCAGGTATAAAGTTGTCTATATAACTATTATTACATCCATTCCCACAGAGACAGTGTTCAGGTGAAAGTGGACTGTATTTGTGGTCAGATGTGGAGGGTAAGGGAGGAAGGGAGGAAAAAGATGGAAGAGGAAAGGTAAGAGAAATGAAATAAAGGAAGAAAGAGAAAAAGAAGAAAATCACATTTTGCCTTTCCTAAATGACTCAAGAGCATTTGGGTTTGGGATTTTTTATTTATCTGCAGAAGGTAAATGGTCTTTGGATTTGGAATATTTGTATTTGATAATCATATATGACTGAAAGATGGTCTGTGCAAATGTTTTGGGCTCAAGGATATAAGAAAACACATACTATACACTTTAGAAGACTATATGTACAGATGTATATATTTCTTTCATATTTGAAATAACTTTACTATCTTCAAAATAGTAGTCAAACAGTCTTCAAACTCTTTGGGACTGTCCTTGTATTTGCTAATAGCTCAGAGTCTTGGCCACAGCAAGTGGCTAAAAACTTAGATAATTGGTCTTATTCTCATTGCCTGGATGAAGTTAATTAAGCTTCTGGATCTAGATCTAAGGAAACATTACTACCATTAAAACTCAAACTAGTGTCTACAAATTGTAGTCTACAAAACACTAGACTCATATGATGGTAATTAGTTTTCTAGGTGGGGAAAGGTTCCAGAATCCATTAAGTTTGAATAACTTTTGTTCCAACAAAATGCTAATCCAATTACATGACTCTGTGAAGGAATATTTATGCCACACTTCCTTTTTTTATAATTGAGGTAAAATTGGTATATAATATATAAGCTTCAGGTGTACATTATAATTCAACAGTTGCATACACTACAAAGTGATCACCACTGGAAGTCTAGTTACCATCCTTCACAATACAAAATACCTCCTTCACTCACTTGAAACTTAGTTTGGACTAGTTAGTACTTCACCTCTCTAACTAATCTTTATTCTCTTTCAGGCGTAACCAGATGGCTTTAAAATGAGAAGACAAGCCTTTTTTAGTTGAAATTATATTATTTGAGAAGAAGCAAAGTTTGTGTTTTTTAAAATTATTTTAACACTTTAATAACCCCTAAAGTTCCAGGAGGAGCTGAAATCATCCCCACTGTGGCAGATAAACCAGACCCCAGGGAGACATAATGGCATAATATCAAAATAAATCAAGGCTCAAATGTGGGCCTTAGCAACAATTTGCTGCATGGCCTTGGGTAAGGTCTAATCATCTTTGAGCCTCTAGTTTTCCTTTCTAATCGGAGGTTAATGATGCAAACCTCATAACATTGTATGAGAATTAAATGAAATAATGAGTGGAAAAACACTTTTCCTGGGGTTGGTTGGCCTTAAAGTTGGTACATCTTTAAAGTAAGGTCTTTTCCCCTCTTTCTTTCCTCCCTCAGCAAATACAGCACTCTTGAAGCCCAAAAAACTGATCAAGCAAATAAATATCAATGTTTAGCTCAAAATAAAAATAAAAACCACTGTGAGAAACTCTCTTTGGCATTCCAGTCTGGGTGGAGCAGATACGTAGGTTAGATTCCATTAACAGATGACGAAGCTTCTAGACCGTTCCTCCTGAGATTCCTTTCTGGAAAAGCCTCCTGTCAAAAACCACAAAGATCAATCTTGTCACAAAAGTCAATGTGTTTGTCACCTCCTGTCTAGACTATTGCAATGCTCGAGACCTAAACCTCCCACAGGGAGCTGTCCACTGACAGCAGATGACCCAGACATGATAGCATGCCTGCTGGTTAGGTCAGCCCATGGCAAGCCCAGCACACCCCGGCAGACGCTCAGCCTTGGCTGCTGTTTTACGTCAAGTCCAATTTACGATCTGGGCTCTCAAATTAAATCACTAGGCAGTGATGAGCCGGGATTGCTGGAAGATCTTTTCATTCCACACAACCCACTGATAACTTGTTGGACACAGAGATACTGGAACACAATACAGATATGTTCATTCAGGTCTGTTTTCAATTCAAATAACTGGCCCTAAGTATGCTTCTAGTTAATGTGCATATGTGCCAGGGCCAAGAGGAGTCTGCATGCAGCTCTGTCTCCAAAGATGAGAGACTGGGGTTCAGAACATCACAAAAGATTAAAAAGTAAACTGAGCACTGAAAAGTTTAAAAAAAAAAAAATCCAGAGATATGTTAAATTTACTAAATTTTGCTAAAATTAGCATTCTATCCCCATTCCAGGCTTGTCCCTGCATCACTGTCTTGAATTACTAAGAATTTAAAATACATTCCTGCCTAAAAATCCAGAAGGTGCCACATTGAGACTTTTTCTAGTAGGGATGGTATCATCAACATTCTCTATCAGCTCTTCTTATGACCAATATATCTAGTCTGTTATTTTAAAGTCACTGGCAAGAAACTGTGAGAAAGTACAGCTATGTAACATAACTCTGCCCTTCAGAAGACACTGAGCTTAGACATGCAGCCTCATCAGTGGGGCAAAGTAGGTCTCTTTGAAAAGAAAATTGGTCCTTTCCAAAATTCAACCTCTATCTTGATCAAGAATTATGCTAATCAACCATTACTTGGCCTTTTGAAGACAGGAGCGAATCTTCTTATCACTTATCAACTTGCCGACAGCATGTTCCTTTTTATTTAGATGCAACAGCAGCAAAAAGAAGAATAAGGAAGAAGGAAGAAGGAAGAAGGAGGAGAAGGAGGAGGAGGAGGAGGAGGAGGAGGAGGAGGAGGAGGAGGAGGAGGAGGAGGAGAGGAGGAGGAGGAGGAGGGAGGAGGAGGAGAGGAGGAGGAGGAGGAGGAGGAGGAGGAGGAGAGGAGGAGAGAGGAGGAGGAGGAGGAGGAGGAGGAGGAGGAGGAGGAGGAGGAGGAGGAGGAGAGGAGGAGGAGGAGGAGGAGGAGGAGGAGGAGGAGGAGGAGAAGAAGAAGAAGAAGAAGAAGAAGAAGAAGAAGAAGAAGAAGAAGAAGAAGAAGAAGAAGAAGAAGAAAAGAAAATATGTGGAGAGTAAGAAAGAGAGCCCAGTAGAATCAAGAAAAGAAAATTAAAGGGGAGCAGAATGCCTTCTTCCAGGGAGTCAGAAATAAGGGAATGAGGGACGGGGGCAGGAGTTTATATCTCAATATTGGATTACTCAGTCTGCCACCACCCTCTCCATCAGCATGTACTAGGGAGAGAACATGAAGGCATAAACCAAATCCAACCCACCAATCACAAACTGTATAAGCTTAGGGTGCACAGAGGCTATGGCAATGACTATTTTAAATAAGTTTCATAAATAAATTATGCTCTATTTTTATCTAAGCAACTCCCAGAGCTTCCTTGATTCAGCACAGCTTCTGTTCTTTCATCTGCATTTTGCCTCTTCTTCTCATGAAATACTCTCCTTCAATGAGAGACAAGATGGAACATTCCATGAAAAAATCTTTGACACTAAGATTCCATCTAAATGTTTTAGTCTGTATGGGATCAGAAAAATTTGCTTTGAAGTAGTCCAGGCACACAACTCTTTCCATATCAGGATTATTAGCAGGAACTTGCACGTTAATGCCCAGGCTGTTTTTTGCCCTCTAGTTCCTTATGGAATAAAATTCAAGGGCATTAGGAGGTTTCTACATGATTTTCTTTTCAAGTAGTCTGTCATTCTTAACGCATCACCCTCACTTTCCAAAAATGGCACAAAATCCAGCCAGACTTCCAAGAAGGAATGATGTCACTCCTGAATTCTATGCTGCCACTTAAGTAACCCAAACAAGCTTTCTTCCCACTGGAGAAGGAATGCACTCCCTTTTCTCTCTATAGGCTGGGGACCGGACTGTGGTTCTCTTCAATTTATTCTTCATTGGTACAATCTCAGAAACAAACAAGAATGATATCTTTTTTCTAGATGAACATTGTGTACTGAGTGACACTCTATCATTGTGATCTACATTTTCTAAACTATTGTCAATTCAATATTTCTGTTTCTTTCAACATTCCCTTCCCCTGTAGGTTTCATTCCTAACTGCTGGATAGTTCTGAGAGAGGGCACCTGAACTGCTGACATTAGAAGGAATGGAAGAGAGAGATAAAGAGTAACAATCCAATTGGGCAATCATCTTAATTAACCAAAAAGCAGTCCAGGCTGTATGTGCAAATACAAATTATATGCACGCCATATATAAACCCTAGACTTCTATCCTATGGTTTCTTGTGCTTCAATAAGCCTTCATGGCATTAAGGAAGAAGAATCACTTCTTTCATAAGAAATCTAATTTGTAAAATACCTTTTTCTTCATTTCTTTATTTGTAGGGGTGGGGCACAGAGAGAGGGCTTTATATGAGGTACAAGAATGACGAGATCTAAGTTCTCAAAGTTGTAGTACTATAGAATTATATGTAGAGACTTCTAGAAAAATTTCACACTGAAACAAATAAACTACTTTGTCAAAGGACTCAAGATACAATTGATAGAAGTTTTACCTGGACTGAATTATCAACACTGACGTGATAACTGTATAAAAATAAATTAATAGTCTGACTTTGCCCCATTAGGACTGAAGAATAGAAGTGTATTAAGAAGAAACTGTAAATAAATGTAAAAAGAGAAAGATTGCACAAAAAAGATCAATATCTATGTGGGACATAAACATTAGATGACTCTTGACATTCTCTTTACAATGCAAATTATTATATTAAAAATGTATTAATTCAACAAAGTTATTGAGTACCTGATCTATAAATCCCCCACACAAAAAATAATGAAAATATTTCCTAGATACAGAAAATATGGTATGTAGTTGAGATTCAACAAAAACTTAGATTGTGAAACTTTTACATATATCTTTCCATTTGATAGTCAAAATAATTCTGTGAGTTATGTGGAAGTGCTCATTTTTATTTAATGTGAGAGAAAATTGAGGCTAAGAGAGGCTAAGTGATTTGCACCAAGATCACACAGAAGTAATAAAAATAGAATCCAGACTCAACCCTAAGTTATCTGACACCAAATCTGCTACAATTCGTTGCCTCTACAGTTCAAAGTAAAATGTCACAAGTGCCAAAAGGGAGGTATGTGCAGAGTTTTACTGGCATTACTTTCCACTGAGGAGATCAGAAAAGATTTCATGGAGATATTTGATCTGAGCCCTGAAGGAAGGCAGAGTTTTGACAAGCGACGATGGACATAGAGGAAATTCTAAGCTAAAGGAAATCATTTAAAGAGAGCAAAAGGTAAGAAGGCAGGAACTAGTATACATTTAAGAGATAGTAAGCAATCCAGTTCAGCTGGAGTACAACTATGTAAATGAGAGCAGTGAGAGATAAGGCTGGAAATTTGGTCATGGAATCAGGTCATGGAGTGCCTTGAATGCCTTGCAAAGGAACATGAACACTTTTGGCCAGCAATGGAGAATTACTGAAGGTTTTTGAATAACGGAATGATATAATCAAAATAGAGCTTTAAAAAGATTAATCTGGCAGTAAGATGCAGAATTTTTTTGGAAGAAGCTGAGGAGTTATAAGGCCAAGGCAATAATCCAGATAAATAACAGAGGTCTGATCTACCATAGAGGGAATAGAAATGGGAAGAAAATAGGGAATAAATATGAAGAATGTTAAAACTGTGGAATCAAAGGGACTCCTTGAGTAATTAGATGAAAAAATGCAAATGAAAGTAGGAAGCAGATCTGAGTGAATGTAAAGGTAACAGTAATTATTGAAATAAGAAATAAGTAAACAAGAAGACCATGTTTGTAAAGAAATAATATTAGTTCAGATTTGACTGTGTCCAGTGTTCATCAGAGATATTTGTCATTAAGACATACAGCTGTGAGAACAAAATGACCTACCCTCTCTGCCATATCCTCACCTCTATACACACACCCAGAAGCCACAGTGGTTTGATTAAGAACTTAATCATGACTTACAAGTGGTCAAGTGCTTACATAATTGGTCAGGTAGCCATTAAGAAGCATGTGGTCAAAAGCGGAACCATTACTTATTTCAAGTAAAGGCAAGTATTAGGACAATACTAGCTGCTGTTAAAGAAAATCTCCCAAATCTCAGTGACCTAATAACACATAATTTATTTTTTACTCATTTGAGTCTAATTGCCATATTTCAGGAGAAGCAGGAACTTCATGTAGTCATTTGGGGACCCAGAATTATTAAAGTTCTTCTGTCTTTAACATATGGTTTCCAAGGTCATCTTAGCATTGACATTCAGCTGGCAGCTGAGGAATAAGAAAGAAAGGAACCTTTCCTGAATGGGTTCTATGGCCTAAGCCTTAAAATGGTATACATCATTTTGCCCACATTTATTTGGCCAGAACTCATTTGCATGGTCATAACTTAACTGTAAGGGATGCTTGTAAATAAGAAAATAACTATGACCCATAAACAATAAGGAACTAAGTTTGTTGAACAAATAGTCAGCCTCTGCTCCTAGGCCACAAAGTTCAAAAGTAAGGTGCAAGACTAAGGGTAAACAAAAGGAACCACAATTCTCTATATGAAAACACAAATTACTACTGCCATTGTAGTAAGAAGTAGTCTAACAAATCATGGGGCAGTTGGCAAAAATGAATTCCCTCTTCCTTATAAGTTTGGACCATATAGCATCTGAGAATTAATCTTTCATCTTAAAACTTGAGTGTGTGTGTGCGTGCCTGCGCACGCATGCACACACACCATTAGTTATGTGCTATAGTCAGAAGAATAAGAAGGTATATTTGCAACTTATATCATTAAAAGGACCTCAGTGTAACATGAGGTAAAGACTGTGCCTACTTTAGGCTCTTCCACAGAACTAGGAGTGGCAAAGTCAATAATGGACCACCCTGCTCATGCCATTTCCCCTCAGTATTAGGGTAAGTGTTATTCGAGATTTGAAACTCCAGACTTAGGAAATATACTGTTGGGAAACATGGCATCCACTGAATCCAATGGTAAAAGAGGATAGAACCTAATAAAGATGTGACAAGGTCCTTGTGAATAGAAGATAAGTTTTCCCAAAAGAAATCTGAAGATCTGTACCTTGGAAGTTTAAAGAAGAATTTCTCTGAAGAGAGACAAGAACCTAGGGACAAGGGGCAGGTTTAAGAATGGATTTTATAAGGATAGCTATTATGGATAGTTAACTTCTTGGGTGATTTTTTTACCAGTTTTATTAAGATATAATTGACATTTAACATTATATTAGTTTAAGGTGTACAACATAATGATTTGATATGTGCATATATTGTGAAACGATTACCACAGTAAGTTTAGTTAACAAACACATTACCAAAGACTTAGTCCTCTTTGTCTTATAATGAGAACTTCTTTTTATTATTAGTTTCAAATATACAGTACATTGGTTAGACATTTGCATAGTTTATGAAACAATCCCCCTGATTACTTTTAAGATCTACTCTCTTGGCAACTTTCAAATATACCATAAGTATTGTTAATTGTAGTCACCGTGGTGTACATTACATCCCCAGAACTTATAGCATCTTATAACTGGAAGTTTGTACCTTTTGACCACCTCCACCCATTTTACCCGCCCCTTACCCCTGCCTCTGGCAACTGCCAATCTGTCCTCTGTTTCAACACTTTGTTTTTTTAAGATTCCACGTATAGATGAGATCATGTAGCATTTGTCTTTCTCTGTCCTATTTCACTTAGCATAATGCCCTCAAGGGCCATCCATGTTGTAAATGGCAGGATTTCCTTCTTTATGACTGAATAATATTTCATTGTGTGTGTATATACATATACATATATGTACATATATTAAAGAAAATATGATATCTATCACATTCATCCATTGGACACTTAGGTTGTTTTTCTTAACTATGAAAAAAATTTGTATATACTATACAGTCTTAAAGTCTTTCATATATTTCAAAGATCCTTATTTTTTTCCAACCCTTTTGTAAAGCTTCAAACTTTATGTAGTGTGTAGAGGCAAATTAGAGAAGATACCATAAAGAGATATAAGGCCTGCTTCCTGTATAGCTTTGTCAGCATCTACCTGTCTGCATCGGCCTTTAAATGGAAGCATCATCACCTCCAGAACGAGTATTCTACCATGGCCTTCCATAAACTGAGGAATGGGCCACAGCTGAGTGAAAAGCAATGGAAGCACACTATGTGAAAGAGTATTGGTCAGGCAGAGAACTAGAGTCAACCAACCACAGGACACTCTCACTACCTCCCCCTACTAAGGTGATCCTTAAGAGAAAAATGTTGACACCAGGTCCAATTTTAATATAAAAGGAGTTATAAGTTTTAATAAGAGATCTAGTTTAGGGACAAAGATTTGGAAATCCCCAGCTTCATGATGATACAATAATGGGTATGTATAAGATAGACAAAGGAAAGTATGAAAAGGAGGTACAGAAGAAGAAACAGAGCATACTATCATAAACCCATGGACATTGTTGGTGCTCTGCCCAGATTTCCTTGGATCCCAGTTACAAATAGCTTGCACCTTTGACTCACTTCAGAGGACTAACCCACAGTCGCTGAAGCTGCTCTCTTCATATGCTCAAAAAAAAACTGGAAGTATCTAGGAGTTGATGACCCTCCCCATCCCAAGTGGCCCATAGCCAATGAATGTAAGGTGTGAGAGGATGAAAATACAGTTCCCTTTTCCCATGTGGAGACAAACTCTGTGGCAGGTTTGGTGCGGATCAGGCTAAAGTGGACACTTTACTTGAGAGTGTACCCATACTTCACTTGTTCCTTCTCTATCCTTCCCTCTCCAGAGTCTCTATTCACTTGCTGTCTTTTTTGGGAGTGATTCTTTAATAAATCACATCCATCTGAGTTCCTGTCTCCAGGTTTGCTTCCCGTGAACCTAATCTAAAACACATACATTAAAGGATGCCACAACTATCACCTCCCAAAATCACAGTATTTATAAGATGCAATGTTTTAGATCAAGAAAGATTATAAGCACTACAAAAAAATCACTGGATTTAGCAACTATGAGGTGACCATTGATTCTAATTCCACTTGTTATACAACATCAACAAAGAGCAGCCCATGCAAATGTCCTGGGCACTGTCACTAACTGTTACCAACCATCAGCCATCCCTCCTATTGTTCAGAAATCACATGTGCTAAAACCATAAGCAAAAAAAAAAATAGAGGTAAAGAAATTTTAAAATTCTTGTAAGAGGATATAGAACAAATTTGATGGCTTCAGAAGTTTGAAACAGACACAAATTAACTCTGTCTCAGATCAGGATTACTTAATGGAAAAATGGCACCTGGGATTTCCACTTATCCTACTCATGGCCCCACACAGACAGAAGCAGTGTAATAACTGAATGCTTAGAACTGAAAGAGATCTCAGAGAAGGTCCATTTTATCTCCATAATTTATTACAAAGTCCATGACAGTAAATACCTTGGCTAAAAGGGAATTATCACTCAAGTTCAAGTTCTTTAGTTCTCTGACTGATTATCTTTCTAGTATACACAGCCTTTCAAGTTCTTATTTGTTATGATTACTAGTAAGAGTATTAGTATTATTATGTGTCAGGCATTTAGCTAAATTATTTACATTGAGTCTTATTTAACACTCCCAATAATCTGTAAAATGGATTCCTTCATCTCTATATTAAAGAAGAAATTAATTTAAAAGAGATTAGTTTAATTGATATAATATAGTTCACTGTGGCAGGAGCCCCAAGACAAAACTTGATTCAAAAGCCCATGTGTTTTTACTATGCCTACAAACCTGTGCTCTCATTCATTGACTGACAAGCTGAAAGTCCTACCTCATGAGACCCTGTCCTAGAATAATTAGAGAACTGCACGGTCATCTTACTAAACCTCTCCCTTTCAAATAGATATATGATAGACAGACAGACAGTCAGATAGATGATTGATTAGATAGATGATAAATAGACATACAGACAGACAGACATCCAACCCATATTCAAGTCACTTAAGCAGAAAAAAATTTATAAATGTTGCTTGGATTATGCAGCTTTGAGCTCAATTATTTTCTTCCCTTTTTTTTTTTTGAGAAGACAGGATTTGTACCTTCATTTTTTATTAAATTTATTGAGGTGACATTAGTTAATAAAATTATATAGGTTTCAAGTATACAATTCAATAATATGTCATATGTATATTGCATTGTGTGTTCACAGCCCAGTTAAATTTCCTTCTGTCACCATATATTTTCTTTGTCACCTTATTGTAGGAAGCTTCTACTAGAAAGGGTCATTTCACATATCATTCTTTCCACATGAACAAAGACATCCCAAAGCTCAGGAATCTAAATATTAGTCCCAGCAACGGGTTAAAGCCAATTGTGGCAAACATCTTGGACCTCTGTGTCCAAGTAAATGATGCCTCCCTTAGAGTATTGCTTCAGACAACTTCACAATTGTCAGATATAATGACTGCTCGTTATTATTCTAAGTCCTTTGAAATTGCCTCTGAGAGATGTACACAGTCCTATGGGGTGAGCTATTTTCCAGAATAAAGCCTTGTTCCTTATCCAAAATAAAACAGTCCTAGTTTCTGCTCTTTAGTATGAGACTATAAACAAGAAAATGCACTGCTCTCCAAGACTTAAGTTTTCTACCTATATGATGGGAAAACAACAATACCTAGAGGTATGACATATAAAATGAGGAAATGTTTAAAACTGTGATTTTGAAACTATAAAATCATTTATTCAGATAAGAAAATCAATCTTGGTTGTTTGAAATGGAGCAAAATATCCTGCTTTCTTCATCCCTAGCTGGAAGAGATAAACAGCTGAAGAGGTTATGGTGACACTGATTCCTGATTCTTTTTCCCAAAAACAAAGCACCACATGCAAAAGTGACTCAATATACCAGTCATTACGAAAAAGTTAGCACCAATAGAAAACACTGTGGCAATGTTGAGTCGTTTTCTTTAATTTTCTGTTGTTTTTTATACCTTGAGCCTTTGGCCCTTAGACAAAAATAAAACCTCTAACTCTGAAAAGCCATAGGCTTCAGTTTTCTGTGAACAGCACTGAGTATGCACCATGAGAATTTATAGCCTATGATGTGAGTTGACTTCTTTGATAAGGGGCCTAAATTTAATTTGCAAACATGTGGTTGTGACCTCCCTGAGCCAATGGCTGGAGACTTGAAGCAATGTGTGTGGGCCAGCTGTGGAAATTGGCTCAGCTCCTGGTTGAAGTCACCTCCCTTCTCTAAAAATTCTTTAATACTGGATGAGTTCTGTAGAAGTTGCAGGGGGAGGAGGTGTGGGGAGTTGTTAACAAAAGACAGCAGATGAGCTCATGAAACTGCAACAAGCTGTTGGGGAGCATTCCACATGTGGGGTTTGAAGGCTGTTCTATGGTTCTCTGGTAATAGTAATAAGCTCATTGGAAAGGACAAGATTTTCAAATGACTTTTATTTTTGGAGAGGGAAAACAGTATAGTTACATAGCACTTGTAAAGAAGATCACACTGAAGGTCCATTCGTGAAAGTGCTCAGGTTGGCTGACTTTACTAGAGAGTACCCATATTCAAGCATGAGCATTGTACACATGGTCACAATTTACCACAAAATTCAGGGGCTTTCCAAGAGCAGATGGCTATTAGGTGCCTACCCAGTACTTAAACTTGTACCTTAATTATCCTGAAATGTTTGTTTCATATCCACTTACACAATTTCAGGCAAAGGTAAACACAACAGTTAGAGTTGCTGATATGGAATATCACCAGCAATTTCTGAGTTTATATTCTAAGTATGACATGGTATATGAGTTCTGTCACAGAATTAGCTAAACAACCCATATTGTAATCTAGTCAAATCTTTGACTCAGTTTTCCTAACAAGAAAATATTTGCCTTAAAGCAAGTCCTATTTTATGCAAGTTCATTTTATTAAAATGTTGATTTCATGACATAGCATTATAATTTTTGCTTATGGCATATATTTGCTCCATGTTTCTGTAAGAAAATATTCCCATAATAAAAGTTTTTAAACAGAAAATGAGAGGGATAAATTTCTTACAAAAATATACCTGGGATCCTTTTGTGTATTTTCCCATTAAATTGTATCTAAATTCATTAAGTGAACTGAAATGGCAAACACCTTTAAGCATTATTCAAATACAATAAATTATTTTAAAATAAAAATTATCCGAGCAAATAACTCATACTTTTCAGAGCTTTATAAAAGTTTCATTGGCTGGATATTCCTCATCCAGAAAAATCTTTTGCAGAATCACCTTAATTTGACCCTATTGACTATTCGATCTTGAGTAAGTCACTTGTGCCTCCAGATGTTTTCTCACATACATGGAAAGGTGTTCTAAATGGTTCGAAGTTCTCTTCTAGCCTTCGGTGTTCTTGAATAATATGATCCCATAGTCCCTAATCATTCTATAGAAATTTTTTCAAAGCACTTATATATAGCAAATAATTTATTGTGTTCCAGGGCCTAGAAGAATTTATGGAATATTTAGTAACTAATCTATGTCCCAACTCTATAAATATAGGCAGAAGTAATACAAACATTCTTAAAACTTAATGCATTTGCATAATAGATTCTATGTGGAAAGTTAACAAGAAAAAAAGTAAAAATGGAATTACTATCCCTACTCAAGAGAGTCATAAATTGATGCATAGATGATTTAAACATTTTGAGCAAGTATGTTAGCTCTAGCAGAACCAGGCCAGGAAAAGGTAAATATTGAGTATCTACTATGTTGCAGGTACCATATTAGGTTTTTTCACATACATTATCTCAACAATTCTCTAGGGCAAGCATTTTTACCTCTGATTTTAACAATGAGATTACCAGGATCAGAGAGACTGTATTATCTGTGGCTTCAAGTTGTTCTGATAATTTTAGGTATGGAATTAAAATATTTTGTTGCTTGACTACAGAGTAACAAAATATCTGATTGACATTTACTTAAATAATGTTTTATTTCTTAAATAAAAGTCTGGAATTAAGTAATTAAAAGTTTGTTCAACAGAATTAATTTTTTTCACCTGACCTTCACGGATGCAGATGGCTGCAGGTCTAGATCACTCAGAACTACTATAAGAACAAAAATTCAAAATCCTGTGTGTATATGTATATGTATGTGACATATAACTGACACTGACATAATTAAATGGCCAAAAATTATCAAAACCTAGAAGTTCTCGGAAGAACGTTTACCACTTATCCACTTTTATCCAGTAAGGCAACTCTGGAAGCCAAAAGTGGGTACATAACCACTTATAAGTACAGTCACCACAATATGATCTATTTAGAGGCATGAATGAGCTACACACATTCAGTGAAGACTAACTAACATAAACAAAAAAATACTCTTTTTCCCAAGGAAAGTCTTTTCAAAGAAATGAACATAGCTGTTGACATGATGGGCTCTCCCTTCGTTTATTGGATTTGACACCCATCCATGCTGGTAATAAATGTTAATTCTGTGAATTTGTGTTCATAGACTCCATTATGCTCAATTGGTTAAAAACAACAAAATTTTACAGCAGTGTACTATATCACCCATGAATTGTCTTAACCTACTCAGGCTCTGGCATTTCTCTTGCACAATGTGCTTATGAGCCAGTAGAACCACAAACACCCAGGACTGCATATCTCTAAGCCCTGCCTTTCTACTACATGATGCTGTTTTTCTAACCCTAGCAAACAATAGCTTTAAAATCTGCCTCTTTTTTTTTTTCTGAAACCACTATGCATCTTTCTCCAAGATCTTCCTTCTTTTGGCCTTCTTTACCATCTCTTCTCTTTATTAAAATCTCCTCTTTACCCTCTATATTTTCCTTGTTATTCCTTTCTTTTATCCTAAAATATTCTTCACCAGCTCATAACAACTTTTTAAAAAGTTATAGATATATCAAATCTCTGGGGCAGATGTGCTTTTTGCATTCTGCTAAAGTAATTTCCAGGTGTCCCTGAGAATTCATATTCCCAGCAGGTTTGGACAATTAATGTTGTAGCATTCCTTACTAGCCTTTCTGCTTAGTGTTGTTCAAGCAAGTAGCATATTACTTCAAATAGGATTTGTTATGCAAAGAGGGTAATTTCAAATATTAAATCTTATATAGCTGCCCCCTTTTATGTGGGAAAAAGTGCCATGCATGAATATATATTTATTTTTAAAGAAAAACAGTCATCTATAATTCCTGCATAACTTTTGAGTTTCTAAATTTTAATAGGATTCTTCCTCTTTAAAGCACTGAGAGGGAAAGACAGACCAATAATATATAACCTACAGTTGATAACAACACCATCACTTGCAGATGATGACCCTAGAAAAAACATCTACATCAATGATATCCTTTAAAGTGTTGCATGGCACATGAAAAGCAGTGAAATGGATGCAAGAACTGGATGTTAGGATTCTCACAACCTTTCTCAAGGGTATTCGAATACATGACTAAGTAAGATTAACTATCTGATGGTTATCTCTTGGCTTTGTGCATATTTTCTCTCCAGAAATGTGATATGAGACTTTGACTACCTAATGGCACCATCCCAGGAATGTAGAACAAGAGCCTGCTGCCCTCACTAGCAGCCAATTCCCAATGGTATATAGGATATGTTTGAGAACAAACAGAAGGGTGAATGTGGTCTCTCCAAATACAGATGATGCCCCGTTTGAATATGCTGTTGTGTCCCAGGGCACCTTGGCACATACTCTGGAGCCCTCCGCCCTAAATTCTTTTAGAAAGAAAACAGTTTGATTGAAATCAACCTAGTATTAATTGTCCTGGTTCCCAAAACCAAAGAGAGGAAAGATGGATAAAAATAGAAACAGGACCTAGGGATATTAGAAAGAGAGAAACCAAAGAGAGAGGAGGGACTCTACTTGCCCATCCAATATGGACTTTATGAACTAATAACTGACTTAATAGAAAAAGTAAAGGAAAAACTTCACATTCCTATGCCTCAGAGAGTATGGACATAAATAAATGTTTACATGTATATCTGTCTCCCTCACTAGATTAAGACACAGCAAAAGAATTTACTCATTCAGTATTCTTTTGAATTCATAATTCAATAAATATTGTTGTAATGAATTCCCTTACCTGGAACACTAAACTTAAATTAATTGCAGTAGAATGTGCTAATTAATTTGTGCTGATTTATTTAACACCTCTGAAGTTAGGGCTTCTTACATTTCAATACACAGATTAATGGAGAGTAAGATTTTATTACCACACCCTTCTGGTGCCCCTTCATGTCCCTCTCTTCTGGAATGCTGAGAAGAGGACTGGATTTATGGTTTATTTTGTGTTTCAAACTAAGTACCCAAACATGGCTGGCAATGTGTGAAGTCCAAAAGTATACCCTCATTTAGTTTACCTAATTGACATTTGTGAGAGTTGATTCTATGGCTTTTTACTACATGAGCTATAGAATATGGGAAAACTGCTCTCTAACTTGTTAGCTTTTGACTTACTAATAGAATCAAAATGCTGGGTATGTCTATACCAGTATTCATCAGGAAAACATGTCAAAATACTGTTGCCCAGGGAGACCAAAAGGATTTAGGGTTCTTTAAAAAGAAAAAAATTTGGTGATAAAAAGACAGATTAAGGAATGAAATTGGGTAACTAAATATGGAATGGAATAACTGGTTTAAATTCTGCATTTGAAAATATCGCTGTTTCAATTTACAAGTCCTTGTGAAAGGGTATTTTGTTTTTTGCTTAGGATTTTTTTAAATCCGGTTACATCATTTCGTTCTCAGTCCCAGAGTTAATCATACTTTGTACTTATCTCTCTCACCTTTTATCAGAAAATTGCTGAGCCACTGATAGCCTATGTGGCCAGATTCTTCCCCAGTGGTTGCACAAGATGTGCAAGCCAGCTCCCTTAAAAATCAAAGGGATAAATGAATACAGACCACTAGAATTAGCAATCAAAATAGCCTACTGGGAAGTCAACCTAATAGTGCACATACTTTACAAGCAACGAAGGAATGGGGTAGAATCAAATATCTCTGAGAATAAGGAAATGAGCACTTAACATGTGGCTAGAAATATGCTGAGGGCTTGTAAACATTATCTCATTCACCCACATTTAACAGAAAAAGAAATAGGTCATCAAAGCTAATATAACTTGCCCTTTAATCAGCTACGGAGCAGAACCAAAATCTAAACCTTGGTTAGATCAACCATCAACATCCTCTCCACACATGATCTCTGGACATAAAGTTACTGGCATGTTGCCAGTACAAAAGTGTGTGGAAACAGTGCTGTGTTTGAGAAGGAATACTAAGGCTCCCATTCCCTTTTCAACTTGAAGTTCAGGAAGTCCTTTTAGCATTACCCCACCTATGTCTGGAGACAGTGGGCACTTAGGGGAAGGCATATCAACAGCAGCACAGAATGACACCTCAGAGTTAATGACAGGTCTCAGTCATATAATATGAGCTGGCTAGAAATGCATTTCAAACTGAGCATCTCCCCTCCTCCCATAAGTTTGAGCCCCCTTGTCATTTCTATTATAAGCATACATCTCTTCACTTTATGATTCTTAAGATTTGTTACATTTACCTTATTAACTTTTACCATGACTAAAATTTAGATTAATCAGCTTCATATTTTCTTCCTGTTTTTGATTAGTTAGAACTAAAAATGTTTAGTTGGACAAAGTAGCCGTTGTTCTTCAAAATGTGTTTTAAAAAAAAAATGTGTTTTGAACAAAATAGTCCTACACATCAAGTCCACAGACACTTTTTCAAGTAGTAAACATTTCATGACAGAGAAGCAACAACTAACTGGAAAACAAATCTCAGTGAACAGTTTTTATTCGAACCTACAAGCTCTGAAGCATATACAATTTAAGACAACCCCTAGAAATCAAAGTCTATGTTTTGCTTATTGTCTTAGGTCAGGGCTCCCTAGAAGCAGAGCCAAAGACAGGGATTTATGCACCAGAGATATATGGAGGGTATATTCTTCATGAAAAACCTCCAAAAGAAAGAAGGAAACAACATGGGGAAGGCGAAGATGCATTGGCAGGGAGAAGAATAGAGAAGGAGGGCCTCTCTGGACTACAGATCATGCTACAGAGTTGTCCCTCTTAAGGTAAGGGCCTAGGCTGTGGTTGCCCCTATCAATTAATCACTGACTGATGGAGGCACTAAGGAGGAGGCTGGTGGAGAGGAAGCTGATAACCTGCCAGACATCTCTATGAAAGCAGCTTCATCAGTCAAGAGCAATTTTCTGGGGGAAATTAGCAGGTATATACTGTTAACAGCAAGGAGATGGATGCACCAGCTAGGAAACAGCATCTGGTTAGACATCAAGAGCATCTATTATAGTATCCCAAAGTATGGTTTTCTGGGAACTTGTTAAAATACAAATCTCCCTGCTCCCCACCCCACCCACTAAATCAAAAACACTGGCATGTTTTAACACTATGTTTTAACAAACCCTGCAGGTGATTATGTTGCACTCTAAAGTTTGAGAAACACTGGATGACAACTATCTTCCCAAATATTACATATCACAGCACTATTTACAAATAGACCTAAGTTAGTGCAAGTCATATTGAAAACAGGAACCTCCTGAAAAATATTTTGATTCAGATGTCTACAAAAAAATAATCTAATAGATACCTAACTTCAATTAGCCACACAATTCCATTTTTAGTTAACTTTCTCTATTTTTTCCTTATTTTCTGGACTCTTTCCATGACTTGAGGGCTCTGTGCAATCTCTTCCCTGGAGTCTTTTTAAGAAGTCTTAATTAGTTTCATACACTTATAGGTCATCAACTCCACCTGCCTCCAGAGAAGGGGTTTATAGCCTAATAAAAATTCTGTATTGCATTATATTCTCCTTCGTTCTGGAATAAAGCCTGTGTATACTAAGCTGACATTTTATAGCCATTTTGCTCTTATTTTCTTAACTAAGCTTATTATTTTCTTAATGAAGCAAGGTGGAAAAATTAGACATCCTACAATCAAATGTCTCTGTCATAAGAAGTTATGACTTCAGACTATTAGCTGAGTTCATCATTTCTCTCTAGAGGGTCTAGAGGGGAAAGTAATTTGGATAATTTTTTTTCACAAACTTTCCTTTTAAGTTTTCCTTTTCACCATAAAAAGCCTACATTCAAGTATTATCTTAACTACTGAAAATATAAACACTGTTTAAAGAATTTGCTTTTCCAGCTACTGAGTTTTCTTTTATTATTGATACTGTTACTATTATGACTGATTTAAACACAGAGGAAAGTACAGCGAATATAACAAATATTTGCAAACACACCTTGTAGTTTTTGATATTATCAATATTTTGTCATATTTTCTTTAGTGCTTTGCCTCAAAAAAAAAAAAAAAGGATTTACAAGCACTGTCAAAGCTCTCTTGACCTGATTGGAAGGCATATAGGTGTCAATTGTATAACCACTAGATTTGTTACTCTGTATAAATATTTTTGCACTATTTTTTGTATTATATTTTACAATAAGAATGTTTTATCTCATTATGTTATCCTATAAAAATGTAAAATCTAGTGATATAAAACAATTCAGTGATAAAAGAGAAAGTTTAGAGTAAATATTTCAAAATTAAAGTCATAAAATAATGAATAAAAATTGTCTTAATGAATATAAATTCATTTTGTAAAAGAATAAAAATGTGGATTTACAAGTTAAGAAAAACTATAGCAACTGATTTTAAAATTAAAGAAATTAAAAATTATAAAAAAATAATTAAAATAAACAGCATAAGAGCTAAAACAGAAGTTTTGTAATCATGGAGGCAAGAAAGCCTTCTTAAAAAAATTATAAAAATCCAAAAAGTCTAAAGAAAATTTAGAAATTAAGAGCATCAGGAGTATCTAACTATAGCAAATGTTTGACAATGATACCATAAGCCATCTTTTCAAGTAAGCCGTAGATTGGGAAACAAGGAGACAATATTCTCAACATATCGAAAAAATAATTAATATGTAGAATATGTAAAGACCTCTTACAAAGCAATATAAAAAAGACAGACAATGCTACCTCCACCCCAACTCAAAAAAAAGCATCTCAGAAAAAATTCTAATAACTAAAAATTAATACAGGACTCCTCTAAAAAAAAAAAAGGCAGATTGCACGGAGCATGCAAGTAGAATGAGGGTAAGTACCAGTGCTTTTAAATTAAAGACAAAAAATATTAAGGTATATATGTGCATATATATATGTATATACATACACATGTATATATATATGTACATGTAACATATATTAGTTTTCTATTGCTGCATAACAAATTACCCCAAAACTGAGCACCTTAAAACAAAAAACGTTTATTATCTCACACATATTTTGAGGGTCAAGAATCTAGGAATGGCCTAGCTGAGTGGTTATGACTCTTACATGGTCGCAATAAAGATGTCAGACAGTACTGCAGTCATTTAAGAGATCCCTCTTTCAAGTTCACTGGTTGTTGGCAGACCTAAGGTCTTCACCATTGGCTAAAGGTTTCAGTTTTTTTGCCATGTATGCCTTTCCAAAGAACTGCTAACAAATGGCAACTTGCTTCCCCCAGAGAAGGTGATAAGAGACAGAGATAAATATATACACTGAGAGAGAGAGACTGAGAGACTGAGAGTAAGAGAGGCTGACCTAACACAGAAGCCACAGTCTTTAATAGCCTAATTTCAAAAGTGACATAGTATCACTTCTGCTAAACTCTATTTCTTAGAAGCAGTTACTAGGTCCAACACATGCTCAAGGGGAGAGTATTACATCAAGTTATCACAATTACATATAAATATAAATGCACTTACAAATTATGCATGAACCTCATATATTATATGGTATGTGTGTGTCTTAAATATATGGTACATATATCTTTAATTAAAATTTTAAGCCTAGGATTTTTAAATGTTTGTGGAGGTATTTTTCCAAGAGTATTCACAAGAATGCTAGCTTCAATTTGACAATTTATTGGTTTATATTTAATTAAATTATATTTAACTAACATTTTAATCCCATGTACATTTATCTAAGGCATTAAGTTAAAATTGATAAAAAGTATTTTATATGATATAAAAAATAAAAGTAGACTGTAACTAACTATATTTCTGCATGTCCCCTAATTTCTTCTCAGACAAGCACACAGCTAACATCATACTCAACAATGAAAACGTTAAAAGCTTTTCCTCTAAGATCAGGAACAACACAAGGATGTCCACCTTCGCCACTTTTATTGAACATAGTATTTGAAGTCCTAGCCAGAGCAATTAGACAAGAAAAAGAAATACACAACCAAGTTGGAAGAAAAACTGTCACTATTCGAACATGACATAATATTATATGGAGAAAACCCTAAAGACTAAGCCAAAGTAGTGTTATAACTAATAAACAATTTCAGTAAAGTTGCAGGATAGAAAATCAATGTACAAAAATCTGTTGCATTTATACAATAACAACAAACTACCAGAAAGAGAAATTCAGAAAACAATCTCATTTACAATTGCATCAAAAAAAAATAAAATACCTAGGAATAAATTTAACCTAGGAGATGAAAGACCTGTACACTGAAAACTACAAGACATTGACAAAAGAAATTGCAGAAGACAATAATAAAAAAAGATATTCTGTGCCATGAATGGGAAGACTTAATATTGTTAAAATGTCCACACTACCCAAAGTGATCTACAGATTTCATACAATGCCTATCAAAATTCCTATAGCATTTTTCACAGAAATAGAACAAAAAAATCTAAAATTGGTATGGAACCACAAAAGACCCCAGATAGGTAAAGCAATCTTGAGAAAGAACAAAGCTAGAACCATCACACTCCCTAATTTCAAACTATATTATAAAGCTATAATAACCAAAACAGTATGGTATTGGCATAAAAGACACACAGGTCAATGAAACAGAATAGAGAGCACAAAAATAAATCCACACATATACAGTCAAGTAATTTATGATAAAGGAACCAAGAACACAACATGTAAAGAAGAGTCTCTTCAATAAATGAAATGGTGCTGGGAAAACTGAATAGCAACATGTAAAAGAATCAAACTAAAGTACTCTCTTATGTCATACACAAAAATTAACTCAAAATGGATTAAGGACTTGAACATAAGACCTGAAATCATAAAACTCCTAGAAGAAAACAGTCATTAGGCTCCTTGACATGGTCCTGGTGATTTTTTGATCTCACTCTAAAAGCAAAGGCAACAAAAGCAAAAATAAACAAGTGGGACTACATCAAACTAAAAGTTTCTCTACAGCAAAAGAAATAAACAAAAAGCAAAGGCAACCTAATGAGAGAAAATATTTGTAAACCGCATATCTGATAGAGTTAATATCCAAAATAAAGACCTCTCCCCACCTTTCTTTTTTTTCTCTCTCCCTCTCTCTCTCATCTCTCTCTCCCTCTCTCTCTCTCATCTCTCTCCCCTCTCTCTCTCATCTCTCTTTCTCTCACTCTTATTCCTCTCTCTCTCCTTCCTTTCTTACTCTATCTCTGCTCTCTCACAAAAATAGAAAAGAACTCACACAACACAATAGCAAGAAAAAAATAATCCAATTTTTTAAAATGGGAGGATGATCTGAATAGACATTTTCCCAGAAAAGACATACAGACGGTCAACAAGTACATGAAAAATGTTCAACATCACCAATTATGAGGAAAATGAAAGTAAAAATCACAATGAGATATCACCTCACACCTGTTAAATGGCTATTATCAAAAAAAAAACTTTAAAAAAAAAACAAGAAATAAGTATTAGCAATGATGTGGAGAAAAGGGAACCCTTATGCACTCTTGGTAGGAATGTAAATTGGTACAGCCACTATGGAAAAAAGTATAGAGTTTTCTTAAAAAATTAAAAATAGAATTACCACATGATCCAGCAATTTCACTTTGGGGTATTGATTCGAAGGGAAAAAACAGTAACTTGAAAAAATATATGCACCCCATGTTCATTGCAACATTTACAATAGCCAAGATATGGAAACAATCTGAGTGACCATTGATGGGTGAATGGATAAAGAAGATATATATATCAGGACACCATTGTTGTGAAATACTATTCAGCATAAAAAAGAATGAAACCTTGCCTTTTGCAACACCATGGATGGAATTAAGGGCATTATGCTAAGTGAAATAAGTCAGACAGAAAAGACAAATACCATATGATTTCACTTATACATAGAATCTAAAAAACAAACAAAAAACAAACTCATAGAGAACAGACTGTTTGGTTGCCAGATCAATGTGGGGAGAGGGGCAAAATGGGTGAAAGGGGTGAAAAGGTAGAAACTTTCAGTTATAAAAGAATTAAGTCATGGGGATGTAATGTACAGCACAGTGACTATAGTAAATAATACCATATTGAAAATACTATATTTGAAAGTTGCTGTGAGTAGATCTTAAAAGACCTCGGCACCAGAAAATTTTATTAATATATGTGGTGATGTAGCTAGACTTACTGTGATCATTTCACAATGTATACAAAAGTTGAATCATGTTATACATCTGCAAATAAAAATATAATTTTTAATGGAATAAAATAATAAATATAAAAATACAAATTATGTCCATTTAAAAAATAAAAATCATTATTCCAATATTGTGTTTTATGAATTATGCTTCCCCCCTAAATCCCAGGAAAAAAATTATTTAAAATGATAGCATTTTCTTAATTTTTTCCAGAACCAAAAGTTAACAATAAAAAATATTCTAATTTAAAACATGTAAGTAGACCCTAGCTATATTTCTGCATGTCCCCTACTTTCTTCTCAGAGTTGTGAGTTCATTCAGGGATTGAGATGAGGGATAGGATAAAGAGATGGCAGAAGAGAATGATGAGAGATGGAAGGGCTTGACCTTACCATCACTGTTTTTTCTTGCTCATGTATATAAGGGTAGTTACTAAGCATCAACCACTAAGATTACATTCCCATTTATTACTACATAGAAATCTGATTCAGCACCAATGGGTATATTTGTGTCATTCATCTTTTATAACTAAATGTGAATGCAAAATGTGTCTAGGTTGAAGAGTTTGTTAATAGAGCTTTGCACACTATCATACACAGGCAAGGCATACACTAAGCATCCATGTATTATATTATAACATTTAGAACTTTCCAGAGGAATAGTTTTCTGCCCTTGTTGCCAACATTATATCCTGAGCAATTGAGATTCATACTTCTTTTTGGCTTCTCTTGTCTTACCACATCAAACAATATGCCTAGCCTCCATGTGGATGGTAATGAATCATTTGTGCTGCTTATCTCTGGGTATATTATCTCTGTTTAATTCTTTAAAATGACAACTCTTTTTGCTTATTCTTTTATTCATTTTTTAGGGTCTCCCAGATTTGGGGCTGGTACCCAGAAGGTGCTTGATGAATGTCTAGTCTAGATTTATACATATCCTTTTACCTAGGTGCTAATCTCTAGATCTTGGCGCTTTGAATCTATATAATCTTGATATTCAGTAGACCTAATAGTAAATTCTACTAGAAACCCAATCTTTTTAAATAAGGTCATCTAAGCCTTAATTTCTGTGTTTATAAAATTGGGAAATACAACTCGCCCTGCAAAGGATTATTAAAGTATGAAAATATGGTAATGTATGTGAAAATGTTTGTAAACAGTAATATTTGTTAAAATATTACTATATTATTACTGTCATCAATCACACCATATATAATTTATATCCCATTATGATAAACCCTGAGGATTTTTGGCCATAATGATAGCTCATTGCAAGAAATACTTATCTAATAAATATACAATGACCTGAGGCTGGGGAATATCATTGTCAATTCAAAGTATAAAATAACTTATTGTAACATATTTATAAAACAACTTGACTTATAGTAACGTAACCAGGATTAAATATCAGAAACCTTCAACATAATAGTTTTAAACAATTAAGTTAAAAAGTCGGAGTCACCAGCCATGACATTTAATCAATGAACAACTGTTTAGAGGTATTATCACATCCTTCACACTACTACATGTCCAGCTAAAAACAAGACACTGTAGGCAGCATAATGGACAAGTGATCCAGGATGCCAGAGATAGGCTCATGACTCAGTTATTGCTGACTTGAGATCCTTCCCTTAACAAGGTACTTCCCACTTCAGTTTCCACACCTATGAAAAGCACATATTAGACTAGATCTAGGTTTCTGAAGTATATTTTATAGAACTCTAAGAACTCAAGGACCACTCCAGAGGGCCAGAGCAGGATTAGGGTACACAGGAACCGGCAGTACGTGAGGACCTTGGTATTTGCTTCATTCTGATTTTCATTTTGGGATAGCCCATCACCAGAATCTCCTTCCCCTCCAACATCTAATCAATCGCCAAGTCTTATCTAGAAGGAATTGAGGATCTGGAGAGAAGAAAGAGAAATTTAAGGCTCTAGTTTCTTTTACTGACCAAAGTTATAAAAATAGAAGCTATGATTAACTTTGATGAAAAATTTTTAAGAACAATAATTCAGTACTGAGCAGATTATTGCCCTTTACAATGAGATGAGAAAGGGAGAATTATAAGGTATTTACATTTGATCATAGAAATACAAAAATAAGAATAAAGCACTTTTAGAAAACTAGTAAATGTCTCTATGTATTCTAATTCTTGATATGATTAATTATAATTTCTCTTTTTAATGTTTATCAAAGTACGCTAAGATATTAAACTGTTAACCATAAATTTTTTCTCTGTTTATTTGAGGGCTTTTGTTTGGTTGGTTTGTTGGTTTCCAAGGATATAATATTTAAGCTTGAAGTCTGTGATGAACACAGAGTATCTCTGTATAGAAAATTGGTTTTGTTCACTCCATCATAGGGTATTTTCATGTGGGAAATTTTATGTTTGCATAAGCTATATATTTTGTTATAAGAGGCTATAATCTATAGAATATATCTGTTAGAGGAAACTGAATTTTTTTCACCTAAATGAATTTACCCACCATGGTAGGAATTAACCCACACCTCTGCAAATGAATTTATAAGCTTTGTGATAAATGATCCTCTGTTGTAATATGTTGTGTATATTCTCTTGTTAAATAAAAAGTATTGTTTTCCTTGCTCTGACCTACAGCTACAAAAAATAAAAATTCTCAGATAGAATTTTATCCAAAAAGAGCACCATTTGATTTTTCCCACAAGCTTGCACAACAGCTTAAACATATGTATGAAATAATGGCTAGTGGGCAAGAAGCCTGTTGGGATTAAAGAATATAAACTTTATGCCTTATTTTTTCATACTGTTCTCTTTATCTAGAATGCCCTTCCCCTAATATTTCTATCTAGCAAACTCTAATCAGCCATTCAATGGTGTGCGTGTGTGTGTGGTGTGTGTGTGTGTGTGTTGGAAACTGTCCTTACTCGCTCTTGCACGCTCGCACGTGCTCGATCTCTCTCTCTCTCTCTCTCTCTCTCTCCCTCCTCCCTCCCTCCCTCCCTCTCCCTCTCCCTCTCCCTCTCTCCCCCTCCCTCCCTCTCTCTCTCCTCCCCCCATCCCTCCCTCCCCCTCCCCATAACCCTCTCTCTGTCCAGGAAGGACTTATGACTATCTCTTTCATGTTTACCTAGTACTTAGAATATTTTTCAACTATAGCACTCGGCACATTATATATATATTATTTATTTATATGCCTTTTTATTACTATTAAAAATTATTGGGGTGACACTGATCAACAAAATCCAGTAAGTTTCAACAATTCAACAGTATGTCATGTATATATACTGCATTTTGTGTTCACCACCCATAGTTATTTCTTTCTGTCACCACATATTTGACCCCTTTACCCCTATATCTCCCCTACCCCCCTTCCCTCTGGTAACCACTAGTCCACTGTCTATGTCCATGAGTGTCTGTTTGTCATGTTTGTTTGTTGCTTTTAGATTTATATCTCACATAAGAGTGAGATCATGTGGTTTTCCATTTTTTGTCTGACACATTTCACTTAGCATGATTATCTCAAGATTCATCCATGTTGTCAAAAATGGCAGTATTTCATCTCCTCATATGGCTGAGTAACATTGTATACATGTATCACAACTTCTTTACACAATCATCTATTGTAGGACACTTCGGTTGTTTCCATGTCCTGGCCATCATGTATCATGCTGCTATGAACATCAGTGTGCATATATCTTTTCTGATAAATGTTTTCAAGTTTTGGGGGTAAATACCCAGTAGGAGGATTGCTGAATCGTGTGGTAATTCAATTCTTAGCTTTCTGAGGAACCACCATACTGTTTTCAATAGTGGTTGTATTAATTTGCAGTCCCACCAGCAGTGTCTGAGGGTTCCTTTTTTTCTTCTCATCCTCTCCAACATTTGTTATTACTTGTCCTGTTGATGTCATTTTATCACATTAGTCCATAGGCTTTATGGAAGATTCCATGTCTTATCATCTTTGTAAGCTCAGGGTCAAGTAGAGAAACAAAGATAAAATAACATAGATGTATAACAGACATTCAGCTAACAGTCATTAAACTGAATTAAAGAAGACTGGGTAAATATAGAGAGCCTTGAAAACCAGGCAGAGAAATTTTTTGACTTGATGAGTAGGCTTTGGGGAGCTATTGTGGGAGTGAACATTTTGTAGGATACTAACTCATCCCCCAAACTCCTCCATTAGATCTAATCAGTTTGAGAAATGTATATATGGGGATTAAAACAAGATATTATATTTATGTTCTAAGCACTAAGATCCTTGATAAAACTGGAATGGCTAATACAGTTCAGATTTGTGCTGAAATACTTATGCTAGCCTTTCTTCTCTGAAACTTACTTACCCAGTCATAAGAGGGGCAACAGAGAATGCTGGAATGGTGAGGGAAGGAAATACACAGCCAGAAATTTATGCCCTGGTGTGTTTACCACATAATGGGGGGGGGGGCGGGGGAAGATATGAAAAAAATGTCATTTACGGACAGACATGACTAAGAAAGACCAAGAGCCAAGAAGGAGAGCCACATATGAGGGAAGACTTACTATCCCCTCCTAATAGAGAAACTTGGTCCAGTAGATTTTTCTGACCTTCTCCCCAACTATGTTATTAGCCCATAAAAAGGACTGAGTGAGGGATATGGTCTTCTCTCTAAAAACTACCATCTCCTAGATGTCGTAAGAAAAAGTCTTCATAAAAAGAAGCAGAGAAGAGGAACAAGGGTTCCCTTCTAATATTAGTGCTATCACCCAAGCAGGAGAAAGCTCTAGGGAAGTACTGTCAAACAGAACTTTCTGCGATATCTATGCTGCCTAATATGGTAGCCACAGAACACATGTGGCTATTGAATATTTGTTAAGAAGCTAGATTGACTGAGAAACCAGATGTTTTGCTCTTTCATTTTAATTAAACTTAAATAATCACATAATGCTAATAGTATCTTCCATATTGAACAGTGCAATTCTCTAAAAAGAGCTTGCAGATTATTCCGACAATGGTAAACAGAATTGGGTTAAGAATAGGCATTTAGGACAAGGAATAGATAAGATCTATCATTCATTTGGCACTTCCTCTGTGCTGGCATTGTTTTTGTGCTAATTGTTTAACATGGATTAATTAAATTTAATCTTCATAATAACCCAGTGGAGTCAATGATTTTATTTCCCCCTTTCAAAGATAAGGAAACAGTACTCAAGATCATACCTGAGGAATGGCAGAAGTAAGATTTAAACCCTGGAAGTCTGGCTCTAGTAGCAGGGCTACCACATAGATTGGGGCAGTAATGCAAATGTCAGGGCTAGGAAGAAGTGAAGTCAAAATTCTGAAAGAATTAATAAGATATAACGACTGAAAAAAAAAGTTATGGGCCTACAATTATACCATCACCAATGACACTTTTCACTCTCTATTAGACTCACAGCAACATTAATGTGACATTATGGTCTATTGTCACATCTGAAAAATGCACTGAGAACAAAGTCCCATTAAAGAACTAAGTCACTCTATTTCCAGAGAAGTAATGGATAACAATCTAATGATAGCACAAAAGATTAGACTATTACCAACTGAAGAAAGAGAACATAGAAACAGCGCTCTGTAGAATTCATCAGTAAGTAATGAGATCATTACCCAGCAGTATTTCAAGTCTTACAATAGCAAGGCTTCTCTTCATTTATTATGTAGAATTAGAGAATAAATCTCTAAATTTTATAATGAAAGAGGACCCTAGATGATCTTATCTAATCCCTTCATTTAATAGGCTAAAAATTATACTAAAAAATATTTTTGGGACAACTTGAGCATAGACTGCCTGGGCATTAGATAAAATTAAGGAATTGTTGATCATTTTATTATGTTAAAAATGATATTGCTATAATGTGTTTTTTTTAAGTTATACATATTAGAGTTATATGCTGCTATTCTTAAAGATGAAATGATTTGGAATAGGAGAGGTAAATATATGAGAGAGGAAGTAATAAATGAAATAATATTGGTAAAATGTTGACAAATGATTAAGCTGTTAGAAATATGGGGGAGCAGTAAATGGTTTATCTAATTTTGTGCATTCTTGAAAATTTCCATAACACTGTTTTTAATTACAACCTAAAAAGACATGAAGAGACAGTTTTTAAAAATGGCACATACATATATGAAAAATATTCAACCTCTGTAATAAAAGAAATAGAAATGCTAAGATACCATTTAGAATCTATGTGGTTGGCAAAATTTAAAAACTTGGCAACAGTCTTTTGGCAGGACTATGGAGAAGCAGACATTCTTATACGTTGCTGATGATGCCATACATTAAACTATGACCACTGAAAAGGATGCACAAGTCCTAATCACTAGTGTTATTTGCAAATAAGAGCTTATTTGGTAATAATAGGGTCTTTACAGATGTAATCAAGTAAAGATGAAGAAGTCATACAGTCCTTATAAGGAGAGAGAAATTTGGATACAGACACACACACACACACACAAAGTATACCATGTGAAGGCAGATGCAGAAGTTGACGATACATCTACAAGCCACAGAAAATCAGCAACCAAGCCAGGACAAGGCAAGGAAGGATCCTCTCTTCAAGTCTTTAGAGAAAAAATTACCCTGTCAACACCTTGATTTGAGATTTCTAGCTTCTAAAATTCTGAGAATGAATTTATTCTGTTTAAAGCCACTCAGTTTGTGGTAATTTATAACAGCAGCCCTAAGAAACTAATATATACAACGGTCCTGAACCTTTATGGCACCATGGACTTGTGCTCCTAAAAGAATCTAATGCCTGACAATCTGAGGTGAAGCTAAGGCAGTGATGCCAGCTTTGGGGAGCGGCTGCAAACACAAGTGAAGTTTCGCTCACTTGCCCACTGCTCACCTAACAGGTTCCTAACAGGCCATAGATCTGTACCGATCAGCAGCCCATGGGGGACCCCTGAATATATACCCTAGGGTGGGGATTTGGCAATATCTAACAAAACTGCATATGCATTTACTCTCATTTAAAAATACCACATACAGGAATTTAAGCTGAAAATACACCTAAAAAAAGAAATCACACACACATAGATGAGTTTATTTATGGTGTATTATCTGTACCAAATATTAAATATCCATCCATAAAATGTGGAATGATTAAAAAATGGTATATTTATATAATGGCACAACTTTAAAAATTCAGCAGTTAAAAATAAAGTGAAGATCTCTGTGAAATAATATGGAATTATTTCCAGATATGTTATTAAGAAACCAAAGAAAGTATTGATAGTATACTATCAAGTATACTTTTCAAGATAGTATTGATAGTATATCTTACTTTTATGTAAGAAAAAAGGAGAAATAAGAATATGAATATATATTTAAGAATATAATAATATTAATTTGCAAAAAACAAAAATAAATGAAGCAACCAGAAAGTAATTAAAGTATTACCTATATAAAATAGGTGGGAATAGGAACTATAATATTTTTTATTTTTAAACCATATTAGTGTTTTACATACTCAAAAACTAAAATTAATTCCAAAAGGATGAGATTAATTCTGACTGAATAGAAATAAACTGTAAATCTCGAACCCAGTATACTGACTGTTACCTTTTATGGTCAATGTTATAAGAAATATATCAACTACAAAGAAATCTTAAATTAGACTTAGAAGACTTATTGTTGGCAGTTGTATTAAGTTGATATTTTTATGTTATAGAATAAAGCAAATGAATAAATATATTGATATTACTCTTACAGGAGTCTCACCACAGAATAAGAGCAATAAAAATAGGGATTGGAGGAACAAAAAGAAGGGTCCCGTAGTACTAGATTTAAATTAAAGAAATATGAATAGATATACTTCCCTGCTAGCTCTGTCTACTAGGGACAAAAAGTAATACCTTAAAAGAGCAAGTAATAAATCTGGCACATACATCCACTTTTTAAATACCATTTACCAGTGAATGGAACCAGGACTCCTATGAAGAGTTGGCTAAGTTCCAGGTTTGAAGCAGAAAAAAGGTGAACCTGGAATATCATGTTGAAGAGAAAAGTGTTCTGAGGAGCTCCTCAGACTCCTCCCAGTGAAACAAAAATAACTGAGGAAAAATATCTATAAAAACAACAGTCTCTGGGAATTATACTAAGGGCATATAGCAAATGAAGAAATATTTATTCCAAAAAAGCTACTAAGACTTTGTAAAAACTAGGAGAGTCTGTGGCATTTAAGATAGGACTAGCTGCCTTCATTCTCCACAACCCCCAATTCAGCTTGACACTCAGAGTGAGAGTAGCCAAGACAACAGGGCTCCCTCTCCCACAGCTGCCAGTCAAGAGATACAGTATCTTCCCTCTAGGAGCAGGTCATCAGCATTTTTCATTCCCTCCAACTCTGAGTCAAAGAGGCTATATTCTCAGTGAATGCAGCTAAAAGCTCAACAGATCCTTCTTCTACCCAGTATCTACTCATAGAACAGAGAGATCTCACATGTAGCAGGCCAAAAATATTAGAGCCCAAATTGTCCTCTTGACAGTTTATACTAGGTTCCAAATCAGGAGAAGCAAGCCTAAGAAGATCACAGGATACCATTCCCATTGAGCTCCCAAAATAGTAACTCAAATATTTTACCCAAGGGGAGAGGCAGTTCATAAAAATAGAGAGCTCTGAAATTTTCCCTAAAGGAATGAATTTTATTTGAAACAGAGGGTGAAGAAATTCAAGCCTCAGAATGCTCCCAAAAACAATAGCTCTTCTTAATTAAGAGCAGTAAACCATAGACCAGCTGGTTCACCAGAGAGAACTAGGGAAAAAACTAAGAGCCCTCCTGGGGTCAGAATAAACCTCAATCAAGATGGACCTCAAAACCTACCCTGCTCAAATTTATTTGGATCAGACTATGGAGTAATTTGTGCCCTAGGGCATTGTTTAAAAGAATGGAACAATCATCTGGCAATTAGGGGGCCCAATACCTGGCTGTGATAACAAATGGAGACCACAGTTTAACAGAGATCAGAAAAAGAAGTCCCAGAGTGACCAGCACATACGCCCAAGGCTGTAAGAACAAAATCAAAAGCTTCCCACTATGGGGATATAAAATGGACTAAAATACTCTAGCCAAGTAATTAAACAAACAAACAAGCAAACGACAAAAACAGGACCCAGAGGCAGTGGGGAATCAGCTAATAGAGTGATCCAGTTTTTAGCAAAAAATTGTAAGACATACACAGAAACAGGAAAGAGTGACCCATACAGATGAGGGCAGGGGGTAGGGAAGCAGACAACAAAAACAGTCTGTGAGACAACCAGATATCAGGTTTAACAAAGATGTCAAAGATGCCTTTATAAATACATTCTAAGAACAAAAGACAATACTTGAAGATCTAAAGAAAGCTATGGTGAAAATGTCTTATCAAAATAGAGAACAAAAGTAGAGATACAAATTATTTTTTTAAAAAGAAAAGAGCCAAATGCAAATTCTGGCATTAAAAATGCAATAACTAAAATGAAAAATTCACTACAGGGGCTCAACAGTAGATTTGAATGATGAAAGAAAGAATCAGAAAGTGTGAAGAGAGATTGATAGAGAATATATAATCCAAAGGTAAAAAAAATAAGCAAAACTTTATGGTAAAAACATTCAATAAACAAAGAACAGAAAAAAACATACCTCAACATAATAAAAGTTAAATATGACAAGCCCACAGCTAACATCATACTCATTGATGAAAGTCTAAAAGCTAGGAATAAGTCAAGGAAGCCTGTTTTTGCCACTCATCTTCAACATAGTACTGGAAGTCCTAGCTAGAGCAATTAGGCAAGAAAAAGAAATGAAAGGCATCAATTTGGAAAAGAAGAACTAAAATCATCTCTGAAACAATATTCTGTCTTATGTAGAAAACTATTAATGTTCCACAAAAAAAAAAGTTTAGAATTGATAAAGGAATGGGAAGGTATTTAGGTTCTTATTATTAAAAATAAATTACTATTATCATTATTATTATATATAAATGAATAGGAAGTTTGTGAACACATAACTTTTAAACAAAAAAAGTATCATCACATTTTGCTATACTACTGACATTAAATTACAGTTCCTTTGGAGCATAAGTTAAATGGTTTAAAGTAGGCTTTAATATACCTAAAAAACACCTCCCTATCATGTATTAGTTCTAAACAGAACTAAATAGAAAACTGTTTATCTTACATAGAAAACCCTAAGTGCTTACACACACACATACACATACGCAAACTGTTAGAATAAATGAATTCAGCAAAGTTGCAGGATATAAGATAAACACACAAACAATCAGTTGTGTTTCCTAAACTAACAATAAACCATCCAAAAAGGGAATTAAGAAAACAGTTCTATTTACAATAGCATATAAAGAATAATTTTAGGAATACACTTAACCAAGGAGGCAAAAGGCTTGTACACTTAAAACGACAAAATAATGCTGAAAGAAAATAAAGAAGACACAAATGGAAAGACACCCCTGCTCATGGATTGGAAGACTTAACATTATTAAGATGTAAATAATACCAAAAGCTATCTACAGATTTAATGCAATCCCAATAAAAATTCCAATGGCATTTTTTGTTCAGAAATAGAAAAATCCATCCAAACTTCATATGAAATCTAAGGAACCTCAAATAGCCAAAACAATCTTGAAAAAGAACAAAATTGGAGATCTCTTCCTGATTTCAAACTTATCACAAAGCTACAATAATCAATAGTGTGGTTAATGCCATAAAGACAGACACACAGACCAAGAGAATATAATGGCCCGAAATAAACTCTCATACATATGGTCATATGATTTTTGACAAGGGTGTCAAGACCATTCGATGGGGAAAAGACAGTCTTTTCAACAAATAGTATTGGGAAAACTGGATATCTACGTGCAAAAGAATAAAATTGAACCCATGTCTTATACCATATATAAAACTTAACTCAAAAATGGATCAAAGACCTCAATGTGAGACCTAAAGCTATAAAACTCTTAGAAGAACAGGGGAAAACCTCAAGACATTGGATGTGGCAATGATTTCTTAGATATGACACCAAAGCATGGGCAACGATGGAAAAAAATGAGTAAGTTTTTAAAACTATTGTGTAACAAAGGACAAAATCAATAGCTTGAAAAGGCAACCAATGGCATGGGAAAAAACTATTTGCAAATCATATATCTGATAAAGGGTTAATATCTGGTATATAAGGAACTCCTACAACTCAATAACAACAAAAAAAAGAACAGTTCAAAATTGGGCAGAGGGCTTGAATATAGATATTTCAATAAGGATGATATACAAATGATCAAAAAGCACAAGAAAAGATGATTAACATCTCTTAACATTAGGGAAATGCAAATCAAAAACACAATGAGATACTACCTCACATCCAGAATAGCTACACTCAAACAAAATAAATAAATAAAAATAACAAGTATTACTGAAGGATCCGAAGAGAGAAGTTGACAATTCAACAATAAGAGCTGGAGACTTCTATCTTCTTTTTCAATCACAGATAGAGCATCACTATTTGTAAACATCAATTTAATAAGTGAATCAAGCAAGGATCATTCATGGATAATAAAACCACTGGGTGAATTTGTTGGAAAATAAAATAACTTTCATAGTCTTGAAAGAATGATCCCTATATCAATTATTAACTAAAAGGAAAAGGTGTCTGTTACAATGGAGAAATCTGGTAGATACCACCTCAACCAACTGCTCACAATAACACCAAAATTAGACAAATTAATATCATGTGCCATCTAATGGGATGCAATAAAAAGTATACAATGTCATCTATGTTGCCCCAAAAGTGGTTAGTTTGAATTTCATATTCAGAAAACAATCAGATTAATTTCAAGCTAGCCAGTAAACGTCCAGGCTCAAATATTTTAAATACCAATAAGATAAATGTTCATCTTTCAACCCAGCTCCTATAATAAAATGACTCTTTTTGTGCCACTGCTGAAATTTCCAGATCATCTAAAAAATTATTATCTTACATTTAGGAATGTGAGCAGCCTTGTTAGCTGGCTCCTGCAGTTGTTAACTTATTAACCCCTTCTTGTCTCTTCCACCCTCTGGCCTGCTGTAATTTAATTTAGGACATCTCAGAATTTTCTCCTTCTTAGTTTCATATTCTACTGATGAAGATTTTTTTTTTATTGTACATCTTGATTTATCCAAACAGCATTTAAATTTCAGATACCTGAAAATTTTCTGTTAAAATAAAAGCAGGCCTAAAACAGAGTCACTTGTGCTAGGACCCATGTCCGCAAACCAAGACTTACTTGCAGTTTTAGCCCCTCCCAGGAATGTAATCTTAAACCAGTAGATATGTAATTTCCTGGTCAGTAGTAGTAAAGTAATCCACCTGATAGACCCTTCTATCCCTCAAAGAAAGATGAGTAATCTGTCCCTTTCCTTATCCCTGAACCCTTCTGCCTATAAAATCTTCCATTCTGTACAGCATCTCAGAGCTCCTATTTGCTAGAAGAGATGTTGCCCTATTCATGAACTGTTCAATAAAGTCAATTTGATCTTAAAAAAAAATAGTCTTAAACACCTCGAAATTATCAATATTATAAAAGACAAAATACTACTCTAAGATTAAAAAAAAATGAGAGACATGACAACTAAATGCAATGCATAGTGTTTGTTTAGATTCTAGATCAGAGCGGAAATCTAAAGAATATATTTGGAGCAAATGGGAAATTTTGAATATAAGCAATATTTCTACATTAATGTTAAATATCTTGACAGATAAGGTCAGGTAGTTATAAAGTTATATATGAGAATATTCTTGTTTTTAAGTGCTACATGCCCGCATATCTAGGCAAATTATGTCATGTCTGTAACTTATTTTCAAATGATTAAAAAAAAACTGTAACCACACAAACACACACATATATAATGATATAAGGAGAAATGGAAAAAATGTCACAAAATGTTATCTATTGGTGAATATAGAGTTATATAAGTGTTTGTCAGTGTTACCATAAATTCTTCTGCTTTCCAGGCGAAGAATGTAGTTACTGTACCACTAAGCTCCCTAAATACCCACCTTTCATAACTCTTATTATCCTCCATGGTACATTCTACATCATGAGTTCCTATCAATAATTGGTGAATCGAGTAAAATGGCAAATTTGTAAACTTGTCAATGTTTCCAGTGTAAGTGCAGAAACTACAGTTTAAATTTCCAAGCTAGCCAGTAAACTTCTGGGCTCAAATATTTTAAATATATTAAGATAAGTGTTCGTCTTTCAATTATAACAAAATGACTCTTTTTGTGCCACTGCTGAAGTTTCTAGATATAAATGAGTCTCCACACAAATTGAGCATAGATTAAAAAAAAAAAGTTTTCCTTAATGTGGAAGCTATATAAGTATATAAAAACATACACTCAACAGTACATGTCAACTTCATCTGGAGAGAGGTCATTTTTATCTTTTTGGTTTCAGTGTGGAACCTGGTATTAAATACTGTTAAACTTTTAGTAAAAATCTCATTTTACTATTATCTGATAATGAATCCTGCATTGTTCATACAAAACTTCCATTATATCAATGTGGAATATAGGTAGACATTTAATATAGCAATCACATTTTTAAGTCATCACGAACCTGTTTCTCCTACCTTTAAGAAATATACTGGCTTGCCTCTAACTAAATTTACCATGTAACTTTTCTTGAGCATGGTTAGCATTTTTCTTGGGGAAAATACATATGAATAGTGTTCTCTCTTCTTCAGAACTGCTTGACCACTGTTTTTCAACTATTTAGTCATTCTGATACTTGCCATGATCTACCCACTGTGCTAATCATGGTTATTGATTCATCACTTTAGGGTACAATGACTTCTCCCTCTTAAACCTTCCTCTACTTTCTCCTAATTTCTTTAACTCTCTTTTTTTCTTCCATCATTACCTCCAACCTCTTTAATGTTTTTTCTTTTTCTTTCTGCCCAGCTTACTTTGGTACTTCCTTCTCCCATTCTTTTGATCAATGGAACCACTCCTTTTCACAACACTGAGATTGAATGAACTTGACTTCACCTCATATAAGTGTAAACCCATATACATACATACATGACCTATTCTTCTCTATCTCCCTGTTATGGCCTCAATTGTGTCCCTCACCCCCAAATTTATATGTTAAAGCCCTATCCCTCTAGTACTTCAAAATGTGAATATATTTAGATATAGAATCTTTAAAGAGGTAACTAAGTTCAAACGAGGTCATTAGGGAGGCCTCTAATCCAAAATGACCAGTAATCTTATAAAAAGAAGAGATTAGGATACAGACATGTATAGAAGGAAGACCATGTGAAAACACAGGGAGAAGACAGCTATTTACAAGTCAAGGTGAAAAACCTCAAAAGAAACTAACCCTGCCAACCTTGATATCAGATTTTCAGTCTCCCGAAATGAGAAAATAAACTTATGTTGTTAAAACACTCAATCTTTGGTGCTTTGTTATGGCAGCCCTAGCAAACTGTATACCCCTCAATCTTAACACACAGTAATCTCACTATATTCTCAATGTATGGCTAAACTGGTTCATACTACTCTATTAATTATCCAATTCCAGTCTTACTTTTTTGTTACAGTCCTAGAGCTCTGTGCTGAAATCATACAAAAGTTACCTAATAAAAGAACAAGTCATTTGAGACATTTTAGTGTGGCTAGAATTAATCTATCATATGCAGGCAAAATATAGCCTGTTGGCCAAATCTGGCTGGCCACATGTTCTTGTAAATAAAGTTTTATCAAAAGACAGCCATACTCATTCATTCAGCATACTCAAAAGAAATGCACATACTTTCTATGGATGATTTCACGCAAAAAAATGGCAAAGGTGAGTAATTGCAAAAGAAACCATATAGCCCACAAAGCCTAATTTATTTACTATATAGTCCTTTACAGAAAAAGTTTGCAGACCCCTGATCCAGACAACTGATCTAGACAACTGCAAGCTTTGTCTCGGAATGGGTGATACCAAAGAACCAGCTGGGGAATTCTCTGTGAGTAAGGTACCAATATACTTGCAGCAGGTGTTACTTTTGTCCCAACTTCTGCAAATTTTCCATCTTCTTAATATAAAGTATCTCAGAAAGATTTACTTCTGCTTTTCATTACTCCTTCTTTCTGTGAAATGAGAAGAAAAGCTGTACTCTCATCATACTTTGTACTTTCAAAGGTCACTATGTTTGTCCACAATGTTTCCTTGGTAGAATTACTTAACCTTCAGGCCCATTCTTGCACAGTGTCTCACCAGAATTCTTCTGACTCTAGTTTAGAACTCCACAGAGCATTTCTTTTAGTGTGAGAAATGCTGACTCCAATTTTGATGTATATGTGCTTCTCCCTACCACTGGATATTGAACTCTAAAGGGATGGGGAAAAATGTTCTGTTTTTGTGTTCCCTAAAAGAGTGTCATTGCTTTTCACAGAATAAGTGTGCTATAAATGACTGTTCAATTGTTGACCACATTTCTGCATGGTGACTCACAAAATGAATGTTTCCAATTGCCCAGATGGTGGTCTAGAAATGCAATATGTATTAAACACTAAAGTTGGAAAAGTAGAAAAGTAATTTAATAAAATAATATGTATAAGAGCTATGGCTTTAATATATAAGCTAATCAAAAGACAATTATAAGAGATGTTTTAGGAAAAGAAATGACCTTTTTTTTAAATTTATTTTCATTTCAAAACGGAAATGTTTTCCTCATTTAGAAATGGAGTCCAGTATACTTGTAAAGCTTTTGTGAACTTTTGTTTCCTATCTTTCTTGATTTGGGTTATCCAAGGGCAAACTGTGAAGCTAGGTTTTAAGTGTAAATGGTTTATTGGGGGAATGAGAAAACAGTAAAGGAGTTGGGAAGTGAAGCAAGGAAAGAATAGAGTAGACACAGCTAACACACTGAGGTACTAAAGTTGAATTCTGCTGCAACAACTCTGAGAGGCAGTGTAAAATTATTTCAGAATTATCTCACCCAAGGGACCAGGAGGCTAGGATTTCTATACACCAACTCCAATCAGTCAGTGATTGAAGGCTGCCCCCAGGGATATGTTCATTTCTAGACACTTCCAGCCTACTGTGTGAATGGAAAGCAGAATTTAGTAGCAAGAAAAAAAAGGCCCTCGGGTCATTAAGTACAGGTTCTAGCAGTTGAAGAGAGTTGGCATGCCCTGCTGTGGCTTGGCATGGAGATTTGGGTAGAGTATTGAGGCACTGACATCATCTGCTAGTCTAACTTTGAGTATTTCCTAAACCCTCATTCATTGATTCAACAATTAACTACTGTGGCCTCTGGGCTGGGTGCTGAGGAAAAGCAGTGAACAAAAGCAGACATCATAGCCACGCTGATGCAGCCTACATTTTAATGGAGAAAGCAGATAATAAGCACTTAAACTACCAAATAAGATAATAACAAATTGGAATAAATAATTTAAATAAATAAGGACTAATTTCCTTGTTTCAAAGAAAACTAGTGCAGATCCTTTCTCTTTAGGTAAATGAGAGTTTACTGAGACTCAGACTCCCTGTGTCTTATAATCAGAAGTGAGTCATGATGCTACCTCCTTGTCTTATCTGTTGGGGCTGCTCTAAAAAAAATACCACAAGATTGGGTGACTTATGGTATTTTTTTTAATGTTTAAACAAACATTTATTTCTCACAGTTCTGGAAACTGGAAAGTCCAAGATCTAGTTACTGGCAGATTCACTGTCTGGTGAGAGCCTGCTTCCTGGTTCACAGACAGACCATCCTCTCATTGTGTCCTCACACAGCAGGAGGGGCAAGAGAGCTCTCTGGAGATTCCTTTATAAGGACACTTATCTTATTCATAAGGGCTCATTCCTCATGACCTAATTACCTCTCAAAGGCCTCACTTCCAAATACTGTAACATTGGGGCTTAGGTTTCAACATTATCAATTATGGGAGAATACAAACATCCGGTCTACATCATTCTCATTCCTCTAAGACCCTGTGGAGAGGAAAATCAAAGATGAGAGTAGTAATATCAATGTAGAGAAAGGGGATATTAAATGGCAAGCTAATTGGATAAAGCTCTAGTAAAAAGATATCAATATCCATCCAACACAACCAGTTTCCTGTAGACCTCCAACATCATCTCTTCAAAAACCTGAACAGACCACAGCCATCCCTATTAATCCTAGCCACACTTCTAAATGTCTTAAACCCAGGATAAAGTCTCAAAGAAATCTAAAAGCTGATCCCAAGTGAATTAGACCCAATTGAACCTGACATCCTAAGACACTAAAGCGCTGCATGATAGATTAACACCCATCAGCATGCTCAACAAATTGAATCACCATTCTTAAGATTTATATAACTACAGAGAACTTGAATGTAACTATTGTTGCCTGAAAGATATATCTTCAGTGAATAAGCAGTGGCTCATAAGCCAGATGAAATACTACCAGGTTATTAAGAACAATTTTTGCCTTAAAAAAAATTATAGCTGGCTTGCTGAATAAGCAAAGCATATTTCTCCTTTATTGGGAAAGAGGAAGTAGGCGACTGCTGCAAAAGAAGAACCTCAGTTATGTTCTTAGAGCTGAATTAAAAAGCAAATTCTATTATTAAGATGGGTCAAGTTTTGCTACAAGCATCAAAATTTCTTCTTTTTCAAAAAAAGAATTTGTTGCTCTGTGGTTAAAATTCAATTTCTTTAATTTTCCCAGTAGGGTAGCTAGAAGGTTAGAGATAGCTTCAAAGTATCATTCTCACTATGTGATCAGGTATAAGGTTCAGCCCTGCTTTTATCATACCCAACATGAAAATGTGAAACTCCAGGAACTTCAGTCTGTGAAGGCCTATCTATGGCAGGAGGCAACACAGAACAGAGAAGACCCTGTGAAAAAACTCAACTCTATTACTTCTGAGTTAAGTAGCCTTGGGCATATCACTTAATCTCTCTTAGGCTCAGTTACTTAATCTGCAAAATACAAATAACAGTGCAAATACTGTTGTGGGGATTAAGTAAATTTGCCTACTTCACTGTCTAGTACAAAAAGTTACATTATGGATATTTACCCAAAAAATTGAAAGTATTTATTTGTAAAGATATATGCACCTCAGTGTTCATAGCAGCATTATTCATGGTGGCCAAGACATAGAAACAACTGAAATGTCCTTTGACAGATGATTGAATAAAGAAGATACATATCTACAATGAATATTACTCAGCCTTAAGAGAAGATGAAATACTGCCATTTGCAACAACATGGATAGATCTTGAGATTATTATGCTAAGCAAAATAAGTCAGAATGAAAAAGTTGAGAGCCATATGATTTACTCATATCCAGGATATAAAACTGAAAGCAACAAACAACCTGACCAAAAAAAAAACACACTTGATGGGGGAGGAGGAGTTGATAGGAGATAAAAGAGTCAAACGTATGGTGACGAAAGGAAATTTAACTTTGGGTGGTGAACACACAACGCAATATACATATGATGTATTATTGAATTGTACACTTGAAACCTATATGATTTTATTAATCAATGTCACCCTAATGAATTTAATTTTAAAAAGTTACACTATGAACAGTTGTCAAATCAACGTTGAGATTGAAGGACCATTTTGAACATTTACATTCCTTTCCAAAAGAATTCTAAACATACTTTGTTTGCTTACTGCTATAAAAGAGAGAAAGTTATTCAGTTTTTATATGAGTAGGGATCCCTCTATCTGTCTTTATTCAAACTTATCTTGGTCAACAGATCTTCAGTGTTGTTAATTCCTGCAGCCACTGTCTGCCTGGATATTACATGTCTGTGTGCAGTAACTAGCCTCTAAGATAATCTCCAATAATTCTTGTCCCATGGTATTCATGCCCTTGTATAGTTTCCCCTGCTGACTAGAAGTGACCTGTATAGACAATAAGATATTTGAAAATTACAGTGTAACTTCCAAGGTTGGTTCATAAAAGATACTGAAGTTTCAGCCTTGCTCTCTCTTAGATCACTTAATCTGGAGAAATCCAGCTACCATGTCAGGATGACACTCAGCAGCCCTATAGGGTGATTCACATAATGAGGCACTAAGGCCCCCTAATTAGCACTAATGTGCCAACAATGTGAATTAATCACCTTGAAAGCAGATTCTCCAGACCCAGTCAAGCCTTCTGATAACTACACCCATGACCATCTTGACTGAAATCTCTCTTTGAGCCAGAATTAGCTAAGCCAATCCTTAATTCCTAACCCACAGACACTGTGAGAAGATAAAATGTTGTTTTTGTTCTAAGCCACTAACTTTTTATATTTTCGTTTTTAAAATTATTTTATTGAGATAACATTGGTCTAAGCCAATAAGTTTTGAGGTAACTCAGCAATAGATAACTAATAAACCATGAAAAATTTCATCTCATTAACAAAAAAAATCAACACTTGTTTTCTATCAGTAATAAGGGATAAGTATCAATTCAGTGGTGCCAAGCAGTTCATAACACACTTGGTAATTGAAGTGACATAAAAGTCACCTAAGAGTTCAAAGATCACAATTGCTCCACCCTATTCCCTAAGGCCTTGTCAGAAGTCAGAAAGCATTTAGCTTCCACCATCACCAAATAGGAGACTTAATTCCAAACATTTACAGTCCTGTTAATATTACTAGGCCCAAAGAATAATATGATAGTTATATACTTTACCATGATTTTTGCACAAAACTCTGTCTCCAACTATCTGTAGGAATAACACAGATACCAGTTCAAAAACCAAATAAGACATTCACTAGCTACATGACCTTGGCACAATTACTTAACATTTCTGAATCTCATAGCCCTCTTCTGCAAAATGTAATTCAATTCACATCATATAGAACTATTGTGAAAGTAGGGATATTATTCATGACACAAATTATATGCTTCATGAGTGGAAGTAAATACCACCATCACCTCCAAAACCAACATAAGAGTTCTCGAGTTAGATAATACCTTTGCTTTTGAAACTGGCAAAGATTAAATAGATAGATAATATTCATTGTCAGTGAGGCTTAAGAAATAGGCCTCTTTTACCCACTGTGGTTGGGAATATAACTGGTATAACATTTCTGAAAAATAACGTGGCAAAGCCATAAGAGACAATGCCCTTTGAGCAATTTTCTATCTAAAATGGTAGAAAAGTGCCCCAAAATATATGTAAAAGATGTTCTTCACTGCATTGTCCAAAATAATGAAAATTAGAAATAACTTAAATTTCTACCAATAGGCAATTAATAGATTTGACTGAAATTGAATCTAACTAAAAAGGGAGCCCTTACATAGGCTGGACAGTAATGCAAAACTTACATGACCTGACTTATAAGCTGAAATAGACACAGAGACTTGTTAAAGTTTGATAACCTGAACATGTGCTTTTCTTCTTCCTTGACCAAAGGCCTGTTAAAATAATAGCCAAGAAATGAAAAGGGTATAATCCCATAACAGAAAGGAAAATAAGATGATAGCGTAAGTGGATGATGGATTCCAACTAATTTCTGGTAGATATAAGCATGATATTGAAATTACTCTATAATATGTATGAAAACTGTAGGGAGAAAAATATCTCTGGAAAGTTTCTGGACTCAGAGGCTAAAGGTGCAATGAAGTGTGAAAGTAAGAAGTGGAGATAAAAACGGGAGTAATTTAAGATCTGTACGCACTCACAAACAACATCGTGATATAAGCACCCTGGCATATACCTATAGGCAAAAAAATCTTCTTTAAGTCAGGATAGCTACTGAGGGTGAGTGTGTGAGCACCCCAAAAAATATCCTCTTCATTCATACACTGGGAGCTCCTCTCACTGTATAATAGCTAGATTCCGGATCACTCAACCTAAAGAGAGGTCCTTATGTTAATAACCTCCCAGATTGCTCATTAGAGCTCTCTTCTTAAAAATAAGACTAAGAGAAAAACTGATTACAGATGAACACATATTTTAGGGAAGAAAAGAGAACTTTTAAAGTCTCTAATTGATATGCTTGAAGAGATTCAAGAAGTTATTTTCAAGAAATATCAACACAATACTATGAAAAGGAAATATGGTAGAACATGAAAGAATTCTTCAATGTTGAAACTATGATTGCAAGTACTAGCAGACTTTCTGACTTTTGTTCAAAACCCAAAGTAGTCCCCAAGATAAATTAAGTTTGACTACATGAAAATTTTTAAATATATGCATGAAAAAAGCACTATAAACAAAGTCAAAAGAAAAATTGAACACTGAGAGAAAATATTTGCAACCTATATCACAAATAAGAGTTAATTTCCCTGGTATCTAAACCACTTTTAACTATCAAGAAGAAAAATACCCGAAACCCAATTTAAAAATGGGATTAAAAACACAGCTCATAGAAAAAGGAAGGCAAATGAACCTGACACATATTAAAAAAAAAAAAACACTCAATTTCTCCATAGTAAAATAAACAAATTAAAAACAACACTGAGATATCATTTCTTACCTATGCAGATGGCAAAAACCCAAAAAGTTGACAACACATTCAGCTGGCAAAACTGAAGGGGAACAAACTCTTTCATACATTCCTGATAAGAAAAGAAAATAGTATAGTACTATGGAGGTAAAATATAATAAAATTATATATTCATTTACACTTTTACTCAGCAATCTCACTTCTAGGATTCTACCTGACTATATACGAACCCAAAAACAAAATAATATAAGCTCAAAATTGATTCCCTGTAGCATTATCTGCAAAAACAAAATATTAGAATTAATCCAAATGTCCATCAGCCAAAGACTGGTGGAACAACTATGATGCAATTACACAGTGGATAATAATCTTAAAGAATTGGTATAGAGTAATTTCCAGGACATATTATTTAGTGAACAAGGAAGGTACAAAACAGTATATTCATTATACTATCTTTTAATATAAAAAGAGAGAATAAGAATGTCTGCATATGCTTGTGTGTATGTGGTTATATGAGTGTATGTTTGACTAGTTTTGTCAAAATACATTAAAGAATACAATGACTAATGAAATGATTACGTCAAGGTGTTAGATGAGAATGAGGTAGGAAAGTTTGAAATGGAAGAAAGATTTCTGAGTTATGATTTTATGTGCAAACCATGTTTATTAGTTAAGGTTTAGTCAAGAGAAAAGCATATAAGTTATTTGAACAGATAAGTTATTTGAACAGAAGAAATTCAACATTAAAAATTGGTAACTAGGTATAAAGTTGTTAACTAGGTGACTGAAAGGGTAAGAAGCACAAATGTATGAAAAGACAACAGGAAGCAACTACCACCTTTAGAGCAAGGAGAATAATGAGAATATCTTGGAATTACTAAGATTTAGAAATCATTAAAATATAGTTAAGAGTTCTGCTGAACTGAAAATCAGACCTTTTACAAAGGGTCAACTCAACTGGCTGGTAGTGCTGGGGTCTCTAAGTCCAGATCTCTGGAGGAAGCTGGTTCTCCAAGTATTTGAAAAACTTCAAACTGAATTTGACTGCTTCATGGGAAGGAACTTATGCTGTAGGGGTAAAAAGGTATGGCTAGGGTGATATGCACAGGAAGAGGAAGCAAACAAATAACTTTACAGGGAAAAAGCAGGAAGAGTAAGCAAATTCCTTCTTCCTCTTCCAGCCTTTCAATCTTCTTCTACCACCCACTTTGGAAGATCACAGCATGGAATCAGCTAGAAAAAAGAGAAATGCAATTTACAGAGTCCCAGCTTCAGCATTACAGAGTAGGGCACAGAAAGCTGAGACAATAGCTTAATAACCAATCCATCATGTAAAATGTTTTATATATTTGAAAAATTAAATCAAAAAGAGAAAGGCAAACCATAAAATTGAACACCAACAGAAATAAATGAACCTAACTGTATAAAATCGATAACCACACAGAGAAAAGAATTATTTCAAGTACAGGAAACTGGCTGTTTATTCTTACTGTGATATATCACAAAGACAAAAAGAACTGCAAAGAGATGTGAAACTTCACTCAATATATTTATTGTTGGTGGTAATGTACTTTAGATATTATTTTATGCATATTCTACAATAGAACAAATGAGTACATAATTGGTATTAATAGCAAAGGTTCTCAGTGTTATCAAAAGATGTTCTAATATAAAATGTTTTTTTTAAAACCCTACAATGCTAAATTTATACAGGGAATAGTATAAACTTTTTAAAAAGATTTTTCCTAGTTCTACTTATAGGAAGGGCCAAGAACCAATGATACCTAGTAGCAATGAACAAACCTAGCACCCAGATCTTGGTTTTTAAATGCCATATCCCATGGCTCCTTGGAGAAATAGTTTGTTTCATATCTGGGACACAGAAAGTACTAGATAATATGGGACATGTGTCAAAAAGTAAGAAAGTGCCCAAAGATCAATTAAATCATGAGAAAAGGACACAGGGAACTAGTTCAAATCACATGCTACTGGTTAAATTCAGGACAATCTGGCTTTTGAAAAGAAAAATAATTATAATTGATAACATCTTAAATAAAAATTCCTTGAGTACACGTAAAACCCAAAATGAGAAAGGGGATTTTTTTAAAGTTCTTCTTTGTAAAAGAATGTCTATCAATAAATGTACAAGGAATTACAGAAGTAGAAAATCATCATTTTGCAACTTCGAATAACTGACTTAGGTAAACACAATTATTAAATGCTAACATCAGATGAAAGATCTTTGGAAAACCTAATCACTCAGAGATAACTTACTGACTGCAAAGGGGAAAATGTATCATTTCAATAGGGAGATCTGAATGGTATGGCCTTAATAAAATCAGCAGACTTAGTTAACACTATTAATGGGGTAACCTGATATAATGTGTCTTCTTATATGACACAATATGAAGTATACAACTTAACATAGAAATTTTGAATGGCAAAATACTTAACCTGAATATAATCAATTCTCTGGATCCAACTTAGAATAATACAGAGGATTGGAAAGCATGTAAAACCATACCATGAGGTTATAATCAGACAAATCTAGAATATGGGACACTCCATAAGAAAAAAAAAAGTTGGTAACAGTATGAGAGTAGAAAGGTCAGTGTACTGTTGCAGGTTAAAAAGAGTTAGTCATTAACAACTAAATGCAGTACATGAATCTAGATTTTTTTAATGTGTAAAAGATTATTTGGACAATTGAGAAAATCGAACCCTATATGGACTGAATATTATATGATATTATTGAATAATTGTTAATTTTCTTAGCTGTGATAATGGTATTATGATATTAGAAACAAATGCTTATTTTTATGAGATGCATCCGAAAATATTTAGGGGTAAATGATTCTTAATATTCAGTTTACTTTCAAATGGTCCACAGCAAAGATATACATGTATGTATAAAGAGATGGGGAAATGTGGAAAAAGTTCATATTTGTTGAAATTTGGCAGAGGTTACTTGAATATTAAATTGTTTTTTCAACTAAGATGTTTAAGCATTTTTACAATAAAATGTTAAGGTGGGAAAATGTGTTATTATGGGGAAAAAATTTGCAAATATTTAGAAATATTAAAGTGCAAGCAGAATCCAGAAAATTAGAGGGAAGGAAAGACAGTCAATATAAAGACCAAGAGACCAAGACTGATAGTTTTAACATCTAACTAACACATGCAGCAGAAATAGAGAAATGAAAATTGATGAGTAAGAAATTATCAAAAATAATAGAAAAATTTTCACAAGCCTGAAAAATATACCTTCAAATTGAATGTTTCCAATGATTGCTAAATAGAAGAAATGAAAGAGACTAACATTAGATTTATCCTGGTGGCGTTTCAGATCTCCAAAGACCAACAGAAAAGCCTAAAAGCTCTGTATAAAGAAACAACAATCAGCCCAGCATCAGTCTTACCATGAGGAACAATGAATGGAATATGTCTTCTAAGTCTAAAGAGAAAATAATATTAAGTATAAAATTCTACAACCAGCCAAGCTATCAGTTCAAGTAATAAGCAAAGTAAAATCATTTCCAAATATGCAATCCAAACATTTACTGTCCATATACTCTTTCTAAAGAATTACTTGAAGATGTTCATCAGTAAAATAAAAATAGTATCAAAACTCAGGAAGACACAGGATATAAGAAATAGTAAAAAAGTAAATCTCAGGTTGATTGCTATGAATCAAACCTAGAAAGTAATCGAGAAATTAAAACAGGAAGTCACAGATCCCCAAGATGTATTTTGTTTAAAGACAAGTAGAATGATTTTAAGCAATAAGTGAATTAGTAAAAGATGGGAAAAGACACACAAAGTAAAAGAGAAAGGAATATGATAAGGAGAGCATATAACTTTTCTCCCATACAGAAGAACAATCAAAAATGAAATTGAGAATTCAATTTCTTTCACAATAGCAACAAAAAGAATAAAATATATAGAAATACTTTTAAAATGTAATACCTATACAACAAAAACTATAAAACATTAATAAGAAAAATTTTAAAATATCAATATATAAAATATGGAAAGATATCCCATGTTCATGGATTATAACACTTAATATTGTTAAGATGGCAATTCTCCCCAAACTGATCTACAGATTCAAGGCATTTCTTATCAAAATCCCAGCAGGCTTTACTGTAGAAACTGACAGGCTGATCCTAAAATGTATATAGTAATAAAAGGCCCGAAACAGTTTTGAGAAAGAATAATGTTGGAGGAATCACAATACTTAATTTCAAAACTTACTACAAAGCTATAGAAAACAAAACAGTGTGCTACTGGCATAAGGATAGACATATGGATCAATTGAACTGAATAGAGACTTCAGAAATAAATCCTTATATTTATGGTCAATTGATATGTACAAAGATCCAACGTAATTCAATTGAGAAAAGATAGTCTATTTTTAACAATCTGTACTGGTACAACTGGTATCTGGGCAGTAAAGTATTAACTCAGCAGGCTGTTTCCCAAACCCTAAACACTCCGAAGGCCCTAGAACTGCTAGGAAATAAACTTTTAGGGAGGTCTTGGAATACCTTGCCTGAAAAGAGTGTCTTTGTATATCTGAAACCTTAAGCCATACCAGAAGTTAAGGCTAACAGCACGCTTTATAGTAAACATCTGTTTTTGCATGCCTAAGGTTTTGGTTTATGCTCTATCAGTTGACCTCTAGGTGACTGGAGACTGAGAACATAAGTATGATCAGTCACATTGATTTCCAATAAAAATTCTGCACCTGGGTAAGCTTCCCTGGTTGGCAACACTTCACATGTGTTGTCACACATTGTTGCAGGAGAACTAAGCACTAACCTGCAAAACTAGGAGAGGAGAACTAGAAGCTGGTACTTGGTTTTTCTTAAAATCTGTTCTAAGCATACTTTTTCCTTTGCTGATTTTAATTTATAATAAACATTTCTGTAATAAACTGTAACCACAAATATAACAGCTTTTCTGAATCCTATCAGTCCTTGAGCAAATCATCAAACCTGAGAGTGAGGACCCTAGAAAGTAAAAAAAAAAAAAAAAATTAGACTTTCCCTTATACTCAAAAAAAAATAACTCAAAATTGATCATAAACTTAAATGTAAAAGGTAAAAGTATAAAACTTCTAGATGAACATTGGAGAAAATCTTAGTGACCTTGGTTTAGGCAAAAATTTCTTAAATATAACACTAAAAATGATCGAAAGGAGACAAAATTGGTAAGTTGAGCTTCATCAAATTTAAATACTTTAGCTCTTCAAAAGGTACCACTAAGAAAATAGAAAACAATCTACAGACTGTTTTATATGAAGATATGAAAATAGAAAGAAGATATGAAAATGTCTTCAAATAAAATAATGTATCTAATTTAAAAATTTGTATCTACAATAAGTAAAACTCTTAGGCTTAATAAAAAAAAAACCCAATTTTAAAATAAGCAAAAGATTTGAAAAGACATTCCACCAAAGAAGGTATACAAATGGCTTAAGATAAAAAGATGCTCAACATCAGCAGGAATATGCAAATTAAAGCCATAACAGGATACTACTGTATAACCACTATAATGGCTTTAATCAAAAAGGATGATAATACCAAGTCTTGGTAAGGATAATGGGAAAATGCAACTCTCATGCATTGCTAGTGGGAATGTAAAATGATACGGCCACTTTGGAAACAGTTTGGCTATTTCTTTCGAAAGTTAAATATATACTTACCATATGACCCAGTGATTCTACATTTTGTTTTTAACCAAAAGAATGAAAATATATATCCAAGGATTTGCATGCAAATATTATAGTGGTGTTACTCATAATAGTCAAAAATTGGAAATAATTTAAATGCCCCTTAACTTCTGGTAAATGGGTAAACAAAATACAGTATATCAACTCAGGCATTAAAAAAAAAAATGAAATCTTACCATTTGCAATGACATGAATGGACCTAGAGAGTATTATGCTAAGTGAAACAAGTCAAATAGAGAAAGACAAATACCTTATGATTTCACTTATATGTGGAATCTAAAGAACAAAATAATGAATAAACAAAAAGACTCATAGATATAGAGAACTGGTGATTGCCAGATGGGAGGGGGTTGAGGGCTGAATGAAAAGGTGAAGGGATTAAGAAGTCCAAATTGGCAGTCACAAAATAGTCATGGGATGTGAAATACAGCATAGGGAATATAGTCGATAATATTTTAATAACCATTTATATTGCCAAGTGGGTCCTAGACTAATCAGGGAAATCACTTTGCAAATTATATAAATAGTTAACCATTATGTTGTACACCTGAAACTGATATAAAATAATACTAAATGTCAACTCTAATTGAAAACAAAAATTTAAAAATATGTGGTATATCTATACAATGGAATACTACTTAGCAATAAAAAAGTTAAGACAATATGGATGAACCTCAAAAACATACCAGAAACAAAAGACTACATATTATGTGATTCTATTTTTATGAAGTATACAGAAAAGGCAAATTTATAGAAACAAGAAAACAGATTAGTCCTTGCCTGGAGCTGGGGGGCGTCAGCAGTAATTGACTGGGAAGAAACACAGGGAACTTCTGGAGGCAATGGAAATATTCTAACCCTAAATAAGGTGATGAGCTCACAACTCTATAAGGTTGCTGAAAAATCATCGAAAGTATACTTATAATGGATGAACGCACTCCTCACTGCCTCGCTCAACTTCTGCAACCATGTCTGACAAACCCGATATGGCTGAGATTGAGAAATTCAATAAGTCAAAATTGAAAAAGACAGAAACGCGGGAAAAACCCACTGTCATCAAAAAAAAAATGATTGAACAGGAAAAGCAAGCAGGCAAGTCATACATTCCACAAGCATTGCCTTCTTATTTCACTTCTTTTAGCTGTTTAACTTTATAAGATGCAAAGAGGCTGGATCAAGTTTAAATGACTGTGCTGCCCCCTTTTCATATCCAAGAACCACTGACAACGAAGGCCGCACCTGCCTTTCCCACCTGCCTGTGGCTGGCAGGGAAGGAAAAGAACTTGCACGTTGGTGAAGGCAGAAAAGACGGATGGGACGAAAGTGAAATCTAGAGTGAAAACCAAGCTGGTCCAAAGTATCCTGCAGGCTGTAAAATGCAGCTTAATCAGAGTGCTATTTATATATATATATATATATATATATATATTATATATAATATTTTGTGGTTGCTATCCAAATGGTTTTAATTATTGGAATGCACAATTTTTAAATATGCAAATAAACTTTTAAAATCTGAAAGAAAAAAACAACTCCAGAAAGAAATAAAATTCTATATGAAGATGTCATGGACCATAGGTGAAGTAAGTAAAATGAGGCATGATTTTGATTCATTGGTGGAGTGTACAAAGGAGACTCTTCACCTGAGTGGGATTTATAATACTGAAATATAGAAAAGGAATTATAATCAGAGTACTTTTGTTTAGCAATTAACAAATTTTACATATCATAAAAACACACATTTTTGTATACACAGCATGGAAGATTTTAATCATGGTTACAAAAATATATTCAAGTTATCTCCCCTATGATGTTAAACTGTGGAAGACCTCACCAGAGTTAAGAGAGGTTAAAGGAAGGGAAAGGATGTTGATGGGCTCATCTTTAAAGAAAGGGATATTGGGAGTCTGCATATATAGTTGAAAGTTGATAGAGCCAGAGTAGAGGTTTAATACTAATACTGGAAACAGGGGTAACTAATACAGAAACTAAAACAGTGACTTTACCATCAAAAATGAATAGAAAATAGTAAACGTAAACTCTACCTTCATATATCATTATGAAATACCAGAGAGTAACCAGTCCCTGGAATTGCGTCAATTCCTGCCTTTGTGAGCTAAAGTAGTTGGGATTCTACTGGATTTCTGTGGACTCTCCTCTCTGTTGCTGTTCAGCTTACATTAATTTTTAAATTTTGTATTCCATTAAATCAAAGGAACACATAGTAAAGCACTATGTGAAGAAGGACATGTTATTTTAAGTGATCTAGTTAATTAAGCCTATCTGATAATAAGTCTCAGTATTAGGAAGTCCTCCTGAATGCAGCCATAAAATATCCTCCAACCTTAAAAATGTATCAGTAATTGATAAGATATTTTGACCTCCATTTACATTAAACCTTTGTTGCTAATTCTCAATTGATTCAAAACTGGTGGGGAGGAGTGCTCTTTATTTGGTTCTCATAAAGATCACATACTACCTACACTATGTTTGCACTTTTGAAAAATATGTGCATGTGAGAGCATAAAAAAAGAAGATGAAACAGATATGCTAACATGCATTCAATAATGATCGCTGAGTGATAGCATAATGGGCAAGATTTATTTTCTTCTTTTACTCTTGTGGGTTTCTTGAATTATTTTCCAAAAAAAAAAAAATCTGCATTAATGAGAAATGAGAAAAAAATATGTTTATTTCCATTTTGTAAATTCAAAAAGCTTGGGCTTCACATCAGCGAAAGGCATGATGGCCAAAGGAAGGAAAAAAGGAGGTGCATTTGCTCATCAGCAGCCAACTTAATTACAACTGTAAAGCATTCTTGTAAGTATTAGGTAAGACCTTGTATAGGGAGCCAAAATCAGTTTATATGCTCAAAATCCTCATAGCCAATAACCCCTGCCTGGATTAGTTTACATACTTCTCTAGCCACGGTTAGAAACTTTCTGATAACATTTTAGTACTAAATTCTTGAAAAACCTTAAGAGAGCATCGTCACGCTTAGATTCATTATTTGGAGATCAATAAAGAGAACTGGGAATAGCATATAATGTAATCCTAATATAGTCTACCCTGCTGCTAAGTAAAGTTGCTTTCTTTTTTCTCTGACCAACAATATGGCTTGCACCCAAACAGTTACTACTTGGGGCTAGAATTAGAAAATACTCTCTTCCTAATTTATGCTCCATTGACTTTTTATAGTGTCAGGTATTGATCTTGCTTTGAGCCATCAGATCAGATATTGTAACCCAATTTAGGACCAAGGTCGTGACTGTAGGTGATCAACTTTTAATGTACAGAAGAAATGAGGTAGAAAATGATTACTTTTGCTTTTGTATGGTTTTTTTTTACAGACACAAATGCTAGGGGACTTTTCCAGCTAGAATCAGCCATAGAGTGGGGCAGGTGAGCTGCCCCACTCTCCTGGAGTGCCACAACCATAAAACTGAACATTCCAGGAATGACTCATTTTATTAAAGGAGCCAAAAACAGCACTGAAAGCAAAAGAAGAAAAGAGCAAGAATCATTTTTCAATAGAGTTACTAATGAATTCTAAACATGGAAAAAAATGATGGAGAAATGACTATCTGATTACTATATTAAATTAGATAAATTCAAAAATTATTAATATCTTTGTTCCAGAGCTGATAGCAAAAGTGGCTTGACTTGGCTTGGCTTGGCTTTTGGCAGTGTCCTTCTGTTATATATATTCCTTTATTGTTTTCTCTGAGTATTTTCTAAAGAGACTGACTTCATTGTTAGAGCAGAACCATATATGTCAAATCCCACACAATGCATTCCAAGACACTGATATTATGTTGGGCTGGAATGCTGTTACATCAGATACACTGGCTATAGGAAGTACATAAACCACCTGAGCCCTGGAGATCTTATAGTTATAGATAAGTTCTTATTGTACTAAGATGTCTAGGAGAACTCTCACTGTCTTGTTATACACATGTGGAGGTTAAAAAAATGTGGCATTTTAGAAATTGTATAACTTTGAAGAACAGGAGTAAGGGAAACAAGTGATATCAATATGCATCCAAAGCTGATAACCATGGCTCTAGGTCCATCCCTTCCCAAGTGTCCTGAATACGACAGAGCAGCTGCTTCAAAGACAATGCTCACCAACATGTCAACATATAAATGGAAATATTTTGTTTTCCTACAGAGAAAATAATTCTTGGAGAGCAAGTACTGTTTTATCTTTCCTTTGAATAATTTACTAACACCTGGATAAGTAAATAATAAGTCCTCCAGAAACATATGTTGAAATAAATCACTAGTCTTCACCTGAGAATGGGGTCACTCTATGACTTAAAATGCAAACGAAATTTTCTCAAATCACCAGTCCACATGCTCTAGAAGGTCCACTGCCTTTAGTAATATTTGTATAAATGTCCAGGAGATTCACATTCCCAAAGTCACCTCTGCTGTTAATTTCATGCCCCTGCTGAATTTTTATTTCCCATCCCCAAAGCATCAAAGCACACAAAACCTTTAGCATGGACTCCATTCTACCTGTTCTAAAAGTTTTTGTCATCCTGGCGCCAGAGATTTCTCACTTGCTTTGCCACCCCAGGCAACCAGTCTTAGCATCTTTACGGCTGATAGCTGCCCACTACTTTCACGTTATCTCCTCAGCCTCCACCTACCCCCAACCCCTAGGTCTTTCCACTTACAGGACAGATCTGCTCTACCAACAACCGCTAAACATCTTCAAGCTCAACTTCGCACCTATGCATTTACGTGTCCTACGTAATATGATGGGTATCTGAAACCTTTTAGCAGCACAAAGTGACTGGGAGAGACTCTGAGATTATCATTTTTAACAGTTCCCAACTGGGGTATGCTGCCCCTTGCAGGAGGAGGCAGAAGGTTAGAGATATACAATGGAACGTTGGTTCCCCTAATATTACTCTTTCGGATGTTAAATACTATATCTAAAAAAACACCTAAGTTACAAAATTTATTATTCCACCTTTAATACTGGACTTTACGTGGATTGCTAAGGTGCTTCTAAAACTTTGAGGCTAGCCCATTACATAAACAGGAAACATTGGTCATGTGCTAACATTGGCTATGTGGTAACTTACTTCAAAACAAACTGGTGTGACATCTATTTTAAAACAGACTGTGTGATGACTAAATAGGCATCTGTTTAGTATTTGAAATACACTTATCAGAAATACCACCCTCCAGAGGATTTCAGTAAGAACTTCAAATATGGTTATTGGAATCAACGCCAGACAATTTATTTACTAGCATAAGGATTGTTAGAAATTATTTTTCTCTGGCAAAAAAAAAGAATGAAAATAAGTGTGATTCAATAAATATTATAGGCAAGAAAGATTGTTAGGGCCTCACCAACCTTTCTTGAACCAAAGAATAAAATCAACAACTGCAGTATCCTAATCTTTGGGGCAATCTAGAGCTCTATTTGGTCCTCTGTCCTTCCCACTTCACAGAAGCCTTGCCAATTGACCCAAATAGAAAGTTAGCATCTCTTCACAACAATAGTGTTGTATCAGCCTCACAGAGAATCTCTCACTTAAGAGTCTTACAAAAATGCCAAAAATCAGAGAAATAAGGACTTTGCTGTGTTTACAAGAATAGATAATGTGACTATTTTGGTATCCTCTTGCCAATAAAAATGGGAAGGTTTGGCAAAATTTGATCTAAGTCTGTTTTCAATATAAGATACCAACTAGTATAAACATTGGGGGTGTAGAGAAGAACATACAAGGAATTTTGTGGAATTTTAACAAATGGACCTGAATATTGCTGAATGGTCAAATTAGCTAAGATCAGTTCACATTACAGAGCTGTCCTATCTCTAAACAGAAAAATTTGAGATGCATTTTATAGGACCAAAGTGGCTCTCAATTTAAGAAATGGTTATCAACCCTCCAGTCAACCCTCCAACCAACCTCTCCAGTGAGTCCATATACTAGGCCACGTCCAAACAACAAATAAGGGACTGAGCTATGCTGAAAGCCTGTGACAGTCTAAACCTCCGATTCCCAAAATTTCTAAGATCTTAGGCATCTCTTTCTCACCACACCTCAGGAGTTTTGTTTTGTGTTTTGTTGGTTGGGTTGGGTTGGGTTGGGTCTGATGTTATATTTCAGAGAAGTACTGAGTATTACAGCAGCATTTTTAAGCTGTGATCCTCAGGCTTTAGTATGCCTAAGAATCAGTTCAAGAGCTTTATAAAACTGCAGGTTCCATTCCCAAACTTTACGCCCTATATTTCACTGTATTTAAGGTCGAATCCAGAAATCTACATTTTTTAACTCTTTTCAGGTAACTTGGATATAAATGGCCTGGAACTATGGTTGAATAAATAAATACCCTCTAGAATGTTGACTTGTGCTTCATTAGGGGAAAGAGTGTCATTCCAGTAGAGATGTCTAATGAGTAAATGTCTAATGAGAATGCCTTTGAGCACCTTCCCCTAAAAGATTAGGTATTAATTTTCAGAGAATGAAGTGACCATTCAATTCATGAAGTCCTTAGAGCATTTATTAAATCTAAGATATATTATTTACTGAATAATATACATATCTGCTTTCCTCCCAGTATCTTATCTATTTATTCTTATATAATAGTTCTGCTTAGGATGTTGCTTTTCTAAATTCAAACACTAAAATCCATATAGTCCTTCCTTACAAGCATTTGGCTAGGAGATTTAATAAAGGTGTAAATCTGAGTGTGTTCTTCCTTTCAAGAAGTGATTCTAAAGTTAGCCTACATAGAAGTCATCTAGGAAAAAGAGGGATGCTTCCAGAAGTGATACCTCCTCTATGACGGCTATAAAAAGAACTGGTCTAAGAGAACTGTTGAGTGCAGTCCATGCCCCAGGACAGAGAAAAGGAGCCAACTTAGCCCTGTGGGGATCATAGGATACTGGGCCCTGGCCACAAAACACCATATAGCACCCAAAAATACATTAGAGTGACACCCTACAGCAAGAATGTTCTCTTGCAGCAGAATTCCTTTGTATTGCTGACAGATACCTGAGACACACCCCCCAGATCTACTGAATCAAAATCCCAGGGATCTAGGGACCAAATTAGTATTTTAACAAGCAAAACATATTTGGTGATTTTTATTGGCACTAAAAGTTGACTACAACCTCTGAAGGAGATTCATGCCATTCACAAAAATCTCTCAACTGAGTGCCTACAATTGTATCTATGTGCCTTTTTAAAAAGAGTTTTGGTTACAGAGCAGTGACACTTAGGCAGAGAGAAATGAAACAAGAGTAAACAGATGTGATATTAGGGAGAAATGCAAATATACTACAGAAGGTTCTGAGTCAGAAAGGTTTAAATACAAACAAGTGATGTATCAAAGACAAGGTACTGTGGAGAAAGCACTACATTCTAACCAATTATTTTAAAGGATAATATGGTGTTAAAAAATGCCAAATGTCATGATATTTATCACAATGTATATTTTTGAAATATAAATGATGCCATAAAAACATAGATCCACGACAAGCAAAAGGAGTCAATAAGGTGTCTGATGTGCAGAATCTAACTATGGGCTGTTCAACAGAAATGCAATTGCTATTCACCAAGTATAAAAAGCAGAAGGATAAATGTTCTGTTCTGCTGAGGGTCATAAACAAGAACGCAGAAACCCATTCTTGAATCAGGCAAGATTTTCTATGAAACAGGAGTTTGCAAAGCACAGTTTAGACTGGCATGCCTGGAAAAAGAGTCTACTGATAAAAATTGGGAGGGCAGGTGCAAGAAACTCAGGTTGGTCTTTACAGTTGAGTTCACCTGCATGTATTACATACAGATAGTAGCATAATCAAAAACACCATAGATCATGAATGCTTGTGGAATGCTCCAGTTGAAAGGGACTTTAGTTCATTGAGCCAAACCTCCTTGTTTTATAGATAAGGAACCGAGGCAAATAATTTAGCCTCTCTGAGGTTTGATGCCATATCAATTCATCTGTGCCAAGTCAAGACTGCAGCCCAAATGATAAGACTTCTCATTCAGTGCCCTTTCCTCTATACAATTCCAAAAATGACTGCTCTGCTAATGGTAGACAATAAAATTTTATACACTGTGTGCCTCAAAATCTTAAAATCAAAATATTATAGAAATTATTTTTATTTTAAGCCTCAATTATTTATTGAATAACTCTTATGTGTGAAATACTTGTTAGGTGGTGGAATTAATGATTTCCTCTAAAAAACTTAGATGTTTAATGAAAGCATGCTTATTATGCTGTTTGTATCTTCTGTGTTGTATCTTCTATGTTGTATCTTCTATTTTGTATCTTCTAACTACTATTGTGTATTAGGGTGACAACAGATTCTTATATCATTACATTTACACTTTGTACTTTCTGTCTACTGTGATTGTCACAAGAGCTGAAAACATTTCTTGAGGATCTCCCTTAGCAACAACACTAAAGATTAAACAAATGAAATGTTTTAAAATTGGGCTATCAGCTATTACCACTGCTATTGAACAGAATAAAGAAGGTTCAAGGACAGAAGAGGTGACTGAAAGTTTATCTAGATATCTTTTTAAGGAAGAAACAAAGTCCATTTTCACTTCAGAGAATTTTTTTATAAACTCTACTCAATAAGACAACAGTTTTCAAACTGTTTAGAGCCTAAGGATTCCAGAAAGGTACTCGTGAATGGATGATGTGTGGGGACAGAGACCTATGAAGTGGGAACGTGGAAAAAGCAAACTCTTGATCAATTGAAACAGTTCTTTTACGTATCTTATATATTGGGGTCCCACATAAGCTTTTATTCCTCACCTCCCCCAAAAATGTTGCTGCTGCTGAGACTTAAAAAAAAATCATACTAAGTCATCATGTACACCAAAAATTCTAATTTCTTAGAATGGCATATGTAACACTTTGCAACAACCAAAAGCCTTGGTTTATGACTATAATTATTTCATAGATATTTGCCTTCCTTCTCTATATATGAATGTATCTTAGATTAAGAGTACTTATAGAACTCTTGCAAGAAGCTCAAAACAAAAAGAACACTGTTTAAATAATTGGTTTCTGTGGGGCATACATGTAAACATGAAAGTCCTAGATACCTATCAGTCATCTTTTACTTCTCTCCTAAAAAATCTCAATAATTTCCTGGATGCTGGTCCCTTGAAACCTATTTTAATTATATACTCACTAGTAAGTTTCCTACACAATGGTAATCACAGATGTCTATAATACTTGCCTAATGAAAATGTCAAAAGAAACTGTGTGATGTCTATTAGCACCACATAATTAAAGGTCCTGATATATTCTGGGAGGGTCTCTGTGGGGATTTTAACCAGGGGCTCATTGGACATGCAGCTAGCTGAATAGATTGGCCCTTGCTAAAACTGAATACAACTCCATCACTGTTGAATGGATTAGTGGAACAATAATCAGCAATAAAATGCTATGGGGATCTGAGAAGTTAAATACATGGTAATAGTCATCCCAATAAAACTGTTCTGGCAATGACTAATGAATCACCTCAACTTAATAGGGTCTCCGTCAAGCTAGGGAAAACAACAGAAATGTAGCCAAGCTGCACATTAGAAGTTACTTGAAGGTTTTGTGAACTGGTGCCTTCTCAGATTATATTAGAGAAGTTATCCAACAAATATTTACTGCATGTCTGCCAAGTGCTAGGCACTGAGGTAGGTGAGGCCCTCTCCCTGACTCTGCTCATGAAATGGTTAGGGATTTTATTTCTTTCCCTTGCTTCATTCAGTTCCCCCTTCCTAGAGTCCATATTTGAGATCTTTCAAGGGTCACTGAGGTCAGGAACTTTGGAACTTCGCTCCAAAGTTCTCCTCAACTTCCCAGCTCTGCTAACCACTTAAGACTTAAAAAAACTTTGAAGAAAGCATCAGGTTAAGCCTCTTCCCCTGCTACAACCACCATCCACAAAGATATTCTCATTAACTTTAAGAACCCAGAAAGAAAATGCTTTCAGCATCCAAATCCAAAAAGGTAAGAGAAGGATCTTTTCAATCATCTACTTATATGTATATAAAATCTATGGGCATCAACTATGTGGAGGTGCCATGTAAGGTACAAAATCAAAGAAATGAGTGAACAGGGTTCTTACTTGAGAGAACTTGGTCTAATGGGAGAGAGAGAAGTGCCGTAAATATGACATTGCCTGAAAGAGGCAACAAAAAAGAATTTGGGAAAGAGAAGGGGAAAAAAAAAAGTTTAACTCAGCTGAAGGAAAAAGCAGGATTTACAAATGAGGAGTAGACTGCATAGAGGAAATGAAGTACTGAAAGGATAACTGGAAAAGTGGACCAAGGCTTGCCAGCTCCCAATCTCTATTTTTTTTTTTTATATTCAGCGATAGAAAAGCCAAAAAATTCCATGGGATTCCCCTACAACCTCCCGCCTTCATATTTTCTACAATATCTTCCAAATGGGAATCTTAAGCACCACAGGACCATTTTTTCCAGATCCAGAGAGACTGGGACTGACCTGAACATTTGGTCATTTTCAGTCACCTTTATAAAAAGCAGAAAAGCCTCTTTAAGAAAGCTGAGCTCTGGAGGCTGGAAGAATGATGTCAGATTCCCACCAAATAATCAAAATCGAAACATAGAGCTTCTTATCTCCTAAAACCATTCCTGATCTACTGCCTCTTATTCCATCCAGCTTCCCTCTACTAAGAGGGTTTTGGTTTATTACTTGACTGCAACATGATCATTTTTTATTGAAACCCAAAGTGTGTGATGTTAAAAGGCCCAAGAAGCTAGTGTGGACAGATGTTGATCTCCTACAGTCATCCTCACAAATCCTGCCCAAACACCAACAGGCTTCTCAGCACAAGACTTTCTGTCATCCCTGACCTTGAATTCCTGCAGTGGAGGGCAAGGAGCACAAAGACACTTTATTTCCATACTGAACTGAAGGAGCCCAACAGCAATGCGGAGAATGACAATATGGCCACCTGCTGATGGAACACTGAATAACTTCTCTCTGACCACAGGCTGGAGCACAGCAAAGTCACCTTTCCATACTGGATGAGTAGACCAGGACATAATCACTCAAACTCTGAGTGTACAGGTGAGGTGCCTAGCACCCAGTAGCCCTCAATGCTTTAACAACTCCTGAATGCACCTGGGGGCTTTTTTTTTTTAATACCTAAGCCCAAGGTGCCAAGGTGTCAATGTTGAAAATCTTCCCAGGTTATTCTAATTGAACCATTATAAGTGGTGATCCAATGGGAATAGACACATCAGCATCAGAGAGGGTCCTCAGGCTTGCTGTGCTCTGCTCCCTTTCTGATTAGTTTCTAAGAACCCCACACAAGTAACAGCATCATGGAAATGAAAGCCAAAAAGATTGTTTGCAACTTAAATCAAGAAGTCTCGCCCTTTTTGAGAGCCTACAATACCTAACCATGGAAACGGTAATGTAATAGCGCAGGCATAATTTTGGAAGTCAAGACTTATAATCAAAAGAGAATAAAAAAAGATGTATCCCATCAAAAGATACTCCCTCTTCTATTCTCTTTTAATTTTCCTTCCAGAGATTCTGATTTGACTGTGTTGGGGTGGGTCTTCATGAATATATACTTTTTCAAAATTCCCATGGTGATTTTAATGTTTGTCAGGTTTGAGAACCACCAGTCCAACGTTCTCAAATTTTGCTACATATTATAATCACTTGGGGAGCTTTTAAATATCCAAATGCTCATACACTCACACAAACTCAGAACCTCTGGGGTGGGACCCAGCATTAGCATTTTTAAGCTCCTAGGGTGTTTCCAATGTGCAAGTCCAAGTTGAAACCAAAAGTTCCAGGAAAAGGAAAGAACACCAAAGAAGAAAAAATAAATTGTAGGCTCTACTTTGCTACTAAGTTGCATGTGACCCTAGATGTCACTTTGCTTTTTGGGGCCTCAGTCTTCCTCACTTGTAAAATAATATCCAAGATTTACTCCAGCCTTAATGCACAATCCTCTATGCATGTTAAAATGCTTTACTAAAAAAATTCCCTCTACCATATGTGTTGCCCAACTATAGCTCTGACTATATCTACAGCTTTCTCATTAGAAAGAGGTGGTCATCTACCTAAAGGATTAACAATCCTGAGCATTGTCTTCAGAGCTGGAGGACATGAGTCTTCCCAATTCTTCCCTACCGCTTTGATTAGATTGAGGATGTAATGCACCATAGTTCTGTGTAGAATAACTGTCACTAATAAGATTGACCAAGAGTCATAGTCAAAATGCGTTCTGGATGGTTTGGTTGTCACACATGTAGAAAGAGTTGCTGATTGATTTGTAGTTTTAGTTCCTTCCCTGGAGCCCAAAGCATCAGACACATACTCCCTGTAAATCTAGACATACATCATTAGCTGTGAATCACTGCATAAGATCAGAGTCCTCTGGACCTGAAACACTCTCCCATGTTGCTTAGTTCTAAAACCAGTACATAGGCAACATCAACAAAATGAAAGCCAGATTGATCATTAGCAACCAAAAAATCTAGCTCCCTCTTGATAACTCACAATGTGCAGTGTCATGGCGCAGACATTACTGAGATTGTCAAAAGAGCAGGGTAAAAGCTCTAGCTCTCCCATATGCTAGCTATGTGACTCTGGGTAACTAAATGCCTGCTAATGAGGCCCTCAGTCTCATCTCTAGAACAGATATCAGACCTGCTACTTTTCAGAAGGGCAAGGACTGGATGATACAACATAAGGGAGAGCTTTTTGTAAAACATTATTTTTCTAATTTTTTCCCCTTGGGCTCCCTTCTCTCACAGAATAAAAAATTCAGATTTTTAAAAATTATCCCTGCTGTGGTATAATTCCCCCACAGATGGGTCCCATTTGATAACCCAGACACCAAGTTGCTGTCATCTAATACATAAAAAGGAAGTGGGCTGCATGAAATGCTACCAATTGACACAGGACTTAGAAGACAATAATGCAATTAATAAGGAAACAACCATCATTCTCATTTCTAATCCTATGTTAGTGTTAGACCTTATCACAAAGGAAACTGGAATCATGCAACTAAGACAGGGAAGTAGGTTGCTGGGGAAAAAAGTGAAACTATTCTGTGAAGCAAAGGCAACTGCAAGATGATGGAACAATGTTGTCCGGTGAGAAATAAAAATGTATCAGTGTAACAAGGAGAGGTGTGGTTCTTCCTTCTTTATTCTAGTTTAAGATCATGGAGAAGAAATGCATTCAGCTGTTGAAAAAATTCAACTGCTTATCTATAAACCAGATTACAGGGAAGGAATCTTCTCCATATTACAATAGAAGTCTACTTCTATGCAGGTAATTAAAAAATGATGCAGAAGATAAGAATGATAAAAATAGTGATAGGGAGGAAGACTTCTCTCAAATTACAAATGAAGGAACTGAAACATAGAGGTTAATCCTACACAAATCCAGAATTTCTCACTGCAGACTCAGCTCTCCTCTCCAAACCACAAAAATGCTATGGATGAGGTATCTGCAAACAAATAATACTTGCACCATTTATCCGAAAGTCAGACAACTATCAACCTCAATATAGTCCAAACACAGAATAATACTAAAAATGATTCATTTACTCCGATTTTTAGGTACTAATATAATTTTATTTAAGTTATGTTTCTATATTAAGAACTATTTCAGGAATAGATTTTCTGTGTTCATATAACCATAGCTACTTTGGTCAGACTTGGATTTGGCATCCCATATTTCTCATTGTCAACTGAAAAAATATGTCTCACAATTAAAGTACCAACTAACATCCCCAGTAAAGATGGCTAGCAAATGTATGAATTAAGTTTCTCTTCATGTTTTATTGTAAAGCATAATGATTTGGGAGGTGAAGATAAGCTTTAAGAATGGCAAACATTTCCATTCTGTGCTCTAAAATTAACCCCCAAAATATCAACATGAATAAGAAACAGAAGTACAATCTCCATTCTATAAAACCATAAGGCAAATATAAACCCAGAGCCACAATATATTAAGATAAAAAAGTCATGGAAAAATGGGAACAATTATTCAGCCAAGAAGCAAGCCAACCTAATACCAAAAAAGAACACATATGCACACACATATGCATGCATGCGCACACACGCGTGCGTACACACACACACACACACACACACACACACACCCCTCAAGAGTTGGACACACTGGTAAAAACAGAAGACACCAGTGAGGCAGCTGACTGAAAAGAGATTTGGAAGTCTGTATGAAAAGCAATTTGACCCAAGTCCCTATCCCAGACTAACAGGTGAACATCCTGCCAATCCCTGAAGGAAATGAACAGGACGTGCTGGGGAAAATGAACAAGACTGATTACAGAAGGAGGACACCAGACACAAAAGAGACACTGAACTAAAACCAGGAACTAATATGAAACTTTATATGCTGAACAGAAGACCTCCCCCAATTCCTCTTTCTTGGAACAGTTCCTGAATTCTAGCAGTCCAGTCATTACTCCCCAAATAGTAACCTGGGTAATATTTTCCTAGTAAAATTGAACTACCCCAGCATAAAGATATACAAAGACCGACCTGTGACTATTTCCAAAGAAATATGTAGATAATCATCTGATTGTCCCAGGAGACCTATCAGTCAACAATACCAATACACAGTGACTTTCAATCAAATTTTAGTCATCAATGTAAATGAACAACCATGGGTCATTTGATGCAAATGAACAATGCCTCCAACATGAAAGACAGAGGGAAAATAAATAGACTTAAAATGAGAATTTGGAGAAAACAATTTTCTCCAAAATTTCAATGTAGGGAACAAGAAAATAACTTTAAAATAAAAATAGCTATGTTGTCATTGGAGGAAAATTAAAAGTTTGCATTCATGAAAAAGAACAAGATGTGAGCTATTTTTATAAATGATCAATCAGAGAAAGAAAATAAATTTTACTAATTAAAAATATAATAACCAAAATAGAAAATTCAATGAAATGGTGGGAAGGTAAAGTCAAGGAACTCTTCTAGAAAGTAAAAACAGCAAGACGCAGAACAAAGAATGAAAATTAGAATATCAATACATGACATCCATCAAATACATAATAAAATTTGCAAAAACAAAAGAATACTGAAATAAAATTTCCCACAATAAGTGCCAAGACCAATAAAAGGAAAAGATCAACACCAGGGCATATATTCTGAAATTACATAATACTAAGAATGGGGGTGGGGGACTAAAAATTTCCTAATGGCGGGAAGGAAGTTCACAAAGGATCAGGAATCTTCATTTCATTACCTATCCTAGCAACAGCTTTGGAAGCTAGAAAACTATGAAGCAATTCTGCAGAGGAAATTAGTTTCTACCTAAAATTCTATATCCAGGCAAGCTATCAATTAAGTGTGACAATGGAAATTACAAAATTATCAGGCACACAAAATTTCAAGACTATTCCTTCCCTTTAACCTTTCTAAGGAAACTATAGAAGGATATGTTCCAAGAAAAAAGGAATTACCAAGAAAAAGAAAAGCAAGTGACTCAGAAAAATGAGCCAGCCAAACCAATAAAACAAAAAGAGTTTCTTGGAAAATGGTAAAATGAAATGCTAAAATAATAGTTGTAAATTAGACCAAGCAAGCAATAGTCCAAAAAGACAGAATAGAGCAAAAGTACAGGGGATTCAAGGAAAGATATTTACATAATAATATAAAACTGAAATTTTGCCTGACAAGTTTGTGTGGAAATTGAATTAAAAGGCATTTCACAAAAGTATAGGAAGGTGAAAGAAGCTAATCCATAGGTTCAAAAATATATAAATAAATGGAGAGAGAGAAAAAGAGGGAATGAATCATTATCTACAGGAAAAACAAAATGTTATAGTAAAAAGAAAATGTAATCACTTGGATCATTTGAATATAGACAACCAACTATATAAAACAATGGTGGATAAAAAGAGGAAATTGATAAAGAGCTAAAACTCTCATTTTCCATAATAGAAAGTAAATAAACGTCTAAGACTGAAGACTATAGAGACAGCTGTAAATAATATTATTTGGAAATATCAAGATAAATACAGAAAATATAGCTTAAAAATTAAAGATGGATTGACTATGGAAGTAGATCAGCGATGTTCAGAAAAGACAGGTGGGAGTGGAAAGATCTAAAAATAAAATTAAATAAAAGTCTTTTGGATTTCATAAGCTTTATAGCATTATTTAATATTGGAAGTATATCTATGCATTCCTTTCAAGAAAATACAAATTAAATGTTTAAAGATAACTAATTCCAGGCCTTTAGCCCAGGTCCTTCATAAGAAATGTAAATATGAATAAAGTCCAAACTAATAGTTCTTGCAAAACTTAAAAATGTTTCCTTTAATTATGAGGACTACGACTTGCTTTTACTTGAAAGAAAATGATTCCTCTGGAATGAAGTCATGAAATTGCAGCTTCTTTATTGCTGCAGTAAACATTCTCGCCTGATGATCAGCAAACTACTTCCTTAATGTTCTTATTATTTTAAAAATAGAACCATCTTTTAGGTACCTTTTGAACATTTTGAAACATTTTGAATACTCTGAAAGAGCTATCTTATGTTTAGAAAAACTACCAGAATATATCCTTTAGTTACATCAATGTAAGGTAAATATTCAGTCATTGCTTATGGAGAAAAAGGGGGGCCACCTTTTATCTGAATGTAAAAAGTACTCATTGAGATGTTAACTGTTGAGTTTAATCAAATAAACTAAGGGTTTGTTTAACTGGACTATGCCCTTGAGTTAGGAAAAGAAAACATGTCCCAGAAAATATAATTAATAATTTTGTTTGTTGTTGTTATTATTATTATTGTTGTTATTATTATTTTATTTTTATTTACAAGGTTCTCCATGCTTCCTCCCTGACATGAGACATATAATTGCACTCAGTTATTTAAGGTTGAATGACCCACACATTGAAAATTGTGCTGCAGATTACTGCAATGCTCAGGCTGGACCAGAGTGTCTACACTAGACCATAATCTGAGGCAGTTAAGGAAGACAACTGTGTTTGCATATGGAACAGATTGGAAGAAAAGGGATAATCCTGGACACACAAAAGTTGATACTAGAACAGTTCTTGATCTAGAATCCTGAGTCATGACTGCAGGACCAGAGTCATGGCAGACGGGACATCAACCACCATGATGATTCCTGCCAATGACAGAGTCTTCCTCAGTACCCTGGATTATTTTATCTCGGAGGTTACAGTGTGTCCTAGCAGAAGCAGAAATAGCAACAAAGAAACTGAACTCTTTAGCAACCTGAATTAACATTTTATTGATGGTATCCTTAATTGACCCATCATTTACAATAATTGGATTTTTTCCATTGAATGTATCATAATTTTCTAATTATTTCCATATTAATGAATAATTTGAACATCTTTAATTTTAAAATATAACAAATAGCACTGTATAGAACATCAATTATGTCTATTCCTTCTACCACTATCCTCATTATCTCTTCTAGAACTGCTGCGATGGCTTCATAAACAGTATCATTTTTCTGATCTTGACTCTTTCAAAATGACTCTACTAAATAGCAGCCTCTCTAAACAACTTTCTCTACAAAATAATGTCCGAGTTACAAACAAGGGATAGAATTCCTCATGACATAGACTCTGCTGACATTATTTATAATTTGATTTGAAGTGCAGTATTCTTTTTATAACCTAATATGAAGATCACTCTCTGTTTGGAGAGGACTATCTTTTCCACTATTTGAGAAACTGTAGTCTTCAGTAATAGAAAGTATCCATTAGTTATACAAGCCCACATTATTGTTCGCTAGGGCCACCTCTATAGTGCAAAGGGTGCTGGATAATAACTGATTTTAAAATGTATTGCAAAATGCATGAGTCAATGTGAGGTGTAGTGATTATCAATTACAAATAATGGGTAGAGAAAGATAGTCACAATTAACTTATTGTCCAATCAGTGCATGTGAAAATTTTTCAGAGGGTCCAGGCACCATTGCTTCCTGTTCAGGTCCATCATTTCTTCTTTTTTTGTCAAATGTGTCATGTTGGAAAAATGTCCTATCTCCCATCAAGAAAAAATAGCTACACTTGTTCACAATGCCCTAGCTCTTCAGAAGCTCTTTGTTTTGAAACACATATATCTCCTTGCCTTTGCATTCCCTAACACCATTTATTTAGTGCTAGTTATTTCATTACTCATAACACTGTATCAATCTATCACACTGCTTGTGAAGTGGCTTCCTAATGGCTCTCTCAAAGGTTGTTACTGTGCTTCATTACAAAGACCATAAACACAAGATTTACACTGAATTATTTTAAAAATGTGGACACTGATTTGCTTTCTAGCCATGCTAAATTTGCCTTTCAAAATTTGATAGCATAAACACAGAACAACATATCTTCCAACCATGTCTTCCTTATAAACAATGCATTCTTAGAATGTGAACTCTTGCCATGTTAACCACACCTGCCTTCCACAAATTGCTACTACCTATAAGGAGGACAGGCAGGGGCCCATGAGTTCTATAAGAGGAGCAGATTTATTCATGAAAGGAATGTACATCCCCTGTGACCAACCTGAGAGCGCACAGTGTTACCATATTGATTGGAGGCAAAAAAGAACATGGATTAGAAAGTCCAGTGGTGTCACAAAACAAAGGTCTTCTAATCTCATGTAGGATATAAACACATGCCTGAAAGTCTGATAAGTGGTGTAGAACCTGCACAAATATGGGGTAACCACCCAGGTGCTATTGGAGGGAGACACCTAGGTTAAAGGACACTTTAAAATGTATTGCAAAATTCATGAGTCAATGTGAGGTGTAGTGATTACCAATTACAAATAATGGGTAGAGCAAGAAAAGACACACAAGCTCACACACATGGCTCAAGCCCAAGGTGGACCACTGAAGCCCTGACCTCAGAACTCATTCTGAGTCTGATGTGATAAGTCACCCAAAGTCAGCACGTCAGCATCATTCTGGTGGCCTAATCTCATCTGATCTTATATACACACAAAAAATACTGTAGCTGAAGCAACCTGTTCCCCTCCTTGAACCAGCCCAGTCATAGGGCCCCAGTACAACCCCACAGACATGAGTTCACTGGGCATCTGATCAATCCCATATGTACTACAGCCCTGACCAATCCCAGACCCACTAGGGAGGCGAGGAGTAGCTTACAAATTTTTGATGAAGGCATTCTAAAACATGGGCCCTCTGAGGCCTGAGGCCCAGATAGGTAGGTACCCTACTTGCCCTGGTCTAAAGTGAGTGCTGTTGTTCACATTCTATTACATATCTCATTCATTTCACAGTCTTTACTGAAAGTGAACTATTCTTTTTACAACCTAATATAAATATAAGTTTGCCTACTAAGTCATCAGATGAATCAAGCATAGCTAGTTTTCTAACTAACATTATTGATATAAAATATTTTCCCAAAATTTGAAATAAAAAATTCTATTCTTCAAAATCAAACATAAATTACCTGCAATCCCACTCCAAGGAATATATCCAAAATAAATGAAAAGAGCTACTCAAACAAGTACATTTACATGCATATTCATAACAGCATTATTCATATTCACAATAGCCACAAGGTGGAAACATTCTAAACATGCATCAGTAGATGAATGGATAAACCAATTGTGGTATATACATACAAAGAAATATTATTAAGCCATAAAAAGGAATGAAGTACTGATTCATGCTACAATCATGCTAAATGAATGAAGCAAGATATAAATGGATAAATATTATGATTCCATTTATATGAAATACCCAGAATAGGCAAACCAATAGAGACACAACTCAGATTGGCGGTGGCCAGAAGCAGGGAGAAGGAAATGAAACGTAATTGCATATTTTCATCATCCTTTTAGGGTGCTGAAAATATTCTGAAACTAGATAGAAGTGGTGGTTGCACAACATTGCGAATGGACTAAATACCATTAAATTGCTTGCTTTAAAATGGCTAATTTTATGTTATGTGAATTTTACCTCAATTCTACCTTGAAAATATTTATATACAACATATTTCATATTAAATAGATCTACTCAAAGATAAAATAAAGCCAATTGTGATCATCTATGGTCACGTTTATGAGTATTATTTCTCATAGATCAAAATATCACTGAGAATACATCCAAACTATACATCCAGTTGGGATAGTTTTCCAAGACAGTAAAGAATGTTGAGGGGAGAGCTGCTGAAAAGAAAAAAATCAACAAAGAAAAATATCCAAAAAGAAAGGAATCATATTTGTTTCTTATGAAAGTAATCTTTTTATCAAGAGTTTTTAATACACCAAGGAAAAGAAACCCAGTCCAGGGGTTAGCTTTGGAAACTATAGGACAATCAAAAATCCATTTTATAACCAAAATCTCAAAATATTACCTTAGCATGGTGGTCCTTAATAAAGACAATTGATATCTGTTTAAACCAACAAATATATTACAACCAAATATATAAAAGTAAACACAACCTACGAATTTTCTGTATTCTTTTGTATGTTGTTCAAGAGAATTTTGCTGGAAAGATGAAGCAGCAAGATGATTAATTCACAAATGAGTTTAATCTTATTACAGCCATTACCTTCTAAGTGGAGATATAATGCAAACAAGGCTGTATTTCTTTTCAGACTTCTCTTATCAATTCTAGATATTAAAATAATTATTTTAAGCTGTTATAGCCCACAGCAAAATGGAATGGCATAAGAACTATTAAGCTTTATAAAACAAAACAAGTAAGTGGTCAAACTGGGCTTATCATACTCCTACCAGATAAAAGAGGCTGATCATCAGTCAAGAAATAAGCACATTAATCCTGAAGGAACATTTGCATTTCTATAATGCAAAATTACTCCTGCACTAAAAGATTGTGTTGTTGAAGAAATTTAATGTATTTCTCCCCAAAACAATTCTTTAAAGTACTTCAATCCTGGGGTTTCTTTTTCACCAAAATGAAACAAAAATCATCTACTTTCTGACATAATAAAATTTTAGGAGTAATTGTTCTTCAACAGAGATAAAAGCTCAACTATTAATGCGCATGATTTTCTAGATATTATTAAAAGCAGTGCAATTACAATTATGGTAATTGATATGGTTCTTACCTGATAATGATCAAGGGTCAAGAGTTTAAAACATAAAGCAGAACATGCTTTGTACTTTTTAAAGTCAAGTAAGCAATTTGAAGGTTGGCTTTGCTATTGCAGACCCTGGCCTCTCTCTGCTATAATGGAAGGAGGAAGGGGAGAAAGTATTGCTAAGAAATTCCATGACCTTCTTCTTTCATTAACACTCATCTCCTCCAAACCAGAACTGTTCTTTCCTTAGGAAAAGAGTGTAATTCTCAGTTATGTGGGCAAATAAGAGTCATACTTAACAAGGATAAATTAATTTCACAGTTATTCTCAAACCCAGTTTCATCCCCATTTTATTAGTGTCCTAGACTGACTGAACAGAATCCATAAATTAAGGTAAATAAACAAATAAATTTTAATACATTCAGAGTGATGGAACCATGTAAAATTGTGGAGCCATCTCAAAAAAATGGTGTAGTTTTGAGTCTTTCATTTTGTCCATGCTGTTAATGGACCCCCTGATTTGGAGCCCCATGCTACACTTTCTGACAGGGGGAGCTGAATGAAATACAATTTAATTAAACCACTGGGTTTTCATTTGCTTGGGTATTTATGAACTAAATTCAGTGGAGCCAGAGAATTTACCCAGGTATAAAAAAATGAGGAAAAAGATCATTACTTTTGATATGACAGATAACAGGAAACTAAGGAGAAAAAAAGCTCCAGGGAAAGTCAATTTTTCAATAACCTAGAGATCATATTTTAATGTGTTAAAACAATATATCAGATTGCTTTTAATAATAATGTGCTTCTATGAACCAGAAACAAAAATCTGTGGCATTACCATACTAAAACAGGCATATTTAAAAATTAGTGAGTATACAGAAAAAATGTTAATAGTGTTGTTAATGAAAGTTATCTTGGGATGCTGAGGTTATGGTATTTTCTGTACTTATCTGTACTTTTAATTTTTCCCCAAATAAACATATATTGCTTTCATAATAAAACTCAATAATAATTTGTTACTTAATTTTAAAATTTCGCATGTACTCCCACTGGTTTTCAAATTGTCATTGCCAGGAGAAAGATAGAATATGCAGATATCCAGGCTCTTTGCCTAAACTTCAGTTTTGTTTTGTTTAATAAAGTTTCCCTTGAGATTTTTAATGGTTCCAATGATTTTTTAAAATAATCTATTTCAGAGAGTTTTTCAGAATTTACTATATACAAAGATCTGTTTTGAGAGAACTGAGTCACATAGAGGTTATGATTTTCTATTATTTTCCTATTACCCTTCACCCCCTGTAAACCCCTATACACTCACTTTCCTTTAATCATTATTCTTTTTTCTTCCATGAACCTCAGCCCTTTCTGGTTTTTCCAGTGCTTACTCACCTTGATTCAGCATCACAGAGACAAAGAAGCTGAGCAGGCAAAGGCAGAACTTTCATTAGAGGATGGGAGAGGAGGGAATACTACATATACATATTAATTTATTTATTAATATGCACTAATTAACTAGTCTCCATTGTGTCCTTGGACATTTGGAGATGGAGGGAAAGAATAGTTGAAGTCAACTGAAAGGATTTGGGTTATTAAAAAATGGGTTGGGAAAATAGACAAGGTCTAAGAAGTGTGACTGTGGGTTATATAAAAGGATTCTCCTTGATGTTTTTGAGAAATTTTAAGATTTAAGTGTATAGATAATACTTTTTGTTAGTCTGTTATTTATTTGAACTTATACTTAGTAAAAACTATGCTTAGTAAAGACATGGTGCTCCTGTTATATACGGATTCCAACCATACGGGTGGTGGGAGCAAGACACGGAGCACATTAACTACATAAGGACTCCAAAAGTGAAAGAAAACCTTGATGGACCGAGACATAAAACTATCTTGGTCCTCAGCATGAATCTTAATGACAATGACAACTGGTTAGGTCTCCATCCAAAAAGACTGTGCCTCTAAATCTATGACAGTTACACCAATACATAATACTCACTACAGGACTTTTCTGTTATAAACTTGAGGTGTGTTCTCAGATTCAGTTAACTGCCAATGTTCCTTTTAGGCACACACACACACACACACACACACACACACACACACACACACACACTTTTTCTCCCATGTGAACTAGGAAATGTTTATCTCTGTGTCTAACTAGCTTTAAGGGGACAAACATTTGAACCAATCATTCATGAAACAAAGCCTAGATAGCTGGAGAGTCTGAATCCAGCACTGTCAGCAGGTTCAGGCAAAAGGATAAAGGTCTGTGTTTGACTTTGTCACAGGTAAACATAAAAGTCATCTATGAGTCTTACAGAAAGAGTGAACAGTAGACAGCAAGTCTTATCTAAGTCTTATGGAGAAGTGTGGTTCTCTGTAGCAAGCTGTTTCCCAGAAGACAAAAGGGTGAGGGGATATTTTAACTATGATGTTTTCGGGGCTCATGTGAAGTTCAACATTGTCAGGCTCAATAAACTTCTGAGGGAAAAAAAATTTTGAGTGCCTGAGACTCTCACATGAAAAACATAACTTCACTTATCACTGGTTACTGAGGCTAGTGTGACTAGTTAATCTCTAAAAGTAAAACTCACCTGAGTTACACTTAAGCATTTAACCACTTATGGAAGTTGAAAGAAAAAACTTAGATAAATTCTTTTTCACTGCTCAGAGACAGAATGAATGTGATGAAATCTGAGGGTATCTAATAGGCAAAAAGGCATGTTGGTAAGCAAACTGCATAATAAATGTCATATAGTAAAAAAAAAAAAATCTTTTTAATAAAGCAGCATGAGCATGTAAAAAATACAGATGAACTTGGGGTTCAAATCCAAGGTCCATCATTCATAAGCGGTGTGATTTGGGGTGATTTAACCTCTTGCAGTCCGATATGAAAAAGAGGAATAATATCCACAGCAAATACTCTCCCATCCCTTCCCTGGACAAATTCTCAGAGGTCAAGCTGCCTCAGCAAGCAGCTTCCTCCTGGAATGCCAGATAAGTGGTTAGAAACCTCTGCTCTGGGCTGGTCTCAGACTACAGCTAAAAGAACAAAAAAAAAAAAAAAAAAGGAAAGATAAAGACTTACCTTGCAAGAGTCCCATGATTAGAGATCATGTATGTGAAGTCCCAGGTAATGTCTGCCTGGAATGTGGTAGAAGCCCAGTGATGCAACCTCACTCCCTGGCCAAGGCTGAGGGAGTCCCAAGCTAAATCAATGAATGCCTTCGCTCAGTTTGGAGAAAGCTATGTGTATATGTTTCGTAACTAGTTGAGTCTATACATGCTAAGTCAAACTCTCTCCAGTGAATAAAATTAAAGATGTAAATCTTGGGAACTATCAATGGTCATATTTCCTGCAATGTCGAAAAAGTCTGTGTTAAGAAAGAAAGAATGAAGCTGACACCCAGAGAGTAGAATGAAGAGACTAAGAGAATCTTGACATTCAAGCCCCTGGCTCTGCTTATCCCTCTGTCCAGCTTCACCCTTCTTATAGGTTGGCTATAATGAAGGCTGGGTTTCTGTCACTTATATCCCACAGAATTTTAATTAATACAGGTAGTTTCTGGTATTCTAATAGGCAAGATGTCATAACTAAAAGGGAAGAGCTGAGATTAACATCCTCTTCCCAATTTCATCTCCTACTTATTAATTTTTATCCCATTGCTAATTCTCTGCTTTAGGTTGTCTAACAGAAATCAAAGAATATTAAACATAGTAGACAAATTTTTCCAAAAGATGCTTTTTCCCACATATTTGCCTTTACCTTGTTGGAATTCTTCAAGAGTAAATTTCATCTTGACTCTAGTTCTCATCTTCCCAGTGGAGCTTTTACAGTAAGCTAATGGTTTTAATGTACATCCAACTCAAGCTACATAATATACCATTATATAGGCTGCCCCATCTGGGAAACACTTAAGAGATAAAGGAAATAATCTGATTTCTTGCTTCATACAAATTGCTGCTCTGAAAATTAGTTTAATGTAGAAAATAAGATCATATTTAAAACTTCTTATCTGGCTTAGCCTTTTTAGATCTCAAGACACTCTAACTGAATATTGACATGTAGCAAAACACTGCAGTACATGTAACAGAGAAATTTCAGACTATGCACACAAGAATATAACTGCCGTCCTACATCCAGACTTATTGTTAAGAGTTGTTTTCAGGAATTAAGAACTGAAAGCATCATAAGAATGAGGTACCTTAACACTTACTGAGAAACATTAAATTCATTCTGATTTTATATACTCTAGGTAGCATTAACAGGTAAGGGCCAGATACCTCTTCAATAGTAATGCATTTCATGAAGAAAATGTACTGTGAGATAAACCACCATATAAAAAGAAAAAAGAAAGAAAAACTGTAGTCTACATACAGGATACCAAAAAGGATAACAAGAACAAAATCACAGATATATGCCATTATATACCCCTGTCATACATAAGATGTTCCTGAAATAAGAATCCTGCTATCAATAACTGTACTTCATGTTAAGAATTTAAAGGTCTCTGGGTTTGTACTTTTGATTATCATTAGAAAATATTTAAGCAAAATAGTTTACAACATTCAGAAAACTTATTAGAATGTCCATCTGTTCAATAATTAAAATATTTAAAGCCAACAACATTTTGACCCTAGCCAGAAGAAATCAAGCATATCTATATATACATCATCTCAAAGCCCTGTCAGTATCCCCTCTACCTACCCAGAGGTCACTTGCAGACACTTCCCATTTACTACCATGGCTTCCTGCAGCATCTCCTTATTTGAGGGCATCCTCTGACCACAAAAGGGAAGAAAAGCACAGACTGGAAGTACAAAAAAGTGAGTGCTCCTGGAGATCCTTAACTAAAAAGGTAGAAGCTGGTTGATAACTTCAAATTCCTCATGATGCAGGGTGACATTCAGAGTCTGGTTGCTCCTCATCTCAAAGGGTAGGAAGATCTTTCCCCCCTTCTCTGCCTCATTTCCTCACTCTCTCACAGTGCATCCTGAGAGCATCTCCCAAAGAAACTCTTGTAGTCAAATCTTCATCTCAGCATGTGTTTTGAGGGAATAAACCATGCATAAAATGCTCCCGAAATGAGAACCCTAAACAAACCACCTCCAAGCAGGCTATTTTTACTCCACATAACTCCCTTTCCTTCTTACTACCTCCTTCTTAGTTTTAACCCCAATTCATATAAGGAAGAGTTCATATCATTCATTAAAAAATAGTTGATCTCTATTACATTGAAAAGAGAAAACCAGGAATAATGAACCATCCCTTTTGCTACCCAAGGACTTCGCTTTTAGCAATGCACGGACATGAATATACTCACACAAACCTGGAAGTCACATTATAAGAGAAAGTAGAGACTTCTCATAAATATATGAAGACTACCCAATTATATCTTACAACTGAATTAATGATAAAGGCATTCCTAGACAGAGATGCTCAATCAATATTTATTCATGGATGAACAAATAAGAGAATGGATGAAAGACTTCCTTCCTGTTGCGTAACTGAGCACATGGGTCATGGAAGCAAAATAAAAATTGGAAAGGCCAATAAATAGAATGTAAGGGTTCAAGTAGAAGAGTCTAGCTCCAGCTCCCTCACTTACAATCAACATACACAAAGCCACATTACCTCTATGCTTCAACTTGAATCAAGAGTGTCAGGTACACCAGCATTAAGAGTGTTGGCCTACAAGTCAGGACAGCTGGACTGGAAATTAAGCTCGCCAGTAACTGACACAACATTTGGCAAATCACAATCTCTACTGAAATAATTGCTGAAGTGATACTTGTGCCCTACAGATTATTATTAGAATGGCATGGAAACTTGACCTTGAAAATGCAGTCAATTAGATTCTATACCCAATATAATTACCTGAGGGCCTTCAACTATATTTGCTTTCCTTAAAGAAATAAAATAATACAAACTCATCATCTGGGAACTTTTATTAACAGGGGAAAGTTTTATTCAAAATGAACTTCCAAGTAGAAAGCCAATTTATATATCTTCATTTATTCAATCAACAAATATTGTGTATCAAGCACCGTTCAAAGTAATAGGGATGTAGCAGTGAACACAACAGACATAAAACCTCAGACATCACAGAACTTACAATTTAGAAGAAATGCTGTGGTTCATGGGTATATATGAGCTGCAAGAGGCAAGGGGCATGGTCCTTGGGGCTCTTTACTATGTGTAAGAATCATCTGCAACACTTAATATAACTGCAGGTTCCCCCATCCCTCCATTCCTCCAGCATCTGATTCAGTAAGTCTCAAGAAAGAAAATCAGAACTTTCTTTTTCTTCTTTTTTAAACACCTACAGTACCTGGTATTCCTAGGTGATCTCCCATCCTGAATTTTCAACAAGTAGTCCAAAGTATTTAATGCAGGTGATACAGAGCACACTGTGAAAAACAACACCCTAGAGTTTCCTAGGTACAGTTTATAAACTACATACCTAGATGATTTCTCTAGGAGCCAGACTTTCTGTCTTGATTCTCAGATTGTCACCAATAAACATATTTGATGAATGTCCCTGTTGAACTAGAACCTGAGAAATTTATGGAGTTTAGAGCTATTCTTTGTGCCCAAGTCATAGTTATATAAAACAAAGTACTAAACCTCATACCATAGGCCCTAAAAGTATTCATGACAATAAACTGAACAAATAAATACTCATCAGCTGCTCCTCAACTGAGTTCCGAGAATGCTAGGCACACACCGCTGTATACACACATACCCTAGGTATCATTAAGTATCTATTTCTGCCAGTGTTTTCTTCTCTCGAGTAGTTGTTCATCAAAGATGAGAACTGTAATTTATATTAGTCTTTGTGTCTGTGGTGCCACTAAAGTATTTGTCATATGGTAGACACTAAATGTGTGTGAAATTCTTGAATAAATGAGACAATAAATTAATAAACAAGTGAATTAACAAGTAAAAAAAAAAAAAACAGACTCTTGCATTAGCTTTCTCATCTGGCAAATGATCTTTCTACGTGATGTCCAACTTCTCTTCCAAATCTCTAATCCTAACATTGAAGGAAGAAAAAGAGGAATAAAGAGAAAACCAGCCAAATAGTAACCACTGCTTCCAAAAATCTGCCCTCAAAATTACAGAATGCTCTTTATCACATGGCTTTTAAGTCCTAAATTTGGCTATATTTCAAATCAAATCTGCAAAAATGTATCTATCAAAAAGAAAGCTTAATGTAATGCAGTTTATTAAAGTTTACTTGTCCTCCAACACTAGAGTTACACAGTTTCCACAGCATATCTTCTTTCCACTAAAGAAACTTTTAACCTTTAAAGCTATTCCAAGAATTTGTAATGACTACAATGGGAAGATGAGACAGCAAAAGCCTCCCACTGTTTACTTAGGCATCACTGCCCTCTGCTGGATAGAATTAGAAGTTTCCTCATGAATGTACAAAATTTTCCAGACTTCTTAAAATATCCTTATCTAGTCAAACCCAAGGCTAGGACTAAGTATGAGTATTTGATTTTTTTTTTTTGCCTAAGGCTCTACAATGGCTTACCACAGCTCTGTTACTAATCCTATTTTCATTCAAAATTGTATTTTATTCACCGTGGATTATTATGCATTGATTTCCATTTTCCAAATATTGCATTAAAACACTGCTTATCTTTATTATTGAGTCCTTTTGTGTCCCCTTAAACTCTGCACCTGAGAGAAGTGCCTCACTTGCCTTACCCCAATCCTAGCCCTGATCAAATCATTCCCTAAAGAATTTCTCCAGGTGGTTGGCAAGTTATGTTTAAACACTTCAGGGACACTTTCCATCACAAGGTTAAGGTTCCCTAACCAGATTCCCATAGGGCTACAGACCTCTTCTTGCATAATTGCTGAATAAACATTCATCTCCCACTCTAGAACTGAGCTCTATGAAGATGGGAACCATATCTGGTATTTGTTCTATGCATGGATTTCCAGCCTCTAGCACAGGCTTGACACTTCATAAGCTTCCATAAATATAAGTTGAATGAAAAAATAAACAAATACCCATACCCTAGGAAAAGATAGAACTGTGTAGCAGACTTTTCAATCTTTGGACAGCTCTATTAGGAAGATCTTACTATGGAGCAATGTAAAAATAATAACAACAACAACTGCCATTTACTGATAATTTACTGCGTGTCAGACTTTGTGCTAAGTAATATTTAATCCACACAAGAACCTTATGAGACATGTAACTTTATCACCCATATTTCAATATAAGAGGAATCTGAGGCTTAGAGAAATACAGAAACCTGAAACATTTCTTCCTGTAGCTTCTACATTGGCTCTAGAACTTTTCCTCAGTAGCACTTTTATATAGCATAAAAATAATTCCAACTCCCACCAAAAAAAAGGTGCATATCTGTTATGTGAAATGCACTATCAAAAGTTCTCCAAGGGATAGAAAAGAAAAGAACACTAGGATCTTCTCCCAGAATACAAAGAAGATTTTTTTTTAAGTATGCACATGGTAATTTAAAAATATAAGGCTCAGTAAAAGTCAAAAGAGAAGGACTAAATGCAAGTTCAAATGAGAAAACGATCACAATCTGATTGGAGAGATCAAGAATCCCTTTATGGAGGTGGTAGCATGTCATATATGCCTTGAAGGAGGGATAAATATTAAAAGGCAGCTTTAAAGGTGGGGAGAGAGGGAGAACAATTCAAAAAGAACAATTATCCAAGTACAATAAGAGATGCAGGCGTGCGTGTGTGTGTGTGTGTGTGTGTGTGTGTGTGTGTGTAAGAGTCCTCCAGTTTGCCTGCAACACAGATCACATGTGAAAAACAAAGACATAGGGCAGTGAGGCAGACTGGAACATATTAATGAGGGTTCCACATGACAGCCTGAGGGATCTATACTTATATCCTACTGGAAAAAGCCATAGATTCAGGGATACCTTATTCATCCAAGCCATTACTACTTCTAGTCTTTGATATCTGCTGGGACCACAAAAGCAGGTGAAAGGGTCTGGAAGCATCAGTAGAGTGGGTGAGGACAGCTCAAATAACCAAGTCAATGGTGGAGGCAGCAGTGGCCGCCTCTCCCCCACTGCTCTATATGGGACTAGGGTGTAACAAGAGAGTAAGTGGTAGGTGGGCACCTTGATGGTGGCATTGGTGGTGGAGCTAGGACGTAGGCTCTCCAGGTCCTACCATGTGGGAGGTCCTAGCATCTGGATGCACACCCAACCCAGGCACTTGAGGCTATAACAAAGCTAATGAGAAAGTCCTTGGAAGGCCTTGATGTAGTTCCCTGTATAGAATCATGGCTCAGAAAGGAATGTAATTTAGTCAATGACTGCCAAAAAAAATAAAAAATAATTTTTTTCTAAAAATCAACAAAGATTTTGGAAATTATTAGAAACTGGATCATCGATTTATACTAGAATTTACAGCACTTGTTTTATGACATAAAGTTCAGTTCAGTTAGAGAATAAGAAATAAATTTCCCATTTTCTTATGCTATTTATGTATATAAGCATAGTGGTTGTTGACTTTCCACTATCACTCAGGTTTATAGGCATTCATTTACATGGTGACAGGTGTGGGCAATAAATGAGGGTATGCAAAAATAAATCTCTCTCCTACACAGTAGCTGACCTGACCTGGGTATTTCCATGACCACCACCTCCTAACACACTGTACTCTGTGCTACAATATCTCTAGCCAACTCCCCTAAGACAGCACATTGATATAATGTAGATGTAGTTTGTTTTTTCCTTCAGGGATGGAACAAACTGTAACCAGAACAAAACAACTTTATTGACTAAGTTGCCTAAAAGTGAAGTAAGATATATTCACTTATTTTTAAAAGTATAATTATTAAAGGCTTGCTTTGTGCCACACACTATGCTAGTCTCTGAGGGACACAGTAATAAGTGACAGGTAAGTAAAGGAATCTATAAAGGAAGGACTTCCACCCAGCCTTAGAGGGTAGGAAAAGCTTTCCAGGGAAAGTAGTGTCAACACTAAGACCTGAGAGATGAGTAAGAGTAAACATTAGCCAGACTCCAGTATTGTTGGGGAAGAAAGAAGGAAAAAAATAAAGGAGAGGAGGGAGGGAAGAGGAGGAAAGCACAACTACTAACCCTGCAGAAAGAACTGTAAGTGAAAAGATCTGAAGGAGAGAGGAAGTGTGATCCTTCAGGGAACTGTGTTTGTTTTTAAAGTGGGAGCAATGAGCACAAGGTGAAGAGTAGTGAGAGGTAAGACCAGAGTGGTAAGTAAAGCCCAGTTCACAAAAGACCTTGTGAGCCAATTAAAGGATGTTCATTTTATCATTAGAATAATAAAGGGGCATGAAGAGATTTAAGAAGAGTGATGTGTGATCAGATCTGCATCAGAGAAAGGCACCTCAGCTGCATCATAGGAGCTAGATGGGACAGGATAAAATGGAAGCAGGGAGACAAGTAAGAATGCTTGCTGTGGTAAATAAGTGTCCAGAACTAAATGACTGCAGTGGTTGAGAGGGGTGAGTGCTCCAAACACTATTTATTGTAAAGAATTGAAAGACTTTAGTGATTGATGGATGGTGTTATAGACTGAATGCCTGTGTTCCCTCAAAATTCATATGTTGAAGCCCTAACCCCAGTGGGCTGGATTTGAAGATGGAGCCTTTAGGAAAGTAATTCAGGTTAAATGAGTCATAAGATAGGGCCCTGATCTGATGGAATTAGTACCCTTATAAGAAGAGACATTAGAGCTCTCTCCTTCTCCTTCTTCTCCCTCTCCTTTATGGTGTGAGGACACAGTAAGAAGATTTTAATAGAAACAAAGCCTCATGAATCTCTGAACTTTCAATACTGTTACTTTTGTTTATTTATAAAGTGGCTCGAGAGCAAATATAAACGTTCTGAAACCAGGTAAATTCCAGGTAAGTTATCTCTGTGTACTGTTATATTGGTTGTCATTCTTGTTATTCAGAGATAATAATAGTCTGTACATTATTATAATCAAATGATCTGTATGGACCCAGAGCCTTATTAATCGATTGTTGAGACAGAAATCTCTGGATTGTAGTTAAAAGTCTAGGAAGAAACTACCCCTGTTCCTGTGTCTCTCCTTCTCCTTTCTATACTTCAATATTAATCCAAATGTGAAGCAGCTGACAAGTTCATAGCTAGTGCTCTTTTGAGATGCCTCTGCAAGTCCTTTCCTGCCCTCAAATCCCCAAATGTACTGGAGGATTCTGTTACTCTCTCTTCCTCCCTCGAAATCCCAGAACTTGTCCCATCTATAACCCATTAACTTCTCACTTTCCCTCTGATTTTCTTCTGCTTTCCTCAAGTATGGGCAGACATTATCTGGCTCTGCTTATGTAGTCTTCCAAAGTAATGGTCTTGACTTCAAAAATACTAAAGTTAAAAATCTTTCTTTTGTCTGCAGCTGGTTCTGTATCAGAGCATTCCCATGGCATGAAGGTGAATCTCATAATGCATGAGACTGACACAGAGGTACAAAATCTACCAGAAGGCAAAGCAGAAGAGAAGTTAACTTATATCTCAAAATATCATCTTGCCACTTAAACAAATAAAAGAAGAAAGAAGAATGAGGGGAAAAAAGCAGTTGGGTATAATAAAAATTAAAGCACCCAACATCATAATCACTGGGACAATTTTGGTTTATATCTTTTCAATTAATTATCTGTTTATATGTATATGCTTTCTACTATGCTTATTTTTTGCCACCTAAAGGTGAAAACTGGCTTTAATTCAATAATTCACCTATACCTTGCAAAACAACATTATTTAATTCTAGAAAACCTTGCTAAGTGAAAAAAAAAACAGTAAATTTTAAATTTCCATTAATCTTAATGGGAAAAAATATGATACATTTCATTCCAACCTATAATACTTAATTTTCACATTGCTAACTGAAAAATGAAAAAAAACATAAGCAATAGACAAAATATTTGAAAGAATATGAATATGGTTTGTACACTAAAATATAACAAAGGTTTATTATCCTCACAAAATGAAGAATAAGAGTCTTGATAATAGATGCTGATTGAGGACAGCTGTAAGGAAGTCATTCTTTTGGATGATGAATTTTCTAGCATATTTTCTTTACCAACTTTTCAAACTTTAGGGATTCATGGTTATTATTTGTACTGAATTTGGACTTAAAAATAAGTTATTAACATTAAAAATCACTTTTAGGGCAAAATAAGAGCAAAATCTATCAGCTCATATCGTCACATACAGAAAGAGCACACAGAGATGTTATATGTTTATCTATTTGATTAGTGAACATACACAAAGAAATCATTTTGGAATCAACAAACACGATGCCCAGTTCACTGTTTCATATTGTAGCATTTGATTAGAAACTATTGGTTGAGAAAACTGGTGAGTGGTCATTAGCTTATAAGAGATAAGTATTTCTTATAGATATTTATTTAGTATTTCTTAGGTGAAAAATAATTACCTTTTTAAAGAGTTGTCTGAAAAGTGCTACAGCTGTTAAATTAGCCATTATTGCAAAAGAAGTCATTAAATGAAGTCATTATACAAAATAAATCAATACATGAAAACATCATTTCATGTCAGTAAATGATTCTATGACAATATTTTAATGGCTGCAAAAATTCCATTATTTAAATGTACCATAATTTATTTAAACAATCCCAATTGTTGGAAATTCAGTGGTTTTTCTTTTTCAGAGTGCACTGTTATAAACAATACTGTGAATGAATACTCTTGTTGTTAAGTCTTGTAGGAGGTTCCTCATGTACAGGTATTAGCTTTAACATGGAGCTAGCTCCCAATTCTTCTGATTCTTGTTAGTATTTTTCTTTATGACACATTATGGAGATTATATTAGATTTCTACACATAGATCCTGCACAAACACAGAAACAAACGCAAAGATTCCCATGATTGTACACACTGAAGTTCATGTTGACTGCCCAATTCAAATGAATGCAATTCTCACTCCAAAGTAACTGCCTAACAGTTTATTAAATAATATGCCTTTTGAGATATACAGTCAAGAAAGAAACGTAATTCTTGTCTAACTTACATTGTCCTTATAGCTTGGATTGGGAATCCCTTTTCAATGACTTTATGACTCAATGCCAGTGGGCCAGAGTCTTTTTAAGTGTCCAACTTTCCTTGCTTAACAAAGTAGGAGGGAAATTGCATTGTGCTCAAATTTGAAAAAAAAAAAAGCCTGGCTCTAACTCTTTTGCCTTGCTCTGGTCTCTTCATTGACTCATAAAGGTAATTAGTATGGAAAAACTCTGGTGAACTGTATGGCCACAGTCCTTAACATTAATCATGTTACACAGTTAGCCTATGCACACGTGTGTGCACACACACACTCATAATTATCTTGGTAACTTTGCACAGAAAAGCAGAAATGAACCTGGTGACAAATGTTACTGACACAAGACTCCATGGCCTTTGAAAGATATAATCTAGTATGGACAAAAAATAAAACTGAATGTGTTTTCATATACAAATAAATAAATGGCCTCAAATGTATATTTTTAATTCAGATGTGGTATTTTCTTGATGACGCATAGGGCCTGGCCAAGCAGGATGCTGGTCATAAACAGTTTTCTGTAGATGCTACAAATCTATTTCAAATCCAACAAGTTCCCTTAGCTTTTCTCTCCAGTAGTCCATGTGAAATATACAACATTTTAATATAATTTATCCATCTTATTCAAGAAGAACAGAGAAACGTTTACATAAATTCTATCCACAGACTACAGAATTGGTGAAGTGAATTGATTTCCAATTTGCTCTATTTGGAGTTGATTCCCTTGAAAAAGAGATGTGTCTGAATGTAACTTTACACACAGCATTCAATGACCACTTCACTTCCATTCATTATCTTTGCAAGAAGGCAGTCAGGGGCAGCAAAATGCTCCCCAGACATAGAAATGGAAATGCCAAAGAGATGCTACTGCTGCTTGATGGACCTCTGGAGTATGTAGTTTCCACAACCTACAATCTCCATAGCAATCACCAGCAACTTCCAGCAACCATCTGCTATTATGGAAACAGAAGCAGAAAGTTTATCTTTTCATCCCACTTCTGAACTGTTCACAAATGCCTTAATGACAGAACCTAAGAGAAAAACAGCTGACAAAGGAGCCTGGGAAATGTCATTTGTAGATTCGCGGATGCACTAGTAGAGAACCAAGTATGAAAGAACAAGTGTTCAGCTTAGAAGCAATAGATAAATAACTGGCACATTTCTAAAATGAAAAACAGAAGCAGAAACACAAAATAAAATTAAGGAATTCAGAGGAAACACTGACAATACAGGGGACATTAGCCAAATGAGTTTTTAGGAAATATTAACAACTTCAAAAATAAGAGAAGGTATAACATTTATACTGCAGGATAAGACAATTTTAAAATAAGGGAACTTTAAAAAAAGAGTTCTTGAAAAGCAAAATTGTCATAACCAAAATTAAAAGTTAAAAGTGAGTAAAGGAGATCAAATATATGATATCTAAAGGAAACTGGACTCTGGGTGGTAATCACAAAATAGAATAGATTGATGTCAAATTATAATGTACACCTGAAAATTATGTTATTATATTAATCAATGTTACCCCCAATAAACTTAAAATAAAATAAAATAAAATTTCAAAAGAAGGCTGAGAAGATGTGGTTAAAAATCTCCCATTAAGTTTTTTTAAATACTGATAGAAAATAGAAAAAAGACAGGAAAATCAGAGCATCTTTTGAGAATCAAAAAAATAAAATTAAAAGTGTAGTAGAAACCACAAAAGATATAATAGAAGAAAATTTCTCATAACTGAAGAAAATAAATCTATATTTTAAAAAGGCCCATAAAGGGCCCCAAAATATCACAGCATTTCATCATAAAATATTAGCACAAGAATGAAAACCCTTGAAGTTTAAATAGAAAAAAAAAGGATACATCAAAGATTCAAGAATAACAATGTCATCAGATTTCCAAAAATAAGCAAAAATAAGGGGGAAGCATAAGAAAATGTCATAATATTCTGAGAAAAAAAATTATTTCCAATTTAGAATCCTTTCCCAACTCACATTATTAAGCAAAAGATAAAGACATTTTTAGAAGAGAAGGTACTCCTCAGACAATGTATCTCCTGAACATAATTTCCCATAAAGCTACTATAGTATAAACTCCAGCAAAAGTAGAAAGCAAACCAAGACGTCACAAGATCCAAAAAACAAGGATTTAAACAAGGAGAGGGATCAGGAGATTTGAAAAAGTAGTTTCTGGTTGGCAGCTCTGTATCAGCCTAGGAAGCAACCAACCCAGAGTAGAGCAGTGGGATGAAACAACTCCAAAACAGTTGTTTCCATGGTTGAAGAAAAGCTAATAGATTATCTGATGAGTGTGGCTATACAGAAAGGACTTTTACCATTCTGTCAGAATGTCTGGGAAAGAAGTAATAGGCACATAGAAGACAAAACACATGAGGGGGAAAAAGGGCAATTATAAACTACAGGAAAAAAAGTTTTAAAAGAAAGGACTGTAATCATATTATCCCTTATGACAATGCTGTGAACACTATCTACGTGATCAAAACAGTATAAACCATAAATATTAATTTCACCAAAAAAATATAATATGATTATATTAAAAGAATGTGCACAGAATCTAGGATGGTCTTGGTGGGGGCATTGGTGTTGAAGTAGTAAAAAGAGATAAAACCTCGACTTCTCTAGTGAAAATCAATAGAATAGATTTAAAACTGAAAAACTAAGAAATACCATTTATGCATAAGGATCCATTTTACAGATAATAAAACAAATACTTTTAAATTGTAACGGGTTATACAGATAGTACTGGCAGTGTGGTAGGGTTCCAATCCAAGACCACTATGCAAAATCTGTGCTTTTAACCCTCCTAACATGCTGATTCTGCCCTGCTGGCAATGTCATCTTTTATACCTCAGGTATTTAGACTCTAAATCTTACTCCACAAGATGTGCATTTCTAATACCACAGAGTCCTACATAATATGTTAGGAATATTACTCATAACTGTGAATGTGAAGGTAAGGGGTGTCTTTGCAGTAACATTCTTCTCTTGCAGAGAAGAATTGTACCAAACCATCTGTCGGCATTGTCACCATGATACGCTACTACAAATAGTACTACATCCTTTAACCTGCATCTTCTGAGAATGAACTATAAAACCAAGATCTAACAATTTTTTGAAAATCATTTTAAAAGATTATTCTCACTCCTGACTTCTTAAAAATAATGTAATAACCACTGTTAATTGTTTATTAATGATTCAATACCACTGTTTTTTAGCCTCAGAGAAATGTCTTTTTTTTTTTTTTTCACATCACAGGATACTTCGGAAGAATTTTAAAGTAATGGTAAGCCTAACATAGCCGTTCTTTGCCATCTATAAATTTCAACCACCTGGGTGGAAGTTTTAAAAATACTGATCCTTAAGTCCCATGGCAGAGAGATTAAAAATCAGAATTTTTTGGTGTTTTTAAAGAACCCCTACTGAGTTTGTAATGTAAAGCCAGCGTTGAAAGCCATGGGTCTAGGGAAAGGATTCTCAAAGCGTGGTTCCCAGATCAACAGCACCAGCATTCCCTGGGAACTTGTCAGAAATGCAAATTCTCATCCCCTACTCGGAACTCCTGAATCAGATAATCTGGGAATGAGGGTCAGTAATTTGTGCTTTTACCATCTCTCCAGGTGAGTCTAATACATAGTATTAGCTTCCTAGGGCTGTCATAACAAATTACTGGTGGCTTAAAACAACCAAAATGTATTTTCTCATAGTTCTAGAGGTGTTGGCAGAACTGTACTCTTTCTGAAATCTCCTTCTGTTTCTTGCCTCTTCCAGCTTCTGGTGGCTGCCAGCATTCCTTGCAGCTGCATCACTGCAATCTCTGCCTCTATTCACTTGGCCTTCTCCTCAGTGCATCCGTACCTCTGTCTCTTATAAGGACACTTGCCATTGGATTTGAGGGCCCAACTAGAGATCCTTAACTTAATTACACCTGCAAAGACACCCCTTACCTTCAGATTCACAGTTCTGGGGACTTATCTTTTGGAGAAGCCCATTCAACCTATTGTCACACTGAAGTTTTAGATGAAAACTGAATGAGGAAATTCCACATCAAAAGATACTTTTTGATTTTCTCCATAGTCTTGTCCACTCCCTTCTATTATTTTATCTATTTCATTTTTATGTTCTATTTCTTTTCTACTATTTAACCTTTTTCTCTTTTCCCACATTCCAAAAGAAATTATTCTTACAATTTCCATTATTCCTTGACTCTTCTCCTTGTAGTCGTATTCATTCTGGAATCTTTACATTTCTATTTTAGCAGAAAATTTAGGGTTTCCCATAAATAAATCTGCCTTTCTCAAATATCAGAAATAATATTGCACATAAAGTGTGATCAAAACTGATTTTATAATTACTTCTATAGATAACTAAATTCCTTATATAATTTTTAGAAATTGTAATTTTTTATCATTTAAACTAGTGCCCTCTTGTGACCAACATAGGAACTGATAGTAAAAAATCCTTTACTTGCTCATTGATTAAACATTGAGCATCCAATGTGTCAGACACTGTAATGTCTGTATGAGATATCTAGGCAAACTGCATACCCAGCCATTCAACTTTTTCCCATATTATTTTAGAAATGCTAAAATAATATTTGATTGAAATATTTAACTCACTAGAAAAACTCTGAAAACTACAAATTCATTAAGGTAAATATGCAGACTTTCTACAGAGCAAGATTTTTGCCCAAAAGGATAAATCTAGAAGCTTCATAATATATGAAAATAAATTAAATTTACAACGATAACTCAAATCAGAAACTAGGGCATAAATGAATCATGTATGTTTATATAGAAATTTTAACTTTTTGAAATTCTTCTACCTACGATGTGTTTATTATGTATCTTTTTTCCTTTGAAAATTAGCAGTTAATCCAAGATTGACAACCAAGAATACACATTTCTCTCTCCTTCCTCCCAATTCTCCCATTGAAATAATACAAGAAAAATAAACATGAAAATAAATCTGTATAGAATTGAAAGGTGATTATTTTGATAAATGTATATACAGAGTAAGTATACAGAGGAACAAGCTTTTAGTTATATAGAGTCTTCCAAAGGTTATGTTGTTAGTCATAAGAAGAAGAGATTCTTAGGGAAGAAGAGGTCATAGCAGGAAAAGAACTAGGGGGAGTCAGAAGAAACAGGAAATTAGAGCAGGCTATGACTTGAAGATCTGTAAATCTTTGGAGATCTCTGAAGATACTGGGAGAACACTGGATTTCCAACAGCATATGAGACTAATGTTGGAGCAATTCTACTAATTATTAAAGGATCAGGCACTCTTCTAAATCTGAAAGATGTGAGGACACCCAGAAAACAAATTGCTGGGTTTTAAACAGTTCAAGTTTGAAAATTATTTTTTTAAATGAATAAGAACAGTCTTGCTTTACCCATAATATCACCTTCATTCACTTGCATTTAATATACTTTACTTACGGAAAAGAAAGGGGCAGTTAGAGCTAGCCTAAGGGTGATAAGAATTGACCATGGAATGTGATGTACTTAGAATATTATCCATCATATGTATCATAGTGGCAAAAATAAATCTGGGATGATATATTTCATGGAATTTGATCTAGGAGACTGTCCAGATGATTCACCTGATGTGTTGCATGTATTCACAGTCCTCCAGCTGAGGGAGGTTCAACCAAGATTTGGCTCACATTTACCTAAATGATGAAAGCAGAGCATCAAGGAAAAGAGATCATTTCTTCAGTACCCTGAAACCCAAGACAGTTTGCTTACCCAAAATAGCCCCAAACATCTACATTCTTTGTTATAGACTGAACTGCGTCGCCCTGCCCCCAAATACACTTGTTGAAGCCCCAAGTACCGCAGGATGTGACTGTATTTGGAGATGGGGCCTTTGAAGACGTACTCGAGTTAAAATGAGGCCATTGGGGTGGGTTGTAATCCATCATACTGGTGTTCTTATAAGATGGGGAAATCTCAACAGACACCAGGGATGCACATGCACAGCATGTGAGGACACAATAAGATGACCATCTACAAGCCAAGGAGAGAGGCCTCAGAAAAAATAACCCTGCCAACAACTCGATCTTGGACTTCCAGCCTCCAGAACTATGAGGACATAAATTTCTATTACTTAAGCCATCCGATCTGTGGTATCTAATTTTTAATTTTCTGTCATCTAAGCTAGGCTTATTTGTAACTTTTTTTTCCCCTGCTATTAATATCCACACACTGAAGATCCCCAAAACACAACTGTGGTCAAAAAAAACATTAGGTTTATTAGCTTCCTGTAGCAAGAATCTACACATACCATGAGAACTATGACACACCTCAAACTAGGGAAGTTAGTGTAGTACTTATGGAGTTTTGGGGACTAGGGTTTGTCATCTAGTGGTTTTAGGGCAGAAGAAAATAAGCAAGGTCTGAGCAGAGATAGATCACAATATGTAAAGTAGGTGTATTAGTGGAACAATTCAGTAGTTTTTATCACTAAAAGATACAAGTCCTTATACAGTTACTATTAGATCAATTTTGTGACATCTTGAACACAGGGATCTGAATGAGCTGTGTTAAAGTAGTCAGAGTTTAATTTGTCTTATATGTCATCGTTTGGTACAGCTTATCTGTTTTGCAAGTCATGACAGTTTTGCAAGTTGTGATTTCTTTTTCATTCTTACTACTTAGAACCTCTTTGTGCTTAAATGCAAATGATCTCAGATGATCCAGAAAGCTGATATGGGTAAGAGATGAGTGTCTATGCTTACTTTCTCATGATTCCAAAAGTCCTCATCTGTTTATAAACCACCATTATCCTAAGATTAAATGTTGCAAAATGGCATAAATAATAGTACTTCCCTCATAGGGTTATGGTAACAAATTAATGCATTTGGTCTAGTTATCTGTTGCTATATAACAAACAACTCGAACTTAGTGGCTTACAACAGCAATTTTGTTCTGCTCATTATTTCGTGGGTCAGGAATTTAGTAAGGGTTTGGCTGGGCATTCACCTCTTCTCCACAAAGCATCAGCGGAGGTGATTCCACTGAGGCTGGAGGATCTACTTCCAAGATGGCTATCAGGTGGGAGATCACCCAGGACTGTTGACCAGAGGCCTCAGTTCCTCTCCAGTGAGCCTTCCACAGAGCTACTTGGGCTCCCTCCCTCACAGTCTGACAACTGGGTTGCAAGAATTCATGTTCCAAGAAGCCTGAAAGGTTTTTTTTTTTTTTAAAGCCATAAGCCATTAATTGTCTGCCATTAACTGACCTTAATGGCACTTTTGGAGGCAGGGGCGGGACACTTAGTTGCTTCCATCTTTTAGAATAACTTCACAAATACTCTTTTCCTTACTGAGTGTAAGCATGTGGCATTTACACTACATTCAGGTAATAGCACTAACCCACAGGGATCAACATTTTAAAGTTAAGATTTAAAATAGCACAACTAGGGAAGGAGGGAAAGACTAGCACTGTGATATTTTTTATTGTTTCATGGCAGTTTTAAGATATTTTTCAATTTTGTCTCTTATTGTAGACTATTATAAATTAGACAGAATATAAAAAAGAAGCCAATGAAAAACAAAATCCTCTCCAAGCATATAAGAATTCTCAGAACTTTATCTGGAAAAAACAAACAGGTGGTGCCCTAGCTAACTACTCTGGGGGAAAAAAAAGTAATTTAATTTCTCTACTGTTATCCTGAAGAAGTTCAATTAATTGTTATGCATGCAGAGAATATTCACGATACGACCATCCACACTGAATCATTAAGTAAGGGGTAAGAACATCCTCCATGTAGAGGTGGGGGCTAGAAGGATAATATGGGAAATAAATTGCAAAAGCCTCAAAACCAAAGCTAACAATGAACATGAGCCAAAAATTAAACTTCAGAATCTCCAACAAAATAACAAAGGCGTTGGAGAACTAGGAAAAGGTCCCTCTTCAGCATTCCTCTGAATATCTAAATGTCCTTCTCCAGGATCAACCAGTCCAGGTAGGAATGAGGGAAAGGAGGGGATCTGTCTTTAGATCCTTCCCCAGAAGCTAGTCTCAGGTTCCCCTTATCTAAGAGGCCAAGACCAAAAGAAACTGCCAAAACAATCAACCTGTTCTTTTGTTTAGGATTCATTATTTGTCTTCTCTCCTTTAGATTGTAAGCTCCTTCGGAACCTGTCTCTCAGATCCATCCTTGTAACTCAGCTAGAACTTGAGGAGTTCAACAGTGTTGAGTGAATGCATAAAAGACTTAATGTTTGAATCTTCAGCAAATGATATATACAGCTCTGTTCAAGTTGAACATATACTGAATCAATTTCATACAAAACTTTGCACTAAATGCCAAGAAGCAGCTAATAATAAAGATTAACCTAACCTGAAAACAAAACAAAACCTAAACTCAGCGAAAAAGAGATCAGATTTGTGATTACCAGAAGCAGCAGGGTGGGAAGTGGGAAAATTGGATGAAGGTAGCCAAAAACAACTTCCAGTTATAAGATAAATTAATACTGGGGATGTAATGTACAACAAATGACTAGTTAACATTGTGGTATAGCATATATGAAAGTTGTTAAGTGAGTAAATCTTGAGTTCTCATTGCAAAGAAAAAAACAATTTTGTATTTTTAATTATCAAAAAATTAAACATTTTTTAAAAGGCCAAAAGTCACTTTTTTCTAAGCCACATCACCAAACTACTCATTATATACGTGTATATATAAATGTATGTACATACAATTTGTATTTATAACCCTTATGTATATATAACATATTAATATTATATAATACATCATAGGAAACATGCATTTGGTCTCCCTCCCTTTTTCCTGACATACTGTTCCTAAAACCCTTGGAATCTTTTAACTGAAGTATCTTTTTGTATACTAATGAATGACTAATTGCTGGAACCAACCAGTGAAATTAGAGGGTTGAAACTTTCAACCCCATCCTTTACCTCCAGGGAGTGAGGAGGGACTGCAGCTTGAGTTAATCCATTGAGCCAAAATTTAATCAAACCTATGAAATGAAGCCTCCATAAAAATATAAATATAAAAAAACACCTACCTGAAGAGGTTGAGAGAACTTCTGGGCTGGTGAATACCTGGAGGTGCTTGGAGAACAGGGCACTCAGAGAGTATTCAAAAGCACTTTGCCCCTTCCCCCATACTTTGCCCTATGCAGCTCTTCCATCTGGCTGTTAAACATAAGTAAACTGTTCTCCTAAATTCTGTGAGCCATTCTAGCAAATTATCAATCTCAAGGAGGTGGTTATGGGCATATCTGATTTATAAACCAACCTGTCAGAAGCACAGGTGACAGCTAGACTTATGATTGGCATCTGAAGTGGGTCCAGAGGCAGTTTTCTAGGACTGAGCCCATAACATGGGGTCCCAGTAGAGAGTGTCAGAATTGAATTGAATTATAGGACACCTAGTTGGTGTCCAAAGAGTTGGAAACCCGTACAACAGGTGCCTGAACTGTGTATAATAGAAGAAAACAGAGTTTTCTTTTTCAGCCTCCAATGAGGCCTATGACAAATTTTGCTTACACATGGCAGTCCATAAGATCAAGTGGTTCAAACTATGCTGACCCCTTATTCATCTGTTCTTTGAAAAAGCACTTACTAGGTGGTTGTCGCCATCGGGGGCGCTGAGTCTGAAATCCTCAGCTCCAGTATAGGAGGGCGAGGGACATGAAGGAAAGGGAAGTCTGCGGCCTGGTGACGCTGTGTAAAATGTTGCAGCAACAGGCAAGCCCACCGCTCCTGCGGCAGGAGGTGAGGAGCCTGTGACGCAGGTACTGGGGCGGCCTTGCATCCCGGGTGCTGCAGCAACAGGTGGCCCGCCACACCGCCATTGCACTGTGCGTGGTAGAGCGAAACCTCAACCAGATCACGCGAGGTTACCCAGCTTACACCAGAAGGGGCGGGCCAACATAGCGAGTGCTGGCGCGTGGGGCTTGCTGCAGACCCACATCCTCTTTCTGCCTGACAGGTGGGTGGCCTGTGCACAGCCCACCCTAATCTGTAGTGTGGTCCCTTCTTGGACCCCGGGGACGGCTGCGCTGCCAACTGCTTGTGAGATATCGCGGACTTACAGTTATAGCTCTATTATCTACAGGCTGTAGCAGAGATCTGTGCACCTGGGTTTTGGCTGTGTTGCAGAGGAAATGAAGATGTCCAAAGTGAATGCCCAGGGCAGGAAAAAGCATTTGAAAGACTAGCAGGGAAGTCATGGGCACAGGAAAAAGCTAAGCAGATGTGGGAGGTTAGAATCCAGGCACCTGACCATGCCTGCTTCCCCATCCCCTGTGAAAATGAAATTAAAGGGAAATTTGATTTTCTGATATGCTTTCAGTTAAAAAAGGAGGAGAAAGAAAAAAGTGCTTATTAAGCCTGTTCATAAATGTTCATAGCCTTACATAATTGCCAAAACCTGTAAATAACCCAGATGTTCAGCATATTCATGAAATGGAATATTACTAAGTAATAAA